>OX031059.1:29572500-31974458 GCA_943736015.1 Tridacna crocea | reverse complement strand
TAATGGGTTTGTTGTCACGGTAAAAAATGACTGGAGAAGTAAAAAACAGATATTAGAAATTAAGTTCCCTATATTTGACCTATTAAGCAACAGGTGTCATCTGCTATGAAGTGTTCCGTAAGTCGAGTTTTCGCGTTTTCGCGGATACGTAACCGGCACCTATGAGACGGTAGTCTATATAGACTTGTCGTCATGGTATAAAGAGATTAGAGGAAAAAAATGTACATTTAAAATTTTGTTCCATTTGTTTGATGTATGCAATCAGAAGCATTCAGTCTTTTTTTTTAGCCACTTGTCGCATTATTTTCTGGGGTTTTCGCATGAGCGTAACTGGCACATATGAGACGGTAGTCAACGTAACTGGGTTTCTTGTTGCAGTTTGAAGAGATTAGAGAAATTACATTTCAGTTGCCTTTGTTTGATATATGCTATAGGAAGCAACTAAAAGAGTTTTCAGTCTTTTTTTAGCCACTTGTCGCATTAATTTCTGGGGCTTTTTTACACTGTACATTGATCACTTTGGCTTATTGAAAGTTTCAATGTGCAGCATTTATTGTGGGCTGAGTTAGAAAAGCGAATCCAGTTAAGGGCTGGGGAAGGGGGGGGTGCATCGAGGGTCTAAGGGAAGTAATTCTTGCAAGGGGCTTGAAAAGACCAATACAAGGTCTGCTGCGCCCCTATTTTCTTAAATTTTTGCCCATTTTCAGTGAAATCTGGCATGTGTGGATGGTGCATGCCTGGCAGTTCGCCAAGGACTGCACAGCAGCCTTTAAAGAAGACTTTAAATCCACTTTTATGCCTTTTTTTTTCACTGTTTTTAAACGATAAATTATGGCGCCATTTTGGAGCGATTTTGAAGCTCTCTGATTGGCTGTTGAATATCTGATTGGCCGTTGGTTCCCATTCTGATTTGGCTGTTGGTTCCCATTCTGATTTCCTTAAAGCTTCTCTGATTGGATAATTTCAGAGAGGGAAGAGATTTCATTGGCTGATGGGAAGGGGGGATATCTGTTTATTCTTATTAACCTTTTACCACACAATGACGCCTTTAAACACCCCTGAAAGAGAAGGCTTTTGAAAATAATCTGAGGAAAGGAGACAATGCAGGTTACCAGCATTTTCTCCTTTTCCCACAATGTTTTCTACCCTATCAAAGAAAACATTGATTTTTAGTTATTCTTACATCTTATTGTATCTTTATGGCCTACTTCTAAATTCTTCAAACAAGAACAAGATTTTTTTATCGGAAAAAGTTTCAGCAACAGCAAACAGTTGCTTCTGAATTCTATATTTTTGCAAAGCGATTAAACATAAAATTGACTTTTGACTCGCGCGGTCGTCAAAATTGGTTCAATGTTTTCGTGACCCTGGTAAGAAAACAGGGAAAAATTTTGTTTACCTTTCTTTGATTTGTTTAACAGGTATCAGTTGCCTCCGAAAGTGTCAAAGTTGATTTTACGATTTTATGCGCAGCACGTATCAGTCACGTATGGGTGAGATGGTCATCGTAACCAAATCATTGGCCCTAGTGAGAGAAAATGAAAAAGAAAAATAGAAAAATCCCTATAATTGACTTTAAGCAACAGTTGTCGTCTGCTATAAAATATTCCGTAAGTCGATTTTTCATGTTTTCGCGGGTACGTAACCGGCACCTGCGAGACAATAGACAACCTTAATGGGTTTGTTGTCACGGTAAAAAATGACTGGAGAAGTAAAAAACAGATATTAGAAATTAAGTTCCCTATATTTGACCTATTAAGCAACAGGTGTCATCTGCTATGAAGTGTTCCGTAAGTCGAGTTTTCGCGTTTTCGCGGATACGTAACCGGCACCTATGAGACGGTAGTCTATATAGACTTGTCGTCATGGTATAAAGAGATTAGAGGAAAAAAATGTACATTTAAAATTTTGTTCCATTTGTTTGATGTATGCAATCAGAAGCATTCAGTCTTTTTTTTAGCCACTTGTCGCATTATTTTCTGGGGTTTTCGCATGAGCGTAACTGGCACATATGAGACGGTAGTCAACGTAACTGGGTTTCTTGTTGCAGTTTGAAGAGATTAGAGAAATTACATTTCAGTTGCCTTTGTTTGATATATGCTATAGGAAGCAACTAAAAGAGTTTTCAGTCTTTTTTTAGCCACTTGTCGCATTAATTTCTGGGGCTTTTTTACACTGTACATTGATCACTTTGGCTTATTGAAAGTTTCAATGTGCAGCATTTATTGTGGGCTGAGTTAGAAAAGCGAATCCAGTTAAGGGCTGGGGAAGGGGGGGGTGCATCGAGGGTCTAAGGGAAGTAATTCTTGCAAGGGGCTTGAAAAGACCAATACAAGGTCTGCTGCGCCCCTATTTTCTTAAATTTTTGCCCATTTTCAGTGAAATCTGGCATGTGTGGATGGTGCATGCCTGGCAGTTCGCCAAGGACTGCACAGCAGCCTTTAAAGAAGACTTTAAATCCACTTTTATGCCTTTTTTTTTCACTGTTTTTAAACGATAAATTATGGCGCCATTTTGGAGCGATTTTGAAGCTCTCTGATTGGCTGTTGAATATCTGATTGGCCGTTGGTTCCCATTCTGATTTGGCTGTTGGTTCCCATTCTGATTTCCTTAAAGCTTCTCTGATTGGATAATTTCAGAGAGGGAAGAGATTTCATTGGCTGATGGGAAGGGGGGATATCTGTTTATTCTTATTAACCTTTTACCACACAATGACGCCTTTAAACACCCCTGAAAGAGAAGGCTTTTGAAAATAATCTGAGGAAAGGAGACAATGCAGGTTACCAGCATTTTCTCCTTTTCCCACAATGTTTTCTACCCTATCAAAGAAAACATTGATTTTTAGTTATTCTTACATCTTATTGTATCTTTATGGCCTACTTCTAAATTCTTCAAACAAGAACAAGATTTTTTTATCGGAAAAAGTTTCAGCAACAGCAAACAGTTGCTTCTGAATTCTATATTTTTGCAAAGCGATTAAACATAAAATTGACTTTTGACTCGCGCGGTCGTCAAAATTGGTTCAATGTTTTCGTGACCCTGGTAAGAAAACAGGGAAAAATTTTGTTTACCTTTCTTTGATTTGTTTAACAGGTATCAGTTGCCTCCGAAAGTGTCAAAGTTGATTTTACGATTTTATGCGCAGCACGTATCAGTCACGTATGGGTGAGATGGTCATCGTAACCAAATCATTGGCCCTAGTGAGAGAAAATGAAAAAGAAAAATAGAAAAATCCCTATAATTGACTTTAAGCAACAGTTGTCGTCTGCTATAAAATATTCCGTAAGTCGATTTTTCATGTTTTCGCGGGTACGTAACCGGCACCTGCGAGACAATAGACAACCTTAATGGGTTTGTTGTCACGGTAAAAAATGACTGGAGAAGTAAAAAACAGATATTAGAAATTAAGTTCCCTATATTTGACCTATTAAGCAACAGGTGTCATCTGCTATGAAGTGTTCCGTAAGTCGAGTTTTCGCGTTTTCGCGGATACGTAACCGGCACCTATGAGACGGTAGTCTATATAGACTTGTCGTCATGGTATAAAGAGATTAGAGGAAAAAAATGTACATTTAAAATTTTGTTCCATTTGTTTGATGTATGCAATCAGAAGCATTCAGTCTTTTTTTTAGCCACTTGTCGCATTATTTTCTGGGGTTTTCGCATGAGCGTAACTGGCACATATGAGACGGTAGTCAACGTAACTGGGTTTCTTGTTGCAGTTTGAAGAGATTAGAGAAATTACATTTCAGTTGCCTTTGTTTGATATATGCTATAGGAAGCAACTAAAAGAGTTTTCAGTCTTTTTTTAGCCACTTGTCGCATTAATTTCTGGGGCTTTTTTACACTGTACATTGATCACTTTGGCTTATTGAAAGTTTCAATGTGCAGCATTTATTGTGGGCTGAGTTAGAAAAGCGAATCCAGTTAAGGGCTGGGGAAGGGGGGGGTGCATCGAGGGTCTAAGGGAAGTAATTCTTGCAAGGGGCTTGAAAAGACCAATACAAGGTCTGCTGCGCCCCTATTTTCTTAAATTTTTGCCCATTTTCAGTGAAATCTGGCATGTGTGGATGGTGCATGCCTGGCAGTTCGCCAAGGACTGCACAGCAGCCTTTAAAGAAGACTTTAAATCCACTTTTATGCCTTTTTTTTTCACTGTTTTTAAACGATAAATTATGGCGCCATTTTGGAGCGATTTTGAAGCTCTCTGATTGGCTGTTGAATATCTGATTGGCCGTTGGTTCCCATTCTGATTTGGCTGTTGGTTCCCATTCTGATTTCCTTAAAGCCTCTCTGATTGGATAATTTCAGAGAGGGAAGAGATTTCATTGGCTGATGGGAAGGGGGGATATCTGTTTATTCTTATTAACCTTTTACCACACAATGACGCCTTTAAACACCCCTGAAAGAGAAGGCTTTTGAAAATAATCTGAGGAAAGGAGACAATGCAGGTTACCAGCATTTTCTCCTTTTCCCACAATGTTTTCTACCCTATCAAAGAAAACATTGATTTTTAGTTATTCTTACATCTTATTGTATCTTTATGGCCTACTTCTAAATTCTTCAAACAAGAACAAGATTTTTTTATCGGAAAAAGTTTCAGCAACAGCAAACAGTTGCTTCTGAATTCTATATTTTTGCAAAGCGATTAAACATAAAATTGACTTTTGACTCGCGCGGTCGTCAAAATTGGTTCAATGTTTTCGTGACCCTGGTAAGAAAACAGGGAAAAATTTTGTTTACCTTTCTTTGATTTGTTTAACAGGTATCAGTTGCCTCCGAAAGTGTCAAAGTTGATTTTACGATTTTATGCGCAGCACGTATCAGTCACGTATGGGTGAGATGGTCATCGTAACCAAATCATTGGCCCTAGTGAGAGAAAATGAAAAAGAAAAATAGAAAAATCCCTATAATTGACTTTAAGCAACAGTTGTCGTCTGCTATAAAATATTCCGTAAGTCGATTTTTCATGTTTTCGCGGGTACGTAACCGGCACCTGCGAGACAATAGACAACCTTAATGGGTTTGTTGTCACGGTAAAAAATGACTGGAGAAGTAAAAAACAGATATTAGAAATTAAGTTCCCTATATTTGACCTATTAAGCAACAGGTGTCATCTGCTATGAAGTGTTCCGTAAGTCGAGTTTTCGCGTTTTCGCGGATACGTAACCGGCACCTATGAGACGGTAGTCTATATAGACTTGTCGTCATGGTATAAAGAGATTAGAGGAAAAAAATGTACATTTAAAATTTTGTTCCATTTGTTTGATGTATGCAATCAGAAGCATTCAGTCTTTTTTTTAAGCCACTTGTCGCATTATTTTCTGGGGTTTTCGCATGAGCGTAACTGGCACATATGAGACGGTAGTCAACGTAACTGGGTTTCTTGTTGCAGTTTGAAGAGATTAGAGAAATTACATTTCAGTTGCCTTTGTTTGATATATGCTATAGGAAGCAACTAAAAGAGTTTTCAGTCTTTTTTTAGCCACTTGTCGCATTAATTTCTGGGGCTTTTTTACACTGTACATTGATCACTTTGGCTTATTGAAAGTTTCAATGTGCAGCATTTATTGTGGGCTGAGTTAGAAAAGCGAATCCAGTTAAGGGCTGGGGAAGGGGGGGGGGTGCATCGAGGGTCTAAGGGAAGTAATTCTTGCAAGGGGCTTGAAAAGACCAATACAAGGTCTGCTGCGCCCCTATTTTCTTAAATTTTTGCCCATTTTCAGTGAAATCTGGCATGTGTGGATGGTGCATGCCTGGCAGTTCGCCAAGGACTGCACAGCAGCCTTTAAAGAAGACTTTAAATCCACTTTTATGCCTTTTTTTTTCACTGTTTTTAAACGATAAATTATGGCGCCATTTTGGAGCGATTTTGAAGCTCTCTGATTGGCTGTTGAATATCTGATTGGCCGTTGGTTCCCATTCTGATTTGGCTGTTGGTTCCCATTCTGATTTCCTTAAAGCTTCTCTGATTGGATAATTTCAGAGAGGGAAGAGATTTCATTGGCTGATGGGAAGGGGGGATATCTGTTTATTCTTATTAACCTTTTACCACACAATGACGCCTTTAAACACCCCTGAAAGAGAAGGCTTTTGAAAATAATCTGAGGAAAGGAGACAATGCAGATTACCAGCATTTTCTCCTTTTCCCACAATGTTTTCTACCCTATCAAAGAAAACATTGATTTTTAGTTATTCTTACATCTTATTGTATCTTTATGGCCTACTTCTAAATTCTTCAAACAAGAACAAGATTTTTTTATCGGAAAAAGTTTCAGCAACAGCAAACAGTTGCTTCTGAATTCTATATTTTTGCAAAGCGATTAAACATAAAATTGACTTTTGACTCGCGCGGTCGTCAAAATTGGTTCAATGTTTTCGTGACCCTGGTAAGAAAACAGGGAAAAATTTTGTTTACCTTTCTTTGATTTGTTTAACAGGTATCAGTTGCCTCCGAAAGTGTCAAAGTTGATTTTACGATTTTATGCGCAGCACGTATCAGTCACGTATGGGCGAGATGGTCATCGTAACCAAATCATTGGCCCTAGTGAGAGAAAATGAAAAAGAAAAATAGAAAAATCCCTATAATTGACTTTAAGCAACAGTTGTCGTCTGCTATAAAATATTCCGTAAGTCGATTTTTCATGTTTTCGCGGGTACGTAACCGGCACCTGCGAGACAATAGACAACCTTAATGGGTTTGTTGTCACGGTAAAAAATGACTGGAGAAGTAAAAAACAGATATTAGAAATTAAGTTCCCTATATTTGACCTATTAAGCAACAGGTGTCATCTGCTATGAAGTGTTCCGTAAGTCGAGTTTTCGCGTTTTCGCGGATACGTAACCGGCACCTATGAGACGGTAGTCTATATAGACTTGTCGTCATGGTATAAAGAGATTAGAGGAAAAAAATGTACATTTAAAATTTTGTTCCATTTGTTTGATGTATGCAATCAGAAGCATTCAGTCTTTTTTTTAGCCACTTGTCGCATTATTTTCTGGGGTTTTCGCATGAGCGTAACTGGCACATATGAGACGGTAGTCAACGTAACTGGGTTTCTTGTTGCAGTTTGAAGAGATTAGAGAAATTACATTTCAGTTGCCTTTGTTTGATATATGCTATAGGAAGCAACTAAAAGAGTTTTCAGTCTTTTTTTAGCCACTTGTCGCATTAATTTCTGGGGCTTTTTTACACTGTACATTGATCACTTTGGCTTATTGAAAGTTTCAATGTGCAGCATTTATTGTGGGCTGAGTTAGAAAAGCGAATCCAGTTAAGGGCTGGGGAAGGGGGGGGGTGCATCGAGGGTCTAAGGGAAGTAATTCTTGCAAGGGGCTTGAAAAGACCAATACAAGGTCTGCTGCGCCCCTATTTTCTTAAATTTTTGCCCATTTTCAGTGAAATCTGGCATGTGTGGATGGTGCATGCCTGGCAGTTCGCCAAGGACTGCACAGCAGCCTTTAAAGAAGACTTTAAATCCACTTTTATGCCTTTTTTTTTCACTGTTTTTAAACGATAAATTATGGCGCCATTTTGGAGCGATTTTGAAGCTCTCTGATTGGCTGTTGAATATCTGATTGGCCGTTGGTTCCCATTCTGATTTGGCTGTTGGTTCCCATTCTGATTTCCTTAAAGCTTCTCTGATTGGATAATTTCAGAGAGGGAAGAGATTTCATTGGCTGATGGGAAGGGGGGATATCTGTTTATTCTTATTAACCTTTTACCACACAATGACGCCTTTAAACACCCCTGAAAGAGAAGGCTTTTGAAAATAATCTGAGGAAAGGAGACAATGCAGGTTACCAGCATTTTCTCCTTTTCCCACAATGTTTTCTACCCTATCAAAGAAAACATTGATTTTTAGTTATTCTTACATCTTATTGTATCTTTATGGCCTACTTCTAAATTCTTCAAACAAGAACAAGATTTTTTTATCGGAAAAAGTTTCAGCAACAGCAAACAGTTGCTTCTGAATTCTATATTTTTGCAAAGCGATTAAACATAAAATTGACTTTTGACTCGCGCGGTCGTCAAAATTGGTTCAATGTTTTCGTGACCCTGGTAAGAAAACAGGGAAAAATTTTGTTTACCTTTCTTTGATTTGTTTAACAGGTATCAGTTGCCTCCGAAAGTGTCAAAGTTGATTTTACGATTTTATGCGCAGCACGTATCAGTCACGTATGGGTGAGATGGTCATCATAACCAAATCATTGGCCCTAGTGAGAGAAAATGAAAAAGAAAAATAGAAAAATCCCTATAATTGACTTTAAGCAACAGTTGTCGTCTGCTATAAAATATTCCGTAAGTCGATTTTTCATGTTTTCGCGGGTACGTAACCGGCACCTGCGAGACAATAGACAACCTTAATGGGTTTGTTGTCACGGTAAAAAATGACTGGAGAAGTAAAAAACAGATATTAGAAATTAAGTTCCCTATATTTGACCTATTAAGCAACAGGTGTCATCTGCTATGAAGTGTTCCGTAAGTCGAGTTTTCGCGTTTTCGCGGATACGTAACCGGCACCTATGAGACGGTAGTCTATATAGACTTGTCGTCATGGTATAAAGAGATTAGAGGAAAAAAATGTACATTTAAAATTTTGTTCCATTTGTTTGATGTATGCAATCAGAAGCATTCAGTCTTTTTTTTAGCCACTTGTCGCATTATTTTCTGGGGTTTTCGCATGAGCGTAACTGGCACATATGAGACGGTAGTCAACGTAACTGGGTTTCTTGTTGCAGTTTGAAGAGATTAGAGAAATTACATTTCAGTTGCCTTTGTTTGATATATGCTATAGGAAGCAACTAAAAGAGTTTTCAGTCTTTTTTTAGCCACTTGTCGCATTAATTTCTGGGGCTTTTTTACACTGTACATTGATCACTTTGGCTTATTGAAAGTTTCAATGTGCAGCATTTATTGTGGGCTGAGTTAGAAAAGCGAATCCAGTTAAGGGCTGGGGAAGGGGGGGGTGCATCGAGGGTCTAAGGGAAGTAATTCTTGCAAGGGGCTTGAAAAGACCAATACAAGGTCTGCTGCGCCCCTATTTTCTTAAATTTTTGCCCATTTTCAGTGAAATCTGGCATGTGTGGATGGTGCATGCCTGGCAGTTCGCCAAGGACTGCACAGCAGCCTTTAAAGAAGACTTTAAATCCACTTTTATGCCTTTTTTTTTTCACTGTTTTTAAACGATAAATTATGGCGCCATTTTGGAGCGATTTTGAAGCTCTCTGATTGGCTGTTGAATATCTGATTGGCCGTTGGTTCCCATTCTGATTTGGCTGTTGGTTCCCATTCTGATTTCCTTAAAGCTTCTCTGATTGGATAATTTCAGAGAGGGAAGAGATTTCATTGGCTGATGGGAAGGGGGGATATCTGTTTATTCTTATTAACCTTTTACCACACAATGACGCCTTTAAACACCCCTGAAAGAGAAGGCTTTTGAAAATAATCTGAGGAAAGGAGACAATGCAGGTTACCAGCATTTTCTCCTTTTCCCACAATGTTTTCTACCCTATCAAAGAAAACATTGATTTTTAGTTATTCTTACATCTTATTGTATCTTTATGGCCTACTTCTAAATTCTTCAAACAAGAACAAGATTTTTTTATCGGAAAAAGTTTCAGCAACAGCAAACAGTTGCTTCTGAATTCTATATTTTTGCAAAGCGATTAAACATAAAATTGACTTTTGACTCGCGCGGTCGTCAAAATTGGTTCAATGTTTTCGTGACCCTGGTAAGAAAACAGGGAAAAATTTTGTTTACCTTTCTTTGATTTGTTTAACAGGTATCAGTTGCCTCCGAAAGTGTCAAAGTTGATTTTACGATTTTATGCGCAGCACGTATCAGTCACGTATGGGTGAGATGGTCATCGTAACCAAATCATTGGCCCTAGTGAGAGAAAATGAAAAAGAAAAATAGAAAAATCCCTATAATTGACTTTAAGCAACAGTTGTCGTCTGCTATAAAATATTCCGTAAGTCGATTTTTCATGTTTTCGCGGGTACGTAACCGGCACCTGCGAGACAATAGACAACCTTAATGGGTTTGTTGTCACGGTAAAAAATGACTGGAGAAGTAAAAAACAGATATTAGAAATTAAGTTCCCTATATTTGACCTATTAAGCAACAGGTGTCATCTGCTATGAAGTGTTCCGTAAGTCGAGTTTTCGCGTTTTCGCGGATACGTAACCGGCACCTATGAGACGGTAGTCTATATAGACTTGTCGTCATGGTATAAAGAGATTAGAGGAAAAAAATGTACATTTAAAATTTTGTTCCATTTGTTTGATGTATGCAATCAGAAGCATTCAGTCTTTTTTTTAGCCACTTGTCGCATTATTTTCTGGGGTTTTCGCATGAGCGTAACTGGCACATATGAGACGGTAGTCAACGTAACTGGGTTTCTTGTTGCAGTTTGAAGAGATTAGAGAAATTACATTTCAGTTGCCTTTGTTTGATATATGCTATAGGAAGCAACTAAAAGAGTTTTCAGTCTTTTTTTAGCCACTTGTCGCATTAATTTCTGGGGCTTTTTTACACTGTACATTGATCACTTTGGCTTATTGAAAGTTTCAATGTGCAGCATTTATTGTGGGCTGAGTTAGAAAAGCGAATCCAGTTAAGGGCTGGGGAAGGGGGGGGTGCATCGAGGGTCTAAGGGAAGTAATTCTTGCAAGGGGCTTGAAAAGACCAATACAAGGTCTGCTGCGCCCCTATTTTCTTAAATTTTTGCCCATTTTCAGTGAAATCTGGCATGTGTGGATGGTGCATGCCTGGCAGTTCGCCAAGGACTGCACAGCAGCCTTTAAAGAAGACTTTAAATCCACTTTTATGCCTTTTTTTTTCACTGTTTTTAAACGATAAATTATGGCGCCATTTTGGAGCGATTTTGAAGCTCTCTGATTGGCTGTTGAATATCTGATTGGCCGTTGGTTCCCATTCTGATTTGGCTGTTGGTTCCCATTCTGATTTCCTTAAAGCTTCTCTGATTGGATAATTTCAGAGAGGGAAGAGATTTCATTGGCTGATGGGAAGGGGGGATATCTGTTTATTCTTATTAACCTTTTACCACACAATGACGCCTTTAAACACCCCTGAAAGAGAAGGCTTTTGAAAATAATCTGAGGAAAGGAGACAATGCAGGTTACCAGCATTTTCTCCTTTTCCCACAATGTTTTCTACCCTATCAAAGAAAACATTGATTTTTAGTTATTCTTACATCTTATTGTATCTTTATGGCCTACTTCTAAATTCTTCAAACAAGAACAAGATTTTTTTATCGGAAAAAGTTTCAGCAACAGCAAACAGTTGCTTCTGAATTCTATATTTTTGCAAAGCGATTAAACATAAAATTGACTTTTGACTCGCGCGGTCGTCAAAATTGGTTCAATGTTTTCGTGACCCTGGTAAAAAAACAGGGAAAAATTTTGTTTACCTTTCTTTGATTTGTTAAACAGGTATCAGTTGCCTCCAAAAGTGTCAAAGTTGATTTTACGATTTTATGCGCAGCACGTATCAGTCACGTATGGGTGAGATGGTCATCGTAACCAAATCATTGGCCCTAGTGAGAGAAAATGAAAAAGAAAAATAGAAAAATCCCTATAATTGACTTTAAGCAACAGTTGTCGTCTGCTATAAAATATTCCGTAAGTCGATTTTTCATGTTTTCGAGGGTACGTAACCGGCACCTGCGAGACAATAGACAACCTTAATGGGTTTGTTGTCACGGTAAAAAATGACTGGAGAAGTAAAAAACAGATATTAGAAATTAAGTTCCCTATATTTGACCTATTAAGCAACAGGTGTCATCTGCTATGAAGTGTTCCGTAAGTCGAGTTTTCGCGGATACGTAACCGGCACCTATGAGACGGTAGTCTATATAGACTTGTCGTCATGGTATAAAGAGATTAGAGGAAAAAAATGTACATTTAAAATTTTGTTCCATTTGTTTGATGTATGCAATCAGAAGCATTCAGTCTTTTTTTTAGCCACTTGTCGCATTATTTTCTGGGGTTTTCGCATGAGCGTAACTGGCACATATGAGACGGTAGTCAACGTAACTGGGTTTCTTGTTGCAGTTTGAAGAGATTAGAGAAATTACATTTCAGTTGCCTTTGTTTGATATATGCTATAGGAAGCAACTAAAAGAGTTTTCAGTCTTTTTTTAGCCACTTGTCGCATTAATTTCTGGGGCTTTTTTACACTGTACATTGATCACTTTGGCTTATTGAAAGTTTCAATGTGCAGCATTTATTGTGGGCTGAGTTAGAAAAGCGAATCCAGTTAAGGGCTGGGGAAGGGGGGGGTGCATCGAGGGTCTAAGGGAAGTAATTCTTGCAAGGGGCTTGAAAAGACCAATACAAGGTCTGCTGCGCCCCTATTTTCTTAAATTTTTGCCCATTTTCAGTGAAATCTGGCATGTGTGGATGGTGCATGCCTGGCAGTTCGCCAAGGACTGCACAGCAGCCTTTAAAGAAGACTTTAAATCCACTTTTATGCCTTTTTTTTTCACTGTTTTTAAACGATAAATTATGGCGCCATTTTGGAGCGATTTTGAAGCTCTCTGATTGGCTGTTGAATATCTGATTGGCCGTTGGTTCCCATTCTGATTTGGCTGTTGGTTCCCATTCTGATTTCCTTAAAGCTTCTCTGATTGGATAATTTCAGAGAGGGAAGAGATTTCATTGGCTGATGGGAAGGGGGGATATCTGTTTATTCTTATTAACCTTTTACCACACAATGACGCCTTTAAACACCCCTGAAAGAGAAGGCTTTTGAAAATAATCTGAGGAAAGGAGACAATGCAGGTTACCAGCATTTTCTCCTTTTCCCACAATGTTTTCTACCCTATCAAAGAAAACATTGATTTTTAGTTATTCTTACATCTTATTGTATCTTTATGGCCTACTTCTAAATTCTTCAAACAAGAACAAGATTTTTTTATCGGAAAAAGTTTCAGCAACAGCAAACAGTTGCTTCTGAATTCTATATTTTTGCAAAGCGATTAAACATAAAATTGACTTTTGACTCGCGCGGTCGTCAAAATTGGTTCTATGTTTTCGTGACCCTGGTAAGAAAACAGGGAAAAATTTTGTTTACCTTTCTTTGATTTGTTTAACAGGTATCAGTTGCCTCCGAAAGTGTCAAAGTTGATTTTACGATTTTATGCGCAGCACGTATCAGTCACGTATGGGTGAGATGGTCATCGTAACCAAATCATTGGCCCTAGTGAGAGAAAATGAAAAAGAAAAATAGAAAAATCCCTATAATTGACTTTAAGCAACAGTTGTCGTCTGCTATAAAATATTCCGTAAGTCGATTTTTCATGTTTTCGCGGGTACGTAACCGGCACCTGCGAGACAATAGACAACCTTAATGGGTTTGTTGTCACGGTAAAAAATGACTGGAGAAGTAAAAAACAGATATTAGAAATTAAGTTCCCTATATTTGACCTATTAAGCAACAGGTGTCATCTGCTATGAAGTGTTCCGTAAGTCGAGTTTTCGCGGATACGTAACCGGCACCTATGAGACGGTAGTCTATATAGACTTGTCGTCATGGTATAAAGAGATTAGAGGAAAAAAATGTACATTTAAAATTTTGTTCCATTTGTTTGATGTATGCAATCAGAAGCATTCAGTCTTTTTTTTAGCCACTTGTCGCATTATTTTCTGGGGTTTTCGCATGAGCGTAACTGGCACATATGAGACGGTAGTCAACGTAACTGGGTTTCTTGTTGCAGTTTGAAGAGATTAGAGAAATTACATTTCAGTTGCCTTTGTTTGATATATGCTATAGGAAGCAACTAAAAGAGTTTTCAGTCTTTTTTTAGCCACTTGTCGCATTAATTTCTGGGGCTTTTTTACACTGTACATTGATCACTTTGGCTTATTGAAAGTTTCAATGTGCAGCATTTATTGTGGGCTGAGTTAGAAAAGCGAATCCAGTTAAGGGCTGGGGAAGGGGGGGTGCATCGAGGGTCTAAGGGAAGTAATTCTTGCAAGGGGCTTGAAAAGACCAATACAAGGTCTGCTGCGCCCCTATTTTCTTAAATTTTTGCCCATTTTCAGTGAAATCTGGCATGTGTGGATGGTGCATGCCTGGCAGTTCGCCAAGGACTGCACAGCAGCCTTTAAAGAAGACTTTAAGTCCACTTTTATGCCTTTTTTTTTCACTGTTTTTAAACGATAAATTATGGCGCCATTTTGGAGCGATTTTGAAGCTCTCTGATTGGCTGTTGAATATCTGATTGGCCGTTGGTTCCCATTCTGATTTGGCTGTTGGTTCCCATTCTGATTTCCTTAAAGCTTCTCTGATTGGATAATTTCAGAGAGGGAAGAGATTTCATTGGCTGATGGGAAGGGGGGATATCTGTTTATTCTTATTAACCTTTTACCACACAATGACGCCTTTAAACACCCCTGAAAGAGAAGGCTTTTGAAAATAATCTGAGGAAAGGAGACAATGCAGGTTACCAGCATTTTCTCCTTTTCCCACAATGTTTTCTACCCTATCAAAGAAAACATTGATTTTTAGTTATTCTTACATCTTATTGTATCTTTATGGCCTACTTCTAAATTCTTCAAACAAGAACAAGATTTTTTTATCGGAAAAAGTTTCAGCAACAGCAAACAGTTGCTTCTGAATTCTATATTTTTGCAAAGCGATTAAACATAAAATTGACTTTTGACTCGCGCGGTCGTCAAAATTGGTTCAATGTTTTCGTGACCCTGGTAAGAAAACAGGGAAAAATTTTGTTTACCTTTCTTTGATTTGTTTAACAGGTATCAGTTGCCTCCGAAAGTGTCAAAGTTGATTTTACGATTTTATGCGCAGCACGTATCAGTCACGTATGGGTGAGATGGTCATCGTAACCAAATCATTGGCCCTAGTGAGAGAAAATGAAAAAGAAAAATAGAAAAATCCCTATAATTGACTTTAAGCAACAGTTGTCGTCTGCTATAAAATATTCCGTAAGTCGATTTTTCATGTTTTCGCGGGTACGTAACCGGCACCTGCGAGACAATAGACAACCTTAATGGGTTTGTTGTCACGGTAAAAAATGACTGGAGAAGTAAAAAACAGATATTAGAAATTAAGTTCCCTATATTTGACCTATTAAGCAACAGGTGTCATCTGCTATGAAGTGTTCCGTAAGTCGAGTTTTCGCGTTTTCGCGGATACGTAACCAGCACCTATGAGACGGTAGTCTATATAGACTTGTCGTCATGGTATAAAGAGATTAGAGGAAAAAAATGTACATTTAAAATTTTGTTCCATTTGTTTGATGTATGCAATCAGAAGCATTCAGTCTTTTTTTTAGCCACTTGTCGCATTATTTTCTGGGGTTTTCGCATGAGCGTAACTGGCACATATGAGACGGTAGTCAACGTAACTGGGTTTCTTGTTGCAGTTTGAAGAGATTAGAGAAATTACATTTCAGTTGCCTTTGTTTGATATATGCTATAGGAAGCAACTAAAAGAGTTTTCAGTCTTTTTTTAGCCACTTGTCGCATTAATTTCTGGGGCTTTTTTACACTGTACATTGATCACTTTGGCTTATTGAAAGTTTCAATGTGCAGCATTTATTGTGGGCTGAGTTAGAAAAGCGAATCCAGTTAAGGGCTGGGGAAGGGGGGGGTGCATCGAGGGTCTAAGGGAAGTAATTCTTGCAAGGGGCTTGAAAAGACCAATACAAGGTCTGCTGCGCCCCTATTTTCTTAAATTTTTGCCCATTTTCAGTGAAATCTGGCATGTGTGGATGGTGCATGCCTGGCAGTTCGCCAAGGACTGCACAGCAGCCTTTAAAGAAGACTTTAAATCCACTTTTATGCCTTTTTTTTTCACTGTTTTTAAACGATAAATTATGGCGCCATTTTGGAGCGATTTTGAAGCTCTCTGATTGGCTGTTGAATATCTGATTGGCCGTTGGTTCCCATTCTAATTTGGCTGTTGGTTCCCATTCTGATTTCCTTAAAGCTTCTCTGATTGGATAATTTCAGAGAGGGAAGAGATTTCATTGGCTGATGGGAAGGGGGGATATCTGTTTATTCTTATTAACCTTTTACCACACAATGACGCCTTTAAACACCCCTGAAAGAGAAGGCTTTTGAAAATAATCTGAGGAAAGGAGACAATGCAGATTACCAGCATTTTCTCCTTTTCCCACAATGTTTTCTACCCTATCAAAGAAAACATTGATTTTTAGTTATTCTTACATCTTATTGTATCTTTATGGCCTACTTCTAAATTCTTCAAACAAGAACAAGATTTTTTTATCGGAAAAAGTTTCAGCAACAGCAAACAGTTGCTTCTGAATTCTATATTTTTGCAAAGCGATTAAACATAAAATTGACTTTTGACTCGCGCGGTCGTCAAAATTGGTTCAATGTTTTCGTGACCCTGGTAAGAAAACAGGGAAAAATTTTGTTTACCTTTCTTTGATTTGTTTAACAGGTATCAGTTGCCTCCGAAAGTGTCAAAGTTGATTTTACGATTTTATGCGCAGCACGTATCAGTCATGTATGGGCGAGATGGTCATCGTAACCAAATCATTGGCCCTAGTGAGAGAAAATGAAAAAGAAAAATAGAAAAATCCCTATAATTGACTTTAAGCAACAGTTGTCGTCTGCTATAAAATATTCCGTAAGTCGATTTTTCATGTTTTCGCGGGTACGTAACCGGCACCTGCGAGACAATAGACAACCTTAATGGGTTTGTTGTCACGGTAAAAAATGACTGGAGAAGTAAAAAACAGATATTAGAAATTAAGTTCCCTATATTTGACCTATTAAGCAACAGGTGTCATCTGCTATGAAGTGTTCCGTAAGTCGAGTTTTCGCATTTTCGCGGATACGTAACCGGCACCTATGAGACGGTAGTCTATATAGACTTGTCGTCATGGTATAAAGAGATTAGAGGAAAAAAATGTACATTTAAAATTTTGTTCCATTTGTTTGATGTATGCAATCAGAAGCATTCAGTCTTTTTTTTAGCCACTTGTCGCATTATTTTCTGGGGTTTTCGCATGAGCGTAACTGGCACATATGAGACGGTAGTCAACGTAACTGGGTTTCTTGTTGCAGTTTGAAGAGATTAGAGAAATTACATTTCAGTTGCCTTTGTTTGATATATGCTATAGGAAGCAACTAAAAGAGTTTTCAGTCTTTTTTTAGCCACTTGTCGCATTAATTTCTGGGGCTTTTTTACACTGTACATTGATCACTTTGGCTTATTGAAAGTTTCAATGTGCAGCATTTATTGTGGGCTGAGTTAGAAAAGCGAATCCAGTTAAGGGCTGGGGAAGGGGGGGGTGCATCGAGGGTCTAAGGGAAGTAATTCTTGCAAGGGGCTTGAAAAGACCAATACAAGGTCTGCTGCGCCCCTATTTTCTTAAATTTTTGCCCATTTTCAGTGAAATCTGGCATGTGTGGATGGTGCATGCCTGGCAGTTCGCCAAGGACTGCACAGCAGCCTTTAAAGAAGACTTTAAATCCACTTTTATGCCTTTTTTTTTCACTGTTTTTAAACGATAAATTATGGCGCCATTTTGGAGCGATTTTGAAGCTCTCTGATTGGCTGTTGAATATCTGATTGGCCGTTGGTTCCCATTCTGATTTGGCTGTTGGTTCCCATTCTGATTTCCTTAAAGCTTCTCTGATTGGATAATTTCAGAGAGGGAAGAGATTTCATTGGCTGATGGGAAGGGGGGATATCTGTTTATTCTTATTAACCTTTTACCACACAATGACGCCTTTAAACACCCCTGAAAGAGAAGGCTTTTGAAAATAATCTGAGGAAAGGAGACAATGCAGGTTACCAGCATTTTCTCCTTTTCCCACAATGTTTTCTACCCTATCAAAGAAAACATTGATTTTTAGTTATTCTTACATCTTATTGTATCTTTATGGCCTACTTCTAAATTCTTCAAACAAGAACAAGATTTTTTTATCGGAAAAAGTTTCAGCAACAGCAAACAGTTGCTTCTGAATTCTATATTTTTGCAAAGCGATTAAACATAAAATTGACTTTTGACTCGCGCGGTCGTCAAAATTGGTTCAATGTTTTCGTGACCCTGGTAAGAAAACAGGGAAAAATTTTGTTTACCTTTCTTTGATTTGTTTAACAGGTATCAGTTGCCTCCGAAAGTGTCAAAGTTGATTTTACGATTTTATGCGCAGCACGTATCAGTCACGTATGGGTGAGATGGTCATCGTAACCAAATCATTGGCCCTAGTGAGAGAAAATGAAAAAGAAAAATAGAAAAATCCCTATAATTGACTTTAAGCAACAGTTGTCGTCTGCTATAAAATATTCCGTAAGTCGATTTTTCATGTTTTCGCGGGTACGTAACCGGCACCTGCGAGACAATAGACAACCTTAATGGGTTTGTTGTCACGGTAAAAAATGACTGGAGAAGTAAAAAACAGATATTAGAAATTAAGTTCCCTATATTTGACCTATTAAGCAACAGGTGTCATCTGCTATGAAGTGTTCCGTAAGTCGAGTTTTCGCGTTTTCGCGGATACGTAACCGGCACCTATGAGACGGTAGTCTATATAGACTTGTCGTCATGGTATAAAGAGATTAGAGGAAAAAAATGTACATTTAAAATTTTGTTCCATTTGTTTGATGTATGCAATCAGAAGCATTCAGTCTTTTTTTTAGCCACTTGTCGCATTATTTTCTGGGGTTTTCGCATGAGCGTAACTGGCACATATGAGACGGTAGTCAACGTAACTGGGTTTCTTGTTGCAGTTTGAAGAGATTAGAGAAATTACATTTCAGTTGCCTTTGTTTGATATATGCTATAGGAAGCAACTAAAAGAGTTTTCAGTCTTTTTTTAGCCACTTGTCGCATTAATTTCTGGGGCTTTTTTACACTGTACATTGATCACTTTGGCTTATTGAAAGTTTCAATGTGCAGCATTTATTGTGGGCTGAGTTAGAAAAGCGAATCCAGTTAAGGGCTGGGGAAGGGGGGGGTGCATCGAGGGTCTAAGGGAAGTAATTCTTGCAAGGGGCTTGAAAAGACCAATACAAGGTCTGCTGCGCCCCTATTTTCTTAAATTTTTGCCCATTTTCAGTGAAATCTGGCATGTGTGGATGGTGCATGCCTGGCAGTTCGCCAAGGACTGCACAGCAGCCTTTAAAGAAGACTTTAAATCCACTTTTATGCCTTTTTTTTTCACTGTTTTTAAACGATAAATTATGGCGCCATTTTGGAGCGATTTTGAAGCTCTCTGATTGGCTGTTGAATATCTGATTGGCCGTTGGTTCCCATTCTGATTTGGCTGTTGGTTCCCATTCTGATTTCCTTAAAGCCTCTCTGATTGGATAATTTCAGAGAGGGAAGAGATTTCATTGGCTGATGGGAAGGGGGGATATCTGTTTATTCTTATTAACCTTTTACCACACAATGACGCCTTTAAACACCCCTGAAAGAGAAGGCTTTTGAAAATAATCTGAGGAAAGGAGACAATGCAGGTTACCAGCATTTTCTCCTTTTCCCACAATGTTTTCTACCCTATCAAAGAAAACATTGATTTTTAGTTATTCTTACATCTTATTGTATCTTTATGGCCTACTTCTAAATTCTTCAAACAAGAACAAGATTTTTTTATCGGAAAAAGTTTCAGCAACAGCAAACAGTTGCTTCTGAATTCTATATTTTTGCAAAGCGATTAAACATAAAATTGACTTTTGACTCGCGCGGTCGTCAAAATTGGTTCAATGTTTTCGTGACCCTGGTAAGAAAACAGGGAAAAATTTTGTTTACCTTTCTTTGATTTGTTTAACAGGTATCAGTTGCCTCCGAAAGTGTCAAAGTTGATTTTACGATTTTATGCGCAGCACGTATCAGTCACGTATGGGTGAGATGGTCATCGTAACCAAATCATTGGCCCTAGTGAGAGAAAATGAAAAAGAAAAATAGAAAAATCCCTATAATTGACTTTAAGCAACAGTTGTCGTCTGCTATAAAATATTCCGTAAGTCGATTTTTCATGTTTTCGCGGGTACGTAACCGGCACCTGCGAGACAATAGACAACCTTAATGGGTTTGTTGTCACGGTAAAAAATGACTGGAGAAGTAAAAAACAGATATTAGAAATTAAGTTCCCTATATTTGACCTATTAAGCAACAGGTGTCATCTGCTATGAAGTGTTCCGTAAGTCGAGTTTTCGCGTTTTCGCGGATACGTAACCGGCACCTATGAGACGGTAGTCTATATAGACTTGTCGTCATGGTATAAAGAGATTAGAGGAAAAAAATGTACATTTAAAATTTTGTTCCATTTGTTTGATGTATGCAATCAGAAGCATTCAGTCTTTTTTTTAAGCCACTTGTCGCATTATTTTCTGGGGTTTTCGCATGAGCGTAACTGGCACATATGAGACGGTAGTCAACGTAACTGGGTTTCTTGTTGCAGTTTGAAGAGATTAGAGAAATTACATTTCAGTTGCCTTTGTTTGATATATGCTATAGGAAGCAACTAAAAGAGTTTTCAGTCTTTTTTTAGCCACTTGTCGCATTAATTTCTGGGGCTTTTTTACACTGTACATTGATCACTTTGGCTTATTGAAAGTTTCAATGTGCAGCATTTATTGTGGGCTGAGTTAGAAAAGCGAATCCAGTTAAGGGCTGGGGAAGGGGGGGGGGTGCATCGAGGGTCTAAGGGAAGTAATTCTTGCAAGGGGCTTGAAAAGACCAATACAAGGTCTGCTGCGCCCCTATTTTCTTAAATTTTTGCCCATTTTCAGTGAAATCTGGCATGTGTGGATGGTGCATGCCTGGCAGTTCGCCAAGGACTGCACAGCAGCCTTTAAAGAAGACTTTAAATCCACTTTTATGCCTTTTTTTTTCACTGTTTTTAAACGATAAATTATGGCGCCATTTTGGAGCGATTTTGAAGCTCTCTGATTGGCTGTTGAATATCTGATTGGCCGTTGGTTCCCATTCTGATTTGGCTGTTGGTTCCCATTCTGATTTCCTTAAAGCTTCTCTGATTGGATAATTTCAGAGAGGGAAGAGATTTCATTGGCTGATGGGAAGGGGGGATATCTGTTTATTCTTATTAACCTTTTACCACACAATGACGCCTTTAAACACCCCTGAAAGAGAAGGCTTTTGAAAATAATCTGAGGAAAGGAGACAATGCAGATTACCAGCATTTTCTCCTTTTCCCACAATGTTTTCTACCCTATCAAAGAAAACATTGATTTTTAGTTATTCTTACATCTTATTGTATCTTTATGGCCTACTTCTAAATTCTTCAAACAAGAACAAGATTTTTTTATCGGAAAAAGTTTCAGCAACAGCAAACAGTTGCTTCTGAATTCTATATTTTTGCAAAGCGATTAAACATAAAATTGACTTTTGACTCGCGCGGTCGTCAAAATTGGTTCAATGTTTTCGTGACCCTGGTAAGAAAACAGGGAAAAATTTTGTTTACCTTTCTTTGATTTGTTTAACAGGTATCAGTTGCCTCCGAAAGTGTCAAAGTTGATTTTACGATTTTATGCGCAGCACGTATCAGTCACGTATGGGCGAGATGGTCATCGTAACCAAATCATTGGCCCTAGTGAGAGAAAATGAAAAAGAAAAATAGAAAAATCCCTATAATTGACTTTAAGCAACAGTTGTCGTCTGCTATAAAATATTCCGTAAGTCGATTTTTCATGTTTTCGCGGGTACGTAACCGGCACCTGCGAGACAATAGACAACCTTAATGGGTTTGTTGTCACGGTAAAAAATGACTGGAGAAGTAAAAAACAGATATTAGAAATTAAGTTCCCTATATTTGACCTATTAAGCAACAGGTGTCATCTGCTATGAAGTGTTCCGTAAGTCGAGTTTTCGCGTTTTCGCGGATACGTAACCGGCACCTATGAGACGGTAGTCTATATAGACTTGTCGTCATGGTATAAAGAGATTAGAGGAAAAAAATGTACATTTAAAATTTTGTTCCATTTGTTTGATGTATGCAATCAGAAGCATTCAGTCTTTTTTTTAGCCACTTGTCGCATTATTTTCTGGGGTTTTCGCATGAGCGTAACTGGCACATATGAGACGGTAGTCAACGTAACTGGGTTTCTTGTTGCAGTTTGAAGAGATTAGAGAAATTACATTTCAGTTGCCTTTGTTTGATATATGCTATAGGAAGCAACTAAAAGAGTTTTCAGTCTTTTTTTAGCCACTTGTCGCATTAATTTCTGGGGCTTTTTTACACTGTACATTGATCACTTTGGCTTATTGAAAGTTTCAATGTGCAGCATTTATTGTGGGCTGAGTTAGAAAAGCGAATCCAGTTAAGGGCTGGGGAAGGGGGGGGGTGCATCGAGGGTCTAAGGGAAGTAATTCTTGCAAGGGGCTTGAAAAGACCAATACAAGGTCTGCTGCGCCCCTATTTTCTTAAATTTTTGCCCATTTTCAGTGAAATCTGGCATGTGTGGATGGTGCATGCCTGGCAGTTCGCCAAGGACTGCACAGCAGCCTTTAAAGAAGACTTTAAATCCACTTTTATGCCTTTTTTTTTCACTGTTTTTAAACGATAAATTATGGCGCCATTTTGGAGCGATTTTGAAGCTCTCTGATTGGCTGTTGAATATCTGATTGGCCGTTGGTTCCCATTCTGATTTGGCTGTTGGTTCCCATTCTGATTTCCTTAAAGCTTCTCTGATTGGATAATTTCAGAGAGGGAAGAGATTTCATTGGCTGATGGGAAGGGGGGATATCTGTTTATTCTTATTAACCTTTTACCACACAATGACGCCTTTAAACACCCCTGAAAGAGAAGGCTTTTGAAAATAATCTGAGGAAAGGAGACAATGCAGGTTACCAGCATTTTCTCCTTTTCCCACAATGTTTTCTACCCTATCAAAGAAAACATTGATTTTTAGTTATTCTTACATCTTATTGTATCTTTATGGCCTACTTCTAAATTCTTCAAACAAGAACAAGATTTTTTTATCGGAAAAAGTTTCAGCAACAGCAAACAGTTGCTTCTGAATTCTATATTTTTGCAAAGCGATTAAACATAAAATTGACTTTTGACTCGCGCGGTCGTCAAAATTGGTTCAATGTTTTCGTGACCCTGGTAAGAAAACAGGGAAAAATTTTGTTTACCTTTCTTTGATTTGTTTAACAGGTATCAGTTGCCTCCGAAAGTGTCAAAGTTGATTTTACGATTTTATGCGCAGCACGTATCAGTCACGTATGGGTGAGATGGTCATCATAACCAAATCATTGGCCCTAGTGAGAGAAAATGAAAAAGAAAAATAGAAAAATCCCTATAATTGACTTTAAGCAACAGTTGTCGTCTGCTATAAAATATTCCGTAAGTCGATTTTTCATGTTTTCGCGGGTACGTAACCGGCACCTGCGAGACAATAGACAACCTTAATGGGTTTGTTGTCACGGTAAAAAATGACTGGAGAAGTAAAAAACAGATATTAGAAATTAAGTTCCCTATATTTGACCTATTAAGCAACAGGTGTCATCTGCTATGAAGTGTTCCGTAAGTCGAGTTTTCGCGTTTTCGCGGATACGTAACCGGCACCTATGAGACGGTAGTCTATATAGACTTGTCGTCATGGTATAAAGAGATTAGAGGAAAAAAATGTACATTTAAAATTTTGTTCCATTTGTTTGATGTATGCAATCAGAAGCATTCAGTCTTTTTTTTAGCCACTTGTCGCATTATTTTCTGGGGTTTTCGCATGAGCGTAACTGGCACATATGAGACGGTAGTCAACGTAACTGGGTTTCTTGTTGCAGTTTGAAGAGATTAGAGAAATTACATTTCAGTTGCCTTTGTTTGATATATGCTATAGGAAGCAACTAAAAGAGTTTTCAGTCTTTTTTTAGCCACTTGTCGCATTAATTTCTGGGGCTTTTTTACACTGTACATTGATCACTTTGGCTTATTGAAAGTTTCAATGTGCAGCATTTATTGTGGGCTGAGTTAGAAAAGCGAATCCAGTTAAGGGCTGGGGAAGGGGGGGGTGCATCGAGGGTCTAAGGGAAGTAATTCTTGCAAGGGGCTTGAAAAGACCAATACAAGGTCTGCTGCGCCCCTATTTTCTTAAATTTTTGCCCATTTTCAGTGAAATCTGGCATGTGTGGATGGTGCATGCCTGGCAGTTCGCCAAGGACTGCACAGCAGCCTTTAAAGAAGACTTTAAATCCACTTTTATGCCTTTTTTTTTTCACTGTTTTTAAACGATAAATTATGGCGCCATTTTGGAGCGATTTTGAAGCTCTCTGATTGGCTGTTGAATATCTGATTGGCCGTTGGTTCCCATTCTGATTTGGCTGTTGGTTCCCATTCTGATTTCCTTAAAGCTTCTCTGATTGGATAATTTCAGAGAGGGAAGAGATTTCATTGGCTGATGGGAAGGGGGGATATCTGTTTATTCTTATTAACCTTTTACCACACAATGACGCCTTTAAACACCCCTGAAAGAGAAGGCTTTTGAAAATAATCTGAGGAAAGGAGACAATGCAGGTTACCAGCATTTTCTCCTTTTCCCACAATGTTTTCTACCCTATCAAAGAAAACATTGATTTTTAGTTATTCTTACATCTTATTGTATCTTTATGGCCTACTTCTAAATTCTTCAAACAAGAACAAGATTTTTTTATCGGAAAAAGTTTCAGCAACAGCAAACAGTTGCTTCTGAATTCTATATTTTTGCAAAGCGATTAAACATAAAATTGACTTTTGACTCGCGCGGTCGTCAAAATTGGTTCAATGTTTTCGTGACCCTGGTAAGAAAACAGGGAAAAATTTTGTTTACCTTTCTTTGATTTGTTTAACAGGTATCAGTTGCCTCCGAAAGTGTCAAAGTTGATTTTACGATTTTATGCGCAGCACGTATCAGTCACGTATGGGTGAGATGGTCATCGTAACCAAATCATTGGCCCTAGTGAGAGAAAATGAAAAAGAAAAATAGAAAAATCCCTATAATTGACTTTAAGCAACAGTTGTCGTCTGCTATAAAATATTCCGTAAGTCGATTTTTCATGTTTTCGCGGGTACGTAACCGGCACCTGCGAGACAATAGACAACCTTAATGGGTTTGTTGTCACGGTAAAAAATGACTGGAGAAGT
Organism: Tridacna crocea; assembly: GCA_943736015.1. Lineage (NCBI taxonomy): Eukaryota > Metazoa > Mollusca > Bivalvia > Cardiida > Cardiidae > Tridacna > Tridacna crocea. Next base: position 31,949,344 of record OX031059.1, on the reverse strand, counting down.
AAAAAACAGATATTAGAAATTAAGTTCCCTATATTTGACCTATTAAGCAACAGGTGTCATCTGCTATGAAGTGTTCCGTAAGTCGAGTTTTCGCGTTTTCGCGGATACGTAACCGGCACCTATGAGACGGTAGTCTATATAGACTTGTCGTCATGGTATAAAGAGATTAGAGGAAAAAAATGTACATTTAAAATTTTGTTCCATTTGTTTGATGTATGCAATCAGAAGCATTCAGTCTTTTTTTTAGCCACTTGTCGCATTATTTTCTGGGGTTTTCGCATGAGCGTAACTGGCACATATGAGACGGTAGTCAACGTAACTGGGTTTCTTGTTGCAGTTTGAAGAGATTAGAGAAATTACATTTCAGTTGCCTTTGTTTGATATATGCTATAGGAAGCAACTAAAAGAGTTTTCAGTCTTTTTTTAGCCACTTGTCGCATTAATTTCTGGGGCTTTTTTACACTGTACATTGATCACTTTGGCTTATTGAAAGTTTCAATGTGCAGCATTTATTGTGGGCTGAGTTAGAAAAGCGAATCCAGTTAAGGGCTGGGGAAGGGGGGGGTGCATCGAGGGTCTAAGGGAAGTAATTCTTGCAAGGGGCTTGAAAAGACCAATACAAGGTCTGCTGCGCCCCTATTTTCTTAAATTTTTGCCCATTTTCAGTGAAATCTGGCATGTGTGGATGGTGCATGCCTGGCAGTTCGCCAAGGACTGCACAGCAGCCTTTAAAGAAGACTTTAAATCCACTTTTATGCCTTTTTTTTTTCACTGTTTTTAAACGATAAATTATGGCGCCATTTTGGAGCGATTTTGAAGCTCTCTGATTGGCTGTTGAATATCTGATTGGCCGTTGGTTCCCATTCTGATTTGGCTGTTGGTTCCCATTCTGATTTCCTTAAAGCTTCTCTGATTGGATAATTTCAGAGAGGGAAGAGATTTCATTGGCTGATGGGAAGGGGGGATATCTGTTTATTCTTATTAACCTTTTACCACACAATGACGCCTTTAAACACCCCTGAAAGAGAAGGCTTTTGAAAATAATCTGAGGAAAGGAGACAATGCAGATTACCAGCATTTTCTCCTTTTCCCACAATGTTTTCTACCCTATCAAAGAAAACATTGATTTTTAGTTATTCTTACATCTTATTGTATCTTTATGGCCTACTTCTAAATTCTTCAAACAAGAACAAGATTTTTTTATCGGAAAAAGTTTCAGCAACAGCAAACAGTTGCTTCTGAATTCTATATTTTTGCAAAGCGATTAAACATAAAATTGACTTTTGACTCGCGCGGTCGTCAAAATTGGTTCAATGTTTTCGTGACCCTGGTAAGAAAACAGGGAAAAATTTTGTTTACCTTTCTTTGATTTGTTTAACAGGTATCAGTTGCCTCCGAAAGTGTCAAAGTTGATTTTACGATTTTATGCGCAGCACGTATCAGTCACGTATGGGTGAGATGGTCATCGTAACCAAATCATTGGCCCTAGTGAGAGAAAATGAAAAAGAAAAATAGAAAAATCCCTATAATTGACTTTAAGCAACAGTTGTCGTCTGCTATAAAATATTCCGTAAGTTGATTTTTCATGTTTTCGCGGGTACGTAACCGGCACCTGCGAGACAATAGACAACCTTAATGGGTTTGTTGTCACGGTAAAAAATGACTGGAGAAGTAAAAAACAGATATTAGAAATTAAGTTCCCTATATTTGACCTATTAAGCAACAGGTGTCATCTGCTATGAAGTGTTCCGTAAGTCGAGTTTTCGCGGATACGTAACCGGCACCTATGAGACGGTAGTCTATATAGACTTGTCGTCATGGTATAAAGAGATTAGAGGAAAAAAATGTACATTTAAAATTTTGTTCCATTTGTTTGATGTATGCAATCAGAAGCATTCAGTCTTTTTTTTAGCCAATTGTCGCATTATTTTCTGGGGTTTTCGCATGAGCGTAACTGGCACATATGAGACGGTAGTCAACATAACTGGGTTTCTTGTTGCAGTTTGAAGAGATTAGAGAAATTACATTTCAGTTGCCTTTGTTTGATATATGCTATAGGAAGCAACTAAAAGAGTTTTCAGTCTTTTTTTAGCCACTTGTCGCATTAATTTCTGGGGCTTTTTTACACTGTACATTGATCACTTTGGCTTATTGAAAGTTTCAATGTGCAGCATTTATTGTGGGCTGAGTTAGAAAAGCGAATCCAGTTAAGGGCTGGGGAAGGGGGGGGGGTGCATCGAGGGTGTAAGGGAAGTAATTCTTGCAAGGGGCTTGAAAAGACCAATACAAGGTCTGCTGCGCCCCTATTTTCTTAAATTTTTGCCCATTTTCAGTGAAATCTGGCATGTGTGGATGGTGCATGCCTGGCAGTTCGCCAAGGACTGCACAGCAGCCTTTAAAGAAGACTTTAAGTCCACTTTTATGCCTTTTTTTTTCACTGTTTTTAAACGATAAATTATGGCGCCATTTTGGAGCGATTTTGAAGCTCTCTGATTGGCTGTTGAATATCTGATTGGCCGTTGGTTCCCATTCTGATTTGGCTGTTGGTTCCCATTCTGATTTCCTTAAAGCTTCTCTGATTGGATAATTTCAGAGAGGGAAGAGATTTCATTGGCTGATGGGAAGGGGGGATATCTGTTTATTCTTATTAACCTTTTACCACACAATGACGCCTTTAAACACCCCTGAAAGAGAAGGCTTTTGAAAATAATCTGAGGAAAGGAGACAATGCAGGTTACCAGCATTTTCTCCTTTTCCCACAATGTTTTCTACCCTATCAAAGAAAACATTGATTTTTAGTTATTCTTACATCTTATTGTATCTTTATGGCCTACTTCTAAATTCTTCAAACAAGAACAAGATTTTTTTATCGGAAAAAGTTTCAGCAACAGCAAACAGTTGCTTCTGAATTCTATATTTTTGCAAAGCGATTAAACATAAAATTGACTTTTGACTCGCGCGGTCGTCAAAATTGGTTCAATGTTTTCGTGACCCTGGTAAGAAAACAGGGAAAAATTTTGTTTACCTTTCTTTGATTTGTTTAACAGGTATCAGTTGCCTCCGAAAGTGTCAAAGTTGATTTTACGATTTTATGCGCAGCACGTATCAGTCACGTATGGGTGAGATGGTCATCGTAACCAAATCATTGGCCCTAGTGAGAGAAAATGAAAAAGAAAAATAGAAAAATCCCTATAATTGACTTTAAGCAACAGTTGTCGTCTGCTATAAAATATTCCGTAAGTCGATTTTTCATGTTTTCGCGGGTACGTAACCGGCACCTGCGAGACAATAGACAACCTTAATGGGTTTGTTGTCACGGTAAAAAATGACTGGAGAAGTAAAAAACAGATATTAGAAATTAAGTTCCCTATATTTGACCTATTAAGCAACAGGTGTCATCTGCTATGAAGTGTTCCGTAAGTCGAGTTTTCGCGGATACGTAACCGGCACCTATGAGACGGTAGTCTATATAGACTTGTCGTCATGGTATAAAGAGATTAGAGGAAAAAAATGTACATTTAAAATTTTGTTCCATTTGTTTGATGTATGCAATCAGAAGCATTCAGTCTTTTTTTTAGCCACTTGTCGCATTATTTTCTGGGGTTTTCGCATGAGCGTAACTGGCACATATGAGACGGTAGTCAACGTAACTGGGTTTCTTGTTGCAGTTTGAAGAGATTAGAGAAATTACATTTCAGTTGCCTTTGTTTGATATATGCTATAGGAAGCAACTAAAAGAGTTTTCAGTCTTTTTTTAGCCACTTGTCGCATTAATTTCTGGGGCTTTTTTACACTGTACATTGATCACTTTGGCTTATTGAAAGTTTCAATGTGCAGCATTTATTGTGGGCTGAGTTAGAAAAGCGAATCCAGTTAAGGGCTGGGGAAGGGGGGGGTGCATCGAGGGTCTAAGGGAAGTAATTCTTGCAAGGGGCTTGAAAAGACCAATACAAGGTCTGCTGCGCCCCTATTTTCTTAAATTTTTGCCCATTTTCAGTGAAATCTGGCATGTGTGGATGGTGCATGCCTGGCAGTTCGCCAAGGACTGCACAGCAGCCTTTAAAGAAGACTTTAAATCCACTTTTATGCCTTTTTTTTTCACTGTTTTTAAACGATAAATTATGGCGCCATTTTGGAGCGATTTTGAAGCTCTCTGATTGGCTGTTGAATATCTGATTGGCCGTTGGTTCCCATTCTGATTTGGCTGTTGGTTCCCATTCTGATTTCCTTAAAGCTTCTCTGATTGGATAATTTCAGAGAGGGAAGAGATTTCATTGGCTGATGGGAAGGGGGGATATCTGTTTATTCTTATTAACCTTTTACCACACAATGACGCCTTTAAACACCCCTGAAAGAGAAGGCTTTTGAAAATAATCTGAGGAAAGGAGACAATGCAGATTACCAGCATTTTCTCCTTTTCCCACAATGTTTTCTACCCTATCAAAGAAAACATTGATTTTTAGTTATTCTTACATCTTATTGTATCTTTATGGCCTACTTCTAAATTCTTCAAACAAGAACAAGATTTTTTTATCGGAAAAAGTTTCAGCAACAGCAAACAGTTGCTTCTGAATTCTATATTTTTGCAAAGCGATTAAACATAAAATTGACTTTTGACTCGCGCGGTCGTCAAAATTGGTTCAATGTTTTCGTGACCCTGGTAAGAAAACAGGGAAAAATTTTGTTTACCTTTCTTTGATTTGTTTAACAGGTATCAGTTGCCTCCGAAAGTGTCAAAGTTGATTTTACGATTTTATGCGCAGCACGTATCAGTCACGTATGGGTGAGATGGTCATCGTAACCAAATCATTGGCCCTAGTGAGAGAAAATGAAAAAGAAAAATAGAAAAATCCCTATAATTGACTTTAAGCAACAGTTGTCGTCTGCTATAAAATATTCCGTAAGTCGATTTTTCATGTTTTCGCGGGTACGTAACCGGCACCTGCGAGACAATAGACAACCTTAATGGGTTTGTTGTCACGGTAAAAAATGACTGGAGAAGTAAAAAACAGATATTAGAAATTAAGTTCCCTATATTTGACCTATTAAGCAACAGGTGTCATCTGCTATGAAGTGTTCCGTAAGTCGAGTTTTCGCGGATACGTAACCGGCACCTATGAGACGGTAGTCTATATAGACTTGTCGTCATGGTATAAAGAGATTAGAGGAAAAAAATGTACATTTAAAATTTTGTTCCATTTGTTTGATGTATGCAATCAGAAGCATTCAGTCTTTTTTTTAGCCACTTGTCGCATTATTTTCTGGGGTTTTCGCATGAGCGTAACTGGCACATATGAGACGGTAGTCAACGTAACTGGGTTTCTTGTTGCAGTTTGAAGAGATTAGAGAAATTACATTTCAGTTGCCTTTGTTTGATATATGCTATAGGAAGCAACTAAAAGAGTTTTCAGTCTTTTTTTAGCCACTTGTCGCATTAATTTCTGGGGCTTTTTTACACTGTACATTGATCACTTTGGCTTATTGAAAGTTTCAATGTGCAGCATTTATTGTGGGCTGAGTTAGAAAAGCGAATCCAGTTAAGGGCTGGGGAAGGGGGGGGTGCATCGAGGGTCTAAGGGAAGTAATTCTTGCAAGGGGCTTGAAAAGACCAATACAAGGTCTGCTGCGCCCCTATTTTCTTAAATTTTTGCCCATTTTCAGTGAAATCTGGCATGTGTGGATGGTGCATGCCTGGCAGTTCGCCAAGGACTGCACAGCAGCCTTTAAAGAAGACTTTAAGTCCACTTTTATGCCTTTTTTTTTCACTGTTTTTAAACGATAAATTATGGCGCCATTTTGGAGCGATTTTGAAGCTCTCTGATTGGCTGTTGAATATCTGATTGGCCGTTGGTTCCCATTCTGATTTGGCTGTTGGTTCCCATTCTGATTTCCTTAAAGCTTCTCTGATTGGATAATTTCAGAGAGGGAAGAGATTTCATTGGCTGATGGGAAGGGGGGATATCTGTTTATTCTTATTAACCTTTTACCACACAATGACGCCTTTAAACACCCCTGAAAGAGAAGGCTTTTGAAAATAATCTGAGGAAAGGAGACAATGCAGGTTACCAGCATTTTCTCCTTTTCCCACAATGTTTTCTACCCTATCAAAGAAAACATTGATTTTTAGTTATTCTTACATCTTATTGTATCTTTATGGCCTACTTCTAAATTCTTCAAACAAGAACAAGATTTTTTTATCGGAAAAAGTTTCAGCAACAGCAAACAGTTGCTTCTGAATTCTATATTTTTGCAAAGCGATTAAACATAAAATTGACTTTTGACTCGCGCGGTCGTCAAAATTGGTTCAATGTTTTCGTGACCCTGGTAAGAAAACAGGGAAAAATTTTGTTTACCTTTCTTTGATTTGTTTAACAGGTATCAGTTGCCTCCGAAAGTGTCAAAGTTGATTTTACGATTTTATGCGCAGCACGTATCAGTCACGTATGGGTGAGATGGTCATCGTAACCAAATCATTGGCCCTAGTGAGAGAAAATGAAAAAGAAAAATAGAAAAATCCCTATAATTGACTTTAAGCAACAGTTGTCGTCTGCTATAAAATATTCCGTAAGTCGATTTTTCATGTTTTCGCGGGTACGTAACCGGCACCTGCGAGACAATAGACAACCTTAATGGGTTTGTTGTCACGGTAAAAAATGACTGGAGAAGTAAAAAACAGATATTAGAAATTAAGTTCCCTATATTTGACCTATTAAGCAACAGGTGTCATCTGCTATGAAGTGTTCCGTAAGTCGAGTTTTCGCGTTTTGGCGGATACGTAACCGGCACCTATGAGACGGTAGTCTATATAGACTTGTCGTCATGGTATAAAGAGATTAGAGGAAAAAAATGTACATTTAAAATTTTGTTCCATTTGTTTGATGTATGCAATCAGAAGCATTCAGTCTTTTTTTTAGCCACTTGTCGCATTATTTTCTGGGGTTTTCGCATGAGCGTAACTGGCACATATGAGACGGTAGTCAACGTAACTGGGTTTCTTGTTGCAGTTTGAAGAGATTAGAGAAATTACATTTCAGTTGCCTTTGTTTGATATATGCTATAGGAAGCAACTAAGAGTTTTCAGTCTTTTTTTAGCCACTTGTCGCATTAATTTCTGGGGCTTTTTTACACTGTACATTGATCACTTTGGCTTATTGAAAGTTTCAATGTGCAGCATTTATTGTGGGCTGAGTTAGAAAAGCGAATCCAGTTAAGGGCTGGGGAAGGGGGGGGGGTGCATCGAGGGTCTAAGGGAAGTAATTCTTGCAAGGGGCTTGAAAAGACCAATACAAGGTCTGCTGCGCCCCTATTTTCTTAAATTTTTGCCCATTTTCAGTGAAATCTGGCATGTGTGGATGGTGCATGCCTGGCAGTTCGCCAAGGACTGCACAGCAGCCTTTAAAGAAGACTTTAAATCCACTTTTATGCCTTTTTTTTTCACTGTTTTTAAACGATAAATTATGGCGCCATTTTGGAGCGATTTTGAAGCTCTCTGATTGGCTGTTGAATATCTGATTGGCCGTTGGTTCCCATTCTGATTTGGCTGTTGGTTCCCATTCTGATTTCCTTAAAGCTTCTCTGATTGGATAATTTCAGAGAGGGAAGAGATTTCATTGGCTGATGGGAAGGGGGGATATCTGTTTATTCTTATTAACCTTTTACCACACAATGACGCCTTTAAACACCCCTGAAAGAGAAGGCTTTTGAAAATAATCTGAGGAAAGGAGACAATGCAGGTTACCAGCATTTTCTCCTTTTCCCACAATGTTTTCTACCCTATCAAAGAAAACATTGATTTTTAGTTATTCTTACATCTTATTGTATCTTTATGGCCTACTTCTAAATTCTTCAAACAAGAACAAGATTTTTTTATCAGAAAAAGTTTCAGCAACAGCAAACAGTTGCTTCTGAATTCTATATTTTTGCAAAGCGATTAAACATAAAATTGACTTTTGACTCGCGCGGTCGTCAAAATTGGTTCAATGTTTTCGTGACCCTGGTAAGAAAACAGGGAAAAATTTTGTTTACCTTTCTTTGATTTGTTTAACAGGTATCAGTTGCCTCCGAAAGTGTCAAAGTTGATTTTACGATTTTATGCGCAGCACGTATCAGTCACGTATGGGTGAGATGGTCATCGTAACCAAATCATTGGCCCTAGTGAGAGAAAATGAAAAAGAAAAATAGAAAAATCCCTATAATTGACTTTAAGCAACAGTTGTCGTCTGCTATAAAATATTCCGTAAGTCGATTTTTCATGTTTTCGAGGGTATGTAACCGGCACCTGCGAGACAATAGACAACCTTAATGGGTTTGTTGTCACGGTAAAAAATGACTGGAGAAGTAAAAAACAGATATTAGAAATTAAGTTCCCTATATTTGACCTATTAAGCAACAGGTGTCATCTGCTATGAAGTGTTCCGTAAGTCGAGTTTTCGCGGATACGTAACCGGCACCTATGAGACGGTAGTCTATATAGACTTGTCGTCATGGTATAAAGAGATTAGAGGAAAAAAATGTACATTTAAAATTTTGTTCCATTTGTTTGATGTATGCAATCAGAAGCATTCAGTCTTTTTTTTAGCCACTTGTCGCATTATTTTCTGGGGTTTTCGCATGAGCGTAACTGGCACATATGAGACGGTAGTCAACGTAACTGGGTTTCTTGTTGCAGTTTGAAGAGATTAGAGAAATTACATTTCAGTTGCCTTTGTTTGATATATGCTATAGGAAGCAACTAAAAGAGTTTTCAGTCTTTTTTTAGCCACTTGTCGCATTAATTTCTGGGGCTTTTTTACACTGTACATTGATCACTTTGGCTTATTGAAAGTTTCAATGTGCAGCATTTATTGTGGGCTGAGTTAGAAAAGCGAATCCAGTTAAGGGCTGGGGAAGGGGGGGGGTGCATCGAGGGTCTAAGGGAAGTAATTCTTGCAAGGGGCTTGAAAAGACCAATACAAGGTCTGCTGCGCCCCTATTTTCTTAAATTTTTGCCCATTTTCAGTGAAATCTGGCATGTGTGGATGGTGCATGCCTGGCAGTTCGCCAAGGACTGCACAGCAGCCTTTAAAGAAGACTTTAAATCCACTTTTATGCCTTTTTTTTTCACTGTTTTTAAACGATAAATTATGGCGCCATTTTGGAGCGATTTTGAAGCTCTCTGATTGGCTGTTGAATATCTGATTGGCCGTTGGTTCCCATTCTGATTTGGCTGTTGGTTCCCATTCTGATTTCCTTAAAGCTTCTCTGATTGGATAATTTCAGAGAGGGAAGAGATTTCATTGGCTGATGGGAAGGTTTTACCACACAATGACGCCTTTAAACACCCCTGAAAGAGAAGGCTTTTGAAAATAATCTGAGGAAAGGAGACAATGCAGATTACCAGCATTTTCTCCTTTTCCCACAATGTTTTCTACCCTATCAAAGAAAACATTGATTTTTAGTTATTCTTACATCTTATTGTATCTTTATGGCCTAATTCTAAATTCTTCAAACAAGAACAAGATTTTTTTATCGGAAAAAGTTTCAGCAACAGCAAACAGTTGCTTCTGAATTCTATATTTTTGCAAAGCGATTAAACATAAAATTGACTTTTGACTCGCGCGGTCGTCAAAATTGGTTCAATGTTTTCGTGACCCTGGTAAGAAAACAGGGAAAAATTTTGTTTACCTTTCTTTGATTTGTTTAACAGGTATCAGTTGCCTCCGAAAGTGTCAAAGTTGATTTTACGATTTTATGCGCAGCACGTATCAGTCACGTATGGGTGAGATGGTCATCGTAACCAAATCATTGGCCCTAGTGAGAGAAAATGAAAAAGAAAAATAGAAAAATCCCTATAATTGACTTTAAGCAACAGTTGTCGTCTGCTATAAAATATTCCGTAAGTCGATTTTTCATGTTTTCGCGGGTACGTAACTGGCACCTGCGAGACAATAGACAACCTTAATGGGTTTGTTGTCACGGTAAAAAATGACTGGAGAAGTAAAAAACAGATATTAGAAATTAAGTTCCCTATATTTGACCTATTAAGCAACAGGTGTCATCTGCTATGAAGTGTTCCGTAAGTCGAGTTTTCGCGTTTTCGCGGATACGTAACCGGCACCTATGAGACGGTAGTCTATATAGACTTGTCGTCATGGTATAAAGAGATTAGAGGAAAAAAATGTACATTTAAAATTTTGTTCCATTTGTTTGATGTATGCAATCAGAAGCATTCAGTCTTTTTTTTAGCCACTTGTCGCATTATTTTCTGGGGTTTTCGCATGAGCGTAACTGGCACATATGAGACGGTAGTCAACGTAACTGGGTTTCTTGTTGCAGTTTGAAGAGATTAGAGAAATTACATTTCAGTTGCCTTTGTTTGATATATGCTATAGGAAGCAACTAAAAGAGTTTTCAGTCTTTTTTTAGCCACTTGTCGCATTAATTTCTGGGGCTTTTTTACACTGTACATTGATCACTTTGGCTTATTGAAAGTTTCAATGTGCAGCATTTATTGTGGGCTGAGTTAGAAAAGCGAATCCAGTTAAGGGCTGGGGAAGGGGGGGGGTGCATCGAGGGTCTAAGGGAAGTAATTCTTGCAAGGGGCTTGAAAAGACCAATACAAGGTCTGCTGCGCCCCTATTTTCTTAAATTTTTGCCCATTTTCAGTGAAATCTGGCATGTGTGGATGGTGCATGCCTGGCAGTTCGCCAAGGACTGCACAGCAGCCTTTAAAGAAGACTTTAAATCCACTTTTATGCCTTTTTTTTTTCACTGTTTTTAAACGATAAATTATGGCGCCATTTTGGAGCGATTTTGAAGCTCTCTGATTGGCTGTTGAATATCTGATTGGCCGTTGGTTCCCATTCTGATTTGGCTGTTGGTTCCCATTCTGATTTCCTTAAAGCTTCTCTGATTGGATAATTTCAGAGAGGGAAGAGATTTCATTGGCTGATGGGAAGGGGGGATATCTGTTTATTCTTATTAACCTTTTACCACACAATGACGCCTTTAAACACCCCTGAAAGAGAAGGCTTTTGAAAATAATCTGAGGAAAGGAGACAATGCAGATTACCAGCATTTTCTCCTTTTCCCACAATGTTTTCTACCCTATCAAAGAAAACATTGATTTTTAGTTATTCTTACATCTTATTGTATCTTTATGGCCTACTTCTAAATTCTTCAAACAAGAACAAGATTTTTTTATCGGAAAAAGTTTCAGCAACAGCAAACAGTTGCTTCTGAATTCTATATTTTTGCAAAGCGATTAAACATAAAATTGACTTTTGACTCGCGCGGTCGTCAAAATTGGTTCAATGTTTTCGTGACCCTGGTAAGAAAACAGGGAAAAATTTTGTTTACCTTTCTTTGATTTGTTTAACAGGTATCAGTTGCCTCCGAAAGTGTCAAAGTTGATTTTACGATTTTATGCGCAGCACGTATCAGTCACGTATGGGTGAGATGGTCATCGTAACCAAATCATTGGCCCTAGTGAGAGAAAATGAAAAAGAAAAATAGAAAAATCCCTATAATTGACTTTAAGCAACAGTTGTCGTCTGCTATAAAATATTCCGTAAGTCGATTTTTCATGTTTTCGCGGGTACGTAACCGGCACCTGCGAGACAATAGACAACCTTAATGGGTTTGTTGTCACGGTAAAAAATGACTGGAGAAGTAAAAAACAGATATTAGAAATTAAGTTCCCTATATTTGACCTATTAAGCAACAGGTGTCATCTGCTATGAAGTGTTCCGTAAGTCGAGTTTTCGCGTTTTCGCGGATACGTAACCGGCACCTATGAGACGGTAGTCTATATAGACTTGTCGTCATGGTATAAAGAGATTAGAGGAAAAAAATGTACATTTAAAATTTTGTTCCATTTGTTTGATGTATGCAATCAGAAGCATTCAGTCTTTTTTTTAGCCACTTGTCGCATTATTTTCTGGGGTTTTCGCATGAGCGTAACTGGCACATATGAGACGGTAGTCAACGTAACTGGGTTTCTTGTTGCAGTTTGAAGAGATTAGAGAAATTACATTTCAGTTGCCTTTGTTTGATATATGCTATAGGAAGCAACTAAAAGAGTTTTCAGTCTTTTTTTAGCCACTTGTCGCATTAATTTCTGGGGCTTTTTTACACTGTACATTGATCACTTTGGCTTATTGAAAGTTTCAATGTGCAGCATTTATTGTGGGCTGAGTTAGAAAAGCGAATCCAGTTAAGGGCTGGGGAAGGGGGGGGGTGCATCGAGGGTCTAAGGGAAGTAATTCTTGCAAGGGGCTTGAAAAGACCAATACAAGGTCTGCTGCGCCCCTATTTTCTTAAATTTTTGCCCATTTTCAGTGAAATCTGGCATGTGTGGATGGTGCATGCCTGGCAGTTCGCCAAGGACTGCACAGCAGCCTTTAAAGAAGACTTTAAATCCACTTTTATGCCTTTTTTTTTCACTGTTTTTAAACGATAAATTATGGCGCCATTTTGGAGCGATTTTGAAGCTCTCTGATTGGCTGTTGAATATCTGATTGGCCGTTGGTTCCCATTCTGATTTGGCTGTTGGTTCCCATTCTGATTTCCTTAAAGCTTCTCTGATTGGATAATTTCAGAGAGGGAAGAGATTTCATTGGCTGATGGGAAGGGGGGATATCTGTTTATTCTTATTAACCTTTTACCACACAATGACGCCTTTAAACACCCCTGAAAGAGAAGGCTTTTGAAAATAATCTGAGGAAAGGAGACAATGCAGATTACCAGCATTTTCTCCTTTTCCCACAATGTTTTCTACCCTATCAAAGAAAACATTGATTTTTAGTTATTCTTACATCTTATTGTATCTTTATGGCCTACTTCTAAATTCTTCAAACAAGAACAAGATTTTTTTATCGGAAAAAGTTTCAGCAACAGCAAACAGTTGCTTCTGAATTCTATATTTTTGCAAAGCGATTAAACATAAAATTGACTTTTGACTCGCGCGGTCGTCAAAATTGGTTCAATGTTTTCGTGACCCTGGTAAGAAAACAGGGAAAAATTTTGTTTACCTTTCTTTGATTTGTTTAACAGGTATCAGTTGCCTCCGAAAGTGTCAAAGTTGATTTTACGATTTTATGCGCAGCACGTATCAGTCACGTATGGGTGAGATGGTCATCGTAACCAAATCATTGGCCCTAGTGAGAGAAAATGAAAAAGAAAAATAGAAAAATCCCTATAATTGACTTTAAGCAACAGTTGTCGTCTGCTATAAAATATTCCGTAAGTCGATTTTTCATGTTTTCGCGGGTACGTAACCGGCACCTGCGAGACAATAGACAACCTTAATGGGTTTGTTGTCACGGTAAAAAATGACTGGAGAAGTAAAAAACAGATATTAGAAATTAAGTTCCCTATATTTGACCTATTAAGCAACAGGTGTCATCTGCTATGAAGTGTTCCGTAAGTCGAGTTTTCGCGTTTTCGCGGATACGTAACCGGCACCTATGAGACGGTAGTCTATATAGACTTGTCGTCATGGTATAAAGAGATTAGAGGAAAAAAATGTACATTTAAAATTTTGTTCCATTTGTTTGATGTATGCAATCAGAAGCATTCAGTCTTTTTTTTAGCCACTTGTCGCATTATTTTCTGGGGTTTTCGCATGAGCGTAACTGGCACATATGAGACGGTAGTCAACGTAACTGGGTTTCTTGTTGCAGTTTGAAGAGATTAGAGAAATTACATTTCAGTTGCCTTTGTTTGATATATGCTATAGGAAGCAACTAAAAGAGTTTTCAGTCTTTTTTTAGCCACTTGTCGCATTAATTTCTGGGGCTTTTTTACACTGTACATTGATCACTTTGGCTTATTGAAAGTTTCAATGTGCAGCATTTATTGTGGGCTGAGTTAGAAAAGCGAATCCAGTTAAGGGCTGGGGAAGGGGGGGGGGTGCATCGAGGGTCTAAGGGAAGTAATTCTTGCAAGGGGCTTGAAAAGACCAATACAAGGTCTGCTGCGCCCCTATTTTCTTAAATTTTTGCCCATTTTCAGTGAAATCTGGCATGTGTGGATGGTGCATGCCTGGCAGTTCGCCAAGGACTGCACAGCAGCCTTTAAAGAAGACTTTAAATCCACTTTTATGCCTTTTTTTTTCACTGTTTTTAAACGATAAATTATGGCGCCATTTTGGAGCGATTTTGAAGCTCTCTGATTGGCTGTTGAATATCTGATTGGCCGTTGGTTCCCATTCTGATTTGGCTGTTGGTTCCCATTCTGATTTCCTTAAAGCTTCTCTGATTGGATAATTTCAGAGAGGGAAGAGATTTCATTGGCTGATGGGAAGGGGGGATATCTGTTTATTCTTATTAACCTTTTACCACACAATGACGCCTTTAAACACCCCTGAAAGAGAAGGCTTTTGAAAATAATCTGAGGAAAGGAGACAATGCAGATTACCAGCATTTTCTCCTTTTCCCACAATGTTTTCTACCCTATCAAAGAAAACATTGATTTTTAGTTATTCTTACATCTTATTGTATCTTTATGGCCTACTTCTAAATTCTTCAAACAAGAACAAGATTTTTTTATCGGAAAAAGTTTCAGCAACAGCAAACAGTTGCTTCTGAATTCTATATTTTTGCAAAGCGATTAAACATAAAATTGACTTTTGACTCGCGCGGTCGTCAAAATTGGTTCAATGTTTTCGTGACCCTGGTAAGAAAACAGGGAAAAATTTTGTTTACCTTTCTTTGATTTGTTTAACAGGTATCAGTTGCCTCCGAAAGTGTCAAAGTTGATTTTACGATTTTATGCGCAGCACGTATCAGTCACGTATGGGTGAGATGGTCATCGTAACCAAATCATTGGCCCTAGTGAGAGAAAATGAAAAAGAAAAATAGAAAAATCCCTATAATTGACTTTAAGCAACAGTTGTCGTCTGCTATAAAATATTCCGTAAGTCGATTTTTCATGTTTTCGCGGGTACGTAACCGGCACCTGCGAGACAATAGACAACCTTAATGGGTTTGTTGTCACGGTAAAAAATGACTGGAGAAGTAAAAAACAGATATTAGAAATTAAGTTCCCTATATTTGACCTATTAAGCAACAGGTGTCATCTGCTATGAAGTGTTCCGTAAGTCGAGTTTTCGCGTTTTCGCGGATACGTAACCGGCACCTATGAGACGGTAGTCTATATAGACTTGTCGTCATGGTATAAAGAGATTAGAGGAAAAAAATGTACATTTAAAATTTTGTTCCATTTGTTTGATGTATGCAATCAGAAGCATTCAGTCTTTTTTTTAGCCACTTGTCGCATTATTTTCTGGGGTTTTCGCATGAGCGTAACTGGCACATATGAGACGGTAGTCAACGTAACTGGGTTTCTTGTTGCAGTTTGAAGAGATTAGAGAAATTACATTTCAGTTGCCTTTGTTTGATATATGCTATAGGAAGCAACTAAAAGAGTTTTCAGTCTTTTTTTAGCCACTTGTCGCATTAATTTCTGGGGCTTTTTTACACTGTACATTGATCACTTTGGCTTATTGAAAGTTTCAATGTGCAGCATTTATTGTGGGCTGAGTTAGAAAAGCGAATCCAGTTAAGGGCTGGGGAAGGGGGGGGTGCATCGAGGGTCTAAGGGAAGTAATTCTTGCAAGGGGCTTGAAAAGACCAATACAAGGTCTGCTGCGCCCCTATTTTCTTAAATTTTTGCCCATTTTCAGTGAAATCTGGCATGTGTGGATGGTGCATGCCTGGCAGTTCGCCAAGGACTGCACAGCAGCCTTTAAAGAAGACTTTAAATCCACTTTTATGCCTTTTTTTTTCACTGTTTTTAAACGATAAATTATGGCGCCATTTTGGAGCGATTTTGAAGCTCTCTGATTGGCTGTTGAATATCTGATTGGCCGTTGGTTCCCATTCTGATTTGGCTGTTGGTTCCCATTCTGATTTCCTTAAAGCTTCTCTGATTGGATAATTTCAGAGAGGGAAGAGATTTCATTGGCTGATGGGAAGGGGGGATATCTGTTTATTCTTATTAACCTTTTACCACACAATGACGCCTTTAAACACCCCTGAAAGAGAAGGCTTTTGAAAATAATCTGAGGAAAGGAGACAATGCAGATTACCAGCATTTTCTCCTTTTCCCACAATGTTTTCTACCCTATCAAAGAAAACATTGATTTTTAGTTATTCTTACATCTTATTGTATCTTTATGGCCTACTTCTAAATTCTTCAAACAAGAACAAGATTTTTTTATCGGAAAAAGTTTCAGCAACAGCAAACAGTTGCTTCTGAATTCTATATTTTTGCAAAGCGATTAAACATAAAATTGACTTTTGACTCGCGCGGTCGTCAAAATTGGTTCAATGTTTTCGTGACCCTGGTAAGAAAACAGGGAAAAATTTTGTTTACCTTTCTTTGATTTGTTTAACAGGTATCAGTTGCCTCCGAAAGTGTCAAAGTTGATTTTACGATTTTATGCGCAGCACGTATCAGTCACGTATGGGTGAGATGGTCATCGTAACCAAATCATTGGCCCTAGTGAGAGAAAATGAAAAAGAAAAATAGAAAAATCCCTATAATTGACTTTAAGCAACAGTTGTCGTCTGCTATAAAATATTCCGTAAGTCGATTTTTCATGTTTTCGCGGGTACGTAACCGGCACCTGCGAGACAATAGACAACCTTAATGGGTTTGTTGTCACGGTAAAAAATGACTGGAGAAGTAAAAAACAGATATTAGAAATTAAGTTCCCTATATTTGACCTATTAAGCAACAGGTGTCATCTGCTATGAAGTGTTCCGTAAGTCGAGTTTTCGCGTTTTCGCGGATACGTAACCGGCACCTATGAGACGGTAGTCTATATAGACTTGTCGTCATGGTATAAAGAGATTAGAGGAAAAAAATGTACATTTAAAATTTTGTTCCATTTGTTTGATGTATGCAATCAGAAGCATTCAGTCTTTTTTTTAGCCACTTGTCGCATTATTTTCTGGGGTTTTCGCATGAGCGTAACTGGCACATATGAGACGGTAGTCAACGTAACTGGGTTTCTTGTTGCAGTTTGAAGAGATTAGAGAAATTACATTTCAGTTGCCTTTGTTTGATATATGCTATAGGAAGCAACTAAAAGAGTTTTCAGTCTTTTTTTAGCCACTTGTCGCATTAATTTCTGGGGCTTTTTTACACTGTACATTGATCACTTTGGCTTATTGAAAGTTTCAATGTGCAGCATTTATTGTGGGCTGAGTTAGAAAAGCGAATCCAGTTAAGGGCTGGGGAAGGGGGGGGGTGCATCGAGGGTCTAAGGGAAGTAATTCTTGCAAGGGGCTTGAAAAGACCAATACAAGGTCTGCTGCGCCCCTATTTTCTTAAATTTTTGCCCATTTTCAGTGAAATCTGGCATGTGTGGATGGTGCATGCCTGGCAGTTCGCCAAGGACTGCACAGCAGCCTTTAAAGAAGACTTTAAATCCACTTTTATGCCTTTTTTTTTCACTGTTTTTAAACGATAAATTATGGCGCCATTTTGGAGCGATTTTGAAGCTCTCTGATTGGCTGTTGAATATCTGATTGGCCGTTGGTTCCCATTCTGATTTGGCTGTTGGTTCCCATTCTGATTTCCTTAAAGCTTCTCTGATTGGATAATTTCAGAGAGGGAAGAGATTTCATTGGCTGATGGGAAGGGGGGATATCTGTTTATTCTTATTAACCTTTTACCACACAATGACGCCTTTAAACACCCCTGAAAGAGAAGGCTTTTGAAAATAATCTGAGGAAAGGAGACAATGCAGATTACCAGCATTTTCTCCTTTTCCCACAATGTTTTCTACCCTATCAAAGAAAACATTGATTTTTAGTTATTCTTACATCTTATTGTATCTTTATGGCCTACTTCTAAATTCTTCAAACAAGAACAAGATTTTTTTATCGGAAAAAGTTTCAGCAACAGCAAACAGTTGCTTCTGAATTCTATATTTTTGCAAAGCGATTAAACATAAAATTGACTTTTGACTCGCGCGGTCGTCAAAATTGGTTCAATGTTTTCGTGACCCTGGTAAGAAAACAGGGAAAAATTTTGTTTACCTTTCTTTGATTTGTTTAACAGGTATCAGTTGCCTCCGAAAGTGTCAAAGTTGATTTTACGATTTTATGCGCAGCACGTATCAGTCACGTATGGGTGAGATGGTCATCGTAACCAAATCATTGGCCCTAGTGAGAGAAAATGAAAAAGAAAAATAGAAAAATCCCTATAATTGACTTTAAGCAACAGTTGTCGTCTGCTATAAAATATTCCGTAAGTCGATTTTTCATGTTTTCGCGGGTACGTAACCGGCACCTGCGAGACAATAGACAACCTTAATGGGTTTGTTGTCACGGTAAAAAATGACTGGAGAAGTAAAAAACAGATATTAGAAATTAAGTTCCCTATATTTGACCTATTAAGCAACAGGTGTCATCTGCTATGAAGTGTTCCGTAAGTCGAGTTTTCGCGTTTTCACGGATACGTAACCGGCACCTATGAGACGGTAGTCTATATAGACTTGTCGTCATGGTATAAAGAGATTAGAGGAAAAAAATGTACATTTAAAATTTTGTTCCATTTTTTTGATGTATGCAATCAGAAGCATTCAGTCTTTTTTTTAGCCACTTGTCGCATTATTTTCTGGGGTTTTCGCATGAGCGTAACTGGCACATATGAGACGGTAGTCAACGTAACTGGGTTTCTTGTTGCAGTTTGAAGAGATTAGAGAAATTACATTTCAGTTGCCTTTGTTTGATATATGCTATAGGAAGCAACTAAAAGAGTTTTCAGTCTTTTTTTAGCCACTTGTCGCATTAATTTCTGGGGCTTTTTTACACTGTACATTGATCACTTTGGCTTATTGAAAGTTTCAATGTGCAGCATTTATTGTGGGCTGAGTTAGAAAAGCGAATCCAGTTAAGGGCTGGGGAAGGGGGGGGTGCATCGAGGGTCTAAGGGAAGTAATTCTTGCAAGGGGCTTGAAAAGACCAATACAAGGTCTGCTGCGCCCCTATTTTCTTAAATTTTTGCCCATTTTCAGTGAAATCTGGCATGTGTGGATGGTGCATGCCTGGCAGTTCGCCAAGGACTGCACAGCAGCCTTTAAAGAAGACTTTAAATCCACTTTTATGCCTTTTTTTTTTCACTGTTTTTAAACGATAAATTATGGCGCCATTTTGGAGCGATTTTGAAGCTCTCTGATTGGCTGTTGAATATCTGATTGGCCGTTGGTTCCCATTCTGATTTGGCTGTTGGTTCCCATTCTGATTTCCTTAAAGCTTCTCTGATTGGATAATTTCAGAGAGGGAAGAGATTTCATTGGCTGATGGGAAGGGGGGATATCTGTTTATTCTTATTAACCTTTTACCACACAATGACGCCTTTAAACACCCCTGAAAGAGAAGGCTTTTGAAAATAATCTGAGGAAAGGAGACAATGCAGATTACCAGCATTTTCTCCTTTTCCCACAATGTTTTCTACCCTATCAAAGAAAACATTGATTTTTAGTTATTCTTACATCTTATTGTATCTTTATGGCCTACTTCTAAATTCTTCAAACAAGAACAAGATTTTTTTATCGGAAAAAGTTTCAGCAACAGCAAACAGTTGCTTCTGAATTCTATATTTTTGCAAAGCGATTAAACATAAAATTGACTTTTGACTCGCGCGGTCGTCAAAATTGGTTCAATGTTTTCGTGACCCTGGTAAGAAAACAGGGAAAAATTTTGTTTACCTTTCTTTGATTTGTTTAACAGGTATCAGTTGCCTCCGAAAGTGTCAAAGTTGATTTTACGATTTTATGCGCAGCACGTATCAGTCACGTATGGGTGAGATGGTCATCGTAACCAAATCATTGGCCCTAGTGAGAGAAAATGAAAAAGAAAAATAGAAAAATCCCTATAATTGACTTTAAGCAACAGTTGTCGTCTGCTATAAAATATTCCGTAAGTCGATTTTTCATGTTTTCGCGGGTACGTAACCGGCACCTGCGAGACAATAGACAACCTTAATGGGTTTGTTGTCACGGTAAAAAATGACTGGAGAAGTAAAAAACAGATATTAGAAATTAAGTTCCCTATATTTGACCTATTAAGCAACAGGTGTCATCTGCTATGAAGTGTTCCGTAAGTCGAGTTTTCGCGTTTTCGCGGATACGTAACCGGCACCTATGAGACGGTAGTCTATATAGACTTGTCGTCATGGTATAAAGAGATTAGAGGAAAAAAATGTACATTTAAAATTTTGTTCCATTTGTTTGATGTATGCAATCAGAAGCATTCAGTCTTTTTTTTAGCCACTTGTCGCATTATTTTCTGGGGTTTTCGCATGAGCGTAACTGGCACATATGAGACGGTAGTCAACGTAACTGGGTTTCTTGTTGCAGTTTGAAGAGATTAGAGAAATTACATTTCAGTTGCCTTTGTTTGATATATGCTATAGGAAGCAACTAAAAGAGTTTTCAGTCTTTTTTTAGCCACTTGTCGCATTAATTTCTGGGGCTTTTTTACACTGTACATTGATCACTTTGGCTTATTGAAAGTTTCAATGTGCAGCATTTATTGTGGGCTGAGTTAGAAAAGCGAATCCAGTTAAGGGCTGGGGAAGGGGGGGGGTGCATCGAGGGTCTAAGGGAAGTAATTCTTGCAAGGGGCTTGAAAAGACCAATACAAGGTCTGCTGCGCCCCTATTTTCTTAAATTTTTGCCCATTTTCAGTGAAATCTGGCATGTGTGGATGGTGCATGCCTGGCAGTTCGCCAAGGACTGCACAGCAGCCTTTAAAGAAGACTTTAAATCCACTTTTATGCCTTTTTTTTTCACTGTTTTTAAACGATAAATTATGGCGCCATTTTGGAGCGATTTTGAAGCTCTCTGATTGGCTGTTGAATATCTGATTGGCCGTTGGTTCCCATTCTGATTTGGCTGTTGGTTCCCATTCTGATTTCCTTAAAGCTTCTCTGATTGGATAATTTCAGAGAGGGAAGAGATTTCATTGGCTGATGGGAAGGGGGGATATCTGTTTATTCTTATTAACCTTTTACCACACAATGACGCCTTTAAACACCCCTGAAAGAGAAGGCTTTTGAAAATAATCTGAGGAAAGGAGACAATGCAGATTACCAGCATTTTCTCCTTTTCCCACAATGTTTTCTACCCTATCAAAGAAAACATTGATTTTTAGTTATTCTTACATCTTATTGTATCTTTATGGCCTACTTCTAAATTCTTCAAACAAGAACAAGATTTTTTTATCGGAAAAAGTTTCAGCAACAGCAAACAGTTGCTTCTGAATTCTATATTTTTGCAAAGCGATTAAACATAAAATTGACTTTTGACTCGCGCGGTCGTCAAAATTGGTTCAATGTTTTCGTGACCCTGGTAAGAAAACAGGGAAAAATTTTGTTTACCTTTCTTTGATTTGTTTAACAGGTATCAGTTGCCTCCGAAAGTGTCAAAGTTGATTTTACGATTTTATGCGCAGCACGTATCAGTCACGTATGGGTGAGATGGTCATCGTAACCAAATCATTGGCCCTAGTGAGAGAAAATGAAAAAGAAAAATAGAAAAATCCCTATAATTGACTTTAAGCAACAGTTGTCGTCTGCTATAAAATATTCCGTAAGTCGATTTTTCATGTTTTCGCGGGTACGTAACTGGCACCTGCGAGACAATAGACAACCTTAATGGGTTTGTTGTCACGGTAAAAAATGACTGGAGAAGTAAAAAACAGATATTAGAAATTAAGTTCCCTATATTTGACCTATTAAGCAACAGGTGTCATCTGCTATGAAGTGTTCCGTAAGTCGAGTTTTCGCGTTTTCGCGGATACGTAACCGGCACCTATGAGACGGTAGTCTATATAGACTTGTCGTCATGGTATAAAGAGATTAGAGGAAAAAAATGTACATTTAAAATTTTGTTCCATTTGTTTGATGTATGCAATCAGAAGCATTCAGTCTTTTTTTTAGCCACTTGTCGCATTATTTTCTGGGGTTTTCGCATGAGCGTAACTGGCACATATGAGACGGTAGTCAACGTAACTGGGTTTCTTGTTGCAGTTTGAAGAGATTAGAGAAATTACATTTCAGTTGCCTTTGTTTGATATATGCTATAGGAAGCAACTAAAAGAGTTTTCAGTCTTTTTTTAGCCACTTGTCGCATTAATTTCTGGGGCTTTTTTACACTGTACATTGATCACTTTGGCTTATTGAAAGTTTCAATGTGCAGCATTTATTGTGGGCTGAGTTAGAAAAGCGAATCCAGTTAAGGGCTGGGGAAGGGGGGGGGGTGCATCGAGGGTCTAAGGGAAGTAATTCTTGCAAGGGGCTTGAAAAGACCAATACAAGGTCTGCTGCGCCCCTATTTTCTTAAATTTTTGCCCATTTTCAGTGAAATCTGGCATGTGTGGATGGTGCATGCCTGGCAGTTCGCCAAGGACTGCACAGCAGCCTTTAAAGAAGACTTTAAATCCACTTTTATGCCTTTTTTTTTCACTGTTTTTAAACGATAAATTATGGCGCCATTTTGGAGCGATTTTGAAGCTCTCTGATTGGCTGTTGAATATCTGATTGGCCGTTGGTTCCCATTCTGATTTGGCTGTTGGTTCCCATTCTGATTTCCTTAAAGCTTCTCTGATTGGATAATTTCAGAGAGGGAAGAGATTTCATTGGCTGATGGGAAGGGGGGATATCTGTTTATTCTTATTAACCTTTTACCACACAATGACGCCTTTAAACACCCCTGAAAGAGAAGGCTTTTGAAAATAATCTGAGGAAAGGAGACAATGCAGATTACCAGCATTTTCTCCTTTTCCCACAATGTTTTCTACCCTATCAAAGAAAACATTGATTTTTAGTTATTCTTACATCTTATTGTATCTTTATGGCCTACTTCTAAATTCTTCAAACAAGAACAAGATTTTTTTATCGGAAAAAGTTTCAGCAACAGCAAACAGTTGCTTCTGAATTCTATATTTTTGCAAAGCGATTAAACATAAAATTGACTTTTGACTCGCGCGGTCGTCAAAATTGGTTCAATGTTTTCGTGACCCTGGTAAGAAAACAGGGAAAAATTTTGTTTACCTTTCTTTGATTTGTTTAACAGGTATCAGTTGCCTCCGAAAGTGTCAAAGTTGATTTTACGATTTTATGCGCAGCACGTATCAGTCACGTATGGGTGAGATGGTCATCGTAACCAAATCATTGGCCCTAGTGAGAGAAAATGAAAAAGAAAAATAGAAAAATCCCTATAATTGACTTTAAGCAACAGTTGTCGTCTGCTATAAAATATTCCGTAAGTCGATTTTTCATGTTTTCGCGGGTACGTAACCGGCACCTGCGAGACAATAGACAACCTTAATGGGTTTGTTGTCACGGTAAAAAATGACTGGAGAAGTAAAAAACAGATATTAGAAATTAAGTTCCCTATATTTGACCTATTAAGCAACAGGTGTCATCTGCTATGAAGTGTTCCGTAAGTCGAGTTTTCGCGTTTTCGCGGATACGTAACCGGCACCTATGAGACGGTAGTCTATATAGACTTGTCGTCATGGTATAAAGAGATTAGAGGAAAAAAATGTACATTTAAAATTTTGTTCCATTTGTTTGATGTATGCAATCAGAAGCATTCAGTCTTTTTTTTAGCCACTTGTCGCATTATTTTCTGGGGTTTTCGCATGAGCGTAACTGGCACATATGAGACGGTAGTCAACGTAACTGGGTTTCTTGTTGCAGTTTGAAGAGATTAGAGAAATTACATTTCAGTTGCCTTTGTTTGATATATGCTATAGGAAGCAACTAAAAGAGTTTTCAGTCTTTTTTTAGCCACTTGTCGCATTAATTTCTGGGGCTTTTTTACACTGTACATTGATCACTTTGGCTTATTGAAAGTTTCAATGTGCAGCATTTATTGTGGGCTGAGTTAGAAAAGCGAATCCAGTTAAGGGCTGGGGAAGGGGGGGGTGCATCGAGGGTCTAAGGGAAGTAATTCTTGCAAGGGGCTTGAAAAGACCAATACAAGGTCTGCTGCGCCCCTATTTTCTTAAATTTTTGCCCATTTTCAGTGAAATCTGGCATGTGTGGATGGTGCATGCCTGGCAGTTCGCCAAGGACTGCACAGCAGCCTTTAAAGAAGACTTTAAATCCACTTTTATGCCTTTTTTTTTCACTGTTTTTAAACGATAAATTATGGCGCCATTTTGGAGCGATTTTGAAGCTCTCTGATTGGCTGTTGAATATCTGATTGGCCGTTGGTTCCCATTCTGATTTGGCTGTTGGTTCCCATTCTGATTTCCTTAAAGCTTCTCTGATTGGATAATTTCAGAGAGGGAAGAGATTTCATTGGCTGATGGGAAGGGGGGATATCTGTTTATTCTTATTAACCTTTTACCACACAATGACGCCTTTAAACACCCCTGAAAGAGAAGGCTTTTGAAAATAATCTGAGGAAAGGAGACAATGCAGATTACCAGCATTTTCTCCTTTTCCCACAATGTTTTCTACCCTATCAAAGAAAACATTGATTTTTAGTTATTCTTACATCTTATTGTATCTTTATGGCCTACTTCTAAATTCTTCAAACAAGAACAAGATTTTTTTATCGGAAAAAGTTTCAGCAACAGCAAACAGTTGCTTCTGAATTCTATATTTTTGCAAAGCGATTAAACATAAAATTGACTTTTGACTCGCGCGGTCGTCAAAATTGGTTCAATGTTTTCGTGACCCTGGTAAGAAAACAGGGAAAAATTTTGTTTACCTTTCTTTGATTTGTTTAACAGGTATCAGTTGCCTCCGAAAGTGTCAAAGTTGATTTTACGATTTTATGCGCAGCACGTATCAGTCACGTATGGGTGAGATGGTCATCGTAACCAAATCATTGGCCCTAGTGAGAGAAAATGAAAAAGAAAAATAGAAAAATCCCTATAATTGACTTTAAGCAACAGTTGTCGTCTGCTATAAAATATTCCGTAAGTCGATTTTTCATGTTTTCGCGGGTACGTAACCGGCACCTGCGAGACAATAGACAACCTTAATGGGTTTGTTGTCACGGTAAAAAATGACTGGAGAAGTAAAAAACAGATATTAGAAATTAAGTTCCCTATATTTGACCTATTAAGCAACAGGTGTCATCTGCTATGAAGTGTTCCGTAAGTCGAGTTTTCGCGTTTTCGCGGATACGTAACCGGCACCTATGAGACGGTAGTCTATATAGACTTGTCGTCATGGTATAAAGAGATTAGAGGAAAAAAATGTACATTTAAAATTTTGTTCCATTTGTTTGATGTATGCAATCAGAAGCATTCAGTCTTTTTTTTAGCCACTTGTCGCATTATTTTCTGGGGTTTTCGCATGAGCGTAACTGGCACATATGAGACGGTAGTCAACGTAACTGGGTTTCTTGTTGCAGTTTGAAGAGATTAGAGAAATTACATTTCAGTTGCCTTTGTTTGATATATGCTATAGGAAGCAACTAAAAGAGTTTTCAGTCTTTTTTTAGCCACTTGTCGCATTAATTTCTGGGGCTTTTTTACACTGTACATTGATCACTTTGGCTTATTGAAAGTTTCAATGTGCAGCATTTATTGTGGGCTGAGTTAGAAAAGCGAATCCAGTTAAGGGCTGGGGAAGGGGGGGGGTGCATCGAGGGTCTAAGGGAAGTAATTCTTGCAAGGGGCTTGAAAAGACCAATACAAGGTCTGCTGCGCCCCTATTTTCTTAAATTTTTGCCCATTTTCAGTGAAATCTGGCATGTGTGGATGGTGCATGCCTGGCAGTTCGCCAAGGACTGCACAGCAGCCTTTAAAGAAGACTTTAAATCCACTTTTATGCCTTTTTTTTTCACTGTTTTTAAACGATAAATTATGGCGCCATTTTGGAGCGATTTTGAAGCTCTCTGATTGGCTGTTGAATATCTGATTGGCCGTTGGTTCCCATTCTGATTTGGCTGTTGGTTCCCATTCTGATTTCCTTAAAGCTTCTCTGATTGGATAATTTCAGAGAGGGAAGAGATTTCATTGGCTGATGGGAAGGGGGGATATCTGTTTATTCTTATTAACCTTTTACCACACAATGACGCCTTTAAACACCCCTGAAAGAGAAGGCTTTTGAAAATAATCTGAGGAAAGGAGACAATGCAGATTACCAGCATTTTCTCCTTTTCCCACAATGTTTTCTACCCTATCAAAGAAAACATTGATTTTTAGTTATTCTTACATCTTATTGTATCTTTATGGCCTACTTCTAAATTCTTCAAACAAGAACAAGATTTTTTTATCGGAAAAAGTTTCAGCAACAGCAAACAGTTGCTTCTGAATTCTATATTTTTGCAAAGCGATTAAACATAAAATTGACTTTTGACTCGCGCGGTCGTCAAAATTGGTTCAATGTTTTCGTGACCCTGGTAAGAAAACAGGGAAAAATTTTGTTTACCTTTCTTTGATTTGTTTAACAGGTATCAGTTGCCTCCGAAAGTGTCAAAGTTGATTTTACGATTTTATGCGCAGCACGTATCAGTCACGTATGGGTGAGATGGTCATCGTAACCAAATCATTGGCCCTAGTGAGAGAAAATGAAAAAGAAAAATAGAAAAATCCCTATAATTGACTTTAAGCAACAGTTGTCGTCTGCTATAAAATATTCCGTAAGTCGATTTTTCATGTTTTCGCGGGTACGTAACCGGCACCTGCGAGACAATAGACAACCTTAATGGGTTTGTTGTCACGGTAAAAAATGACTGGAGAAGTAAAAAACAGATATTAGAAATTAAGTTCCCTATATTTGACCTATTAAGCAACAGGTGTCATCTGCTATGAAGTGTTCCGTAAGTCGAGTTTTCGCGTTTTCACGGATACGTAACCGGCACCTATGAGACGGTAGTCTATATAGACTTGTCGTCATGGTATAAAGAGATTAGAGGAAAAAAATGTACATTTAAAATTTTGTTCCATTTTTTTGATGTATGCAATCAGAAGCATTCAGTCTTTTTTTTAGCCACTTGTCGCATTATTTTCTGGGGTTTTCGCATGAGCGTAACTGGCACATATGAGACGGTAGTCAACGTAACTGGGTTTCTTGTTGCAGTTTGAAGAGATTAGAGAAATTACATTTCAGTTGCCTTTGTTTGATATATGCTATAGGAAGCAACTAAAAGAGTTTTCAGTCTTTTTTTAGCCACTTGTCGCATTAATTTCTGGGGCTTTTTTACACTGTACATTGATCACTTTGGCTTATTGAAAGTTTCAATGTGCAGCATTTATTGTGGGCTGAGTTAGAAAAGCGAATCCAGTTAAGGGCTGGGGAAGGGGGGGGTGCATCGAGGGTCTAAGGGAAGTAATTCTTGCAAGGGGCTTGAAAAGACCAATACAAGGTCTGCTGCGCCCCTATTTTCTTAAATTTTTGCCCATTTTCAGTGAAATCTGGCATGTGTGGATGGTGCATGCCTGGCAGTTCGCCAAGGACTGCACAGCAGCCTTTAAAGAAGACTTTAAATCCACTTTTATGCCTTTTTTTTTCACTGTTTTTAAACGATAAATTATGGCGCCATTTTGGAGCGATTTTGAAGCTCTCTGATTGGCTGTTGAATATCTGATTGGCCGTTGGTTCCCATTCTGATTTGGCTGTTGGTTCCCATTCTGATTTCCTTAAAGCTTCTCTGATTGGATAATTTCAGAGAGGGAAGAGATTTCATTGGCTGATGGGAAGGGGGGATATCTGTTTATTCTTATTAACCTTTTACCACACAATGACGCCTTTAAACACCCCTGAAAGAGAAGGCTTTTGAAAATAATCTGAGGAAAGGAGACAATGCAGATTACCAGCATTTTCTCCTTTTCCCACAATGTTTTCTACCCTATCAAAGAAAACATTGATTTTTAGTTATTCTTACATCTTATTGTATCTTTATGGCCTACTTCTAAATTCTTCAAACAAGAACAAGATTTTTTTATCGGAAAAAGTTTCAGCAACAGCAAACAGTTGCTTCTGAATTCTATATTTTTGCAAAGCGATTAAACATAAAATTGACTTTTGACTCGCGCGGTCGTCAAAATTGGTTCAATGTTTTCGTGACCCTGGTAAGAAAACAGGGAAAAATTTTGTTTACCTTTCTTTGATTTGTTTAACAGGTATCAGTTGCCTCCGAAAGTGTCAAAGTTGATTTTACGATTTTATGCGCAGCACGTATCAGTCACGTATGGGTGAGATGGTCATCGTAACCAAATCATTGGCCCTAGTGAGAGAAAATGAAAAAGAAAAATAGAAAAATCCCTATAATTGACTTTAAGCAACAGTTGTCGTCTGCTATAAAATATTCCGTAAGTCGATTTTTCATGTTTTCGCGGGTACGTAACCGGCACCTGCGAGACAATAGACAACCTTAATGGGTTTGTTGTCACGGTAAAAAATGACTGGAGAAGTAAAAAACAGATATTAGAAATTAAGTTCCCTATATTTGACCTATTAAGCAACAGGTGTCATCTGCTATGAAGTGTTCCGTAAGTCGAGTTTTCGCGTTTTCGCGGATACGTAACCGGCACCTATGAGACGGTAGTCTATATAGACTTGTCGTCATGGTATAAAGAGATTAGAGGAAAAAAATGTACATTTAAAATTTTGTTCCATTTGTTTGATGTATGCAATCAGAAGCATTCAGTCTTTTTTTTAGCCACTTGTCGCATTATTTTCTGGGGTTTTCGCATGAGCGTAACTGGCACATATGAGACGGTAGTCAACGTAACTGGGTTTCTTGTTGCAGTTTGAAGAGATTAGAGAAATTACATTTCAGTTGCCTTTGTTTGATATATGCTATAGGAAGCAACTAAAAGAGTTTTCAGTCTTTTTTTAGCCACTTGTCGCATTAATTTCTGGGGCTTTTTTACACTGTACATTGATCACTTTGGCTTATTGAAAGTTTCAATGTGCAGCATTTATTGTGGGCTGAGTTAGAAAAGCGAATCCAGTTAAGGGCTGGGGAAGGGGGGGGGTGCATCGAGGGTCTAAGGGAAGTAATTCTTGCAAGGGGCTTGAAAAGACCAATACAAGGTCTGCTGCGCCCCTATTTTCTTAAATTTTTGCCCATTTTCAGTGAAATCTGGCATGTGTGGATGGTGCATGCCTGGCAGTTCGCCAAGGACTGCACAGCAGCCTTTAAAGAAGACTTTAAATCCACTTTTATGCCTTTTTTTTTCACTGTTTTTAAACGATAAATTATGGCGCCATTTTGGAGCGATTTTGAAGCTCTCTGATTGGCTGTTGAATATCTGATTGGCCGTTGGTTCCCATTCTGATTTGGCTGTTGGTTCCCATTCTGATTTCCTTAAAGCTTCTCTGATTGGATAATTTCAGAGAGGGAAGAGATTTCATTGGCTGATGGGAAGGGGGGATATCTGTTTATTCTTATTAACCTTTTACCACACAATGACGCCTTTAAACACCCCTGAAAGAGAAGGCTTTTGAAAATAATCTGAGGAAAGGAGACAATGCAGATTACCAGCATTTTCTCCTTTTCCCACAATGTTTTCTACCCTATCAAAGAAAACATTGATTTTTAGTTATTCTTACATCTTATTGTATCTTTATGGCCTACTTCTAAATTCTTCAAACAAGAACAAGATTTTTTTATCGGAAAAAGTTTCAGCAACAGCAAACAGTTGCTTCTGAATTCTATATTTTTGCAAAGCGATTAAACATAAAATTGACTTTTGACTCGCGCGGTCGTCAAAATTGGTTCAATGTTTTCGTGACCCTGGTAAGAAAACAGGGAAAAATTTTGTTTACCTTTCTTTGATTTGTTTAACAGGTATCAGTTGCCTCCGAAAGTGTCAAAGTTGATTTTACGATTTTATGCGCAGCACGTATCAGTCACGTATGGGTGAGATGGTCATCGTAACCAAATCATTGGCCCTAGTGAGAGAAAATGAAAAAGAAAAATAGAAAAATCCCTATAATTGACTTTAAGCAACAGTTGTCGTCTGCTATAAAATATTCCGTAAGTCGATTTTTCATGTTTTCGCGGGTACGTAACTGGCACCTGCGAGACAATAGACAACCTTAATGGGTTTGTTGTCACGGTAAAAAATGACTGGAGAAGTAAAAAACAGATATTAGAAATTAAGTTCCCTATATTTGACCTATTAAGCAACAGGTGTCATCTGCTATGAAGTGTTCCGTAAGTCGAGTTTTCGCGTTTTCGCGGATACGTAACCGGCACCTATGAGACGGTAGTCTATATAGACTTGTCGTCATGGTATAAAGAGATTAGAGGAAAAAAATGTACATTTAAAATTTTGTTCCATTTGTTTGATGTATGCAATCAGAAGCATTCAGTCTTTTTTTTAGCCACTTGTCGCATTATTTTCTGGGGTTTTCGCATGAGCGTAACTGGCACATATGAGACGGTAGTCAACGTAACTGGGTTTCTTGTTGCAGTTTGAAGAGATTAGAGAAATTACATTTCAGTTGCCTTTGTTTGATATATGCTATAGGAAGCAACTAAAAGAGTTTTCAGTCTTTTTTTAGCCACTTGTCGCATTAATTTCTGGGGCTTTTTTACACTGTACATTGATCACTTTGGCTTATTGAAAGTTTCAATGTGCAGCATTTATTGTGGGCTGAGTTAGAAAAGCGAATCCAGTTAAGGGCTGGGGAAGGGGGGGGTGCATCGAGGGTCTAAGGGAAGTAATTCTTGCAAGGGGCTTGAAAAGACCAATACAAGGTCTGCTGCGCCCCTATTTTCTTAAATTTTTGCCCATTTTCAGTGAAATCTGGCATGTGTGGATGGTGCATGCCTGGCAGTTCGCCAAGGACTGCACAGCAGCCTTTAAAGAAGACTTTAAATCCACTTTTATGCCTTTTTTTTTCACTGTTTTTAAACGATAAATTATGGCGCCATTTTGGAGCGATTTTGAAGCTCTCTGATTGGCTGTTGAATATCTGATTGGCCGTTGGTTCCCATTCTGATTTGGCTGTTGGTTCCCATTCTGATTTCCTTAAAGCTTCTCTGATTGGATAATTTCAGAGAGGGAAGAGATTTCATTGGCTGATGGGAAGGGGGGATATCTGTTTATTCTTATTAACCTTTTACCACACAATGACGCCTTTAAACACCCCTGAAAGAGAAGGCTTTTGAAAATAATCTGAGGAAAGGAGACAATGCAGATTACCAGCATTTTCTCCTTTTCCCACAATGTTTTCTACCCTATCAAAGAAAACATTGATTTTTAGTTATTCTTACATCTTATTGTATCTTTATGGCCTACTTCTAAATTCTTCAAACAAGAACAAGATTTTTTTATCGGAAAAAGTTTCAGCAACAGCAAACAGTTGCTTCTGAATTCTATATTTTTGCAAAGCGATTAAACATAAAATTGACTTTTGACTCGCGCGGTCGTCAAAATTGGTTCAATGTTTTCGTGACCCTGGTAAGAAAACAGGGAAAAATTTTGTTTACCTTTCTTTGATTTGTTTAACAGGTATCAGTTGCCTCCGAAAGTGTCAAAGTTGATTTTACGATTTTATGCGCAGCACGTATCAGTCACGTATGGGTGAGATGGTCATCGTAACCAAATCATTGGCCCTAGTGAGAGAAAATGAAAAAGAAAAATAGAAAAATCCCTATAATTGACTTTAAGCAACAGTTGTCGTCTGCTATAAAATATTCCGTAAGTCGATTTTTCATGTTTTCGCGGGTACGTAACCGGCACCTGCGAGACAATAGACAACCTTAATGGGTTTGTTGTCACGGTAAAAAATGACTGGAGAAGTAAAAAACAGATATTAGAAATTAAGTTCCCTATATTTGACCTATTAAGCAACAGGTGTCATCTGCTATGAAGTGTTCCGTAAGTCAAGTTTTCGCGTTTTCGCGGATACGTAACCGGCACCTATGAGACGGTAGTCTATATAGACTTGTCGTCATGGTATAAAGAGATTAGAGGAAAAAAATGTACATTTAAAATTTTGTTCCATTTGTTTGATGTATGCAATCAGAAGCATTCAGTCTTTTTTTTAGCCACTTGTCGCATTATTTTCTGGGGTTTTCGCATGAGCGTAACTGGCACATATGAGACGGTAGTCAACGTAACTGGGTTTCTTGTTGCAGTTTGAAGAGATTAGAGAAATTACATTTCAGTTGCCTTTGTTTGATATATGCTATAGGAAGCAACTAAAAGAGTTTTCAGTCTTTTTTTAGCCACTTGTCGCATTAATTTCTGGGGCTTTTTTACACTGTACATTGATCACTTTGGCTTATTGAAAGTTTCAATGTGCAGCATTTATTGTGGGCTGAGTTAGAAAAGCGAATCCAGTTAAGGGCTGGGGAAGGGGGGGGTGCATCGAGGGTCTAAGGGAAGTAATTCTTGCAAGGGGCTTGAAAAGACCAATACAAGGTCTGCTGCGCCCCTATTTTCTTAAATTTTTGCCCATTTTCAGTGAAATCTGGCATGTGTGGATGGTGCATGCCTGGCAGTTCGCCAAGGACTGCACAGCAGCCTTTAAAGAAGACTTTAAATCCACTTTTATGCCTTTTTTTTTCACTGTTTTTAAACGATAAATTATGGCGCCATTTTGGAGCGATTTTGAAGCTCTCTGATTGGCTGTTGAATATCTGATTGGCCGTTGGTTCCCATTCTGATTTGGCTGTTGGTTCCCATTCTGATTTCCTTAAAGCTTCTCTGATTGGATAATTTCAGAGAGGGAAGAGATTTCATTGGCTGATGGGAAGGGGGGATATCTGTTTATTCTTATTAACCTTTTACCACACAATGACGCCTTTAAACACCCCTGAAAGAGAAGGCTTTTGAAAATAATCTGAGGAAAGGAGACAATGCAGATTACCAGCATTTTCTCCTTTTCCCACAATGTTTTCTACCCTATCAAAGAAAACATTGATTTTTAGTTATTCTTACATCTTATTGTATCTTTATGGCCTACTTCTAAATTCTTCAAACAAGAACAAGATTTTTTTATCGGAAAAAGTTTCAGCAACAGCAAACAGTTGCTTCTGAATTCTATATTTTTGCAAAGCGATTAAACATAAAATTGACTTTTGACTCGCGCGGTCGTCAAAATTGGTTCAATGTTTTCGTGACCCTGGTAAGAAAACAGGGAAAAATTTTGTTTACCTTTCTTTGATTTGTTTAACAGGTATCAGTTGCCTCCGAAAGTGTCAAAGTTGATTTTACGATTTTATGCGCAGCACGTATCAGTCACGTATGGGTGAGATGGTCATCGTAACCAAATCATTGGCCCTAGTGAGAGAAAATGAAAAAGAAAAATAGAAAAATCCCTATAATTGACTTTAAGCAACAGTAGTCGTCTGCTATAAAATATTCCGTAAGTCGATTTTTCATGTTTTCGCGGGTACGTAACCGGCACCTGCGAGACAATAGACAACCTTAATGGGTTTGTTGTCATGGTAAAAAATGACTGGAGAAGTAAAAAACAGATATTAGAAATTAAGTTCCCTATATTTGACCTATTAAGCAACAGGTGTCATCTGCTATGAAGTGTTCCGTAAGTCGAGTTTTCGCGTTTTCGCGGATACGTAACCGGCACCTATGAGACGGTAGTCTATATAGACTTGTCGTCATGGTATAAAGAGATTAGAGGAAAAAAATGTACATTTAAAATTTTGTTCCATTTGTTTGATGTATGCAATCAGAAGCATTCAGTCTTTTTTTTAGCCACTTGTCGCATTATTTTCTGGGGTTTTCGCATGAGCGTAACTGGCACATATGAGACGGTAGTCAACGTAACTGGGTTTCTTGTTGCAGTTTGAAGAGATTAGAGAAATTACATTTCAGTTGCCTTTGTTTGATATATGCTATAGGAAGCAACTAAAAGAGTTTTCAGTCTTTTTTTAGCCACTTGTCGCATTAATTTCTGGGGCTTTTTTACACTGTACATTGATCACTTTGGCTTATTGAAAGTTTCAATGTGCAGCATTTATTGTGGGCTGAGTTAGAAAAGCGAATCCAGTTAAGGGCTGGGGAAGGGGGGGGTGCATCGAGGGTCTAAGGGAAGTAATTCTTGCAAGGGGCTTGAAAAGACCAATACAAGGTCTGCTGCGCCCCTATTTTCTTAAATTTTTGCCCATTTTCAGTGAAATCTGGCATGTGTGGATGGTGCATGCCTGGCAGTTCGCCAAGGACTGCACAGCAGCCTTTAAAGAAGACTTTAAATCCACTTTTATGCCTTTTTTTTTCACTGTTTTTAAACGATAAATTATGGCGCCATTTTGGAGCGATTTTGAAGCTCTCTGATTGGCTGTTGAATATCTGATTGGCCGTTGGTTCCCATTCTGATTTGGCTGTTGGTTCCCATTCTGATTTCCTTAAAGCTTCTCTGATTGGATAATTTCAGAGAGGGAAGAGATTTCATTGGCTGATGGGAAGGGGGGATATCTGTTTATTCTTATTAACCTTTTACCACACAATGACGCCTTTAAACACCCCTGAAAGAGAAGGCTTTTGAAAATAATCTGAGGAAAGGAGACAATGCAGATTACCAGCATTTTCTCCTTTTCCCACAATGTTTTCTACCCTATCAAAGAAAACATTGATTTTTAGTTATTCTTACATCTTATTGTATCTTTATGGCCTACTTCTAAATTCTTCAAACAAGAACAAGATTTTTTTATCGGAAAAAGTTTCAGCAACAGCAAACAGTTGCTTCTGAATTCTATATTTTTGCAAAGCGATTAAACATAAAATTGACTTTTGACTCGCGCGGTCGTCAAAATTGGTTCAATGTTTTCGTGACCCTGGTAAGAAAACAGGGAAAAATTTTGTTTACCTTTCTTTGATTTGTTTAACAGGTATCAGTTGCCTCCGAAAGTGTCAAAGTTGATTTTACGATTTTATGCGCAGCACGTATCAGTCACGTATGGGTGAGATGGTCATCGTAACCAAATCATTGGCCCTAGTGAGAGAAAATGAAAAAGAAAAATAGAAAAATCCCTATAATTGACTTTAAGCAACAGTTGTCGTCTGCTATAAAATATTCCGTAAGTCGATTTTTCATGTTTTCGCGGGTACGTAACCGGCACCTGCGAGACAATAGACAACCTTAATGGGTTTGTTGTCACGGTAAAAAATGACTGGAGAAGTAAAAAACAGATATTAGAAATTAAGTTCCCTATATTTGACCTATTAAGCAACAGGTGTCATCTGCTATGAAGTGTTCCGTAAGTCGAGTTTTCGCGTTTTCGCGGATACGTAACCAGCACCTATGAGACGGTAGTCTATATAGACTTGTCGTCATGGTATAAAGAGATTAGAGGAAAAAAATGTACATTTAAAATTTTGTTCCATTTGTTTGATGTATGCAATCAGAAGCATTCAGTCTTTTTTTTAGCCACTTGTCGCATTATTTTCTGGGGTTTTCGCATGAGCGTAACTGGCACATATGAGACGGTAGTCAACGTAACTGGGTTTCTTGTTGCAGTTTGAAGAGATTAGAGAAATTACATTTCAGTTGCCTTTGTTTGATATATGCTATAGGAAGCAACTAAAAGAGTTTTCAGTCTTTTTTTAGCCACTTGTCGCATTAATTTCTGGGGCTTTTTTACACTGTACATTGATCACTTTGGCTTATTGAAAGTTTCAATGTGCAGCATTTATTGTGGGCTGAGTTAGAAAAGCGAATCCAGTTAAGGGCTGGGGAAGGGGGGGGGGTGCATCGAGGGTCTAAGGGAAGTAATTCTTGCAAGGGGCTTGAAAAGACCAATACAAGGTCTGCTGCGCCCCTATTTTCTTAAATTTTTGCCCATTTTCAGTGAAATCTGGCATGTGTGGATGGTGCATGCCTGGCAGTTCGCCAAGGACTGCACAGCAGCCTTTAAAGAAGACTTTAAATCCACTTTTATGCCTTTTTTTTTCACTGTTTTTAAACGATAAATTATGGCGCCATTTTGGAGCGATTTTGAAGCTCTCTGATTGGCTGTTGAATATCTGATTGGCCGTTGGTTCCCATTCTGATTTGGCTGTTGGTTCCCATTCTGATTTCCTTAAAGCTTCTCTGATTGGATAATTTCAGAGAGGGAAGAGATTTCATTGGCTGATGGGAAGGGGGGATATCTGTTTATTCTTATTAACCTTTTACCACACAATGACGCCTTTAAACACCCCTGAAAGAGAAGGCTTTTGAAAATAATCTGAGGAAAGGAGACAATGCAGATTACCAGCATTTTCTCCTTTTCCCACAATGTTTTCTACCCTATCAAAGAAAACATTGATTTTTAGTTATTCTTACATCTTATTGTATCTTTATGGCCTACTTCTAAATTCTTCAAACAAGAACAAGATTTTTTTATCGGAAAAAGTTTCAGCAACAGCAAACAGTTGCTTCTGAATTCTATATTTTTGCAAAGCGATTAAACATAAAATTGACTTTTGACTCGCGCGGTCGTCAAAATTGGTTCAATGTTTTCGTGACCCTGGTAAGAAAACAGGGAAAAATTTTGTTTACCTTTCTTTGATTTGTTTAACAGGTATCAGTTGCCTCCGAAAGTGTCAAAGTTGATTTTACGATTTTATGCGCAGCACGTATCAGTCACGTATGGGTGAGATGGTCATCGTAACCAAATCATTGGCCCTAGTGAGAGAAAATGAAAAAGAAAAATAGAAAAATCCCTATAATTGACTTTAAGCAACAGTTGTCGTCTGCTATAAAATATTCCGTAAGTCGATTTTTCATGTTTTCGCGGGTACGTAACCGGCACCTGCGAGACAATAGACAACCTTAATGGGTTTGTTGTCACGGTAAAAAATGACTGGAGAAGTAAAAAACAGATATTAGAAATTAAGTTCCCTATATTTGACCTATTAAGCAACAGGTGTCATCTGCTATGAAGTGTTCCGTAAGTCGAGTTTTCGCGTTTTCGCGGATACGTAACCGGCACCTATGAGACGGTAGTCTATATAGACTTGTCGTCATGGTATAAAGAGATTAGAGGAAAAAAATGTACATTTAAAATTTTGTTCCATTTGTTTGATGTATGCAATCAGAAGCATTCAGTCTTTTTTTTAGCCACTTGTCGCATTATTTTCTGGGGTTTTCGCATGAGCGTAACTGGCACATATGAGACGGTAGTCAACGTAACTGGGTTTCTTGTTGCAGTTTGAAGAGATTAGAGAAATTACATTTCAGTTGCCTTTGTTTGATATATGCTATAGGAAGCAACTAAAAGAGTTTTCAGTCTTTTTTTAGCCACTTGTCGCATTAATTTCTGGGGCTTTTTTACACTGTACATTGATCACTTTGGCTTATTGAAAGTTTCAATGTGCAGCATTTATTGTGGGCTGAGTTAGAAAAGCGAATCCAGTTAAGGGCTGGGGAAGGGGGGGGGGTGCATCGAGGGTCTAAGGGAAGTAATTCTTGCAAGGGGCTTGAAAAGACCAATACAAGGTCTGCTGCGCCCCTATTTTCTTAAATTTTTGCCCATTTTCAGTGAAATCTGGCATGTGTGGATGGTGCATGCCTGGCAGTTCGCCAAGGACTGCACAGCAGCCTTTAAAGAAGACTTTAAATCCACTTTTATGCCTTTTTTTTTCACTGTTTTTAAACGATAAATTATGGCGCCATTTTGGAGCGATTTTGAAGCTCTCTGATTGGCTGTTGAATATCTGATTGGCCGTTGGTTCCCATTCTGATTTGGCTGTTGGTTCCCATTCTGATTTCCTTAAAGCTTCTCTGATTGGATAATTTCAGAGAGGGAAGAGATTTCATTGGCTGATGGGAAGGGGGGATATCTGTTTATTCTTATTAACCTTTTACCACACAATGACGCCTTTAAACACCCCTGAAAGAGAAGGCTTTTGAAAATAATCTGAGGAAAGGAGACAATGCAGATTACCAGCATTTTCTCCTTTTCCCACAATGTTTTCTACCCTATCAAAGAAAACATTGATTTTTAGTTATTCTTACATCTTATTGTATCTTTATGGCCTACTTCTAAATTCTTCAAACAAGAACAAGATTTTTTTATCGGAAAAAGTTTCAGCATCAGCAAACAGTTGCTTCTGAATTCTATATTTTTGCAAAGCGATTAAACATAAAATTGACTTTTGACTCGCGCGGTCGTCAAAATTGGTTCAATGTTTTCGTGACCCTGGTAAGAAAACAGGGAAAAATTTTGTTTACCTTTCTTTGATTTGTTTAACAGGTATCAGTTGCCTCCGAAAGTGTCAAAGTTGATTTTACGATTTTATGCGCAGCACGTATCAGTCACGTATGGGTGAGATGGTCATCGTAACCAAATCATTGGCCCTAGTGAGAGAAAATGAAAAAGAAAAATAGAAAAATCCCTATAATTGACTTTAAGCAACAGTTGTCGTCTGCTATAAAATATTCCGTAAGTCGATTTTTCATGTTTTCGCGGGTACGTAACCGGCACCTGCGAGACAATAGACAACCTTAATGGGTTTGTTGTCACGGTAAAAAATGACTGGAGAAGTAAAAAACAGATATTAGAAATTAAGTTCCCTATATTTGACCTATTAAGCAACAGGTGTCATCTGCTATGAAGTGTTCCGTAAGTCGAGTTTTCGCGTTTTCGCGGATACGTAACCGGCACCTATGAGACGGTAGTCTATATAGACTTGTCGTCATGGTATAAAGAGATTAGAGGAAAAAAATGTACATTTAAAATTTTGTTCCATTTTTTTGATGTATGCAATCAGAAGCATTCAGTCTTTTTTTTAGCCACTTGTCGCATTATTTTCTGGGGTTTTCGCATGAGCGTAACTGGCACATATGAGACGGTAGTCAACGTAACTGGGTTTCTTGTTGCAGTTTGAAGAGATTAGAGAAATTACATTTCAGTTGCCTTTGTTTGATATATGCTATAGGAAGCAACTAAAAGAGTTTTCAGTCTTTTTTTAGCCACTTGTCGCATTAATTTCTGGGGCTTTTTTACACTGTACATTGATCACTTTGGCTTATTGAAAGTTTCAATGTGCAGCATTTATTGTGGGCTGAGTTAGAAAAGCGAATCCAGTTAAGGGCTGGGGAAGGGGGGGGGTGCATCGAGGGTCTAAGGGAAGTAATTCTTGCAAGGGGCTTGAAAAGACCAATACAAGGTCTGCTGCGCCCCTATTTTCTTAAATTTTTGCCCATTTTCAGTGAAATCTGGCATGTGTGGATGGTGCATGCCTGGCAGTTCGCCAAGGACTGCACAGCAGCCTTTAAAGAAGACTTTAAATCCACTTTTATGCCTTTTTTTTTCACTGTTTTTAAACGATAAATTATGGCGCCATTTTGGAGCGATTTTGAAGCTCTCTGATTGGCTGTTGAATATCTGATTGGCCGTTGGTTCCCATTCTGATTTGGCTGTTGGTTCCCATTCTGATTTCCTTAAAGCTTCTCTGATTGGATAATTTCAGAGAGGGAAGAGATTTCATTGGCTGATGGGAAGGGGGGATATCTGTTTATTCTTATTAACCTTTTACCACACAATGACGCCTTTAAACACCCCTGAAAGAGAAGGCTTTTGAAAATAATCTGAGGAAAGGAGACAATGCAGATTACCAGCATTTTCTCCTTTTCCCACAATGTTTTCTACCCTATCAAAGAAAACATTGATTTTTAGTTATTCTTACATCTTATTGTATCTTTATGGCCTACTTCTAAATTCTTCAAACAAGAACAAGATTTTTTTATCGGAAAAAGTTTCAGCAACAGCAAACAGTTGCTTCTGAATTCTATATTTTTGCAAAGCGATTAAACATAAAATTGACTTTTGACTCGCGCGGTCGTCAAAATTGGTTCAATGTTTTCGTGACCCTGGTAAGAAAACAGGGAAAAATTTTGTTTACCTTTCTTTGATTTGTTTAACAGGT
The DNA here is from genome assembly GCA_943736015.1 of Tridacna crocea. NCBI lineage: Eukaryota > Metazoa > Mollusca > Bivalvia > Cardiida > Cardiidae > Tridacna > Tridacna crocea. Next base: position 31,909,544 of record OX031059.1, on the reverse strand, counting down.
ATCAGTTGCCTCCGAAAGTGTCAAAGTTGATTTTACGATTTTATGCGCAGCACGTATCAGTCACGTATGGGTGAGATGGTCATCGTAACCAAATCATTGGCCCTAGTGAGAGAAAATGAAAAAGAAAAATAGAAAAATCCCTATAATTGACTTTAAGCAACAGTTGTCGTCTGCTATAAAATATTCCGTAAGTCGATTTTTCATGTTTTCGCGGGTACGTAACCGGCACCTGCGAGACAATAGACAACCTTAATGGGTTTGTTGTCACGGTATAAAAAGAACGGAAAAGTAAAAAACAGATATTAGAAATTAAGTTCCCTATATTTGACCTATTAAGCAACAGGTGTCATCTGCTATGAAGTGTTCCGTAAGTCGAGTTTTCGCGTTTTCGCGGATACGTAACCGGCACCTATGAGACGGTAGTCTATATAGACTTGTCGTCATGGTATAAAGAGATTAGAGGAAAAAAATGTACATTTAAAATTTTGTTCCATTTGTTTGATGTATGCAATCAGAAGCATTCAGTCTTTTTTTTAGCCACTTGTCGCATTATTTTCTGGGGTTTTCGCATGAGCGTAACTGGCACATATGAGACGGTAGTCAACGTAACTGGGTTTCTTGTTGCAGTTTGAAGAGATTAGAGAAATTACATTTCAGTTGCCTTTGTTTGATATATGCTATAGGAAGCAACTAAAAGAGTTTTCAGTCTTTTTTTAGCCACTTGTCGCATTAATTTCTGGGGCTTTTTTACACTGTACATTGATCACTTTGGCTTATTGAAAGTTTCAATGTGCAGCATTTATTGTGGGCTGAGTTAGAAAAGCGAATCCAGTTAAGGGCTGGGGAAGGGGGGGGTGCATCGAGGGTCTAAGGGAAGTAATTCTTGCAAGGGGCTTGAAAAGACCAATACAAGGTCTGCTGCGCCCCTATTTTCTTAAATTTTTGCCCATTTTCAGTGAAATCTGGCATGTGTGGATGGTGCATGCCTGGCAGTTCGCCAAGGACTGCACAGCAGCCTTTAAAGAAGACTTTAAATCCACTTTTATGCCTTTTTTTTTCACTGTTTTTAAACGATAAATTATGGCGCCATTTTGGAGCGATTTTGAAGCTCTCTGATTGGCTGTTGAATATCTGATTGGCCGTTGGTTCCCATTCTGATTTGGCTGTTGGTTCCCATTCTGATTTCCTTAAAGCTTCTCTGATTGGATAATTTCAGAGAGGGAAGAGATTTCATTGGCTGATGGGAAGGGGGGATATCTGTTTATTCTTATTAACCTTTTACCACACAATGACGCCTTTAAACACCCCTGAAAGAGAAGGCTTTTGAAAATAATCTGAGGAAAGGAGACAATGCAGATTACCAGCATTTTCTCCTTTTCCCACAATGTTTTCTACCCTATCAAAGAAAACATTGATTTTTAGTTATTCTTACATCTTATTGTATCTTTATGGCCTACTTCTAAATTCTTCAAACAAGAACAAGATTTTTTTATCGGAAAAAGTTTCAGCAACAGCAAACAGTTGCTTCTGAATTCTATATTTTTGCAAAGCGATTAAACATAAAATTGACTTTTGACTCGCGCGGTCGTCAAAATTGGTTCAATGTTTTCGTGACCCTGGTAAGAAAACAGGGAAAAATTTTGTTTACCTTTCTTTGATTTGTTTAACAGGTATCAGTTGCCTCCGAAAGTGTCAAAGTTGATTTTACGATTTTATGCGCAGCACGTATCAGTCACGTATGGGTGAGATGGTCATCGTAACCAAATCATTGGCCCTAGTGAGAGAAAATGAAAAAGAAAAATAGAAAAATCCCTATAATTGACTTTAAGCAACAGTTGTCGTCTGCTATAAAATATTCCGTAAGTCGATTTTTCATGTTTTCGCGGGTACGTAACCGGCACCTGCGAGACAATAGACAACCTTAATGGGTTTGTTGTCACGGTAAAAAATGACTGGAGAAGTAAAAAACAGATATTAGAAATTAAGTTCCCTATATTTGACCTATTAAGCAACAGGTGTCATCTGCTATGAAGTGTTCCGTAAGTCGAGTTTTCGCGTTTTCGCGGATACGTAACCGGCACCTATGAGACGGTAGTCTATATAGACTTGTCGTCATGGTATAAAGAGATTAGAGGAAAAAAATGTACATTTAAAATTTTGTTCCATTTGTTTGATGTATGCAATCAGAAGCATTCAGTCTTTTTTTTAGCCACTTGTCGCATTATTTTCTGGGGTTTTCGCATGAGCGTAACTGGCACATATGAGACGGTAGTCAACGTAACTTGGTTTCTTGTTGCAGTTTGAAGAGATTAGAGAAATTACATTTCAGTTGCCTTTGTTTGATATATGCTATAGGAAGCAACTAAAAGAGTTTTCAGTCTTTTTTTAGCCACTTGTCGCATTAATTTCTGGGGCTTTTTTACACTGTACATTGATCACTTTGGCTTATTGAAAGTTTCAATGTGCAGCATTTATTGTGGGCTGAGTTAGAAAAGCGAATCCAGTTAAGGGCTGGGGAAGGGGGGGGGTGCATCGAGGGTCTAAGGGAAGTAATTCTTGCAAGGGGCTTGAAAAGACCAATACAAGGTCTGCTGCGCCCCTATTTTCTTAAATTTTTGCCCATTTTCAGTGAAATCTGGCATGTGTGGATGGTGCATGCCTGGCAGTTCGCCAAGGACTGCACAGCAGCCTTTAAAGAAGACTTTAAATCCACTTTTATGCCTTTTTTTTTCACGGTTTTTAAACGATAAATTATGGCGCCATTTTGGAGCGATTTTGAAGCTCTCTGATTGGCTGTTGAATATCTGATTGGCCGTTGGTTCCCATTCTGATTTGGCTGTTGGTTCCCATTCTGATTTCCTTAAAGCTTCTCTGATTGGATAATTTCAGAGAGGGAAGAGATTTCATTGGCTGATGGGAAGGGGGGATATCTGTTTATTCTTATTAACCTTTTACCACACAATGACGCCTTTAAACACCCCTGAAAGAGAAGGCTTTTGAAAATAATCTGAGGAAAGGAGACAATGCAGATTACCAGCATTTTCTCCTTTTCCCACAATGTTTTCTACCCTATCAAAGAAAACATTGATTTTTAGTTATTCTTACATCTTATTGTATCTTTATGGCCTACTTCTAAATTCTTCAAACAAGAACAAGATTTTTTTATCGGAAAAAGTTTCAGCAACAGCAAACAGTTGCTTCTGAATTCTATATTTTTGCAAAGCGATTAAACATAAAATTGACTTTTGACTCGCGCGGTCGTCAAAATTGGTTCAATGTTTTCGTGACCCTGGTAAGAAAACAGGGAAAAATTTTGTTTACCTTTCTTTGATTTGTTTAACAGGTATCAGTTGCCTCCGAAAGTGTCAAAGTTGATTTTACGATTTTATGCGCAGCACGTATCAGTCACGTATGGGTGAGATGGTCATCGTAACCAAATCATTGGCCCTAGTGAGAGAAAATGAAAAAGAAAAATAGAAAAATCCCTATAATTGACTTTAAGCAACAGTTGTCGTCTGCTATAAAATATTCCGTAAGTCGATTTTTCATGTTTTCGCGGGTACGTAACCGGCACCTGCGAGACAATAGACAACCTTAATGGGTTTGTTGTCACGGTAAAAAATGACTGGAGAAGTAAAAAACAGATATTAGAAATTAAGTTCCCTATATTTGACCTATTAAGCAACAGGTGTCATCTGCTATGAAGTGTTCCGTAAGTCGAGTTTTCGCGGATACGTAACCGGCACCTATGAGACGGTAGTCTATATAGACTTGTCGTCATGGTATAAAGAGATTAGAGGAAAAAAATGTACATTTAAAATTTTGTTCCATTTGTTTGATGTATGCAATCAGAAGCATTCAGTCTTTTTTTTAGCCACTTGTCGCATTATTTTCTGGGGTTTTCGCATGAGCGTAACTGGCACATATGAGACGGTAGTCAACATAACTGGGTTTCTTGTTGCAGTTTGAAGAGATTAGAGAAATTACATTTCAGTTGCCTTTGTTTGATATATGCTATAGGAAGCAACTAAAAGAGTTTTCAGTCTTTTTTTAGCCACTTGTCGCATTAATTTCTGGGGCTTTTTTACACTGTACATTGATCACTTTGGCTTATTGAAAGTTTCAATGTGCAGCATTTATTGTGGGCTGAGTTAGAAAAGCGAATCCAGTTAAGGGCTGGGGAAGGGGGGGGGTGCATCGAGGGTCTAAGGGAAGTAATTCTTGCAAGGGGCTTGAAAAGACCAATACAAGGTCTGCTGCGCCCCTATTTTCTTAAATTTTTGCCCATTTTCAGTGAAATCTGGCATGTGTGGATGGTGCATGCCTGGCAGTTCGCCAAGGACTGCACAGCAGCCTTTAAAGAAGACTTTAAATCCACTTTTATGCCTTTTTTTTTCACTGTTTTTAAACGATAAATTATGGCGCCATTTTGGAGCGATTTTGAAGCTCTCTGATTGGCTGTTGAATATCTGATTGGCCGTTGGTTCCCATTCTGATTTGGCTGTTGGTTCCCATTCTGATTTCCTTAAAGCTTCTCTGATTGGATAATTTCAGAGAGGGAAGAGATTTCATTGGCTGATGGGAAGGGGGGATATCTGTTTATTCTTATTAACCTTTTACCACACAATGACGCCTTTAAACACCCCTGAAAGAGAAGGCTTTTGAAAATAATCTGAGGAAAGGAGACAATGCAGATTACCAGCATTTTCTCCTTTTCCCACAATGTTTTCTACCCTATCAAAGAAAACATTGATTTTTAGTTATTCTTACATCTTATTGTATCTTTATGGCCTACTTCTAAATTCTTCAAACAAGAACAAGATTTTTTTATCGGAAAAAGTTTCAGCAACAGCAAACAGTTGCTTCTGAATTCTATATTTTTGCAAAGCGATTAAACATAAAATTGACTTTTGACTCGCGCGGTCGTCAAAATTGGTTCAATGTTTTCGTGACCCTGGTAAGAAAACAGGGAAAAATTTTGTTTACCTTTCTTTGATTTGTTTAACAGGTATCAGTTGCCTCCGAAAGTGTCAAAGTTGATTTTACGATTTTATGCGCAGCACGTATCAGTCACGTATGGGTGAGATGGTCATCGTAACCAAATCATTGGCCCTAGTGAGAGAAAATGAAAAAGAAAAATAGAAAAATCCCTATAATTGACTTTAAGCAACAGTTGTCGTCTGCTATAAAATATTCCGTAAGTCGATTTTTCATGTTTTCGCGGGTACGTAACCGGCACCTGCGAGACAATAGACAACCTTAATGGGTTTGTTGTCACGGTAAAAAATGACTGGAGAAGTAAAAAACAGATATTAGAAATTAAGTTCCCTATATTTGACCTATTAAGCAACAGGTGTCATCTGCTATGAAGTGTTCCGTAAGTCGAGTTTTCGCGTTTTCGCGGATACGTAACCGGCACCTATGAGACGGTAGTCTATATAGACTTGTCGTCATGGTATAAAGAGATTAGAGGAAAAAAATGTACATTTAAAATTTTGTTCCATTTGTTTGATGTATGCAATCAGAAGCATTCAGTCTTTTTTTTAGCCACTTGTCGCATTATTTTCTGGGGTTTTCGCATGAGCGTAACTGGCACATATGAGACGGTAGTCAACGTAACTGGGTTTCTTGTTGCAGTTTGAAGAGATTAGAGAAATTACATTTCAGTTGCCTTTGTTTGATATATGCTATAGGAAGCAACTAAAAGAGTTTTCAGTCTTTTTTTAGCCACTTGTCGCATTAATTTCTGGGGCTTTTTTACACTGTACATTGATCACTTTGGCTTATTGAAAGTTTCAATGTGCAGCATTTATTGTGGGCTGAGTTAGAAAAGCGAATCCAGTTAAGGGCTGGGGAAGGGGGGGGGTGCATCGAGGGTCTAAGGGAAGTAATTCTTGCAAGGGGCTTGAAAAGACCAATACAAGGTCTGCTGCGCCCCTATTTTCTTAAATTTTTGCCCATTTTCAGTGAAATCTGGCATGTGTGGATGGTGCATGCCTGGCAGTTCGCCAAGGACTGCACAGCAGCCTTTAAAGAAGACTTTAAATCCACTTTTATGCCTTTTTTTTTCACTGTTTTTAAACGATAAATTATGGCGCCATTTTGGAGCGATTTTGAAGCTCTCTGATTGGCTGTTGAATATCTGATTGGCCGTTGGTTCCCATTCTGATTTGGCTGTTGGTTCCCATTCTGATTTCCTTAAAGCTTCTCTGATTGGATAATTTCAGAGAGGGAAGAGATTTCATTGGCTGATGGGAAGGGGGGATATCTGTTTATTCTTATTAACCTTTTACCACACAATGACGCCTTTAAACACCCCTGAAAGAGAAGGCTTTTGAAAATAATCTGAGGAAAGGAGACAATGCAGATTACCAGCATTTTCTCCTTTTCCCACAATGTTTTCTACCCTATCAAAGAAAACATTGATTTTTAGTTATTCTTACATCTTATTGTATCTTTATGGCCTACTTCTAAATTCTTCAAACAAGAACAAGATTTTTTTATCGGAAAAAGTTTCAGCAACAGCAAACAGTTGCTTCTGAATTCTATATTTTTGCAAAGCGATTAAACATAAAATTGACTTTTGACTCGCGTGGTCGTCAAAATTGGTTCAATGTTTTCGTGACCCTGGTAAGAAAACAGGGAAAAATTTTGTTTACCTTTCTTTGATTTGTTTAACAGGTATCAGTTGCCTCCGAAAGTGTCAAAGTTGATTTTACGATTTTATGCGCAGCACGTATCAGTCACGTATGGGTGAGATGGTCATCGTAACCAAATCATTGGCCCTAGTGAGAGAAAATGAAAAAGAAAAATAGAAAAATCCCTATAATTGACTTTAAGCAACAGTTGTCGTCTGCTATAAAATATTCCGTAAGTCGATTTTTCATGTTTTCGCGGGTACGTAACCGGCACCTGCGAGACAATAGACAACCTTAATGGGTTTGTTGTCACGGTAAAAAATGACTGGAGAAGTAAAAAACAGATATTAGAAATTAAGTTCCCTATATTTGACCTATTAAGCAACAGGTGTCATCTGCTATGAAGTGTTCCGTAAGTCGAGTTTTCGCGTTTTCGCGGATACGTAACCGGCACCTATGAGACGGTAGTCTATATAGACTTGTCGTCATGGTATAAAGAGATTAGAGGAAAAAAATGTACATTTAAAATTTTGTTCCATTTGTTTGATGTATGCAATCAGAAGCATTCAGTCTTTTTTTTAGCCACTTGTCGCATTATTTTCTGGGGTTTTCGCATGAGCGTAACTGGCACATATGAGACGGTAGTCAACGTAACTGGGTTTCTTGTTGCAGTTTGAAGAGATTAGAGAAATTACATTTCAGTTGCCTTTGTTTGATATATGCTATAGGAAGCAACTAAAAGAGTTTTCAGTCTTTTTTTAGCCACTTGTCGCATTAATTTCTGGGGCTTTTTTACACTGTACATTGATCACTTTGGCTTATTGAAAGTTTCAATGTGCAGCATTTATTGTGGGCTGAGTTAGAAAAGCGAATCCAGTTAAGGGCTGGGGAAGGGGGGGGGTGCATCGAGGGTCTAAGGGAAGTAATTCTTGCAAGGGGCTTGAAAAGACCAATACAAGGTCTGCTGCGCCCCTATTTTCTTAAATTTTTGCCCATTTTCAGTGAAATCTGGCATGTGTGGATGGTGCATGCCTGGCAGTTCGCCAAGGACTGCACAGCAGCCTTTAAAGAAGACTTTAAATCCACTTTTATGCCTTTTTTTTTCACTGTTTTTAAACGATAAATTATGGCGCCATTTTGGAGCGATTTTGAAGCTCTCTGATTGGCTGTTGAATATCTGATTGGCCGTTGGTTCCCATTCTGATTTGGCTGTTGGTTCCCATTCTGATTTCCTTAAAGCTTCTCTGATTGGATAATTTCAGAGAGGGAAGAGATTTCATTGGCTGATGGGAAGGGGGGATATCTGTTTATTCTTATTAACCTTTTACCACACAATGACGCCTTTAAACACCCCTGAAAGAGAAGGCTTTTGAAAATAATCTGAGGAAAGGAGACAATGCAGATTACCAGCATTTTCTCCTTTTCCCACAATGTTTTCTACCCTATCAAAGAAAACATTGATTTTTAGTTATTCTTACATCTTATTGTATCTTTATGGCCTACTTCTAAATTCTTCAAACAAGAACAAGATTTTTTTATCGGAAAAAGTTTCAGCAACAGCAAACAGTTGCTTCTGAATTCTATATTTTTGCAAAGCGATTAAACATAAAATTGACTTTTGACTCGCGCGGTCGTCAAAATTGGTTCAATGTTTTCGTGACCCTGGTAAGAAAACAGGGAAAAATTTTGTTTACCTTTCTTTGATTTGTTTAACAGGTATCAGTTGCCTCCGAAAGTGTCAAAGTTGATTTTACGATTTTATGCGCAGCACGTATCAGTCACGTATGGGTGAGATGGTCATCGTAACCAAATCATTGGCCCTAGTGAGAGAAAATGAAAAAGAAAAATAGAAAAATCCCTATAATTGACTTTAAGCAACAGTTGTCGTCTGCTATAAAATATTCCGTAAGTCGATTTTTCATGTTTTCGCGGGTACGTAACCGGCACCTGCGAGACAATAGACAACCTTAATGGGTTTGTTGTCACGGTAAAAAATGACTGGAGAAGTAAAAAACAGATATTAGAAATTAAGTTCCCTATATTTGACCTATTAAGCAACAGGTGTCATCTGCTATGAAGTGTTCCGTAAGTCGAGTTTTCGCGTTTTCGCGGATACGTAACCGGCACCTATGAGACGGTAGTCTATATAGACTTGTCGTCATGGTATAAAGAGATTAGAGGAAAAAAATGTACATTTAAAATTTTGTTCCATTTGTTTGATGTATGCAATCAGAAGCATTCAGTCTTTTTTTTAGCCACTTGTCGCATTATTTTCTGGGGTTTTCGCATGAGCGTAACTGGCACATATGAGACGGTAGTCAACGTAACTGGGTTTCTTGTTGCAGTTTGAAGAGATTAGAGAAATTACATTTCAGTTGCCTTTGTTTGATATATGCTATAGGAAGCAACTAAAAGAGTTTTCAGTCTTTTTTTAGCCACTTGTCGCATTAATTTCTGGGGCTTTTTTACACTGTACATTGATCACTTTGGCTTATTGAAAGTTTCAATGTGCAGCATTTATTGTGGGCTGAGTTAGAAAAGCGAATCCAGTTAAGGGCTGGGGAAGGGGGGGGGTGCATCGAGGGTCTAAGGGAAGTAATTCTTGCAAGGGGCTTGAAAAGACCAATACAAGGTCTGCTGCGCCCCTATTTTCTTAAATTTTTGCCCATTTTCAGTGAAATCTGGCATGTGTGGATGGTGCATGCCTGGCAGTTCGCCAAGGACTGCACAGCAGCCTTTAAAGAAGACTTTAAATCCACTTTTATGCCTTTTTTTTTCACTGTTTTTAAACGATAAATTATGGCGCCATTTTGGAGCGATTTTGAAGCTCTCTGATTGGCTGTTGAATATCTGATTGGCCGTTGGTTCCCATTCTGATTTGGCTGTTGGTTCCCATTCTGATTTCCTTAAAGCTTCTCTGATTGGATAATTTCAGAGAGGGAAGAGATTTCATTGGCTGATGGGAAGGGGGGATATCTGTTTATTCTTATTAACCTTTTACCACACAATGACGCCTTTAAACACCCCTGAAAGAGAAGGCTTTTGAAAATAATCTGAGGAAAGGAGACAATGCAGATTACCAGCATTTTCTCCTTTTCCCACAATGTTTTCTACCCTATCAAAGAAAACATTGATTTTTAGTTATTCTTACATCTTATTGTATCTTTATGGCCTACTTCTAAATTCTTCAAACAAGAACAAGATTTTTTTATCGGAAAAAGTTTCAGCAACAGCAAACAGTTGCTTCTGAATTCTATATTTTTGCAAAGCGATTAAACATAAAATTGACTTTTGACTCGCGCGGTCGTCAAAATTGGTTCAATGTTTTCGTGACCCTGGTAAGAAAACAGGGAAAAATTTTGTTTACCTTTCTTTGATTTGTTTAACAGGTATCAGTTGCCTCCGAAAGTGTCAAAGTTGATTTTACGATTTTATGCGCAGCACGTATCAGTCACGTATGGGTGAGATGGTCATCGTAACCAAATCATTGGCCCTAGTGAGAGAAAATGAAAAAGAAAAATAGAAAAATCCCTATAATTGACTTTAAGCAACAGTTGTCGTCTGCTATAAAATATTCCGTAAGTCGATTTTTCATGTTTTCGCGGGTACGTAACCGGCACCTGCGAGACAATAGACAACCTTAATGGGTTTGTTGTCACGGTAAAAAATGACTGGAGAAGTAAAAAACAGATATTAGAAATTAAGTTCCCTATATTTGACCTATTAAGCAACAGGTGTCATCTGCTATGAAGTGTTCCGTAAGTCGAGTTTTCGCGTTTTCGCGGATACGTAACCGGCACCTATGAGACGGTAGTCTATATAGACTTGTCGTCATGGTATAAAGAGATTAGAGGAAAAAAATGTACATTTAAAATTTTGTTCCATTTGTTTGATGTATGCAATCAGAAGCATTCAGTCTTTTTTTTAGCCACTTGTCGCATTATTTTCTGGGGTTTTCGCATGAGCGTAACTGGCACATATGAGACGGTAGTCAACGTAACTGGGTTTCTTGTTGCAGTTTGAAGAGATTAGAGAAATTACATTTCAGTTGCCTTTGTTTGATATATGCTATAGGAAGCAACTAAAAGAGTTTTCAGTCTTTTTTTAGCCACTTGTCGCATTAATTTCTGGGGCTTTTTTACACTGTACATTGATCACTTTGGCTTATTGAAAGTTTCAATGTGCAGCATTTATTGTGGGCTGAGTTAGAAAAGCGAATCCAGTTAAGGGCTGGGGAAGGGGGGGGTGCATCGAGGGTCTAAGGGAAGTAATTCTTGCAAGGGGCTTGAAAAGACCAATACAAGGTCTGCTGCGCCCCTATTTTCTTAAATTTTTGCCCATTTTCAGTGAAATCTGGCATGTGTGGATGGTGCATGCCTGGCAGTTCGCCAAGGACTGCACAGCAGCCTTTAAAGAAGACTTTAAATCCACTTTTATGCCTTTTTTTTTTCACTGTTTTTAAACGATAAATTATGGCGCCATTTTGGAGCGATTTTGAAGCTCTCTGATTGGCTGTTGAATATCTGATTGGCCGTTGGTTCCCATTCTGATTTGGCTGTTGGTTCCCATTCTGATTTCCTTAAAGCTTCTCTGATTGGATAATTTCAGAGAGGGAAGAGATTTCATTGGCTGATGGGAAGGGGGGATATCTGTTTATTCTTATTAACCTTTTACCACACAATGACGCCTTTAAACACCCCTGAAAGAGAAGGCTTTTGAAAATAATCTGAGGAAAGGAGACAATGCAGATTACCAGCATTTTCTCCTTTTCCCACAATGTTTTCTACCCTATCAAAGAAAACATTGATTTTTAGTTATTCTTACATCTTATTGTATCTTTATGGCCTACTTCTAAATTCTTCAAACAAGAACAAGATTTTTTTATCGGAAAAAGTTTCAGCAACAGCAAACAGTTGCTTCTGAATTCTATATTTTTGCAAAGCGATTAAACATAAAATTGACTTTTGACTCGCGCGGTCGTCAAAATTGGTTCAATGTTTTCGTGACCCTGGTAAGAAAACAGGGAAAAATTTTGTTTACCTTTCTTTGATTTGTTTAACAGGTATCAGTTGCCTCCGAAAGTGTCAAAGTTGATTTTACGATTTTATGCGCAGCACGTATCAGTCACGTATGGGTGAGATGGTCATCGTAACCAAATCATTGGCCCTAGTGAGAGAAAATGAAAAAGAAAAATAGAAAAATCCCTATAATTGACTTTAAGCAACAGTTGTCGTCTGCTATAAAATATTCCGTAAGTCGATTTTTCATGTTTTCGCGGGTACGTAACCGGCACCTGCGAGACAATAGACAACCTTAATGGGTTTGTTGTCACGGTAAAAAATGACTGGAGAAGTAAAAAACAGATATTAGAAATTAAGTTCCCTATATTTGACCTATTAAGCAACAGGTGTCATCTGCTATGAAGTGTTCCGTAAGTCGAGTTTTCGCGTTTTCGCGGATACGTAACCGGCACCTATGAGACGGTAGTCTATATAGACTTGTCGTCATGGTATAAAGAGATTAGAGGAAAAAAATGTACATTTAAAATTTTGTTCCATTTGTTTGATGTATGCAATCAGAAGCATTCAGTCTTTTTTTTAGCCACTTGTCGCATTATTTTCTGGGGTTTTCGCATGAGCGTAACTGGCACATATGAGACGGTAGTCAACGTAACTGGGTTTCTTGTTGCAGTTTGAAGAGATTAGAGAAATTACATTTCAGTTGCCTTTGTTTGATATATGCTATAGGAAGCAACTAAAAGAGTTTTCAGTCTTTTTTTAGCCACTTGTCGCATTAATTTCTGGGGCTTTTTTACACTGTACATTGATCACTTTGGCTTATTGAAAGTTTCAATGTGCAGCATTTATTGTGGGCTGAGTTAGAAAAGCGAATCCAGTTAAGGGCTGGGGAAGGGGGGGGGTGCATCGAGGGTCTAAGGGAAGTAATTCTTGCAAGGGGCTTGAAAAGACCAATACAAGGTCTGCTGCGCCCCTATTTTCTTAAATTTTTGCCCATTTTCAGTGAAATCTGGCATGTGTGGATGGTGCATGCCTGGCAGTTCGCCAAGGACTGCACAGCAGCCTTTAAAGAAGACTTTAAATCCACTTTTATGCCTTTTTTTTTCACTGTTTTTAAACGATAAATTATGGCGCCATTTTGGAGCGATTTTGAAGCTCTCTGATTGGCTGTTGAATATCTGATTGGCCGTTGGTTCCCATTCTGATTTGGCTGTTGGTTCCCATTCTGATTTCCTTAAAGCTTCTCTGATTGGATAATTTCAGAGAGGGAAGAGATTTCATTGGCTGATGGGAAGGGGGGATATCTGTTTATTCTTATTAACCTTTTACCACACAATGACGCCTTTAAACACCCCTGAAAGAGAAGGCTTTTGAAAATAATCTGAGGAAAGGAGACAATGCAGATTACCAGCATTTTCTCCTTTTCCCACAATGTTTTCTACCCTATCAAAGAAAACATTGATTTTTAGTTATTCTTACATCTTATTGTATCTTTATGACCTACTTCTAAATTCTTCAAACAAGAACAAGATTTTTTTATCGGAAAAAGTTTCAGCAACAGCAAACAGTTGCTTCTGAATTCTATATTTTTGCAAAGCGATTAAACATAAAATTGACTTTTGACTCGCGCGGTCGTCAAAATTGGTTCAATGTTTTCGTGACCCTGGTAAGAAAACAGGGAAAAATTTTGTTTACCTTTCTTTGATTTGTTTAACAGGTATCAGTTGCCTCCGAAAGTGTCAAAGTTGATTTTACGATTTTATGCGCAGCACGTATCAGTCACGTATGGGTGAGATGGTCATCGTAACCAAATCATTGGCCCTAGTGAGAGAAAATGAAAAAGAAAAATAGAAAAATCCCTATAATTGACTTTAAGCAACAGTTGTCGTCTGCTATAAAATATTCCGTAAGTCGATTTTTCATGTTTTCGCGGGTACGTAACCGGCACCTGCGAGACAATAGACAACCTTAATGGGTTTGTTGTCACGGTAAAAAATGACTGGAGAAGTAAAAAACAGATATTAGAAATTAAGTTCCCTATATTTGACCTATTAAGCAACAGGTGTCATCTGCTATGAAGTGTTCCGTAAGTCGAGTTTTCGCGTTTTCGCGGATACGTAACCGGCACCTATGAGACGGTAGTCTATATAGACTTGTCGTCATGGTATAAAGAGATTAGAGGAAAAAAATGTACATTTAAAATTTTGTTCCATTTGTTTGATGTATGCAATCAGAAGCATTCAGTCTTTTTTTTAGCCACTTGTCGCATTATTTTCTGGGGTTTTCGCATGAGCGTAACTGGCACATATGAGACGGTAGTCAACGTAACTGGGTTTCTTGTTGCAGTTTGAAGAGATTAGAGAAATTACATTTCAGTTGCCTTTGTTTGATATATGCTATAGGAAGCAACTAAAAGAGTTTTCAGTCTTTTTTTAGCCACTTGTCGCATTAATTTCTGGGGCTTTTTTACACTGTACATTGATCACTTTGGCTTATTGAAAGTTTCAATGTGCAGCATTTATTGTGGGCTGAGTTAGAAAAGCGAATCCAGTTAAGGGCTGGGGAAGGGGGGGGGGTGCATCGAGGGTCTAAGGGAAGTAATTCTTGCAAGGGGCTTGAAAAGACCAATACAAGGTCTGCTGCGCCCCTATTTTCTTAAATTTTTGCCCATTTTCAGTGAAATCTGGCATGTGTGGATGGTGCATGCCTGGCAGTTCGCCAAGGACTGCACAGCAGCCTTTAAAGAAGACTTTAAATCCACTTTTATGCCTTTTTTTTTCACGGTTTTTAAACGATAAATTATGGCGCCATTTTGGAGCGATTTTGAAGCTCTCTGATTGGCTGTTGAATATCTGATTGGCCGTTGGTTCCCATTCTGATTTGGCTGTTGGTTCCCATTCTGATTTCCTTAAAGCTTCTCTGATTGGATAATTTCAGAGAGGGAAGAGATTTCATTGGCTGATGGGAAGGGGGGATATCTGTTTATTCTTATTAACCTTTTACCACACAATGACGCCTTTAAACACCCCTGAAAGAGAAGGCTTTTGAAAATAATCTGAGGAAAGGAGACAATGCAGATTACCAGCATTTTCTCCTTTTCCCACAATGTTTTCTACCCTATCAAAGAAAACATTGATTTTTAGTTATTCTTACATCTTATTGTATCTTTATGACCTACTTCTAAATTCTTCAAACAAGAACAAGATTTTTTTATCGGAAAAAGTTTCAGCAACAGCAAACAGTTGCTTCTGAATTCTATATTTTTGCAAAGCGATTAAACATAAAATTGACTTTTGACTCGCGCGGTCGTCAAAATTGGTTCAATGTTTTCGTGACCCTGGTAAGAAAACAGGGAAAAATTTTGTTTACCTTTCTTTGATTTGTTTAACAGGTATCAGTTGCCTCCGAAAGTGTCAAAGTTGATTTTACGATTTTATGCGCAGCACGTATCAGTCACGTATGGGTGAGATGGTCATCGTAACCAAATCATTGGCCCTAGTGAGAGAAAATGAAAAAGAAAAATAGAAAAATCCCTATAATTGACTTTAAGCAACAGTTGTCGTCTGCTATAAAATATTCCGTAAGTCGATTTTTCATGTTTTCGCGGGTACGTAACCGGCACCTGCGAGACAATAGACAACCTTAATGGGTTTGTTGTCACGGTAAAAAATGACTGGAGAAGTAAAAAACAGATATTAGAAATTAAGTTCCCTATATTTGACCTATTAAGCAACAGGTGTCATCTGCTATGAAGTGTTCCGTAAGTCGAGTTTTCGCGTTTTCGCGGATACGTAACCGGCACCTATGAGACGGTAGTCTATATAGACTTGTCGTCATGGTATAAAGAGATTAGAGGAAAAAAATGTACATTTAAAATTTTGTTCCATTTGTTTGATGTATGCAATCAGAAGCATTCAGTCTTTTTTTTAGCCACTTGTCGCATTATTTTCTGGGGTTTTCGCATGAGCGTAACTGGCACATATGAGACGGTAGTCAACGTAACTGGGTTTCTTGTTGCAGTTTGAAGAGATTAGAGAAATTACATTTCAGTTGCCTTTGTTTGATATATGCTATAGGAAGCAACTAAAAGAGTTTTCAGTCTTTTTTTAGCCACTTGTCGCATTAATTTCTGGGGCTTTTTTACACTGTACATTGATCACTTTGGCTTATTGAAAGTTTCAATGTGCAGCATTTATTGTGGGCTGAGTTAGAAAAGCGAATCCAGTTAAGGGCTGGGGAAGGGGGGGGGTGCATCGAGGGTCTAAGGGAAGTAATTCTTGCAAGGGGCTTGAAAAGACCAATACAAGGTCTGCTGCGCCCCTATTTTCTTAAATTTTTGCCCATTTTCAGTGAAATCTGGCATGTGTGGATGGTGCATGCCTGGCAGTTCGCCAAGGACTGCACAGCAGCCTTTAAAGAAGACTTTAAATCCACTTTTATGCCTTTTTTTTTCACGGTTTTTAAACGATAAATTATGGCGCCATTTTGGAGCGATTTTGAAGCTCTCTGATTGGCTGTTGAATATCTGATTGGCCGTTGGTTCCCATTCTGATTTGGCTGTTGGTTCCCATTCTGATTTCCTTAAAGCTTCTCTGATTGGATAATTTCAGAGAGGGAAGAGATTTCATTGGCTGATGGGAAGGGGGGATATCTGTTTATTCTTATTAACCTTTTACCACACAATGACGCCTTTAAACACCCCTGAAAGAGAAGGCTTTTGAAAATAATCTGAGGAAAGGAGACAATGCAGATTACCAGCATTTTCTCCTTTTCCCACAATGTTTTCTACCCTATCAAAGAAAACATTGATTTTTAGTTATTCTTACATCTTATTGTATCTTTATGGCCTACTTCTAAATTCTTCAAACAAGAACAAGATTTTTTTATCGGAAAAAGTTTCAGCAACAGCAAACAGTTGCTTCTGAATTCTATATTTTTGCAAAGCGATTAAACATAAAATTGACTTTTGACTCGCGCGGTCGTCAAAATTGGTTCAATGTTTTCGTGACCCTGGTAAGAAAACAGGGAAAAATTTTGTTTACCTTTCTTTGATTTGTTTAACAGGTATCAGTTGCCTCCGAAAGTGTCAAAGTTGATTTTACGATTTTATGCGCAGCACGTATCAGTCACGTATGGGTGAGATGGTCATCGTAACCAAATCATTGGCCCTAGTGAGAGAAAATGAAAAAGAAAAATAGAAAAATCCCTATAATTGACTTTAAGCAACAGTTGTCGTCTGCTATAAAATATTCCGTAAGTCGATTTTTCATGTTTTCGCGGGTACGTAACCGGCACCTGCGAGACAATAGACAACCTTAATGGGTTTGTTGTCACGGTAAAAAATGACTGGAGAAGTAAAAAACAGATATTAGAAATTAAGTTCCCTATATTTGACCTATTAAGCAACAGGTGTCATCTGCTATGAAGTGTTCCGTAAGTCGAGTTTTCGCGTTTTCGCGGATACGTAACCGGCACCTATGAGACGGTAGTCTATATAGACTTGTCGTCATGGTATAAAGAGATTAGAGGAAAAAAATGTACATTTAAAATTTTGTTCCATTTGTTTGATGTATGCAATCAGAAGCATTCAGTCTTTTTTTTAGCCACTTGTCGCATTATTTTCTGGGGTTTTCGCATGAGCGTAACTGGCACATATGAGACGGTAGTCAACGTAACTGGGTTTCTTGTTGCAGTTTGAAGAGATTAGAGAAATTACATTTCAGTTGCCTTTGTTTGATATATGCTATAGGAAGCAACTAAAAGAGTTTTCAGTCTTTTTTTAGCCACTTGTCGCATTAATTTCTGGGGCTTTTTTACACTGTACATTGATCACTTTGGCTTATTGAAAGTTTCAATGTGCAGCATTTATTGTGGGCTGAGTTAGAAAAGCGAATCCAGTTAAGGGCTGGGGAAGGGGGGGGGGTGCATCGAGGGTCTAAGGGAAGTAATTCTTGCAAGGGGCTTGAAAAGACCAATACAAGGTCTGCTGCGCCCCTATTTTCTTAAATTTTTGCCCATTTTCAGTGAAATCTGGCATGTGTGGATGGTGCATGCCTGGCAGTTCGCCAAGGACTGCACAGCAGCCTTTAAAGAAGACTTTAAATCCACTTTTATGCCTTTTTTTTTCACTGTTTTTAAACGATAAATTATGGCGCCATTTTGGAGCGATTTTGAAGCTCTCTGATTGGCTGTTGAATATCTGATTGGCCGTTGGTTCCCATTCTGATTTGGCTGTTGGTTCCCATTCTGATTTCCTTAAAGCTTCTCTGATTGGATAATTTCAGAGAGGGAAGAGATTTCATTGGCTGATGGGAAGGGGGGATATCTGTTTATTCTTATTAACCTTTTACCACACAATGACGCCTTTAAACACCCCTGAAAGAGAAGGCTTTTGAAAATAATCTGAGGAAAGGAGACAATGCAGATTACCAGCATTTTCTCCTTTTCCCACAATGTTTTCTACCCTATCAAAGAAAACATTGATTTTTAGTTATTCTTACATCTTATTGTATCTTTATGGCCTACTTCTAAATTCTTCAAACAAGAACAAGATTTTTTTATCGGAAAAAGTTTCAGCAACAGCAAACAGTTGCTTCTGAATTCTATATTTTTGCAAAGCGATTAAACATAAAATTGACTTTTGACTCGCGCGGTCGTCAAAATTGGTTCAATGTTTTCGTGACCCTGGTAAGAAAACAGGGAAAAATTTTGTTTACCTTTCTTTGATTTGTTTAACAGGTATCAGTTGCCTCCGAAAGTGTCAAAGTTGATTTTACGATTTTATGCGCAGCACGTATCAGTCACGTATGGGTGAGATGGTCATCGTAACCAAATCATTGGCCCTAGTGAGAGAAAATGAAAAAGAAAAATAGAAAAATCCCTATAATTGACTTTAAGCAACAGTTGTCGTCTGCTATAAAATATTCCGTAAGTCGATTTTTCATGTTTTCGCGGGTACGTAACCGGCACCTGCGAGACAATAGACAACCTTAATGGGTTTGTTGTCACGGTAAAAAATGACTGGAGAAGTAAAAAACAGATATTAGAAATTAAGTTCCCTATATTTGACCTATTAAGCAACAGGTGTCATCTGCTATGAAGTGTTCCGTAAGTCGAGTTTTCGCGTTTTCGCGGATACGTAACCGGCACCTATGAGACGGTAGTCTATATAGACTTGTCGTCATGGTATAAAGAGATTAGAGGAAAAAAATGTACATTTAAAATTTTGTTCCATTTGTTTGATGTATGCAATCAGAAGCATTCAGTCTTTTTTTTAGCCACTTGTCGCATTATTTTCTGGGGTTTTCGCATGAGCGTAACTGGCACATATGAGACGGTAGTCAACGTAACTGGGTTTCTTGTTGCAGTTTGAAGAGATTAGAGAAATTACATTTCAGTTGCCTTTGTTTGATATATGCTATAGGAAGCAACTAAAAGAGTTTTCAGTCTTTTTTTAGCCACTTGTCGCATTAATTTCTGGGGCTTTTTTACACTGTACATTGATCACTTTGGCTTATTGAAAGTTTCAATGTGCAGCATTTATTGTGGGCTGAGTTAGAAAAGCGAATCCAGTTAAGGGCTGGGGAAGGGGGGGGGGTGCATCGAGGGTCTAAGGGAAGTAATTCTTGCAAGGGGCTTGAAAAGACCAATACAAGGTCTGCTGCGCCCCTATTTTCTTAAATTTTTGCCCATTTTCAGTGAAATCTGGCATGTGTGGATGGTGCATGCCTGGCAGTTCGCCAAGGACTGCACAGCAGCCTTTAAAGAAGACTTTAAATCCACTTTTATGCCTTTTTTTTTCACGGTTTTTAAACGATAAATTATGGCGCCATTTTGGAGCGATTTTGAAGCTCTCTGATTGGCTGTTGAATATCTGATTGGCCGTTGGTTCCCATTCTGATTTGGCTGTTGGTTCCCATTCTGATTTCCTTAAAGCTTCTCTGATTGGATAATTTCAGAGAGGGAAGAGATTTCATTGGCTGATGGGAAGGGGGGATATCTGTTTATTCTTATTAACCTTTTACCACACAATGACGCCTTTAAACACCCCTGAAAGAGAAGGCTTTTGAAAATAATCTGAGGAAAGGAGACAATGCAGATTACCAGCATTTTCTCCTTTTCCCACAATGTTTTCTACCCTATCAAAGAAAACATTGATTTTTAGTTATTCTTACATCTTATTGTATCTTTATGGCCTACTTCTAAATTCTTCAAACAAGAACAAGATTTTTTTATCGGAAAAAGTTTCAGCAACAGCAAACAGTTGCTTCTGAATTCTATATTTTTGCAAAGCGATTAAACATAAAATTGACTTTTGACTCGCGCGGTCGTCAAAATTGGTTCAATGTTTTCGTGACCCTGGTAAGAAAACAGGGAAAAATTTTGTTTACCTTTCTTTGATTTGTTTAACAGGTATCAGTTGCCTCCGAAAGTGTCAAAGTTGATTTTACGATTTTATGCGCAGCACGTATCAGTCACGTATGGGTGAGATGGTCATCGTAACCAAATCATTGGCCCTAGTGAGAGAAAATGAAAAAGAAAAATAGAAAAATCCCTATAATTGACTTTAAGCAACAGTTGTCGTCTGCTATAAAATATTCCGTAAGTCGATTTTTCATGTTTTCGCGGGTACGTAACCGGCACCTGCGAGACAATAGACAACCTTAATGGGTTTGTTGTCACGGTAAAAAATGACTGGAGAAGTAAAAAACAGATATTAGAAATTAAGTTCCCTATATTTGACCTATTAAGCAACAGGTGTCATCTGCTATGAAGTGTTCCGTAAGTCGAGTTTTCGCGTTTTCGCGGATACGTAACCGGCACCTATGAGACGGTAGTCTATATAGACTTGTCGTCATGGTATAAAGAGATTAGAGGAAAAAAATGTACATTTAAAATTTTGTTCCATTTGTTTGATGTATGCAATCAGAAGCATTCAGTCTTTTTTTTAGCCACTTGTCGCATTATTTTCTGGGGTTTTCGCATGAGCGTAACTGGCACATATGAGACGGTAGTCAACGTAACTGGGTTTCTTGTTGCAGTTTGAAGAGATTAGAGAAATTACATTTCAGTTGCCTTTGTTTGATATATGCTATAGGAAGCAACTAAAAGAGTTTTCAGTCTTTTTTTAGCCACTTGTCGCATTAATTTCTGGGGCTTTTTTACACTGTACATTGATCACTTTGGCTTATTGAAAGTTTCAATGTGCAGCATTTATTGTGGGCTGAGTTAGAAAAGCGAATCCAGTTAAGGGCTGGGGAAGGGGGGGGGTGCATCGAGGGTCTAAGGGAAGTAATTCTTGCAAGGGGCTTGAAAAGACCAATACAAGGTCTGCTGCGCCCCTATTTTCTTAAATTTTTGCCCATTTTCAGTGAAATCTGGCATGTGTGGATGGTGCATGCCTGGCAGTTCGCCAAGGACTGCACAGCAGCCTTTAAAGAAGACTTTAAATCCACTTTTATGCCTTTTTTTTTCACTGTTTTTAAACGATAAATTATGGCGCCATTTTGGAGCGATTTTGAAGCTCTCTGATTGGCTGTTGAATATCTGATTGGCCGTTGGTTCCCATTCTGATTTGGCTGTTGGTTCCCATTCTGATTTCCTTAAAGCTTCTCTGATTGGATAATTTCAGAGAGGGAAGAGATTTCATTGGCTGATGGGAAGGGGGGATATCTGTTTATTCTTATTAACCTTTTACCACACAATGACGCCTTTAAACACCCCTGAAAGAGAAGGCTTTTGAAAATAATCTGAGGAAAGGAGACAATGCAGATTACCAGCATTTTCTCCTTTTCCCACAATGTTTTCTACCCTATCAAAGAAAACATTGATTTTTAGTTATTCTTACATCTTATTGTATCTTTATGGCCTACTTCTAAATTCTTCAAACAAGAACAAGATTTTTTTATCGGAAAAAGTTTCAGCAACAGCAAACAGTTGCTTCTGAATTCTATATTTTTGCAAAGCGATTAAACATAAAATTGACTTTTGACTCGCGCGGTCGTCAAAATTGGTTCAATGTTTTCGTGACCCTGGTAAGAAAACAGGGAAAAATTTTGTTTACCTTTCTTTGATTTGTTTAACAGGTATCAGTTGCCTCCGAAAGTGTCAAAGTTGATTTTACGATTTTATGCGCAGCACGTATCAGTCACGTATGGGTGAGATGGTCATCGTAACCAAATCATTGGCCCTAGTGAGAGAAAATGAAAAAGAAAAATAGAAAAATCCCTATAATTGACTTTAAGCAACAGTTGTCGTCTGCTATAAAATATTCCGTAAGTCGATTTTTCATGTTTTCGCGGGTACATAACCGGCACCTGCGAGACAATAGACAACCTTAATGGGTTTGTTGTCACGGTAAAAAATGACTGGAGAAGTAAAAAACAGATATTAGAAATTAAGTTCCCTATATTTGACCTATTAAGCAACAGGTGTCATCTGCTATGAAGTGTTCCGTAAGTCGAGTTTTCGCGTTTTCGCGGATACGTAACCGGCACCTATGAGACGGTAGTCTATATAGACTTGTCGTCATGGTATAAAGAGATTAGAGGAAAAAAATGTACATTTAAAATTTTGTTCCATTTGTTTGATGTATGCAATCAGAAGCATTCAGTCTTTTTTTTAGCCACTTGTCGCATTATTTTCTGGGGTTTTCGCATGAGCGTAACTGGCACATATGAGACGGTAGTCAACGTAACTGGGTTTCTTGTTGCAGTTTGAAGAGATTAGAGAAATTACATTTCAGTTGCCTTTGTTTGATATATGCTATAGGAAGCAACTAAAAGAGTTTTCAGTCTTTTTTTAGCCACTTGTCGCATTAATTTCTGGGGCTTTTTTACACTGTACATTGATCACTTTGGCTTATTGAAAGTTTCAATGTGCAGCATTTATTGTGGGCTGAGTTAGAAAAGCGAATCCAGTTAAGGGCTGGGGAAGGGGGGGTGCATCGAGGGTCTAAGGGAAGTAATTCTTGCAAGGGGCTTGAAAAGACCAATACAAGGTCTGCTGCGCCCCTATTTTCTTAAATTTTTGCCCATTTTCAGTGAAATCTGGCATGTGTGGATGGTGCATGCCTGGCAGTTCGCCAAGGACTGCACAGCAGCCTTTAAAGAAGACTTTAAATCCACTTTTATGCCTTTTTTTTTCACTGTTTTTAAACGATAAATTATGGCGCCATTTTGGAGCGATTTTGAAGCTCTCTGATTGGCTGTTGAATATCTGATTGGCCGTTGGTTCCCATTCTGATTTGGCTGTTGGTTCCCATTCTGATTTCCTTAAAGCTTCTCTGATTGGATAATTTCAGAGAGGGAAGAGATTTCATTGGCTGATGGGAAGGGGGGATATCTGTTTATTCTTATTAACCTTTTACCACACAATGACGCCTTTAAACACCCCTGAAAGAGAAGGCTTTTGAAAATAATCTGAGGAAAGGAGACAATGCAGATTACCAGCATTTTCTCCTTTTCCCACAATGTTTTCTACCCTATCAAAGAAAACATTGATTTTTAGTTATTCTTACATCTTATTGTATCTTTATGGCCTACTTCTAAATTCTTCAAACAAGAACAAGATTTTTTTATCGGAAAAAGTTTCAGCAACAGCAAACAGTTGCTTCTGAATTCTATATTTTTGCAAAGCGATTAAACATAAAATTGACTTTTGACTCGCGCGGTCGTCAAAATTGGTTCAATGTTTTCGTGACCCTGGTAAGAAAACAGGGAAAAATTTTGTTTACCTTTCTTTGATTTGTTTAACAGGTATCAGTTGCCTCCGAAAGTGTCAAAGTTGATTTTACGATTTTATGCGCAGCACGTATCAGTCACGTATGGGTGAGATGGTCATCGTAACCAAATCATTGGCCCTAGTGAGAGAAAATGAAAAAGAAAAATAGAAAAATCCCTATAATTGACTTTAAGCAACAGTTGTCGTCTGCTATAAAATATTCCGTAAGTCGATTTTTCATGTTTTCGCGGGTACGTAACCGGCACCTGCGAGACAATAGACAACCTTAATGGGTTTGTTGTCACGGTAAAAAATGACTGGAGAAGTAAAAAACAGATATTAGAAATTAAGTTCCCTATATTTGACCTATTAAGCAACAGGTGTCATCTGCTATGAAGTGTTCCGTAAGTCAAGTTTTCGCGTTTTCGCGGATACGTAACCGGCACCTATGAGACGGTAGTCTATATAGACTTGTCGTCATGGTATAAAGAGATTAGAGGAAAAAAATGTACATTTAAAATTTTGTTCCATTTGTTTGATGTATGCAATCAGAAGCATTCAGTCTTTTTTTTAGCCACTTGTCGCATTATTTTCTGGGGTTTTCGCATGAGCGTAACTGGCACATATGAGACGGTAGTCAACGTAACTGGGTTTCTTGTTGCAGTTTGAAGAGATTAGAGAAATTACATTTCAGTTGCCTTTGTTTGATATATGCTATAGGAAGCAACTAAAAGAGTTTTCAGTCTTTTTTTAGCCACTTGTCGCATTAATTTCTGGGGCTTTTTTACACTGTACATTGATCACTTTGGCTTATTGAAAGTTTCAATGTGCAGCATTTATTGTGGGCTGAGTTAGAAAAGCGAATCCAGTTAAGGGCTGGGGAAGGGGGGGGGTGCATCGAGGGTCTAAGGGAAGTAATTCTTGCAAGGGGCTTGAAAAGACCAATACAAGGTCTGCTGCGCCCCTATTTTCTTAAATTTTTGCCCATTTTCAGTGAAATCTGGCATGTGTGGATGGTGCATGCCTGGCAGTTCGCCAAGGACTGCACAGCAGCCTTTAAAGAAGACTTTAAATCCACTTTTATGCCTTTTTTTTTCACTGTTTTTAAACGATAAATTATGGCGCCATTTTGGAGCGATTTTGAAGCTCTCTGATTGGCTGTTGAATATCTGATTGGCCGTTGGTTCCCATTCTGATTTGGCTGTTGGTTCCCATTCTGATTTCCTTAAAGCTTCTCTGATTGGATAATTTCAGAGAGGGAAGAGATTTCATTGGCTGATGGGAAGGGGGGATATCTGTTTATTCTTATTAACCTTTTACCACACAATGACGCCTTTAAACACCCCTGAAAGAGAAGGCTTTTGAAAATAATCTGAGGAAAGGAGACAATGCAGATTACCAGCATTTTCTCCTTTTCCCACAATGTTTTCTACCCTATCAAAGAAAACATTGATTTTTAGTTATTCTTACATCTTATTGTATCTTTATGGCCTACTTCTAAATTCTTCAAACAAGAACAAGATTTTTTTATCGGAAAAAGTTTCAGCAACAGCAAACAGTTGCTTCTGAATTCTATATTTTTGCAAAGCGATTAAACATAAAATTGACTTTTGACTCGCGCGGTCGTCAAAATTGGTTCAATGTTTTCGTGACCCTGGTAAGAAAACAGGGAAAAATTTTGTTTACCTTTCTTTGATTTGTTTAACAGGTATCAGTTGCCTCCGAAAGTGTCAAAGTTGATTTTACGATTTTATGCGCAGCACGTATCAGTCACGTATGGGTGAGATGGTCATCGTAACCAAATCATTGGCCCTAGTGAGAGAAAATGAAAAAGAAAAATAGAAAAATCCCTATAATTGACTTTAAGCAACAGTTGTCGTCTGCTATAAAATATTCCGTAAGTCGATTTTTCATGTTTTCGCGGGTACGTAACCGGCACCTGCGAGACAATAGACAACCTTAATGGGTTTGTTGTCACGGTAAAAAATGACTGGAGAAGTAAAAAACAGATATTAGAAATTAAGTTCCCTATATTTGACCTATTAAGCAACAGGTGTCATCTGCTATGAAGTGTTCCGTAAGTCGAGTTTTCGCGTTTTCGCGGATACGTAACCGGCACCTATGAGACGGTAGTCTATATAGACTTGTCGTCATGGTATAAAGAGATTAGAGGAAAAAAATGTACATTTAAAATTTTGTTCCATTTGTTTGATGTATGCAATCAGAAGCATTCAGTCTTTTTTTTAGCCACTTGTCGCATTATTTTCTGGGGTTTTCGCATGAGCGTAACTGGCACATATGAGACGGTAGTCAACGTAACTGGGTTTCTTGTTGCAGTTTGAAGAGATTAGAGAAATTACATTTCAGTTGCCTTTGTTTGATATATGCTATAGGAAGCAACTAAAAGAGTTTTCAGTCTTTTTTTAGCCACTTGTCGCATTAATTTCTGGGGCTTTTTTACACTGTACATTGATCACTTTGGCTTATTGAAAGTTTCAATGTGCAGCATTTATTGTGGGCTGAGTTAGAAAAGCGAATCCAGTTAAGGGCTGGGGAAGGGGGGGGGGTGCATCGAGGGTCTAAGGGAAGTAATTCTTGCAAGGGGCTTGAAAAGACCAATACAAGGTCTGCTGCGCCCCTATTTTCTTAAATTTTTGCCCATTTTCAGTGAAATCTGGCATGTGTGGATGGTGCATGCCTGGCAGTTCGCCAAGGACTGCACAGCAGCCTTTAAAGAAGACTTTAAATCCACTTTTATGCCTTTTTTTTTTCACTGTTTTTAAACGATAAATTATGGCGCCATTTTGGAGCGATTTTGAAGCTCTCTGATTGGCTGTTGAATATCTGATTGGCCGTTGGTTCCCATTCTGATTTGGCTGTTGGTTCCCATTCTGATTTCCTTAAAGCTTCTCTGATTGGATAATTTCAGAGAGGGAAGAGATTTCATTGGCTGATGGGAAGGGGGGATATCTGTTTATTCTTATTAACCTTTTACCACACAATGACGCCTTTAAACACCCCTGAAAGAGAAGGCTTTTGAAAATAATCTGAGGAAAGGAGACAATGCAGATTACCAGCATTTTCTCCTTTTCCCACAATGTTTTCTACCCTATCAAAGAAAACATTGATTTTTAGTTATTCTTACATCTTATTGTATCTTTATGGCCTACTTCTAAATTCTTCAAACAAGAACAAGATTTTTTTATCGGAAAAAGTTTCAGCAACAGCAAACAGTTGCTTCTGAATTCTATATTTTTGCAAAGCGATTAAACATAAAATTGACTTTTGACTCGCGCGGTCGTCAAAATTGGTTCAATGTTTTCGTGACCCTGGTAAGAAAACAGGGAAAAATTTTGTTTACCTTTCTTTGATTTGTTTAACAGGTATCAGTTGCCTCCGAAAGTGTCAAAGTTGATTTTACGATTTTATGCGCAGCACGTATCAGTCACGTATGGGTGAGATGGTCATCGTAACCAAATCATTGGCCCTAGTGAGAGAAAATGAAAAAGAAAAATAGAAAAATCCCTATAATTGACTTTAAGCAACAGTTGTCGTCTGCTATAAAATATTCCGTAAGTCGATTTTTCATGTTTTCGCGGGTACGTAACCGGCACCTGCGAGACAATAGACAACCTTAATGGGTTTGTTGTCACGGTAAAAAATGACTGGAGAAGTAAAAAACAGATATTAGAAATTAAGTTCCCTATATTTGACCTATTAAGCAACAGGTGTCATCTGCTATGAAGTGTTCCGTAAGTCGAGTTTTCGCGTTTTCGCGGATACGTAACCGGCACCTATGAGACGGTAGTCTATATAGACTTGTCGTCATGGTATAAAGAGATTAGAGGAAAAAAATGTACATTTAAAATTTTGTTCCATTTGTTTGATGTATGCAATCAGAAGCATTCAGTCTTTTTTTTAGCCACTTGTCGCATTATTTTCTGGGGTTTTCGCATGAGCGTAACTGGCACATATGAGACGGTAGTCAACGTAACTGGGTTTCTTGTTGCAGTTTGAAGAGATTAGAGAAATTACATTTCAGTTGCCTTTGTTTGATATATGCTATAGGAAGCAACTAAAAGAGTTTTCAGTCTTTTTTTAGCCACTTGTCGCATTAATTTCTGGGGCTTTTTTACACTGTACATTGATCACTTTGGCTTATTGAAAGTTTCAATGTGCAGCATTTATTGTGGGCTGAGTTAGAAAAGCGAATCCAGTTAAGGGCTGGGGAAGGGGGGGGGTGCATCGAGGGTCTAAGGGAAGTAATTCTTGCAAGGGGCTTGAAAAGACCAATACAAGGTCTGCTGCGCCCCTATTTTCTTAAATTTTTGCCCATTTTCAGTGAAATCTGGCATGTGTGGATGGTGCATGCCTGGCAGTTCGCCAAGGACTGCACAGCAGCCTTTAAAGAAGACTTTAAATCCACTTTTATGCCTTTTTTTTTTCACTGTTTTTAAACGATAAATTATGGCGCCATTTTGGAGCGATTTTGAAGCTCTCTGATTGGCTGTTGAATATCTGATTGGCCGTTGGTTCCCATTCTGATTTGGCTGTTGGTTCCCATTCTGATTTCCTTAAAGCTTCTCTGATTGGATAATTTCAGAGAGGGAAGAGATTTCATTGGCTGATGGGAAGGGGGGATATCTGTTTATTCTTATTAACCTTTTACCACACAATGACGCCTTTAAACACCCCTGAAAGAGAAGGCTTTTGAAAATAATCTGAGGAAAGGAGACAATGCAGATTACCAGCATTTTCTCCTTTTCCCACAATGTTTTCTACCCTATCAAAGAAAACATTGATTTTTAGTTATTCTTACATCTTATTGTATCTTTATGGCCTACTTCTAAATTCTTCAAACAAGAACAAGATTTTTTTATCGGAAAAAGTTTCAGCAACAGCAAACAGTTGCTTCTGAATTCTATATTTTTGCAAAGCGATTAAACATAAAATTGACTTTTGACTCGCGCGGTCGTCAAAATTGGTTCAATGTTTTCGTGACCCTGGTAAGAAAACAGGGAAAAATTTTGTTTACCTTTCTTTGATTTGTTTAACAGGTATCAGTTGCCTCCGAAAGTGTCAAAGTTGATTTTACGATTTTATGCGCAGCACGTATCAGTCACGTATGGGTGAGATGGTCATCGTAACCAAATCATTGGCCCTAGTGAGAGAAAATGAAAAAGAAAAATAGAAAAATCCCTATAATTGACTTTAAGCAACAGTTGTCGTCTGCTATAAAATATTCCGTAAGTCGATTTTTCATGTTTTCGCGGGTACGTAACCGGCACCTGCGAGACAATAGACAACCTTAATGGGTTTGTTGTCACGGTAAAAAATGACTGGAGAAGTAAAAAACAGATATTAGAAATTAAGTTCCCTATATTTGACCTATTAAGCAACAGGTGTCATCTGCTATGAAGTGTTCCGTAAGTCGAGTTTTCGCGTTTTCGCGGATACGTAACCGGCACCTATGAGACGGTAGTCTATATAGACTTGTCGTCATGGTATAAAGAGATTAGAGGAAAAAAATGTACATTTAAAATTTTGTTCCATTTGTTTGATGTATGCAATCAGAAGCATTCAGTCTTTTTTTTAGCCACTTGTCGCATTATTTTCTGGGGTTTTCGCATGAGCGTAACTGGCACATATGAGACGGTAGTCAACGTAACTGGGTTTCTTGTTGCAGTTTGAAGAGATTAGAGAAATTACATTTCAGTTGCCTTTGTTTGATATATGCTATAGGAAGCAACTAAAAGAGTTTTCAGTCTTTTTTTAGCCACTTGTCGCATTAATTTCTGGGGCTTTTTTACACTGTACATTGATCACTTTGGCTTATTGAAAGTTTCAATGTGCAGCATTTATTGTGGGCTGAGTTAGAAAAGCGAATCCAGTTAAGGGCTGGGGAAGGGGGGGTGCATCGAGGGTCTAAGGGAAGTAATTCTTGCAAGGGGCTTGAAAAGACCAATACAAGGTCTGCTGCGCCCCTATTTTCTTAAATTTTTGCCCATTTTCAGTGAAATCTGGCATGTGTGGATGGTGCATGCCTGGCAGTTCGCCAAGGACTGCACAGCAGCCTTTAAAGAAGACTTTAAATCCACTTTTATGCCTTTTTTTTTCACTGTTTTTAAACGATAAATTATGGCGCCATTTTGGAGCGATTTTGAAGCTCTCTGATTGGCTGTTGAATATCTGATTGGCCGTTGGTTCCCATTCTGATTTGGCTGTTGGTTCCCATTCTGATTTCCTTAAAGCTTCTCTGATTGGATAATTTCAGAGAGGGAAGAGATTTCATTGGCTGATGGGAAGGGGGGATATCTGTTTATTCTTATTAACCTTTTACCACACAATGACGCCTTTAAACACCCCTGAAAGAGAAGGCTTTTGAAAATAATCTGAGGAAAGGAGACAATGCAGATTACCAGCATTTTCTCCTTTTCCCACAATGTTTTCTATCCTATCAAAGAAAACATTGATTTTTAGTTATTCTTACATCTTATTGTATCTTTATGGCCTACTTCTAAATTCTTCAAACAAGAACAAGATTTTTTTATCGGAAAAAGTTTCAGCAACAGCAAACAGTTGCTTCTGAATTCTATATTTTTGCAAAGCGATTAAACATAAAATTGACTTTTGACTCGCGCGGTCGTCAAAATTGGTTCAATGTTTTCGTGACCCTGGTAAGAAAACAGGGAAAAATTTTGTTTACCTTTCTTTGATTTGTTTAACAGGTATCAGTTGCCTCCGAAAGTGTCAAAGTTGATTTTACGATTTTATGCGCAGCACGTATCAGTCACGTATGGGTGAGATGGTCATCGTAACCAAATCATTGGCCCTAGTGAGAGAAAATGAAAAAGAAAAATAGAAAAATCCCTATAATTGACTTTAAGCAACAGTTGTCGTCTGCTATAAAATATTCCGTAAGTCGATTTTTCATGTTTTCGCGGGTACGTAACCGGCACCTGCGAGACAATAGACAACCTTAATGGGTTTGTTGTCACGGTAAAAAATGACTGGAGAAGTAAAAAACAGATATTAGAAATTAAGTTCCCTATATTTGACCTATTAAGCAACAGGTGTCATCTGCTATGAAGTGTTCCGTAAGTCGAGTTTTCGCGTTTTCGCGGATACGTAACCGGCACCTATGAGACGGTAGTCTATATAGACTTGTCGTCATGGTATAAAGAGATTAGAGGAAAAAAATGTACATTTAAAATTTTGTTCCATTTGTTTGATGTATGCAATCAGAAGCATTCAGTCTTTTTTTTAGCCACTTGTCGCATTATTTTCTGGGGTTTTCGCATGAGCGTAACTGGCACATATGAGACGGTAGTCAACGTAACTGGGTTTCTTGTTGCAGTTTGAAGAGATTAGAGAAATTACATTTCAGTTGCCTTTGTTTGATATATGCTATAGGAAGCAACTAAAAGAGTTTTCAGTCTTTTTTTAGCCACTTGTCGCATTAATTTCTGGGGCTTTTTTACACTGTACATTGATCACTTTGGCTTATTGAAAGTTTCAATGTGCAGCATTTATTGTGGGCTGAGTTAGAAAAGCGAATCCAGTTAAGGGCTGGGGAAGGGGGGGGGTGCATCGAGGGTCTAAGGGAAGTAATTCTTGCAAGGGGCTTGAAAAGACCAATACAAGGTCTGCTGCGCCCCTATTTTCTTAAATTTTTGCCCATTTTCAGTGAAATCTGGCATGTGTGGATGGTGCATGCCTGGCAGTTCGCCAAGGACTGCACAGCAGCCTTTAAAGAAGACTTTAAATCCACTTTTATGCCTTTTTTTTTTCACTGTTTTTAAACGATAAATTATGGCGCCATTTTGGAGCGATTTTGAAGCTCTCTGATTGGCTGTTGAATATCTGATTGGCCGTTGGTTCCCATTCTGATTTGGCTGTTGGTTCCCATTCTGATTTCCTTAAAGCTTCTCTGATTGGATAATTTCAGAGAGGGAAGAGATTTCATTGGCTGATGGGAAGGGGGGATATCTGTTTATTCTTATTAACCTTTTACCACACAATGACGCCTTTAAACACCCCTGAAAGAGAAGGCTTTTGAAAATAATCTGAGGAAAGGAGACAATGCAGATTACCAGCATTTTCTCCTTTTCCCACAATGTTTTCTACCCTATCAAAGAAAACATTGATTTTTAGTTATTCTTACATCTTATTGTATCTTTATGGCCTACTTCTAAATTCTTCAAACAAGAACAAGATTTTTTTATCGGAAAAAGTTTCAGCAACAGCAAACAGTTGCTTCTGAATTCTATATTTTTGCAAAGCGATTAAACATAAAATTGACTTTTGACTCGCGCGGTCGTCAAAATTGGTTCAATGTTTTCGTGACCCTGGTAAGAAAACAGGGAAAAATTTTGTTTACCTTTCTTTGATTTGTTTAACAGGTATCAGTTGCCTCCGAAAGTGTCAAAGTTGATTTTACGATTTTATGCGCAGCACGTATCAGTCACGTATGGGTGAGATGGTCATCGTAACCAAATCATTGGCCCTAGTGAGAGAAAATGAAAAAGAAAAATAGAAAAATCCCTATAATTGACTTTAAGCAACAGTTGTCGTCTGCTATAAAATATTCCGTAAGTCGATTTTTCATGTTTTCGCGGGTACGTAACCGGCACCTGCGAGACAATAGACAACCTTAATGGGTTTGTTGTCACGGTAAAAAATGACTGGAGAAGTAAAAAACAGATATTAGAAATTAAGTTCCCTATATTTGACCTATTAAGCAACAGATGTCATCTGCTATGAAGTGTTCCGTAAGTCGAGTTTTCGCGTTTTCGCGGATACGTAACCGGCACCTATGAGACGGTAGTCTATATAGACTTGTCGTCATGGTATAAAGAGATTAGAGGAAAAAAATGTACATTTAAAATTTTGTTCCATTTGTTTGATGTATGCAATCAGAAGCATTCAGTCTTTTTTTTAGCCACTTGTCGCATTATTTTCTGGGGTTTTCGCATGAGCGTAACTGGCACATATGAGACGGTAGTCAACGTAACTGGGTTTCTTGTTGCAGTTTGAAGAGATTAGAGAAATTACATTTCAGTTGCCTTTGTTTGATATATGCTATAGGAAGCAACTAAAAGAGTTTTCAGTCTTTTTTTAGCCACTTGTCGCATTAATTTCTGGGGCTTTTTTACACTGTACATTGATCACTTTGGCTTATTGAAAGTTTCAATGTGCAGCATTTATTGTGGGCTGAGTTAGAAAAGCGAATCCAGTTAAGGGCTGGGGAAGGGGGGGGTGCATCGAGGGTCTAAGGGAAGTAATTCTTGCAAGGGGCTTGAAAAGACCAATACAAGGTCTGCTGCGCCCCTATTTTCTTAAATTTTTGCCCATTTTCAGTGAAATCTGGCATGTGTGGATGGTGCATGCCTGGCAGTTCGCCAAGGACTGCACAGCAGCCTTTAAAGAAGACTTTAAATCCACTTTTATGCCTTTTTTTTTCACTGTTTTTAAACGATAAATTATGGCGCCATTTTGGAGCGATTTTGAAGCTCTCTGATTGGCTGTTGAATATCTGATTGGCCGTTGGTTCCCATTCTGATTTGGCTGTTGGTTCCCATTCTGATTTCCTTAAAGCTTCTCTGATTGGATAATTTCAGAGAGGGAAGAGATTTCATTGGCTGATGGGAAGGGGGGATATCTGTTTATTCTTATTAACCTTTTACCACACAATGACGCCTTTAAACACCCCTGAAAGAGAAGGCTTTTGAAAATAATCTGAGGAAAGGAGACAATGCAGATTACCAGCATTTTCTCCTTTTCCCACAATGTTTTCTACCCTATCAAAGAAAACATTGATTTTTAGTTATTCTTACATCTTATTGTATCTTTATGGCCTACTTCTAAATTCTTCAAACAAGAACAAGATTTTTTTATCGGAAAAAGTTTCAGCAACAGCAAACAGTTGCTTCTGAATTCTATATTTTTGCAAAGCGATTAAACATAAAATTGACTTTTGACTCGCGCGGTCGTCAAAATTGGTTCAATGTTTTCGTGACCCTGGTAAGAAAACAGGGAAAAATTTTGTTTACCTTTCTTTGATTTGTTTAACAGGTATCAGTTGCCTCCGAAAGTGTCAAAGTTGATTTTACGATTTTATGCGCAGCACGTATCAGTCACGTATGGGTGAGATGGTCATCGTAACCAAATCATTGGCCCTAGTGAGAGAAAATGAAAAAGAAAAATAGAAAAATCCCTATAATTGACTTTAAGCAACAGTTGTCGTCTGCTATAAAATATTCCGTAAGTCGATTTTTCATGTTTTCGCGGGTACGTAACCGGCACCTGCGAGACAATAGACAACCTTAATGGGTTTGTTGTCACGGTAAAAAATGACTGGAGAAGTAAAAAACAGATATTAGAAATTAAGTTCCCTATATTTGACCTATTAAGCAACAGGTGTCATCTGCTATGAAGTGTTCCGTAAGTCGAGTTTTCGCGTTTTCGCGGATACGTAACCGGCACCTATGAGACGGTAGTCTATATAGACTTGTCGTCATGGTATAAAGAGATTAGAGGAAAAAAATGTACATTTAAAATTTTGTTCCATTTGTTTGATGTATGCAATCAGAAGCATTCAGTCTTTTTTTTAGCCACTTGTCGCATTATTTTCTGGGGTTTTCGCATGAGCGTAACTGGCACATATGAGACGGTAGTCAACGTAACTGGGTTTCTTGTTGCAGTTTGAAGAGATTAGAGAAATTACATTTCAGTTGCCTTTGTTTGATATATGCTATAGGAAGCAACTAAAAGAGTTTTCAGTCTTTTTTTAGCCACTTGTCGCATTAATTTCTGGGGCTTTTTTACACTGTACATTGATCACTTTGGCTTATTGAAAGTTTCAATGTGCAGCATTTATTGTGGGCTGAGTTAGAAAAGCGAATCCAGTTAAGGGCTGGGGAAGGGGGGGGGTGCATCGAGGGTCTAAGGGAAGTAATTCTTGCAAGGGGCTTGAAAAGACCAATACAAGGTCTGCTGCGCCCCTATTTTCTTAAATTTTTGCCCATTTTCAGTGAAATCTGGCATGTGTGGATGGTGCATGCCTGGCAGTTCGCCAAGGACTGCACAGCAGCCTTTAAAGAAGACTTTAAATCCACTTTTATGCCTTTTTTTTTCACTGTTTTTAAACGATAAATTATGGCGCCATTTTGGAGCGATTTTGAAGCTCTCTGATTGGCTGTTGAATATCTGATTGGCCGTTGGTTCCCATTCTGATTTGGCTGTTGGTTCCCATTCTGATTTCCTTAAAGCTTCTCTGATTGGATAATTTCAGAGAGGGAAGAGATTTCATTGGCTGATGGGAAGGGGGGATATCTGTTTATTCTTATTAACCTTTTACCACACAATGACGCCTTTAAACACCCCTGAAAGAGAAGGCTTTTGAAAATAATCTGAGGAAAGGAGACAATGCAGATTACCAGCATTTTCTCCTTTTCCCACAATGTTTTCTACCCTATCAAAGAAAACATTGATTTTTAGTTATTCTTACATCTTATTGTATCTTTATGGCCTACTTCTAAATTCTTCAAACAAGAACAAGATTTTTTTATCGGAAAAAGTTTCAGCAACAGCAAACAGTTGCTTCTGAATTCTATATTTTTGCAAAGCGATTAAACATAAAATTGACTTTTGACTCGCGCGGTCGTCAAAATTGGTTCAATGTTTTCGTGACCCTGGTAAGAAAACAGGGAAAAATTTTGTTTACCTTTCTTTGATTTGTTTAACAGGTATCAGTTGCCTCCGAAAGTGTCAAAGTTGATTTTACGATTTTATGCGCAGCACGTATCAGTCACGTATGGGTGAGATGGTCATCGTAACCAAATCATTGGCCCTAGTGAGAGAAAATGAAAAAGAAAAATAGAAAAATCCCTATAATTGACTTTAAGCAACAGTTGTCGTCTGCTATAAAATATTCCGTAAGTCGATTTTTCATGTTTTCGCGGGTACGTAACCGGCACCTGCGAGACAATAGACAACCTTAATGGGTTTGTTGTCACGGTAAAAAATGACTGGAGAAGTAAAAAACAGATATTAGAAATTAAGTTCCCTATATTTGACCTATTAAGCAACAGGTGTCATCTGCTATGAAGTGTTCCGTAAGTCGAGTTTTCGCGTTTTCGCGGATACGTAACCGGCACCTATGAGACGGTAGTCTATATAGACTTGTCGTCATGGTATAAAGAGATTAGAGGAAAAAAATGTACATTTAAAATTTTGTTCCATTTGTTTGATGTATGCAATCAGAAGCATTCAGTCTTTTTTTTAGCCACTTGTCGCATTATTTTCTGGGGTTTTCGCATGAGCGTAACTGGCACATATGAGACGGTAGTCAACGTAACTGGGTTTCTTGTTGCAGTTTGAAGAGATTAGAGAAATTACATTTCAGTTGCCTTTGTTTGATATATGCTATAGGAAGCAACTAAAAGAGTTTTCAGTCTTTTTTTAGCCACTTGTCGCATTAATTTCTGGGGCTTTTTTACACTGTACATTGATCACTTTGGCTTATTGAAAGTTTCAATGTGCAGCATTTATTGTGGGCTGAGTTAGAAAAGCGAATCCAGTTAAGGGCTGGGGAAGGGGGGGGTGCATCGAGGGTCTAAGGGAAGTAATTCTTGCAAGGGGCTTGAAAAGACCAATACAAGGTCTGCTGCGCCCCTATTTTCTTAAATTTTTGCCCATTTTCAGTGAAATCTGGCATGTGTGGATGGTGCATGCCTGGCAGTTCGCCAAGGACTGCACAGCAGCCTTTAAAGAAGACTTTAAATCCACTTTTATGCCTTTTTTTTTCACTGTTTTTAAACGATAAATTATGGCGCCATTTTGGAGCGATTTTGAAGCTCTCTGATTGGCTGTTGAATATCTGATTGGCCGTTGGTTCCCATTCTGATTTGGCTGTTGGTTCCCATTCTGATTTCCTTAAAGCTTCTCTGATTGGATAATTTCAGAGAGGGAAGAGATTTCATTGGCTGATGGGAAGGGGGGATATCTGTTTATTCTTATTAACCTTTTACCACACAATGACGCCTTTAAACACCCCTGAAAGAGAAGGCTTTTGAAAATAATCTGAGGAAAGGAGACAATGCAGATTACCAGCATTTTCTCCTTTTCCCACAATGTTTTCTATCCTATCAAAGAAAACATTGATTTTTAGTTATTCTTACATCTTATTGTATCTTTATGGCCTACTTCTAAATTCTTCAAACAAGAACAAGATTTTTTTATCGGAAAAAGTTTCAGCAACAGCAAACAGTTGCTTCTGAATTCTATATTTTTGCAAAGCGATTAAACATAAAATTGACTTTTGACTCGCGCGGTCGTCAAAATTGGTTCAATGTTTTCGTGACCCTGGTAAGAAAACAGGGAAAAATTTTGTTTACCTTTCTTTGATTTGTTTAACAGGTATCAGTTGCCTCCGAAAGTGTCAAAGTTGATTTTACGATTTTATGCGCAGCACGTATCAGTCACGTATGGGTGAGATGGTCATCGTAACCAAATCATTGGCCCTAGTGAGAGAAAATGAAAAAGAAAAATAGAAAAATCCCTATAATTGACTTTAAGCAACAGTTGTCGTCTGCTATAAAATATTCCGTAAGTCGATTTTTCATGTTTTCGCGGGTACGTAACCGGCACCTGCGAGACAATAGACAACCTTAATGGGTTTGTTGTCACGGTAAAAAATGACTGGAGAAGTAAAAAACAGATATTAGAAATTAAGTTCCCTATATTTGACCTATTAAGCAACAGGTGTCATCTGCTATGAAGTGTTCCGTAAGTCGAGTTTTCGCGTTTTCGCGGATACGTAACCGGCACCTATGAGACGGTAGTCTATATAGACTTGTCGTCATGGTATAAAGAGATTAGAGGAAAAAAATGTACATTTAAAATTTTGTTCCATTTGTTTGATGTATGCAATCAGAAGCATTCAGTCTTTTTTTTAGCCACTTGTCGCATTATTTTCTGGGGTTTTCGCATGAGCGTAACTGGCACATATGAGACGGTAGTCAACGTAACTGGGTTTCTTGTTGCAGTTTGAAGAGATTAGAGAAATAACATTTCAGTTGCCTTTGTTTGATATATGCTATAGGAAGCAACTAAAAGAGTTTTCAGTCTTTTTTTAGCCACTTGTCGCATTAATTTCTGGGGCTTTTTTACAC
Organism: Tridacna crocea; assembly: GCA_943736015.1. NCBI lineage: Eukaryota > Metazoa > Mollusca > Bivalvia > Cardiida > Cardiidae > Tridacna > Tridacna crocea. Next base: position 31,871,993 of record OX031059.1, on the reverse strand, counting down.
TGTACATTGATCACTTTGGCTTATTGAAAGTTTCAATGTGCAGCATTTATTGTGGGCTGAGTTAGAAAAGCGAATCCAGTTAAGGGCTGGGGAAGGGGGGGGTGCATCGAGGGTCTAAGGGAAGTAATTCTTGCAAGGGGCTTGAAAAGACCAATACAAGGTCTGCTGCGCCCCTATTTTCTTAAATTTTTGCCCATTTTCAGTGAAATCTGGCATGTGTGGATGGTGCATGCCTGGCAGTTCGCCAAGGACTGCACAGCAGCCTTTAAAGAAGACTTTAAATCCACTTTTATGCCTTTTTTTTTCACTGTTTTTAAACGATAAATTATGGCGCCATTTTGGAGCGATTTTGAAGCTCTCTGATTGGCTGTTGAATATCTGATTGGCCGTTGGTTCCCATTCTGATTTGGCTGTTGGTTCCCATTCTGATTTCCTTAAAGCTTCTCTGATTGGATAATTTCAGAGAGGGAAGAGATTTCATTGGCTGATGGGAAGGGGGGATATCTGTTTATTCTTATTAACCTTTTACCACACAATGACGCCTTTAAACACCCCTGAAAGAGAAGGCTTTTGAAAATAATCTGAGGAAAGGAGACAATGCAGATTACCAGCATTTTCTCCTTTTCCCACAATGTTTTCTACCCTATCAAAGAAAACATTGATTTTTAGTTATTCTTACATCTTATTGTATCTTTATGGCCTACTTCTAAATTCTTCAAACAAGAACAAGATTTTTTTATCGGAAAAAGTTTCAGCAACAGCAAACAGTTGCTTCTGAATTCTATATTTTTGCAAAGCGATTAAACATAAAATTGACTTTTGACTCGCGCGGTCGTCAAAATTGGTTCAATGTTTTCGTGACCCTGGTAAGAAAACAGGGAAAAATTTTGTTTACCTTTCTTTGATTTGTTTAACAGGTATCAGTTGCCTCCGAAAGTGTCAAAGTTGATTTTACGATTTTATGCGCAGCACGTATCAGTCACGTATGGGTGAGATGGTCATCGTAACCAAATCATTGGCCCTAGTGAGAGAAAATGAAAAAGAAAAATAGAAAAATCCCTATAATTGACTTTAAGCAACAGTTGTCGTCTGCTATAAAATATTCCGTAAGTCGATTTTTCATGTTTTCGCGGGTACGTAACCGGCACCTGCGAGACAATAGACAACCTTAATGGGTTTGTTGTCACGGTAAAAAATGACTGGAGAAGTAAAAAACAGATATTAGAAATTAAGTTCCCTATATTTGACCTATTAAGCAACAGGTGTCATCTGCTATGAAGTGTTCCGTAAGTCGAGTTTTCGCGTTTTCGCGGATACGTAACCGGCACCTATGAGACGGTAGTCTATATAGACTTGTCGTCATGGTATAAAGAGATTAGAGGAAAAAAATGTACATTTAAAATTTTGTTCCATTTGTTTGATGTATGCAATCAGAAGCATTCAGTCTTTTTTTTAGCCACTTGTCGCATTATTTTCTGGGGTTTTCGCATGAGCGTAACTGGCACATATGAGACGGTAGTCAACGTAACTGGGTTTCTTGTTGCAGTTTGAAGAGATTAGAGAAATTACATTTCAGTTGCCTTTGTTTGATATATGCTATAGGAAGCAACTAAAAGAGTTTTCAGTCTTTTTTTAGCCACTTGTCGCATTAATTTCTGGGGCTTTTTTACACTGTACATTGATCACTTTGGCTTATTGAAAGTTTCAATGTGCAGCATTTATTGTGGGCTGAGTTAGAAAAGCGAATCCAGTTAAGGGCTGGGGAAGGGGGGGGGTGCATCGAGGGTCTAAGGGAAGTAATTCTTGCAAGGGGCTTGAAAAGACCAATACAAGGTCTGCTGCGCCCCTATTTTCTTAAATTTTTGCCCATTTTCAGTGAAATCTGGCATGTGTGGATGGTGCATGCCTGGCAGTTCGCCAAGGACTGCACAGCAGCCTTTAAAGAAGACTTTAAATCCACTTTTATGCCTTTTTTTTTCACTGTTTTTAAACGATAAATTATGGCGCCATTTTGGAGCGATTTTGAAGCTCTCTGATTGGCTGTTGAATATCTGATTGGCCGTTGGTTCCCATTCTGATTTGGCTGTTGGTTCCCATTCTGATTTCCTTAAAGCTTCTCTGATTGGATAATTTCAGAGAGGGAAGAGATTTCATTGGCTGATGGGAAGGGGGGATATCTGTTTATTCTTATTAACCTTTTACCACACAATGACGCCTTTAAACACCCCTGAAAGAGAAGGCTTTTGAAAATAATCTGAGGAAAGGAGACAATGCAGATTACCAGCATTTTCTCCTTTTCCCACAATGTTTTCTACCCTATCAAAGAAAACATTGATTTTTAGTTATTCTTACATCTTATTGTATCTTTATGGCCTACTTCTAAATTCTTCAAACAAGAACAAGATTTTTTTATCGGAAAAAGTTTCAGCAACAGCAAACAGTTGCTTCTGAATTCTATATTTTTGCAAAGCGATTAAACATAAAATTGACTTTTGACTCGCGCGGTCGTCAAAATTGGTTCAATGTTTTCGTGACCCTGGTAAGAAAACAGGGAAAAATTTTGTTTACCTTTCTTTGATTTGTTTAACAGGTATCAGTTGCCTCCGAAAGTGTCAAAGTTGATTTTACGATTTTATGCGCAGCACGTATCAGTCACGTATGGGTGAGATGGTCATCGTAACCAAATCATTGGCCCTAGTGAGAGAAAATGAAAAAGAAAAATAGAAAAATCCCTATAATTGACTTTAAGCAACAGTTGTCGTCTGCTATAAAATATTCCGTAAGTCGATTTTTCATGTTTTCGCGGGTACGTAACCGGCACCTGCGAGACAATAGACAACCTTAATGGGTTTGTTGTCACGGTAAAAAATGACTGGAGAAGTAAAAAACAGATATTAGAAATTAAGTTCCCTATATTTGACCTATTAAGCAACAGGTGTCATCTGCTATGAAGTGTTCCGTAAGTCGAGTTTTCGCGTTTTCGCGGATACGTAACCGGCACCTATGAGACGGTAGTCTATATAGACTTGTCGTCATGGTATAAAGAGATTAGAGGAAAAAAATGTACATTTAAAATTTTGTTCCATTTGTTTGATGTATGCAATCAGAAGCATTCAGTCTTTTTTTTAGCCACTTGTCGCATTATTTTCTGGGGTTTTCGCATGAGCGTAACTGGCACATATGAGACGGTAGTCAACGTAACTGGGTTTCTTGTTGCAGTTTGAAGAGATTAGAGAAATTACATTTCAGTTGCCTTTGTTTGATATATGCTATAGGAAGCAACTAAAAGAGTTTTCAGTCTTTTTTTAGCCACTTGTCGCATTAATTTCTGGGGCTTTTTTACACTGTACATTGATCACTTTGGCTTATTGAAAGTTTCAATGTGCAGCATTTATTGTGGGCTGAGTTAGAAAAGCGAATCCAGTTAAGGGCTGGGGAAGGGGGGGGGTGCATCGAGGGTCTAAGGGAAGTAATTCTTGCAAGGGGCTTGAAAAGACCAATACAAGGTCTGCTGCGCCCCTATTTTCTTAAATTTTTGCCCATTTTCAGTGAAATCTGGCATGTGTGGATGGTGCATGCCTGGCAGTTCGCCAAGGACTGCACAGCAGCCTTTAAAGAAGACTTTAAATCCACTTTTATGCCTTTTTTTTTCACTGTTTTTAAACGATAAATTATGGCGCCATTTTGGAGCGATTTTGAAGCTCTCTGATTGGCTGTTGAATATCTGATTGGCCGTTGGTTCCCATTCTGATTTGGCTGTTGGTTCCCATTCTGATTTCCTTAAAGCTTCTCTGATTGGATAATTTCAGAGAGGGAAGAGATTTCATTGGCTGATGGGAAGGGGGGATATCTGTTTATTCTTATTAACCTTTTACCACACAATGACGCCTTTAAACACCCCTGAAAGAGAAGGCTTTTGAAAATAATCTGAGGAAAGGAGACAATGCAGATTACCAGCATTTTCTCCTTTTCCCACAATGTTTTCTACCCTATCAAAGAAAACATTGATTTTTAGTTATTCTTACATCTTATTGTATCTTTATGGCCTACTTCTAAATTCTTCAAACAAGAACAAGATTTTTTTATCGGAAAAAGTTTCAGCAACAGCAAACAGTTGCTTCTGAATTCTATATTTTTGCAAAGCGATTAAACATAAAATTGACTTTTGACTCGCGCGGTCGTCAAAATTGGTTCAATGTTTTCGTGACCCTGGTAAGAAAACAGGGAAAAATTTTGTTTACCTTTCTTTGATTTGTTTAACAGGTATCAGTTGCCTCCGAAAGTGTCAAAGTTGATTTTACGATTTTATGCGCAGCACGTATCAGTCACGTATGGGTGAGATGGTCATCGTAACCAAATCATTGGCCCTAGTGAGAGAAAATGAAAAAGAAAAATAGAAAAATCCCTATAATTGACTTTAAGCAACAGTTGTCGTCTGCTATAAAATATTCCGTAAGTCGATTTTTCATGTTTTCGCGGGTACGTAACCGGCACCTGCGAGACAATAGACAACCTTAATGGGTTTGTTGTCACGGTAAAAAATGACTGGAGAAGTAAAAAACAGATATTAGAAATTAAGTTCCCTATATTTGACCTATTAAGCAACAGGTGTCATCTGCTATGAAGTGTTCCGTAAGTCGAGTTTTCGCGTTTTCGCGGATACGTAACCGGCACCTATGAGACGGTAGTCTATATAGACTTGTCGTCATGGTATAAAGAGATTAGAGGAAAAAAATGTACATTTAAAATTTTGTTCCATTTGTTTGATGTATGCAATCAGAAGCATTCAGTCTTTTTTTTAGCCACTTGTCGCATTATTTTCTGGGGTTTTCGCATGAGCGTAACTGGCACATATGAGACGGTAGTCAACGTAACTGGGTTTCTTGTTGCAGTTTGAAGAGATTAGAGAAATTACATTTCAGTTGCCTTTGTTTGATATATGCTATAGGAAGCAACTAAAAGAGTTTTCAGTCTTTTTTTAGCCACTTGTCGCATTAATTTCTGGGGCTTTTTTACACTGTACATTGATCACTTTGGCTTATTGAAAGTTTCAATGTGCAGCATTTATTGTGGGCTGAGTTAGAAAAGCGAATCCAGTTAAGGGCTGGGGAAGGGGGGGGGTGCATCGAGGGTCTAAGGGAAGTAATTCTTGCAAGGGGCTTGAAAAGACCAATACAAGGTCTGCTGCGCCCCTATTTTCTTAAATTTTTGCCCATTTTCAGTGAAATCTGGCATGTGTGGATGGTGCATGCCTGGCAGTTCGCCAAGGACTGCACAGCAGCCTTTAAAGAAGACTTTAAATCCACTTTTATGCCTTTTTTTTTCACTGTTTTTAAACGATAAATTATGGCGCCATTTTGGAGCGATTTTGAAGCTCTCTGATTGGCTGTTGAATATCTGATTGGCCGTTGGTTCCCATTCTGATTTGGCTGTTGGTTCCCATTCTGATTTCCTTAAAGCTTCTCTGATTGGATAATTTCAGAGAGGGAAGAGATTTCATTGGCTGATGGGAAGGGGGGATATCTGTTTATTCTTATTAACCTTTTACCACACAATGACGCCTTTAAACACCCCTGAAAGAGAAGGCTTTTGAAAATAATCTGAGGAAAGGAGACAATGCAGATTACCAGCATTTTCTCCTTTTCCCACAATGTTTTCTACCCTATCAAAGAAAACATTGATTTTTAGTTATTCTTACATCTTATTGTATCTTTATGGCCTACTTCTAAATTCTTCAAACAAGAACAAGATTTTTTTATCGGAAAAAGTTTCAGCAACAGCAAACAGTTGCTTCTGAATTCTATATTTTTGCAAAGCGATTAAACATAAAATTGACTTTTGACTCGCGCGGTCGTCAAAATTGGTTCAATGTTTTCGTGACCCTGGTAAGAAAACAGGGAAAAATTTTGTTTACCTTTCTTTGATTTGTTTAACAGGTATCAGTTGCCTCCGAAAGTGTCAAAGTTGATTTTACGATTTTATGCGCAGCACGTATCAGTCACGTATGGGTGAGATGGTCATCGTAACCAAATCATTGGCCCTAGTGAGAGAAAATGAAAAAGAAAAATAGAAAAATCCCTATAATTGACTTTAAGCAACAGTTGTCGTCTGCTATAAAATATTCCGTAAGTCGATTTTTCATGTTTTCGCGGGTACGTAACCGGCACCTGCGAGACAATAGACAACCTTAATGGGTTTGTTGTCACGGTAAAAAATGACTGGAGAAGTAAAAAACAGATATTAGAAATTAAGTTCCCTATATTTGACCTATTAAGCAACAGGTGTCATCTGCTATGAAGTGTTCCGTAAGTCGAGTTTTCGCGTTTTCGCGGATACGTAACCGGCACCTATGAGACGGTAGTCTATATAGACTTGTCGTCATGGTATAAAGAGATTAGAGGAAAAAAATGTACATTTAAAATTTTGTTCCATTTGTTTGATGTATGCAATCAGAAGCATTCAGTCTTTTTTTTAGCCACTTGTCGCATTATTTTCTGGGGTTTTCGCATGAGCGTAACTGGCACATATGAGACGGTAGTCAACGTAACTGGGTTTCTTGTTGCAGTTTGAAGAGATTAGAGAAATTACATTTCAGTTGCCTTTGTTTGATATATGCTATAGGAAGCAACTAAAAGAGTTTTCAGTCTTTTTTTAGCCACTTGTCGCATTAATTTCTGGGGCTTTTTTACACTGTACATTGATCACTTTGGCTTATTGAAAGTTTCAATGTGCAGCATTTATTGTGGGCTGAGTTAGAAAAGCGAATCCAGTTAAGGGCTGGGGAAGGGGGGGGTGCATCGAGGGTCTAAGGGAAGTAATTCTTGCAAGGGGCTTGAAAAGACCAATACAAGGTCTGCTGCGCCCCTATTTTCTTAAATTTTTGCCCATTTTCAGTGAAATCTGGCATGTGTGGATGGTGCATGCCTGGCAGTTCGCCAAGGACTGCACAGCAGCCTTTAAAGAAGACTTTAAATCCACTTTTATGCCTTTTTTTTTCACTGTTTTTAAACGATAAATTATGGCGCCATTTTGGAGCGATTTTGAAGCTCTCTGATTGGCTGTTGAATATCTGATTGGCCGTTGGTTCCCATTCTGATTTGGCTGTTGGTTCCCATTCTGATTTCCTTAAAGCTTCTCTGATTGGATAATTTCAGAGAGGGAAGAGATTTCATTGGCTGATGGGAAGGGGGGATATCTGTTTATTCTTATTAACCTTTTACCACACAATGACGCCTTTAAACACCCCTGAAAGAGAAGGCTTTTGAAAATAATCTGAGGAAAGGAGACAATGCAGATTACCAGCATTTTCTCCTTTTCCCACAATGTTTTCTACCCTATCAAAGAAAACATTGATTTTTAGTTATTCTTACATCTTATTGTATCTTTATGGCCTACTTCTAAATTCTTCAAACAAGAACAAGATTTTTTTATCGGAAAAAGTTTCAGCAACAGCAAACAGTTGCTTCTGAATTCTATATTTTTGCAAAGCGATTAAACATAAAATTGACTTTTGACTCGCGCGGTCGTCAAAATTGGTTCAATGTTTTCGTGACCCTGGTAAGAAAACAGGGAAAAATTTTGTTTACCTTTCTTTGATTTGTTTAACAGGTATCAGTTGCCTCCGAAAGTGTCAAAGTTGATTTTACGATTTTATGCGCAGCACGTATCAGTCACGTATGGGTGAGATGGTCATCGTAACCAAATCATTGGCCCTAGTGAGAGAAAATGAAAAAGAAAAATAGAAAAATCCCTATAATTGACTTTAAGCAACAGTTGTCGTCTGCTATAAAATATTCCGTAAGTCGATTTTTCATGTTTTCGCGGGTACGTAACCGGCACCTGCGAGACAATAGACAACCTTAATGGGTTTGTTGTCACGGTAAAAAATGACTGGAGAAGTAAAAAACAGATATTAGAAATTAAGTTCCCTATATTTGACCTATTAAGCAACAGGTGTCATCTGCTATGAAGTGTTCCGTAAGTCGAGTTTTCGCGTTTTCGCGGATACGTAACCGGCACCTATGAGACGGTAGTCTATATAGACTTGTCGTCATGGTATAAAGAGATTAGAGGAAAAAAATGTACATTTAAAATTTTGTTCCATTTGTTTGATGTATGCAATCAGAAGCATTCAGTCTTTTTTTTAGCCACTTGTCGCATTATTTTCTGGGGTTTTCGCATGAGCGTAACTGGCACATATGAGACGGTAGTCAACGTAACTGGGTTTCTTGTTGCAGTTTGAAGAGATTAGAGAAATTACATTTCAGTTGCCTTTGTTTGATATATGCTATAGGAAGCAACTAAAAGAGTTTTCAGTCTTTTTTTAGCCACTTGTCGCATTAATTTCTGGGGCTTTTTTACACTGTACATTGATCACTTTGGCTTATTGAAAGTTTCAATGTGCAGCATTTATTGTGGGCTGAGTTAGAAAAGCGAATCCAGTTAAGGGCTGGGGAAGGGGGGGGGGTGCATCGAGGGTCTAAGGGAAGTAATTCTTGCAAGGGGCTTGAAAAGACCAATACAAGGTCTGCTGCGCCCCTATTTTCTTAAATTTTTGCCCATTTTCAGTGAAATCTGGCATGTGTGGATGGTGCATGCCTGGCAGTTCGCCAAGGACTGCACAGCAGCCTTTAAAGAAGACTTTAAATCCACTTTTATGCCTTTTTTTTTCACTGTTTTTAAACGATAAATTATGGCGCCATTTTGGAGCGATTTTGAAGCTCTCTGATTGGCTGTTGAATATCTGATTGGCCGTTGGTTCCCATTCTGATTTGGCTGTTGGTTCCCATTCTGATTTCCTTAAAGCTTCTCTGATTGGATAATTTCAGAGAGGGAAGAGATTTCATTGGCTGATGGGAAGGGGGGATATCTGTTTATTCTTATTAACCTTTTACCACACAATGACGCCTTTAAACACCCCTGAAAGAGAAGGCTTTTGAAAATAATCTGAGGAAAGGAGACAATGCAGATTACCAGCATTTTCTCCTTTTCCCACAATGTTTTCTACCCTATCAAAGAAAACATTGATTTTTAGTTATTCTTACATCTTATTGTATCTTTATGGCCTACTTCTAAATTCTTCAAACAAGAACAAGATTTTTTTATCGGAAAAAGTTTCAGCAACAGCAAACAGTTGCTTCTGAATTCTATATTTTTGCAAAGCGATTAAACATAAAATTGACTTTTGACTCGCGCGGTCGTCAAAATTGGTTCAATGTTTTCGTGACCCTGGTAAGAAAACAGGGAAAAATTTTGTTTACCTTTCTTTGATTTGTTTAACAGGTATCAGTTGCCTCCGAAAGTGTCAAAGTTGATTTTACGATTTTATGCGCAGCACGTATCAGTCACGTATGGGTGAGATGGTCATCGTAACCAAATCATTGGCCCTAGTGAGAGAAAATGAAAAAGAAAAATAGAAAAATCCCTATAATTGACTTTAAGCAACAGTTGTCGTCTGCTATAAAATATTCCGTAAGTCGATTTTTCATGTTTTCGCGGGTACGTAACCGGCACCTGCGAGACAATAGACAACCTTAATGGGTTTGTTGTCACGGTAAAAAATGACTGGAGAAGTAAAAAACAGATATTAGAAATTAAGTTCCCTATATTTGACCTATTAAGCAACAGGTGTCATCTGCTATGAAGTGTTCCGTAAGTCGAGTTTTCGCGTTTTCGCGGATACGTAACCGGCACCTATGAGACGGTAGTCTATATAGACTTGTCGTCATGGTATAAAGAGATTAGAGGAAAAAAATGTACATTTAAAATTTTGTTCCATTTGTTTGATGTATGCAATCAGAAGCATTCAGTCTTTTTTTTAGCCACTTGTCGCATTATTTTCTGGGGTTTTCGCATGAGCGTAACTGGCACATATGAGACGGTAGTCAACGTAACTGGGTTTCTTGTTGCAGTTTGAAGAGATTAGAGAAATTACATTTCAGTTGCCTTTGTTTGATATATGCTATAGGAAGCAACTAAAAGAGTTTTCAGTCTTTTTTTAGCCACTTGTCGCATTAATTTCTGGGGCTTTTTTACACTGTACATTGATCACTTTGGCTTATTGAAAGTTTCAATGTGCAGCATTTATTGTGGGCTGAGTTAGAAAAGCGAATCCAGTTAAGGGCTGGGGAAGGGGGGGGGGGTGCATCGAGGGTCTAAGGGAAGTAATTCTTGCAAGGGGCTTGAAAAGACCAATACAAGGTCTGCTGCGCCCCTATTTTCTTAAATTTTTGCCCATTTTCAGTGAAATCTGGCATGTGTGGATGGTGCATGCCTGGCAGTTCGCCAAGGACTGCACAGCAGCCTTTAAAGAAGACTTTAAATCCACTTTTATGCCTTTTTTTTTCACTGTTTTTAAACGATAAATTATGGCGCCATTTTGGAGCGATTTTGAAGCTCTCTGATTGGCTGTTGAATATCTGATTGGCCGTTGGTTCCCATTCTGATTTGGCTGTTGGTTCCCATTCTGATTTCCTTAAAGCTTCTCTGATTGGATAATTTCAGAGAGGGAAGAGATTTCATTGGCTGATGGGAAGGGGGGATATCTGTTTATTCTTATTAACCTTTTACCACACAATGACGCCTTTAAACACCCCTGAAAGAGAAGGCTTTTGAAAATAATCTGAGGAAAGGAGACAATGCAGATTACCAGCATTTTCTCCTTTTCCCACAATGTTTTCTACCCTATCAAAGAAAACATTGATTTTTAGTTATTCTTACATCTTATTGTATCTTTATGGCCTACTTCTAAATTCTTCAAACAAGAACAAGATTTTTTTATCGGAAAAAGTTTCAGCAACAGCAAACAGTTGCTTCTGAATTCTATATTTTTGCAAAGCGATTAAACATAAAATTGACTTTTGACTCGCGCGGTCGTCAAAATTGGTTCAATGTTTTCGTGACCCTGGTAAGAAAACAGGGAAAAATTTTGTTTACCTTTCTTTGATTTGTTTAACAGGTATCAGTTGCCTCCGAAAGTGTCAAAGTTGATTTTACGATTTTATGCGCAGCACGTATCAGTCACGTATGGGTGAGATGGTCATCGTAACCAAATCATTGGCCCTAGTGAGAGAAAATGAAAAAGAAAAATAGAAAAATCCCTATAATTGACTTTAAGCAACAGTTGTCGTCTGCTATAAAATATTCCGTAAGTCGATTTTTCATGTTTTCGCGGGTACGTAACCGGCACCTGCGAGACAATAGACAACCTTAATGGGTTTGTTGTCACGGTAAAAAATGACTGGAGAAGTAAAAAACAGATATTAGAAATTAAGTTCCCTATATTTGACCTATTAAGCAACAGGTGTCATCTGCTATGAAGTGTTCCGTAAGTCGAGTTTTCGCGTTTTCGCGGATACGTAACCGGCACCTATGAGACGGTAGTCTATATAGACTTGTCGTCATGGTATAAAGAGATTAGAGGAAAAAAATGTACATTTAAAATTTTGTTCCATTTGTTTGATGTATGCAATCAGAAGCATTCAGTCTTTTTTTTAGCCACTTGTCGCATTATTTTCTGGGGTTTTCGCATGAGCGTAACTGGCACATATGAGACGGTAGTCAACGTAACTGGGTTTCTTGTTGCAGTTTGAAGAGATTAGAGAAATTACATTTCAGTTGCCTTTGTTTGATATATGCTATAGGAAGCAACTAAAAGAGTTTTCAGTCTTTTTTTAGCCACTTGTCGCATTAATTTCTGGGGCTTTTTTACACTGTACATTGATCACTTTGGCTTATTGAAAGTTTCAATGTGCAGCATTTATTGTGGGCTGAGTTAGAAAAGCGAATCCAGTTAAGGGCTGGGGAAGGGGGGGGGGGGTGCATCGAGGGTCTAAGGGAAGTAATTCTTGCAAGGGGCTTGAAAAGACCAATACAAGGTCTGCTGCGCCCCTATTTTCTTAAATTTTTGCCCATTTTCAGTGAAATCTGGCATGTGTGGATGGTGCATGCCTGGCAGTTCGCCAAGGACTGCACAGCAGCCTTTAAAGAAGACTTTAAATCCACTTTTATGCCTTTTTTTTTCACTGTTTTTAAACGATAAATTATGGCGCCATTTTGGAGCGATTTTGAAGCTCTCTGATTGGCTGTTGAATATCTGATTGGCCGTTGGTTCCCATTCTGATTTGGCTGTTGGTTCCCATTCTGATTTCCTTAAAGCTTCTCTGATTGGATAATTTCAGAGAGGGAAGAGATTTCATTGGCTGATGGGAAGGGGGGATATCTGTTTATTCTTATTAACCTTTTACCACACAATGACGCCTTTAAACACCCCTGAAAGAGAAGGCTTTTGAAAATAATCTGAGGAAAGGAGACAATGCAGATTACCAGCATTTTCTCCTTTTCCCACAATGTTTTCTACCCTATCAAAGAAAACATTGATTTTTAGTTATTCTTACATCTTATTGTATCTTTATGGCCTACTTCTAAATTCTTCAAACAAGAACAAGATTTTTTTATCGGAAAAAGTTTCAGCAACAGCAAACAGTTGCTTCTGAATTCTATATTTTTGCAAAGCGATTAAACATAAAATTGACTTTTGACTCGCGCGGTCGTCAAAATTGGTTCAATGTTTTCGTGACCCTGGTAAGAAAACAGGGAAAAATTTTGTTTACCTTTCTTTGATTTGTTTAACAGGTATCAGTTGCCTCCGAAAGTGTCAAAGTTGATTTTACGATTTTATGCGCAGCACGTATCAGTCACGTATGGGTGAGATGGTCATCGTAACCAAATCATTGGCCCTAGTGAGAGAAAATGAAAAAGAAAAATAGAAAAATCCCTATAATTGACTTTAAGCAACAGTTGTCGTCTGCTATAAAATATTCCGTAAGTCGATTTTTCATGTTTTCGCGGGTACGTAACCGGCACCTGCGAGACAATAGACAACCTTAATGGGTTTGTTGTCACGGTAAAAAATGACTGGAGAAGTAAAAAACAGATATTAGAAATTAAGTTCCCTATATTTGACCTATTAAGCAACAGGTGTCATCTGCTATGAAGTGTTCCGTAAGTCGAGTTTTCGCGTTTTCGCGGATACGTAACCGGCACCTATGAGACGGTAGTCTATATAGACTTGTCGTCATGGTATAAAGAGATTAGAGGAAAAAAATGTACATTTAAAATTTTGTTCCATTTGTTTGATGTATGCAATCAGAAGCATTCAGTCTTTTTTTTAGCCACTTGTCGCATTATTTTCTGGGGTTTTCGCATGAGCGTAACTGGCACATATGAGACGGTAGTCAACGTAACTGGGTTTCTTGTTGCAGTTTGAAGAGATTAGAGAAATTACATTTCAGTTGCCTTTGTTTGATATATGCTATAGGAAGCAACTAAAAGAGTTTTCAGTCTTTTTTTAGCCACTTGTCGCATTAATTTCTGGGGCTTTTTTACACTGTACATTGATCACTTTGGCTTATTGAAAGTTTCAATGTGCAGCATATATTGTGGGCTGAGTTAGAAAAGCGAATCCAGTTAAGGGCTGGGGAAGGGGGGGGTGCATCGAGGGTCTAAGGGAAGTAATTCTTGCAAGGGGCTTGAAAAGACCAATACAAGGTCTGCTGCGCCCCTATTTTCTTAAATTTTTGCCCATTTTCAGTGAAATCTGGCATGTGTGGATGGTGCATGCCTGGCAGTTCGCCAAGGACTGCACAGCAGCCTTTAAAGAAGACTTTAAATCCACTTTTATGCCTTTTTTTTTCACTGTTTTTAAACGATAAATTATGGCGCCATTTTGGAGCGATTTTGAAGCTCTCTGATTGGCTGTTGAATATCTGATTGGCCGTTGGTTCCCATTCTGATTTGGCTGTTGGTTCCCATTCTGATTTCCTTAAAGCTTCTCTGATTGGATAATTTCAGAGAGGGAAGAGATTTCATTGGCTGATGGGAAGGGGGGATATCTGTTTATTCTTATTAACCTTTTACCACACAATGACGCCTTTAAACACCCCTGAAAGAGAAGGCTTTTGAAAATAATCTGAGGAAAGGAGACAATGCAGATTACCAGCATTTTCTCCTTTTCCCACAATGTTTTCTACCCTATCAAAGAAAACATTGATTTTTAGTTATTCTTACATCTTATTGTATCTTTATGGCCTACTTCTAAATTCTTCAAACAAGAACAAGATTTTTTTATCGGAAAAAGTTTCAGCAACAGCAAACAGTTGCTTCTGAATTCTATATTTTTGCAAAGAGATTAAACATAAAATTGACCTTTGACTCGCGCGGTCGTCAAAATTGGTTCAATGTTTTCGTGACCCTGGTAAGAAAACAGGGAAAAATTTTGTTTACCTTTCTTTGATTTGTTTAACAGGTATCAGTTGCCTCCGAAAGTGTCAAAGTTGATTTTACGATTTTATGCGCAGCACGTATCAGTCACGTATGGGTGAGATGGTCATCGTAACCAAATCATTGGCCCTAGTGAGAGAAAATGAAAAAGAAAAATAGAAAAATCCCTATAATTGACTTTAAGCAACAGTTGTCGTCTGCTATAAAATATTCCGTAAGTCGATTTTTCATGTTTTCGCGGGTACGTAACCGGCACCTGCGAGACAATAGACAACCTTAATGGGTTTGTTGTCACGGTAAAAAATGACTGGAGAAGTAAAAAACAGATATTAGAAATTAAGTTCCCTATATTTGACCTATTAAGCAACAGGTGTCATCTGCTATGAAGTGTTCCGTAAGTCGAGTTTTCGCGTTTTCGCGGATACGTAACCGGCACCTATGAGACGGTAGTCTATATAGACTTGTCGTCATGGTATAAAGAGATTAGAGGAAAAAAATGTACATTTAAAATTTTGTTCCATTTGTTTGATGTATGCAATCAGAAGCATTCAGTCTTTTTTTTAGCCACTTGTCGCATTATTTTCTGGGGTTTTCGCATGAGCGTAACTGGCACATATGAGACGGTAGTCAACGTAACTGGGTTTCTTGTTGCAGTTTGAAGAGATTAGAGAAATTACATTTCAGTTGCCTTTGTTTGATATATGCTATAGGAAGCAACTAAAAGAGTTTTCAGTCTTTTTTTAGCCACTTGTCGCATTAATTTCTGGGGCTTTTTTACACTGTACATTGATCACTTTGGCTTATTGAAAGTTTCAATGTGCAGCATTTATTGTGGGCTGAGTTAGAAAAGCGAATCCAGTTAAGGGCTGGGGAAGGGGGGGGGGTGCATCGAGGGTCTAAGGGAAGTAATTCTTGCAAGGGGCTTGAAAAGACCAATACAAGGTCTGCTGCGCCCCTATTTTCTTAAATTTTTGCCCATTTTCAGTGAAATCTGGCATGTGTGGATGGTGCATGCCTGGCAGTTCGCCAAGGACTGCACAGCAGCCTTTAAAGAAGACTTTAAATCCACTTTTATGCCTTTTTTTTTCACTGTTTTTAAACGATAAATTATGGCGCCATTTTGGAGCGATTTTGAAGCTCTCTGATTGGCTGTTGAATATCTGATTGGCCGTTGGTTCCCATTCTGATTTGGCTGTTGGTTCCCATTCTGATTTCCTTAAAGCTTCTCTGATTGGATAATTTCAGAGAGGGAAGAGATTTCATTGGCTGATGGGAAGGGGGGATATCTGTTTATTCTTATTAACCTTTTACCACACAATGACGCCTTTAAACACCCCTGAAAGAGAAGGCTTTTGAAAATAATCTGAGGAAAGGAGACAATGCAGATTACCAGCATTTTCTCCTTTTCCCACAATGTTTTCTACCCTATCAAAGAAAACATTGATTTTTAGTTATTCTTACATCTTATTGTATCTTTATGGCCTACTTCTAAATTCTTCAAACAAGAACAAGATTTTTTTATCGGAAAAAGTTTCAGCAACAGCAAACAGTTGCTTCTGAATTCTATATTTTTGCAAAGCGATTAAACATAAAATTGACTTTTGACTCGCGCGGTCGTCAAAATTGGTTCAATGTTTTCGTGACCCTGGTAAGAAAACAGGGAAAAATTTTGTTTACCTTTCTTTGATTTGTTTAACAGGTATCAGTTGCCTCCGAAAGTGTCAAAGTTGATTTTACGATTTTATGCGCAGCACGTATCAGTCACGTATGGGTGAGATGGTCATCGTAACCAAATCATTGGCCCTAGTGAGAGAAAATGAAAAAGAAAAATAGAAAAATCCCTATAATTGACTTTAAGCAACAGTTGTCGTCTGCTATAAAATATTCCGTAAGTCGATTTTTCATGTTTTCGCGGGTACGTAACCGGCACCTGCGAGACAATAGACAACCTTAATGGGTTTGTTGTCACGGTAAAAAATGACTGGAGAAGTAAAAAACAGATATTAGAAATTAAGTTCCCTATATTTGACCTATTAAGCAACAGGTGTCATCTGCTATGAAGTGTTCCGTAAGTCGAGTTTTCGCGTTTTCGCGGATACGTAACCGGCACCTATGAGACGGTAGTCTATATAGACTTGTCGTCATGGTATAAAGAGATTAGAGGAAAAAAATGTACATTTAAAATTTTGTTCCATTTGTTTGATGTATGCAATCAGAAGCATTCAGTCTTTTTTTTAGCCACTTGTCGCATTATTTTCTGGGGTTTTCGCATGAGCGTAACTGGCACATATGAGACGGTAGTCAACGTAACTGGGTTTCTTGTTGCAGTTTGAAGAGATTAGAGAAATTACATTTCAGTTGCCTTTGTTTGATATATGCTATAGGAAGCAACTAAAAGAGTTTTCAGTCTTTTTTTAGCCACTTGTCGCATTAATTTCTGGGGCTTTTTTACACTGTACATTGATCACTTTGGCTTATTGAAAGTTTCAATGTGCAGCATTTATTGTGGGCTGAGTTAGAAAAGCGAATCCAGTTAAGGGCTGGGGAAGGGGGGGTGCATCGAGGGTCTAAGGGAAGTAATTCTTGCAAGGGGCTTGAAAAGACCAATACAAGGTCTGCTGCGCCCCTATTTTCTTAAATTTTTGCCCATTTTCAGTGAAATCTGGCATGTGTGGATGGTGCATGCCTGGCAGTTCGCCAAGGACTGCACAGCAGCCTTTAAAGAAGACTTTAAATCCACTTTTATGCCTTTTTTTTTCACTGTTTTTAAACGATAAATTATGGCGCCATTTTGGAGCGATTTTGAAGCTCTCTGATTGGCTGTTGAATATCTGATTGGCCGTTGGTTCCCATTCTGATTTGGCTGTTGGTTCCCATTCTGATTTCCTTAAAGCTTCTCTGATTGGATAATTTCAGAGAGGGAAGAGATTTCATTGGCTGATGGGAAGGGGGGATATCTGTTTATTCTTATTAACCTTTTACCACACAATGACGCCTTTAAACACCCCTGAAAGAGAAGGCTTTTGAAAATAATCTGAGGAAAGGAGACAATGCAGATTACCAGCATTTTCTCCTTTTCCCACAATGTTTTCTACCCTATCAAAGAAAACATTGATTTTTAGTTATTCTTACATCTTATTGTATCTTTATGGCCTACTTCTAAATTCTTCAAACAAGAACAAGATTTTTTTATCGGAAAAAGTTTCAGCAACAGCAAACAGTTGCTTCTGAATTCTATATTTTTGCAAAGCGATTAAACATAAAATTGACTTTTGACTCGCGCGGTCGTCAAAATTGGTTCAATGTTTTCGTGACCCTGGTAAGAAAACAGGGAAAAATTTTGTTTACCTTTCTTTGATTTGTTTAACAGGTATCAGTTGCCTCCGAAAGTGTCAAAGTTGATTTTACGATTTTATGCGCAGCACGTATCAGTCACGTATGGGTGAGATGGTCATCGTAACCAAATCATTGGCCCTAGTGAGAGAAAATGAAAAAGAAAAATAGAAAAATCCCTATAATTGACTTTAAGCAACAGTTGTCGTCTGCTATAAAATATTCCGTAAGTCGATTTTTCATGTTTTCGCGGGTACGTAACCGGCACCTGCGAGACAATAGACAACCTTAATGGGTTTGTTGTCACGGTAAAAAATGACTGGAGAAGTAAAAAACAGATATTAGAAATTAAGTTCCCTATATTTGACCTATTAAGCAACAGGTGTCATCTGCTATGAAGTGTTCCGTAAGTCGAGTTTTCGCGTTTTCGCGGATACGTAACCGGCACCTATGAGACGGTAGTCTATATAGACTTGTCGTCATGGTATAAAGAGATTAGAGGAAAAAAATGTACATTTAAAATTTTGTTCCATTTGTTTGATGTATGCAATCAGAAGCATTCAGTCTTTTTTTTAGCCACTTGTCGCATTATTTTCTGGGGTTTTCGCATGAGCGTAACTGGCACATATGAGACGGTAGTCAACGTAACTGGGTTTCTTGTTGCAGTTTGAAGAGATTAGAGAAATTACATTTCAGTTGCCTTTGTTTGATATATGCTATAGGAAGCAACTAAAAGAGTTTTCAGTCTTTTTTTAGCCACTTGTCGCATTAATTTCTGGGGCTTTTTTACACTGTACATTGATCACTTTGGCTTATTGAAAGTTTCAATGTGCAGCATTTATTGTGGGCTGAGTTAGAAAAGCGAATCCAGTTAAGGGCTGGGGAAGGGGGGGTGCATCGAGGGTCTAAGGGAAGTAATTCTTGCAAGGGGCTTGAAAAGACCAATACAAGGTCTGCTGCGCCCCTATTTTCTTAAATTTTTGCCCATTTTCAGTGAAATCTGGCATGTGTGGATGGTGCATGCCTGGCAGTTCGCCAAGGACTGCACAGCAGCCTTTAAAGAAGACTTTAAATCCACTTTTATGCCTTTTTTTTTCACTGTTTTTAAACGATAAATTATGGCGCCATTTTGGAGCGATTTTGAAGCTCTCTGATTGGCTGTTGAATATCTGATTGGCCGTTGGTTCCCATTCTGATTTGGCTGTTGGTTCCCATTCTGATTTCCTTAAAGCTTCTCTGATTGGATAATTTCAGAGAGGGAAGAGATTTCATTGGCTGATGGGAAGGGGGGATATCTGTTTATTCTTATTAACCTTTTACCACACAATGACGCCTTTAAACACCCCTGAAAGAGAAGGCTTTTGAAAATAATCTGAGGAAAGGAGACAATGCAGATTACCAGCATTTTCTCCTTTTCCCACAATGTTTTCTACCCTATCAAAGAAAACATTGATTTTTAGTTATTCTTACATCTTATTGTATCTTTATGGCCTACTTCTAAATTCTTCAAACAAGAACAAGATTTTTTTATCGGAAAAAGTTTCAGCAACAGCAAACAGTTGCTTCTGAATTCTATATTTTTGCAAAGCGATTAAACATAAAATTGACTTTTGACTCGCGCGGTCGTCAAAATTGGTTCAATGTTTTCGTGACCCTGGTAAGAAAACAGGGAAAAATTTTGTTTACCTTTCTTTGATTTGTTTAACAGGTATCAGTTGCCTCCGAAAGTGTCAAAGTTGATTTTACGATTTTATGCGCAGCACGTATCAGTCACGTATGGGTGAGATGGTCATCGTAACCAAATCATTGGCCCTAGTGAGAGAAAATGAAAAAGAAAAATAGAAAAATCCCTATAATTGACTTTAAGCAACAGTTGTCGTCTGCTATAAAATATTCCGTAAGTCGATTTTTCATGTTTTCGCGGGTACGTAACCGGCACCTGCGAGACAATAGACAACCTTAATGGGTTTGTTGTCACGGTAAAAAATGACTGGAGAAGTAAAAAACAGATATTAGAAATTAAGTTCCCTATATTTGACCTATTAAGCAACAGGTGTCATCTGCTATGAAGTGTTCCGTAAGTCGAGTTTTCGCGTTTTCGCGGATACGTAACCGGCACCTATGAGACGGTAGTCTATATAGACTTGTCGTCATGGTATAAAGAGATTAGAGGAAAAAAATGTACATTTAAAATTTTGTTCCATTTGTTTGATGTATGCAATCAGAAGCATTCAGTCTTTTTTTTAGCCACTTGTCGCATTATTTTCTGGGGTTTTCGCATGAGCGTAACTGGCACATATGAGACGGTAGTCAACGTAACTGGGTTTCTTGTTGCAGTTTGAAGAGATTAGAGAAATTACATTTCAGTTGCCTTTGTTTGATATATGCTATAGGAAGCAACTAAAAGAGTTTTCAGTCTTTTTTTAGCCACTTGTCGCATTAATTTCTGGGGCTTTTTTACACTGTACATTGATCACTTTGGCTTATTGAAAGTTTCAATGTGCAGCATTTATTGTGGGCTGAGTTAGAAAAGCGAATCCAGTTAAGGGCTGGGGAAGGGGGGGGGTGCATCGAGGGTCTAAGGGAAGTAATTCTTGCAAGGGGCTTGAAAAGACCAATACAAGGTCTGCTGCGCCCCTATTTTCTTAAATTTTTGCCCATTTTCAGTGAAATCTGGCATGTGTGGATGGTGCATGCCTGGCAGTTCACCAAGGACTGCACAGCAGCCTTTAAAGAAGACTTTAAATCCACTTTTATGCCTTTTTTTTCACTGTTTTTAAACGATAAATTATGGCGCCATTTTGGAGCGATTTTGAAGCTCTCTGATTGGCTGTTGAATATCTGATTGGCCGTTGGTTCCCATTCTGATTTGGCTGTTGGTTCCCATTCTGATTTCCTTAAAGCTTCTCTGATTGGATAATTTCAGAGAGGGAAGAGATTTCATTGGCTGATGGGAAGGGGGGATATCTGTTTATTCTTATTAACCTTTTACCACACAATGACGCCTTTAAACACCCCTGAAAGAGAAGGCTTTTGAAAATAATCTGAGGAAAGGAGACAATGCAGATTACCAGCATTTTCTCCTTTTCCCACAATGTTTTCTACCCTATCAAAGAAAACATTGATTTTTAGTTATTCTTACATCTTATTGTATCTTTATGGCCTACTTCTAAATTCTTCAAACAAGAACAAGATTTTTTTATCGGAAAAAGTTTCAGCAACAGCAAACAGTTGCTTCTGAATTCTATATTTTTGCAAAGCGATTAAACATAAAATTGACTTTTGACTCGCGCGGTCGTCAAAATTGGTTCAATGTTTTCGTGACCCTGGTAAGAAAACAGGGAAAAATTTTGTTTACCTTTCTTTGATTTGTTTAACAGGTATCAGTTGCCTCCGAAAGTGTCAAAGTTGATTTTACGATTTTATGCGCAGCACGTATCAGTCACGTATGGGTGAGATGGTCATCGTAACCAAATCATTGGCCCTAGTGAGAGAAAATGAAAAAGAAAAATAAAAAAAAAATCCCTATAATTGACTTTAAGCAACAGTTGTCGTCTGCTATAAAATATTCCGTAAGTCGATTTTTCATGTTTTCGCGGGTACGTAACCGGCACCTGCGAGACAATAGACAACCTTAATGGGTTTGTTGTCACGGTAAAAAATGACTGGAGAAGTAAAAAACAGATATTAGAAATTAAGTTCCCTATATTTGACCTATTAAGCAACAGGTGTCATCTGCTATGAAGTGTTCCGTAAGTCGAGTTTTCGCGTTTTCGCGGATACGTAACCGGCACCTATGAGACGGTAGTCTATATAGACTTGTCGTCATGGTATAAAGAGATTAGAGGAAAAAAATGTACATTTAAAATTTTGTTCCATTTGTTTGATGTATGCAATCAGAAGCATTCAGTCTTTTTTTTAGCCACTTGTCGCATTATTTTCTGGGGTTTTCGCATGAGCGTAACTGGCACATATGAGACGGTAGTCAACGTAACTGGGTTTCTTGTTGCAGTTTGAAGAGATTAGAGAAATTACATTTCAGTTGCCTTTGTTTGATATATGCTATAGGAAGCAACTAAAAGAGTTTTCAGTCTTTTTTTAGCCACTTGTCGCATTAATTTCTGGGGCTTTTTTACACTGTACATTGATCACTTTGGCTTATTGAAAGTTTCAATGTGCAGCATTTATTGTGGGCTGAGTTAGAAAAGCGAATCCAGTTAAGGGCTGGGGAAGGGGGGGGTGCATCGAGGGTCTAAGGGAAGTAATTCTTGCAAGGGGCTTGAAAAGACCAATACAAGGTCTGCTGAGCCCCTATTTTCTTAAATTTTTGCCCATTTTCAGTGAAATCTGGCATGTGTGGATGGTGCATGCCTGGCAGTTCGCCAAGGACTGCACAGCAGCCTTTAAAGAAGACTTTAAATCCACTTTTATGCCTTTTTTTTTCACTGTTTTTAAACGATAAATTATGGCGCCATTTTGGAGCGATTTTGAAGCTCTCTGATTGGCTGTTGAATATCTGATTGGCCGTTGGTTCCCATTCTGATTTGGCTGTTGGTTCCCATTCTGATTTCCTTAAAGCTTCTCTGATTGGATAATTTCAGAGAGGGAAGAGATTTCATTGGCTGATGGGAAGGGGGGATATCTGTTTATTCTTATTAACCTTTTACCACACAATGACGCCTTTAAACACCCCTGAAAGAGAAGGCTTTTGAAAATAATCTGAGGAAAGGAGACAATGCAGATTACCAGCATTTTCTCCTTTTCCCACAATGTTTTCTACCCTATCAAAGAAAACATTGATTTTTAGTTATTCTTACATCTTATTGTATCTTTATGGCCTACTTCTAAATTCTTCAAACAAGAACAAGATTTTTTTATCGGAAAAAGTTTCAGCAACAGCAAACAGTTGCTTCTGAATTCTATATTTTTGCAAAGCGATTAAACATAAAATTGACTTTTGACTCGCGCGGTCGTCAAAATTGGTTCAATGTTTTCGTGACCCTGGTAAGAAAACAGGGAAAAATTTTGTTTACCTTTCTTTGATTTGTTTAACAGGTATCAGTTGCCTCCGAAAGTGTCAAAGTTGATTTTACGATTTTATGCGCAGCACGTATCAGTCACGTATGGGTGAGATGGTCATCGTAACCAAATCATTGGCCCTAGTGAGAGAAAATGAAAAAGAAAAATAGAAAAATCCCTATAATTGACTTTAAGCAACAGTTGTCGTCTGCTATAAAATATTCCGTAAGTCGATTTTTCATGTTTTCGCGGGTACGTAACCAGCACCTGCGAGACAATAGACAACCTTAATGGGTTTGTTGTCACGGTAAAAAATGACTGGAGAAGTAAAAAACAGATATTAGAAATTAAGTTCCCTATATTTGACCTATTAAGCAACAGGTGTCATCTGCTATGAAGTGTTCCGTAAGTCGAGTTTTCGCGTTTTCGCGGATACGTAACCGGCACCTATGAGACGGTAGTCTATATAGACTTGTCGTCATGGTATAAAGAGATTAGAGGAAAAAAATGTACATTTAAAATTTTGTTCCATTTGTTTGATGTATGCAATCAGAAGCATTCAGTCTTTTTTTTAGCCACTTGTCGCATTATTTTCTGGGGTTTTCGCATGAGCGTAACTGGCACATATGAGACGGTAGTCAACGTAACTGGGTTTCTTGTTGCAGTTTGAAGAGATTAGAGAAATTACATTTCAGTTGCCTTTGTTTGATATATGCTATAGGAAGCAACTAAAAGAGTTTTCAGTCTTTTTTTAGCCACTTGTCGCATTAATTTCTGGGGCTTTTTTACACTGTACATTGATCACTTTGGCTTATTGAAAGTTTCAATGTGCAGCATTTATTGTGGGCTGAGTTAGAAAAGCGAATCCAGTTAAGGGCTGGGGAAGGGGGGGGTGCATCGAGGGTCTAAGGGAAGTAATTCTTGCAAGGGGCTTGAAAAGACCAATACAAGGTCTGCTGCGCCCCTATTTTCTTAAATTTTTGCCCATTTTCAGTGAAATCTGGCATGTGTGGATGGTGCATGCCTGGCAGTTCGCCAAGGACTGCACAGCAGCCTTTAAAGAAGACTTTAAATCCACTTTTATGCCTTTTTTTTTCACTGTTTTTAAACGATAAATTATGGCGCCATTTTGGAGCGATTTTGAAGCTCTCTGATTGGCTGTTGAATATCTGATTGGCCGTTGGTTCCCATTCTGATTTGGCTGTTGGTTCCCATTCTGATTTCCTTAAAGCTTCTCTGATTGGATAATTTCAGAGAGGGAAGAGATTTCATTGGCTGATGGGAAGGGGGGATATCTGTTTATTCTTATTAACCTTTTACCACACAATGACGCCTTTAAACACCCCTGAAAGAGAAGGCTTTTGAAAATAATCTGAGGAAAGGAGACAATGCAGATTACCAGCATTTTCTCCTTTTCCCACAATGTTTTCTACCCTATCAAAGAAAACATTGATTTTTAGTTATTCTTACATCTTATTGTATCTTTATGGCCTACTTCTAAATTCTTCAAACAAGAACAAGATTTTTTTATCGGAAAAAGTTTCAGCAACAGCAAACAGTTGCTTCTGAATTCTATATTTTTGCAAAGCGATTAAACATAAAATTGACTTTTGACTCGCGCGGTCGTCAAAATTGGTTCAATGTTTTCGTGACCCTGGTAAGAAAACAGGGAAAAATTTTGTTTACCTTTCTTTGATTTGTTTAACAGGTATCAGTTGCCTCCGAAAGTGTCAAAGTTGATTTTACGATTTTATGCGCAGCACGTATCAGTCACGTATGGGTGAGATGGTCATCGTAACCAAATCATTGGCCCTAGTGAGAGAAAATGAAAAAGAAAAATAGAAAAATCCCTATAATTGACTTTAAGCAACAGTTGTCGTCTGCTATAAAATATTCCGTAAGTCGATTTTTCATGTTTTCGCGGGTACGTAACCGGCACCTGCGAGACAATAGACAACCTTAATGGGTTTGTTGTCACGGTAAAAAATGACTGGAGAAGTAAAAATCAGATATTAGAAATTAAGTTCCCTATATTTGACCTATTAAGCAACAGGTGTCATCTGCTATGAAGTGTTCCGTAAGTCGAGTTTTCGCGTTTTCGCGGATACGTAACCGGCACCTATGAGACGGTAGTCTATATAGACTTGTCGTCATGGTATAAAGAGATTAGAGGAAAAAAATGTACATTTAAAATTTTGTTCCATTTGTTTGATGTATGCAATCAGAAGCATTCAGTCTTTTTTTTAGCCACTTGTCGCATTATTTTCTGGGGTTTTCGCATGAGCGTAACTGGCACATATGAGACGGTAGTCAACGTAACTGGGTTTCTTGTTGCAGTTTGAAGAGATTAGAGAAATTACATTTCAGTTGCCTTTGTTTGATATATGCTATAGGAAGCAACTAAAAGAGTTTTCAGTCTTTTTTTAGCCACTTGTCGCATTAATTTCTGGGGCTTTTTTACACTGTACATTGATCACTTTGGCTTATTGAAAGTTTCAATGTGCAGCATTTATTGTGGGCTGAGTTAGAAAAGCGAATCCAGTTAAGGGCTGGGGAAGGGGGGGGGGTGCATCGAGGGTCTAAGGGAAGTAATTCTTGCAAGGGGCTTGAAAAGACCAATACAAGGTCTGCTGCGCCCCTATTTTCTTAAATTTTTGCCCATTTTCAGTGAAATCTGGCATGTGTGGATGGTGCATGCCTGGCAGTTCGCCAAGGACTGCACAGCAGCCTTTAAAGAAGACTTTAAATCCACTTTTATGCCTTTTTTTTTCACTGTTTTTAAACGATAAATTATGGCGCCATTTTGGAGCGATTTTGAAGCTCTCTGATTGGCTGTTGAATATCTGATTGGCCGTTGGTTCCCATTCTGATTTGGCTGTTGGTTCCCATTCTGATTTCCTTAAAGCTTCTCTGATTGGATAATTTCAGAGAGGGAAGAGATTTCATTGGCTGATGGGAAGGGGGGATATCTGTTTATTCTTATTAACCTTTTACCACACAATGACGCCTTTAAACACCCCTGAAAGAGAAGGCTTTTGAAAATAATCTGAGGAAAGGAGACAATGCAGATTACCAGCATTTTCTCCTTTTCCCACAATGTTTTCTACCCTATCAAAGAAAACATTGATTTTTAGTTATTCTTACATCTTATTGTATCTTTATGGCCTACTTCTAAATTCTTCAAACAAGAACAAGATTTTTTTATCGGAAAAAGTTTCAGCAACAGCAAACAGTTGCTTCTGAATTCTATATTTTTGCAAAGCGATTAAACATAAAATTGACTTTTGACTCGCGCGGTCGTCAAAATTGGTTCAATGTTTTCGTGACCCTGGTAAGAAAACAGGGAAAAATTTTGTTTACCTTTCTTTGATTTGTTTAACAGGTATCAGTTGCCTCCGAAAGTGTCAAAGTTGATTTTACGATTTTATGCGCAGCACGTATCAGTCACGTATGGGTGAGATGGTCATCGTAACCAAATCATTGGCCCTAGTGAGAGAAAATGAAAAAGAAAAATAGAAAAATCCCTATAATTGACTTTAAGCAACAGTTGTCGTCTGCTATAAAATATTCCGTAAGTCGATTTTTCATGTTTTCGCGGGTACGTAACCGGCACCTGCGAGACAATAGACAACCTTAATGGGTTTGTTGTCACGGTAAAAAATGACTGGAGAAGTAAAAAACAGATATTAGAAATTAAGTTCCCTATATTTGACCTATTAAGCAACAGGTGTCATCTGCTATGAAGTGTTCCGTAAGTCGAGTTTTCGCGTTTTCGCGGATACGTAACCGGCACCTATGAGACGGTAGTCTATATAGACTTGTCGTCATGGTATAAAGAGATTAGAGGAAAAAAATGTACATTTAAAATTTTGTTCCATTTGTTTGATGTATGCAATCAGAAGCATTCAGTCTTTTTTTTAGCCACTTGTCGCATTATTTTCTGGGGTTTTCGCATGAGCGTAACTGGCACATATGAGACGGTAGTCAACGTAACTGGGTTTCTTGTTGCAGTTTGAAGAGATTAGAGAAATTACATTTCAGTTGCCTTTGTTTGATATATGCTATAGGAAGCAACTAAAAGAGTTTTCAGTCTTTTTTTAGCCACTTGTCGCATTAATTTCTGGGGCTTTTTTACACTGTACATTGATCACTTTGGCTTATTGAAAGTTTCAATGTGCAGCATTTATTGTGGGCTGAGTTAGAAAAGCGAATCCAGTTAAGGGCTGGGGAAGGGGGGGGTGCATCGAGGGTCTAAGGGAAGTAATTCTTGCAAGGGGCTTGAAAAGACCAATACAAGGTCTGCTGCGCCCCTATTTTCTTAAATTTTTGCCCATTTTCAGTGAAATCTGGCATGTGTGGATGGTGCATGCCTGGCAGTTCGCCAAGGACTGCACAGCAGCCTTTAAAGAAGACTTTAAATCCACTTTTATGCCTTTTTTTTTCACTGTTTTTAAACGATAAATTATGGCGCCATTTTGGAGCGATTTTGAAGCTCTCTGATTGGCTGTTGAATATCTGATTGGCCGTTGGTTCCCATTCTGATTTGGCTGTTGGTTCCCATTCTGATTTCCTTAAAGCTTCTCTGATTGGATAATTTCAGAGAGGGAAGAGATTTCATTGGCTGATGGGAAGGGGGGATATCTGTTTATTCTTATTAACCTTTTACCACACAATGACGCCTTTAAACACCCCTGAAAGAGAAGGCTTTTGAAAATAATCTGAGGAAAGGAGACAATGCAGATTACCAGCATTTTCTCCTTTTCCCACAATGTTTTCTACCCTATCAAAGAAAACATTGATTTTTAGTTATTCTTACATCTTATTGTATCTTTATGGCCTACTTCTAAATTCTTCAAACAAGAACAAGATTTTTTTATCGGAAAAAGTTTCAGCAACAGCAAACAGTTGCTTCTGAATTCTATATTTTTGCAAAGCGATTAAACATAAAATTGACTTTTGACTCGCGCGGTCGTCAAAATTGGTTCAATGTTTTCGTGACCCTGGTAAGAAAACAGGGAAAAATTTTGTTTACCTTTCTTTGATTTGTTTAACAGGTATCAGTTGCCTCCGAAAGTGTCAAAGTTGATTTTACGATTTTATGCGCAGCACGTATCAGTCACGTATGGGTGAGATGGTCATCGTAACCAAATCATTGGCCCTAGTGAGAGAAAATGAAAAAGAAAAATAGAAAAATCCCTATAATTGACTTTAAGCAACAGTTGTCGTCTGCTATAAAATATTCCGTAAGTCGATTTTTCATGTTTTCGCGGGTACGTAACCAGCACCTGCGAGACAATAGACAACCTTAATGGGTTTGTTGTCACGGTAAAAAATGACTGGAGAAGTAAAAAACAGATATTAGAAATTAAGTTCCCTATATTTGACCTATTAAGCAACAGGTGTCATCTGCTATGAAGTGTTCCGTAAGTCGAGTTTTCGCGTTTTCGCGGATACGTAACCGGCAC
Organism: Tridacna crocea; assembly: GCA_943736015.1. NCBI lineage: Eukaryota > Metazoa > Mollusca > Bivalvia > Cardiida > Cardiidae > Tridacna > Tridacna crocea. The sequence goes on along the minus strand of OX031059.1, from coordinate 31,843,896 downwards.
CTATGAGACGGTAGTCTATATAGACTTGTCGTCATGGTATAAAGAGATTAGAGGAAAAAAATGTACATTTAAAATTTTGTTCCATTTGTTTGATGTATGCAATCAGAAGCATTCAGTCTTTTTTTTAGCCACTTGTCGCATTATTTTCTGGGGTTTTCGCATGAGCGTAACTGGCACATATGAGACGGTAGTCAACGTAACTGGGTTTCTTGTTGCAGTTTGAAGAGATTAGAGAAATTACATTTCAGTTGCCTTTGTTTGATATATGCTATAGGAAGCAACTAAAAGAGTTTTCAGTCTTTTTTTAGCCACTTGTCGCATTAATTTCTGGGGCTTTTTTACACTGTACATTGATCACTTTGGCTTATTGAAAGTTTCAATGTGCAGCATTTATTGTGGGCTGAGTTAGAAAAGCGAATCCAGTTAAGGGCTGGGGAAGGGGGGGGTGCATCGAGGGTCTAAGGGAAGTAATTCTTGCAAGGGGCTTGAAAAGACCAATACAAGGTCTGCTGCGCCCCTATTTTCTTAAATTTTTGCCCATTTTCAGTGAAATCTGGCATGTGTGGATGGTGCATGCCTGGCAGTTCGCCAAGGACTGCACAGCAGCCTTTAAAGAAGACTTTAAATCCACTTTTATGCCTTTTTTTTTCACTGTTTTTAAACGATAAATTATGGCGCCATTTTGGAGCGATTTTGAAGCTCTCTGATTGGCTGTTGAATATCTGATTGGCCGTTGGTTCCCATTCTGATTTGGCTGTTGGTTCCCATTCTGATTTCCTTAAAGCTTCTCTGATTGGATAATTTCAGAGAGGGAAGAGATTTCATTGGCTGATGGGAAGGGGGGATATCTGTTTATTCTTATTAACCTTTTACCACACAATGACGCCTTTAAACACCCCTGAAAGAGAAGGCTTTTGAAAATAATCTGAGGAAAGGAGACAATGCAGATTACCAGCATTTTCTCCTTTTCCCACAATGTTTTCTACCCTATCAAAGAAAACATTGATTTTTAGTTATTCTTACATCTTATTGTATCTTTATGGCCTACTTCTAAATTCTTCAAACAAGAACAAGATTTTTTTATCGGAAAAAGTTTCAGCAACAGCAAACAGTTGCTTCTGAATTCTATATTTTTGCAAAGCGATTAAACATAAAATTGACTTTTGACTCGCGCGGTCGTCAAAATTGGTTCAATGTTTTCGTGACCCTGGTAAGAAAACAGGGAAAAATTTTGTTTACCTTTCTTTGATTTGTTTAACAGGTATCAGTTGCCTCCGAAAGTGTCAAAGTTGATTTTACGATTTTATGCGCAGCACGTATCAGTCACGTATGGGTGAGATGGTCATCGTAACCAAATCATTGGCCCTAGTGAGAGAAAATGAAAAAGAAAAATAGAAAAATCCCTATAATTGACTTTAAGCAACAGTTGTCGTCTGCTATAAAATATTCCGTAAGTCGATTTTTCATGTTTTCGCGGGTACGTAACCGGCACCTGCGAGACAATAGACAACCTTAATGGGTTTGTTGTCACGGTAAAAAATGACTGGAGAAGTAAAAATCAGATATTAGAAATTAAGTTCCCTATATTTGACCTATTAAGCAACAGGTGTCATCTGCTATGAAGTGTTCCGTAAGTCGAGTTTTCGCGTTTTCGCGGATACGTAACCGGCACCTATGAGACGGTAGTCTATATAGACTTGTCGTCATGGTATAAAGAGATTAGAGGAAAAAAATGTACATTTAAAATTTTGTTCCATTTGTTTGATGTATGCAATCAGAAGCATTCAGTCTTTTTTTTAGCCACTTGTCGCATTATTTTCTGGGGTTTTCGCATGAGCGTAACTGGCACATATGAGACGGTAGTCAACGTAACTGGGTTTCTTGTTGCAGTTTGAAGAGATTAGAGAAATTACATTTCAGTTGCCTTTGTTTGATATATGCTATAGGAAGCAACTAAAAGAGTTTTCAGTCTTTTTTTAGCCACTTGTCGCATTAATTTCTGGGGCTTTTTTACACTGTACATTGATCACTTTGGCTTATTGAAAGTTTCAATGTGCAGCATTTATTGTGGGCTGAGTTAGAAAAGCGAATCCAGTTAAGGGCTGGGGAAGGGGGGGGGTGCATCGAGGGTCTAAGGGAAGTAATTCTTGCAAGGGGCTTGAAAAGACCAATACAAGGTCTGCTGCGCCCCTATTTTCTTAAATTTTTGCCCATTTTCAGTGAAATCTGGCATGTGTGGATGGTGCATGCCTGGCAGTTCGCCAAGGACTGCACAGCAGCCTTTAAAGAAGACTTTAAATCCACTTTTATGCCTTTTTTTTTCACTGTTTTTAAACGATAAATTATGGCGCCATTTTGGAGCGATTTTGAAGCTCTCTGATTGGCTGTTGAATATCTGATTGGCCGTTGGTTCCCATTCTGATTTGGCTGTTGGTTCCCATTCTGATTTCCTTAAAGCTTCTCTGATTGGATAATTTCAGAGAGGGAAGAGATTTCATTGGCTGATGGGAAGGGGGGATATCTGTTTATTCTTATTAACCTTTTACCACACAATGACGCCTTTAAACACCCCTGAAAGAGAAGGCTTTTGAAAATAATCTGAGGAAAGGAGACAATGCAGATTACCAGCATTTTCTCCTTTTCCCACAATGTTTTCTACCCTATCAAAGAAAACATTGATTTTTAGTTATTCTTACATCTTATTGTATCTTTATGGCCTACTTCTAAATTCTTCAAACAAGAACAAGATTTTTTTATCGGAAAAAGTTTCAGCAACAGCAAACAGTTGCTTCTGAATTCTATATTTTTGCAAAGCGATTAAACATAAAATTGACTTTTGACTCGCGCGGTCGTCAAAATTGGTTCAATGTTTTCGTGACCCTGGTAAGAAAACAGGGAAAAATTTTGTTTACCTTTCTTTGATTTGTTTAACAGGTATCAGTTGCCTCCGAAAGTGTCAAAGTTGATTTTACGATTTTATGCGCAGCACGTATCAGTCACGTATGGGTGAGATGGTCATCGTAACCAAATCATTGGCCCTAGTGAGAGAAAATGAAAAAGAAAAATAGAAAAATCCCTATAATTGACTTTAAGCAACAGTTGTCGTCTGCTATAAAATATTCCGTAAGTCGATTTTTCATGTTTTCGCGGGTACGTAACCGGCACCTGCGAGACAATAGACAACCTTAATGGGTTTGTTGTCACGGTAAAAAATGACTGGAGAAGTAAAAAACAGATATTAGAAATTAAGTTCCCTATATTTGACCTATTAAGCAACAGGTGTCATCTGCTATGAAGTGTTCCGTAAGTCGAGTTTTCGCGTTTTCGCGGATACGTAACCGGCACCTATGAGACGGTAGTCTATATAGACTTGTCGTCATGGTATAAAGAGATTAGAGGAAAAAAATGTACATTTAAAATTTTGTTCCATTTGTTTGATGTATGCAATCAGAAGCATTCAGTCTTTTTTTTAGCCACTTGTCGCATTATTTTCTGGGGTTTTCGCATGAGCGTAACTGGCACATATGAGACGGTAGTCAACGTAACTGGGTTTCTTGTTGCAGTTTGAAGAGATTAGAGAAATTACATTTCAGTTGCCTTTGTTTGATATATGCTATAGGAAGCAACTAAAAGAGTTTTCAGTCTTTTTTTAGCCACTTGTCGCATTAATTTCTGGGGCTTTTTTACACTGTACATTGATCACTTTGGCTTATTGAAAGTTTCAATGTGCAGCATTTATTGTGGGCTGAGTTAGAAAAGCGAATCCAGTTAAGGGCTGGGGAAGGGGGGGGTGCATCGAGGGTCTAAGGGAAGTAATTCTTGCAAGGGGCTTGAAAAGACCAATACAAGGTCTGCTGCGCCCCTATTTTCTTAAATTTTTGCCCATTTTCAGTGAAATCTGGCATGTGTGGATGGTGCATGCCTGGCAGTTCGCCAAGGACTGCACAGCAGCCTTTAAAGAAGACTTTAAATCCACTTTTATGCCTTTTTTTTTCACTGTTTTTAAACGATAAATTATGGCGCCATTTTGGAGCGATTTTGAAGCTCTCTGATTGGCTGTTGAATATCTGATTGGCCGTTGGTTCCCATTCTGATTTGGCTGTTGGTTCCCATTCTGATTTCCTTAAAGCTTCTCTGATTGGATAATTTCAGAGAGGGAAGAGATTTCATTGGCTGATGGGAAGGGGGGATATCTGTTTATTCTTATTAACCTTTTACCACACAATGACGCCTTTAAACACCCCTGAAAGAGAAGGCTTTTGAAAATAATCTGAGGAAAGGAGACAATGCAGATTACCAGCATTTTCTCCTTTTCCCACAATGTTTTCTACCCTATCAAAGAAAACATTGATTTTTAGTTATTCTTACATCTTATTGTATCTTTATGGCCTACTTCTAAATTCTTCAAACAAGAACAAGATTTTTTTATCGGAAAAAGTTTCAGCAACAGCAAACAGTTGCTTCTGAATTCTATATTTTTGCAAAGCGATTAAACATAAAATTGACTTTTGACTCGCGCGGTCGTCAAAATTGGTTCAATGTTTTCGTGACCCTGGTAAGAAAACAGGGAAAAATTTTGTTTACCTTTCTTTGATTTGTTTAACAGGTATCAGTTGCCTCCGAAAGTGTCAAAGTTGATTTTACGATTTTATGCGCAGCACGTATCAGTCACGTATGGGTGAGATGGTCATCGTAACCAAATCATTGGCCCTAGTGAGAGAAAATGAAAAAGAAAAATAGAAAAATCCCTATAATTGACTTTAAGCAACAGTTGTCGTCTGCTATAAAATATTCCGTAAGTCGATTTTTCATGTTTTCGCGGGTACGTAACCGGCACCTGCGAGACAATAGACAACCTTAATGGGTTTGTTGTCACGGTAAAAAATGACTGGAGAAGTAAAAAACAGATATTAGAAATTAAGTTCCCTATATTTGACCTATTAAGCAACAGGTGTCATCTGCTATGAAGTGTTCCGTAAGTCGAGTTTTCGCGTTTTCGCGGATACGTAACCGGCACCTATGAGACGGTAGTCTATATAGACTTGTCGTCATGGTATAAAGAGATTAGAGGAAAAAAATGTACATTTAAAATTTTGTTCCATTTGTTTGATGTATGCAATCAGAAGCATTCAGTCTTTTTTTTAGCCACTTGTCGCATTATTTTCTGGGGTTTTCGCATGAGCGTAACTGGCACATATGAGACGGTAGTCAACGTAACTGGGTTTCTTGTTGCAGTTTGAAGAGATTAGAGAAATTACATTTCAGTTGCCTTTGTTTGATATATGCTATAGGAAGCAACTAAAAGAGTTTTCAGTCTTTTTTTAGCCACTTGTCGCATTAATTTCTGGGGCTTTTTTACACTGTACATTGATCACTTTGGCTTATTGAAAGTTTCAATGTGCAGCATTTATTGTGGGCTGAGTTAGAAAAGCGAATCCAGTTAAGGGCTGGGGAAGGGGGGGGGTGCATCGAGGGTCTAAGGGAAGTAATTCTTGCAAGGGGCTTGAAAAGACCAATACAAGGTCTGCTGCGCCCCTATTTTCTTAAATTTTTGCCCATTTTCAGTGAAATCTGGCATGTGTGGATGGTGCATGCCTGGCAGTTCGCCAAGGACTGCACAGCAGCCTTTAAAGAAGACTTTAAATCCACTTTTATGCCTTTTTTTTTCACTGTTTTTAAACGATAAATTATGGCGCCATTTTGGAGCGATTTTGAAGCTCTCTGATTGGCTGTTGAATATCTGATTGGCCGTTGGTTCCCATTCTGATTTGGCTGTTGGTTCCCATTCTGATTTCCTTAAAGCTTCTCTGATTGGATAATTTCAGAGAGGGAAGAGATTTCATTGGCTGATGGGAAGGGGGGATATCTGTTTATTCTTATTAACCTTTTACCACACAATGACGCCTTTAAACACCCCTGAAAGAGAAGGCTTTTGAAAATAATCTGAGGAAAGGAGACAATGCAGATTACCAGCATTTTCTCCTTTTCCCACAATGTTTTCTACCCTATCAAAGAAAACATTGATTTTTAGTTATTCTTACATCTTATTGTATCTTTATGGCCTACTTCTAAATTCTTCAAACAAGAACAAGATTTTTTTATCGGAAAAAGTTTCAGCAACAGCAAACAGTTGCTTCTGAATTCTATATTTTTGCAAAGCGATTAAACATAAAATTGACTTTTGACTCGCGCGGTCGTCAAAATTGGTTCAATGTTTTCGTGACCCTGGTAAGAAAACAGGGAAAAATTTTGTTTACCTTTCTTTGATTTGTTTAACAGGTATCAGTTGCCTCCGAAAGTGTCAAAGTTGATTTTACGATTTTATGCGCAGCACGTATCAGTCACGTATGGGTGAGATGGTCATCGTAACCAAATCATTGGCCCTAGTGAGAGAAAATGAAAAAGAAAAATAGAAAAATCCCTATAATTGACTTTAAGCAACAGTTGTCGTCTGCTATAAAATATTCCGTAAGTCGATTTTTCATGTTTTCGCGGGTACGTAACCGGCACCTGCGAGACAATAGACAACCTTAATGGGTTTGTTGTCACGGTAAAAAATGACTGGAGAAGTAAAAAACAGATATTAGAAATTAAGTTCCCTATATTTGACCTATTAAGCAACAGGTGTCATCTGCTATGAAGTGTTCCGTAAGTCGAGTTTTCGCGTTTTCGCGGATACGTAACCGGCACCTATGAGACGGTAGTCTATATAGACTTGTCGTCATGGTATAAAGAGATTAGAGGAAAAAAATGTACATTTAAAATTTTGTTCCATTTGTTTGATGTATGCAATCAGAAGCATTCAGTCTTTTTTTTAGCCACTTGTCGCATTATTTTCTGGGGTTTTCGCATGAGCGTAACTGGCACATATGAGACGGTAGTCAACGTAACTGGGTTTCTTGTTGCAGTTTGAAGAGATTAGAGAAATTACATTTCAGTTGCCTTTGTTTGATATATGCTATAGGAAGCAACTAAAAGAGTTTTCAGTCTTTTTTTAGCCACTTGTCGCATTAATTTCTGGGGCTTTTTTACACTGTACATTGATCACTTTGGCTTATTGAAAGTTTCAATGTGCAGCATTTATTGTGGGCTGAGTTAGAAAAGCGAATCCAGTTAAGGGCTGGGGAAGGGGGGGTGCATCGAGGGTCTAAGGGAAGTAATTCTTGCAAGGGGCTTGAAAAGACCAATACAAGGTCTGCTGCGCCCCTATTTTCTTAAATTTTTGCCCATTTTCAGTGAAATCTGGCATGTGTGGATGGTGCATGCCTGGCAGTTCGCCAAGGACTGCACAGCAGCCTTTAAAGAAGACTTTAAATCCACTTTTATGCCTTTTTTTTTCACTGTTTTTAAACGATAAATTATGGCGCCATTTTGGAGCGATTTTGAAGCTCTCTGATTGGCTGTTGAATATCTGATTGGCCGTTGGTTCCCATTCTGATTTGGCTGTTGGTTCCCATTCTGATTTCCTTAAAGCTTCTCTGATTGGATAATTTCAGAGAGGGAAGAGATTTCATTGGCTGATGGGAAGGGGGGATATCTGTTTATTCTTATTAACCTTTTACCACACAATGACGCCTTTAAACACCCCTGAAAGAGAAGGCTTTTGAAAATAATCTGAGGAAAGGAGACAATGCAGATTACCAGCATTTTCTCCTTTTCCCACAATGTTTTCTACCCTATCAAAGAAAACATTGATTTTTAGTTATTCTTACATCTTATTGTATCTTTATGGCCTACTTCTAAATTCTTCAAACAAGAACAAGATTTTTTTATCGGAAAAAGTTTCAGCAACAGCAAACAGTTGCTTCTGAATTCTATATTTTTGCAAAGCGATTAAACATAAAATTGACTTTTGACTCGCGCGGTCGTCAAAATTGGTTCAATGTTTTCGTGACCCTGGTAAGAAAACAGGGAAAAATTTTGTTTACCTTTCTTTGATTTGTTTAACAGGTATCAGTTGCCTCCGAAAGTGTCAAAGTTGATTTTACGATTTTATGCGCAGCACGTATCAGTCACGTATGGGTGAGATGGTCATCGTAACCAAATCATTGGCCCTAGTGAGAGAAAATGAAAAAGAAAAATAGAAAAATCCCTATAATTGACTTTAAGCAACAGTTGTCGTCTGCTATAAAATATTCCGTAAGTCGATTTTTCATGTTTTCGCGGGTACGTAACCGGCACCTGCGAGACAATAGACAACCTTAATGGGTTTGTTGTCACGGTAAAAAATGACTGGAGAAGTAAAAAACAGATATTAGAAATTAAGTTCCCTATATTTGACCTATTAAGCAACAGGTGTCATCTGCTATGAAGTGTTCCGTAAGTCGAGTTTTCGCGTTTTCGCGGATACGTAACCGGCACCTATGAGACGGTAGTCTATATAGACTTGTCGTCATGGTATAAAGAGATTAGAGGAAAAAAATGTACATTTAAAATTTTGTTCCATTTGTTTGATGTATGCAATCAGAAGCATTCAGTCTTTTTTTTAGCCACTTGTCGCATTATTTTCTGGGGTTTTCGCATGAGCGTAACTGGCACATATGAGACGGTAGTCAACGTAACTGGGTTTCTTGTTGCAGTTTGAAGAGATTAGAGAAATTACATTTCAGTTGCCTTTGTTTGATATATGCTATAGGAAGCAACTAAAAGAGTTTTCAGTCTTTTTTTAGCCACTTGTCGCATTAATTTCTGGGGCTTTTTTACACTGTACATTGATCACTTTGGCTTATTGAAAGTTTCAATGTGCAGCATTTATTGTGGGCTGAGTTAGAAAAGCGAATCCAGTTAAGGGCTGGGGAAGGGGGGGTGCATCGAGGGTCTAAGGGAAGTAATTCTTGCAAGGGGCTTGAAAAGACCAATACAAGGTCTGCTGCGCCCCTATTTTCTTAAATTTTTGCCCATTTTCAGTGAAATCTGGCATGTGTGGATGGTGCATGCCTGGCAGTTCGCCAAGGACTGCACAGCAGCCTTTAAAGAAGACTTTAAATCCACTTTTATGCCTTTTTTTTTCACTGTTTTTAAACGATAAATTATGGCGCCATTTTGGAGCGATTTTGAAGCTCTCTGATTGGCTGTTGAATATCTGATTGGCCGTTGGTTCCCATTCTGATTTGGCTGTTGGTTCCCATTCTGATTTCCTTAAAGCTTCTCTGATTGGATAATTTCAGAGAGGGAAGAGATTTCATTGGCTGATGGGAAGGGGGGATATCTGTTTATTCTTATTAACCTTTTACCACACAATGACGCCTTTAAACACCCCTGAAAGAGAAGGCTTTTGAAAATAATCTGAGGAAAGGAGACAATGCAGATTACCAGCATTTTCTCCTTTTCCCACAATGTTTTCTACCCTATCAAAGAAAACATTGATTTTTAGTTATTCTTACATCTTATTGTATCTTTATGGCCTACTTCTAAATTCTTCAAACAAGAACAAGATTTTTTTATCGGAAAAAGTTTCAGCAACAGCAAACAGTTGCTTCTGAATTCTATATTTTTGCAAAGCGATTAAACATAAAATTGACTTTTGACTCGCGCGGTCGTCAAAATTGGTTCAATGTTTTCGTGACCCTGGTAAGAAAACAGGGAAAAATTTTGTTTACCTTTCTTTGATTTGTTTAACAGGTATCAGTTGCCTCCGAAAGTGTCAAAGTTGATTTTACGATTTTATGCGCAGCACGTATCAGTCACGTATGGGTGAGATGGTCATCGTAACCAAATCATTGGCCCTAGTGAGAGAAAATGAAAAAGAAAAATAGAAAAATCCCTATAATTGACTTTAAGCAACAGTTGTCGTCTGCTATAAAATATTCCGTAAGTCGATTTTTCATGTTTTCGCGGGTACGTAACCAGCACCTGCGAGACAATAGACAACCTTAATGGGTTTGTTGTCACGGTAAAAAATGACTGGAGAAGTAAAAAACAGATATTAGAAATTAAGTTCCCTATATTTGACCTATTAAGCAACAGGTGTCATCTGCTATGAAGTGTTCCGTAAGTCGAGTTTTCGCGTTTTCGCGGATACGTAACCGGCACCTATGAGACGGTAGTCTATATAGACTTGTCATCATGGTATAAAGAGATTAGAGGAAAAAAATGTACATTTAAAATTTTGTTCCATTTGTTTGATGTATGCAATCAGAAGCATTCAGTCTTTTTTTTAGCCACTTGTCGCATTATTTTCTGGGGTTTTCGCATGAGCGTAACTGGCACATATGAGACGGTAGTCAACGTAACTGGGTTTCTTGTTGCAGTTTGAAGAGATTAGAGAAATTACATTTCAGTTGCCTTTGTTTGATATATGCTATAGGAAGCAACTAAAAGAGTTTTCAGTCTTTTTTTAGCCACTTGTCGCATTAATTTCTGGGGCTTTTTTACACTGTACATTGATCACTTTGGCTTATTGAAAGTTTCAATGTGCAGCATTTATTGTGGGCTGAGTTAGAAAAGCGAATCCAGTTAAGGGCTGGGGAAGGGGGGGGTGCATCGAGGGTCTAAGGGAAGTAATTCTTGCAAGGGGCTTGAAAAGACCAATACAAGGTCTGCTGCGCCCCTATTTTCTTAAATTTTTGCCCATTTTCAGTGAAATCTGGCATGTGTGGATGGTGCATGCCTGGCAGTTCGCCAAGGACTGCACAGCAGCCTTTAAAGAAGACTTTAAATCCACTTTTATGCCTTTTTTTTTCACTGTTTTTAAACGATAAATTATGGCGCCATTTTGGAGCGATTTTGAAGCTCTCTGATTGGCTGTTGAATATCTGATTGGCCGTTGGTTCCCATTCTGATTTGGCTGTTGGTTCCCATTCTGATTTCCTTAAAGCTTCTCTGATTGGATAATTTCAGAGAGGGAAGAGATTTCATTGGCTGATGGGAAGGGGGGATATCTGTTTATTCTTATTAACCTTTTACCACACAATGACGCCTTTAAACACCCCTGAAAGAGAAGGCTTTTGAAAATAATCTGAGGAAAGGAGACAATGCAGATTACCAGCATTTTCTCCTTTTCCCACAATGTTTTCTACCCTATCAAAGAAAACATTGATTTTTAGTTATTCTTACATCTTATTGTATCTTTATGGCCTACTTCTAAATTCTTCAAACAAGAACAAGATTTTTTTATCGGAAAAAGTTTCAGCAACAGCAAACAGTTGCTTCTGAATTCTATATTTTTGCAAAGCGATTAAACATAAAATTGACTTTTGACTCGCGCGGTCGTCATAATTGGTTCAATGTTTTCGTGACCCTGGTAAGAAAACAGGGAAAAATTTTGTTTACCTTTCTTTGATTTGTTTAACAGGTATCAGTTGCCTCCGAAAGTGTCAAAGTTGATTTTACGATTTTATGCGCAGCACGTATCAGTCACGTATGGGTGAGATGGTCATCGTAACCAAATCATTGGCCCTAGTGAGAGAAAATGAAAAAGAAAAATAGAAAAATCCCTATAATTGACTTTAAGCAACAGTTGTCGTCTGCTATAAAATATTCCGTAAGTCGATTTTTCATGTTTTCGCGGGTACGTAACCGGCACCTGCGAGACAATAGACAACCTTAATGGGTTTGTTGTCACGGTAAAAAATGACTGGAGAAGTAAAAATCAGATATTAGAAATTAAGTTCCCTATATTTGACCTATTAAGCAACAGGTGTCATCTGCTATGAAGTGTTCCGTAAGTCGAGTTTTCGCGTTTTCGCGGATACGTAACCGGCACCTATGAGACGGTAGTCTATATAGACTTGTCGTCATGGTATAAAGAGATTAGAGGAAAAAAATGTACATTTAAAATTTTGTTCCATTTGTTTGATGTATGCAATCAGAAGCATTCAGTCTTTTTTTTAGCCACTTGTCGCATTATTTTCTGGGGTTTTCGCATGAGCGTAACTGGCACATATGAGACGGTAGTCAACGTAACTGGGTTTCTTGTTGCAGTTTGAAGAGATTAGAGAAATTACATTTCAGTTGCCTTTGTTTGATATATGCTATAGGAAGCAACTAAAAGAGTTTTCAGTCTTTTTTTAGCCACTTGTCGCATTAATTTCTGGGGCTTTTTTACACTGTACATTGATCACTTTGGCTTATTGAAAGTTTCAATGTGCAGCATTTATTGTGGGCTGAGTTAGAAAAGCGAATCCAGTTAAGGGCTGGGGAAGGGGGGGGGTGCATCGAGGGTCTAAGGGAAGTAATTCTTGCAAGGGGCTTGAAAAGACCAATACAAGGTCTGCTGCGCCCCTATTTTCTTAAATTTTTGCCCATTTTCAGTGAAATCTGGCATGTGTGGATGGTGCATGCCTGGCAGTTCGCCAAGGACTGCACAGCAGCCTTTAAAGAAGACTTTAAATCCACTTTTATGCCTTTTTTTTTCACTGTTTTTAAACGATAAATTATGGCGCCATTTTGGAGCGATTTTGAAGCTCTCTGATTGGCTGTTGAATATCTGATTGGCCGTTGGTTCCCATTCTGATTTGGCTGTTGGTTCCCATTCTGATTTCCTTAAAGCTTCTCTGATTGGATAATTTCAGAGAGGGAAGAGATTTCATTGGCTGATGGGAAGGGGGGATATCTGTTTATTCTTATTAACCTTTTACCACACAATGACGCCTTTAAACACCCCTGAAAGAGAAGGCTTTTGAAAATAATCTGAGGAAAGGAGACAATGCAGATTACCAGCATTTTCTCCTTTTCCCACAATGTTTTCTACCCTATCAAAGAAAACATTGATTTTTAGTTATTCTTACATCTTATTGTATCTTTATGGCCTACTTCTAAATTCTTCAAACAAGAACAAGATTTTTTTATCGGAAAAAGTTTCAGCAACAGCAAACAGTTGCTTCTGAATTCTATATTTTTGCAAAGCGATTAAACATAAAATTGACTTTTGACTCGCGCGGTCGTCAAAATTGGTTCAATGTTTTCGTGACCCTGGTAAGAAAACAGGGAAAAATTTTGTTTACCTTTCTTTGATTTGTTTAACAGGTATCAGTTGCCTCCGAAAGTGTCAAAGTTGATTTTACGATTTTATGCGCAGCACGTATCAGTCACGTATGGGTGAGATGGTCATCGTAACCAAATCATTGGCCCTAGTGAGAGAAAATGAAAAAGAAAAATAGAAAAATCCCTATAATTGACTTTAAGCAACAGTTGTCGTCTGCTATAAAATATTCCGTAAGTCGATTTTTCATGTTTTCGCGGGTACGTAACCGGCACCTGCGAGACAATAGACAACCTTAATGGGTTTGTTGTCACGGTAAAAAATGACTGGAGAAGTAAAAAACAGATATTAGAAATTAAGTTCCCTATATTTGACCTATTAAGCAACAGGTGTCATCTGCTATGAAGTGTTCCGTAAGTCGAGTTTTCGCGTTTTCGCGGATACGTAACCGGCACCTATGAGACGGTAGTCTATATAGACTTGTCGTCATGGTATAAAGAGATTAGAGGAAAAAAATGTACATTTAAAATTTTGTTCCATTTGTTTGATGTATGCAATCAGAAGCATTCAGTCTTTTTTTTAGCCACTTGTCGCATTATTTTCTGGGGTTTTCGCATGAGCGTAACTGGCACATATGAGACGGTAGTCAACGTAACTGGGTTTCTTGTTGCAGTTTGAAGAGATTAGAGAAATTACATTTCAGTTGCCTTTGTTTGATATATGCTATAGGAAGCAACTAAAAGAGTTTTCAGTCTTTTTTTAGCCACTTGTCGCATTAATTTCTGGGGCTTTTTTACACTGTACATTGATCACTTTGGCTTATTGAAAGTTTCAATGTGCAGCATTTATTGTGGGCTGAGTTAGAAAAGCGAATCCAGTTAAGGGCTGGGGAAGGGGGGGGGTGCATCGAGGGTCTAAGGGAAGTAATTCTTGCAAGGGGCTTGAAAAGACCAATACAAGGTCTGCTGCGCCCCTATTTTCTTAAATTTTTGCCCATTTTCAGTGAAATCTGGCATGTGTGGATGGTGCATGCCTGGCAGTTCGCCAAGGACTGCACAGCAGCCTTTAAAGAAGACTTTAAATCCACTTTTATGCCTTTTTTTTTCACTGTTTTTAAACGATAAATTATGGCGCCATTTTGGAGCGATTTTGAAGCTCTCTGATTGGCTGTTGAATATCTGATTGGCCGTTGGTTCCCATTCTGATTTGGCTGTTGGTTCCCATTCTGATTTCCTTAAAGCTTCTCTGATTGGATAATTTCAGAGAGGGAAGAGATTTCATTGGCTGATGGGAAGGGGGGATATCTGTTTATTCTTATTAACCTTTTACCACACAATGACGCCTTTAAACACCCCTGAAAGAGAAGGCTTTTGAAAATAATCTGAGGAAAGGAGACAATGCAGATTACCAGCATTTTCTCCTTTTCCCACAATGTTTTCTACCCTATCAAAGAAAACATTGATTTTTAGTTATTCTTACATCTTATTGTATCTTTATGGCCTACTTCTAAATTCTTCAAACAAGAACAAGATTTTTTTATCGGAAAAAGTTTCAGCAACAGCAAACAGTTGCTTCTGAATTCTATATTTTTGCAAAGCGATTAAACATAAAATTGACTTTTGACTCGCGCGGTCGTCAAAATTGGTTCAATGTTTTCGTGACCCTGGTAAGAAAACAGGGAAAAATTTTGTTTACCTTTCTTTGATTTGTTTAACAGGTATCAGTTGCCTCCGAAAGTGTCAAAGTTGATTTTACGATTTTATGCGCAGCACGTATCAGTCACGTATGGGTGAGATGGTCATCGTAACCAAATCATTGGCCCTAGTGAGAGAAAATGAAAAAGAAAAATAGAAAAATCCCTATAATTGACTTTAAGCAACAGTTGTCGTCTGCTATAAAATATTCCGTAAGTCGATTTTTCATGTTTTCGCGGGTACGTAACCGGCACCTGCGAGACAATAGACAACCTTAATGGGTTTGTTGTCACGGTAAAAAATGACTGGAGAAGTAAAAAACAGATATTAGAAATTAAGTTCCCTATATTTGACCTATTAAGCAACAGGTGTCATCTGCTATGAAGTGTTCCGTAAGTCGAGTTTTCGCGTTTTCGCGGATACGTAACCGGCACCTATGAGACGGTAGTCTATATAGACTTGTCGTCATGGTATAAAGAGATTAGAGGAAAAAAATGTACATTTAAAATTTTGTTCCATTTGTTTGATGTATGCAATCAGAAGCATTCAGTCTTTTTTTTAGCCACTTGTCGCATTATTTTCTGGGGTTTTCGCATGAGCGTAACTGGCACATATGAGACGGTAGTCAACGTAACTGGGTTTCTTGTTGCAGTTTGAAGAGATTAGAGAAATTACATTTCAGTTGCCTTTGTTTGATATATGCTATAGGAAGCAACTAAAAGAGTTTTCAGTCTTTTTTTAGCCACTTGTCGCATTAATTTCTGGGGCTTTTTTACACTGTACATTGATCACTTTGGCTTATTGAAAGTTTCAATGTGCAGCATTTATTGTGGGCTGAGTTAGAAAAGCGAATCCAGTTAAGGGCTGGGGAAGGGGGGGGTGCATCGAGGGTCTAAGGGAAGTAATTCTTGCAAGGGGCTTGAAAAGACCAATACAAGGTCTGCTGCGCCCCTATTTTCTTAAATTTTTGCCCATTTTCAGTGAAATCTGGCATGTGTGGATGGTGCATGCCTGGCAGTTCGCCAAGGACTGCACAGCAGCCTTTAAAGAAGACTTTAAATCCACTTTTATGCCTTTTTTTTTCACTGTTTTTAAACGATAAATTATGGCGCCATTTTGGAGCGATTTTGAAGCTCTCTGATTGGCTGTTGAATATCTGATTGGCCGTTGGTTCCCATTCTGATTTGGCTGTTGGTTCCCATTCTGATTTCCTTAAAGCTTCTCTGATTGGATAATTTCAGAGAGGGAAGAGATTTCATTGGCTGATGGGAAGGGGGGATATCTGTTTATTCTTATTAACCTTTTACCACACAATGACGCCTTTAAACACCCCTGAAAGAGAAGGCTTTTGAAAATAATCTGAGGAAAGGAGACAATGCAGATTACCAGCATTTTCTCCTTTTCCCACAATGTTTTCTACCCTATCAAAGAAAACATTGATTTTTAGTTATTCTTACATCTTATTGTATCTTTATGGCCTACTTCTAAATTCTTCAAACAAGAACAAGATTTTTTTATCGGAAAAAGTTTCAGCAACAGCAAACAGTTGCTTCTGAATTCTATATTTTTGCAAAGCGATTAAACATAAAATTGACTTTTGACTCGCGCGGTCGTCAAAATTGGTTCAATGTTTTCGTGACCCTGGTAAGAAAACAGGGAAAAATTTTGTTTACCTTTCTTTGATTTGTTTAACAGGTATCAGTTGCCTCCGAAAGTGTCAAAGTTGATTTTACGATTTTATGCGCAGCACGTATCAGTCACGTATGGGTGAGATGGTCATCGTAACCAAATCATTGGCCCTAGTGAGAGAAAATGAAAAAGAAAAATAGAAAAATCCCTATAATTGACTTTAAGCAACAGTTGTCGTCTGCTATAAAATATTCCGTAAGTCGATTTTTCATGTTTTCGCGGGTACGTAACCGGCACCTGCGAGACAATAGACAACCTTAATGGGTTTGTTGTCACGGTAAAAAATGACTGGAGAAGTAAAAAACAGATATTAGAAATTAAGTTCCCTATATTTGACCTATTAAGCAACAGGTGTCATCTGCTATGAAGTGTTCCGTAAGTCGAGTTTTCGCGTTTTCGCGGATACGTAACCGGCACCTATGAGACGGTAGTCTATATAGACTTGTCGTCATGGTATAAAGAGATTAGAGGAAAAAAATGTACATTTAAAATTTTGTTCCATTTGTTTGATGTATGCAATCAGAAGCATTCAGTCTTTTTTTTAGCCACTTGTCGCATTATTTTCTGGGGTTTTCGCATGAGCGTAACTGGCACATATGAGACGGTAGTCAACGTAACTGGGTTTCTTGTTGCAGTTTGAAGAGATTAGAGAAATTACATTTCAGTTGCCTTTGTTTGATATATGCTATAGGAAGCAACTAAAAGAGTTTTCAGTCTTTTTTTAGCCACTTGTCGCATTAATTTCTGGGGCTTTTTTACACTGTACATTGATCACTTTGGCTTATTGAAAGTTTCAATGTGCAGCATTTATTGTGGGCTGAGTTAGAAAAGCGAATCCAGTTAAGGGCTGGGGAAGGGGGGGGGTGCATCGAGGGTCTAAGGGAAGTAATTCTTGCAAGGGGCTTGAAAAGACCAATACAAGGTCTGCTGCGCCCCTATTTTCTTAAATTTTTGCCCATTTTCAGTGAAATCTGGCATGTGTGGATGGTGCATGCCTGGCAGTTCGCCAAGGACTGCACAGCAGCCTTTAAAGAAGACTTTAAATCCACTTTTATGCCTTTTTTTTTCACTGTTTTTAAACGATAAATTATGGCGCCATTTTGGAGCGATTTTGAAGCTCTCTGATTGGCTGTTGAATATCTGATTGGCCGTTGGTTCCCATTCTGATTTGGCTGTTGGTTCCCATTCTGATTTCCTTAAAGCTTCTCTGATTGGATAATTTCAGAGAGGGAAGAGATTTCATTGGCTGATGGGAAGGGGGGATATCTGTTTATTCTTATTAACCTTTTACCACACAATGACGCCTTTAAACACCCCTGAAAGAGAAGGCTTTTGAAAATAATCTGAGGAAAGGAGACAATGCAGATTACCAGCATTTTCTCCTTTTCCCACAATGTTTTCTACCCTATCAAAGAAAACATTGATTTTTAGTTATTCTTACATCTTATTGTATCTTTATGGCCTACTTCTAAATTCTTCAAACAAGAACAAGATTTTTTTATCGGAAAAAGTTTCAGCAACAGCAAACAGTTGCTTCTGAATTCTATATTTTTGCAAAGCGATTAAACATAAAATTGACTTTTGACTCGCGCGGTCGTCAAAATTGGTTCAATGTTTTCGTGACCCTGGTAAGAAAACAGGGAAAAATTTTGTTTACCTTTCTTTGATTTGTTTAACAGGTATCAGTTGCCTCCGAAAGTGTCAAAGTTGATTTTACGATTTTATGCGCAGCACGTATCAGTCACGTATGGGTGAGATGGTCATCGTAACCAAATCATTGGCCCTAGTGAGAGAAAATGAAAAAGAAAAATAGAAAAATCCCTATAATTGACTTTAAGCAACAGTTGTCGTCTGCTATAAAATATTCCGTAAGTCGATTTTTCATGTTTTCGCGGGTACGTAACCGGCACCTGCGAGACAATAGACAACCTTAATGGGTTTGTTGTCACGGTAAAAAATGACTGGAGAAGTAAAAAACAGATATTAGAAATTAAGTTCCCTATATTTGACCTATTAAGCAACAGGTGTCATCTGCTATGAAGTGTTCCGTAAGTCGAGTTTTCGCGTTTTCGCGGATACGTAACCGGCACCTATGAGACGGTAGTCTATATAGACTTGTCGTCATGGTATAAAGAGATTAGAGGAAAAAAATGTACATTTAAAATTTTGTTCCATTTGTTTGATGTATGCAATCAGAAGCATTCAGTCTTTTTTTTAGCCACTTGTCGCATTATTTTCTGGGGTTTTCGCATGAGCGTAACTGGCACATATGAGACGGTAGTCAACGTAACTGGGTTTCTTGTTGCAGTTTGAAGAGATTAGAGAAATTACATTTCAGTTGCCTTTGTTTGATATATGCTATAGGAAGCAACTAAAAGAGTTTTCAGTCTTTTTTTAGCCACTTGTCGCATTAATTTCTGGGGCTTTTTTACACTGTACATTGATCACTTTGGCTTATTGAAAGTTTCAATGTGCAGCATTTATTGTGGGCTGAGTTAGAAAAGCGAATCCAGTTAAGGGCTGGGGAAGGGGGGGGTGCATCGAGGGTCTAAGGGAAGTAATTCTTGCAAGGGGCTTGAAAAGACCAATACAAGGTCTGCTGCGCCCCTATTTTCTTAAATTTTTGCCCATTTTCAGTGAAATCTGGCATGTGTGGATGGTGCATGCCTGGCAGTTCGCCAAGGACTGCACAGCAGCCTTTAAAGAAGACTTTAAATCCACTTTTATGCCTTTTTTTTTCACTGTTTTTAAACGATAAATTATGGCGCCATTTTGGAGCGATTTTGAAGCTCTCTGATTGGCTGTTGAATATCTGATTGGCCGTTGGTTCCCATTCTGATTTGGCTGTTGGTTCCCATTCTGATTTCCTTAAAGCTTCTCTGATTGGATAATTTCAGAGAGGGAAGAGATTTCATTGGCTGATGGGAAGGGGGGATATCTGTTTATTCTTATTAACCTTTTACCACACAATGACGCCTTTAAACACCCCTGAAAGAGAAGGCTTTTGAAAATAATCTGAGGAAAGGAGACAATGCAGATTACCAGCATTTTCTCCTTTTCCCACAATGTTTTCTACCCTATCAAAGAAAACATTGATTTTTAGTTATTCTTACATCTTATTGTATCTTTATGGCCTACTTCTAAATTCTTCAAACAAGAACAAGATTTTTTTATCGGAAAAAGTTTCAGCAACAGCAAACAGTTGCTTCTGAATTCTATATTTTTGCAAAGCGATTAAACATAAAATTGACTTTTGACTCGCGCGGTCGTCAAAATTGGTTCAATGTTTTCGTGACCCTGGTAAGAAAACAGGGAAAAATTTTGTTTACCTTTCTTTGATTTGTTTAACAGGTATCAGTTGCCTCCGAAAGTGTCAAAGTTGATTTTACGATTTTATGCGCAGCACGTATCAGTCACGTATGGGTGAGATGGTCATCGTAACCAAATCATTGGCCCTAGTGAGAGAAAATGAAAAAGAAAAATAGAAAAATCCCTATAATTGACTTTAAGCAACAGTTGTCGTCTGCTATAAAATATTCCGTAAGTCGATTTTTCATGTTTTCGCGGGTACGTAACCGGCACCTGCGAGACAATAGACAACCTTAATGGGTTTGTTGTCACGGTAAAAAATGACTGGAGAAGTAAAAAACAGATATTAGAAATTAAGTTCCCTATATTTGACCTATTAAGCAACAGGTGTCATCTGCTATGAAGTGTTCCGTAAGTCGAGTTTTCGCGTTTTCGCGGATACGTAACCGGCACCTATGAGACGGTAGTCTATATAGACTTGTCGTCATGGTATAAAGAGATTAGAGGAAAAAAATGTACATTTAAAATTTTGTTCCATTTGTTTGATGTATGCAATCAGAAGCATTCAGTCTTTTTTTTAGCCACTTGTCGCATTATTTTCTGGGGTTTTCGCATGAGCGTAACTGGCACATATGAGACGGTAGTCAACGTAACTGGGTTTCTTGTTGCAGTTTGAAGAGATTAGAGAAATTACATTTCAGTTGCCTTTGTTTGATATATGCTATAGGAAGCAACTAAAAGAGTTTTCAGTCTTTTTTTAGCCACTTGTCGCATTAATTTCTGGGGCTTTTTTACACTGTACATTGATCACTTTGGCTTATTGAAAGTTTCAATGTGCAGCATTTATTGTGGGCTGAGTTAGAAAAGCGAATCCAGTTAAGGGCTGGGGAAGGGGGGGGGTGCATCGAGGGTCTAAGGGAAGTAATTCTTGCAAGGGGCTTGAAAAGACCAATACAAGGTCTGCTGCGCCCCTATTTTCTTAAATTTTTGCCCATTTTCAGTGAAATCTGGCATGTGTGGATGGTGCATGCCTGGCAGTTCGCCAAGGACTGCACAGCAGCCTTTAAAGAAGACTTTAAATCCACTTTTATGCCTTTTTTTTTCACTGTTTTTAAACGATAAATTATGGCGCCATTTTGGAGCGATTTTGAAGCTCTCTGATTGGCTGTTGAATATCTGATTGGCCGTTGGTTCCCATTCTGATTTGGCTGTTGGTTCCCATTCTGATTTCCTTAAAGCTTCTCTGATTGGATAATTTCAGAGAGGGAAGAGATTTCATTGGCTGATGGGAAGGGGGGATATCTGTTTATTCTTATTAACCTTTTACCACACAATGACGCCTTTAAACACCCCTGAAAGAGAAGGCTTTTGAAAATAATCTGAGGAAAGGAGACAATGCAGATTACCAGCATTTTCTCCTTTTCCCACAATGTTTTCTACCCTATCAAAGAAAACATTGATTTTTAGTTATTCTTACATCTTATTGTATCTTTATGGCCTACTTCTAAATTCTTCAAACAAGAACAAGATTTTTTTATCGGAAAAAGTTTCAGCAACAGCAAACAGTTGCTTCTGAATTCTATATTTTTGCAAAGCGATTAAACATAAAATTGACTTTTGACTCGCGCGGTCGTCAAAATTGGTTCAATGTTTTCGTGACCCTGGTAAGAAAACAGGGAAAAATTTTGTTTACCTTTCTTTGATTTGTTTAACAGGTATCAGTTGCCTCCGAAAGTGTCAAAGTTGATTTTACGATTTTATGCGCAGCACGTATCAGTCACGTATGGGTGAGATGGTCATCGTAACCAAATCATTGGCCCTAGTGAGAGAAAATGAAAAAGAAAAATAGAAAAATCCCTATAATTGACTTTAAGCAACAGTTGTCGTCTGCTATAAAATATTCCGTAAGTCGATTTTTCATGTTTTCGCGGGTACGTAACCGGCACCTGCGAGACAATAGACAACCTTAATGGGTTTGTTGTCACGGTAAAAAATGACTGGAGAAGTAAAAAACAGATATTAGAAATTAAGTTCCCTATATTTGACCTATTAAGCAACAGGTGTCATCTGCTATGAAGTGTTCCGTAAGTCGAGTTTTCGCGTTTTCGCGGATACGTAACCGGCACCTATGAGACGGTAGTCTATATAGACTTGTCGTCATGGTATAAAGAGATTAGAGGAAAAAAATATACATTTAAAATTTTGTTCCATTTGTTTGATGTATGCAATCAGAAGCATTCAGTCTTTTTTTTAGCCACTTGTCGCATTATTTTCTGGGGTTTTCGCATAAGCGTAACTGGCACATATGAGACGGTAGTCAACGTAACTGGGTTTCTTGTTGCAGTTTGAAGAGATTAGAGAAATTACATTTCAGTTGCCTTTGTTTGATATATGCTATAGGAAGCAACTAAAAGAGTTTTCAGTCTTTTTTTAGCCACTTGTCGCATTAATTTCTGGGGCTTTTTTACACTGTACATTGATCACTTTGGCTTATTGAAAGTTTCAATGTGCAGCATTTATTGTGGGCTGAGTTAGAAAAGCGAATCCAGTTAAGGGCTGGGGAAGGGGGGGGTGCATCGAGGGTCTAAGGGAAGTAATTCTTGCAAGGGGCTTGAAAAGACCAATACAAGGTCTGCTGCGCCCCTATTTTCTTAAATTTTTGCCCATTTTCAGTGAAATCTGGCATGTGTGGATGGTGCATGCCTGGCAGTTCGCCAAGGACTGCACAGCAGCCTTTAAAGAAGACTTTAAATCCACTTTTATGCCTTTTTTTTTCACTGTTTTTAAACGATAAATTATGGCGCCATTTTGGAGCGATTTTGAAGCTCTCTGATTGGCTGTTGAATATCTGATTGGCCGTTGGTTCCCATTCTGATTTGGCTGTTGGTTCCCATTCTGATTTCCTTAAAGCTTCTCTGATTGGATAATTTCAGAGAGGGAAGAGATTTCATTGGCTGATGGGAAGGGGGGATATCTGTTTATTCTTATTAACCTTTTACCACACAATGACGCCTTTAAACACCCCTGAAAGAGAAGGCTTTTGAAAATAATCTGAGGAAAGGAGACAATGCAGATTACCAGCATTTTCTCCTTTTCCCACAATGTTTTCTACCCTATCAAAGAAAACATTGATTTTTAGTTATTCTTACATCTTATTG
This sequence comes from Tridacna crocea, assembly GCA_943736015.1. Classification (NCBI taxonomy): domain Eukaryota; kingdom Metazoa; phylum Mollusca; class Bivalvia; order Cardiida; family Cardiidae; genus Tridacna; species Tridacna crocea. Next base: position 31,821,124 of record OX031059.1, on the reverse strand, counting down.
TATCTTTATGGCCTACTTCTAAATTCTTCAAACAAGAACAAGATTTTTTTATCGGAAAAAGTTTCAGCAACAGCAAACAGTTGCTTCTGAATTCTATATTTTTGCAAAGCGATTAAACATAAAATTGACTTTTGACTCGCGCGGTCGTCAAAATTGGTTCAATGTTTTCGTGACCCTGGTAAGAAAACAGGGAAAAATTTTGTTTACCTTTCTTTGATTTGTTTAACAGGTATCAGTTGCCTCCGAAAGTGTCAAAGTTGATTTTACGATTTTATGCGCAGCACGTATCAGTCACGTATGGGTGAGATGGTCATCGTAACCAAATCATTGGCCCTAGTGAGAGAAAATGAAAAAGAAAAATAGAAAAATCCCTATAATTGACTTTAAGCAACAGTTGTCGTCTGCTATAAAATATTCCGTAAGTCGATTTTTCATGTTTTCGCGGGTACGTAACCGGCACCTGCGAGACAATAGACAACCTTAATGGGTTTGTTGTCACGGTAAAAAATGACTGGAGAAGTAAAAAACAGATATTAGAAATTAAGTTCCCTATATTTGACCTATTAAGCAACAGGTGTCATCTGCTATGAAGTGTTCCGTAAGTCGAGTTTTCGCGTTTTCGCGGATACGTAACCGGCACCTATGAGACGGTAGTCTATATAGACTTGTCGTCATGGTATAAAGAGATTAGAGGAAAAAAATGTACATTTAAAATTTTGTTCCATTTGTTTGATGTATGCAATCAGAAGCATTCAGTCTTTTTTTTAGCCACTTGTCGCATTATTTTCTGGGGTTTTCGCATGAGCGTAACTGGCACATATGAGACGGTAGTCAACGTAACTGGGTTTCTTGTTGCAGTTTGAAGAGATTAGAGAAATTACATTTCAGTTGCCTTTGTTTGATATATGCTATAGGAAGCAACTAAAAGAGTTTTCAGTCTTTTTTTAGCCACTTGTCGCATTAATTTCTGGGGCTTTTTTACACTGTACATTGATCACTTTGGCTTATTGAAAGTTTCAATGTGCAGCATTTATTGTGGGCTGAGTTAGAAAAGCGAATCCAGTTAAGGGCTGGGGAAGGGGGGGGTGCATCGAGGGTCTAAGGGAAGTAATTCTTGCAAGGGGCTTGAAAAGACCAATACAAGGTCTGCTGCGCCCCTATTTTCTTAAATTTTTGCCCATTTTCAGTGAAATCTGGCATGTGTGGATGGTGCATGCCTGGCAGTTCGCCAAGGACTGCACAGCAGCCTTTAAAGAAGACTTTAAATCCACTTTTATGCCTTTTTTTTTCACTGTTTTTAAACGATAAATTATGGCGCCATTTTGGAGCGATTTTGAAGCTCTCTGATTGGCTGTTGAATATCTGATTGGCCGTTGGTTCCCATTCTGATTTGGCTGTTGGTTCCCATTCTGATTTCCTTAAAGCTTCTCTGATTGGATAATTTCAGAGAGGGAAGAGATTTCATTGGCTGATGGGAAGGGGGGATATCTGTTTATTCTTATTAACCTTTTACCACACAATGACGCCTTTAAACACCCCTGAAAGAGAAGGCTTTTGAAAATAATCTGAGGAAAGGAGACAATGCAGATTACCAGCATTTTCTCCTTTTCCCACAATGTTTTCTACCCTATCAAAGAAAACATTGATTTTTAGTTATTCTTACATCTTATTGTATCTTTATGGCCTACTTCTAAATTCTTCAAACAAGAACAAGATTTTTTTATCGGAAAAAGTTTCAGCAACAGCAAACAGTTGCTTCTGAATTCTATATTTTTGCAAAGCGATTAAACATAAAATTGACTTTTGACTCGCGCGGTCGTCAAAATTGGTTCAATGTTTTCGTGACCCTGGTAAGAAAACAGGGAAAAATTTTGTTTACCTTTCTTTGATTTGTTTAACAGGTATCAGTTGCCTCCGAAAGTGTCAAAGTTGATTTTACGATTTTATGCGCAGCACGTATCAGTCACGTATGGGTGAGATGGTCATCGTAACCAAATCATTGGCCCTAGTGAGAGAAAATGAAAAAGAAAAATAGAAAAATCCCTATAATTGACTTTAAGCAACAGTTGTCGTCTGCTATAAAATATTCCGTAAGTCGATTTTTCATGTTTTCGCGGGTACGTAACCGGCACCTGCGAGACAATAGACAACCTTAATGGGTTTGTTGTCACGGTAAAAAATGACTGGAGAAGTAAAAAACAGATATTAGAAATTAAGTTCCCTATATTTGACCTATTAAGCAACAGGTGTCATCTGCTATGAAGTGTTCCGTAAGTCGAGTTTTCGCGTTTTCGCGGATACGTAACCGGCACCTATGAGACGGTAGTCTATATAGACTTGTCGTCATGGTATAAAGAGATTAGAGGAAAAAAATGTACATTTAAAATTTTGTTCCATTTGTTTGATGTATGCAATCAGAAGCATTCAGTCTTTTTTTTAGCCACTTGTCGCATTATTTTCTGGGGTTTTCGCATGAGCGTAACTGGCACATATGAGACGGTAGTCAACGTAACTGGGTTTCTTGTTGCAGTTTGAAGAGATTAGAGAAATTACATTTCAGTTGCCTTTGTTTGATATATGCTATAGGAAGCAACTAAAAGAGTTTTCAGTCTTTTTTTAGCCACTTGTCGCATTAATTTCTGGGGCTTTTTTACACTGTACATTGATCACTTTGGCTTATTGAAAGTTTCAATGTGCAGCATTTATTGTGGGCTGAGTTAGAAAAGCGAATCCAGTTAAGGGCTGGGGAAGGGGGGGGGGTGCATCGAGGGTCTAAGGGAAGTAATTCTTGCAAGGGGCTTGAAAAGACCAATACAAGGTCTGCTGCGCCCCTATTTTCTTAAATTTTTGCCTATTTTCAGTGAAATCTGGCATGTGTGGATGGTGCATGCCTGGCAGTTCGCCAAGGACTGCACAGCAGCCTTTAAAGAAGACTTTAAATCCACTTTTATGCCTTTTTTTTTCACTGTTTTTAAACGATAAATTATGGCGCCATTTTGGAGCGATTTTGAAGCTCTCTGATTGGCTGTTGAATATCTGATTGGCCGTTGGTTCCCATTCTGATTTGGCTGTTGGTTCCCATTCTGATTTCCTTAAAGCTTCTCTGATTGGATAATTTCAGAGAGGGAAGAGATTTCATTGGCTGATGGGAAGGGGGGATATCTGTTTATTCTTATTAACCTTTTACCACACAATGACGCCTTTAAACACCCCTGAAAGAGAAGGCTTTTGAAAATAATCTGAGGAAAGGAGACAATGCAGATTACCAGCATTTTCTCCTTTTCCCACAATGTTTTCTACCCTATCAAAGAAAACATTGATTTTTAGTTATTCTTACATCTTATTGTATCTTTATGGCCTACTTCTAAATTCTTCAAACAAGAACAAGATTTTTTTATCGGAAAAAGTTTCAGCAACAGCAAACAGTTGCTTCTGAATTCTATATTTTTGCAAAGCGATTAAACATAAAATTGACTTTTGACTCGCGCGGTCGTCAAAATTGGTTCAATGTTTTCGTGACCCTGGTAAGAAAACAGGGAAAAATTTTGTTTACCTTTCTTTGATTTGTTTAACAGGTATCAGTTGCCTCCGAAAGTGTCAAAGTTGATTTTACGATTTTATGCGCAGCACGTATCAGTCACGTATGGGTGAGATGGTCATCGTAACCAAATCATTGGCCCTAGTGAGAGAAAATGAAAAAGAAAAATAGAAAAATCCCTATAATTGACTTTAAGCAACAGTTGTCGTCTGCTATAAAATATTCCGTAAGTCGATTTTTCATGTTTTCGCGGGTACGTAACCGGCACCTGCGAGACAATAGACAACCTTAATGGGTTTGTTGTCACGGTAAAAAATGACTGGAGAAGTAAAAAACAGATATTAGAAATTAAGTTCCCTATATTTGACCTATTAAGCAACAGGTGTCATCTGCTATGAAGTGTTCCGTAAGTCGAGTTTTCGCGTTTTCGCGGATACGTAACCGGCACCTATGAGACGGTAGTCTATATAGACTTGTCGTCATGGTATAAAGAGATTAGAGGAAAAAAATGTACATTTAAAATTTTGTTCCATTTGTTTGATGTATGCAATCAGAAGCATTCAGTCTTTTTTTTAGCCACTTGTCGCATTATTTTCTGGGGTTTTCGCATGAGCGTAACTGGCACATATGAGACGGTAGTCAACGTAACTGGGTTTCTTGTTGCAGTTTGAAGAGATTAGAGAAATTACATTTCAGTTGCCTTTGTTTGATATATGCTATAGGAAGCAACTAAAAGAGTTTTCAGTCTTTTTTTAGCCACTTGTCGCATTAATTTCTGGGGCTTTTTTACACTGTACATTGATCACTTTGGCTTATTGAAAGTTTCAATGTGCAGCATTTATTGTGGGCTGAGTTAGAAAAGCGAATCCAGTTAAGGGCTGGGGAAGGGGGGGGTGCATCGAGGGTCTAAGGGAAGTAATTCTTGCAAGGGGCTTGAAAAGACCAATACAAGGTCTGCTGCGCCCCTATTTTCTTAAATTTTTGCCCATTTTCAGTGAAATCTGGCATGTGTGGATGGTGCATGCCTGGCAGTTCGCCAAGGACTGCACAGCAGCCTTTAAAGAAGACTTTAAATCCACTTTTATGCCTTTTTTTTTCACTGTTTTTAAACGATAAATTATGGCGCCATTTTGGAGCGATTTTGAAGCTCTCTGATTGGCTGTTGAATATCTGATTGGCCGTTGGTTCCCATTCTGATTTGGCTGTTGGTTCCCATTCTGATTTCCTTAAAGCTTCTCTGATTGGATAATTTCAGAGAGGGAAGAGATTTCATTGGCTGATGGGAAGGGGGGATATCTGTTTATTCTTATTAACCTTTTACCACACAATGACGCCTTTAAACACCCCTGAAAGAGAAGGCTTTTGAAAATAATCTGAGGAAAGGAGACAATGCAGATTACCAGCATTTTCTCCTTTTCCCACAATGTTTTCTACCCTATCAAAGAAAACATTGATTTTTAGTTATTCTTACATCTTATTGTATCTTTATGGCCTACTTCTAAATTCTTCAAACAAGAACAAGATTTTTTTATCGGAAAAAGTTTCAGCAACAGCAAACAGTTGCTTCTGAATTCTATATTTTTGCAAAGCGATTAAACATAAAATTGACTTTTGACTCGCGCGGTCGTCAAAATTGGTTCAATGTTTTCGTGACCCTGGTAAGAAAACAGGGAAAAATTTTGTTTACCTTTCTTTGATTTGTTTAACAGGTATCAGTTGCCTCCGAAAGTGTCAAAGTTGATTTTACGATTTTATGCGCAGCACGTATCAGTCACGTATGGGTGAGATGGTCATCGTAACCAAATCATTGGCCCTAGTGAGAGAAAATGAAAAAGAAAAATAGAAAAATCCCTATAATTGACTTTAAGCAACAGTTGTCGTCTGCTATAAAATATTCCGTAAGTCGATTTTTCATGTTTTCGCGGGTACGTAACCGGCACCTGCGAGACAATAGACAACCTTAATGGGTTTGTTGTCACGGTAAAAAATGACTGGAGAAGTAAAAAACAGATATTAGAAATTAAGTTCCCTATATTTGACCTATTAAGCAACAGGTGTCATCTGCTATGAAGTGTTCCGTAAGTCGAGTTTTCGCGTTTTCGCGGATACGTAACCGGCACCTATGAGACGGTAGTCTATATAGACTTGTCGTCATGGTATAAAGAGATTAGAGGAAAAAAATGTACATTTAAAATTTTGTTCCATTTGTTTGATGTATGCAATCAGAAGCATTCAGTCTTTTTTTTAGCCACTTGTCGCATTATTTTCTGGGGTTTTCGCATGAGCGTAACTGGCACATATGAGACGGTAGTCAACGTAACTGGGTTTCTTGTTGCAGTTTGAAGAGATTAGAGAAATTACATTTCAGTTGCCTTTGTTTGATATATGCTATAGGAAGCAACTAAAAGAGTTTTCAGTCTTTTTTTAGCCACTTGTCGCATTAATTTCTGGGGCTTTTTTACACTGTACATTGATCACTTTGGCTTATTGAAAGTTTCAATGTGCAGCATTTATTGTGGGCTGAGTTAGAAAAGCGAATCCAGTTAAGGGCTGGGGAAGGGGGGGGTGCATCGAGGGTCTAAGGGAAGTAATTCTTGCAAGGGGCTTGAAAAGACCAATACAAGGTCTGCTGCGCCCCTATTTTCTTAAATTTTTGCCCATTTTCAGTGAAATCTGGCATGTGTGGATGGTGCATGCCTGGCAGTTCGCCAAGGACTGCACAGCAGCCTTTAAAGAAGACTTTAAATCCACTTTTATGCCTTTTTTTTTCACTGTTTTTAAACGATAAATTATGGCGCCATTTTGGAGCGATTTTGAAGCTCTCTGATTGGCTGTTGAATATCTGATTGGCCGTTGGTTCCCATTCTGATTTGGCTGTTGGTTCCCATTCTGATTTCCTTAAAGCTTCTCTGATTGGATAATTTCAGAGAGGGAAGAGATTTCATTGGCTGATGGGAAGGGGGGATATCTGTTTATTCTTATTAACCTTTTACCACACAATGACGCCTTTAAACACCCCTGAAAGAGAAGGCTTTTGAAAATAATCTGAGGAAAGGAGACAATGCAGATTACCAGCATTTTCTCCTTTTCCCACAATGTTTTCTACCCTATCAAAGAAAACATTGATTTTTAGTTATTCTTACATCTTATTGTATCTTTATGGCCTACTTCTAAATTCTTCAAACAAGAACAAGATTTTTTTATCGGAAAAAGTTTCAGCAACAGCAAACAGTTGCTTCTGAATTCTATATTTTTGCAAAGCGATTAAACATAAAATTGACTTTTGACTCGCGCGGTCGTCAAAATTGGTTCAATGTTTTCGTGACCCTGGTAAGAAAACAGGGAAAAATTTTGTTTACCTTTCTTTGATTTGTTTAACAGGTATCAGTTGCCTCCGAAAGTGTCAAAGTTGATTTTACGATTTTATGCGCAGCACGTATCAGTCACGTATGGGTGAGATGGTCATCGTAACCAAATCATTGGCCCTAGTGAGAGAAAATGAAAAAGAAAAATAGAAAAATCCCTATAATTGACTTTAAGCAACAGTTGTCGTCTGCTATAAAATATTCCGTAAGTCGATTTTTCATGTTTTCGCGGGTACGTAACCGGCACCTGCGAGACAATAGACAACCTTAATGGGTTTGTTGTCACGGTAAAAAATGACTGGAGAAGTAAAAAACAGATATTAGAAATTAAGTTCCCTATATTTGACCTATTAAGCAACAGGTGTCATCTGCTATGAAGTGTTCCGTAAGTCGAGTTTTCGCGTTTTCGCGGATACGTAACCGGCACCTATGAGACGGTAGTCTATATAGACTTGTCGTCATGGTATAAAGAGATTAGAGGAAAAAAAAGTACATTTAAAATTTTGTTCCATTTGTTTGATGTATGCAATCAGAAGCATTCAGTCTTTTTTTTAGCCACTTGTCGCATTATTTTCTGGGGTTTTCGCATGAGCGTAACTGGCACATATGAGACGGTAGTCAACGTAACTGGGTTTCTTGTTGCAGTTTGAAGAGATTAGAGAAATTACATTTCAGTTGCCTTTGTTTGATATATGCTATAGGAAGCAACTAAAAGAGTTTTCAGTCTTTTTTTAGCCACTTGTCGCATTAATTTCTGGGGCTTTTTTACACTGTACATTGATCACTTTGGCTTATTGAAAGTTTCAATGTGCAGCATTTATTGTGGGCTGAGTTAGAAAAGCGAATCCAGTTAAGGGCTGGGGAAGGGGGGGGTGCATCGAGGGTCTAAGGGAAGTAATTCTTGCAAGGGGCTTGAAAAGACCAATACAAGGTCTGCTGCGCCCCTATTTTCTTAAATTTTTGCCCATTTTCAGTGAAATCTGGCATGTGTGGATGGTGCATGCCTGGCAGTTCGCCAAGGACTGCACAGCAGCCTTTAAAGAAGACTTTAAATCCACTTTTATGCCTTTTTTTTTCACTGTTTTTAAACGATAAATTATGGCGCCATTTTGGAGCGATTTTGAAGCTCTCTGATTGGCTGTTGAATATCTGATTGGCCGTTGGTTCCCATTCTGATTTGGCTGTTGGTTCCCATTCTGATTTCCTTAAAGCTTCTCTGATTGGATAATTTCAGAGAGGGAAGAGATTTCATTGGCTGATGGGAAGGGGGGATATCTGTTTATTCTTATTAACCTTTTACCACACAATGACGCCTTTAAACACCCCTGAAAGAGAAGGCTTTTGAAAATAATCTGAGGAAAGGAGACAATGCAGATTACCAGCATTTTCTCCTTTTCCCACAATGTTTTCTACCCTATCAAAGAAAACATTGATTTTTAGTTATTCTTACATCTTATTGTATCTTTATGGCCTACTTCTAAATTCTTCAAACAAGAACAAGATTTTTTTATCGGAAAAAGTTTCAGCAACAGCAAACAGTTGCTTCTGAATTCTATATTTTTGCAAAGCGATTAAACATAAAATTGACTTTTGACTCGCGCGGTCGTCAAAATTGGTTCAATGTTTTCGTGACCCTGGTAAGAAAACAGGGAAAAATTTTGTTTACCTTTCTTTGATTTGTTTAACAGGTATCAGTTGCCTCCGAAAGTGTCAAAGTTGATTTTACGATTTTATGCGCAGCACGTATCAGTCACGTATGGGTGAGATGGTCATCGTAACCAAATCATTGGCCCTAGTGAGAGAAAATGAAAAAGAAAAATAGAAAAATCCCTATAATTGACTTTAAGCAACAGTTGTCGTCTGCTATAAAATATTCCGTAAGTCGATTTTTCATGTTTTCGCGGGTACGTAACCGGCACCTGCGAGACAATAGACAACCTTAATGGGTTTGTTGTCACGGTAAAAAATGACTGGAGAAGTAAAAAACAGATATTAGAAATTAAGTTCCCTATATTTGACCTATTAAGCAACAGGTGTCATCTGCTATGAAGTGTTCCGTAAGTCGAGTTTTCGCGTTTTCGCGGATACGTAACCGGCACCTATGAGACGGTAGTCTATATAGACTTGTCGTCATGGTATAAAGAGATTAGAGGAAAAAAAAGTACATTTAAAATTTTGTTCCATTTGTTTGATGTATGCAATCAGAAGCATTCAGTCTTTTTTTTAGCCACTTGTCGCATTATTTTCTGGGGTTTTCGCATGAGCGTAACTGGCACATATGAGACGGTAGTCAACGTAACTGGGTTTCTTGTTGCAGTTTGAAGAGATTAGAGAAATTACATTTCAGTTGCCTTTGTTTGATATATGCTATAGGAAGCAACTAAAAGAGTTTTCAGTCTTTTTTTAAGCCACTTGTCGCATTAATTTCTGGGGCTTTTTTACACTGTACATTGATCACTTTGGCTTATTGAAAGTTTCAATGTGCAGCATTTATTGTGGGCTGAGTTAGAAAAGCGAATCCAGTTAAGGGCTGGGGAAGGGGGGGGTGCATCGAGGGTCTAAGGGAAGTAATTCTTGCAAGGGGCTTGAAAAGACCAATACAAGGTCTGCTGCGCCCCTATTTTCTTAAATTTTTGCCCATTTTCAGTGAAATCTGGCATGTGTGGATGGTGCATGCCTGGCAGTTCGCCAAGGACTGCACAGCAGCCTTTAAAGAAGACTTTAAATCCACTTTTATGCCTTTTTTTTTCACTGTTTTTAAACGATAAATTATGGCGCCATTTTGGAGCGATTTTGAAGCTCTCTGATTGGCTGTTGAATATCTGATTGGCCGTTGGTTCCCATTCTGATTTGGCTGTTGGTTCCCATTCTGATTTCCTTAAAGCTTCTCTGATTGGATAATTTCAGAGAGGGAAGAGATTTCATTGGCTGATGGGAAGGGGGGATATCTGTTTATTCTTATTAACCTTTTACCACACAATGACGCCTTTAAACACCCCTGAAAGAGAAGGCTTTTGAAAATAATCTGAGGAAAGGAGACAATGCAGATTACCAGCATTTTCTCCTTTTCCCACAATGTTTTCTACCCTATCAAAGAAAACATTGATTTTTAGTTATTCTTACATCTTATTGTATCTTTATGGCCTACTTCTAAATTCTTCAAACAAGAACAAGATTTTTTTATCGGAAAAAGTTTCAGCAACAGCAAACAGTTGCTTCTGAATTCTATATTTTTGCAAAGCGATTAAACATAAAATTGACTTTTGACTCGCGCGGTCGTCAAAATTGGTTCAATGTTTTCGTGACCCTGGTAAGAAAACAGGGAAAAATTTTGTTTACCTTTCTTTGATTTGTTTAACAGGTATCAGTTGCCTCCGAAAGTGTCAAAGTTGATTTTACGATTTTATGCGCAGCACGTATCAGTCACGTATGGGTGAGATGGTCATCGTAACCAAATCATTGGCCCTAGTGAGAGAAAATGAAAAAGAAAAATAGAAAAATCCCTATAATTGACTTTAAGCAACAGTTGTCGTCTGCTATAAAATATTCCGTAAGTCGATTTTTCATGTTTTCGCGGGTACGTAACCGGCACCTGCGAGACAATAGACAACCTTAATGGGTTTGTTGTCACGGTAAAAAATGACTGGAGAAGTAAAAAACAGATATTAGAAATTAAGTTCCCTATATTTGACCTATTAAGCAACAGGTGTCATCTGCTATGAAGTGTTCCGTAAGTCGAGTTTTCGCGTTTTCGCGGATACGTAACCGGCACCTATGAGACGGTAGTCTATATAGACTTGTCGTCATGGTATAAAGAGATTAGAGGAAAAAAATGTACATTTAAAATTTTGTTCCATTTGTTTGATGTATGCAATCAGAAGCATTCAGTCTTTTTTTTAGCCACTTGTCGCATTATTTTCTGGGGTTTTCGCATGAGCGTAACTGGCACATATGAGACGGTAGTCAACGTAACTGGGTTTCTTGTTGCAGTTTGAAGAGATTAGAGAAATTACATTTCAGTTGCCTTTGTTTGATATATGCTATAGGAAGCAACTAAAAGAGTTTTCAGTCTTTTTTTAGCCACTTGTCGCATTAATTTCTGGGGCTTTTTTACACTGTACATTGATCACTTTGGCTTATTGAAAGTTTCAATGTGCAGCATTTATTGTGGGCTGAGTTAGAAAAGCGAATCCAGTTAAGGGCTGGGGAAGGGGGGGGTGCATCGAGGGTCTAAGGGAAGTAATTCTTGCAAGGGGCTTGAAAAGACCAATACAAGGTCTGCTGCGCCCCTATTTTCTTAAATTTTTGCCCATTTTCAGTGAAATCTGGCATGTGTGGATGGTGCATGCCTGGCAGTTCGCCAAGGACTGCACAGCAGCCTTTAAAGAAGACTTTAAATCCACTTTTATGCCTTTTTTTTTCACTGTTTTTAAACGATAAATTATGGCGCCATTTTGGAGCGATTTTGAAGCTCTCTGATTGGCTGTTGAATATCTGATTGGCCGTTGGTTCCCATTCTGATTTGGCTGTTGGTTCCCATTCTGATTTCCTTAAAGCTTCTCTGATTGGATAATTTCAGAGAGGGAAGAGATTTCATTGGCTGATGGGAAGGGGGGATATCTGTTTATTCTTATTAACCTTTTACCACACAATGACGCCTTTAAACACCCCTGAAAGAGAAGGCTTTTGAAAATAATCTGAGGAAAGGAGACAATGCAGATTACCAGCATTTTCTCCTTTTCCCACAATGTTTTCTACCCTATCAAAGAAAACATTGATTTTTAGTTATTCTTACATCTTATTGTATCTTTATGGCCTACTTCTAAATTCTTCAAACAAGAACAAGATTTTTTTATCGGAAAAAGTTTCAGCAACAGCAAACAGTTGCTTCTGAATTCTATATTTTTGCAAAGCGATTAAACATAAAATTGACTTTTGACTCGCGCGGTCGTCAAAATTGGTTCAATGTTTTCGTGACCCTGGTAAGAAAACAGGGAAAAATTTTGTTTACCTTTCTTTGATTTGTTTAACAGGTATCAGTTGCCTCCGAAAGTGTCAAAGTTGATTTTACGATTTTATGCGCAGCACGTATCAGTCACGTATGGGTGAGATGGTCATCGTAACCAAATCATTGGCCCTAGTGAGAGAAAATGAAAAAGAAAAATAGAAAAATCCCTATAATTGACTTTAAGCAACAGTTGTCGTCTGCTATAAAATATTCCGTAAGTCGATTTTTCATGTTTTCGCGGGTACGTAACCGGCACCTGCGAGACAATAGACAACCTTAATGGGTTTGTTGTCACGGTAAAAAATGACTGGAGAAGTAAAAAACAGATATTAGAAATTAAGTTCCCTATATTTGACCTATTAAGCAACAGGTGTCATCTGCTATGAAGTGTTCCGTAAGTCGAGTTTTCGCGTTTTCGCGGATACGTAACCGGCACCTATGAGACGGTAGTCTATATAGACTTGTCGTCATGGTATAAAGAGATTAGAGGAAAAAAATGTACATTTAAAATTTTGTTCCATTTGTTTGATGTATGCAATCAGAAGCATTCAGTCTTTTTTTTAGCCACTTGTCGCATTATTTTCTGGGGTTTTCGCATGAGCGTAACTGGCACATATGAGACGGTAGTCAACGTAACTGGGTTTCTTGTTGCAGTTTGAAGAGATTAGAGAAATTACATTTCAGTTGCCTTTGTTTGATATATGCTATAGGAAGCAACTAAAAGAGTTTTCAGTCTTTTTTTAGCCACTTGTCGCATTAATTTCTGGGGCTTTTTTACACTGTACATTGATCACTTTGGCTTATTGAAAGTTTCAATGTGCAGCATTTATTGTGGGCTGAGTTAGAAAAGCGAATCCAGTTAAGGGCTGGGGAAGGGGGGGGGTGCATCGAGGGTCTAAGGGAAGTAATTCTTGCAAGGGGCTTGAAAAGACCAATACAAGGTCTGCTGCGCCCCTATTTTCTTAAATTTTTGCCCATTTTCAGTGAAATCTGGCATGTGTGGATGGTGCATGCCTGGCAGTTCGCCAAGGACTGCACAGCAGCCTTTAAAGAAGACTTTAAATCCACTTTTATGCCTTTTTTTTTCACTGTTTTTAAACGATAAATTATGGCGCCATTTTGGAGCGATTTTGAAGCTCTCTGATTGGCTGTTGAATATCTGATTGGCCGTTGGTTCCCATTCTGATTTGGCTGTTGGTTCCCATTCTGATTTCCTTAAAGCTTCTCTGATTGGATAATTTCAGAGAGGGAAGAGATTTCATTGGCTGATGGGAAGGGGGGATATCTGTTTATTCTTATTAACCTTTTACCACACAATGACGCCTTTAAACACCCCTGAAAGAGAAGGCTTTTGAAAATAATCTGAGGAAAGGAGACAATGCAGATTACCAGCATTTTCTCCTTTTCCCACAATGTTTTCTACCCTATCAAAGAAAACATTGATTTTTAGTTATTCTTACATCTTATTGTATCTTTATGGCCTACTTCTAAATTCTTCAAACAAGAACAAGATTTTTTTATCGGAAAAAGTTTCAGCAACAGCAAACAGTTGCTTCTGAATTCTATATTTTTGCAAAGCGATTAAACATAAAATTGACTTTTGACTCGCGCGGTCGTCAAAATTGGTTCAATGTTTTCGTGACCCTGGTAAGAAAACAGGGAAAAATTTTGTTTACCTTTCTTTGATTTGTTTAACAGGTATCAGTTGCCTCCGAAAGTGTCAAAGTTGATTTTACGATTTTATGCGCAGCACGTATCAGTCACGTATGGGTGAGATGGTCATCGTAACCAAATCATTGGCCCTAGTGAGAGAAAATGAAAAAGAAAAATAGAAAAATCCCTATAATTGACTTTAAGCAACAGTTGTCGTCTGCTATAAAATATTCCGTAAGTCGATTTTTCATGTTTTCGCGGGTACGTAACCGGCACCTGCGAGACAATAGACAACCTTAATGGGTTTGTTGTCACGGTAAAAAATGACTGGAGAAGTAAAAAACAGATATTAGAAATTAAGTTCCCTATATTTGACCTATTAAGCAACAGGTGTCATCTGCTATGAAGTGTTCCGTAAGTCGAGTTTTCGCGTTTTCGCGGATACGTAACTGGCACCTATGAGACGGTAGTCTATATAGACTTGTCGTCATGGTATAAAGAGATTAGAGGAAAAAAATGTACATTTAAAATTTTGTTCCATTTGTTTGATGTATGCAATCAGAAGCATTCAGTCTTTTTTTTAGCCACTTGTCGCATTATTTTCTGGGGTTTTCGCATGAGCGTAACTGGCACATATGAGACGGTAGTCAACGTAACTGGGTTTCTTGTTGCAGTTTGAAGAGATTAGAGAAATTACATTTCAGTTGCCTTTGTTTGATATATGCTATAGGAAGCAACTAAAAGAGTTTTCAGTCTTTTTTTAGCCACTTGTCGCATTAATTTCTGGGGCTTTTTTACACTGTACATTGATCACTTTGGCTTATTGAAAGTTTCAATGTGCAGCATTTATTGTGGGCTGAGTTAGAAAAGCGAATCCAGTTAAGGGCTGGGGAAGGGGGGGGGTGCATCGAGGGTCTAAGGGAAGTAATTCTTGCAAGGGGCTTGAAAAGACCAATACAAGGTCTGCTGCGCCCCTATTTTCTTAAATTTTTGCCCATTTTCAGTGAAATCTGGCATGTGTGGATGGTGCATGCCTGGCAGTTCGCCAAGGACTGCACAGCAGCCTTTAAAGAAGACTTTAAATCCACTTTTATGCCTTTTTTTTTCACTGTTTTTAAACGATAAATTATGGCGCCATTTTGGAGCGATTTTGAAGCTCTCTGATTGGCTGTTGAATATCTGATTGGCCGTTGGTTCCCATTCTGATTTGGCTGTTGGTTCCCATTCTGATTTCCTTAAAGCTTCTCTGATTGGATAATTTCAGAGAGGGAAGAGATTTCATTGGCTGATGGGAAGGGGGGATATCTGTTTATTCTTATTAACCTTTTACCACACAATGACGCCTTTAAACACCCCTGAAAGAGAAGGCTTTTGAAAATAATCTGAGGAAAGGAGACAATGCAGATTACCAGCATTTTCTCCTTTTCCCACAATGTTTTCTACCCTATCAAAGAAAACATTGATTTTTAGTTATTCTTACATCTTATTGTATCTTTATGGCCTACTTCTAAATTCTTCAAACAAGAACAAGATTTTTTTATCGGAAAAAGTTTCAGCAACAGCAAACAGTTGCTTCTGAATTCTATATTTTTGCAAAGCGATTAAACATAAAATTGACTTTTGACTCGCGCGGTCGTCAAAATTGGTTCAATGTTTTCGTGACCCTGGTAAGAAAACAGGGAAAAATTTTGTTTACCTTTCTTTGATTTGTTTAACAGGTATCAGTTGCCTCCGAAAGTGTCAAAGTTGATTTTACGATTTTATGCGCAGCACGTATCAGTCACGTATGGGTGAGATGGTCATCGTAACCAAATCATTGGCCCTAGTGAGAGAAAATGAAAAAGAAAAATAGAAAAATCCCTATAATTGACTTTAAGCAACAGTTGTCGTCTGCTATAAAATATTCCGTAAGTCGATTTTTCATGTTTTCGCGGGTACGTAACCGGCACCTGCGAGACAATAGACAACCTTAATGGGTTTGTTGTCACGGTAAAAAATGACTGGAGAAGTAAAAAACAGATATTAGAAATTAAGTTCCCTATATTTGACCTATTAAGCAACAGGTGTCATCTGCTATGAAGTGTTCCGTAAGTCGAGTTTTCGCGTTTTCGCGGATACGTAACCGGCACCTATGAGACGGTAGTCTATATAGACTTGTCGTCATGGTATAAAGAGATTAGAGGAAAAAAATGTACATTTAAAATTTTGTTCCATTTGTTTGATGTATGCAATCAGAAGCATTCAGTCTTTTTTTTAGCCACTTGTCGCATTATTTTCTGGGGTTTTCGCATGAGCGTAACTGGCACATATGAGACGGTAGTCAACGTAACTGGGTTTCTTGTTGCAGTTTGAAGAGATTAGAGAAATTACATTTCAGTTGCCTTTGTTTGATATATGCTATAGGAAGCAACTAAAAGAGTTTTCAGTCTTTTTTTAGCCACTTGTCGCATTAATTTCTGGGGCTTTTTTACACTGTACATTGATCACTTTGGCTTATTGAAAGTTTCAATGTGCAGCATTTATTGTGGGCTGAGTTAGAAAAGCGAATCCAGTTAAGGGCTGGGGAAGGGGGGGGGTGCATCGAGGGTCTAAGGGAAGTAATTCTTGCAAGGGGCTTGAAAAGACCAATACAAGGTCTGCTGCGCCCCTATTTTCTTAAATTTTTGCCCATTTTCAGTAAAATCTGGCATGTGTGGATGGTGCATACCTGGCAGTTCGCCAAGGACTGCACAGCAGCCTTTAAAGAAGACTTTAAATCCACTTTTATGCCTTTTTTTTTCACTGTTTTTAAACGATAAATTATGGCGCCATTTTGGAGCGATTTTGAAGCTCTCTGATTGGCTGTTGAATATCTGATTGGCCGTTGGTTCCCATTCTGATTTGGCTGTTGGTTCCCATTCTGATTTCCTTAAAGCTTCTCTGATTGGATAATTTCAGAGAGGGAAGAGATTTCATTGGCTGATGGGAAGGGGGGATATCTGTTTATTCTTATTAACCTTTTACCACACAATGACGCCTTTAAACACCCCTGAAAGAGAAGGCTTTTGAAAATAATCTGAGGAAAGGAGACAATGCAGATTACCAGCATTTTCTCCTTTTCCCACAATGTTTTCTACCCTATCAAAGAAAACATTGATTTTTAGTTATTCTTACATCTTATTGTATCTTTATGGCCTACTTCTAAATTCTTCAAACAAGAACAAGATTTTTTTATCGGAAAAAGTTTCAGCAACAGCAAACAGTTGCTTCTGAATTCTATATTTTTGCAAAGCGATTAAACATAAAATTGACTTTTGACTCGCGCGGTCGTCAAAATTGGTTCAATGTTTTCGTGACCCTGGTAAGAAAACAGGGAAAAATTTTGTTTACCTTTCTTTGATTTGTTTAACAGGTATCAGTTGCCTCCGAAAGTGTCAAAGTTGATTTTACGATTTTATGCGCAGCACGTATCAGTCACGTATGGGTGAGATGGTCATCGTAACCAAATCATTGGCCCTAGTGAGAGAAAATGAAAAAGAAAAATAGAAAAATCCCTATAATTGACTTTAAGCAACAGTTGTCGTCTGCTATAAAATATTCCGTAAGTCGATTTTTCATGTTTTCGCGGGTACGTAACCGGCACCTGCGAGACAATAGACAACCTTAATGGGTTTGTTGTCACGGTAAAAAATGACTGGAGAAGTAAAAAACAGATATTAGAAATTAAGTTCCCTATATTTGACCTATTAAGCAACAGGTGTCATCTGCTATGAAGTGTTCCGTAAGTCGAGTTTTCGCGTTTTCGCGGATACGTAACCGGCACCTATGAGACGGTAGTCTATATAGACTTGTCGTCATGGTATAAAGAGATTAGAGGAAAAAAATGTACATTTAAAATTTTGTTCCATTTGTTTGATGTATGCAATCAGAAGCATTCAGTCTTTTTTTTAGCCACTTGTCGCATTATTTTCTGGGGTTTTCGCATGAGCGTAACTGGCACATATGAGACGGTAGTCAACGTAACTGGGTTTCTTGTTGCAGTTTGAAGAGATTAGAGAAATTACATTTCAGTTGCCTTTGTTTGATATATGCTATAGGAAGCAACTAAAAGAGTTTTCAGTCTTTTTTTAGCCACTTGTCGCATTAATTTCTGGGGCTTTTTTACACTGTACATTGATCACTTTGGCTTATTGAAAGTTTCAATGTGCAGCATTTATTGTGGGCTGAGTTAGAAAAGCGAATCCAGTTAAGGGCTGGGGAAGGGGGGGGGTGCATCGAGGGTCTAAGGGAAGTAATTCTTGCAAGGGGCTTGAAAAGACCAATACAAGGTCTGCTGCGCCCCTATTTTCTTAAATTTTTGCCCATTTTCAGTGAAATCTGGCATGTGTGGATGGTGCATGCCTGGCAGTTCGCCAAGGACTGCACAGCAGCCTTTAAAGAAGACTTTAAATCCACTTTTATGCCTTTTTTTTTCACTGTTTTTAAACGATAAATTATGGCGCCATTTTGGAGCGATTTTGAAGCTCTCTGATTGGCTGTTGAATATCTGATTGGCCGTTGGTTCCCATTCTGATTTGGCTGTTGGTTCCCATTCTGATTTCCTTAAAGCTTCTCTGATTGGATAATTTCAGAGAGGGAAGAGATTTCATTGGCTGATGGGAAGGGGGGATATCTGTTTATTCTTATTAACCTTTTACCACACAATGACGCCTTTAAACACCCCTGAAAGAGAAGGCTTTTGAAAATAATCTGAGGAAAGGAGACAATGCAGATTACCAGCATTTTCTCCTTTTCCCACAATGTTTTCTACCCTATCAAAGAAAACATTGATTTTTAGTTATTCTTACATCTTATTGTATCTTTATGGCCTACTTCTAAATTCTTCAAACAAGAACAAGATTTTTTTATCGGAAAAAGTTTCAGCAACAGCAAACAGTTGCTTCTGAATTCTATATTTTTGCAAAGCGATTAAACATAAAATTGACTTTTGACTCGCGCGGTCGTCAAAATTGGTTCAATGTTTTCGTGACCCTGGTAAGAAAACAGGGAAAATTTTGTTTACCTTTCTTTGATTTGTTTAACAGGTATCAGTTGCCTCCGAAAGTGTCAAAGTTGATTTTACGATTTTATGCGCAGCACGTATCAGTCACGTATGGGTGAGATGGTCATCGTAACCAAATCATTGGCCCTAGTGAGAGAAAATGAAAAAGAAAAATAGAAAAATCCCTATAATTGACTTTAAGCAACAGTTGTCGTCTGCTATAAAATATTCCGTAAGTCGATTTTTCATGTTTTCGCGGGTACGTAACCGGCACCTGCGAGACAATAGACAACCTTAATGGGTTTGTTGTCACGGTAAAAAATGACTGGAGAAGTAAAAAACAGATATTAGAAATTAAGTTCCCTATATTTGACCTATTAAGCAACAGGTGTCATCTGCTATGAAGTGTTCCGTAAGTCGAGTTTTCGCGTTTTCGCGGATACGTAACCGGCACCTATGAGACGGTAGTCTATATAGACTTGTCGTCATGGTATAAAGAGATTAGAGGAAAAAAATGTACATTTAAAATTTTGTTCCATTTGTTTGATGTATGCAATCAGAAGCATTCAGTCTTTTTTTTAGCCACTTGTCGCATTATTTTCTGGGGTTTTCGCATGAGCGTAACTGGCACATATGAGACGGTAGTCAACGTAACTGGGTTTCTTGTTGCAGTTTGAAGAGATTAGAGAAATTACATTTCAGTTGCCTTTGTTTGATATATGCTATAGGAAGCAACTAAAAGAGTTTTCAGTCTTTTTTTAGCCACTTGTCGCATTAATTTCTGGGGCTTTTTTACACTGTACATTGATCACTTTGGCTTATTGAAAGTTTCAATGTGCAGCATTTATTGTGGGCTGAGTTAGAAAAGCGAATCCAGTTAAGGGCTGGGGAAGGGGGGGGGGTGCATCGAGGGTCTAAGGGAAGTAATTCTTGCAAGGGGCTTGAAAAGACCAATACAAGGTCTGCTGCGCCCCTATTTTCTTAAATTTTTGCCCATTTTCAGTAAAATCTGGCATGTGTGGATGGTGCATGCCTGGCAGTTCGCCAAGGACTGCACAGCAGCCTTTAAAGAAGACTTTAAATCCACTTTTATGCCTTTTTTTTTCACTGTTTTTAAACGATAAATTATGGCGCCATTTTGGAGCGATTTTGAAGCTCTCTGATTGGCTGTTGAATATCTGATTGGCCGTTGGTTCCCATTCTGATTTGGCTGTTGGTTCCCATTCTGATTTCCTTAAAGCTTCTCTGATTGGATAATTTCAGAGAGGGAAGAGATTTCATTGGCTGATGGGAAGGGGGGATATCTGTTTATTCTTATTAACCTTTTACCACACAATGACGCCTTTAAACACCCCTGAAAGAGAAGGCTTTTGAAAATAATCTGAGGAAAGGAGACAATGCAGATTACCAGCATTTTCTCCTTTTCCCACAATGTTTTCTACCCTATCAAAGAAAACATTGATTTTTAGTTATTCTTACATCTTATTGTATCTTTATGGCCTACTTCTAAATTCTTCAAACAAGAACAAGATTTTTTTATCGGAAAAAGTTTCAGCAACAGCAAACAGTTGCTTCTGAATTCTATATTTTTGCAAAGCGATTAAACATAAAATTGACTTTTGACTCGCGCGGTCGTCAAAATTGGTTCAATGTTTTCGTGACCCTGGTAAGAAAACAGGGAAAAATTTTGTTTACCTTTCTTTGATTTGTTTAACAGGTATCAGTTGCCTCCGAAAGTGTCAAAGTTGATTTTACGATTTTATGCGCAGCACGTATCAGTCACGTATGGGTGAGATGGTCATCGTAACCAAATCATTGGCCCTAGTGAGAGAAAATGAAAAAGAAAAATAGAAAAATCCCTATAATTGACTTTAAGCAACAGTTGTCGTCTGCTATAAAATATTCCGTAAGTCGATTTTTCATGTTTTCGCGGGTACGTAACCGGCACCTGCGAGACAATAGACAACCTTAATGGGTTAGTTGTCACGGTAAAAAATGACTGGAGAAGTAAAAAACAGATATTAGAAATTAAGTTCCCTATATTTGACCTATTAAGCAACAGGTGTCATCTGCTATGAAGTGTTCCGTAAGTCGAGTTTTCGCGTTTTCGCGGATACGTAACCGGCACCTATGAGACGGTAGTCTATATAGACTTGTCGTCATGGTATAAAGAGATTAGAGGAAAAAAATGTACATTTAAAATTTTGTTCCATTTGTTTGATGTATGCAATCAGAAGCATTCAGTCTTTTTTTTAGCCACTTGTCGCATTATTTTCTGGGGTTTTCGCATGAGCGTAACTGGCACATATGAGACGGTAGTCAACGTAACTGGGTTTCTTGTTGCAGTTTGAAGAGATTAGAGAAATTACATTTCAGTTGCCTTTGTTTGATATATGCTATAGGAAGCAACTAAAAGAGTTTTCAGTCTTTTTTTAGCCACTTGTCGCATTAATTTCTGGGGCTTTTTTACACTGTACATTGATCACTTTGGCTTATTGAAAGTTTCAATGTGCAGCATTTATTGTGGGCTGAGTTAGAAAAGCGAATCCAGTTAAGGGCTGGGGAAGGGGGGGGGTGCATCGAGGGTCTAAGGGAAGTAATTCTTGCAAGGGGCTTGAAAAGACCAATACAAGGTCTGCTGCGCCCCTATTTTCTTAAATTTTTGCCCATTTTCAGTGAAATCTGGCATGTGTGGATGGTGCATGCCTGGCAGTTCGCCAAGGACTGCACAGCAGCCTTTAAAGAAGACTTTAAATCCACTTTTATGCCTTTTTTTTTCACTGTTTTTAAACGATAAATTATGGCGCCATTTTGGAGCGATTTTGAAGCTCTCTGATTGGCTGTTGAATATCTGATTGGCCGTTGGTTCCCATTCTGATTTGGCTGTTGGTTCCCATTCTGATTTCCTTAAAGCTTCTCTGATTGGATAATTTCAGAGAGGGAAGAGATTTCATTGGCTGATGGGAAGGGGGGATATCTGTTTATTCTTATTAACCTTTTACCACACAATGACGCCTTTAAACACCCCTGAAAGAGAAGGCTTTTGAAAATAATCTGAGGAAAGGAGACAATGCAGATTACCAGCATTTTCTCCTTTTCCCACAATGTTTTCTACCCTATCAAAGAAAACATTGATTTTTAGTTATTCTTACATCTTATTGTATCTTTATGGCCTACTTCTAAATTCTTCAAACAAGAACAAGATTTTTTTATCGGAAAAAGTTTCAGCAACAGCAAACAGTTGCTTCTGAATTCTATATTTTTGCAAAGCGATTAAACATAAAATTGACTTTTGACTCGCGCGGTCGTCAAAATTGGTTCAATGTTTTCGTGACCCTGGTAAGAAAACAGGGAAAAATTTTGTTTACCTTTCTTTGATTTGTTTAACAGGTATCAGTTGCCTCCGAAAGTGTCAAAGTTGATTTTACGATTTTATGCGCAGCACGTATCAGTCACGTATGGGTGAGATGGTCATCGTAACCAAATCATTGGCCCTAGTGAGAGAAAATGAAAAAGAAAAATAGAAAAATCCCTATAATTGACTTTAAGCAACAGTTGTCGTCTGCTATAAAATATTCCGTAAGTCGATTTTTCATGTTTTCGCGGGTACGTAACCGGCACCTGCGAGACAATAGACAACCTTAATGGGTTTGTTGTCACGGTAAAAAATGACTGGAGAAGTAAAAAACAGATATTAGAAATTAAGTTCCCTATATTTGACCTATTAAGCAACAGGTGTCATCTGCTATGAAGTGTTCCGTAAGTCGAGTTTTCGCGTTTTCGCGGATACGTAACCGGCACCTATGAGACGGTAGTCTATATAGACTTGTCGTCATGGTATAAAGAGATTAGAGGAAAAAAATGTACATTTAAAATTTTGTTCCATTTGTTTGATGTATGCAATCAGAAGCATTCAGTCTTTTTTTTAGCCACTTGTCGCATTATTTTCTGGGGTTTTCGCATGAGCGTAACTGGCACATATGAGACGGTAGTCAACGTAACTGGGTTTCTTGTTGCAGTTTGAAGAGATTAGAGAAATTACATTTCAGTTGCCTTTGTTTGATATATGCTATAGGAAGCAACTAAAAGAGTTTTCAGTCTTTTTTTAGCCACTTGTCGCATTAATTTCTGGGGCTTTTTTACACTGTACATTGATCACTTTGGCTTATTGAAAGTTTCAATGTGCAGCATTTATTGTGGGCTGAGTTAGAAAAGCGAATCCAGTTAAGGGCTGGGGAAGGGGGGGGGTGCATCGAGGGTCTAAGGGAAGTAATTCTTGCAAGGGGCTTGAAAAGACCAATACAAGGTCTGCTGCGCCCCTATTTTCTTAAATTTTTGCCCATTTTCAGTGAAATCTGGCATGTGTGGATGGTGCATGCCTGGCAGTTCGCCAAGGACTGCACAGCAGCCTTTAAAGAAGACTTTAAATCCACTTTTATGCCTTTTTTTTTCACTGTTTTTAAACGATAAATTATGGCGCCATTTTGGAGCGATTTTGAAGCTCTCTGATTGGCTGTTGAATATCTGATTGGCCGTTGGTTCCCATTCTGATTTGGCTGTTGGTTCCCATTCTGATTTCCTTAAAGCTTCTCTGATTGGATAATTTCAGAGAGGGAAGAGATTTCATTGGCTGATGGGAAGGGGGGATATCTGTTTATTCTTATTAACCTTTTACCACACAATGACGCCTTTAAACACCCCTGAAAGAGAAGGCTTTTGAAAATAATCTGAGGAAAGGAGACAATGCAGATTACCAGCATTTTCTCCTTTTCCCACAATGTTTTCTACCCTATCAAAGAAAACATTGATTTTTAGTTATTCTTACATCTTATTGTATCTTTATGGCCTACTTCTAAATTCTTCAAACAAGAACAAGATTTTTTTATCGGAAAAAGTTTCAGCAACAGCAAACAGTTGCTTCTGAATTCTATATTTTTGCAAAGCGATTAAACATAAAATTGACTTTTGACTCGCGCGGTCGTCAAAATTGGTTCAATGTTTTCGTGACCCTGGTAAGAAAACAGGGAAAAATTTTGTTTACCTTTCTTTGATTTGTTTAACAGGTATCAGTTGCCTCCGAAAGTGTCAAAGTTGATTTTACGATTTTATGCGCAGCACGTATCAGTCACGTATGGGTGAGATGGTCATCGTAACCAAATCATTGGCCCTAGTGAGAGAAAATGAAAAAGAAAAATAGAAAAATCCCTATAATTGACTTTAAGCAACAGTTGTCGTCTGCTATAAAATATTCCGTAAGTCGATTTTTCATGTTTTCGCGGGTACGTAACCGGCACCTGCGAGACAATAGACAACCTTAATGGGTTTGTTGTCACGGTAAAAAATGACTGGAGAAGTAAAAAACAGATATTAGAAATTAAGTTCCCTATATTTGACCTATTAAGCAACAGGTGTCATCTGCTATGAAGTGTTCCGTAAGTCGAGTTTTCGCGTTTTCGCGGATACGTAACCGGCACCTATGAGACGGTAGTCTATATAGACTTGTCGTCATGGTATAAAGAGATTAGAGGAAAAAAATGTACATTTAAAATTTTGTTCCATTTGTTTGATGTATGCAATCAGAAGCATTCAGTCTTTTTTTTAGCCACTTGTCGCATTATTTTCTGGGGTTTTCGCATGAGCGTAACTGGCACATATGAGACGGTAGTCAACGTAACTGGGTTTCTTGTTGCAGTTTGAAGAGATTAGAGAAATTACATTTCAGTTGCCTTTGTTTGATATATGCTATAGGAAGCAACTAAAAGAGTTTTCAGTCTTTTTTTAGCCACTTGTCGCATTAATTTCTGGGGCTTTTTTACACTGTACATTGATCACTTTGGCTTATTGAAAGTTTCAATGTGCAGCATTTATTGTGGGCTGAGTTAGAAAAGCGAATCCAGTTAAGGGCTGGGGAAGGGGGGGGTGCATCGAGGGTCTAAGGGAAGTAATTCTTGCAAGGGGCTTGAAAAGACCAATACAAGGTCTGCTGCGCCCCTATTTTCTTAAATTTTTGCCCATTTTCAGTGAAATCTGGCATGTGTGGATGGTGCATGCCTGGCAGTTCGCCAAGGACTGCACAGCAGCCTTTAAAGAAGACTTTAAATCCACTTTTATGCCTTTTTTTTTCACTGTTTTTAAACGATAAATTATGGCGCCATTTTGGAGCGATTTTGAAGCTCTCTGATTGGCTGTTGAATATCTGATTGGCCGTTGGTTCCCATTCTGATTTGGCTGTTGGTTCCCATTCTGATTTCCTTAAAGCTTCTCTGATTGGATAATTTCAGAGAGGGAAGAGATTTCATTGGCTGATGGGAAGGGGGGATATCTGTTTATTCTTATTAACCTTTTACCACACAATGACGCCTTTAAACACCCCTGAAAGAGAAGGCTTTTGAAAATAATCTGAGGAAAGGAGACAATGCAGATTACCAGCATTTTCTCCTTTTCCCACAATGTTTTCTACCCTATCAAAGAAAACATTGATTTTTAGTTATTCTTACATCTTATTGTATCTTTATGGCCTACTTCTAAATTCTTCAAACAAGAACAAGATTTTTTTATCGGAAAAAGTTTCAGCAACAGCAAACAGTTGCTTCTGAATTCTATATTTTTGCAAAGCGATTAAACATAAAATTGACTTTTGACTCGCGCGGTCGTCAAAATTGGTTCAATGTTTTCGTGACCCTGGTAAGAAAACAGGGAAAAATTTTGTTTACCTTTCTTTGATTTGTTTAACAGGTATCAGTTGCCTCCGAAAGTGTCAAAGTTGATTTTACGATTTTATGCGCAGCACGTATCAGTCACGTATGGGTGAGATGGTCATCGTAACCAAATCATTGGCCCTAGTGAGAGAAAATGAAAAAGAAAAATAGAAAAATCCCTATAATTGACTTTAAGCAACAGTTGTCGTCTGCTATAAAATATTCCGTAAGTCGATTTTTCATGTTTTCGCGGGTACGTAACCGGCACCTGCGAGACAATAGACAACCTTAATGGGTTTGTTGTCACGGTAAAAAATGACTGGAGAAGTAAAAAACAGATATTAGAAATTAAGTTCCCTATATTTGACCTATTAAGCAACAGGTGTCATCTGCTATGAAGTGTTCCGTAAGTCGAGTTTTCGCGTTTTCGCGGATACGTAACCGGCACCTATGAGACGGTAGTCTATATAGACTTGTCGTCATGGTATAAAGAGATTAGAGGAAAAAAATGTACATTTAAAATTTTGTTCCATTTGTTTGATGTATGCAATCAGAAGCATTCAGTCTTTTTTTTAGCCACTTGTCGCATTATTTTCTGGGGTTTTCGCATGAGCGTAACTGGCACATATGAGACGGTAGTCAACGTAACTGGGTTTCTTGTTGCAGTTTGAAGAGATTAGAGAAATTACATTTCAGTTGCCTTTGTTTGATATATGCTATAGGAAGCAACTAAAAGAGTTTTCAGTCTTTTTTTAGCCACTTGTCGCATTAATTTCTGGGGCTTTTTTACACTGTACATTGATCACTTTGGCTTATTGAAAGTTTCAATGTGCAGCATTTATTGTGGGCTGAGTTAGAAAAGCGAATCCAGTTAAGGGCTGGGGAAGGGGGGGGGTGCATCGAGGGTCTAAGGGAAGTAATTCTTGCAAGGGGCTTGAAAAGACCAATACAAGGTCTGCTGCGCCCCTATTTTCTTAAATTTTTGCCCATTTTCAGTAAAATCTGGCATGTGTGGATGGTGCATACCTGGCAGTTCGCCAAGGACTGCACAGCAGCCTTTAAAGAAGACTTTAAATCCACTTTTATGCCTTTTTTTTTCACTGTTTTTAAACGATAAATTATGGCGCCATTTTGGAGCGATTTTGAAGCTCTCTGATTGGCTGTTGAATATCTGATTGGCCGTTGGTTCCCATTCTGATTTGGCTGTTGGTTCCCATTCTGATTTCCTTAAAGCTTCTCTGATTGGATAATTTCAGAGAGGGAAGAGATTTCATTGGCTGATGGGAAGGGGGGATATCTGTTTATTCTTATTAACCTTTTACCACACAATGACGCCTTTAAACACCCCTGAAAGAGAAGGCTTTTGAAAATAATCTGAGGAAAGGAGACAATGCAGATTACCAGCATTTTCTCCTTTTCCCACAATGTTTTCTACCCTATCAAAGAAAACATTGATTTTTAGTTATTCTTACATCTTATTGTATCTTTATGGCCTACTTCTAAATTCTTCAAACAAGAACAAGATTTTTTTATCGGAAAAAGTTTCAGCAACAGCAAACAGTTGCTTCTGAATTCTATATTTTTGCAAAGCGATTAAACATAAAATTGACTTTTGACTCGCGCGGTCGTCAAAATTGGTTCAATGTTTTCGTGACCCTGGTAAGAAAACAGGGAAAAATTTTGTTTACCTTTCTTTGATTTGTTTAACAGGTATCAGTTGCCTCCGAAAGTGTCAAAGTTGATTTTACGATTTTATGCGCAGCACGTATCAGTCACGTATGGGTGAGATGGTCATCGTAACCAAATCATTGGCCCTAGTGAGAGAAAATGAAAAAGAAAAATAGAAAAATCCCTATAATTGACTTTAAGCAACAGTTGTCGTCTGCTATAAAATATTCCGTAAGTCGATTTTTCATGTTTTCGCGGGTACGTAACCGGCACCTGCGAGACAATAGACAACCTTAATGGGTTTGTTGTCACGGTAAAAAATGACTGGAGAAGTAAAAAACAGATATTAGAAATTAAGTTCCCTATATTTGACCTATTAAGCAACAGGTGTCATCTGCTATGAAGTGTTCCGTAAGTCGAGTTTTCGCGTTTTCGCGGATACGTAACCGGCACCTATGAGACGGTAGTCTATATAGACTTGTCGTCATGGTATAAAGAGATTAGAGGAAAAAAATGTACATTTAAAATTTTGTTCCATTTGTTTGATGTATGCAATCAGAAGCATTCAGTCTTTTTTTTAGCCACTTGTCGCATTATTTTCTGGGGTTTTCGCATGAGCGTAACTGGCACATATGAGACGGTAGTCAACGTAACTGGGTTTCTTGTTGCAGTTTGAAGAGATTAGAGAAATTACATTTCAGTTGCCTTTGTTTGATATATGCTATAGGAAGCAACTAAAAGAGTTTTCAGTCTTTTTTTAGCCACTTGTCGCATTAATTTCTGGGGCTTTTTTACACTGTACATTGATCACTTTGGCTTATTGAAAGTTTCAATGTGCAGCATTTATTGTGGGCTGAGTTAGAAAAGCGAATCCAGTTAAGGGCTGGGGAAGGGGGGGGGTGCATCGAGGGTCTAAGGAAAGTAATTCTTGCAAGGGGCTTGAAAAGACCAATACAAGGTCTGCTGCGCCCCTATTTTCTTAAATTTTTGCCCATTTTCAGTAAAATCTGGCATGTGTGGATGGTGCATACCTGGCAGTTCGCCAAGGACTGCACAGCAGCCTTTAAAGAAGACTTTAAATCCACTTTTATGCCTTTTTTTTTCACTGTTTTTAAACGATAAATTATGGCGCCATTTTGGAGCGATTTTGAAGCTCTCTGATTGGCTGTTGAATATCTGATTGGCCGTTGGTTCCCATTCTGATTTGGCTGTTGGTTCCCATTCTGATTTCCTTAAAGCTTCTCTGATTGGATAATTTCAGAGAGGGAAGAGATTTCATTGGCTGATGGGAAGGGGGGATATCTGTTTATTCTTATTAACCTTTTACCACACAATGACGCCTTTAAACACCCCTGAAAGAGAAGGCTTTTGAAAATAATCTGAGGAAAGGAGACAATGCAGATTACCAGCATTTTCTCCTTTTCCCACAATGTTTTCTACCCTATCAAAGAAAACATTGATTTTTAGTTATTCTTACATCTTATTGTATCTTTATGGCCTACTTCTAAATTCTTCAAACAAGAACAAGATTTTTTTATCGGAAAAAGTTTCAGCAACAGCAAACAGTTGCTTCTGAATTCTATATTTTTGCAAAGCGATTAAACATAAAATTGACTTTTGACTCGCGCGGTCGTCAAAATTGGTTCAATGTTTTCGTGACCCTGGTAAGAAAACAGGGAAAAATTTTGTTTACCTTTCTTTGATTTGTTTAACAGGTATCAGTTGCCTCCGAAAGTGTCAAAGTTGATTTTACGATTTTATGCGCAGCACGTATCAGTCACGTATGGGTGAGATGGTCATCGTAACCAAATCATTGGCCCTAGTGAGAGAAAATGAAAAAGAAAAATAGAAAAATCCCTATAATTGACTTTAAGCAACAGTTGTCGTCTGCTATAAAATATTCCGTAAGTCGATTTTTCATGTTTTCGCGGGTACGTAACCGGCACCTGCGAGACAATAGACAACCTTAATGGGTTTGTTGTCACGGTAAAAAATGACTGGAGAAGTAAAAAACAGATATTAGAAATTAAGTTCCCTATATTTGACCTATTAAGCAACAGGTGTCATCTGCTATGAAGTGTTCCGTAAGTCGAGTTTTCGCGTTTTCGCGGATACGTAACCGGCACCTATGAGACGGTAGTCTATATAGACTTGTCGTCATGGTATAAAGAGATTAGAGGAAAAAAATGTACATTTAAAATTTTGTTCCATTTGTTTGATGTATGCAATCAGAAGCATTCAGTCTTTTTTTTAGCCACTTGTCGCATTATTTTCTGGGGTTTTCGCATGAGCGTAACTGGCACATATGAGACGGTAGTCAACGTAACTGGGTTTCTTGTTGCAGTTTGAAGAGATTAGAGAAATTACATTTCAGTTGCCTTTGTTTGATATATGCTATAGGAAGCAACTAAAAGAGTTTTCAGTCTTTTTTTAGCCACTTGTCGCATTAATTTCTGGGGCTTTTTTACACTGTACATTGATCACTTTGGCTTATTGAAAGTTTCAATGTGCAGCATTTATTGTGGGCTGAGTTAGAAAAGCGAATCCAGTTAAGGGCTGGGGAAGGGGGGGGGTGCATCGAGGGTCTAAGGGAAGTAATTCTTGCAAGGGGCTTGAAAAGACCAATACAAGGTCTGCTGCGCCCCTATTTTCTTAAATTTTTGCCCATTTTCAGTGAAATCTGGCATGTGTGGATGGTGCATGCCTGGCAGTTCGCCAAGGACTGCACAGCAGCCTTTAAAGAAGACTTTAAATCCACTTTTATGCCTTTTTTTTTCACTGTTTTTAAACGATAAATTATGGCGCCATTTTGGAGCGATTTTGAAGCTCTCTGATTGGCTGTTGAATATCTGATTGGCCGTTGGTTCCCATTCTGATTTGGCTGTTGGTTCCCATTCTGATTTCCTTAAAGCTTCTCTGATTGGATAATTTCAGAGAGGGAAGAGATTTCATTGGCTGATGGGAAGGGGGGATATCTGTTTATTCTTATTAACCTTTTACCACACAATGACGCCTTTAAACACCCCTGAAAGAGAAGGCTTTTGAAAATAATCTGAGGAAAGGAGACAATGCAGATTACCAGCATTTTCTCCTTTTCCCACAATGTTTTCTACCCTATCAAAGAAAACATTGATTTTTAGTTATTCTTACATCTTATTGTATCTTTATGGCCTACTTCTAAATTCTTCAAACAAGAACAAGATTTTTTTATCGGAAAAAGTTTCAGCAACAGCAAACAGTTGCTTCTGAATTCTATATTTTTGCAAAGCGATTAAACATAAAATTGACTTTTGACTCGCGCGGTCGTCAAAATTGGTTCAATGTTTTCGTGACCCTGGTAAGAAAACAGGGAAAAATTTTGTTTACCTTTCTTTGATTTGTTTAACAGGTATCAGTTGCCTCCGAAAGTGTCAAAGTTGATTTTACGATTTTATGCGCAGCACGTATCAGTCACGTATGGGTGAGATGGTCATCGTAACCAAATCATTGGCCCTAGTGAGAGAAAATGAAAAAGAAAAATAGAAAAATCCCTATAATTGACTTTAAGCAACAGTTGTCGTCTGCTATAAAATATTCCGTAAGTCGATTTTTCATGTTTTCGCGGGTACGTAACCGGCACCTGCGAGACAATAGACAACCTTAATGGGTTTGTTGTCACGGTAAAAAATGACTGGAGAAGTAAAAAACAGATATTAGAAATTAAGTTCCCTATATTTGACCTATTAAGCAACAGGTGTCATCTGCTATGAAGTGTTCCGTAAGTCGAGTTTTCGCGTTTTCGCGGATACGTAACCGGCACCTATGAGACGGTAGTCTATATAGACTTGTCGTCATGGTATAAAGAGATTAGAGGAAAAAAATGTACATTTAAAATTTTGTTCCATTTGTTTGATGTATGCAATCAGAAGCATTCAGTCTTTTTTTTAGCCACTTGTCGCATTATTTTCTGGGGTTTTCGCATGAGCGTAACTGGCACATATGAGACGGTAGTCAACGTAACTGGGTTTCTTGTTGCAGTTTGAAGAGATTAGAGAAATTACATTTCAGTTGCCTTTGTTTGATATATGCTATAGGAAGCAACTAAAAGAGTTTTCAGTCTTTTTTTAGCCACTTGTCGCATTAATTTCTGGGGCTTTTTTACACTGTACATTGATCACTTTGGCTTATTGAAAGTTTCAATGTGCAGCATTTATTGTGGGCTGAGTTAGAAAAGCGAATCCAGTTAAGGGCTGGGGAAGGGGGGGGTGCATCGAGGGTCTAAGGGAAGTAATTCTTGCAAGGGGCTTGAAAAGACCAATACAAGGTCTGCTGCGCCCCTATTTTCTTAAATTTTTGCCCATTTTCAGTAAAATCTGGCATGTGTGGATGGTGCATGCCTGGCAGTTCGCCAAGGACTGCACAGCAGCCTTTAAAGAAGACTTTAAATCCACTTTTATGCCTTTTTTTTTCACTGTTTTTAAACGATAAATTATGGCGCCATTTTGGAGCGATTTTGAAGCTCTCTGATTGGCTGTTGAATATCTGATTGGCCGTTGGTTCCCATTCTGATTTGGCTGTTGGTTCCCATTCTGATTTCCTTAAAGCTTCTCTGATTGGATAATTTCAGAGAGGGAAGAGATTTCATTGGCTGATGGGAAGGGGGGATATCTGTTTATTCTTATTAACCTTTTACCACACAATGACGCCTTTAAACACCCCTGAAAGAGAAGGCTTTTGAAAATAATCTGAGGAAAGGAGACAATGCAGATTACCAGCATTTTCTCCTTTTCCCACAATGTTTTCTACCCTATCAAAGAAAACATTGATTTTTAGTTATTCTTACATCTTATTGTATCTTTATGGCCTACTTCTAAATTCTTCAAACAAGAACAAGATTTTTTTATCGGAAAAAGTTTCAGCAACAGCAAACAGTTGCTTCTGAATTCTATATTTTTGCAAAGCGATTAAACATAAAATTGACTTTTGACTCGCGCGGTCGTCAAAATTGGTTCAATGTTTTCGTGACCCTGGTAAGAAAACAGGGAAAAATTTTGTTTACCTTTCTTTGATTTGTTTAACAGGTATCAGTTGCCTCCGAAAGTGTCAAAGTTGATTTTACGATTTTATGCGCAGCACGTATCAGTCACGTATGGGTGAGATGGTCATCGTAACCAAATCATTGGCCCTAGTGAGAGAAAATGAAAAAGAAAAATAGAAAAATCCCTATAATTGACTTTAAGCAACAGTTGTCGTCTGCTATAAAATATTCCGTAAGTCGATTTTTCATGTTTTCGCGGGTACGTAACCGGCACCTGCGAGACAATAGACAACCTTAATGGGTTTGTTGTCACGGTAAAAAATGACTGGAGAAGTAAAA
This sequence comes from Tridacna crocea, assembly GCA_943736015.1. Classification (NCBI taxonomy): domain Eukaryota; kingdom Metazoa; phylum Mollusca; class Bivalvia; order Cardiida; family Cardiidae; genus Tridacna; species Tridacna crocea. The sequence goes on along the minus strand of OX031059.1, from coordinate 31,788,818 downwards.
AACAGATATTAGAAATTAAGTTCCCTATATTTGACCTATTAAGCAACAGGTGTCATCTGCTATGAAGTGTTCCGTAAGTCGAGTTTTCGCGTTTTCGCGGATACGTAACCGGCACCTATGAGACGGTAGTCTATATAGACTTGTCGTCATGGTATAAAGAGATTAGAGGAAAAAAATGTACATTTAAAATTTTGTTCCATTTGTTTGATGTATGCAATCAGAAGCATTCAGTCTTTTTTTTAGCCACTTGTCGCATTATTTTCTGGGGTTTTCGCATGAGCGTAACTGGCACATATGAGACGGTAGTCAACGTAACTGGGTTTCTTGTTGCAGTTTGAAGAGATTAGAGAAATTACATTTCAGTTGCCTTTGTTTGATATATGCTATAGGAAGCAACTAAAAGAGTTTTCAGTCTTTTTTTAGCCACTTGTCGCATTAATTTCTGGGGCTTTTTTACACTGTACATTGATCACTTTGGCTTATTGAAAGTTTCAATGTGCAGCATTTATTGTGGGCTGAGTTAGAAAAGCGAATCCAGTTAAGGGCTGGGGAAGGGGGGGGGGTGCATCGAGGGTCTAAGGGAAGTAATTCTTGCAAGGGGCTTGAAAAGACCAATACAAGGTCTGCTGCGCCCCTATTTTCTTAAATTTTTGCCCATTTTCAGTGAAATCTGGCATGTGTGGATGGTGCATGCCTGGCAGTTCGCCAAGGACTGCACAGCAGCCTTTAAAGAAGACTTTAAATCCACTTTTATGCCTTTTTTTTTCACTGTTTTTAAACGATAAATTATGGCGCCATTTTGGAGCGATTTTGAAGCTCTCTGATTGGCTGTTGAATATCTGATTGGCCGTTGGTTCCCATTCTGATTTGGCTGTTGGTTCCCATTCTGATTTCCTTAAAGCTTCTCTGATTGGATAATTTCAGAGAGGGAAGAGATTTCATTGGCTGATGGGAAGGGGGGATATCTGTTTATTCTTATTAACCTTTTACCACACAATGACGCCTTTAAACACCCCTGAAAGAGAAGGCTTTTGAAAATAATCTGAGGAAAGGAGACAATGCAGATTACCAGCATTTTCTCCTTTTCCCACAATGTTTTCTACCCTATCAAAGAAAACATTGATTTTTAGTTATTCTTACATCTTATTGTATCTTTATGGCCTACTTCTAAATTCTTCAAACAAGAACAAGATTTTTTTATCGGAAAAAGTTTCAGCAACAGCAAACAGTTGCTTCTGAATTCTATATTTTTGCAAAGCGATTAAACATAAAATTGACTTTTGACTCGCGCGGTCGTCAAAATTGGTTCAATGTTTTCGTGACCCTGGTAAGAAAACAGGGAAAAATTTTGTTTACCTTTCTTTGATTTGTTTAACAGGTATCAGTTGCCTCCGAAAGTGTCAAAGTTGATTTTACGATTTTATGCGCAGCACGTATCAGTCACGTATGGGTGAGATGGTCATCGTAACCAAATCATTGGCCCTAGTGAGAGAAAATGAAAAAGAAAAATAGAAAAATCCCTATAATTGACTTTAAGCAACAGTTGTCGTCTGCTATAAAATATTCCGTAAGTCGATTTTTCATGTTTTCGCGGGTACGTAACCGGCACCTGCGAGACAATAGACAACCTTAATGGGTTTGTTGTCACGGTAAAAAATGACTGGAGAAGTAAAAAACAGATATTAGAAATTAAGTTCCCTATATTTGACCTATTAAGCAACAGGTGTCATCTGCTATGAAGTGTTCCGTAAGTCGAGTTTTCGCGTTTTCGCGGATACGTAACCGGCACCTATGAGACGGTAGTCTATATAGACTTGTCGTCATGGTATAAAGAGATTAGAGGAAAAAAATGTACATTTAAAATTTTGTTCCATTTGTTTGATGTATGCAATCAGAAGCATTCAGTCTTTTTTTTAGCCACTTGTCGCATTATTTTCTGGGGTTTTCGCATGAGCGTAACTGGCACATATGAGACGGTAGTCAACGTAACTGGGTTTCTTGTTGCAGTTTGAAGAGATTAGAGAAATTACATTTCAGTTGCCTTTGTTTGATATATGCTATAGGAAGCAACTAAAAGAGTTTTCAGTCTTTTTTTAGCCACTTGTCGCATTAATTTCTGGGGCTTTTTTACACTGTACATTGATCACTTTGGCTTATTGAAAGTTTCAATGTGCAGCATTTATTGTGGGCTGAGTTAGAAAAGCGAATCCAGTTAAGGGCTGGGGAAGGGGGGGGTGCATCGAGGGTCTAAGGGAAGTAATTCTTGCAAGGGGCTTGAAAAGACCAATACAAGGTCTGCTGCGCCCCTATTTTCTTAAATTTTTGCCCATTTTCAGTGAAATCTGGCATGTGTGGATGGTGCATGCCTGGCAGTTCGCCAAGGACTGCACAGCAGCCTTTAAAGAAGACTTTAAATCCACTTTTATGCCTTTTTTTTTCACTGTTTTTAAACGATAAATTATGGCGCCATTTTGGAGCGATTTTGAAGCTCTCTGATTGGCTGTTGAATATCTGATTGGCCGTTGGTTCCCATTCTGATTTGGCTGTTGGTTCCCATTCTGATTTCCTTAAAGCTTCTCTGATTGGATAATTTCAGAGAGGGAAGAGATTTCATTGGCTGATGGGAAGGGGGGATATCTGTTTATTCTTATTAACCTTTTACCACACAATGACGCCTTTAAACACCCCTGAAAGAGAAGGCTTTTGAAAATAATCTGAGGAAAGGAGACAATGCAGATTACCAGCATTTTCTCCTTTTCCCACAATGTTTTCTACCCTATCAAAGAAAACATTGATTTTTAGTTATTCTTACATCTTATTGTATCTTTATGGCCTACTTCTAAATTCTTCAAACAAGAACAAGATTTTTTTATCGGAAAAAGTTTCAGCAACAGCAAACAGTTGCTTCTGAATTCTATATTTTTGCAAAGCGATTAAACATAAAATTGACTTTTGACTCGCGCGGTCGTCAAAATTGGTTCAATGTTTTCGTGACCCTGGTAAGAAAACAGGGAAAAATTTTGTTTACCTTTCTTTGATTTGTTTAACAGGTATCAGTTGCCTCCGAAAGTGTCAAAGTTGATTTTACGATTTTATGCGCAGCACGTATCAGTCACGTATGGGTGAGATGGTCATCGTAACCAAATCATTGGCCCTAGTGAGAGAAAATGAAAAAGAAAAATAGAAAAATCCCTATAATTGACTTTAAGCAACAGTTGTCGTCTGCTATAAAATATTCCGTAAGTCGATTTTTCATGTTTTCGCGGGTACGTAACCGGCACCTGCGAGACAATAGACAACCTTAATGGGTTTGTTGTCACGGTAAAAAATGACTGGAGAAGTAAAAAACAGATATTAGAAATTAAGTTCCCTATATTTGACCTATTAAGCAACAGGTGTCATCTGCTATGAAGTGTTCCGTAAGTCGAGTTTTCGCGTTTTCGCGGATACGTAACCGGCACCTATGAGACGGTAGTCTATATAGACTTGTCGTCATGGTATAAAGAGATTAGAGGAAAAAAATGTACATTTAAAATTTTGTTCCATTTGTTTGATGTATGCAATCAGAAGCATTCAGTCTTTTTTTTAGCCACTTGTCGCATTATTTTCTGGGGTTTTCGCATGAGCGTAACTGGCACATATGAGACGGTAGTCAACGTAACTGGGTTTCTTGTTGCAGTTTGAAGAGATTAGAGAAATTACATTTCAGTTGCCTTTGTTTGATATATGCTATAGGAAGCAACTAAAAGAGTTTTCAGTCTTTTTTTAGCCACTTGTCGCATTAATTTCTGGGGCTTTTTTACACTGTACATTGATCACTTTGGCTTATTGAAAGTTTCAATGTGCAGCATTTATTGTGGGCTGAGTTAGAAAAGCGAATCCAGTTAAGGGCTGGGGAAGGGGGGGGTGCATCGAGGGTCTAAGGGAAGTAATTCTTGCAAGGGGCTTGAAAAGACCAATACAAGGTCTGCTGCGCCCCTATTTTCTTAAATTTTTGCCCATTTTCAGTGAAATCTGGCATGTGTGGATGGTGCATGCCTGGCAGTTCGCCAAGGACTGCACAGCAGCCTTTAAAGAAGACTTTAAATCCACTTTTATGCCTTTTTTTTTCACTGTTTTTAAACGATAAATTATGGCGCCATTTTGGAGCGATTTTGAAGCTCTCTGATTGGCTGTTGAATATCTGATTGGCCGTTGGTTCCCATTCTGATTTGGCTGTTGGTTCCATTCTGATTTCCTTAAAGCTTCTCTGATTGGATAATTTCAGAGAGGGAAGAGATTTCATTGGCTGATGGGAAGGGGGGATATCTGTTTATTCTTATTAACCTTTTACCACACAATGACGCCTTTAAACACCCCTGAAAGAGAAGGCTTTTGAAAATAATCTGAGGAAAGGAGACAATGCAGATTACCAGCATTTTCTCCTTTTCCCACAATGTTTTCTACCCTATCAAAGAAAACATTGATTTTTAGTTATTCTTACATCTTATTGTATCTTTATGGCCTACTTCTAAATTCTTCAAACAAGAACAAGATTTTTTTATCGGAAAAAGTTTCAGCAACAGCAAACAGTTGCTTCTGAATTCTATATTTTTGCAAAGCGATTAAACATAAAATTGACTTTTGACTCGCGCGGTCGTCAAAATTGGTTCAATGTTTTCGTGACCCTGGTAAGAAAACAGGGAAAAATTTTGTTTACCTTTCTTTGATTTGTTTAACAGGTATCAGTTGCCTCCGAAAGTGTCAAAGTTGATTTTACGATTTTATGCGCAGCACGTATCAGTCACGTATGGGTGAGATGGTCATCGTAACCAAATCATTGGCCCTAGTGAGAGAAAATGAAAAAGAAAAATAGAAAAATCCCTATAATTGACTTTAAGCAACAGTTGTCGTCTGCTATAAAATATTCCGTAAGTCGATTTTTCATGTTTTCGCGGGTACGTAACCGGCACCTGCGAGACAATAGACAACCTTAATGGGTTTGTTGTCACGGTAAAAAATGACTGGAGAAGTAAAAAACAGATATTAGAAATTAAGTTCCCTATATTTGACCTATTAAGCAACAGGTGTCATCTGCTATGAAGTGTTCCGTAAGTCGAATTTTCGCGTTTTCGCGGATACGTAACCGGCACCTATGAGACGGTAGTCTATATAGACTTGTCGTCATGGTATAAAGAGATTAGAGGAAAAAAATGTACATTTAAAATTTTGTTCCATTTGTTTGATGTATGCAATCAGAAGCATTCAGTCTTTTTTTTAGCCACTTGTCGCATTATTTTCTGGGGTTTTCGCATGAGCGTAACTGGCACATATGAGACGGTAGTCAACGTAACTGGGTTTCTTGTTGCAGTTTGAAGAGATTAGAGAAATTACATTTCAGTTGCCTTTGTTTGATATATGCTATAGGAAGCAACTAAAAGAGTTTTCAGTCTTTTTTTAGCCACTTGTCGCATTAATTTCTGGGGCTTTTTTACACTGTACATTGATCACTTTGGCTTATTGAAAGTTTCAATGTGCAGCATTTATTGTGGGCTGAGTTAGAAAAGCGAATCCAGTTAAGGGCTGGGGAAGGGGGGGGGTGCATCGAGGGTCTAAGGGAAGTAATTCTTGCAAGGGGCTTGAAAAGACCAATACAAGGTCTGCTGCGCCCCTATTTTCTTAAATTTTTGCCCATTTTCAGTGAAATCTGGCATGTGTGGATGGTGCATGCCTGGCAGTTCGCCAAGGACTGCACAGCAGCCTTTAAAGAAGACTTTAAATCCACTTTTATGCCTTTTTTTTTCACTGTTTTTAAACGATAAATTATGGCGCCATTTTGGAGCGATTTTGAAGCTCTCTGATTGGCTGTTGAATATCTGATTGGCCGTTGGTTCCCATTCTGATTTGGCTGTTGGTTCCCATTCTGATTTCCTTAAAGCTTCTCTGATTGGATAATTTCAGAGAGGGAAGAGATTTCATTGGCTGATGGGAAGGGGGGATATCTGTTTATTCTTATTAACCTTTTACCACACAATGACGCCTTTAAACACCCCTGAAAGAGAAGGCTTTTGAAAATAATCTGAGGAAAGGAGACAATGCAGATTACCAGCATTTTCTCCTTTTCCCACAATGTTTTCTACCCTATCAAAGAAAACATTGATTTTTAGTTATTCTTACATCTTATTGTATCTTTATGGCCTACTTCTAAATTCTTCAAACAAGAACAAGATTTTTTTATCGGAAAAAGTTTCAGCAACAGCAAACAGTTGCTTCTGAATTCTATATTTTTGCAAAGCGATTAAACATAAAATTGACTTTTGACTCGCGCGGTCGTCAAAATTGGTTCAATGTTTTCGTGACCCTGGTAAGAAAACAGGGAAAAATTTTGTTTACCTTTCTTTGATTTGTTTAACAGGTATCAGTTGCCTCCGAAAGTGTCAAAGTTGATTTTACGATTTTATGCGCAGCACGTATCAGTCACGTATGGGTGAGATGGTCATCGTAACCAAATCATTGGCCCTAGTGAGAGAAAATGAAAAAGAAAAATAGAAAAATCCCTATAATTGACTTTAAGCAACAGTTGTCGTCTGCTATAAAATATTCCGTAAGTCGATTTTTCATGTTTTCGCGGGTACGTAACCGGCACCTGCGAGACAATAGACAACCTTAATGGGTTTGTTGTCACGGTAAAAAATGACTGGAGAAGTAAAAAACAGATATTAGAAATTAAGTTCCCTATATTTGACCTATTAAGCAACAGGTGTCATCTGCTATGAAGTGTTCCGTAAGTCGAGTTTTCGCGTTTTCGCGGATACGTAACCGGCACCTATGAGACGGTAGTCGATATAGACTTGTCGTCATGGTATAAAGAGATTAGAGGAAAAAAATGTACATTTAAAATTTTGTTCCATTTGTTTGATGTATGCAATCAGAAGCATTCAGTCTTTTTTTTAGCCACTTGTCGCATTATTTTCTGGGGTTTTCGCATGAGCGTAACTGGCACATATGAGACGGTAGTCAACGTAACTGGGTTTCTTGTTGCAGTTTGAAGAGATTAGAGAAATTACATTTCAGTTGCCTTTGTTTGATATATGCTATAGGAAGCAACTAAAAGAGTTTTCAGTCTTTTTTTAGCCACTTGTCGCATTAATTTCTGGGGCTTTTTTACACTGTACATTGATCACTTTGGCTTATTGAAAGTTTCAATGTGCAGCATTTATTGTGGGCTGAGTTAGAAAAGCGAATCCAGTTAAGGGCTGGGGAAGGGGGGGGGTGCATCGAGGGTCTAAGGGAAGTAATTCTTGCAAGGGGCTTGAAAAGACCAATACAAGGTCTGCTGCGCCCCTATTTTCTTAAATTTTTGCCCATTTTCAGTGAAATCTGGCATGTGTGGATGGTGCATGCCTGGCAGTTCGCCAAGGACTGCACAGCAGCCTTTAAAGAAGACTTTAAATCCACTTTTATGCCTTTTTTTTTCACTGTTTTTAAACGATAAATTATGGCGCCATTTTGGAGCGATTTTGAAGCTCTCTGATTGGCTGTTGAATATCTGATTGGCCGTTGGTTCCCATTCTGATTTGGCTGTTGGTTCCCATTCTGATTTCCTTAAAGCTTCTCTGATTGGATAATTTCAGAGAGGGAAGAGATTTCATTGGCTGATGGGAAGGGGGGATATCTGTTTATTCTTATTAACCTTTTACCACACAATGACGCCTTTAAACACCCCTGAAAGAGAAGGCTTTTGAAAATAATCTGAGGAAAGGAGACAATGCAGATTACCAGCATTTTCTCCTTTTCCCACAATGTTTTCTACCCTATCAAAGAAAACATTGATTTTTAGTTATTCTTACATCTTATTGTATCTTTATGGCCTACTTCTAAATTCTTCAAACAAGAACAAGATTTTTTTATCGGAAAAAGTTTCAGCAACAGCAAACAGTTGCTTCTGAATTCTATATTTTTGCAAAGCGATTAAACATAAAATTGACTTTTGACTCGCGCGGTCGTCAAAATTGGTTCAATGTTTTCGTGACCCTGGTAAGAAAACAGGGAAAAATTTTGTTTACCTTTCTTTGATTTGTTTAACAGGTATCAGTTGCCTCCGAAAGTGTCAAAGTTGATTTTACGATTTTATGCGCAGCACGTATCAGTCACGTATGGGTGAGATGGTCATCGTAACCAAATCATTGGCCCTAGTGAGAGAAAATGAAAAAGAAAAATAGAAAAATCCCTATAATTGACTTTAAGCAACAGTTGTCGTCTGCTATAAAATATTCCGTAAGTCGATTTTTCATGTTTTCGCGGGTACGTAACCGGCACCTGCGAGACAATAGACAACCTTAATGGGTTTGTTGTCACGGTAAAAAATGACTGGAGAAGTAAAAAACAGATATTAGAAATTAAGTTCCCTATATTTGACCTATTAAGCAACAGGTGTCATCTGCTATGAAGTGTTCCGTAAGTCGAGTTTTCGCGTTTTCGCGGATACGTAACCGGCACCTATGAGACGGTAGTCTATATAGACTTGTCGTCATGGTATAAAGAGATTAGAGGAAAAAAATGTACATTTAAAATTTTGTTCCATTTGTTTGATGTATGCAATCAGAAGCATTCAGTCTTTTTTTTAGCCACTTGTCGCATTATTTTCTAGGGTTTTCGCATGAGCGTAACTGGCACATATGAGACGGTAGTCAACGTAACTGGGTTTCTTGTTGCAGTTTGAAGAGATTAGAGAAATTACATTTCAGTTGCCTTTGTTTGATATATGCTATAGGAAGCAACTAAAAGAGTTTTCAGTCTTTTTTTAGCCACTTGTCGCATTAATTTCTGGGGCTTTTTTACACTGTACATTGATCACTTTGGCTTATTGAAAGTTTCAATGTGCAGCATTTATTGTGGGCTGAGTTAGAAAAGCGAATCCAGTTAAGGGCTGGGGAAGGGGGGGGTGCATCGAGGGTCTAAGGGAAGTAATTCTTGCAAGGGGCTTGAAAAGACCAATACAAGGTCTGCTGCGCCCCTATTTTCTTAAATTTTTGCCCATTTTCAGTGAAATCTGGCATGTGTGGATGGTGCATGCCTGGCAGTTCGCCAAGGACTGCACAGCAGCCTTTAAAGAAGACTTTAAATCCACTTTTATGCCTTTTTTTTTCACTGTTTTTAAACGATAAATTATGGCGCCATTTTGGAGCGATTTTGAAGCTCTCTGATTGGCTGTTGAATATCTGATTGGCCGTTGGTTCCCATTCTGATTTGGCTGTTGGTTCCCATTCTGATTTCCTTAAAGCTTCTCTGATTGGATAATTTCAGAGAGGGAAGAGATTTCATTGGCTGATGGGAAGGGGGGATATCTGTTTATTCTTATTAACCTTTTACCACACAATGACGCCTTTAAACACCCCTGAAAGAGAAGGCTTTTGAAAATAATCTGAGGAAAGGAGACAATGCAGATTACCAGCATTTTCTCCTTTTCCCACAATGTTTTCTACCCTATCAAAGAAAACATTGATTTTTAGTTATTCTTACATCTTATTGTATCTTTATGGCCTACTTCTAAATTCTTCAAACAAGAACAAGATTTTTTTATCGGAAAAAGTTTCAGCAACAGCAAACAGTTGCTTCTGAATTCTATATTTTTGCAAAGCGATTAAACATAAAATTGACTTTTGACTCGCGCGGTCGTCAAAATTGGTTCAATGTTTTCGTGACCCTGGTAAGAAAACAGGGAAAAATTTTGTTTACCTTTCTTTGATTTGTTTAACAGGTATCAGTTGCCTCCGAAAGTGTCAAAGTTGATTTTACGATTTTATGCGCAGCACGTATCAGTCACGTATGGGTGAGATGGTCATCGTAACCAAATCATTGGCCCTAGTGAGAGAAAATGAAAAAGAAAAATAGAAAAATCCCTATAATTGACTTTAAGCAACAGTTGTCGTCTGCTATAAAATATTCCGTAAGTCGATTTTTCATGTTTTCGCGGGTACGTAACCGGCACCTGCGAGACAATAGACAACCTTAATGGGTTTGTTGTCACGGTAAAAAATGACTGGAGAAGTAAAAAACAGATATTAGAAATTAAGTTCCCTATATTTGACCTATTAAGCAACAGGTGTCATCTGCTATGAAGTGTTCCGTAAGTCGAGTTTTCGCGTTTTCGCGGATACGTAACCGGCACCTATGAGACGGTAGTCTATATAGACTTGTCGTCATGGTATAAAGAGATTAGAGGAAAAAAATGTACATTTAAAATTTTGTTCCATTTGTTTGATGTATGCAATCAGAAGCATTCAGTCTTTTTTTTAGCCACTTGTCGCATTATTTTCTGGGGTTTTCGCATGAGCGTAACTGGCACATATGAGACGGTAGTCAACGTAACTGGGTTTCTTGTTGCAGTTTGAAGAGATTAGAGAAATTACATTTCAGTTGCCTTTGTTTGATATATGCTATAGGAAGCAACTAAAAGAGTTTTCAGTCTTTTTTTAGCCACTTGTCGCATTAATTTCTGGGGCTTTTTTACACTGTACATTGATCACTTTGGCTTATTGAAAGTTTCAATGTGCAGCATTTATTGTGGGCTGAGTTAGAAAAGCGAATCCAGTTAAGGGCTGGGGAAGGGGGGGGTGCATCGAGGGTCTAAGGGAAGTAATTCTTGCAAGGGGCTTGAAAAGACCAATACAAGGTCTGCTGCGCCCCTATTTTCTTAAATTTTTGCCCATTTTCAGTGAAATCTGGCATGTGTGGATGGTGCATGCCTGGCAGTTCGCCAAGGACTGCACAGCAGCCTTTAAAGAAGACTTTAAATCCACTTTTATGCCTTTTTTTTTCACTGTTTTTAAACGATAAATTATGGCGCCATTTTGGAGCGATTTTGAAGCTCTCTGATTGGCTGTTGAATATCTGATTGGCCGTTGGTTCCCATTCTGATTTGGCTGTTGGTTCCCATTCTGATTTCCTTAAAGCTTCTCTGATTGGATAATTTCAGAGAGGGAAGAGATTTCATTGGCTGATGGGAAGGGGGGATATCTGTTTATTCTTATTAACCTTTTACCACACAATGACGCCTTTAAACACCCCTGAAAGAGAAGGCTTTTGAAAATAATCTGAGGAAAGGAGACAATGCAGATTACCAGCATTTTCTCCTTTTCCCACAATGTTTTCTACCCTATCAAAGAAAACATTGATTTTTAGTTATTCTTACATCTTATTGTATCTTTATGGCCTACTTCTAAATTCTTCAAACAAGAACAAGATTTTTTTATCGGAAAAAGTTTCAGCAACAGCAAACAGTTGCTTCTGAATTCTATATTTTTGCAAAGCGATTAAACATAAAATTGACTTTTGACTCGCGCGGTCGTCAAAATTGGTTCAATGTTTTCGTGACCCTGGTAAGAAAACAGGGAAAAATTTTGTTTACCTTTCTTTGATTTGTTTAACAGGTATCAGTTGCCTCCGAAAGTGTCAAAGTTGATTTTACGATTTTATGCGCAGCACGTATCAGTCACGTATGGGTGAGATGGTCATCGTAACCAAATCATTGGCCCTAGTGAGAGAAAATGAAAAAGAAAAATAGAAAAATCCCTATAATTGACTTTAAGCAACAGTTGTCGTCTGCTATAAAATATTCCGTAAGTCGATTTTTCATGTTTTCGCGGGTACGTAACCGGCACCTGCGAGACAATAGACAACCTTAATGGGTTTGTTGTCACGGTAAAAAATGACTGGAGAAGTAAAAAACAGATATTAGAAATTAAGTTCCCTATATTTGACCTATTAAGCAACAGGTGTCATCTGCTATGAAGTGTTCCGTAAGTCGAGTTTTCGCGTTTTCGCGGATACGTAACCGGCACCTATGAGACGGTAGTCTATATAGACTTGTCGTCATGGTATAAAGAGATTAGAGGAAAAAAATGTACATTTAAAATTTTGTTCCATTTGTTTGATGTATGCAATCAGAAGCATTCAGTCTTTTTTTTAGCCACTTGTCGCATTATTTTCTGGGGTTTTCGCATGAGCGTAACTGGCACATATGAGACGGTAGTCAACGTAACTGGGTTTCTTGTTGCAGTTTGAAGAGATTAGAGAAATTACATTTCAGTTGCCTTTGTTTGATATATGCTATAGGAAGCAACTAAAAGAGTTTTCAGTCTTTTTTTAGCCACTTGTCGCATTAATTTCTGGGGCTTTTTTACACTGTACATTGATCACTTTGGCTTATTGAAAGTTTCAATGTGCAGCATTTATTGTGGGCTGAGTTAGAAAAGCGAATCCAGTTAAGGGCTGGGGAAGGGGGGGGGGTGCATCGAGGGTCTAAGGGAAGTAATTCTTGCAAGGGGCTTGAAAAGACCAATACAAGGTCTGCTGCGCCCCTATTTTCTTAAATTTTTGCCCATTTTCAGTGAAATCTGGCATGTGTGGATGGTGCATGCCTGGCAGTTCGCCAAGGACTGCACAGCAGCCTTTAAAGAAGACTTTAAATCCACTTTTATGCCTTTTTTTTTCACTGTTTTTAAACGATAAATTATGGCGCCATTTTGGAGCGATTTTGAAGCTCTCTGATTGGCTGTTGAATATCTGATTGGCCGTTGGTTCCCATTCTGATTTGGCTGTTGGTTCCCATTCTGATTTCCTTAAAGCTTCTCTGATTGGATAATTTCAGAGAGGGAAGAGATTTCATTGGCTGATGGGAAGGGGGGATATCTGTTTATTCTTATTAACCTTTTACCACACAATGACGCCTTTAAACACCCCTGAAAGAGAAGGCTTTTGAAAATAATCTGAGGAAAGGAGACAATGCAGATTACCAGCATTTTCTCCTTTTCCCACAATGTTTTCTACCCTATCAAAGAAAACATTGATTTTTAGTTATTCTTACATCTTATTGTATCTTTATGGCCTACTTCTAAATTCTTCAAACAAGAACAAGATTTTTTTATCGGAAAAAGTTTCAGCAACAGCAAACAGTTGCTTCTGAATTCTATATTTTTGCAAAGCGATTAAACATAAAATTGACTTTTGACTCGCGCGGTCGTCAAAATTGGTTCAATGTTTTCGTGACCCTGGTAAGAAAACAGGGAAAAATTTTGTTTACCTTTCTTTGATTTGTTTAACAGGTATCAGTTGCCTCCGAAAGTGTCAAAGTTGATTTTACGATTTTATGCGCAGCACGTATCAGTCACGTATGGGTGAGATGGTCATCGTAACCAAATCATTGGCCCTAGTGAGAGAAAATGAAAAAGAAAAATAGAAAAATCCCTATAATTGACTTTAAGCAACAGTTGTCGTCTGCTATAAAATATTCCGTAAGTCGATTTTTCATGTTTTCGCGGGTACGTAACCGGCACCTGCGAGACAATAGACAACCTTAATGGGTTTGTTGTCACGGTAAAAAATGACTGGAGAAGTAAAAAACAGATATTAGAAATTAAGTTCCCTATATTTGACCTATTAAGCAACAGGTGTCATCTGCTATGAAGTGTTCCGTAAGTCGAGTTTTCGCGTTTTCGCGGATACGTAACCGGCACCTATGAGACGGTAGTCTATATAGACTTGTCGTCATGGTATAAAGAGATTAGAGGAAAAAAATGTACATTTAAAATTTTGTTCCATTTGTTTGATGTATGCAATCAGAAGCATTCAGTCTTTTTTTTAGCCACTTGTCGCATTATTTTCTGGGGTTTTCGCATGAGCGTAACTGGCACATATGAGACGGTAGTCAACGTAACTGGGTTTCTTGTTGCAGTTTGAAGAGATTAGAGAAATTACATTTCAGTTGCCTTTGTTTGATATATGCTATAGAAAGCAACTAAAAGAGTTTTCAGTCTTTTTTTAGCCACTTGTCGCATTAATTTCTGGGGCTTTTTTACACTGTACATTGATCACTTTGGCTTATTGAAAGTTTCAATGTGCAGCATTTATTGTGGGCTGAGTTAGAAAAGCGAATCCAGTTAAGGGCTGGGGAAGGGGGGGGGGTGCATCGAGGGTCTAAGGGAAGTAATTCTTGCAAGGGGCTTGAAAAGACCAATACAAGGTCTGCTGCGCCCCTATTTTCTTAAATTTTTGCCCATTTTCAGTGAAATCTGGCATGTGTGGATGGTGCATGCCTGGCAGTTCGCCAAGGACTGCACAGCAGCCTTTAAAGAAGACTTTAAATCCACTTTTATGCCTTTTTTTTTCACTGTTTTTAAACGATAAATTATGGCGCCATTTTGGAGCGATTTTGAAGCTCTCTGATTGGCTGTTGAATATCTGATTGGCCGTTGGTTCCCATTCTGATTTGGCTGTTGGTTCCCATTCTGATTTCCTTAAAGCTTCTCTGATTGGATAATTTCAGAGAGGGAAGAGATTTCATTGGCTGATGGGAAGGGGGGATATCTGTTTATTCTTATTAACCTTTTACCACACAATGACGCCTTTAAACACCCCTGAAAGAGAAGGCTTTTGAAAATAATCTGAGGAAAGGAGACAATGCAGATTACCAGCATTTTCTCCTTTTCCCACAATGTTTTCTACCCTATCAAAGAAAACATTGATTTTTAGTTATTCTTACATCTTATTGTATCTTTATGGCCTACTTCTAAATTCTTCAAACAAGAACAAGATTTTTTTATCGGAAAAAGTTTCAGCAACAGCAAACAGTTGCTTCTGAATTCTATATTTTTGCAAAGCGATTAAACATAAAATTGACTTTTGACTCGCGCGGTCGTCAAAATTGGTTCAATGTTTTCGTGACCCTGGTAAGAAAACAGGGAAAAATTTTGTTTACCTTTCTTTGACTTGTTTAACAGGTATCAGTTGCCTCCGAAAGTGTCAAAGTTGATTTTACGATTTTATGCGCAGCACGTATCAGTCACGTATGGGTGAGATGGTCATCGTAACCAAATCATTGGCCCTAGTGAGAGAAAATGAAAAAGAAAAATAGAAAAATCCCTATAATTGACTTTAAGCAACAGTTGTCGTCTGCTATAAAATATTCCGTAAGTCGATTTTTCATGTTTTCGCGGGTACGTAACCGGCACCTGCGAGACAATAGACAACCTTAATGGGTTTGTTGTCACGGTAAAAAATGACTGGAGAAGTAAAAAACAGATATTAGAAATTAAGTTCCCTATATTTGACCTATTAAGCAACAGGTGTCATCTGCTATGAAGTGTTCCGTAAGTCGAGTTTTCGCGTTTTCGCGGATACGTAACCGGCACCTATGAGACGGTAGTCTATATAGACTTGTCGTCATGGTATAAAGAGATTAGAGGAAAAAAATGTACATTTAAAATTTTGTTCCATTTGTTTGATGTATGCAATCAGAAGCATTCAGTCTTTTTTTTAGCCACTTGTCGCATTATTTTCTGGGGTTTTCGCATGAGCGTAACTGGCACATATGAGACGGTAGTCAACGTAACTGGGTTTCTTGTTGCAGTTTGAAGAGATTAGAGAAATTACATTTCAGTTGCCTTTGTTTGATATATGCTATAGGAAGCAACTAAAAGAGTTTTCAGTCTTTTTTTAGCCACTTGTCGCATTAATTTCTGGGGCTTTTTTACACTGTACATTGATCACTTTGGCTTATTGAAAGTTTCAATGTGCAGCATTTATTGTGGGCTGAGTTAGAAAAGCGAATCCAGTTAAGGGCTGGGGAAGGGGGGGGTGCATCGAGGGTCTAAGGGAAGTAATTCTTGCAAGGGGCTTGAAAAGACCAATACAAGGTCTGCTGCGCCCCTATTTTCTTAAATTTTTGCCCATTTTCAGTGAAATCTGGCATGTGTGGATGGTGCATGCCTGGCAGTTCGCCAAGGACTGCACAGCAGCCTTTAAAGAAGACTTTAAATCCACTTTTATGCCTTTTTTTTTCACTGTTTTTAAACGATAAATTATGGCGCCATTTTGGAGCGATTTTGAAGCTCTCTGATTGGCTGTTGAATATCTGATTGGCCGTTGGTTCCCATTCTGATTTGGCTGTTGGTTCCCATTCTGATTTCCTTAAAGCTTCTCTGATTGGATAATTTCAGAGAGGGAAGAGATTTCATTGGCTGATGGGAAGGGGGGATATCTGTTTATTCTTATTAACCTTTTACCACACAATGACGCCTTTAAACACCCCTGAAAGAGAAGGCTTTTGAAAATAATCTGAGGAAAGGAGACAATGCAGATTACCAGCATTTTCTCCTTTTCCCACAATGTTTTCTACCCTATCAAAGAAAACATTGATTTTTAGTTATTCTTACATCTTATTGTATCTTTATGGCCTACTTCTAAATTCTTCAAACAAGAACAAGATTTTTTTATCGGAAAAAGTTTCAGCAACAGCAAACAGTTGCTTCTGAATTCTATATTTTTGCAAAGCGATTAAACATAAAATTGACTTTTGACTCGCGCGGTCGTCAAAATTGGTTCAATGTTTTCGTGACCCTGGTAAGAAAACAGGGAAAAATTTTGTTTACCTTTCTTTGATTTGTTTAACAGGTATCAGTTGCCTCCGAAAGTGTCAAAGTTGATTTTACGATTTTATGCGCAGCACGTATCAGTCACGTATGGGTGAGATGGTCATCGTAACCAAATCATTGGCCCTAGTGAGAGAAAATGAAAAAGAAAAATAGAAAAATCCCTATAATTGACTTTAAGCAACAGTTGTCGTCTGCTATAAAATATTCCGTAAGTCGATTTTTCATGTTTTCGCGGGTACGTAACCGGCACCTGCGAGACAATAGACAACCTTAATGGGTTTGTTGTCACGGTAAAAAATGACTGGAGAAGTAAAAAACAGATATTAGAAATTAAGTTCCCTATATTTGACCTATTAAGCAACAGGTGTCATCTGCTATGAAGTGTTCCGTAAGTCGAGTTTTCGCGTTTTCGCGGATACGTAACCGGCACCTATGAGACGGTAGTCTATATAGACTTGTCGTCATGGTATAAAGAGATTAGAGGAAAAAAATGTACATTTAAAATTTTGTTCCATTTGTTTGATGTATGCAATCAGAAGCATTCAGTCTTTTTTTTAGCCACTTGTCGCATTATTTTCTGGGGTTTTCGCATGAGCGTAACTGGCACATATGAGACGGTAGTCAACGTAACTGGGTTTCTTGTTGCAGTTTGAAGAGATTAGAGAAATTACATTTCAGTTGCCTTTGTTTGATATATGCTATAGGAAGCAACTAAAAGAGTTTTCAGTCTTTTTTTAGCCACTTGTCGCATTAATTTCTGGGGCTTTTTTACACTGTACATTGATCACTTTGGCTTATTGAAAGTTTCAATGTGCAGCATTTATTGTGGGCTGAGTTAGAAAAGCGAATCCAGTTAAGGGCTGGGGAAGGGGGGGGTGCATCGAGGGTCTAAGGGAAGTAATTCTTGCAAGGGGCTTGAAAAGACCAATACAAGGTCTGCTGCGCCCCTATTTTCTTAAATTTTTGCCCATTTTCAGTGAAATCTGGCATGTGTGGATGGTGCATGCCTGGCAGTTCGCCAAGGACTGCACAGCAGCCTTTAAAGAAGACTTTAAATCCACTTTTATGCCTTTTTTTTTCACTGTTTTTAAACGATAAATTATGGCGCCATTTTGGAGCGATTTTGAAGCTCTCTGATTGGCTGTTGAATATCTGATTGGCCGTTGGTTCCCATTCTGATTTGGCTGTTGGTTCCCATTCTGATTTCCTTAAAGCTTCTCTGATTGGATAATTTCAGAGAGGGAAGAGATTTCATTGGCTGATGGGAAGGGGGGATATCTGTTTATTCTTATTAACCTTTTACCACACAATGACGCCTTTAAACACCCCTGAAAGAGAAGGCTTTTGAAAATAATCTGAGGAAAGGAGACAATGCAGATTACCAGCATTTTCTCCTTTTCCCACAATGTTTTCTACCCTATCAAAGAAAACATTGATTTTTAGTTATTCTTACATCTTATTGTATCTTTATGGCCTACTTCTAAATTCTTCAAACAAGAACAAGATTTTTTTATCGGAAAAAGTTTCAGCAACAGCAAACAGTTGCTTCTGAATTCTATATTTTTGCAAAGCGATTAAACATAAAATTGACTTTTGACTCGCGCGGTCGTCAAAATTGGTTCAATGTTTTCGTGACCCTGGTAAGAAAACAGGGAAAAATTTTGTTTACCTTTCTTTGATTTGTTTAACAGGTATCAGTTGCCTCCGAAAGTGTCAAAGTTGATTTTACGATTTTATGCGCAGCACGTATCAGTCACGTATGGGTGAGATGGTCATCGTAACCAAATCATTGGCCCTAGTGAGAGAAAATGAAAAAGAAAAATAGAAAAATCCCTATAATTGACTTTAAGCAACAGTTGTCGTCTGCTATAAAATATTCCGTAAGTCGATTTTTCATGTTTTCGCGGGTACGTAACCGGCACCTGCGAGACAATAGACAACCTTAATGGGTTTGTTGTCACGGTAAAAAATGACTGGAGAAGTAAAAAACAGATATTAGAAATTAAGTTCCCTATATTTGACCTATTAAGCAACAGGTGTCATCTGCTATGAAGTGTTCCGTAAGTCGAGTTTTCGCGTTTTCGCGGATACGTAACCGGCACCTATGAGACGGTAGTCTATATAGACTTGTCGTCATGGTATAAAGAGATTAGAGGAAAAAAATGTACATTTAAAATTTTGTTCCATTTGTTTGATGTATGCAATCAGAAGCATTCAGTCTTTTTTTTAGCCACTTGTCGCATTATTTTCTGGGGTTTTCGCATGAGCGTAACTGGCACATATGAGACGGTAGTCAACGTAACTGGGTTTCTTGTTGCAGTTTGAAGAGATTAGAGAAATTACATTTCAGTTGCCTTTGTTTGATATATGCTATAGGAAGCAACTAAAAGAGTTTTCAGTCTTTTTTTAGCCACTTGTCGCATTAATTTCTGGGGCTTTTTTACACTGTACATTGATCACTTTGGCTTATTGAAAGTTTCAATGTGCAGCATTTATTGTGGGCTGAGTTAGAAAAGCGAATCCAGTTAAGGGCTGGGGAAGGGGGGGGGTGCATCGAGGGTCTAAGGGAAGTAATTCTTGCAAGGGGCTTGAAAAGACCAATACAAGGTCTGCTGCGCCCCTATTTTCTTAAATTTTTGCCCATTTTCAGTGAAATCTGGCATGTGTGGATGGTGCATGCCTGGCAGTTCGCCAAGGACTGCACAGCAGCCTTTAAAGAAGACTTTAAATCCACTTTTATGCCTTTTTTTTTCACTGTTTTTAAACGATAAATTATGGCGCCATTTTGGAGCGATTTTGAAGCTCTCTGATTGGCTGTTGAATATCTGATTGGCCGTTGGTTCCCATTCTGATTTGGCTGTTGGTTCCCATTCTGATTTCCTTAAAGCTTCTCTGATTGGATAATTTCAGAGAGGGAAGAGATTTCATTGGCTGATGGGAAGGGGGGATATCTGTTTATTCTTATTAACCTTTTACCACACAATGACGCCTTTAAACACCCCTGAAAGAGAAGGCTTTTGAAAATAATCTGAGGAAAGGAGACAATGCAGATTACCAGCATTTTCTCCTTTTCCCACAATGTTTTCTACCCTATCAAAGAAAACATTGATTTTTAGTTATTCTTACATCTTATTGTATCTTTATGGCCTACTTCTAAATTCTTCAAACAAGAACAAGATTTTTTTATCGGAAAAAGTTTCAGCAACAGCAAACAGTTGCTTCTGAATTCTATATTTTTGCAAAGCGATTAAACATAAAATTGACTTTTGACTCGCGCGGTCGTCAAAATTGGTTCAATGTTTTCGTGACCCTGGTAAGAAAACAGGGAAAAATTTTGTTTACCTTTCTTTGATTTGTTTAACAGGTATCAGTTGCCTCCGAAAGTGTCAAAGTTGATTTTACGATTTTATGCGCAGCACGTATCAGTCACGTATGGGTGAGATGGTCATCGTAACCAAATCATTGGCCCTAGTGAGAGAAAATGAAAAAGAAAAATAGAAAAATCCCTATAATTGACTTTAAGCAACAGTTGTCGTCTGCTATAAAATATTCCGTAAGTCGATTTTTCATGTTTTCGCGGGTACGTAACCGGCACCTGCGAGACAATAGACAACCTTAATGGGTTTGTTGTCACGGTAAAAAATGACTGGAGAAGTAAAAAACAGATATTAGAAATTAAGTTCCCTATATTTGACCTATTAAGCAACAGGTGTCATCTGCTATGAAGTGTTCCGTAAGTCGAGTTTTCGCGTTTTCGCGGATACGTAACCGGCACCTATGAGACGGTAGTCTATATAGACTTGTCGTCATGGTATAAAGAGATTAGAGGAAAAAAATGTACATTTAAAATTTTGTTCCATTTGTTTGATGTATGCAATCAGAAGCATTCAGTCTTTTTTTTAGCCACTTGTCGCATTATTTTCTGGGGTTTTCGCATGAGCGTAACTGGCACATATGAGACGGTAGTCAACGTAACTGGGTTTCTTGTTGCAGTTTGAAGAGATTAGAGAAATTACATTTCAGTTGCCTTTGTTTGATATATGCTATAGGAAGCAACTAAAAGAGTTTTCAGTCTTTTTTTAGCCACTTGTCGCATTAATTTCTGGGGCTTTTTTACACTGTACATTGATCACTTTGGCTTATTGAAAGTTTCAATGTGCAGCATTTATTGTGGGCTGAGTTAGAAAAGCGAATCCAGTTAAGGGCTGGGGAAGGGGGGGGGTGCATCGAGGGTCTAAGGGAAGTAATTCTTGCAAGGGGCTTGAAAAGACCAATACAAGGTCTGCTGCGCCCCTATTTTCTTAAATTTTTGCCCATTTTCAGTGAAATCTGGCATGTGTGGATGGTGCATGCCTGGCAGTTCGCCAAGGACTGCACAGCAGCCTTTAAAGAAGACTTTAAATCCACTTTTATGCCTTTTTTTTTCACTGTTTTTAAACGATAAATTATGGCGCCATTTTGGAGCGATTTTGAAGCTCTCTGATTGGCTGTTGAATATCTGATTGGCCGTTGGTTCCCATTCTGATTTGGCTGTTGGTTCCCATTCTGATTTCCTTAAAGCTTCTCTGATTGGATAATTTCAGAGAGGGAAGAGATTTCATTGGCTGATGGGAAGGGGGGATATCTGTTTATTCTTATTAACCTTTTACCACACAATGACGCCTTTAAACACCCCTGAAAGAGAAGGCTTTTGAAAATAATCTGAGGAAAGGAGACAATGCAGATTACCAGCATTTTCTCCTTTTCCCACAATGTTTTCTACCCTATCAAAGAAAACATTGATTTTTAGTTATTCTTACATCTTATTGTATCTTTATGGCCTACTTCTAAATTCTTCAAACAAGAACAAGATTTTTTTATCGGAAAAAGTTTCAGCAACAGCAAACAGTTGCTTCTGAATTCTATATTTTTGCAAAGCGATTAAACATAAAATTGACTTTTGACTCGCGCGGTCGTCAAAATTGGTTCAATGTTTTCGTGACCCTGGTAAGAAAACAGGGAAAAATTTTGTTTACCTTTCTTTGATTTGTTTAACAGGTATCAGTTGCCTCCGAAAGTGTCAAAGTTGATTTTACGATTTTATGCGCAGCACGTATCAGTCACGTATGGGTGAGATGGTCATCGTAACCAAATCATTGGCCCTAGTGAGAGAAAATGAAAAAGAAAAATAGAAAAATCCCTATAATTGACTTTAAGCAACAGTTGTCGTCTGCTATAAAATATTCCGTAAGTCGATTTTTCATGTTTTCGCGGGTACGTAACCGGCACCTGCGAGACAATAGACAACCTTAATGGGTTTGTTGTCACGGTAAAAAATGACTGGAGAAGTAAAAAACAGATATTAGAAATTAAGTTCCCTATATTTGACCTATTAAGCAACAGGTGTCATCTGCTATGAAGTGTTCCGTAAGTCGAGTTTTCGCGTTTTCGCGGATACGTAACCGGCACCTATGAGACGGTAGTCTATATAGACTTGTCGTCATGGTATAAAGAGATTAGAGGAAAAAAATGTACATTTAAAATTTTGTTCCATTTGTTTGATGTATGCAATCAGAAGCATTCAGTCTTTTTTTTAGCCACTTGTCGCATTATTTTCTGGGGTTTTCGCATGAGCGTAACTGGCACATATGAGACGGTAGTCAACGTAACTGGGTTTCTTGTTGCAGTTTGAAGAGATTAGAGAAATTACATTTCAGTTGCCTTTGTTTGATATATGCTATAGAAAGCAACTAAAAGAGTTTTCAGTCTTTTTTTAGCCACTTGTCGCATTAATTTCTGGGGCTTTTTTACACTGTACATTGATCACTTTGGCTTATTGAAAGTTTCAATGTGCAGCATTTATTGTGGGCTGAGTTAGAAAAGCGAATCCAGTTAAGGGCTGGGGAAGGGGGGGGGTGCATCGAGGGTCTAAGGGAAGTAATTCTTGCAAGGGGCTTGAAAAGACCAATACAAGGTCTGCTGCGCCCCTATTTTCTTAAATTTTTGCCCATTTTCAGTGAAATCTGGCATGTGTGGATGGTGCATGCCTGGCAGTTCGCCAAGGACTGCACAGCAGCCTTTAAAGAAGACTTTAAATCCACTTTTATGCCTTTTTTTTTCACTGTTTTTAAACGATAAATTATGGCGCCATTTTGGAGCGATTTTGAAGCTCTCTGATTGGCTGTTGAATATCTGATTGGCCGTTGGTTCCCATTCTGATTTGGCTGTTGGTTCCCATTCTGATTTCCTTAAAGCTTCTCTGATTGGATAATTTCAGAGAGGGAAGAGATTTCATTGGCTGATGGGAAGGGGGGATATCTGTTTATTCTTATTAACCTTTTACCACACAATGACGCCTTTAAACACCCCTGAAAGAGAAGGCTTTTGAAAATAATCTGAGGAAAGGAGACAATGCAGATTACCAGCATTTTCTCCTTTTCCCACAATGTTTTCTACCCTATCAAAGAAAACATTGATTTTTAGTTATTCTTACATCTTATTGTATCTTTATGGCCTACTTCTAAATTCTTCAAACAAGAACAAGATTTTTTTATCGGAAAAAGTTTCAGCAACAGCAAACAGTTGCTTCTGAATTCTATATTTTTGCAAAGCGATTAAACATAAAATTGACTTTTGACTCGCGCGGTCGTCAAAATTGGTTCAATGTTTTCGTGACCCTGGTAAGAAAACAGGGAAAAATTTTGTTTACCTTTCTTTGATTTGTTTAACAGGTATCAGTTGCCTCCGAAAGTGTCAAAGTTGATTTTACGATTTTATGCGCAGCACGTATCAGTCACGTATGGGTGAGATGGTCATCGTAACCAAATCATTGGCCCTAGTGAGAGAAAATGAAAAAGAAAAATAGAAAAATCCCTATAATTGACTTTAAGCAACAGTTGTCGTCTGCTATAAAATATTCCGTAAGTCGATTTTTCATGTTTTCGCGGGTACGTAACCGGCACCTGCGAGACAATAGACAACCTTAATGGGTTTGTTGTCACGGTAAAAAATGACTGGAGAAGTAAAAAACAGATATTAGAAATTAAGTTCCCTATATTTGACCTATTAAGCAACAGGTGTCATCTGCTATGAAGTGTTCCGTAAGTCGAGTTTTCGCGTTTTCGCGGATACGTAACCGGCACCTATGAGACGGTAGTCTATATAGACTTGTCGTCATGGTATAAAGAGATTAGAGGAAAAAAATGTACATTTAAAATTTTGTTCCATTTGTTTGATGTATGCAATCAGAAGCATTCAGTCTTTTTTTTAGCCACTTGTCGCATTATTTTCTGGGGTTTTCGCATGAGCGTAACTGGCACATATGAGACGGTAGTCAACGTAACTGGGTTTCTTGTTGCAGTTTGAAGAGATTAGAGAAATTACATTTCAGTTGCCTTTGTTTGATATATGCTATAGGAAGCAACTAAAAGAGTTTTCAGTCTTTTTTTAGCCACTTGTCGCATTAATTTCTGGGGCTTTTTTACACTGTACATTGATCACTTTGGCTTATTGAAAGTTTCAATGTGCAGCATTTATTGTGGGCTGAGTTAGAAAAGCGAATCCAGTTAAGGGCTGGGGAAGGGGGGGGTGCATCGAGGGTCTAAGGGAAGTAATTCTTGCAAGGGGCTTGAAAAGACCAATACAAGGTCTGCTGCGCCCCTATTTTCTTAAATTTTTGCCCATTTTCAGTGAAATCTGGCATGTGTGGATGGTGCATGCCTGGCAGTTCGCCAAGGACTGCACAGCAGCCTTTAAAGAAGACTTTAAATCCACTTTTATGCCTTTTTTTTTCACTGTTTTTAAACGATAAATTATGGCGCCATTTTGGAGCGATTTTGAAGCTCTCTGATTGGCTGTTGAATATCTGATTGGCCGTTGGTTCCCATTCTGATTTGGCTGTTGGTTCCCATTCTGATTTCCTTAAAGCTTCTCTGATTGGATAATTTCAGAGAGGGAAGAGATTTCATTGGCTGATGGGAAGGGGGGATATCTGTTTATTCTTATTAACCTTTTACCACACAATGACGCCTTTAAACACCCCTGAAAGAGAAGGCTTTTGAAAATAATCTGAGGAAAGGAGACAATGCAGATTACCAGCATTTTCTCCTTTTCCCACAATGTTTTCTACCCTATCAAAGAAAACATTGATTTTTAGTTATTCTTACATCTTATTGTATCTTTATGGCCTACTTCTAAATTCTTCAAACAAGAACAAGATTTTTTTATCGGAAAAAGTTTCAGCAACAGCAAACAGTTGCTTCTGAATTCTATATTTTTGCAAAGCGATTAAACATAAAATTGACTTTTGACTCGCGCGGTCGTCAAAATTGGTTCAATGTTTTCGTGACCCTGGTAAGAAAACAGGGAAAAATTTTGTTTACCTTTCTTTGATTTGTTTAACAGGTATCAGTTGCCTCCGAAAGTGTCAAAGTTGATTTTACGATTTTATGCGCAGCACGTATCAGTCACGTATGGGTGAGATGGTCATCGTAACCAAATCATTGGCCCTAGTGAGAGAAAATGAAAAAGAAAAATAGAAAAATCCCTATAATTGACTTTAAGCAACAGTTGTCGTCTGCTATAAAATATTCCGTAAGTCGATTTTTCATGTTTTCGCGGGTACGTAACCGGCACCTGCGAGACAATAGACAACCTTAATGGGTTTGTTGTCACGGTAAAAAATGACTGGAGAAGTAAAAAACAGATATTAGAAATTAAGTTCCCTATATTTGACCTATTAAGCAACAGGTGTCATCTGCTATGAAGTGTTCCGTAAGTCGAGTTTTCGCGTTTTCGCGGATACGTAACCGGCACCTATGAGACGGTAGTCTATATAGACTTGTCGTCATGGTATAAAGAGATTAGAGGAAAAAAATGTACATTTAAAATTTTGTTCCATTTGTTTGATGTATGCAATCAGAAGCATTCAGTCTTTTTTTTAGCCACTTGTCGCATTATTTTCTGGGGTTTTCGCATGAGCGTAACTGGCACATATGAGACGGTAGTCAACGTAACTGGGTTTCTTGTTGCAGTTTGAAGAGATTAGAGAAATTACATTTCAGTTGCCTTTGTTTGATATATGCTATAGGAAGCAACTAAAAGAGTTTTCAGTCTTTTTTTAGCCACTTGTCGCATTAATTTCTGGGGCTTTTTTACACTGTACATTGATCACTTTGGCTTATTGAAAGTTTCAATGTGCAGCATTTATTGTGGGCTGAGTTAGAAAAGCGAATCCAGTTAAGGGCTGGGGAAGGGGGGGGTGCATCGAGGGTCTAAGGGAAGTAATTCTTGCAAGGGGCTTGAAAAGACCAATACAAGGTCTGCTGCGCCCCTATTTTCTTAAATTTTTGCCCATTTTCAGTGAAATCTGGCATGTGTGGATGGTGCATGCCTGGCAGTTCGCCAAGGACTGCACAGCAGCCTTTAAAGAAGACTTTAAATCCACTTTTATGCCTTTTTTTTTCACTGTTTTTAAACGATAAATTATGGCGCCATTTTGGAGCGATTTTGAAGCTCTCTGATTGGCTGTTGAATATCTGATTGGCCGTTGGTTCCCATTCTGATTTGGCTGTTGGTTCCCATTCTGATTTCCTTAAAGCTTCTCTGATTGGATAATTTCAGAGAGGGAAGAGATTTCATTGGCTGATGGGAAGGGGGGATATCTGTTTATTCTTATTAACCTTTTACCACACAATGACGCCTTTAAACACCCCTGAAAGAGAAGGCTTTTGAAAATAATCTGAGGAAAGGAGACAATGCAGATTACCAGCATTTTCTCCTTTTCCCACAATGTTTTCTACCCTATCAAAGAAAACATTGATTTTTAGTTATTCTTACATCTTATTGTATCTTTATGGCCTACTTCTAAATTCTTCAAACAAGAACAAGATTTTTTTATCGGAAAAAGTTTCAGCAACAGCAAACAGTTGCTTCTGAATTCTATATTTTTGCAAAGCGATTAAACATAAAATTGACTTTTGACTCGCGCGGTCGTCAAAATTGGTTCAATGTTTTCGTGACCCTGGTAAGAAAACAGGGAAAAATTTTGTTTACCTTTCTTTGATTTGTTTAACAGGTATCAGTTGCCTCCGAAAGTGTCAAAGTTGATTTTACGATTTTATGCGCAGCACGTATCAGTCACGTATGGGTGAGATGGTCATCGTAACCAAATCATTGGCCCTAGTGAGAGAAAATGAAAAAGAAAAATAGAAAAATCCCTATAATTGACTTTAAGCAACAGTTGTCGTCTGCTATAAAATATTCCGTAAGTCGATTTTTCATGTTTTCGCGGGTACGTAACCGGCACCTGCGAGACAATAGACAACCTTAATGGGTTTGTTGTCACGGTAAAAAATGACTGGAGAAGTAAAAAACAGATATTAGAAATTAAGTTCCCTATATTTGACCTATTAAGCAACAGGTGTCATCTGCTATGAAGTGTTCCGTAAGTCGAGTTTTCGCGTTTTCGCGGATACGTAACCGGCACCTATGAGACGTTAGTCTATATAGACTTGTCGTCATGGTATAAAGAGATTAGAGGAAAAAAATGTACATTTAAAATTTTGTTCCATTTGTTTGATGTATGCAATCAGAAGCATTCAGTCTTTTTTTTAGCCACTTGTCGCATTATTTTCTGGGGTTTTCGCATGAGCGTAACTGGCACATATGAGACGGTAGTCAACGTAACTGGGTTTCTTGTTGCAGTTTGAAGAGATTAGAGAAATTACATTTCAGTTGCCTTTGTTTGATATATGCTATAGGAAGCAACTAAAAGAGTTTTCAGTCTTTTTTTAGCCACTTGTCGCATTAATTTCTGGGGCTTTTTTACACTGTACATTGATCACTTTGGCTTATTGAAAGTTTCAATGTGCAGCATTTATTGTGGGCTGAGTTAGAAAAGCGAATCCAGTTAAGGGCTGGGGAAGGGGGGGGGGTGCATCGAGGGTCTAAGGGAAGTAATTCTTGCAAGGGGCTTGAAAAGACCAATACAAGGTCTGCTGCGCCCCTATTTTCTTAAATTTTTGCCCATTTTCAGTGAAATCTGGCATGTGTGGATGGTGCATGCCTGGCAGTTCGCCAAGGACTGCACAGCAGCCTTTAAAGAAGACTTTAAATCCACTTTTATGCCTTTTTTTTTTCACTGTTTTTAAACGATAAACTATGGCGCCATTTTGGAGCGATTTTGAAGCTCTCTGATTGGCTGTTGAATATCTGATTGGCCGTTGGTTCCCATTCTGATTTGGCTGTTGGTTCCCATTCTGATTTCCTTAAAGCTTCTCTGATTGGATAATTTCAGAGAGGGAAGAGATTTCATTGGCTGATGGGAAGGGGGGATATCTGTTTATTCTTATTAACCTTTTACCACACAATGACGCCTTTAAACACCCCTGAAAGAGAAGGCTTTTGAAAATAATCTGAGGAAAGGAGACAATGCAGATTACCAGCATTTTCTCCTTTTCCCACAATGTTTTCTACCCTATCAAAGAAAACATTGATTTTTAGTTATTCTTACATCTTATTGTATCTTTATGGCCTACTTCTAAATTCTTCAAACAAGAACAAGATTTTTTTATCGGAAAAAGTTTCAGCAACAGCAAACAGTTGCTTCTGAATTCTATATTTTTGCAAAGCGATTAAACATAAAATTGACTTTTGACTCGCGCGGTCGTCAAAATTGGTTCAATGTTTTCGTGACCCTGGTAAGAAAACAGGGAAAAATTTTGTTTACCTTTCTTTGATTTGTTTAACAGGTATCAGTTGCCTCCGAAAGTGTCAAAGTTGATTTTACGATTTTATGCGCAGCACGTATCAGTCACGTATGGGTGAGATGGTCATCGTAACCAAATCATTGGCCCTAGTGAGAGAAAATGAAAAAGAAAAATAGAAAAATCCCTATAATTGACTTTAAGCAACAGTTGTCGTCTGCTATAAAATATTCCGTAAGTCGATTTTTCATGTTTTCGCGGGTACGTAACCGGCACCTGCGAGACAATAGACAACCTTAATGGGTTTGTTGTCACGGTAAAAAATGACTGGAGAAGTAAAAAACAGATATTAGAAATTAAGTTCCCTATATTTGACCTATTAAGCAACAGGTGTCATCTGCTATGAAGTGTTCCGTAAGTCGAGTTTTCGCGTTTTCGCGGATACGTAACCGGCACCTATGAGACGGTAGTCTATATAGACTTGTCGTCATGGTATAAAGAGATTAGAGGAAAAAAATGTACATTTAAAATTTTGTTCCATTTGTTTGATGTATGCAATCAGAAGCATTCAGTCTTTTTTTTAGCCACTTGTCGCATTATTTTCTGGGGTTTTCGCATGAGCGTAACTGGCACATATGAGACGGTAGTCAACGTAACTGGGTTTCTTGTTGCAGTTTGAAGAGATTAGAGAAATTACATTTCAGTTGCCTTTGTTTGATATATGCTATAGGAAGCAACTAAAAGAGTTTTCAGTCTTTTTTTAGCCACTTGTCGCATTAATTTCTGGGGCTTTTTTACACTGTACATTGATCACTTTGGCTTATTGAAAGTTTCAATGTGCAGCATTTATTGTGGGCTGAGTTAGAAAAGCGAATCCAGTTAAGGGCTGGGGAAGGGGGGGGTGCATCGAGGGTCTAAGGGAAGTAATTCTTGCAAGGGGCTTGAAAAGACCAATACAAGGTCTGCTGCGCCCCTATTTTCTTAAATTTTTGCCCATTTTCAGTGAAATCTGGCATGTGTGGATGGTGCATGCCTGGCAGTTCGCCAAGGACTGCACAGCAGCCTTTAAAGAAGACTTTAAATCCACTTTTATGCCTTTTTTTTTTCACTGTTTTTAAACGATAAATTATGGCGCCATTTTGGAGCGATTTTGAAGCTCTCTGATTGGCTGTTGAATATCTGATTGGCCGTTGGTTCCCATTCTGATTTGGCTGTTGGTTCCCATTCTGATTTCCTTAAAGCTTCTCTGATTGGATAATTTCAGAGAGGGAAGAGATTTCATTGGCTGATGGGAAGGGGGGATATCTGTTTATTCTTATTAACCTTTTACCACACAATGACGCCTTTAAACACCCCTGAAAGAGAAGGCTTTTGAAAATAATCTGAGGAAAGGAGACAATGCAGATTACCAGCATTTTCTCCTTTTCCCACAATGTTTTCTACCCTATCAAAGAAAACATTGATTTTTAGTTATTCTTACATCTTATTGTATCTTTATGGCCTACTTCTAAATTCTTCAAACAAGAACAAGATTTTTTTATCGGAAAAAGTTTCAGCAACAGCAAACAGTTGCTTCTGAATTCTATATTTTTGCAAAGCGATTAAACATAAAATTGACTTTTGACTCGCGCGGTCGTCAAAATTGGTTCAATGTTTTCGTGACCCTGGTAAGAAAACAGGGAAAAATTTTGTTTACCTTTCTTTGATTTGTTTAACAGGTATCAGTTGCCTCCGAAAGTGTCAAAGTTGATTTTACGATTTTATGCGCAGCACGTATCAGTCACGTATGGGTGAGATGGTCATCGTAACCAAATCATTGGCCCTAGTGAGAGAAAATGAAAAAGAAAAATAGAAAAATCCCTATAATTGACTTTAAGCAACAGTTGTCGTCTGCTATAAAATATTCCGTAAGTCGATTTTTCATGTTTTCGCGGGTACGTAACCGGCACCTGCGAGACAATAGACAACCTTAATGGGTTTGTTGTCACGGTAAAAAATGACTGGAGAAGTAAAAAACAGATATTAGAAATTAAGTTCCCTATATTTGACCTATTAAGCAACAGGTGTCATCTGCTATGAAGTGTTCCGTAAGTCGAGTTTTCGCGTTTTCGCGGATACGTAACCGGCACCTATGAGACGGTAGTCTATATAGACTTGTCGTCATGGTATAAAGAGATTAGAGGAAAAAAATGTACATTTAAAATTTTGTTCCATTTGTTTGATGTATGCAATCAGAAGCATTCAGTCTTTTTTTTAGCCACTTGTCGCATTATTTTCTGGGGTTTTCGCATGAGCGTAACTGGCACATATGAGACGGTAGTCAACGTAACTGGGTTTCTTGTTGCAGTTTGAAGAGATTAGAGAAATTACATTTCAGTTGCCTTTGTTTGATATATGCTATAGGAAGCAACTAAAAGAGTTTTCAGTCTTTTTTTAGCCACTTGTCGCATTAATTTCTGGGGCTTTTTTACACTGTACATTGATCACTTTGGCTTATTGAAAGTTTCAATGTGCAGCATTTATTGTGGGCTGAGTTAGAAAAGCGAATCCAGTTAAGGGCTGGGGAAGGGGGGGGTGCATCGAGGGTCTAAGGGAAGTAATTCTTGCAAGGGGCTTGAAAAGACCAATACAAGGTCTGCTGCGCCCCTATTTTCTTAAATTTTTGCCCATTTTCAGTGAAATCTGGCATGTGTGGATGGTGCATGCCTGGCAGTTCGCCAAGGACTGCACAGCAGCCTTTAAAGAAGACTTTAAATCCACTTTTATGCCTTTTTTTTTCACTGTTTTTAAACGATAAATTATGGCGCCATTTTGGAGCGATTTTGAAGCTCTCTGATTGGCTGTTGAATATCTGATTGGCCGTTGGTTCCCATTCTGATTTGGCTGTTGGTTCCCATTCTGATTTCCTTAAAGCTTCTCTGATTGGATAATTTCAGAGAGGGAAGAGATTTCATTGGCTGATGGGAAGGGGGGATATCTGTTTATTCTTATTAACCTTTTACCACACAATGACGCCTTTAAACACCCCTGAAAGAGAAGGCTTTTGAAAATAATCTGAGGAAAGGAGACAATGCAGATTACCAGCATTTTCTCCTTTTCCCACAATGTTTTCTACCCTATCAAAGAAAACATTGATTTTTAGTTATTCTTACATCTTATTGTATCTTTATGGCCTACTTCTAAATTCTTCAAACAAGAACAAGATTTTTTTATCGGAAAAAGTTTCAGCAACAGCAAACAGTTGCTTCTGAATTCTATATTTTTGCAAAGCGATTAAACATAAAATTGACTTTTGACTCGCGCGGTCGTCAAAATTGGTTCAATGTTTTCGTGACCCTGGTAAGAAAACAGGGAAAAATTTTGTTTACCTTTCTTTGATTTGTTTAACAGGTATCAGTTGCCTCCGAAAGTGTCAAAGTTGATTTTACGATTTTATGCGCAGCACGTATCAGTCACGTATGGGTGAGATGGTCATCGTAACCAAATCATTGGCCCTAGTGAGAGAAAATGAAAAAGAAAAATAGAAAAATCCCTATAATTGACTTTAAGCAACAGTTGTCGTCTGCTATAAAATATTCCGTAAGTCGATTTTTCATGTTTTCGCGGGTACGTAACCGGCACCTGCGAGACAATAGACAACCTTAATGGGTTTGTTGTCACGGTAAAAAATGACTGGAGAAGTAAAAAACAGATATTAGAAATTAAGTTCCCTATATTTGACCTATTAAGCAACAGGTGTCATCTGCTATGAAGTGTTCCGTAAGTCGAGTTTTCGCGTTTTCGCGGATACGTAACCGGCACCTATGAGACGGTAGTCTATATAGACTTGTCGTCATGGTATAAAGAGATTAGAGGAAAAAAATGTACATTTAAAATTTTGTTCCATTTGTTTGATGTATGCAATCAGAAGCATTCAGTCTTTTTTTTAGCCACTTGTCGCATTATTTTCTGGGGTTTTCGCATGAGCGTAACTGGCACATATGAGACGGTAGTCAACGTAACTGGGTTTCTTGTTGCAGTTTGAAGAGATTAGAGAAATTACATTTCAGTTGCCTTTGTTTGATATATGCTATAGGAAGCAACTAAAAGAGTTTTCAGTCTTTTTTTAGCCACTTGTCGCATTAATTTCTGGGGCTTTTTTACACTGTACATTGATCACTTTGGCTTATTGAAAGTTTCAATGTGCAGCATTTATTGTGGGCTGAGTTAGAAAAGCGAATCCAGTTAAGGGCTGGGGAAGGGGGGGGTGCATCGAGGGTCTAAGGGAAGTAATTCTTGCAAGGGGCTTGAAAAGACCAATACAAGGTCTGCTGCGCCCCTATTTTCTTAAATTTTTGCCCATTTTCAGTGAAATCTGGCATGTGTGGATGGTGCATGCCTGGCAGTTCGCCAAGGACTGCACAGCAGCCTTTAAAGAAGACTTTAAATCCACTTTTATGCCTTTTTTTTTCACTGTTTTTAAACGATAAATTATGGCGCCATTTTGGAGCGATTTTGAAGCTCTCTGATTGGCTGTTGAATATCTGATTGGCCGTTGGTTCCCATTCTGATTTGGCTGTTGGTTCCCATTCTGATTTCCTTAAAGCTTCTCTGATTGGATAATTTCAGAGAGGGAAGAGATTTCATTGGCTGATGGGAAGGGGGGATATCTGTTTATTCTTATTAACCTTTTACCACACAATGACGCCTTTAAACACCCCTGAAAGAGAAGGCTTTTGAAAATAATCTGAGGAAAGGAGACAATGCAGATTACCAGCATTTTCTCCTTTTCCCACAATGTTTTCTACCCTATCAAAGAAAACATTGATTTTTAGTTATTCTTACATCTTATTGTATCTTTATGGCCTACTTCTAAATTCTTCAAACAAGAACAAGATTTTTTTATCGGAAAAAGTTTCAGCAACAGCAAACAGTTGCTTCTGAATTCTATATTTTTGCAAAGCGATTAAACATAAAATTGACTTTTGACTCGCGCGGTCGTCAAAATTGGTTCAATGTTTTCGTGACCCTGGTAAGAAAACAGGGAAAAATTTTGTTTACCTTTCTTTGATTTGTTTAACAGGTATCAGTTGCCTCCGAAAGTGTCAAAGTTGATTTTACGATTTTATGCGCAGCACGTATCAGTCACGTATGGGTGAGATGGTCATCGTAACCAAATCATTGGCCCTAGTGAGAGAAAATGAAAAAGAAAAATAGAAAAATCCCTATAATTGACTTTAAGCAACAGTTGTCGTCTGCTATAAAATATTCCGTAAGTCGATTTTTCATGTTTTCGCGGGTACGTAACCGGCACCTGCGAGACAATAGACAACCTTAATGGGTTTGTTGTCACGGTAAAAAATGACTGGAGAAGTAAAAAACAGATATTAGAAATTAAGTTCCCTATATTTGACCTATTAAGCAACAGGTGTCATCTGCTATGAAGTGTTCCGTAAGTCGAGTTTTCGCGTTTTCGCGGATACGTAACCGGCACCTATGAGACGGTAGTCTATATAGACTTGTCGTCATGGTATAAAGAGATTAGAGGAAAAAAATGTACATTTAAAATTTTGTTCCATTTGTTTGATGTATGCAATCAGAAGCATTCAGTCTTTTTTTTAGCCACTTGTCGCATTATTTTCTGGGGTTTTCGCATGAGCGTAACTGGCACATATGAGACGGTAGTCAACGTAACTGGGTTTCTTGTTGCAGTTTGAAGAGATTAGAGAAATTACATTTCAGTTGCCTTTGTTTGATATATGCTATAGGAAGCAACTAAAAGAGTTTTCAGTCTTTTTTTAGCCACTTGTCGCATTAATTTCTGGGGCTTTTTTACACTGTACATTGATCACTTTGGCTTATTGAAAGTTTCAATGTGCAGCATTTATTGTGGGCTGAGTTAGAAAAGCGAATCCAGTTAAGGGCTGGGGAAGGGGGGGGTGCATCGAGGGTCTAAGGGAAGTAATTCTTGCAAGGGGCTTGAAAAGACCAATACAAGGTCTGCTGCGCCCCTATTTTCTTAAATTTTTGCCCATTTTCAGTGAAATCTGGCATGTGTGGATGGTGCATGCCTGGCAGTTCGCCAAGGACTGCACAGCAGCCTTTAAAGAAGACTTTAAATCCACTTTTATGCCTTTTTTTTTTCACTGTTTTTAAACGATAAATTATGGCGCCATTTTGGAGCGATTTTGAAGCTCTCTGATTGGCTGTTGAATATCTGATTGGCCGTTGGTTCCCATTCTGATTTGGCTGTTGGTTCCCATTCTGATTTCCTTAAAGCTTCTCTGATTGGATAATTTCAGAGAGGGAAGAGATTTCATTGGCTGATGGGAAGGGGGGATATCTGTTTATTCTTATTAACCTTTTACCACACAATGACGCCTTTAAACACCCCTGAAAGAGAAGGCTTTTGAAAATAATCTGAGGAAAGGAGACAATGCAGATTACCAGCATTTTCTCCTTTTCCCACAATGTTTTCTACCCTATCAAAGAAAACATTGATTTTTAGTTATTCTTACATCTTATTGTATCTTTATGGCCTACTTCTAAATTCTTCAAACAAGAACAAGATTTTTTTATCGGAAAAAGTTTCAGCAACAGCAAACAGTTGCTTCTGAATTCTATATTTTTGCAAAGCGATTAAACATAAAATTGACTTTTGACTCGCGCGGTCGTCAAAATTGGTTCAATGTTTTCGTGACCCTGGTAAGAAAACAGGGAAAAATTTTGTTTACCTTTCTTTGATTTGTTTAACAGGTATCAGTTGCCTCCGAAAGTGTCAAAGTTGATTTTACGATTTTATGCGCAGCACGTATCAGTCACGTATGGGTGAGATGGTCATCGTAACCAAATCATTGGCCCTAGTGAGAGAAAATGAAAAAGAAAAATAGAAAAATCCCTATAATTGACTTTAAGCAACAGTTGTCGTCTGCTATAAAATATTCCGTAAGTCGATTTTTCATGTTTTCGCGGGTACGTAACCGGCACCTGCGAGACAATAGACAACCTTAATGGGTTTGTTGTCACGGTAAAAAATGACTGGAGAAGTAAAAAACAGATATTAGAAATTAAGTTCCCTATATTTGACCTATTAAGCAACAGGTGTCATCTGCTATGAAGTGTTCCGTAAGTCGAGTTTTCGCGTTTTCGCGGATACGTAACCGGCACCTATGAGACGGTAGTCTATATAGACTTGTCGTCATGGTATAAAGAGATTAGAGGAAAAAAATGTACATTTAAAATTTTGTTCCATTTGTTTGATGTATGCAATCAGAAGCATTCAGTCTTTTTTTTAGCCACTTGTCGCATTATTTTCTGGGGTTTTCGCATGAGCGTAACTGGCACATATGAGACGGTAGTCAACGTAACTGGGTTTCTTGTTGCAGTTTGAAGAGATTAGAGAAATTACATTTCAGTTGCCTTTGTTTGATATATGCTATAGGAAGCAACTAAAAGAGTTTTCAGTCTTTTTTTAGCCACTTGTCGCATTAATTTCTGGGGCTTTTTTACACTGTACATTGATCACTTTGGCTTATTGAAAGTTTCAATGTGCAGCATTTATTGTGGGCTGAGTTAGAAAAGCGAATCCAGTTAAGGGCTGGGGAAGGGGGGGGGTGCATCGAGGGTCTAAGGGAAGTAATTCTTGCAAGGGGCTTGAAAAGACCAATACAAGGTCTGCTGCGCCCCTATTTTCTTAAATTTTTGCCCATTTTCAGTGAAATCTGGCATGTGTGGATGGTGCATGCCTGGCAGTTCGCCAAGGACTGCACAGCAGCCTTTAAAGAAGACTTTAAATCCACTTTTATGCCTTTTTTTTTTCACTGTTTTTAAACGATAAATTATGGCGCCATTTTGGAGCGATTTTGAAGCTCTCTGATTGGCTGTTGAATATCTGATTGGCCGTTGGTTCCCATTCTGATTTGGCTGTTGGTTCCCATTCTGATTTCCTTAAAGCTTCTCTGATTGGATAATTTCAGAGAGGGAAGAGATTTCATTGGCTGATGGGAAGGGGGGATATCTGTTTATTCTTATTAACCTTTTACCACACAATGACGCCTTTAAACACCCCTGAAAGAGAAGGCTTTTGAAAATAATCTGAGGAAAGGAGACAATGCAGATTACCAGCATTTTCTCCTTTTCCCACAATGTTTTCTACCCTATCAAAGAAAACATTGATTTTTAGTTATTCTTACATCTTATTGTATCTTTATGGCCTACTTCTAAATTCTTCAAACAAGAACAAGATTTTTTTATCGGAAAAAGTTTCAGCAACAGCAAACAGTTGCTTCTGAATTCTATATTTTTGCAAAGCGATTAAACATAAAATTGACTTTTGACTCGCGCGGTCGTCAAAATTGGTTCAATGTTTTCGTGACCCTGGTAAGAAAACAGGGAAAAATTTTGTTTACCTTTCTTTGATTTGTTTAACAGGTATCAGTTGCCTCCGAAAGTGTCAAAGTTGATTTTACGATTTTATGCGCAGCACGTATCAGTCACGTATGGGTGAGATGGTCATCGTAACCAAATCATTGGCCCTAGTGAGAGAAAATGAAAAAGAAAAATAGAAAAATCCCTATAATTGACTTTAAGCAACAGTTGTCGTCTGCTATAAAATATTCCGTAAGTCGATTTTTCATGTTTTCGCGGGTACGTAACCGGCACCTGCGAGACAATAGACAACCTTAATGGGTTTGTTGTCACGGTAAAAAATGACTGGAGAAGTAAAAAACAGATATTAGAAATTAAGTTCCCTATATTTGACCTATTAAGCAACAGGTGTCATCTGCTATGAAGTGTTCCGTAAGTCGAGTTTTCGCGTTTTCGCGGATACGTAACCGGCACCTATGAGACGGTAGTCTATATAGACTTGTCGTCATGGTATAAAGAGATTAGAGGAAAAAAATGTACATTTAAAATTTTGTTCCATTTGTTTGATGTATGCAATCAGAAGCATTCAGTCTTTTTTTTAGCCACTTGTCGCATTATTTTCTGGGGTTTTCGCATGAGCGTAGCTGGCACATATGAGACGGTAGTCAACGTAACTGGGTTTCTTGTTGCAGTTTGAAGAGATTAGAGAAATTACATTTCAGTTGCCTTTGTTTGATATATGCTATAGGAAGCAACTAAAAGAGTTTTCAGTCTTTTTTTAGCCACTTGTCGCATTAATTTCTGGGGCTTTTTTACACTGTACATTGATCACTTTGGCTTATTGAAAGTTTCAATGTGCAGCATTTATTGTGGGCTGAGTTAGAAAAGCGAATCCAGTTAAGGGCTGGGGAAGGGGGGGGGTGCATCGAGGGTCTAAGGGAAGTAATTCTTGCAAGGGGCTTGAAAAGACCAATACAAGGTCTGCTGCGCCCCTATTTTCTTAAATTTTTGCCCATTTTCAGTGAAATCTGGCATGTGTGGATGGTGCATGCCTGGCAGTTCGCCAAGGACTGCACAGCAGCCTTTAAAGAAGACTTTAAATCCACTTTTATGCCTTTTTTTTTTCACTGTTTTTAAACGATAAATTATGGCGCCATTTTGGAGCGATTTTGAAGCTCTCTGATTGGCTGTTGAATATCTGATTGGCCGTTGGTTCCCATTCTGATTTGGCTGTTGGTTCCCATTCTGATTTCCTTAAAGCTTCTCTGATTGGATAATTTCAGAGAGGGAAGAGATTTCATTGGCTGATGGGAAGGGGGGATATCTGTTTATTCTTATTAACCTTTTACCACACAATGACGCCTTTAAACACCCCTGAAAGAGAAGGCTTTTGAAAATAATCTGAGGAAAGGAGACAATGCAGATTACCAGCATTTTCTCCTTTTCCCACAATGTTTTCTACCCTATCAAAGAAAACATTGATTTTTAGTTATTCTTACATCTTATTGTATCTTTATGGCCTACTTCTAAATTCTTCAAACAAGAACAAGATTTTTTTATCGGAAAAAGTTTCAGCAACAGCAAACAGTTGCTTCTGAATTCTATATTTTTGCAAAGCGATTAAACATAAAATTGACTTTTGACTCGCGCGGTCGTCAAAATTGGTTCAATGTTTTCGTGACCCTGGTAAGAAAACAGGGAAAAATTTTGTTTACCTTTCTTTGATTTGTTTAACAGGTATCAGTTGCCTCCGAAAGTGTCAAAGTTGATTTTACGATTTTATGCGCAGCACGTATCAGTCACGTATGGGTGAGATGGTCATCGTAACCAAATCATTGGCCCTAGTGAGAGAAAATGAAAAAGAAAAATAGAAAAATCCCTATAATTGACTTTAAGCAACAGTTGTCGTCTGCTATAAAATATTCCGTAAGTCGATTTTTCATGTTTTCGCGGGTACGTAACCGGCACCTGCGAGACAATAGACAACCTTAATGGGTTTGTTGTCACGGTAAAAAATGACTGGAGAAGTAAAAAACAGATATTAGAAATTAAGTTCCCTATATTTGACCTATTAAGCAACAGGTGTCATCTGCTATGAAGTGTTCCGTAAGTCGAGTTTTCGCGTTTTCGCGGATACGTAACCGGCACCTATGAGACGGTAGTCTATATAGACTTGTCGTCATGGTATAAAGAGATTAGAGGAAAAAAATGTACATTTAAAATTTTGTTCCATTTGTTTGATGTATGCAATCAGAAGCATTCAGTCTTTTTTTTAGCCACTTGTCGCATTATTTTCTGGGGTTTTCGCATGAGCGTAACTGGCACATATGAGACGGTAGTCAACGTAACTGGGTTTCTTGTTGCAGTTTGAAGAGATTAGAGAAATTACATTTCAGTTGCCTTTGTTTGATATATGCTATAGGAAGCAACTAAAAGAGTTTTCAGTCTTTTTTTAGCCACTTGTCGCATTAATTTCTGGGGCTTTTTTACACTGTACATTGATCACTTTGGCTTATTGAAAGTTTCAATGTGCAGCATTTATTGTGGGCTGAGTTAGAAAAGCGAATCCAGTTAAGGGCTGGGGAAGGGGGGGGGTGCATCGAGGGTCTAAGGGAAGTAATTCTTGCAAGGGGCTTGAAAAGACCAATACAAGGTCTGCTGCGCCCCTATTTTCTTAAATTTTTGCCCATTTTCAGTGAAATCTGGCATGTGTGGATGGTGCATGCCTGGCAGTTCGCCAAGGACTGCACAGCAGCCTTTAAAGAAGACTTTAAATCCACTTTTATGCCTTTTTTTTTTCACTGTTTTTAAACGATAAATTATGGCGCCATTTTGGAGCGATTTTGAAGCTCTCTGATTGGCTGTTGAATATCTGATTGGCCGTTGGTTCCCATTCTGATTTGGCTGTTGGTTCCCATTCTGATTTCCTTAAAGCTTCTCTGATTGGATAATTTCAGAGAGGGAAGAGATTTCATTGGCTGATGGGAAGGGGGGATATCTGTTTATTCTTATTAACCTTTTACCACACAATGACGCCTTTAAACACCCCTGAAAGAGAAGGCTTTTGAAAATAATCTGAGGAAAGGAGACAATGCAGATTACCAGCATTTTCTCCTTTTCCCACAATGTTTTCTACCCTATCAAAGAAAACATTGATTTTTAGTTATTCTTACATCTTATTGTATCTTTATGGCCTACTTCTAAATTCTTCAAACAAGAACAAGATTTTTTTATCGGAAAAAGTTTCAGCAACAGCAAACAGTTGCTTCTGAATTCTATATTTTTGCAAAGCGATTAAACATAAAATTGACTTTTGACTCGCGCGGTCGTCAAAATTGGTTCAATGTTTTCGTGACCCTGGTAAGAAAACAGGGAAAAATTTTGTTTACCTTTCTTTGATTTGTTTAACAGGTATCAGTTGCCTCCGAAAGTGTCAAAGTTGATTTTACGATTTTATGCGCAGCACGTATCAGTCACGTATGGGTGAGATGGTCATCGTAACCAAATCATTGGCCCTAGTGAGAGAAAATGAAAAAGAAAAATAGAAAAATCCCTATAATTGACTTTAAGCAACAGTTGTCGTCTGCTATAAAATATTCCGTAAGTCGATTTTTCATGTTTTCGCGGGTACGTAACCGGCACCTGCGAGACAATAGACAACCTTAATGGGTTTGTTGTCACGGTAAAAAATGACTGGAGAAGTAAAAAACAGATATTAGAAATTAAGTTCCCTATATTTGACCTATTAAGCAACAGGTGTCATCTGCTATGAAGTGTTCCGTAAGTCGAGTTTTCGCGTTTTCGCGGATACGTAACCGGCACCTATGAGACGGTAGTCTATATAGACTTGTCGTCATGGTATAAAGAGATTAGAGGAAAAAAATGTACATTTAAAATTTTGTTCCATTTGTTTGATGTATGCAATCAGAAGCATTCAGTCTTTTTTTTAGCCACTTGTCGCATTATTTTCTGGGGTTTTCGCATGAGCGTAACTGGCACATATGAGACGGTAGTCAACGTAACTGGGTTTCTTGTTGCAGTTTGAAGAGATTAGAGAAATTACATTTCAGTTGCCTTTGTTTGATATATGCTATAGGAAGCAACTAAAAGAGTTTTCAGTCTTTTTTTAGCCACTTGTCGCATTAATTTCTGGGGCTTTTTTACACTGTACATTGATCACTTTGGTTTATTGAAAGTTTCAATGTGCAGCATTTATTGTGGGCTGAGTTAGAAAAGCGAATCCAGTTAAGGGCTGGGGAAGGGGGGGGGTGCATCGAGGGTCTAAGGGAAGTAATTCTTGCAAGGGGCTTGAAAAGACCAATACAAGGTCTGCTGCGCCCCTATTTTCTTAAATTTTTGCCCATTTTCAGTGAAATCTGGCATGTGTGGATGGTGCATGCCTGGCAGTTCGCCAAGGACTGCACAGCAGCCTTTAAAGAAGACTTTAAATCCACTTTTATGCCTTTTTTTTTTCACTGTTTTTAAACGATAAATTATGGCGCCATTTTGGAGCGATTTTGAAGCTCTCTGATTGGCTGTTGAATATCTGATTGGCCGTTGGTTCCCATTCTGATTTGGCTGTTGGTTCCCATTCTGATTTCCTTAAAGCTTCTCTGATTGGATAATTTCAGAGAGGGAAGAGATTTCATTGGCTGATGGGAAGGGGGGATATCTGTTTATTCTTATTAACCTTTTACCACACAATGACGCCTTTAAACACCCCTGAAAGAGAAGGCTTTTGAAAATAATCTGAGGAAAGGAGACAATGCAGATTACCAGCATTTTCTCCTTTTCCCACAATGTTTTCTACCCTATCAAAGAAAACATTGATTTTTAGTTATTCTTACATCTTATTGTATCTTTATGGCCTACTTCTAAATTCTTCAAACAAGAACAAGATTTTTTTATCGGAAAAAGTTTCAGCAACAGCAAACAGTTGCTTCTGAATTCTATATTTTTGCAAAGCGATTAAACATAAAATTGACTTTTGACTCGCGCGGTCGTCAAAATTGGTTCAATGTTTTCGTGACCCTGGTAAGAAAACAGGGAAAAATTTTGTTTACCTTTCTTTGATTTGTTTAACAGGTATCAGTTGCCTCCGAAAGTGTCAAAGTTGATTTTACGATTTTATGCGCAGCACGTATCAGTCACGTATGGGTGAGATGGTCATCGTAACCAAATCATTGGCCCTAGTGAGAGAAAATGAAAAAGAAAAATAGAAAAATCCCTATAATTGACTTTAAGCAACAGTTGTCGTCTGCTATAAAATATTCCGTAAGTCGATTTTTCATGTTTTCGCGGGTACGTAACCGGCACCTGCGAGACAATAGACAACCTTAATGGGTTTGTTGTCACGGTAAAAAATGACTGGAGAAGTAAAAAACAGATATTAGAAATTAAGTTCCCTATATTTGACCTATTAAGCAACAGGTGTCATCTGCTATGAAGTGTTCCGTAAGTCGAGTTTTCGCGTTTTCGCGGATACGTAACCGGCACCTATGAGACGGTAGTCTATATAGACTTGTCGTCATGGTATAAAGAGATTAGAGGAAAAAAATGTACATTTAAAATTTTGTTCCATTTGTTTGATGTATGCAATCAGAAGCATTCAGTCTTTTTTTTAGCCACTTGTCGCATTATTTTCTGGGGTTTTCGCATGAGCGTAACTGGCACATATGAGACGGTAGTCAACGTAACTGGGTTTCTTGTTGCAGTTTGAAGAGATTAGAGAAATTACATTTCAGTTGCCTTTGTTTGATATATGCTATAGGAAGCAACTAAAAGAGTTTTCAGTCTTTTTTTAGCCACTTGTCGCATTAATTTCTGGGGCTTTTTTACACTGTACATTGATCACTTTGGCTTATTGAAAGTTTCAATGTGCAGCATTTATTGTGGGCTGAGTTAGAAAAGCGAATCCAGTTAAGGGCTGGGGAAGGGGGGGGGTGCATCGAGGGTCTAAGGGAAGTAATTCTTGCAAGGGGCTTGAAAAGACCAATACAAGGTCTGCTGCGCCCCTATTTTCTTAAATTTTTGCCCATTTTCAGTGAAATCTGGCATGTGTGGATGGTGCATGCCTGGCAGTTCGCCAAGGACTGCACAGCAGCCTTTAAAGAAGACTTTAAATCCACTTTTATGCCTTTTTTTTTTCACTGTTTTTAAACGATAAATTATGGCGCCATTTTGGAGCGATTTTGAAGCTCTCTGATTGGCTGTTGAATATCTGATTGGCCGTTGGTTCCCATTCTGATTTGGCTGTTGGTTCCCATTCTGATTTCCTTAAAGCTTCTCTGATTGGATAATTTCAGAGAGGGAAGAGATTTCATTGGCTGATGGGAAGGGGGGATATCTGTTTATTCTTATTAACCTTTTACCACACAATGACGCCTTTAAACACCCCTGAAAGAGAAGGCTTTTGAAAATAATCTGAGGAAAGGAGACAATGCAGATTACCAGCATTTTCTCCTTTTCCCACAATGTTTTCTACCCTATCAAAGAAAACATTGATTTTTAGTTATTCTTACATCTTATTGTATCTTTATGGCCTACTTCTAAATTCTTCAAACAAGAACAAGATTTTTTTATCGGAAAAAGTTTCAGCAACAGCAAACAGTTGCTTCTGAATTCTATATTTTTGCAAAGCGATTAAACATAAAATTGACTTTTGACTCGCGCGGTCGTCAAAATTGGTTCAATGTTTTCGTGACCCTGGTAAGAAAACAGGGAAAAATTTTGTTTACCTTTCTTTGATTTGTTTAACAGGTATCAGTTGCCTCCGAAAGTGTCAAAGTTGATTTTACGATTTTATGCGCAGCAC
This sequence comes from Tridacna crocea, assembly GCA_943736015.1. Classification (NCBI taxonomy): domain Eukaryota; kingdom Metazoa; phylum Mollusca; class Bivalvia; order Cardiida; family Cardiidae; genus Tridacna; species Tridacna crocea. Next base: position 31,745,562 of record OX031059.1, on the reverse strand, counting down.
GTATCAGTCACGTATGGGTGAGATGGTCATCGTAACCAAATCATTGGCCCTAGTGAGAGAAAATGAAAAAGAAAAATAGAAAAATCCCTATAATTGACTTTAAGCAACAGTTGTCGTCTGCTATAAAATATTCCGTAAGTCGATTTTTCATGTTTTCGCGGGTACGTAACCGGCACCTGCGAGACAATAGACAACCTTAATGGGTTTGTTGTCACGGTAAAAAATGACTGGAGAAGTAAAAAACAGATATTAGAAATTAAGTTCCCTATATTTGACCTATTAAGCAACAGGTGTCATCTGCTATGAAGTGTTCCGTAAGTCGAGTTTTCGCGTTTTCGCGGATACGTAACCGGCACCTATGAGACGGTAGTCTATATAGACTTGTCGTCATGGTATAAAGAGATTAGAGGAAAAAAATGTACATTTAAAATTTTGTTCCATTTGTTTGATGTATGCAATCAGAAGCATTCAGTCTTTTTTTTAGCCACTTGTCGCATTATTTTCTGGGGCTTTCGCATGAGCGTAACTGGCACATATGAGACGGTAGTCAACGTAACTGGGTTTCTTGTTGCAGTTTGAAGAGATTAGAGAAATTACATTTCAGTTGCCTTTGTTTGATATATGCTATAGGAAGCAACTAAAAGAGTTTTCAGTCTTTTTTTAGCCACTTGTCGCATTAATTTCTGGGGCTTTTTTACACTGTACATTGATCACTTTGGCTTATTGAAAGTTTCAATGTGCAGCATTTATTGTGGGCTGAGTTAGAAAAGCGAATCCAGTTAAGGGCTGGGGAAGGGGGGGGGTGCATCGAGGGTCTAAGGGAAGTAATTCTTGCAAGGGGCTTGAAAAGACCAATACAAGGTCTGCTGCGCCCCTATTTTCTTAAATTTTTGCCCATTTTCAGTGAAATCTGGCATGTGTGGATGGTGCATGCCTGGCAGTTCGCCAAGGACTGCACAGCAGCCTTTAAAGAAGACTTTAAATCCACTTTTATGCCTTTTTTTTTTCACTGTTTTTAAACGATAAATTATGGCGCCATTTTGGAGCGATTTTGAAGCTCTCTGATTGGCTGTTGAATATCTGATTGGCCGTTGGTTCCCATTCTGATTTGGCTGTTGGTTCCCATTCTGATTTCCTTAAAGCTTCTCTGATTGGATAATTTCAGAGAGGGAAGAGATTTCATTGGCTGATGGGAAGGGGGGATATCTGTTTATTCTTATTAACCTTTTACCACACAATGACGCCTTTAAACACCCCTGAAAGAGAAGGCTTTTGAAAATAATCTGAGGAAAGGAGACAATGCAGATTACCAGCATTTTCTCCTTTTCCCACAATGTTTTCTACCCTATCAAAGAAAACATTGATTTTTAGTTATTCTTACATCTTATTGTATCTTTATGGCCTACTTCTAAATTCTTCAAACAAGAACAAGATTTTTTTATCGGAAAAAGTTTCAGCAACAGCAAACAGTTGCTTCTGAATTCTATATTTTTGCAAAGCGATTAAACATAAAATTGACTTTTGACTCGCGCGGTCGTCAAAATTGGTTCAATGTTTTCGTGACCCTGGTAAGAAAACAGGGAAAAATTTTGTTTACCTTTCTTTGATTTGTTTAACAGGTATCAGTTGCCTCCGAAAGTGTCAAAGTTGATTTTACGATTTTATGCGCAGCACGTATCAGTCACGTATGGGTGAGATGGTCATCGTAACCAAATCATTGGCCCTAGTGAGAGAAAATGAAAAAGAAAAATAGAAAAATCCCTATAATTGACTTTAAGCAACAGTTGTCGTCTGCTATAAAATATTCCGTAAGTCGATTTTTCATGTTTTCGCGGGTACGTAACCGGCACCTGCGAGACAATAGACAACCTTAATGGGTTTGTTGTCACGGTAAAAAATGACTGGAGAAGTAAAAAACAGATATTAGAAATTAAGTTCCCTATATTTGACCTATTAAGCAACAGGTGTCATCTGCTATGAAGTGTTCCGTAAGTCGAGTTTTCGCGTTTTCGCGGATACGTAACCGGCACCTATGAGACGGTAGTCTATATAGACTTGTCGTCATGGTATAAAGAGATTAGAGGAAAAAAATGTACATTTAAAATTTTGTTCCATTTGTTTGATGTATGCAATCAGAAGCATTCAGTCTTTTTTTTAGCCACTTGTCGCATTATTTTCTGGGGTTTTCGCATGAGCGTAACTGGCACATATGAGACGGTAGTCAACGTAACTGGGTTTCTTGTTGCAGTTTGAAGAGATTAGAGAAATTACATTTCAGTTGCCTTTGTTTGATATATGCTATAGGAAGCAACTAAAAGAGTTTTCAGTCTTTTTTTAGCCACTTGTCGCATTAATTTCTGGGGCTTTTTTACACTGTACATTGATCACTTTGGCTTATTGAAAGTTTCAATGTGCAGCATTTATTGTGGGCTGAGTTAGAAAAGCGAATCCAGTTAAGGGCTGGGGAAGGGGGGCGGTGCATCGAGGGTCTAAGGGAAGTAATTCTTGCAAGGGGCTTGAAAAGACCAATACAAGGTCTGCTGCGCCCCTATTTTCTTAAATTTTTGCCCATTTTCAGTGAAATCTGGCATGTGTGGATGGTGCATGCCTGGCAGTTCGCCAAGGACTGCACAGCAGCCTTTAAAGAAGACTTTAAATCCACTTTTATGCCTTTTTTTTTTCACTGTTTTTAAACGATAAATTATGGCGCCATTTTGGAGCGATTTTGAAGCTCTCTGATTGGCTGTTGAATATCTGATTGGCCGTTGGTTCCCATTCTGATTTGGCTGTTGGTTCCCATTCTGATTTCCTTAAAGCTTCTCTGATTGGATAATTTCAGAGAGGGAAGAGATTTCATTGGCTGATGGGAAGGGGGGATATCTGTTTATTCTTATTAACCTTTTACCACACAATGACGCCTTTAAACACCCCTGAAAGAGAAGGCTTTTGAAAATAATCTGAGGAAAGGAGACAATGCAGATTACCAGCATTTTCTCCTTTTCCCACAATGTTTTCTACCCTATCAAAGAAAACATTGATTTTTAGTTATTCTTACATCTTATTGTATCTTTATGGCCTACTTCTAAATTCTTCAAACAAGAACAAGATTTTTTTATCGGAAAAAGTTTCAGCAACAGCAAACAGTTGCTTCTGAATTCTATATTTTTGCAAAGCGATTAAACATAAAATTGACTTTTGACTCGCGCGGTCGTCAAAATTGGTTCAATGTTTTCGTGACCCTGGTAAGAAAACAGGGAAAAATTTTGTTTACCTTTCTTTGATTTGTTTAACAGGTATCAGTTGCCTCCGAAAGTGTCAAAGTTGATTTTACGATTTTATGCGCAGCACGTATCAGTCACGTATGGGTGAGATGGTCATCGTAACCAAATCATTGGCCCTAGTGAGAGAAAATGAAAAAGAAAAATAGAAAAATCCCTATAATTGACTTTAAGCAACAGTTGTCGTCTGCTATAAAATATTCCGTAAGTCGATTTTTCATGTTTTCGCGGGTACGTAACCGGCACCTGCGAGACAATAGACAACCTTAATGGGTTTGTTGTCACGGTAAAAAATGACTGGAGAAGTAAAAAACAGATATTAGAAATTAAGTTCCCTATATTTGACCTATTAAGCAACAGGTGTCATCTGCTATGAAGTGTTCCGTAAGTCGAGTTTTCGCGTTTTCGCGGATACGTAACCGGCACCTATGAGACGGTAGTCTATATAGACTTGTCGTCATGGTATAAAGAGATTAGAGGAAAAAAATGTACATTTAAAATTTTGTTCCATTTGTTTGATGTATGCAATCAGAAGCATTCAGTCTTTTTTTTAGCCACTTGTCGCATTATTTTCTGGGGTTTTCGCATGAGCGTAACTGGCACATATGAGACGGTAGTCAACGTAACTGGGTTTCTTGTTGCAGTTTGAAGAGATTAGAGAAATTACATTTCAGTTGCCTTTGTTTGATATATGCTATAGGAAGCAACTAAAAGAGTTTTCAGTCTTTTTTTAGCCACTTGTCGCATTAATTTCTGGGGCTTTTTTACACTGTACATTGATCACTTTGGCTTATTGAAAGTTTCAATGTGCAGCATTTATTGTGGGCTGAGTTAGAAAAGCGAATCCAGTTAAGGGCTGGGGAAGGGGGGGGGTGCATCGAGGGTCTAAGGGAAGTAATTCTTGCAAGGGGCTTGAAAAGACCAATACAAGGTCTGCTGCGCCCCTATTTTCTTAAATTTTTGCCCATTTTCAGTGAAATCTGGCATGTGTGGATGGTGCATGCCTGGCAGTTCGCCAAGGACTGCACAGCAGCCTTTAAAGAAGACTTTAAATCCACTTTTATGCCTTTTTTTTTTCACTGTTTTTAAACGATAAATTATGGCGCCATTTTGGAGCGATTTTGAAGCTCTCTGATTGGCTGTTGAATATCTGATTGGCCGTTGGTTCCCATTCTGATTTGGCTGTTGGTTCCCATTCTGATTTCCTTAAAGCTTCTCTGATTGGATAATTTCAGAGAGGGAAGAGATTTCATTGGCTGATGGGAAGGGGGGATATCTGTTTATTCTTATTAACCTTTTACCACACAATGACGCCTTTAAACACCCCTGAAAGAGAAGGCTTTTGAAAATAATCTGAGGAAAGGAGACAATGCAGATTACCAGCATTTTCTCCTTTTCCCACAATGTTTTCTACCCTATCAAAGAAAACATTGATTTTTAGTTATTCTTACATCTTATTGTATCTTTATGGCCTACTTCTAAATTCTTCAAACAAGAACAAGATTTTTTTATCGGAAAAAGTTTCAGCAACAGCAAACAGTTGCTTCTGAATTCTATATTTTTGCAAAGCGATTAAACATAAAATTGACTTTTGACTCGCGCGGTCGTCAAAATTGGTTCAATGTTTTCGTGACCCTGGTAAGAAAACAGGGAAAAATTTTGTTTACCTTTCTTTGATTTGTTTAACAGGTATCAGTTGCCTCCGAAAGTGACAAAGTTGATTTTACGATTTTATGCGCAGCACGTATCAGTCACGTATGGGTGAGATGGTCATCGTAACCAAATCATTGGCCCTAGTGAGAGAAAATGAAAAAGAAAAATAGAAAAATCCCTATAATTGACTTTAAGCAACAGTTGTCGTCTGCTATAAAATATTCCGTAAGTCGATTTTTCATGTTTTTGCGGGTACGTAACCGGCACCTGCGAGACAATAGACAACCTTAATGGGTTTGTTGTCACGGTAAAAAATGACTGGAGAAGTAAAAAACAGATATTAGAAATTAAGTTCCCTATATTTGACCTATTAAGCAACAGGTGTCATCTGCTATGAAGTGTTCCGTAAGTCGAGTTTTCGCGTTTTCGCGGATACGTAACCGGCACCTATGAGACGGTAGTCTATATAGACTTGTCGTCATGGTATAAAGAGATTAGAGGAAAAAAATGTACATTTAAAATTTTGTTCCATTTGTTTGATGTATGCAATCAGAAGCATTCAGTCTTTTTTTTAGCCACTTGTCGCATTATTTTCTGGGGTTTTCGCATGAGCGTAACTGGCACATATGAGACGGTAGTCAACGTAACTGGGTTTCTTGTTGCAGTTTGAAGAGATTAGAGAAATTACATTTCAGTTGCCTTTGTTTGATATATGCTATAGGAAGCAACTAAAAGAGTTTTCAGTCTTTTTTTAGCCACTTGTCGCATTAATTTCTGGGGCTTTTTTACACTGTACATTGATCACTTTGGCTTATTGAAAGTTTCAATGTGCAGCATTTATTGTGGGCTGAGTTAGAAAAGCGAATCCAGTTAAGGGCTGGGGAAGGGGGGGGGGTGCATCGAGGGTCTAAGGGAAGTAATTCTTGCAAGGGGCTTGAAAAGACCAATACAAGGTCTGCTGCGCCCCTATTTTCTTAAATTTTTGCCCATTTTCAGTGAAATCTGGCATGTGTGGATGGTGCATGCCTGGCAGTTCGCCAAGGACTGCACAGCAGCCTTTAAAGAAGACTTTAAATCCACTTTTATGCCTTTTTTTTTTCACTGTTTTTAAACGATAAATTATGGCGCCATTTTGGAGCGATTTTGAAGCTCTCTGATTGGCTGTTGAATATCTGATTGGCCGTTGGTTCCCATTCTGATTTGGCTGTTGGTTCCCATTCTGATTTCCTTAAAGCTTCTCTGATTGGATAATTTCAGAGAGGGAAGAGATTTCATTGGCTGATGGGAAGGGGGGATATCTGTTTATTCTTATTAACCTTTTACCACACAATGACGCCTTTAAACACCCCTGAAAGAGAAGGCTTTTGAAAATAATCTGAGGAAAGGAGACAATGCAGATTACCAGCATTTTCTCCTTTTCCCACAATGTTTTCTACCCTATCAAAGAAAACATTGATTTTTAGTTATTCTTACATCTTATTGTATCTTTATGGCCTACTTCTAAATTCTTCAAACAAGAACAAGATTTTTTTATCGGAAAAAGTTTCAGCAACAGCAAACAGTTGCTTCTGAATTCTATATTTTTGCAAAGCGATTAAACATAAAATTGACTTTTGACTCGCGCGGTCGTCAAAATTGGTTCAATGTTTTCGTGACCCTGGTAAGAAAACAGGGAAAAATTTTGTTTACCTTTCTTTGATTTGTTTAACAGGTATCAGTTGCCTCCGAAAGTGTCAAAGTTGATTTTACGATTTTATGCGCAGCACGTATCAGTCACGTATGGGTGAGATGGTCATCGTAACCAAATCATTGGCCCTAGTGAGAGAAAATGAAAAAGAAAAATAGAAAAATCCCTATAATTGACTTTAAGCAACAGTTGTCGTCTGCTATAAAATATTCCGTAAGTCGATTTTTCATGTTTTCGCGGGTACGTAACCGGCACCTGCGAGACAATAGACAACCTTAATGGGTTTGTTGTCACGGTAAAAAATGACTGGAGAAGTAAAAAACAGATATTAGAAATTAAGTTCCCTATATTTGACCTATTAAGCAACAGGTGTCATCTGCTATGAAGTGTTCCGTAAGTCGAGTTTTCGCGTTTTCGCGGATACGTAACCGGCACCTATGAGACGGTAGTCTATATAGACTTGTCGTCATGGTATAAAGAGATTAGAGGAAAAAAATGTACATTTAAAATTTTGTTCCATTTGTTTGATGTATGCAATCAGAAGCATTCAGTCTTTTTTTTAGCCACTTGTCGCATTATTTTCTGGGGTTTTCGCATGAGCGTAACTGGCACATATGAGACGGTAGTCAACGTAACTGGGTTTCTTGTTGCAGTTTGAAGAGATTAGAGAAATTACATTTCAGTTGCCTTTGTTTGATATATGCTATAGGAAGCAACTAAAAGAGTTTTCAGTCTTTTTTTAGCCACTTGTCGCATTAATTTCTGGGGCTTTTTTACACTGTACATTGATCACTTTGGCTTATTGAAAGTTTCAATGTGCAGCATTTATTGTGGGCTGAGTTAGAAAAGCGAATCCAGTTAAGGGCTGGGGAAGGGGGGGGGTGCATCGAGGGTCTAAGGGAAGTAATTCTTGCAAGGGGCTTGAAAAGACCAATACAAGGTCTGCTGCGCCCCTATTTTCTTAAATTTTTGCCCATTTTCAGTGAAATCTGGCATGTGTGGATGGTGCATGCCTGGCAGTTCGCCAAGGACTGCACAGCAGCCTTTAAAGAAGACTTTAAATCCACTTTTATGCCTTTTTTTTTTCACTGTTTTTAAACGATAAATTATGGCGCCATTTTGGAGCGATTTTGAAGCTCTCTGATTGGCTGTTGAATATCTGATTGGCCGTTGGTTCCCATTCTGATTTGGCTGTTGGTTCCCATTCTGATTTCCTTAAAGCTTCTCTGATTGGATAATTTCAGAGAGGGAAGAGATTTCATTGGCTGATGGGAAGGGGGGATATCTGTTTATTCTTATTAACCTTTTACCACACAATGACGCCTTTAAACACCCCTGAAAGAGAAGGCTTTTGAAAATAATCTGAGGAAAGGAGACAATGCAGATTACCAGCATTTTCTCCTTTTCCCACAATGTTTTCTACCCTATCAAAGAAAACATTGATTTTTAGTTATTCTTACATCTTATTGTATCTTTATGGCCTACTTCTAAATTCTTCAAACAAGAACAAGATTTTTTTATCGGAAAAAGTTTCAGCAACAGCAAACAGTTGCTTCTGAATTCTATATTTTTGCAAAGCGATTAAACATAAAATTGACTTTTGACTCGCGCGGTCGTCAAAATTGGTTCAATGTTTTCGTGACCCTGGTAAGAAAACAGGGAAAAATTTTGTTTACCTTTCTTTGATTTGTTTAACAGGTATCAGTTGCCTCCGAAAGTGTCAAAGTTGATTTTACGATTTTATGCGCAGCACGTATCAGTCACGTATGGGTGAGATGGTCATCGTAACCAAATCATTGGCCCTAGTGAGAGAAAATGAAAAAGAAAAATAGAAAAATCCCTATAATTGACTTTAAGCAACAGTTGTCGTCTGCTATAAAATATTCCGTAAGTCGATTTTTCATGTTTTCGCGGGTACGTAACCGGCACCTGCGAGACAATAGACAACCTTAATGGGTTTGTTGTCACGGTAAAAAATGACTGGAGAAGTAAAAAACAGATATTAGAAATTAAGTTCCCTATATTTGACCTATTAAGCAACAGGTGTCATCTGCTATGAAGTGTTCCGTAAGTCGAGTTTTCGCGTTTTCGCGGATACGTAACCGGCACCTATGAGACGGTAGTCTATATAGACTTGTCGTCATGGTATAAAGAGATTAGAGGAAAAAAATGTACATTTAAAATTTTGTTCCATTTGTTTGATGTATGCAATCAGAAGTATTCAGTCTTTTTTTTAGCCACTTGTCGCATTATTTTCTGGGGTTTTCGCATGAGCGTAACTGGCACATATGAGACGGTAGTCAACGTAACTGGGTTTCTTGTTGCAGTTTGAAGAGATTAGAGAAATTACATTTCAGTTGCCTTTGTTTGATATATGCTATAGGAAGCAACTAAAAGAGTTTTCAGTCTTTTTTTAGCCACTTGTCGCATTAATTTCTGGGGCTTTTTTACACTGTACATTGATCACTTTGGCTTATTGAAAGTTTCAATGTGCAGCATTTATTGTGGGCTGAGTTAGAAAAGCGAATCCAGTTAAGGGCTGGGGAAGGGGGGGGGTGCATCGAGGGTCTAAGGGAAGTAATTCTTGCAAGGGGCTTGAAAAGACCAATACAAGGTCTGCTGCGCCCCTATTTTCTTAAATTTTTGCCCATTTTCAGTGAAATCTGGCATGTGTGGATGGTGCATGCCTGGCAGTTCGCCAAGGACTGCACAGCAGCCTTTAAAGAAGACTTTAAATCCACTTTTATGCCTTTTTTTTTTCACTGTTTTTAAACGATAAATTATGGCGCCATTTTGGAGCGATTTTGAAGCTCTCTGATTGGCTGTTGAATATCTGATTGGCCGTTGGTTCCCATTCTGATTTGGCTGTTGGTTCCCATTCTGATTTCCTTAAAGCTTCTCTGATTGGATAATTTCAGAGAGGGAAGAGATTTCATTGGCTGATGGGAAGGGGGGATATCTGTTTATTCTTATTAACCTTTTACCACACAATGACGCCTTTAAACACCCCTGAAAGAGAAGGCTTTTGAAAATAATCTGAGGAAAGGAGACAATGCAGATTACCAGCATTTTCTCCTTTTCCCACAATGTTTTCTACCCTATCAAAGAAAACATTGATTTTTAGTTATTCTTACATCTTATTGTATCTTTATGGCCTACTTCTAAATTCTTCAAACAAGAACAAGATTTTTTTATCGGAAAAAGTTTCAGCAACAGCAAACAGTTGCTTCTGAATTCTATATTTTTGCAAAGCGATTAAACATAAAATTGACTTTGACTCGCGCGGTCATCAAAATTGGTTCAATGTTTTCGTGACCCTGGTAAGAAAACAGGGAAAAATTTTGTTTACCTTTCTTTGATTTGTTTAACAGGTATCAGTTGCCTCCGAAAGTGTCAAAGTTGATTTTACGATTTTATGCGCAGCACGTATCAGTCACGTATGGGTGAGATGGTCATCGTAACCAAATCATTGGCCCTAGTGAGAGAAAATGAAAAAGAAAAATAGAAAAATCCCTATAATTGACTTTAAGCAACAGTTGTCGTCTGCTATAAAATATTCCGTAAGTCGATTTTTCATGTTTTCGCGGGTACGTAACCGGCACCTGCGAGACAATAGACAACCTTAATGGGTTTGTTGTCACGGTAAAAAATGACTGGAGAAGTAAAAAACAGATATTAGAAATTAAGTTCCCTATATTTGACCTATTAAGCAACAGGTGTCATCTGCTATGAAGTGTTCCGTAAGTCGAGTTTTCGCGTTTTCGCGGATACGTAACCGGCACCTATGAGACGGTAGTCTATATAGACTTGTCGTCATGGTATAAAGAGATTAGAGGAAAAAAATGTACATTTAAAATTTTGTTCCATTTGTTTGATGTATGCAATCAGAAGCATTCAGTCTTTTTTTTAGCCACTTGTCGCATTATTTTCTGGGGTTTTCGCATGAGCGTAACTGGCACATATGAGACGGTAGTCAACGTAACTGGGTTTCTTGTTGCAGTTTGAAGAGATTAGAGAAATTACATTTCAGTTGCCTTTGTTTGATATATGCTATAGGAAGCAACTAAAAGAGTTTTCAGTCTTTTTTTAGCCACTTGTCGCATTAATTTCTGGGGCTTTTTTACACTGTACATTGATCACTTTGGCTTATTGAAAGTTTCAATGTGCAGCATTTATTGTGGGCTGAGTTAGAAAAGCGAATCCAGTTAAGGGCTGGGGAAGGGGGGGGGTGCATCGAGGGTCTAAGGGAAGTAATTCTTGCAAGGGGCTTGAAAAGACCAATACAAGGTCTGCTGCGCCCCTATTTTCTTAAATTTTTGCCCATTTTCAGTGAAATCTGGCATGTGTGGATGGTGCATGCCTGGCAGTTCGCCAAGGACTGCACAGCAGCCTTTAAAGAAGACTTTAAATCCACTTTTATGCCTTTTTTTTTTCACTGTTTTTAAACGATAAATTATGGCGCCATTTTGGAGCGATTTTGAAGCTCTCTGATTGGCTGTTGAATATCTGATTGGCCGTTGGTTCCCATTCTGATTTGGCTGTTGGTTCCCATTCTGATTTCCTTAAAGCTTCTCTGATTGGATAATTTCAGAGAGGGAAGAGATTTCATTGGCTGATGGGAAGGGGGGATATCTGTTTATTCTTATTAACCTTTTACCACACAATGACGCCTTTAAACACCCCTGAAAGAGAAGGCTTTTGAAAATAATCTGAGGAAAGGAGACAATGCAGATTACCAGCATTTTCTCCTTTTCCCACAATGTTTTCTACCCTATCAAAGAAAACATTGATTTTTAGTTATTCTTACATCTTATTGTATCTTTATGGCCTACTTCTAAATTCTTCAAACAAGAACAAGATTTTTTTATCGGAAAAAGTTTCAGCAACAGCAAACAGTTGCTTCTGAATTCTATATTTTTGCAAAGCGATTAAACATAAAATTGACTTTTGACTCGCGCGGTCGTCAAAATTGGTTCAATGTTTTCGTGACCCTGGTAAGAAAACAGGGAAAAATTTTGTTTACCTTTCTTTGATTTGTTTAACAGGTATCAGTTGCCTCCGAAAGTGTCAAAGTTGATTTTACGATTTTATGCGCAGCACGTATCAGTCACGTATGGGTGAGATGGTCATCGTAACCAAATCATTGGCCCTAGTGAGAGAAAATGAAAAAGAAAAATAGAAAAATCCCTATAATTGACTTTAAGCAACAGTTGTCGTCTGCTATAAAATATTCCGTAAGTCGATTTTTCATGTTTTCGCGGGTACGTAACCGGCACCTGCGAGACAATAGACAACCTTAATGGGTTTGTTGTCACGGTAAAAAATGACTGGAGAAGTAAAAAACAGATATTAGAAATTAAGTTCCCTATATTTGACCTATTAAGCAACAGGTGTCATCTGCTATGAAGTGTTCCGTAAGTCGAGTTTTCGCGTTTTCGCGGATACGTAACCGGCACCTATGAGACGGTAGTCTATATAGACTTGTCGTCATGGTATAAAGAGATTAGAGGAAAAAAATGTACATTTAAAATTTTGTTCCATTTGTTTGATGTATGCAATCAGAAGCATTCAGTCTTTTTTTTAGCCACTTGTCGCATTATTTTCTGGGGTTTTCGCATGAGCGTAACTGGCACATATGAGACGGTAGTCAACGTAACTGGGTTTCTTGTTGCAGTTTGAAGAGATTAGAGAAATTACATTTCAGTTGCCTTTGTTTGATATATGCTATAGGAAGCAACTAAAAGAGTTTTCAGTCTTTTTTTAGCCACTTGTCGCATTAATTTCTGGGGCTTTTTTACACTGTACATTGATCACTTTGGCTTATTGAAAGTTTCAATGTGCAGCATTTATTGTGGGCTGAGTTAGAAAAGCGAATCCAGTTAAGGGCTGGGGAAGGGGGGGGTGCATCGAGGGTCTAAGGGAAGTAATTCTTGCAAGGGGCTTGAAAAGACCAATACAAGGTCTGCTGCGCCCCTATTTTCTTAAATTTTTGCCCATTTTCAGTGAAATCTGGCATGTGTGGATGGTGCATGCCTGGCAGTTCGCCAAGGACTGCACAGCAGCCTTTAAAGAAGACTTTAAATCCACTTTTATGCCTTTTTTTTTTCACTGTTTTTAAACGATAAATTATGGCGCCATTTTGGAGCGATTTTGAAGCTCTCTGATTGGCTGTTGAATATCTGATTGGCCGTTGGTTCCCATTCTGATTTGGCTGTTGGTTCCCATTCTGATTTCCTTAAAGCTTCTCTGATTGGATAATTTCAGAGAGGGAAGAGATTTCATTGGCTGATGGGAAGGGGGGATATCTGTTTATTCTTATTAACCTTTTACCACACAATGACGCCTTTAAACACCCCTGAAAGAGAAGGCTTTTGAAAATAATCTGAGGAAAGGAGACAATGCAGATTACCAGCATTTTCTCCTTTTCCCACAATGTTTTCTACCCTATCAAAGAAAACATTGATTTTTAGTTATTCTTACATCTTATTGTATCTTTATGGCCTACTTCTAAATTCTTCAAACAAGAACAAGATTTTTTTATCGGAAAAAGTTTCAGCAACAGCAAACAGTTGCTTCTGAATTCTATATTTTTGCAAAGCGATTAAACATAAAATTGACTTTTGACTCGCGCGGTCGTCAAAATTGGTTCAATGTTTTCGTGACCCTGGTAAGAAAACAGGGAAAAATTTTGTTTACCTTTCTTTGATTTGTTTAACAGGTATCAGTTGCCTCCGAAAGTGTCAAAGTTGATTTTACGATTTTATGCGCAGCACGTATCAGTCACGTATGGGTGAGATGGTCATCGTAACCAAATCATTGTGGCCCTAGTGAGAGAAAATGAAAAAGAAAAATAGAAAAATCCCTATAATTGACTTTAAGCAACAGTTGTCGTCTGCTATAAAATATTCCGTAAGTCGATTTTTCATGTTTTCGCGGGTACGTAACCGGCACCTGCGAGACAATAGACAACCTTAATGGGTTTGTTGTCACGGTAAAAAATGACTGGAGAAGTAAAAAACAGATATTAGAAATTAAGTTCCCTATATTTGACCTATTAAGCAACAGGTGTCATCTGCTATGAAGTGTTCCGTAAGTCGAGTTTTCGCGTTTTCGCGGATACGTAACCGGCACCTATGAGACGGTAGTCTATATAGACTTGTCGTCATGGTATAAAGAGATTAGAGGAAAAAAATGTACATTTAAAATTTTGTTCCATTTGTTTGATGTATGCAATCAGAAGCATTCAGTCTTTTTTTTAGCCACTTGTCGCATTATTTTCTGGGGTTTTCGCATGAGCGTAACTGGCACATATGAGACGGTAGTCAACGTAACTGGGTTTCTTGTTGCAGTTTGAAGAGATTAGAGAAATTACATTTCAGTTGCCTTTGTTTGATATATGCTATAGGAAGCAACTAAAAGAGTTTTCAGTCTTTTTTTAGCCACTTGTCGCATTAATTTCTGGGGCTTTTTTACACTGTACATTGATCACTTTGGCTTATTGAAAGTTTCAATGTGCAGCATTTATTGTGGGCTGAGTTAGAAAAGCGAATCCAGTTAAGGGCTGGGGAAGGGGGGGGGTGCATCGAGGGTCTAAGGGAAGTAATTCTTGCAAGGGGCTTGAAAAGACCAATACAAGGTCTGCTGCGCCCCTATTTTCTTAAATTTTTGCCCATTTTCAGTGAAATCTGGCATGTGTGGATGGTGCATGCCTGGCAGTTCGCCAAGGACTGCACAGCAGCCTTTAAAGAAGACTTTAAATCCACTTTTATGCCTTTTTTTTTCACTGTTTTTAAACGATAAATTATGGCGCCATTTTGGAGCGATTTTGAAGCTCTCTGATTGGCTGTTGAATATCTGATTGGCCGTTGGTTCCCATTCTGATTTGGCTGTTGGTTCCCATTCTGATTTCCTTAAAGCTTCTCTGATTGGATAATTTCAGAGAGGGAAGAGATTTCATTGGCTGATGGGAAGGGGGGATATCTGTTTATTCTTATTAACCTTTTACCACACAATGACGCCTTTAAACACCCCTGAAAGAGAAGGCTTTTGAAAATAATCTGAGGAAAGGAGACAATGCAGATTACCAGCATTTTCTCCTTTTCCCACAATGTTTTCTACCCTATCAAAGAAAACATTGATTTTTAGTTATTCTTACATCTTATTGTATCTTTATGGCCTACTTCTAAATTCTTCAAACAAGAACAAGATTTTTTTATCGGAAAAAGTTTCAGCAACAGCAAACAGTTGCTTCTGAATTCTATATTTTTGCAAAGCGATTAAACATAAAATTGACTTTTGACTCGCGCGGTCGTCAAAATTGGTTCAATGTTTTCGTGACCCTGGTAAGAAAACAGGGAAAAATTTTGTTTACCTTTCTTTGATTTGTTTAACAGGTATCAGTTGCCTCCGAAAGTGTCAAAGTTGATTTTACGATTTTATGCGCAGCACGTATCAGTCACGTATGGGTGAGATGGTCATCGTAACCAAATCATTGGCCCTAGTGAGAGAAAATGAAAAAGAAAAATAGAAAAATCCCTATAATTGACTTTAAGCAACAGTTGTCGTCTGCTATAAAATATTCCGTAAGTCGATTTTTCATGTTTTCGCGGGTACGTAACCGGCACCTGCGAGACAATAGACAACCTTAATGGGTTTGTTGTCACGGTAAAAAATGACTGGAGAAGTAAAAAACAGATATTAGAAATTAAGTTCCCTATATTTGACCTATTAAGCAACAGGTGTCATCTGCTATGAAGTGTTCCGTAAGTCGAGTTTTCGCGTTTTCGCGGATACGTAACCGGCACCTATGAGACGGTAGTCTATATAGACTTGTCGTCATGGTATAAAGAGATTAGAGGAAAAAAATGTACATTTAAAATTTTGTTCCATTTGTTTGATGTATGCAATCAGAAGCATTCAGTCTTTTTTTTAGCCACTTGTCGCATTATTTTCTGGGGTTTTCGCATGAGCGTAACTGGCACATATGAGACGGTAGTCAACGTAACTGGGTTTCTTGTTGCAGTTTGAAGAGATTAGAGAAATTACATTTCAGTTGCCTTTGTTTGATATATGCTATAGGAAGCAACTAAAAGAGTTTTCAGTCTTTTTTTAGCCACTTGTCGCATTAATTTCTGGGGCTTTTTTACACTGTACATTGATCACTTTGGCTTATTGAAAGTTTCAATGTGCAGCATTTATTGTGGGCTGAGTTAGAAAAGCGAATCCAGTTAAGGGCTGGGGAAGGGGGGGGGTGCATCGAGGGTCTAAGGGAAGTAATTCTTGCAAGGGGCTTGAAAAGACCAATACAAGGTCTGCTGCGCCCCTATTTTCTTAAATTTTTGCCCATTTTCAGTGAAATCTGGCATGTGTGGATGGTGCATGCCTGGCAGTTCGCCAAGGACTGCACAGCAGCCTTTAAAGAAGACTTTAAATCCACTTTTATGCCTTTTTTTTTCACTGTTTTTAAACGATAAATTATGGCGCCATTTTGGAGCGATTTTGAAGCTCTCTGATTGGCTGTTGAATATCTGATTGGCCGTTGGTTCCCATTCTGATTTGGCTGTTGGTTCCCATTCTGATTTCCTTAAAGCTTCTCTGATTGGATAATTTCAGAGAGGGAAGAGATTTCATTGGCTGATGGGAAGGGGGGATATCTGTTTATTCTTATTAACCTTTTACCACACAATGACGCCTTTAAACACCCCTGAAAGAGAAGGCTTTTGAAAATAATCTGAGGAAAGGAGACAATGCAGATTACCAGCATTTTCTCCTTTTCCCACAATGTTTTCTACCCTATCAAAGAAAACATTGATTTTTAGTTATTCTTACATCTTATTGTATCTTTATGGCCTACTTCTAAATTCTTCAAACAAGAACAAGATTTTTTTATCGGAAAAAGTTTCAGCAACAGCAAACAGTTGCTTCTGAATTCTATATTTTTGCAAAGCGATTAAACATAAAATTGACTTTTGACTCGCGCGGTCGTCAAAATTGGTTCAATGTTTTCGTGACCCTGGTAAGAAAACAGGGAAAAATTTTGTTTACCTTTCTTTGATTTGTTTAACAGGTATCAGTTGCCTCCGAAAGTGTCAAAGTTGATTTTACGATTTTATGCGCAGCACGTATCAGTCACGTATGGGTGAGATGGTCATCGTAACCAAATCATTGGCCCTAGTGAGAGAAAATGAAAAAGAAAAATAGAAAAATCCCTATAATTGACTTTAAGCAACAGTTGTCGTCTGCTATAAAATATTCCGTAAGTCGATTTTTCATGTTTTCGCGGGTACGTAACCGGCACCTGCGAGACAATAGACAACCTTAATGGGTTTGTTGTCACGGTAAAAAATGACTGGAGAAGTAAAAAACAGATATTAGAAATTAAGTTCCCTATATTTGACCTATTAAGCAACAGGTGTCATCTGCCTATGAAGTGTTCCGTAAGTCGAGTTTTCGCGTTTTCGCGGATACGTAACCGGCACCTATGAGACGGTAGTCTATATAGACTTGTCGTCATGGTATAAAGAGATTAGAGGAAAAAAATGTACATTTAAAATTTTGTTCCATTTGTTTGATGTATGCAATCAGAAGCATTCAGTCTTTTTTTTAGCCACTTGTCGCATTATTTTCTGGGGTTTTCGCATGAGCGTAACTGGCACATATGAGACGGTAGTCAACGTAACTGGGTTTCTTGTTGCAGTTTGAAGAGATTAGAGAAATTACATTTCAGTTGCCTTTGTTTGATATATGCTATAGGAAGCAACTAAAAGAGTTTTCAGTCTTTTTTTAGCCACTTGTCGCATTAATTTCTGGGGCTTTTTTACACTGTACATTGATCACTTTGGCTTATTGAAAGTTTCAATGTGCAGCATTTATTGTGGGCTGAGTTAGAAAAGCGAATCCAGTTAAGGGCTGGGGAAGGGGGGGGGTGCATCGAGGGTCTAAGGGAAGTAATTCTTGCAAGGGGCTTGAAAAGACCAATACAAGGTCTGCTGCGCCCCTATTTTCTTAAATTTTTGCCCATTTTCAGTGAAATCTGGCATGTGTGGATGGTGCATGCCTGGCAGTTCGCCAAGGACTGCACAGCAGCCTTTAAAGAAGACTTTAAATCCACTTTTATGCCTTTTTTTTTCACTGTTTTTAAACGATAAATTATGGCGCCATTTTGGAGCGATTTTGAAGCTCTCTGATTGGCTGTTGAATATCTGATTGGCCGTTGGTTCCCATTCTGATTTGGCTGTTGGTTCCCATTCTGATTTCCTTAAAGCTTCTCTGATTGGATAATTTCAGAGAGGGAAGAGATTTCATTGGCTGATGGGAAGGGGGGATATCTGTTTATTCTTATTAACCTTTTACCACACAATGACGCCTTTAAACACCCCTGAAAGAGAAGGCTTTTGAAAATAATCTGAGGAAAGGAGACAATGCAGATTACCAGCATTTTCTCCTTTTCCCACAATGTTTTCTACCCTATCAAAGAAAACATTGATTTTTAGTTATTCTTACATCTTATTGTATCTTTATGGCCTACTTCTAAATTCTTCAAACAAGAACAAGATTTTTTTATCGGAAAAAGTTTCAGCAACAGCAAACAGTTGCTTCTGAATTCTATATTTTTGCAAAGCGATTAAACATAAAATTGACTTTTGACTCGCGCGGTCGTCAAAATTGGTTCAATGTTTTCGTGACCCTGGTAAGAAAACAGGGAAAAATTTTGTTTACCTTTCTTTGATTTGTTTAACAGGTATCAGTTGCCTCCGAAAGTGTCAAAGTTGATTTTACGATTTTATGCGCAGCACGTATCAGTCACGTATGGGTGAGATGGTCATCGTAACCAAATCATTGGCCCTAGTGAGAGAAAATGAAAAAGAAAAATAGAAAAATCCCTATAATTGACTTTAAGCAACAGTTGTCGTCTGCTATAAAATATTCCGTAAGTCGATTTTTCATGTTTTCGCGGGTACGTAACCGGCACCTGCGAGACAATAGACAACCTTAATGGGTTTGTTGTCACGGTAAAAAATGACTGGAGAAGTAAAAAACAGATATTAGAAATTAAGTTCCCTATATTTGACCTATTAAGCAACAGGTGTCATCTGCTATGAAGTGTTCCGTAAGTCGAGTTTTCGCGTTTTCGCGGATACGTAACCGGCACCTATGAGACGGTAGTCTATATAGACTTGTCGTCATGGTATAAAGAGATTAGAGGAAAAAAATGTACATTTAAAATTTTGTTCCATTTGTTTGATGTATGCAATCAGAAGCATTCAGTCTTTTTTTTAGCCACTTGTCGCATTATTTTCTGGGGTTTTCGCATGAGCGTAACTGGCACATATGAGACGGTAGTCAACGTAACTGGGTTTCTTGTTGCAGTTTGAAGAGATTAGAGAAATTACATTTCAGTTGCCTTTGTTTGATATATGCTATAGGAAGCAACTAAAAGAGTTTTCAGTCTTTTTTTAGCCACTTGTCGCATTAATTTCTGGGGCTTTTTTACACTGTACATTGATCACTTTGGCTTATTGAAAGTTTCAATGTGCAGCATTTATTGTGGGCTGAGTTAGAAAAGCGAATCCAGTTAAGGGCTGGGGAAGGGGGGGGGTGCATCGAGGGTCTAAGGGAAGTAATTCTTGCAAGGGGCTTGAAAAGACCAATACAAGGTCTGCTGCGCCCCTATTTTCTTAAATTTTTGCCCATTTTCAGTGAAATCTGGCATGTGTGGATGGTGCATGCCTGGCAGTTCGCCAAGGACTGCACAGCAGCCTTTAAAGAAGACTTTAAATCCACTTTTATGCCTTTTTTTTTTCACTGTTTTTAAACGATAAATTATGGCGCCATTTTGGAGCGATTTTGAAGCTCTCTGATTGGCTGTTGAATATCTGATTGGCCGTTGGTTCCCATTCTGATTTGGCTGTTGGTTCCCATTCTGATTTCCTTAAAGCTTCTCTGATTGGATAATTTCAGAGAGGGAAGAGATTTCATTGGCTGATGGGAAGGGGGGATATCTGTTTATTCTTATTAACCTTTTACCACACAATGACGCCTTTAAACACCCCTGAAAGAGAAGGCTTTTGAAAATAATCTGAGGAAAGGAGACAATGCAGATTACCAGCATTTTCTCCTTTTCCCACAATGTTTTCTACCCTATCAAAGAAAACATTGATTTTTAGTTATTCTTACATCTTATTGTATCTTTATGGCCTACTTCTAAATTCTTCAAACAAGAACAAGATTTTTTTATCGGAAAAAGTTTCAGCAACAGCAAACAGTTGCTTCTGAATTCTATATTTTTGCAAAGCGATTAAACATAAAATTGACTTTTGACTCGCAGCGGTCGTCAAAATTGGTTCAATGTTTTCGTGACCCTGGTAAGAAAACAGGGAAAAATTTTGTTTACCTTTCTTTGATTTGTTTAACAGGTATCAGTTGCCTCCGAAAGTGTCAAAGTTGATTTTACGATTTTATGCGCAGCACGTATCAGTCACGTATGGGTGAGATGGTCATCGTAACCAAATCATTGGCCCTAGTGAGAGAAAATGAAAAAGAAAAATAGAAAAATCCCTATAATTGACTTTAAGCAACAGTTGTCGTCTGCTATAAAATATTCCGTAAGTCGATTTTTCATGTTTTCGCGGGTACGTAACCGGCACCTGCGAGACAATAGACAACCTTAATGGGTTTGTTGTCACGGTAAAAAATGACTGGAGAAGTAAAAAACAGATATTAGAAATTAAGTTCCCTATATTTGACCTATTAAGCAACAGGTGTCATCTGCTATGAAGTGTTCCGTAAGTCGAGTTTTCGCGTTTTCGCGGATACGTAACCGGCACCTATGAGACGGTAGTCTATATAGACTTGTCGTCATGGTATAAAGAGATTAGAGGAAAAAAATGTACATTTAAAATTTTGTTCCATTTGTTTGATGTATGCAATCAGAAGCATTCAGTCTTTTTTTTAGCCACTTGTCGCATTATTTTCTGGGGTTTTCGCATGAGCGTAACTGGCACATATGAGACGGTAGTCAACGTAACTGGGTTTCTTGTTGCAGTTTGAAGAGATTAGAGAAATTACATTTCAGTTGCCTTTGTTTGATATATGCTATAGGAAGCAACTAAAAGAGTTTTCAGTCTTTTTTTAGCCACTTGTCGCATTAATTTCTGGGGCTTTTTTACACTGTACATTGATCACTTTGGCTTATTGAAAGTTTCAATGTGCAGCATTTATTGTGGGCTGAGTTAGAAAAGCGAATCCAGTTAAGGGCTGGGGAAGGGGGGGGGTGCATCGAGGGTCTAAGGGAAGTAATTCTTGCAAGGGGCTTGAAAAGACCAATACAAGGTCTGCTGCGCCCCTATTTTCTTAAATTTTTGCCCATTTTCAGTGAAATCTGGCATGTGTGGATGGTGCATGCCTGGCAGTTCGCCAAGGACTGCACAGCAGCCTTTAAAGAAGACTTTAAATCCACTTTTATGCCTTTTTTTTTTCACTGTTTTTAAACGATAAATTATGGCGCCATTTTGGAGCGATTTTGAAGCTCTCTGATTGGCTGTTGAATATCTGATTGGCCGTTGGTTCCCATTCTGATTTGGCTGTTGGTTCCCATTCTGATTTCCTTAAAGCTTCTCTGATTGGATAATTTCAGAGAGGGAAGAGATTTCATTGGCTGATGGGAAGGGGGGATATCTGTTTATTCTTATTAACCTTTTACCACACAATGACGCCTTTAAACACCCCTGAAAGAGAAGGCTTTTGAAAATAATCTGAGGAAAGGAGACAATGCAGATTACCAGCATTTTCTCCTTTTCCCACAATGTTTTCTACCCTATCAAAGAAAACATTGATTTTTAGTTATTCTTACATCTTATTGTATCTTTATGGCCTACTTCTAAATTCTTCAAACAAGAACAAGATTTTTTTATCGGAAAAAGTTTCAGCAACAGCAAACAGTTGCTTCTGAATTCTATATTTTTGCAAAGCGATTAAACATAAAATTGACTTTTGACTCGCGCGGTCGTCAAAATTGGTTCAATGTTTTCGTGACCCTGGTAAGAAAACAGGGAAAAATTTTGTTTACCTTTCTTTGATTTGTTTAACAGGTATCAGTTGCCTCCGAAAGTGTCAAAGTTGATTTTACGATTTTATGCGCAGCACGTATCAGTCACGTATGGGTGAGATGGTCATCGTAACCAAATCATTGGCCCTAGTGAGAGAAAATGAAAAAGAAAAATAGAAAAATCCCTATAATTGACTTTAAGCAACAGTTGTCGTCTGCTATAAAATATTCCGTAAGTCGATTTTTCATGTTTTCGCGGGTACGTAACCGGCACCTGCGAGACAATAGACAACCTTAATGGGTTTGTTGTCACGGTAAAAAATGACTGGAGAAGTAAAAAACAGATATTAGAAATTAAGTTCCCTATATTTGACCTATTAAGCAACAGGTGTCATCTGCTATGAAGTGTTCCGTAAGTCGAGTTTTCGCGTTTTCGCGGATACGTAACCGGCACCTATGAGACGGTAGTCTATATAGACTTGTCGTCATGGTATAAAGAGATTAGAGGAAAAAAATGTACATTTAAAATTTTGTTCCATTTGTTTGATGTATGCAATCAGAAGCATTCAGTCTTTTTTTTAGCCACTTGTCGCATTATTTTCTGGGGTTTTCGCATGAGCGTAACTGGCACATATGAGACGGTAGTCAACGTAACTGGGTTTCTTGTTGCAGTTTGAAGAGATTAGAGAAATTACATTTCAGTTGCCTTTGTTTGATATATGCTATAGGAAGCAACTAAAAGAGTTTTCAGTCTTTTTTTAGCCACTTGTCGCATTAATTTCTGGGGCTTTTTTACACTGTACATTGATCACTTTGGCTTATTGAAAGTTTCAATGTGCAGCATTTATTGTGGGCTGAGTTAGAAAAGCGAATCCAGTTAAGGGCTGGGGAAGGGGGGGGGTGCATCGAGGGTCTAAGGGAAGTAATTCTTGCAAGGGGCTTGAAAAGACCAATACAAGGTCTGCTGCGCCCCTATTTTCTTAAATTTTTGCCCATTTTCAGTGAAATCTGGCATGTGTGGATGGTGCATGCCTGGCAGTTCGCCAAGGACTGCACAGCAGCCTTTAAAGAAGACTTTAAATCCACTTTTATGCCTTTTTTTTTTCACTGTTTTTAAACGATAAATTATGGCGCCATTTTGGAGCGATTTTGAAGCTCTCTGATTGGCTGTTGAATATCTGATTGGCCGTTGGTTCCCATTCTGATTTGGCTGTTGGTTCCCATTCTGATTTCCTTAAAGCTTCTCTGATTGGATAATTTCAGAGAGGGAAGAGATTTCATTGGCTGATGGGAAGGGGGGATATCTGTTTATTCTTATTAACCTTTTACCACACAATGACGCCTTTAAACACCCCTGAAAGAGAAGGCTTTTGAAAATAATCTGAGGAAAGGAGACAATGCAGATTACCAGCATTTTCTCCTTTTCCCACAATGTTTTCTACCCTATCAAAGAAAACATTGATTTTTAGTTATTCTTACATCTTATTGTATCTTTATGGCCTACTTCTAAATTCTTCAAACAAGAACAAGATTTTTTTATCGGAAAAAGTTTCAGCAACAGCAAACAGTTGCTTCTGAATTCTATATTTTTGCAAAGCGATTAAACATAAAATTGACTTTTGACTCGCGCGGTCGTCAAAATTGGTTCAATGTTTTCGTGACCCTGGTAAGAAAACAGGGAAAAATTTTGTTTACCTTTCTTTGATTTGTTTAACAGGTATCAGTTGCCTCCGAAAGTGTCAAAGTTGATTTTACGATTTTATGCGCAGCACGTATCAGTCACGTATGGGTGAGATGGTCATCGTAACCAAATCATTGGCCCTAGTGAGAGAAAATGAAAAAGAAAAATAGAAAAATCCCTATAATTGACTTTAAGCAACAGTTGTCGTCTGCTATAAAATATTCCGTAAGTCGATTTTTCATGTTTTCGCGGGTACGTAACCGGCACCTGCGAGACAATAGACAACCTTAATGGGTTTGTTGTCACGGTAAAAAATGACTGGAGAAGTAAAAAACAGATATTAGAAATTAAGTTCCCTATATTTGACCTATTAAGCAACAGGTGTCATCTGCTATGAAGTGTTCCGTAAGTCGAGTTTTCGCGTTTTCGCGGATACGTAACCGGCACCTATGAGACGGTAGTCTATATAGACTTGTCGTCATGGTATAAAGAGATTAGAGGAAAAAAATGTACATTTAAAATTTTGTTCCATTTGTTTGATGTATGCAATCAGAAGCATTCAGTCTTTTTTTTAGCCACTTGTCGCATTATTTTCTGGGGTTTTCGCATGAGCGTAACTGGCACATATGAGACGGTAGTCAACGTAACTGGGTTTCTTGTTGCAGTTTGAAGAGATTAGAGAAATTACATTTCAGTTGCCTTTGTTTGATATATGCTATAGGAAGCAACTAAAAGAGTTTTCAGTCTTTTTTTAGCCACTTGTCGCATTAATTTCTGGGGCTTTTTTACACTGTACATTGATCACTTTGGCTTATTGAAAGTTTCAATGTGCAGCATTTATTGTGGGCTGAGTTAGAAAAGCGAATCCAGTTAAGGGCTGGGGAAGGGGGGGGGTGCATCGAGGGTCTAAGGGAAGTAATTCTTGCAAGGGGCTTGAAAAGACCAATACAAGGTCTGCTGCGCCCCTATTTTCTTAAATTTTTGCCCATTTTCAGTGAAATCTGGCATGTGTGGATGGTGCATGCCTGGCAGTTCGCCAAGGACTGCACAGCAGCCTTTAAAGAAGACTTTAAATCCACTTTTATGCCTTTTTTTTTTCACTGTTTTTAAACGATAAATTATGGCGCCATTTTGGAGCGATTTTGAAGCTCTCTGATTGGCTGTTGAATATCTGATTGGCCGTTGGTTCCCATTCTGATTTGGCTGTTGGTTCCCATTCTGATTTCCTTAAAGCTTCTCTGATTGGATAATTTCAGAGAGGGAAGAGATTTCATTGGCTGATGGGAAGGGGGGATATCTGTTTATTCTTATTAACCTTTTACCACACAATGACGCCTTTAAACACCCCTGAAAGAGAAGGCTTTTGAAAATAATCTGAGGAAAGGAGACAATGCAGATTACCAGCATTTTCTCCTTTTCCCACAATGTTTTCTACCCTATCAAAGAAAACATTGATTTTTAGTTATTCTTACATCTTATTGTATCTTTATGGCCTACTTCTAAATTCTTCAAACAAGAACAAGATTTTTTTATCGGAAAAAGTTTCAGCAACAGCAAACAGTTGCTTCTGAATTCTATATTTTTGCAAAGCGATTAAACATAAAATTGACTTTTGACTCGCGCGGTCGTCAAAATTGGTTCAATGTTTTCGTGACCCTGGTAAGAAAACAGGGAAAAATTTTGTTTACCTTTCTTTGATTTGTTTAACAGGTATCAGTTGCCTCCGAAAGTGTCAAAGTTGATTTTACGATTTTATGCGCAGCACGTATCAGTCACGTATGGGTGAGATGGTCATCGTAACCAAATCATTGGCCCTAGTGAGAGAAAATGAAAAAGAAAAATAGAAAAATCCCTATAATTGACTTTAAGCAACAGTTGTCGTCTGCTATAAAATATTCCGTAAGTCGATTTTTCATGTTTTCGCGGGTACGTAACCGGCACCTGCGAGACAATAGACAACCTTAATGGGTTTGTTGTCACGGTAAAAAATGACTGGAGAAGTAAAAAACAGATATTAGAAATTAAGTTCCCTATATTTGACCTA
This sequence comes from Tridacna crocea, assembly GCA_943736015.1. Taxonomy (NCBI): domain Eukaryota; kingdom Metazoa; phylum Mollusca; class Bivalvia; order Cardiida; family Cardiidae; genus Tridacna; species Tridacna crocea. Next base: position 31,720,173 of record OX031059.1, on the reverse strand, counting down.
TTAAGCAACAGGTGTCATCTGCTATGAAGTGTTCCGTAAGTCGAGTTTTCGCGTTTTCGCGGATACGTAACCGGCACCTATGAGACGGTAGTCTATATAGACTTGTCGTCATGGTATAAAGAGATTAGAGGAAAAAAATGTACATTTAAAATTTTGTTCCATTTGTTTGATGTATGCAATCAGAAGCATTCAGTCTTTTTTTTAGCCACTTGTCGCATTATTTTCTGGGGTTTTCGCATGAGCGTAACTGGCACATATGAGACGGTAGTCAACGTAACTGGGTTTCTTGTTGCAGTTTGAAGAGATTAGAGAAATTACATTTCAGTTGCCTTTGTTTGATATATGCTATAGGAAGCAACTAAAAGAGTTTTCAGTCTTTTTTTAGCCACTTGTCGCATTAATTTCTGGGGCTTTTTTACACTGTACATTGATCACTTTGGCTTATTGAAAGTTTCAATGTGCAGCATTTATTGTGGGCTGAGTTAGAAAAGCGAATCCAGTTAAGGGCTGGGGAAGGGGGGGGGTGCATCGAGGGTCTAAGGGAAGTAATTCTTGCAAGGGGCTTGAAAAGACCAATACAAGGTCTGCTGCGCCCCTATTTTCTTAAATTTTTGCCCATTTTCAGTGAAATCTGGCATGTGTGGATGGTGCATGCCTGGCAGTTCGCCAAGGACTGCACAGCAGCCTTTAAAGAAGACTTTAAATCCACTTTTATGCCTTTTTTTTTTCACTGTTTTTAAACGATAAATTATGGCGCCATTTTGGAGCGATTTTGAAGCTCTCTGATTGGCTGTTGAATATCTGATTGGCCGTTGGTTCCCATTCTGATTTGGCTGTTGGTTCCCATTCTGATTTCCTTAAAGCTTCTCTGATTGGATAATTTCAGAGAGGGAAGAGATTTCATTGGCTGATGGGAAGGGGGGATATCTGTTTATTCTTATTAACCTTTTACCACACAATGACGCCTTTAAACACCCCTGAAAGAGAAGGCTTTTGAAAATAATCTGAGGAAAGGAGACAATGCAGATTACCAGCATTTTCTCCTTTTCCCACAATGTTTTCTACCCTATCAAAGAAAACATTGATTTTTAGTTATTCTTACATCTTATTGTATCTTTATGGCCTACTTCTAAATTCTTCAAACAAGAACAAGATTTTTTTATCGGAAAAAGTTTCAGCAACAGCAAACAGTTGCTTCTGAATTCTATATTTTTGCAAAGCGATTAAACATAAAATTGACTTTTGACTCGCGCGGTCGTCAAAATTGGTTCAATGTTTTCGTGACCCTGGTAAGAAAACAGGGAAAAATTTTGTTTACCTTTCTTTGATTTGTTTAACAGGTATCAGTTGCCTCCGAAAGTGTCAAAGTTGATTTTACGATTTTATGCGCAGCACGTATCAGTCACGTATGGGTGAGATGGTCATCGTAACCAAATCATTGGCCCTAGTGAGAGAAAATGAAAAAGAAAAATAGAAAAATCCCTATAATTGACTTTAAGCAACAGTTGTCGTCTGCTATAAAATATTCCGTAAGTCGATTTTTCATGTTTTCGCGGGTACGTAACCGGCACCTGCGAGACAATAGACAACCTTAATGGGTTTGTTGTCACGGTAAAAAATGACTGGAGAAGTAAAAAACAGATATTAGAAATTAAGTTCCCTATATTTGACCTATTAAGCAACAGGTGTCATCTGCTATGAAGTGTTCCGTAAGTCGAGTTTTCGCGTTTTCGCGGATACGTAACCGGCACCTATGAGACGGTAGTCTATATAGACTTGTCGTCATGGTATAAAGAGATTAGAGGAAAAAAATGTACATTTAAAATTTTGTTCCATTTGTTTGATGTATGCAATCAGAAGCATTCAGTCTTTTTTTTAGCCACTTGTCGCATTATTTTCTGGGGTTTTCGCATGAGCGTAACTGGCACATATGAGACGGTAGTCAACGTAACTGGGTTTCTTGTTGCAGTTTGAAGAGATTAGAGAAATTACATTTCAGTTGCCTTTGTTTGATATATGCTATAGGAAGCAACTAAAAGAGTTTTCAGTCTTTTTTTAGCCACTTGTCGCATTAATTTCTGGGGCTTTTTTACACTGTACATTGATCACTTTGGCTTATTGAAAGTTTCAATGTGCAGCATTTATTGTGGGCTGAGTTAGAAAAGCGAATCCAGTTAAGGGCTGGGGAAGGGGGGGGGTGCATCGAGGGTCTAAGGGAAGTAATTCTTGCAAGGGGCTTGAAAAGACCAATACAAGGTCTGCTGCGCCCCTATTTTCTTAAATTTTTGCCCATTTTCAGTGAAATCTGGCATGTGTGGATGGTGCATGCCTGGCAGTTCGCCAAGGACTGCACAGCAGCCTTTAAAGAAGACTTTAAATCCACTTTTATGCCTTTTTTTTTTCACTGTTTTTAAACGATAAATTATGGCGCCATTTTGGAGCGATTTTGAAGCTCTCTGATTGGCTGTTGAATATCTGATTGGCCGTTGGTTCCCATTCTGATTTCCTTAAAGCTTCTCTGATTGGATAATTTCAGAGAGGGAAGAGATTTCATTGGCTGATGGGAAGGGGGGATATCTGTTTATTCTTATTAACCTTTTACCACACAATGACGCCTTTAAACACCCCTGAAAGAGAAGGCTTTTGAAAATAATCTGAGGAAAGGAGACAATGCAGATTACCAGCATTTTCTCCTTTTCCCACAATGTTTTCTACCCTATCAAAGAAAACATTGATTTTTAGTTATTCTTACATCTTATTGTATCTTTATGGCCTACTTCTAAATTCTTCAAACAAGAACAAGATTTTTTTATCGGAAAAAGTTTCAGCAACAGCAAACAGTTGCTTCTGAATTCTATATTTTTGCAAAGCGATTAAACATAAAATTGACTTTTGACTCGCGCGGTCGTCAAAATTGGTTCAATGTTTTCGTGACCCTGGTAAGAAAACAGGGAAAAATTTTGTTTACCTTTCTTTGATTTGTTTAACAGGTATCAGTTGCCTCCGAAAGTGTCAAAGTTGATTTTACGATTTTATGCGCAGCACGTATCAGTCACGTATGGGTGAGATGGTCATCGTAACCAAATCATTGGCCCTAGTGAGAGAAAATGAAAAAGAAAAATAGAAAAATCCCTATAATTGACTTTAAGCAACAGTTGTCGTCTGCTATAAAATATTCCGTAAGTCGATTTTTCATGTTTTCGCGGGTACGTAACCGGCACCTGCGAGACAATAGACAACCTTAATGGGTTTGTTGTCACGGTAAAAAATGACTGGAGAAGTAAAAAACAGATATTAGAAATTAAGTTCCCTATATTTGACCTATTAAGCAACAGGTGTCATCTGCTATGAAGTGTTCCGTAAGTCGAGTTTTCGCGTTTTCGCGGATACGTAACCGGCACCTATGAGACGGTAGTCTATATAGACTTGTCGTCATGGTATAAAGAGATTAGAGGAAAAAAATGTACATTTAAAATTTTGTTCCATTTGTTTGATGTATGCAATCAGAAGCATTCAGTCTTTTTTTTAGCCACTTGTCGCATTATTTTCTGGGGTTTTCGCATGAGCGTAACTGGCACATATGAGACGGTAGTCAACGTAACTGGGTTTCTTGTTGCAGTTTGAAGAGATTAGAGAAATTACATTTCAGTTGCCTTTGTTTGATATATGCTATAGGAAGCAACTAAAAGAGTTTTCAGTCTTTTTTTAGCCACTTGTCGCATTAATTTCTGGGGCTTTTTTACACTGTACATTGATCACTTTGGCTTATTGAAAGTTTCAATGTGCAGCATTTATTGTGGGCTGAGTTAGAAAAGCGAATCCAGTTAAGGGCTGGGGAAGGGGGGGGGTGCATCGAGGGTCTAAGGGAAGTAATTCTTGCAAGGGGCTTGAAAAGACCAATACAAGGTCTGCTGCGCCCCTATTTTCTTAAATTTTTGCCCATTTTCAGTGAAATCTGGCATGTGTGGATGGTGCATGCCTGGCAGTTCGCCAAGGACTGCACAGCAGCCTTTAAAGAAGACTTTAAATCCACTTTTATGCCTTTTTTTTTTCACTGTTTTTAAACGATAAATTATGGCGCCATTTTGGAGCGATTTTGAAGCTCTCTGATTGGCTGTTGAATATCTGATTGGCCGTTGGTTCCCATTCTGATTTGGCTGTTGGTTCCCATTCTGATTTCCTTAAAGCTTCTCTGATTGGATAATTTCAGAGAGGGAAGAGATTTCATTGGCTGATGGGAAGGGGGGATATCTGTTTATTCTTATTAACCTTTTACCACACAATGACGCCTTTAAACACCCCTGAAAGAGAAGGCTTTTGAAAATAATCTGAGGAAAGGAGACAATGCAGATTACCAGCATTTTCTCCTTTTCCCACAATGTTTTCTACCCTATCAAAGAAAACATTGATTTTTAGTTATTCTTACATCTTATTGTATCTTTATGGCCTACTTCTAAATTCTTCAAACAAGAACAAGATTTTTTTATCGGAAAAAGTTTCAGCAACAGCAAACAGTTGCTTCTGAATTCTATATTTTTGCAAAGCGATTAAACATAAAATTGACTTTTGACTCGCGCGGTCGTCAAAATTGGTTCAATGTTTTCGTGACCCTGGTAAGAAAACAGGGAAAAATTTTGTTTACCTTTCTTTGATTTGTTTAACAGGTATCAGTTGCCTCCGAAAGTGTCAAAGTTGATTTTACGATTTTATGCGCAGCACGTATCAGTCACGTATGGGTGAGATGGTCATCGTAACCAAATCATTGGCCCTAGTGAGAGAAAATGAAAAAGAAAAATAGAAAAATCCCTATAATTGACTTTAAGCAACAGTTGTCGTCTGCTATAAAATATTCCGTAAGTCGATTTTTCATGTTTTCGCGGGTACGTAACCGGCACCTGCGAGACAATAGACAACCTTAATGGGTTTGTTGTCACGGTAAAAAATGACTGGAGAAGTAAAAAACAGATATTAGAAATTAAGTTCCCTATATTTGACCTATTAAGCAACAGGTGTCATCTGCTATGAAGTGTTCCGTAAGTCGAGTTTTCGCGTTTTCGCGGATACGTAACCGGCACCTATGAGACGGTAGTCTATATAGACTTGTCGTCATGGTATAAAGAGATTAGAGGAAAAAAATGTACATTTAAAATTTTGTTCCATTTGTTTGATGTATGCAATCAGAAGCATTCAGTCTTTTTTTTAGCCATTTTTTTAGCCACTTGTCGCATTATTTTCTGGGGGTTTTCGCATGAGCGTAACTGGCACATATGAGACGGTATTCAACGTAAACTGGGTTTCTTGTTGCAGTTTGAAGAGATTAGAGAAATTACATTTCAGTTGCCTTTGTTGATATATGCTATAGGAAGCAACTAAAAGAGTTTTCAGTCTTTTTTTAGCCACTTGTCACATTAATTTCTGGGGCTTTTTTACACTGTACATTGATCACTTTGGCTTATTGAAAGTTTCAATGTGCAGCATTTATTGTGGCTGAGTTAGAAAAGCGAATCCAGTTAAGGGCTGGGGAAGGGGGGGGTGCATCGAGGGTCTAAGGGAAGTAATTCTTGCAAGGGGCTTGAAAAGACCAATACAAGGTCTGCTGCGCCCCTATTTTCTTAAATTTTTGCCCATTTTCAGTGAAATCTGGCATGTGTGGATGGTGCATGCCTGGCAGTTCGCCAAGGACTGCACAGCAGCCTTTAAAGAAGACTTTAAATCCACTTTTATGCCTTTTTTTTCACTGTTTTTAAACGATAAATTATGGCGCCATTTTGGAGCGATTTTGAAGCTCTCTGATTGGCTGTTGAATATCTGATTGGCCGTTGGTTCCCATTCTGATTTGGCTGTTGGTTCCCATTCTGATTTCCTTAAAGCTTCTCTGATTGGATAATTTCAGAGAGGGAAGAGATTTCATTGGCTGATGGGAAGGGGGGGGATATCTGTTTATTCTTATTAACCTTTTACCACACAATGACGCCTTTAAACACCCCTGAAAGAGAAGGCTTTTGAAAATAATCTGAGGAAAGGAGACAATGCAGGTTACCAGCATTTTCTCCTTTTCCCACAATGTTTTCTACCCTATCAAAGAAAACATCGATTTTTAGTTATTCTTACATCTTATTGTATCTTTATGGCCTACTTCTAAATTCTTCAAACAAGAACAAGATTTTTTTATCGGAAAAAGTTTCCGCAACAGCAAACAGTTGCTTCTGAATTCTATATTTTTGCAAAGCGATTAAACATAAAATTGACTTTTGACTCGCGCGGTCGTCAAAATTGGTTCAATGTTTTCGTGACCCTGGTAAGAAAACAGGGAAAAATTTTGTTTACCTTTCTTTGATTTGTTTAACAGGTATCAGTTGCCTCCGAAAGTGTCAAAGTTGATTTTACGATTTTATGCGCAGCACGTATCAGTCACGTATGGGTGAGATGGTCATCGTAACCAAATCATTGACCCTAGTGAGAGAAAATGAAAAAGAAAAATAGAAAAATCCCTATAATTGACTTTAAGCAACAGTTGTCGTCTGCTATAAAATATTCCGTAAGTCGATTTTTCATGTTTTCGCGGGTACGTAACCGGCACCTGCGAGACAATAGACAACCTTAATGGGTTTGTTGTCACGGTAAAAAATGACTGGAGAAGTAAAAAACAGATATTAGAAATTAAGTTCCCTATATTTGACCTATTAAGCAACAGGTGTCATCTGCTATGAAGTGTTCCGTAAGTCGAGTTTTCGCGTTTTCGCGGATACGTAACCGGCACCTATGAGACGGTAGTCTATACAGACTTGTCGTCATGGTATAAAGAGATTAGAGGAAAAAAATGTACATTTAAAATTTTGTTCCATTTGTTTGATTTATGCAATAAGAAGCATTCAGTCTTTTTTTTAGCCACTTGTCGCATTATTTTCTGGGGTTTTCGCATGAGCGTAACTGGCACATATGAGACGGTATTCAACGTAACTGGGTTTCTTGTTGCAGTTTGAAGAGATTAGAGAAATTACATTTCAGTTGCCTTTGTTTGATATATGCTATAGGAAGCAACTAAAAGAGTTTTCAGTCTTTTTTTAGCCACTTGTCACATTAATTTCTGGGGCTTTTTTACACTGTACATTGATCACTTTGGCTTATTGAAAGTTTCAATGTGCAGCATTTATTGTGGGCTGAGTTAGAAAAGCGAATCCAGTTAAGGGCTGGGGAAGGGGGGGGTGCATCGAGGGTCTAAGGGAAGTAATTCTTGCAAGGGGCTTGAAAAGACCAATACAAGGTCTGCTGCGCCCCTATTTTCTTAAATTTTTGCCCATTTTCAGTGAAATCTGGCATGTGTGGATGGTGCATGCCTGGCAGTTCGCCAAGGACTGCACAGCAGCCTTTAAAGAAGACTTTAAATCCACTTTTATGCCTTTTTTTTCACTGTTTTTAAACGATAAATTATGGCGCCATTTTGGAGCGATTTTGAAGCTCTCTGATTGGCTGTTGAATATCTGATTGGCCGTTGGTTCCCATTCTGATTTGGCTGTTGGTTCCCATTCTGATTTCCTTAAAGCTTCTCTGATTGGATAATTTCAGAGAGGGAAGAGATTTCATTGGCTGATGGGAAGGGGGGGATATCTGTTTATTCTTATTAACCTTTTACCACACAATGACGCCTTTAAACACCCCTGAAAGAGAAGGCTTTTGAAAATAATCTGAGGAAAGGAGACAATGCAGGTTACCAGCATTTTCTCCTTTTCCCACAATGTTTTCTACCCTATCAAAGAAAACATCGATTTTTAGTTATTCTTACATCTTATTGTATCTTTATGGCCTACTTCTAAATTCTTCAAACAAGAACAAGATTTTTTTATCGGAAAAAGTTTCCGCAACAGCAAACAGTTGCTTCTGAATTCTATATTTTTGCAAAGCGATTAAACATAAAATTGACTTTTGACTCGCGCGGTCGTCAAAATTGGTTCAATGTTTTCGTGACCCTGGTAAGAAAACAGGGAAAAATTTTGTTTACCTTTCTTTGATTTGTTTAACAGGTATCAGTTGCCTCCGAAAGTGTCAAAGTTGATTTTACGATTTTATGCGCAGCACGTATCAGTCACGTATGGGTGAGATGGTCATCGTAACCAAATCATTGACCCTAGTGAGAGAAAATGAAAAAGAAAAATAGAAAAATCCCTATAATTGACTTTAAGCAACAGTTGTCGTCTGCTATAAAATATTCCGTAAGTCGATTTTTCATGTTTTCGCGGGTACGTAACCGGCACCTGCGAGACAATAGACAACCTTAATGGGTTTGTTGTCACGGTAAAAAATGACTGGAGAAGTAAAAAACAGATATTAGAAATTAAGTTCCCTATATTTGACCTATTAAGCAACAGGTGTCATCTGCTATGAAGTGTTCCGTAAGTCGAGTTTTCGCGTTTTCGCGGATACGTAACCGGCACCTATGAGACGGTAGTCTATACAGACTTGTCGTCATGGTATAAAGAGATTAGAGGAAAAAAATGTACATTTAAAATTTTGTTCCATTTGTTTGATTTATGCAATAAGAAGCATTCAGTCTTTTTTTTAGCCACTTGTCGCATTATTTTCTGGGGTTTTCGCATGAGCGTAACTGGCACATATGAGACGGTATTCAACGTAACTGGGTTTCTTGTTGCAGTTTGAAGAGATTAGAGAAATTACATTTCAGTTGCCTTTGTTTGATATATGCTATAGGAAGCAACTAAAAGAGTTTTCAGTCTTTTTTTAGCCACTTGTCACATTAATTTCTGGGGCTTTTTTACACTGTACATTGATCACTTTGGCTTATTGAAAGTTTCAATGTGCAGCATTTATTGTGGGCTGAGTTAGAAAAGCGAATCCAGTTAAGGGCTGGGGAAGGGGGGGGTGCATCGAGGGTCTAAGGGAAGTAATTCTTGCAAGGGGCTTGAAAAGACCAATACAAGGTCTGCTGCGCCCCTATTTTCTTAAATTTTTGCCCATTTTCAGTGAAATCTGGCATGTGTGGATGGTGCATGCCTGGCAGTTCGCCAAGGACTGCACAGCAGCCTTTAAAGAAGACTTTAAATCCACTTTTATGCCTTTTTTTTCACTGTTTTTAAACGATAAATTATGGCGCCATTTTGGAGCGATTTTGAAGCTCTCTGATTGGCTGTTGAATATCTGATTGGCCGTTGGTTCCCATTCTGATTTGGCTGTTGGTTCCCATTCTGATTTCCTTAAAGCTTCTCTGATTGGATAATTTCAGAGAGGGAAGAGATTTCATTGGCTGATGGGAAGGGGGGGATATCTGTTTATTCTTATTAACCTTTTACCACACAATGACGCCTTTAAACACCCCTGAAAGAGAAGGCTTTTGAAAATAATCTGAGGAAAGGAGACAATGCAGGTTACCAGCATTTTCTCCTTTTCCCACAATGTTTTCTACCCTATCAAAGAAAACATCGATTTTTAGTTATTCTTACATCTTATTGTATCTTTATGGCCTACTTCTAAATTCTTCAAACAAGAACAAGATTTTTTTATCGGAAAAAGTTTCCGCAACAGCAAACAGTTGCTTCTGAATTCTATATTTTTGCAAAGCGATTAAACATAAAATTGACTTTTGACTCGCGCGGTCGTCAAAATTGGTTCAATGTTTTCGTGACCCTGGTAAGAAAACAGGGAAAAATTTTGTTTACCTTTCTTTGATTTGTTTAACAGGTATCAGTTGCCTCCGAAAGTGTCAAAGTTGATTTTACGATTTTATGCGCAGCACGTATCAGTCACGTATGGGTGAGATGGTCATCGTAACCAAATCATTGACCCTAGTGAGAGAAAATGAAAAAGAAAAATAGAAAAATCCCTATAATTGACTTTAAGCAACAGTTGTCGTCTGCTATAAAATATTCCGTAAGTCGATTTTTCATGTTTTCGCGGGTACGTAACCGGCACCTGCGAGACAATAGACAACCTTAATGGGTTTGTTGTCACGGTAAAAAATGACTGGAGAAGTAAAAAACAGATATTAGAAATTAAGTTCCCTATATTTGACCTATTAAGCAACAGGTGTCATCTGCTATGAAGTGTTCCGTAAGTCGAGTTTTCGCGTTTTCGCGGATACGTAACCGGCACCTATGAGACGGTAGTCTATACAGACTTGTCGTCATGGTATAAAGAGATTAGAGGAAAAAAATGTACATTTAAAATTTTGTTCCATTTGTTTGATTTATGCAATAAGAAGCATTCAGTCTTTTTTTTAGCCACTTGTCGCATTATTTTCTGGGGTTTTCGCATGAGCGTAACTGGCACATATGAGACGGTATTCAACGTAACTGGGTTTCTTGTTGCAGTTTGAAGAGATTAGAGAAATTACATTTCAGTTGCCTTTGTTTGATATATGCTATAGGAAGCAACTAAAAGAGTTTTCAGTCTTTTTTTAGCCACTTGTCACATTAATTTCTGGGGCTTTTTTACACTGTACATTGATCACTTTGGCTTATTGAAAGTTTCAATGTGCAGCATTTATTGTGGGCTGAGTTAGAAAAGCGAATCCAGTTAAGGGCTGGGGAAGGGGGGGGTGCATCGAGGGTCTAAGGGAAGTAATTCTTGCAAGGGGCTTGAAAAGACCAATACAAGGTCTGCTGCGCCCCTATTTTCTTAAATTTTTGCCCATTTTCAGTGAAATCTGGCATGTGTGGATGGTGCATGCCTGGCAGTTCGCCAAGGACTGCACAGCAGCCTTTAAAGAAGACTTTAAATCCACTTTTATGCCTTTTTTTTCACTGTTTTTAAACGATAAATTATGGCGCCATTTTGGAGCGATTTTGAAGCTCTCTGATTGGCTGTTGAATATCTGATTGGCCGTTGGTTCCCATTCTGATTTGGCTGTTGGTTCCCATTCTGATTTCCTTAAAGCTTCTCTGATTGGATAATTTCAGAGAGGGAAGAGATTTCATTGGCTGATGGGAAGGGGGGGATATCTGTTTATTCTTATTAACCTTTTACCACACAATGACGCCTTTAAACACCCCTGAAAGAGAAGGCTTTTGAAAATAATCTGAGGAAAGGAGACAATGCAGGTTACCAGCATTTTCTCCTTTTCCCACAATGTTTTCTACCCTATCAAAGAAAACATCGATTTTTAGTTATTCTTACATCTTATTGTATCTTTATGGCCTACTTCTAAATTCTTCAAACAAGAACAAGATTTTTTTATCGGAAAAAGTTTCCGCAACAGCAAACAGTTGCTTCTGAATTCTATATTTTTGCAAAGCGATTAAACATAAAATTGACTTTTGACTCGCGCGGTCGTCAAAATTGGTTCAATGTTTTCGTGACCCTGGTAAGAAAACAGGGAAAAATTTTGTTTACCTTTCTTTGATTTGTTTAACAGGTATCAGTTGCCTCCGAAAGTGTCAAAGTTGATTTTACGATTTTATGCGCAGCACGTATCAGTCACGTATGGGTGAGATGGTCATCGTAACCAAATCATTGACCCTAGTGAGAGAAAATGAAAAAGAAAAATAGAAAAATCCCTATAATTGACTTTAAGCAACAGTTGTCGTCTGCTATAAAATATTCCGTAAGTCGATTTTTCATGTTTTCGCGGGTACGTAACCGGCACCTGCGAGACAATAGACAACCTTAATGGGTTTGTTGTCACGGTAAAAAATGACTGGAGAAGTAAAAAACAGATATTAGAAATTAAGTTCCCTATATTTGACCTATTAAGCAACAGGTGTCATCTGCTATGAAGTGTTCCGTAAGTCGAGTTTTCGCGTTTTCGCGGATACGTAACCGGCACCTATGAGACGGTAGTCTATACAGACTTGTCGTCATGGTATAAAGAGATTAGAGGAAAAAAATGTACATTTAAAATTTTGTTCCATTTGTTTGATTTATGCAATAAGAAGCATTCAGTCTTTTTTTTAGCCACTTGTCGCATTATTTTCTGGGGTTTTCGCATGAGCGTAACTGGCACATATGAGACGGTATTCAACGTAACTGGGTTTCTTGTTGCAGTTTGAAGAGATTAGAGAAATTACATTTCAGTTGCCTTTGTTTGATATATGCTATAGGAAGCAACTAAAAGAGTTTTCAGTCTTTTTTTAGCCACTTGTCACATTAATTTCTGGGGCTTTTTTACACTGTACATTGATCACTTTGGCTTATTGAAAGTTTCAATGTGCAGCATTTATTGTGGGCTGAGTTAGAAAAGCGAATCCAGTTAAGGGCTGGGGAAGGGGGGGGTGCATCGAGGGTCTAAGGGAAGTAATTCTTGCAAGGGGCTTGAAAAGACCAATACAAGGTCTGCTGCGCCCCTATTTTCTTAAATTTTTGCCCATTTTCAGTGAAATCTGGCATGTGTGGATGGTGCATGCCTGGCAGTTCGCCAAGGACTGCACAGCAGCCTTTAAAGAAGACTTTAAATCCACTTTTATGCCTTTTTTTTCACTGTTTTTAAACGATAAATTATGGCGCCATTTTGGAGCGATTTTGAAGCTCTCTGATTGGCTGTTGAATATCTGATTGGCCGTTGGTTCCCATTCTGATTTGGCTGTTGGTTCCCATTCTGATTTCCTTAAAGCTTCTCTGATTGGATAATTTCAGAGAGGGAAGAGATTTCATTGGCTGATGGGAAGGGGGGGATATCTGTTTATTCTTATTAACCTTTTACCACACAATGACGCCTTTAAACACCCCTGAAAGAGAAGGCTTTTGAAAATAATCTGAGGAAAGGAGACAATGCAGGTTACCAGCATTTTCTCCTTTTCCCACAATGTTTTCTACCCTATCAAAGAAAACATCGATTTTTAGTTATTCTTACATCTTATTGTATCTTTATGGCCTACTTCTAAATTCTTCAAACAAGAACAAGATTTTTTTATCGGAAAAAGTTTCCGCAACAGCAAACAGTTGCTTCTGAATTCTATATTTTTGCAAAGCGATTAAACATAAAATTGACTTTTGACTCGCGCGGTCGTCAAAATTGGTTCAATGTTTTCGTGACCCTGGTAAGAAAACAGGGAAAAATTTTGTTTACCTTTCTTTGATTTGTTTAACAGGTATCAGTTGCCTCCGAAAGTGTCAAAGTTGATTTTACGATTTTATGCGCAGCACGTATCAGTCACGTATGGGTGAGATGGTCATCGTAACCAAATCATTGACCCTAGTGAGAGAAAATGAAAAAGAAAAATAGAAAAATCCCTATAATTGACTTTAAGCAACAGTTGTCGTCTGCTATAAAATATTCCGTAAGTCGATTTTTCATGTTTTCGCGGGTACGTAACCGGCACCTGCGAGACAATAGACAACCTTAATGGGTTTGTTGTCACGGTAAAAAATGACTGGAGAAGTAAAAAACAGATATTAGAAATTAAGTTCCCTATATTTGACCTATTAAGCAACAGGTGTCATCTGCTATGAAGTGTTCCGTAAGTCGAGTTTTCGCGTTTTCGCGGATACGTAACCGGCACCTATGAGACGGTAGTCTATACAGACTTGTCGTCATGGTATAAAGAGATTAGAGGAAAAAAATGTACATTTAAAATTTTGTTCCATTTGTTTGATTTATGCAATAAGAAGCATTCAGTCTTTTTTTTAGCCACTTGTCGCATTATTTTCTGGGGTTTTCGCATGAGCGTAACTGGCACATATGAGACGGTATTCAACGTAACTGGGTTTCTTGTTGCAGTTTGAAGAGATTAGAGAAATTACATTTCAGTTGCCTTTGTTTGATATATGCTATAGGAAGCAACTAAAAGAGTTTTCAGTCTTTTTTTAGCCACTTGTCACATTAATTTCTGGGGCTTTTTTACACTGTACATTGATCACTTTGGCTTATTGAAAGTTTCAATGTGCAGCATTTATTGTGGGCTGAGTTAGAAAAGCGAATCCAGTTAAGGGCTGGGGAAGGGGGGGGTGCATCGAGGGTCTAAGGGAAGTAATTCTTGCAAGGGGCTTGAAAAGACCAATACAAGGTCTGCTGCGCCCCTATTTTCTTAAATTTTTGCCCATTTTCAGTGAAATCTGGCATGTGTGGATGGTGCATGCCTGGCAGTTCGCCAAGGACTGCACAGCAGCCTTTAAAGAAGACTTTAAATCCACTTTTATGCCTTTTTTTTCACTGTTTTTAAACGATAAATTATGGCGCCATTTTGGAGCGATTTTGAAGCTCTCTGATTGGCTGTTGAATATCTGATTGGCCGTTGGTTCCCATTCTGATTTGGCTGTTGGTTCCCATTCTGATTTCCTTAAAGCTTCTCTGATTGGATAATTTCAGAGAGGGAAGAGATTTCATTGGCTGATGGGAAGGGGGGGATATCTGTTTATTCTTATTAACCTTTTACCACACAATGACGCCTTTAAACACCCCTGAAAGAGAAGGCTTTTGAAAATAATCTGAGGAAAGGAGACAATGCAGGTTACCAGCATTTTCTCCTTTTCCCACAATGTTTTCTACCCTATCAAAGAAAACATCGATTTTTAGTTATTCTTACATCTTATTGTATCTTTATGGCCTACTTCTAAATTCTTCAAACAAGAACAAGATTTTTTTATCGGAAAAAGTTTCCGCAACAGCAAACAGTTGCTTCTGAATTCTATATTTTTGCAAAGCGATTAAACATAAAATTGACTTTTGACTCGCGCGGTCGTCAAAATTGGTTCAATGTTTTCGTGACCCTGGTAAGAAAACAGGGAAAAATTTTGTTTACCTTTCTTTGATTTGTTTAACAGGTATCAGTTGCCTCCGAAAGTGTCAAAGTTGATTTTACGATTTTATGCGCAGCACGTATCAGTCACGTATGGGTGAGATGGTCATCGTAACCAAATCATTGACCCTAGTGAGAGAAAATGAAAAAGAAAAATAGAAAAATCCCTATAATTGACTTTAAGCAACAGTTGTCGTCTGCTATAAAATATTCCGTAAGTCGATTTTTCATGTTTTCGCGGGTACGTAACCGGCACCTGCGAGACAATAGACAACCTTAATGGGTTTGTTGTCACGGTAAAAAATGACTGGAGAAGTAAAAAACAGATATTAGAAATTAAGTTCCCTATATTTGACCTATTAAGCAACAGGTGTCATCTGCTATGAAGTGTTCCGTAAGTCGAGTTTTCGCGTTTTCGCGGATACGTAACCGGCACCTATGAGACGGTAGTCTATACAGACTTGTCGTCATGGTATAAAGAGATTAGAGGAAAAAAATGTACATTTAAAATATTTGACCTATAAATCAAATTTCAACTCACACATTCACCAAAAACAAGAACAATATTATTGGAAAAAGTTTCTGCAACAGCAACTGGTTGCCTCAGAATTTTATATTATTGTATTAAGGCATTACGACTTTTAAAACCCATTACCACACAATCCCTACTTTTGAGGCCCCTGAAAAAGAAGCCTTCAGAAAACATCGTGGGAAAAGGAGAAAATGCTGATAACCAGCATTTTCTTCTTTTCCCACAATATTTTCTACCCTTCACAAAACAAATTTGAAATTTTCAGTCACCTTTATTTTGTCGTCTGCAAATGCTTTCAATTTGGAAAGGTCTAAAATTTTGTCGTCTGGTAATGAGTTAAGCATTTATGCATGTATAGGAAGTATTTTATTGGCCGTGCTTATCCTTACATCTTATTGTTTATTTTGTTGTTATTGTTTGACTTGGGATTTACTTTAGAAAGCAAGAGACAGAAAAGCCAATGGCCTGCGATTAGGCAATCACTGACAAAGCTTCAATGATAGTCGATTTTGCTTTATTGTGTAAATTGTGACAGCTACAGTCAAACCGTTAACGCCCGTTTCGCATTTTGTTTTAAACTTGGGAAGAAGGAACGGTAGAAATCACCATCTTGCACAATTTATGTGTGTATTAAGTTCTCTTCTTATCAGAATTGGATGAAAAAATTATCTTTCTCTATCATTTATAATTTTGACCCTGGCCAATTCGAAACTATAATGATATGTTTGCTCCAAATGAACAGAAAGTAAAGTGAAGACGGATTCACAGAAGTTCGCACGTAACAGGTTTGACTAATTTCAGAAATTGTAGTTTGATTGGTCAGGCCCGTAGGAACAGGGGGGGCTCAGCCCCCCCCCCCCAATAATTTTGAAAATCATAGTAACTAAAATATGAGTTCTTAGTGCAATGAAACAACCATGCAAAAAATCTCAGTATTTCGAAGTTAGCCCCCCCCCCCCATCTTGAAATGCTTCCTACGTCGCTGTTGGTTGATTGTTTAGAATTAATCGCCTTCTTAAAAGCTTATGTAATATGGTGGCCGTGACTCTATTATATAATTTTTTTGTGAAATTTGAAAAAAGGTTGTGAAAATAGGTGAGAATTCCAGGCCGACTTCCTGTGTGCATTTCCACCATTTTGTTCCTTAGGTGGTCCTCTTTCAAATTCCTTCATATAATTGTGTTCCATGTATAATTCTGGTTGCCATGGCAACCAAAGTAAAAAACCATTAAAAATCTTCTCCTCCCAAACTTTTAATTGGATAGCATTACTTTTTTTGCAGGAATGTTCCTTAGATAGAGGTCTACAGAATTCTTTGAAAAAAAAAATCCGTCAAAAAACATGGCTTTTATGGGAGACTCATTTTCCTTTCATGGTATAAAGTAAGATCTTTGAAAAATTTCTTCTCTCAGACTATCCATTTTGATTTCATTGTGGTATTGCAGGTTAGTTCCTATGGTGTTTAAGTCTTTACCATACAATCCTGACTTTTAACGACTTAAAGAAGAAGTCTTTGGAAAACACTCTTGGAAAAGGAGAAAATGCTGGTAATCAGCATTTTCTCCTTTTCCCTCAGTGTTTTCTACTCTATCAAAGAGAGAAATCACACTTCATCAATGTTTAATTTGTTGTCTGCAAATGCTTTCCGTTTAGTCACATCCCAAATTTTGTCGTTTGGTAAAGAGTTAAGGATGGTTGCTTTACATAATCTATAATCCTTTTCATATAAAACAAGAGAACCTCTACACTTTGATTAGTTCTGGTAAAGGTTTGTTGACCTACTGGTGACCTAGTACAAAGAGGGACAGGGTTTTACTGTTGTGATAAGGCATTTTGTTATCCAATCAAACTGAACCCTGCAACTTCAATAAAACAATTGCCACAATACATATTTTCTATATTTTGATGTTTCCCCACCCAAAATGGTTTGTAACAAGACCCTTTTTAACCCATTACCACACAGTCCCCACTTTTGACGTCCCTAACAAAGAAGACTTTAGAAAACATTGTGGGAAAAGGAGAAAATGCTGGTAACCAGCATTTCCTCCTTTTCCCACAATGTTATCTACCCTTCACAAAACTTTCAAATTTTCAGTCAGTTTTATTTTTTCATCTGCAAATACTTTCCATTTGGACAACCCTAAAATGTTGTCATTTGGTAATGAGTTAACTATAACCAGAAGACAAAATTTTTACAACTGGTCATAATTGACATGATAAATCTTCAAATTAGAAAACTTGTATCAAAAAGCGTAGAAATTATTGTGTAAAACTAAGAAAATGCAGGTTACTATTATTTTCTTCTTTTCTCACAATGTTTTTCATAGCTTTTTTTCTTTAGTGACCTAAAATGCAAGAGTGAATGGTAATTGTTTAAAACTTCTCTTCGCAGTTTCAGAAAAATCAGGCCTGTGGAGCGATACAGGCACTCAAGCACCTCTAGTTGAGTTATGCTGTAGACAAAATTTAAGTGAGAAAAATAAGGGGCAAAACTCCTAAAGTATGCCATCAAGTTGAATGGTTCTTATGCACTACACTTCTTTTCTGTGAGATCTATCCATCTGTGAAGTTTCATGGTTATATGTTAAATACTTTTTCTGTTATGCTCCCGACAAGATAGTGGGATGCAAGGAGGGAAAGATGGAATGACAGAAGAACGGACAGACAAACAGACGGAAAGCTACTATTACCAGATCTCTGGCTGCCTCTTTGGCGAGGGATAATTAGCATATATGCCTCTTTATAAATGAAAACTGACTCGCCATGAACCATCACTATATAGAGGGGTATGAAGATTTCCTAATTGTTATTCATTATATTCAATGGATAATGGTATTTTCTCAATTTTATGATACCCTGCTTTGGCTGCCATGGTAACATGGAGTATGACATGATATGCTCATTGTTATATTTTCAATGACAACACATTAGATTAGTAGCTATTCTTAAACCAAAGTTATTCATTTTACTTATTTTAGTGTCTACAATTATACGTTAAAAATAAGCAAAAACTGCAGTTTTGTGCTAGTGTCAACATTCAGAAAACCAAATTAAGAACAAAACCAAAATATCTTGTATGCAGCTTTTTATACTTGTATTAATGCTTCATATGTCATATTAACTGATGCTCACATAATTGTGTTTAGTGGTCATTTTATTGCATGAAATACAGCATGTTCCAAATTTTACAAATGTGTTGCCACTTTGGTTGCCACGGTTACCTGAACTAAAAACATTTTGACCTTTTTTATTTTTTCATTTGTGACCCAATACATTAGTCTATATGTCTAATACTGAAACCTTGAATCCTAGCTTTGCTATTAGGAGATAGAAATTTGTCAATTTAAGCCACCAGCAGAGGTGCAAAATACATCCATTGTTCCTTGCCATAGAAGCACATTCTGAAATCTTATTTTTACTTTTGCATTCTTGATATTGAAAGTCAATACATGGGTGATTATGTTATGATAACTGAACTTTTGCTGACATATTTGTTGCATTAACTTCAAAGTGCATAATTTTTCAAGTTTTAAAAAGGAAAAAATGTTTCTGGGGGCAAAAAACTTTCCGTGGCCATTGCCATGGTAACAGCATGACAATAAAAGTTTCTGTTTGTCTTTTGTACTTTTCTGACTAAAGGAATCAACTGCGCTTATTTTTTTTGTATTCTGAAAAAGTCACTTATCACCATTTCTACAAGGCCTGCATGATTCTTGGGGAAAATGCTATTAAAATACTATACACGAAGCCATAGTACCAAAACCTAACTCAATACAGTATTTACAAATTTCAATAACATGCTTCTGCAACCCATGATTGCACTGCAAGAAAAACAGCACTGCTCCTTCTTCTGCACTGTCTAACTATTAAAAAACAGGACAACTTTTCAACAATCAGTGGTTTCAAAGTCTACCCTCAAAAAATATGCTCTAAAACTGAAAATCTCTTAAGATAAAGCTTACCCCAGAACTCTTTCCAGCACTGCAGCACACTATTCAGGTCTTTCCCTTGCAAAAATACATGTCTAAAGATGCTTGCTGACCCCTCAGTTTATAGCTAAACATGACTTGCTATCCCATGATTCACAGAATCCATGTGCTGATGCAATAGGCACAACCCTCCAAATAGATAACAAACACACACAGGACTCTCCGCTCCAATAGAATATTTAAACATTTATCCCTTAACCACACAATTATGACTTTTGACGATCTTTGGAAAGAAGCCTTTTGAAAACATTGTGGGCAAAGGAGAACATGCTGGTAACCAGCATTTTCTTCTTTTCCTACAATGTTTTCTACCTGTCACTAAACAATTGCACCATTGATTTGTCATCTTCAAAATTATTTTCATCTGGTAAAGGGTTAAACTTTTAAAAACTACATAATGTACACAGTCACTCTATCATAACATTGTTGAAAAGGGAGAAAATACTGATTACAAGCATTTTCTCCTTTTTTCAGAATGTTTTTTACAATTTCAAAGATAGAAATAATCTGTTGAGCTGCATTGGACTTGTTTCACAATAAAAGTAGAGTAAACAGGTTATGAAGTGCACGAAGCTCAAATTTTTAGATTTGACCCTTTCCCACACAAGAAAATTTTAGTTAAGTTTAGTTTAACTCTTTACCAAACAACAAAATTTTAGACTGATCCATATCCATAGCACTAATGTAGACTACAAAATAAACGTAACAAAAATTGAAATTTGCTTCCAGCATGGTAGAAAACAGTGTGGTCAAAGGAGAAAATGCTAGTTACCAGCATTTTCTCCATTTCCCATGATGTTTTCAAAATGCTTCTATCCCAGGGTTGTTAAATCCAGGAATTGTTTGGTAAAGGGTTAAGCAAATTTATTATACATCATTGAGAAACAAGTTCTTACAAATTATATTAATCTTTCTCGATTCTGCTTCCTGGGAACTACACCAGTGCTCATGCGGAATATGAAGGCCAATGAAAAATCCCAAAGTTGACACCTGCTCCCACATAATGATCTTGAGACCTTTGGCTTATGAGGCAGATGTTCTACCTCACAGACACCACAATAAAATTTTAAACTCATCCAAACTGAAATCCAATGTAGACTGTTTTCTTCAAAACTACAAAGAATTATGCAGAAATTTTTGAAAAATGGGATTTTTATGCTGAGCTGCAGATGCAAGAAAAACGGTTAAATCCAAGAAGTAAAATTTCTGAAAATAAATAGACTTGTATTTAATTCCATGCCAGATGATAAAGTGTTAGATTTTGTCCTTAGAAAGCAATAATATTGTAGATAAAACCATGAATGTGGCTTCAATAATGGGATTTGTCTCTGAAAAGGTAGAGAGCATTGTAAGAAAAGGAGTAAGTGCTGGTTACCAGTATTTTTTTCCTTTTCGTACAATATTTTAATAAGCCTTCTTTCTCAGGATCATTAAAACACAGGTTGTTTTGCTAGGGGTAGAGCAGCAGTTTGGTTTATAACTTGTTTATAAAATAATCAAGAATTTTCATAATTTCTTTATTATCCTATTTATTTTTTCCACCTTACACACTGTTTTACAGATGATGACAGACTGTTGGTTTGGTATTGGAATGGTAGAATCCTGAAGGGCCCAGAGCTTATATGTAACACAACCTGTAAACAGTATTTTCAACTGTAAACCTAGATATGACTCACACCCACTTGGGAAAGTAAGATCAACCTATATAATACTGTAGATCAAGATTAGACCACATAGAACGTGGATCCATAAAGTCCACTATTTCATATAAATGAGGCATGCTCTTGCAAAAAGAGACAAACCCTTTACCAATTGACAAAAATTTAGGATGAAAGGTGAAAGCATTTGCAGATGATAAAAGAAAACATGACTCAAATGTTTTTTTCCAACTGGGTAGAAAACATTGTGCAAAAAGGAGAAAATGCTGGTTACCAGCATTTTCTTCTTTTCCCATAAATGTTTTCAAAAGGCTTCCATCTCAGGATCGTAAAAACCGGGGATTGATTGGTAAAGGAATAATGCAAATATCTGTGTTCCATTATACCAGGCACGTTATCACATAATTTTGGGATCCATAAAATTCATTTAGTTTAATGAATGATTGAATCTACAGGGAAAATGGTCCTTCGGCACACAAAAAAAAGATTGAATGATAGCAAAAAGTTTCGGCCCAGTTCAGTCTTCACATTTCGCAGAGGAATTAACCCATTACCACACAATCCCTACTTTTGAAAACTCTGGGAAACAAGCCTGTAGAAAACATTGTGGGAAAAGGAGAAAATGCTGGTAAACAGCATTTTCTCCTTTTCCTACAAAGTCTTCTACCCTATCAAAGCATAATTCCTTGGAGGGGTAGCATCAATGCAAGTTGCTTTTGCACATACATGTAGTTTAGGTCAAGATCAGATTGCATTGAACTTGTAGTCTGATATTGAAACTGCACTGCCCACTATCTTTACATTTGTATGTGAGCCATGATCTAACTAAATGGAGCTAAATGCATCTTGGTGATCCGTAGAACCAAGCAAGCCATCACATACCAACTTTTTTACTACCAACTTAATCATGAGGTAGACTGAGCCTTTGACAGACAGAAAATTGACTAATGTAATAGGGACAAGAATCAACCCAGGTCAGCCTGTGCAGATAGCACAGGCTGATCTGGATCAAAACTTAGTCAGCCGTAAGGGCAATTCTCTGTATCTAAATCACATTTGCCCACCCGGGTGGCTCAGTGGTGAGCGTGTTGGACTCATGACCTGGTGGTTGTGAGTTTGGAACCCGGCTGAGGCAAACTTTCTTTATGGTGTATTTTCACCTCTCACCTCTGCTGAAGCATACATGTGAGAAAAGTAGTTGGTGGCTTTGGAAAGAAAGTTGTGTTAATACCAGTGTAAGAAAGTCAGGAAACACTTGTGTCACCGACTGCCATGATATGACCTTAGCTGTTAAAGTGGTGTTAAACCCCAATGCAACCAACCAACTAATCTAAACCACATTTGTTATCAAATGAAATATGTTGTAATTACAGCAAACACCTGAGGTCCCAGACCAGGCACAATGCCAAGTCAGTGCATATGCCCAGGTATTGACAGAGATGAAGACAAGCTGTAATGTGGAATGGCACCCAATTTCTGTGTTTGCATAAGACCAGTAAGTAAAGAGGAAAAAAGTAACTTATCAAAAGTGTTTTCTTGAAATTTACTCATCACAAGCATAGTTGAAGATCATATAAACGTAGTTTAAGTGTTTTGTTTAACTCTTTACCACACAATCCTGACTTTTGACCACCCTGAGAAAGAATGCTTTGAAAAAATTGTGGGAAAAGGAGAAAATGCTGGTAACCAACATTTTTTACCAATGTTGGTAATGCTCTATGCCTTCTTATGTTGATCTTCACTCTCTGCAAAAGAGCATTTATTCATACTAAGTAAGTAGCGTAAGGGTTAATATTTTACCAGATAAGAAAAAGTTTCCTGAAAAAAGTATCACGATAAACTTAATAATTTTTCCTAAAATATTTCAATCATGCTTGAAGCTGACATGGAGACAAAGTTATTGTGATAGTTGTAGGCACACAATGTTGTAACCACATAATAACAACTTTTAATGACCCTGAGGAAGAAGCTTTTGAAAATATTGTGGGAAAAGGAGAAAATGCCAGTAACCAGCATTTTACTCCTTTTCCCACAAAGTTTTCTACCCTATAAAAGCAAAATTGCACCATTTGAACCACTTTGAAACTATGGTTTACAAATGCTTTGAATTTAGATAGGTCTAAAATTTTGCCATGTGGTCAAGGGTTAAATTATCGCAATAGCTACCTCATATCTTGTGGCAGAAATATGCCACCACAGGTTTGTCAACAAAAAGAAGCCTTGTTAACCACCTGTACTACCAAGGGCCACAGTCTCTGCATAAAATATGACTGAGCTATTAAAATATTTGCTGTAATGGAAGAAAACATATTCAAACTGCAGGTAAAAGAGTTCATGAAGGGAGGAAGATAAAGAATGTTTTCAGGAGCACATTCAGTCACACCATGCACCTGGAATGAAAGACTGCCTAGCTACCATTGTACAAAGCAAGAAGAAGGGAACATGTCTCAAAAGTGCCCTTGGGAAACAATTATACAAGTGTAGAACATTACACAGAAATTTTAAAAAAGAATGTGGAAGGATAGAGTTTCTTGAATCTGTGTTTAACAAAAGTGTTTCTGGCAAAAGAAAGCTGCTTATGCCTTATTGCGTTTCAACTCAGTCACAACTTTAATGACAAAGGAAGAATCCTTTTGAAAACATTGTGGTAATAGGAAAACATGCTAGTTACCACCATTTTCTCTATTCCCATAATTTTTCCCACCATGTTAAAGAAAAATTTATCTTTAATAGCTACATCTAAACTGCATCACAGTCTTTCAATTTAGACAGGTCTGAAATTTTGTTGTGTGGTTAAGGATACATTCTTATAGCTAGTGAGGATTGATTGATTGATAGACTGTGTGGTGTGTAATGCTGTTTTCAACATTATTTCAGTTATATAGCAGCCACCAGTGCACCTATCCATGCATTCAAGGATTTCTTTTACCAGTACTTTGCACAATTTTCTTTCCAAGTCACTGGCTGCTTTCCCACATGATCATTGTAGAAGCAATGGTCAGCAGTGGGAGAGGAATGAATCCTGTCTCAGTGACTATCATCAGTCCTTGGAAAGAAACTTGCCGAGCCAGCGGTCATAACCAGGGATCGAACCCTGTACACCATATTCTCAAGTCCTGCTCATTACCGACTGAGCTAATATGGATTGGCAGCCAGAGAGGAAAACCTTGTGAAAGTTGAAAATGTTTGAAATAGCTTAGAATTAGGTCAGATGTGTGACAAAGATAAATTGCCAATAAATATTAAAGAAGCTCGAGGGATGTCCTCATTAAAACCAGATATGACCAGACCTCTAGATAGAGACAATTCTAATGAGTACCTACAACATAAGGCTTCAGAGAGAAATAATGGATTTAGAATACAATCACTCCTTCTTATCTGGAACTCTGTATGACAGCATATGTTTACTTTATAAATTAATGCAGTGAAATGTGTTTTCTCTCTGTTGTAATCTGTGCAACTTTGCAGCCATCTGGAGCAACATTTGATATTAAGATGCAAGAATGATCACAGTGTCATACAATTAAGATGAAATGGGTGATAAACTGACTGAAAACTGAATTTTCAATGACAGCCTTCTTTACCAAACAATCCCCGGTTTTTGAAAGAAGCTCGTTGAAAACATTGTTGGAAAAGGAGAAAATGCTGGTCACTAGAATTTTTTCCCTTTGCCACAATGTTTTTCACCGTTCCCAGAACAAATTTCAATATTTGAGTCACATGAATTTTGTTGTCTGCAAATGCTTTCAATTTGGACAAGTCTAAGATTGGGTCTTTTGGTAAAGAGTTAATACTTATGGGTATAGATTATCTTTAAGACTTAATTCATTGACAACCATTTGACTGTCCAGTATCTGTCAGGCTGAAAAAGCAATCTTGTCACCTATTCCTTTTCTTATATAAAAAAAAAAACTAGGGAGACCATTTTAAATTGAAAACAGTTTTGCAAAGGACAGTTTTGAATGTGGCAAAAACAGGAAAAAAATTTAATGACTGAAAACATGGTTAACTCTTTACCACACAATCACAATATTTAAAGATCCTGATAAAAAAGCCTATAGAAAACTTTGTGGGAAAGGGAGAAAATGCTAGTAACCAGCATTTTCTCCTTTTTCCTCAATATTTTCTACCCTATCAAAGTCAGAAATCATTATATTACCACGATTTGATTTGTTGTCAGCAGATGCTTTGAATTTGGTCCAGTACACAAATTTGTTGTTTGGTAAAGAGTTAACACGTTTTAACAACCCTTAGGCCTGTAGGAGAAGGCTTTAGAAACATTGTGGGAAAAGGGGTAAAATGCTTGATTGATTGTATGGTGTTTAACACCGTTTTCAACATAATTTCAGTTTTATACAGCGGCCAGTGCACCTATCCATGCTTCCCTGGAGTCTCTTTAACCAGTACTTTGCACAATTTTCTTTGCAAGCCACTGGCTGCTTTCCCACATTACCATCATTGAAAAAAGAAAGAAATTGACCGAACTAGGGATCATGACCAGGGAACGAACCCTGTTCTCAAGTCCTGCACGCTACCGACTCAGCTACTGGGGGCTCAGCTGGTAAAATGCTGGTTACCAGCATGTTTCCTTGTTCCACAATGTTTTCTTCCACATCCAAACCAAAAATCATCATCTCAGTTACATTTAATTTGTTGTCTGCAAATCCTTTGAATTTGGAACAGTCTAAAATTTTGTTGTCTAGTAAAGAGTTAAGAAAAAAAAACCTGACCATGTTTTCAAAAGTCATTCTCCTCCAGGGTAATAAATCCTAAGAACCTGCTTATTAATCCTTTACTACACAATCATGACTTTTAACGACCCTGGGAAAGAAGCCTCTTGAAAGCATTATGGGTAAAGGGGAAAATGCTGATTACCAGCATTTTCCCTTTCCCCACAATGTTTCTACCCTATCTAAAATAGATAGCATCATTTGAGCCACAATGAAATTGTCGTCTGCAAACGCTTTCAATTTGGAGGAGGCTGAAATTTTGTTAATTTGTGAGAGGGCTTAAACATGTAATTGATATTTTGAATCAGAAAAGAAGAGGATGCTTATTAACCCTTTACCAAACAATTCCAGGTTTTTACGATCCTGAGATGGAAGCCTTTTGAAAACATTGTGGGAAAGGAAGAAAATAATGGTAACCAGCATTTTCTCCTTTTCCCACAATGTTTTCTACCCTGCTGGAAACAAATTTAAATCATCCTCAAGTGCTTTCATTTTGGACCAGTCTAGAATTTTGTCGTTTGGGAAAGGGTTAAATTGCATCATTGTTCTGTTGTCAGATTACTCTATATACAATATGCAAATTACTTAGTTGAGACACTTTTGTGAGCAGAAATGTCTGCGAATGCAAGACACTCATCATCAATTTGGTTGGTATGCTTGTATTAAAATACTGGAAAAGAAAAGTTATCAACTTTTTCAAATTCATGAAATCACAAAAGAATTCCATGTAGCAAAAATTTCCACTTATACAGTATCTGACTGTTTAATGAGCAGTATAAACAGTATAGACACAGGATCAGACTATGATTCTGCAGTCTGACATGATCACAAGGTCATGTATGACATATTATGCTTTTTAGCTCATCTTAGCACAACATGCTAAAAGTGAGCTATTGTGGTCGCCCTATGTCTGGCGTCTGTTGTCCAGCATCCGTCAACAATTTCTTTAAACATCTTATTCTCCTAAACCACTGGACCAATCTTGATGAAATTTGACAAGGATGTTCCTTGGGTGAAGCTCTACCTAAGTTTTTCAAAGAATTGAATTCCACCCATAACTCTGGTTGCCATTGCACCAAAAAGGAAAAAAATACAAAATCTTTGAAAACATTCTTCATTCTTCTCTGACACTAGAAGGTGTAAAGCTTTGGTATTTGGCATGTGGTATCTTCTAGTGGACCTCTACCAAGTTTGTTCAAATGATGCCCCTTGGGGTAAAAACTGGCCCCATACCGGGGTTCGCAAGTTTGAGCATAGGAACATAGAAGGAAAACTTTAAAAAAATCTTCTCTTCTAAAACTTGAAGGCGTAGACCTTTGATACTTGGTATGTAGCATCTCCTAGAAGACCTCTAGTAAGTTTGTCCTAATGATCTCCATGAGCTCAAAACTGGCCCCATCACGGGGGTCACAAGTTTGAGCATAGGAACAAAGAAGGAAAATTTTAAAAATCTTCTTCTCTGGAACTAGAAAGTGTAGAGCTTTGGTATTTGGTCTGTGGTATCTCCTAGTGGACTTCTACCTAGCATGTTCAAATGATGTCCCTGGAATCAAAACTGGCCAGCGCCCCGGGGTTTACAAGTTTGAGCATTGGAACAAAGAAGGAAAACTTTAAAAATCTTCTCCTCTGAAACTAGATGGCATTGAGATTTGATATTTGTTATGTGGCATCTCCTTGGGAACTTCCACCAAGTTTGTTCAAATGATCCCCCTGGGGTCAAAACTGGCCCCACCGCAGAGGACACAAATTTTAGCCTAGGAACAAAGAAGGAAAACTTTCAAAATCTTCTCTTCTGAAACTTGAAGGCATAGAGCTTTGGTATTTGGTATGTAGCATCTCCCTGTGGACCTCTACCAAGTTTGTTCATATGATACCGCTGGGGTCAAAACTGGCCCGCCCCGGGGGTTACAAGTTCAAACACAGGAACAAAGAATGAAAAATTAATATTATTCTCAAAAACTAAAAGGCATAGAGCTTTGATATTTGATATGTAGCATCTCCTAGTGGACCTCTATCAAGTTTGTTCATATGATACCCTTGGGGTCAAAACTGGCCCAGCCCTGCAGGTCATAATTTCGAACAAAGGAACAAAGAAGGAAAACTTTAAAAATTTTCTTCTCTGAAACTTGATGGCATAGAGCTTTGATATAAAGCTATAGTCTCAGGTGAGCGCTCCAGGGCCAATGGCCCTCTTGTTATCCCCCGCCGTAGGCGGAGGGATATAGTTTTAGCATTGTCCGTACGCCATCCATCCGTCTGTGTGTCCGTCCCGGCAAATATCTCCAATACCATTGGACGGAATTTCGTGAAACTTTATACACATGTACAATGACCCATTCTCCCGAGACACTTCTTTTATTTTTTTGATTCAATGCAAAATGGCGGACTGAGAGCAATTTTAAGTTTCACTTAAGTAACACTTAAGTACACTTTTGATGTTTGGAGTCTTCTCTTCAAAACTATACAAAGTGTTTACATTGAACTTGTCACATCTGTCAACCTCCATTGGGAAATGCAGGAAAAAAAGTTTCACCTACGTTGAACGTTCAACACCAGTTATTTCCCTTGATTTTGTAATAAGGTGTCATGGAAAAAGGGGGTTTCATGTTATATTTCATTCCATTTCTTGTGAAGGCAACTCCTTCCACATTTCTTGAAGGAATTAAATAGAATTTTGACAATATTTTTTGTCATGTGACCTATTGCATATTGTCAACATTTTGCGATTTGTAGCTGCATCATGAAAAAAGGGGGCTTCATGTTTTATTTCATTTTATTTCTTGTGAATGCAACTCGTCCCATATTTCTTGACAGAATTTAAATGAATTTTCACAGATTGTTTCTCATCATGTGACCTATCGCATATTCTCAAGGTTTTACTATTTTTAGCTGCGTCATGAAAAAAGGGGGCTTCATGTTTTATATCATTTTATTTCTTGTGAATGCAACTCGTCCCATATTTCTTGACAGAATTGAATAGAATTTTCACAGAATGTTTCTTATAATCTGACCTATGACATATTCTCAACATTTTGCAATTTGTGACTGTGTCATGAAAAAAGGGGGCTTCATGTTTTATTTCATTCTATTTCTTGTGAAGGCATCTCCTCCCACATTTGGCAGATTTGAATGGAATTTTTACATTATCATGTGACCTAACACAATGCCTCCCACATTTCTTGGCAGATTTGGATTGAATTTTCACATGATCATGTGACCTACGGCATATTGTCAAGGTTTTGGGATTTGTAGCAGCATCATAGAATAAGGGGGCTTCATGTTATAATTTCATTTTTCACCTGTATCTCTTTAATTACTGGACATATCTCAACAGATTTGGATGAGATTTTCACAGATCATGCAACCTAGCACATGTTGTCAGCGTTTTGCAATTTATCACTGTATCATGGAAAAGGAGGACTTCATATCAAATTTGATTTTTTATCAGTGTATCTCCAACTTTTGCACATTATTTTCATAGAACTTCATATTTTTATTGGTTGACCAAAACCAGTGACCAATGAGTCAATTGTGCATTCGTCTCTCCATGCATCTGTCTGTTCGTAAACCTTTTAGATCACAAGTAATACCATATATCCATTCAGCTACCCAGGCAGGTGCTACAAATTTCAACACTTTAGTCTCTAGCTACCTGCTTCAAATGGCAGCAGTGTGGCGGCTTATATTGTGAGAGGGATATCTTCTAAAGTCCTTGACAAAAATTGATGAAACTTCATGCATGTTTTCCATTAGATAGTCTGTTGATACATTTTTTTTTCCACCACATATATGAAATTCTGAAATGAAAACAAATAAAGGAAATATACATAAAACCCCCTTTTTCCATGACATGTCATTATATATGACATGTCATGGAAAAGGGGTTATTATGTATATTTTCCTTTGTTTGTTTTCATTCTATGAAATGCCAAGTTCTGCAAAAAGGGTACTTAATGTATAAACCTGTAATGGACCTCTTTTATATTTTTCTTATGTAATGAAATCCTGTACCACGGAACAAGGGAGCTTAATGTATAATTTCATCATGGACCAATTACAATAAGGCCAAATGTACATGCAAAACACAATACTTCTTATACATTTGTATCAAAAAAGGTCTTTTTCGGCGGGGGATGTCATTTCAACGAAATTGCTTGTTTGCATTGCACTTCACATGTTCACACACAAAACCCTTATTGTTTAACATAATTATATGCAGTCAAAGACAAATTTATAGCTAAATGAAACCCTCCATTCAAAAGAATGAATCCAAATATTACTTCTTCTTCTTAGGAGGGGGGATGCTGATTGGACTGTGTCTTACTGTCTTACTGCATGTTTCTAATCTTGATCTACACCTTCTGAAATAGATCCACACATCAGTATCAGCAGCTCTAAGGTGTAAGTACTACATGTACATGTTTCTGATCTTGATCTACACTGTCTGCAATATATGTAGATTCCCACATCAGCATCAGCAGCTGTAAGGTGTAACAGTCAATAATAATGTATTTGAATTTTGGCTCCTTTTCTTGAAATTTCCACATTCATGTAGGTGTACATGTGATTAAGCCTTAACAAAACAATCCCTGAGATAAATGCCTTTTTAAGACACTGTGGGAAAAGGAGAAAATGCTGGTAACCAAACAATCCCTGGTTTTTACAACCCTGAGATAAAGGCCTTTTGAAAACATTGTGGAAAAATGAGAAATGCTGGTAACCAGCATTTTCTCCTTTTCCCGCAATGTTTTGTATTTTCAATTTTTAGCTCACCTGAGCACAAAGTGCTCATGGTGAGCTTTTGTGATTGCCCAATGTCCGTCGTGCATCATGTGTCATCCACAATTTTTTTAAACATCTTCTCCTCCTAACAGTCATTCTCAAAAAATGGGTACAATTACACTTGAAAAAATGTCCAGAATTTTAGTTTCTCAAATGATTATCATATCATCTAGAAAGTAAAATTCAACTATCCAATAAATTATCTGCAAAGTTTGACAAAGTCAACATCAACCATCTCGGAGAAATGTGCCTGCAAAATAATCAAGCATCAGGCTCTGTTAGAAACGTTACTTTAACATTTGTTTGACATATTAATCTACTTCTGTGACAGAGACATGTTGTTTAAGTTTGAGATTTTGATAGATGATTTCATTACGCTTACAGAAAATAGCAAATATTTGGTCAAGTTTTGCCACAACATTAAAAATACATCATCATACAAATTGATATTCTGAGAAAACATTTATTTTAATCAAACGTTGTCCAGTGTTTCTAATTTAATTACTCTAAAAAAGTGAATATATTTTTGATATAAAAATGGAACCAGTAAACTGCACAAAAATTTTACTGATCAAAAAATCATTACATCAAAGTGTACACACCAGTATTTCTGATATAAATCTAGCGAGTGCGTTTGTTACGGAGGTTAGCAAAATGTGTTGATTTGAATAAAAACAAACATATTTAATCTTATTGCTGCACCCACAACATGATACCATTAGCAAGCAGCTATTATGTCTTTTAAGACACTAAGCTATTCGGTGTCTTCGCAGAAACCAAACTGTTTAATGTAGTTCCGGACAACATTTACACCAGAAAATGGGTTAAGTATTATAGTATACTAAATGGTTTCTTCTCTTTTTGTTTAACAAATAATGGAACCAGCACAATAATAACGGTATAGCTAAACAGCGAAAGGAACTTCCTTTCGCGAAAGGAAGATTACGTCCACGAAAGGAAGATTCTTTACTATGAAAGAAGCGATTTCCTCACGAAAGGAAACTGTCGTTGATTTATTGCTTATACATTCTAGGTATCTGTAAAAGTTAGATTATGAATTTAAGATTTTTACTAGAAAACTTAATTGGTTAACTAAAATGCCGGTGAAAGAAGATACTCTCAATCACTTTCTGCCTTTAACTTGACCACTCACTTTCTTCTTTGTTCTTTCTATAAAAAAGCCTTTGTTTTTTCTTTCTGTCTTTAGCTCAATTTCTTACACTTTTCAACGTTTATGATTGCCGGTCTGCAACAGAAATCATGTGATCCGATACAGAACTTTGAAGTAATATTATTGGCGTGATTGAACTTACCAATTTTAATCAATAATATATATATTTTTTCAAACCTCCACTGATTTCTAATATCCGTAACGCCACAATTTAACACTATCAAACACTATTTACTTTAAAAAGGTTTTTCTAATGTTAACATTTATCTAAATCATAACTCGATTGAACAAGATTCAATCTAAGTTTTTTCATGCTGACTTAGAAAAATGACAGATTGAGGAACAATGATTACTTCATCTAACCTCCGTAACGATTAGTACCGTTTACATATATTTTTATCATCTATGCGTGCACTTTTCACATTTCACACACTATGTGATGTCTTAATAGACTGAAAACATGATTTAAGAAATTCAAAACGGATCTAAATTGATTTCATGAAGTAAAATGAATATCTTGTCATGATTCTAACTTCCGTAACAAAAAGGGGGAGGATTTGATTGCTCAGAAATATTCAGTGTTGACACTGGTATTAAGGTGGCGAATCATTTTAACAGTCACATTCCTGGTGCTTATGATACATATCTACAATAATCAGTCAGTACAGACATCACCGTTTAAAAGTCTGTTTATGATGTACTACGAAACTCATTTGGCACCTACTTCCAACCTCCGGCATGGGTTCCAGACACAACACTTGCAGCCGATTGTTTTCATTTCGAAGATATACATTGATGGCGGTGTCAAAATAGGTTACACCCTCAGCATAAGATCTTAAGTGAAGTGACTTTTGTTAGAATGAATATTTCGTTACAGATGTTAAACGTTACGGATGTTAGAAATATTTAATTGAAACTAACATTTAGCTAAGGAGATGCAGGAGAGACTCACATGCAGTGTTTCAATTATGTGTCCTTGATTGTGTCCAAACTAAAAAGGCATCAATTTCACGGAGACCATTCAAATTATGGTAGAAAAAGCCGTTATGGATGTTAGAAAAGAATTTGTCCCAAATAGCTTTTTTGTATTTCACATGTAACAGTCAGCTCAACTTTAAGGGAATGTTAAAAAATATCAAAGGATTGTGAGCTCTATTCATTCCACCACTGAAAAAAGGTATTTTAGGGTAGATGACACAGTTCAAAAGACTTGCAATAAATTGATCAAAATGTGTTACGGACGTTAGGTATGATTTTGCGACAAATGATTTTGGATGAAAAAATATATCAGCTCTGGATATAATTAAGAAAAGTATCCAAATACAGTAGATGATAGTTGTGTCGATTCAAAAAATAAAATATACGACCCGATTCTTCCCAATCTGAAGATACAGCAGAAGTACACATACTGTGAATAGTACCTGCGACAGGCAAAATTTAACAACATCCATCCATTTAAAAGGATACTATTGTCACAAAAATGAATCTGATGACTTCCAATGTATACTTATTGTAGACTAGTATCATCAGTGATATAAAAATAATTGGTCTGTCTGTCATTTGTATGTAATCATTTGAGTAATTCACGTATTTATTGATGCGACAAGCATTTTTCGTAATTGTACCCATTTTTGGAGAATGACTGCTAAACCACTGGGCCAATCTTGATGAAACTTGGCAGGGATGTTCCTTGGTTAAAGCTCTACCAAAGTTGTTCAAGAGATTGAATTCCACCCATAACTCTGGTTGCCATGGCAACCAAAAGGAAAAAAAAAAACAAAATCTTTGAAAATCTTCTTCTCTGAAACTAGACGTCCTAGAGCTTTGATATTTGGTATGTAGCATCCCCTAGTGGACCTCTACCAAGATTGTTCATATGATGCCCCTGGGGTCAAACTGGCCCTGCCCTGGGGGTCACAAACTTGAAACATAGGAACAAAGAAGGAAAACTTTAATATTCTTCTTCTCCAAAACTAGAAGGTGCAGAGCTTTGATATTTGGTATGTAGCATCCCCTAGTAGACCTCTACCAAGATTGTTCATATGATGCCCCTGGGTCAAAACTGGCCCCGCCCCAGAAGTGACAAGTTTGAAACATCGGAACAAAGAAGGAAAACTTTAAAAATCTTCTTCTCTGAAAGTAGAAGGTGCTGAGCTTTGATATTTGGTATGTAGCATCTCCTTGTGGACCTCTACCAATGTTGTTCATATGATGTCCCTGGGGTCAAAACTGGCCCCGCCCCGTGGGTCACAAATTTGAAACATAGGAACAAAGAAGGAAAACTTTAAAAATCTTCTTCTCTGAAACAAGAAGGTGCAGAGCCTTGATATTTGGTATGTATCATCTCTTAGTGGACCCTACCAGGATTGTTCGTATGATGCCCCTGGGGTCAAAACTGGCCCCGCCTCGGGGGGGGGGGGTCACAAGTTTGAAACATGGGAACAAAGAGGGAAAACTTTGAAATTCTTCTTCTATGAATCTAAAAGGAGCAGAGCTTTGATATTTATTATGTAGCATCTCCTAGTGGACCTCTACTAAGATTGTTCATATTATGCCCCTGGGGTCAAAACTGGCCCAGTCCCGGGGATCACAAGTTTGAAACATAGGAACAAAAAAGGAAAACATTAAAAATCTTCTTCTCTGAAACAAGAAGGAGTAGAGCTTTGATATTTGGTATGAAGCATCCGCTAGTTGACCTCTACCAAGTTTGTTCATATGATGTCCCTGGGGTCCAAACTGACCCAGCCTCGGGGGCCACAAGTTCTAAACATAGGAACAAATATGGAAAACTTTAAAAATATTTTTCTCTGAAACTGGAAATCATAGAGCTTTGATATTTTATTATGTAGCATCTTCTTGTGGACTTCTACAAAAAACGATACAATGATTTTTTTGGAAAAGAAGAATTTTCATTGTAGACATTTACTGCTTAGTAGTCAGGTGAGCGATATAGGACCATCATGGTCCTCTTGTTTACATATGTTGTCGTCTGCAGGTGCTTTCGATTTGGACCAGTCTAAAACTTTGCTTTTTGGTAAAGAGTCAGGTGAGTTTAGTTGTTGTATACAAATCTTACTGGATTATAATATATGCTGGATAAGCAGTGATTATTGTATTGTTTGCAATAATTTTTCAAGGAATAAAAAGCATATACAGCTGTACGTCTGAATTTTGACAATTAACATTGAGGAAAGCATTGCAGAAAAAAGGAGAAAATGCTGGTTACCGGTTTTCTTTTCTCTTGGATGATGTTTTCAATGGCGTTTTTCCACATTGTTTGCACCAGCTTTCTTTCTCAGTGTCGGATGATTTCAGGTTTCAGAAAGTAATAATCGGATAGCGCATGTTAATAATGTCCTGTGTGTTCATAAATAAATGGGTTGTTTCCCTCGTTAATATATATTACTTCCACCAAATCACAACATCTGTCACCCATCAAGATTTCATTTGATCATCGTGGTAACATCTATAACTTAGTTTGACGGAACAGTTTGACAGCCTATCATCACAAAATATCAAGACATTCTTGCAAATACTGTATATATAGAAAGAGAGAACTACAATAGGCCCTATGCATGTATGTAAAATCGTTCGAGTGTACAAGATAAACAGAAAAGGTATTTCACCTTGTAAACCCCCTTTCCCCTCCCCCCAACACCACCACCACCTCGCCCTCTCTACTGTAGGCCTATTATTATAAGACAGGGAAAAGCACATAACTAAACTACAAATTATTTAAATACTTTATAGAATCAACACAAAATAGTCTCTATTGTTATATCAAATTTGATGCTGGCTAAAAGTCCCCTTAAAATTCTCTAATGTTCATGACAGTCATGATTAGTTGTGAATTCATCCATGAGACTATAACTACCCGTCATTTTATATACAGCAATCTGCTTCGCAGGGTACAGATAATTCGATCAAAACATCAATTATCCACGAATATTTCAATTTCTCATGATCATCAATCATATAGATCTAATTTCAGGCTGAATATATAGACCTTTTTTGAGGAAGTTCAGTTCGGCGTATGGCGGACCGAGACGAGTTTAGCCGACAACCGTGTACTGCTATCTTGATTTACGGCGAAGAAATATTCGCATTCATTTTTCAATTACAGGGTTACATTATCATGAAAATACTATAAAGCTATTTAGATTCTCAGATACAATCAACCTAGAAGGGATACAGCTTCGGGATGATAATTGTATACTGTTTGGTAAAAATACGTATAGTCGGTTGAAACAGGTAGGCTATCAATTGACAGTTAAGATTGTTGACCTATGTCCAAAAATCACACAATAAATCATTAATCAAGCTTTACCAGAACTAACTTTTGACCCAAGCTCCTTCCAATAAGCCTGCAATAAGTCCATTAAAATGCCTGTCGAAGAAGAAATCATGAAGCTACGATCTAAACTTGAAAAATTGATTTCAACTAACACCGCTGTAAGTTCGTTTTCGCCTTCCTGTAATTTATTGACATTGGTTTTCGCGCCGAAACAAGCTAAAGATTTTGTAACATTCACATTATGGTATCAGGGCACCGGTTAATCAAAAGACATGCATAAAACTTATGAGAGTCAGAAACTGAATTTAGAAAGATTACTATTAGTTCTTAAAACACGTTTCTCAATCGATGTTAAGACGGGAAATCTATGTTAAAACAAATTTAATGAAATTAGCATCCCTTCTACAAGTGATTCTGTTGAAAAGTTTGGTAGAACTAACTATCTTAGAATAATTATGCTAGAAAACTTTTGTTGTGGGCAGTGCCAAACGCTACAAAGCCAGTGTTCCCACTCGCGCAAACTATTGCATAAATCATGTGACAGAAATGAAACTCATGTAAAAAATACTGGTTACATGTGAGGCATAATGTATGGGAATACTTGGACAAATAAGACCATTATCTGCAAATCTTGCGTAAAATGGCATGTTTTGAAATAACTTTCAATCCTAATTGACTAATTTATGTCGAATCATGCGGAAATACCTATATATAGAAATTGACAGAAATGAAAAAGTTACCAATGCAAAAGCCATGGTTTCAAACCCATAACACAGAAGCTTATGACACAATAAAATGACTCTTTGACATTGTCTGATCAGGCTCACCTCAGACTACCCTTTCAACTATTTAACCCATTACCACGCAATCCCTGCTTTTGACGCCCCTGAGAAAGAAGCCTTTAGAAAACAATGTGGGAAAAGGAGAAAATGCTGGTAACCAGCATTTTCTCCTTATCCCACAGTGTTTTCTACCCTTCACAAATTTTAAATTTTCAGTCACATTCATTTTGTCGTCTGCAAGTGCTTTCAATTTGGACCAGTCTAAAATATTGTCGTTTAGTAATGGGTTAATGACTTTGAGCTGCTTATTTACATGTACATAGATACCTGAATAAAGCAGACTTACAATCAATATGGATTGCTTTACCTCTAGTCTGGGAACCACCAATGTTGTACCCTTTAATATCAAAACTTACCCCCATACCCCTAGATTTCCAGCCTTGGGAGGGGGGGGGGGGGAAGGAGGGGGTAAGTATACCCTTGAAATAAAAAGCAAGTGGGAAAGGTCTACAAAATTTTGCAGGACTTTGAAAGATTTGAATCCATTGGAACAAACTGAGTCGGTGGACATTTAATATGGATAAATGTTAACCCATTACCACACAGTCCCTACTTTTGATGCCCTTGAGAAAGAAGCCTGTAGAAAACATTGTGGGAAAAAGAGAAAATGCCGGTTACCAGCATTTTCTCTTTTTCCCACAATGTTTCCTACCCTTCAGAAAACAAATTTCTAATTTTCAGTCACTTTTATTTTGTTGTCTGCAAATGCTTTCAATTTGGACCAGTCTAAAATTTTGTTGTTTGGTAATGAGTTAACTCTTTACCACACAAGAAAGTTTTAGACTGGTCCAAACTGAAATCATTTGCAGAAGACAAAATAAAGGTAGCTGAAAAATTAAAATTTGGTTTTGGAAGGGTAGAAAACACTGTGGGAAAAGGAGAAAATGCTGGTTACAAGCATTTTCTACTTTTCCCACAGTGTTTTCAAACGGGTTCTTTCTCAGGGTTGTTAAAAGTCAGGATTGTGTTGTAAAGAGTTAAAGACAATAAAAAATTTGAATATGAAATGACTGACAGAGAAGGAATATTAAGCTACTGAAATCAGTATAAATAGGACAGGATCTTGGATTGTATACAGCAGATTGACTTGTAAAGGCGAGATTTAATTATGTCAAAAGAAATTTTGAGTTTGTCCATTCTGATAACTGAAGAGTCCCTGCTTTCAAATTAGGCTATTGACATCTTTGTCTGATCTGTCGGTATTTGTGACAGAAATACAATATGCTATATGTTGTATAATTTTGTTGTTTTTATAGGACCACAGTTCTGCATTAGATATGCTAAAGTCTTTACAAGACCTACCAATGAACCTAGAAGTTCTACAGGTATGTTTGCATTGTTACAAATTTTAACTTTTTTTATCAGATGACAAAGTTTTAGACACATTCAAATTAAATTGGCCTGCTTGTTTTCAAGTTTAGTTGTTATCTGTGTCATTAGCTCTTGTTTGGTCAATTCATTTACCATCCTCCATTTCCATTGTTAGTTCCAGCTATAAGGCTGTAAGAATTTACCTGGCAGGGAAGAGCTATGTTACCATGCAGTGGTGTGGCTGAAGCCTAAATGACAGTACACACATTGGAAGGGGTGGTTTGGGGGTCCCCCAATCGGTGTTAAGGGGGCAGGACCCCTTATGGAGGGACCAGGGGGGCAAATCCCCTCTCCTGGATGAAAACAAAAATAAGGCAATATACACACTGATCAACGTGAGCCGCGGACACCATGTGTTCTCGGTACACCAGATCGAATTTTCCATGGAAGAACCGGAGGTGGTGTAAGTATTTTCATTTTTATGGACCTGATTAACCTAGATAGAAATGTTGATTTACAGCAATGTCAAGACAAATGATTGATCTGTTTACACACATACTAGGGAATAATCATACCATCATATAAGCGAGCTGTGGCTTTATGAGCAACTGGGGTCTTATTGTTTTGAAGTTTGTTGCCGATTTTCGGACAAAATCCCCTAACCATTGTTCATTTTACGAGTTTGTATGATAAGATAAATGTATTCCCTAAAGGAACACAAAATTTCACTTAGAAATGTCCATCCAAAGCGAAGATATACGTTTTTGAATGGACCTTGGTAGAGGAAAATATGCTAACAAGATACCATTTTCATTTTCAGAGTATGTACATGGACACCAGATCAGAAAAAGCTTGTGGTAACTGGACACCAACCTTTAAATCATCAATATTTCTGCCTGAAACTCGATGCATGGGCTGTATACGAAGACTATTTTTGTAAACATTATGTCACTACGGTCCATTACCTGATAAAGAGCATGTTTAACGCAATTTCATTAATTGTAGCACTTGCTTTTTTGAAATATTTGCAATGTTACGGCAATTTACGAAGTAGACCTACGATGCTTGATCACAATTGACCGGTCATTGCTTCAAGTGTTGGTGCAAGACATGTTCTTTTTTTACAGCGTTTCAGTTTTATGAATGGCGTATTAACCCATTACCACGCAATCGCGAGCTTTAATGTCCCTGGGAAAGATGGCTTCGAAAAACATTGTCTATACGTTGTCTGCGCATGTCATATTCTTCAAAGATTCGGCTGTCTTATATGACGCATCACTGCTAGCCCCGAAAGCGGGCTGACTGTAATATTACGCTCTATAAAGTAGCAATGTTGAAAATATATAAAGCTTTTACGTATCAATACGTTCGAGGAGAAATGAGACCTGCTTTAGCAACAGATTTCTCTTAACTGGTGATCATAGTTGAGTGAATTGCACGAGGTAGCGTTTTGTTGGGTAAACCTTTTTTTTGTTTTAAATTCAAAGTAACGGTTGTTGCGTAGGAAAGTGGTTCGGTTCTGTACCCAGGATGCCCATATCGGATAGATGAGTATTTATAGTATGCCATCTAGCGGGAGATAATGATTGTCTATGAAGAAAAAACCCTATTAACTAATACAGAGTGTACATTATTTACCACATTTGGCCTGATTCTTAGTTTAAATAATTTTCAAATCCGCTTGGCCAACTACCCTTGAAGGCTTCGTACATTTGCATGCGTGCGTTTGTTCGTCTACGCGTTTATTTCTAAAATTTTTATTTAATTGACTTCTCCTCGGAAACCACCAAGTGGAAATCAACAAAATTCAACGTGGATGATTCCATAAATTTCTTTCGAGATACTTCGATCCTTTAAAAAAGATGGCTTATGTGGAAGGAGCTTATTTTCCGTGTACGGCGCGTGGTGAAAATTGTAAAATTTGTCCTCTCAAAAGAACTCAGTCATGAGATTGGCATTGGGTAGCTTTCTATCACATTCCTTCAATAAATTTTGATCTGCTGAAAAACATGGCTTTTGTTGGTGGGACTTATTTTCTCTTTGTGTCATAAAGCGGAAGTACTTGCAGCTCTTTAATAAACTCATTGATAATACATGTACATGTATGTAGATCTACATGTATTTCATAACACAGATGATCACTGATAATGTTTCATTTTATCCAATATGCTGGGTGATCATGATATATGAGATATTAATATTGGATAAAATGAAACATTATCAGTGATCATCATTTATGGAATCATCCACGTTGAATTTTGTTGATTTCCACTAGGTAGTTTCTGAGGAGACGTCAATTAAATAAAAATTTTAGAAATAAACGCGTAGACGAACAAACGCACGCATGCAAATGTACGAAGCCTTCAAAGGTAGAACGCCATTCTAAGAGCCCGCTGGCAGTTGGCCAAGCGGATTTGAAAATTATTTAAACTAAGAATCAGGCCAAATGTGGTAAATAATGTACACTCTGTATTAGGGTTTTTTCTTCATAGACAATCATTATCTCCCGCTAGATGGCATACTCATCTATCTGATATGGGCATCCTGGGTACAGAACCGAAACACTTTCCTACGCAACAACCGTTATTTTGAATTTAAAACAAAAAAAAGGTTTACCCAACAAAACGCTACCTCGTGCAATTCACTCAACTACCAGTTAAGAGAAATCTGTTGCTAAAGCAGATCTCATTTCTCCTCGAACGTATTGATACGTAAAAGCTATGTATATTTTCAACATTGCTACTTTATAGAGCGTAATATTACAGTCAGCCCGCTTTCGGGGCTAGCAGTGATGCGTCATATAAGACAGTCGAATCTTCGAAGAATATGACATGCGCAGACAACGTATAGACAATGGTTTTCGAAGCCATCTTTCCCAGGGACATTAAAGCTCGTGATTGCGTGGTAATGGGTTAATACGCCATTCATAAAACTGAAACGCTGTAAAAAAAGAACATGTCTTGCACCAACACTTGAAGCAATGACCGGTCAATTGTGATCAAGCATCGTAGGTCTACTTCGTAAATTGCCGTAACATTGCAAATATTTCAAAAAAGCAAGTGCTACAATTAATGAAATTGCGTTAAACATGCTCTTTATCAGGTAATGGACCGTAGTGACATAATGTTTACAAAAATAGTCTTCGTATACAGCCCATGCATCGAGTTTCAGGCAGAAATATTGATGATTTAAAGGTTGGTGTCCAGTTACCACAAGCTTTTTCTGATCTGGTGTCCATGTACATACTCTGAAAATGAAAATGGTATCTTGTTAGCATATTTTCCTCTACCAAGGTCCATTCAAAAACGTATATCTTCGCTTTGGATGGACATTTCTAAGTGAA
Source organism: Tridacna crocea (assembly GCA_943736015.1). Classification (NCBI taxonomy): domain Eukaryota; kingdom Metazoa; phylum Mollusca; class Bivalvia; order Cardiida; family Cardiidae; genus Tridacna; species Tridacna crocea. The sequence goes on along the minus strand of OX031059.1, from coordinate 31,678,837 downwards.
ATTTTGTGTTCCTTTAGGGAATACATTTATCTTATCATACAAACTCGTAAAATGAACAATGGTTAGGGGATTTTGTCCGAAAATCGGCAACAAACTTCAAAACAATAAGACCCCAGTTGCTCATAAAGCCACAGCTCGCTTATATGATGATATTATTATTCCCTAGTATGTGTGTAAACAGGTCTATCATTCGTCTTGACATTGCTGTAAATCAACATTTCTATCTAGGTTAATCAGGTCCATAAAAATGAAAATACTTACACCACCTCCGGTTCTTCCATGGAAAATTCCATCTGGTGTACCGAGAACACATGGTGTCCGCGGCTCACGTTGATCAGTGTGATATAGAGGTGAACAAAATTAATGAGCTCTCCAAAACCATTTTTAAACAAACATACAACCAAAATTTGAGTAGATGTCTGAGTATATGTCAGTATTTAAACTCATGTGTACGCATGTGCATATATGCATTCATGCCAGCTAAACCACTCATATATTGTGTTGAATTATTTTCCAGAAAACAAGAATTGGGATGACTGTGAATAATTTAAGGAAAGCAAGCAATGAAGAAGAAGTAATAAGCCTCTCAAAAAATTTGATAAAAGTATGGAAAAAACTCTTGCCAGGTATGTTTTACATTATCCCTTTAGTAACATGCATTTACAGGTACAACACACTTTAAATCAAATGGTACGCTGGCATTTCTTTTGTTAGGGCCAGATCTATGAAAAACCTTGTGATTACTATAGAGGCCAAATTTTCAGTCTAATAACTAAGAGAGCTTGTCAGAATGTTTGTCTGATTGTTTGGTGATATTTTGTATGAGTTATGTTATCCCAAAAACTAGGTCATTGTGTCAGATCATGGGAAAAAAAACATGTGTACTCTCAGACACTACAGGCCACACTTTTTGTCCAATACTACTGAAAGTTGGTCAAAATGTTTGTGTTGTGATATCTCCAACATATTTTGAAATGGGTCATTTTGGGTCCGGAAGTAGATTGTTGAGGAAAAGTTCATGTACACTCTAGAGGCAATATTTTTGATCCATAACTGATGGAAATTGTTAGGTTTTTATACGCCCGTCGAAGACGGGACGTATTATGGGATCACCCGTGGTGGGCGGGCGGGCGGCGTCCAGTTCTATATCCGGAGCATATCTCCAAAATTATACAAGCTAGCGTTATGAAATTTCATGGGTGGATAGATCTCATCGAGGCGGAGTGCAGTGCACAGGAATCATAACTCTTGCTCGCTTAATTTTTGAGTTATTGCCCTTTGTTGTTTTTCATACTTGAATTTTGTCTGGAGCATATCTCCAAAACTATACTAGCTAGGGTTATGAAATTTCATGGGTGGATAGATCTCATTGAGGGGGAGTGCAGTGCACAGAAATCATAACTCTTCCTTGCTTAATTTTTGAGTTATTGCCCTTTGTTGTTTTTCATACTTGAATTTTGTCCGGAGCATATCTCCAAAACTATACTAGCTAGGGTTATGAAATTTCATGGGTGGATAGATCTCATTGAGAGGGAGTGCAGTGCACAGAAATCATAACTCTTCCTTGCTTAATTTTTGAGTTATTGCCCTTTGTTGTTTTTCATACTTGAATTTTGTCCGGAGCATATCTCCAAAAGTATACTAGCTAGGGTTATGAAATTTCATGGGTGGATAGATCTCATCGAGGGGGAGTGCAGTGCACAAGAATCATAACTCTTCCTTGCTTAATTTTTGAGTTATTGCCCTTTGTTGTTTTTCATACTTGAATTTTGTCCGGAGCATATCTCCAAAACTATACTAGCTAGGGTTATGAAATTTCATGGGTTGATAGATCTCATCGAGGGGGAGTGCAGTGCACAGGAATCATAACTCTTCCTTGCTTAATTTTTGAGTTATTGCCCTTTGTTGTTTTTCATACTTGAATTTTGTCCGGAGCATATCTCCAAAACTATACTAGCTACGGTTATGAAATTTTATGGGTGGATAGATCTCATAGAGGGAGAGTGCAGTACACAAGAATCATAACTCTTCCTTGCTTAATTTTTGAGTTATTGCCCTTTGTTGTTTTTCATACTTTAATTTTGTCCGGAGCATATCTTCAGAACTATAGTAGCTAGGGTTATGAAATTTCATGGGTGGATAGATCTCACTGAGGGGGATTGCAGTGCACAAGAATCATAACTCTTGCTTTCTTAATTTTTCAGTTATTGCCCTTTGTCGTTTTTTATATTTGAATTTTGTCCGGTGAATATCTCCAAAACTATACTAGCTAGGGTTATGAAATTTCATGGGTGGATAGATCTCACCGAGGCGGAGTGCAGTGCACAGGAATCATAACTCTTGCTTGGTTAATTTTTGAGTTATTGCCCTTTGTCGTTTTTCATACTTGATTTTTGTCCGAAGTATATCTCCAAAACTATACTAGCTAGGGTTATGAAATTTCATGGGTGGATAGATCTCATCGATGGGGAATGCAGTGCACAGAAATCACAACTCTTGCTTGCTTAATTTTTGAGTTATTGCCCTTTGTTGTTTTTCATACTTGAATTTTGTCCGGTGCATGCCCCATCTTTATAACTTGGGGTAAGACGGGCGTATCTTGCGACAATTTGCCGCTCTTGTTTGTCATGATATCTCAGAAGAGATTTGGAATTGGTCATTTTGGGTGAAATAAGCACAGATGAGCAACCTTGGGGTCATCATGGGCCTCTTTTCTGTCAAACAGATACGTCCAGCATAGTTCAGTGGTAATATCGGTGGGATTCATCAGTTCAGTTTAGTTTAAACATATTTATTTTACATTGATTGAGAAACAAGTTCTTACAACTTATACCTATATCTTGATTCTGCTTCCTTGGAACTACACCAGTACGCATGCCAATTGTGTGGGCCAATGAAAAATCCCAAAGTTTACACCCACTCCCGGATATCAAACTCAGGACTTTATGATTATGAGATGACACTCTACCTCACAGTCACGGACACCACAAAATTTTCCAGAATCCACTTATCAGAAATCTAAATACTCAGGGCTTCTAAAATTGGCACGTGATAGATATCTATCAAATACTGAAGTATACTCTTAGGATCATTTGCCCCATCAGTCGGGTCACAAGTTTAACTCATAACCAAACAACAAGGTTTTTGGCTTGTCCAAATTGAAAGCACTTGCAGACGACAAAATAAAAGTGACTGAAAATTTTAATTTTATTTTTGTGAAGGGTAGAAAACGTTGGTTACCAGCATTTTCTCCTTTTCCCACAATGTTTTCGAAAGATTTCTTTCTTAGTGTCGTTAAAAGTCAGGATTGTGTGGTAAAGAGTTAACGTGTATGTGGTTATGATTTTAAAAATCTCCATGTTTCTTACCATGAAGCATGGGGCTTTCAAATCTGGCATGTAGCTTCCTCTGGTGGACCTCTATTAAGTGTATTCAAAATTTAGCCTTGGGGTCGAAATTAGCTTCACACCAGGGACACAAATTTTAGATTGGCTTATATAGCGAAAACTTCAAAAATCTTTTTTGATCTTAGCTGTATGGTCTAGGGCTTCTAAGTTTCACGTGATCCTTCATTATTAGTAATAGACCTCTCCAATAAAATTGTAATCTTCTTATAGTACAGACAGTCAATGTGATTGAGATATTAAAAAAAAAAAAAAAACACTCAAGGGAAGTAACTCCAGTTATAATAGATATTTTTACCTTTTGCCTCCCTTGAATTTGTCCTGCAATATCATGCGAGTTTTGTGAGGTACATGTATTGAAATTTTTTGGATAGAAAATATTCAGTTTTCAGCGAAAGTGATTTATTTATATCTTGATGATTTTGCAAAGGTGAGTGGATTATACAATGTATAAAGTTTCTATCATTCTGGTATTTGCTCCAAATTTTATCATTCATGCCATTTTAAAAATGTTTTCTGCTGCTAAGATTTGCTAGAGTTCATTTTATTTGGTATGAACAATACATGATTAGAAGAGCATGTTTTCACTTTTGTAATCTTACAAGCAATTACTACGTTTCCTACAACATTTTCAACATTTGTGTATAATAATAAGTTAAATGGGCAGTAATGGATGAATCTATCCTTGTCTACAGATAGTAGCAAAGTAGAAAAGAAAGAGAAAGATAAAGATAAAGAAAAACCAAAGAATGGTGAAACCATGGAGACAGAAGAACAAGGTAAAGGTGATGCAGAGCGACGGAGATCAACATCTGCTACAGACACAAATGATCCTATACGATTAAAATGTAGAGAGCTCATTGCCAATGCTTTGAAAGCTGGAGGTATATCTGTTGTGACTTATTTATATCTTATGTTTTGTTTTTTTTTTTATCTAAAATGGAATTTATTTCTTCAGTTAAACACTTATTATAAAGGTTGACATAGACCAATCAGTGTTGGTTACTTTTGAGAGAACTTGACCCAAAATTACCAATAGTTCTTAAGAACATTCTTTGAATAGTCTAATTCTAATGAGTGTTTTTCATATGTAAAGGTTACTCAAAACTTAAAACTGACTTAAAATCTGGGTCAACCAATTACATGTAGTTTTAAATCTAGAATAAAACTTAGAAACAAATTAAGAACGGTTGGTGAATAAAGGTCCTTGAAATACATTTGGAATACGGTCTGCAGTTCTGTGTGGTTGATTCACGTCTTGTTACGTGTGTAAAGAGGTGAATATCAGATAAGAAGGTCAAATGCAATATTTGACGCCCCTGAGAAAGAAGCCTTTTGAAAATACTGTAGGAAAAGGAGAAAATGCTGGTAACCAGCATTTTCTCCTTTTCCCACGGTGTTTTCTACCCTTCCCAGAACAAATTTCAATTTTTCAGTCACCTTTATTTTGTTGTCTGGAAATGCTTTCGGTTTGGACCGGTCTAAAATTTTGTCGTGTGGTAAAGAGTTAATTGTTCATATGTATGTCAAAATAGTACAAAAAGACTTCATTTAATGATGTAACCGTCAACTGGAGAGGAACTATATAAGCTTACGTTCTAATCCTTTTCTTATTTAAATTTATGTCAATCTAGTCTTTGTAAATTATATGAATAAACTATGTTTAAACTAAATGCAATATTCATCTCTTTACATACGGAACAAGAAATGACTGCACAGAAATGGAAACTGTTGCAATATTCCGTTTATTATATACCTAACCACCATAACTATACTGAACCAAAAAAGAAACTTCCCCTGTATTTCAGTGCAGATATGCACAAAAATGAAAATTAGGATTAAACTAGATTTATATGCATTGAAAGAGTACTTTATTGCAACTTTGTGTGAATTAGATTGTTGCTGAGGGTGTATCCAAAAGTGGTGAAAATGGTAGTTAAAATGAGGAAGGGCTCACTCACCCAAAACACAAATTAATATCGGGTATGACCACCTTTAAAATGAAGGACTGCCTGGCATTGATGGCGCATAGAACAGATAAGTGTATTGATTTTGGCTTGTGGAATGTTTTTCCATTTTTGAATTAAGGCTTGTCTTAGGCTAGCTGAATGACGTTTGACAGTGGAATAGGGCGACGTGTAACACACTGGTCCAAATTATCCCAAAGGTATTCATTGGGATTGAAAAAGAGTGATATTGACATTATTTTGAAACAGTGGGATAACGCAAGAAATTCATCTCGGTAGCACTGGGCATTCAAATTCCCCTTGATAATGATGAGATTAGTGCAAAATCCATGTGCAATGCCAGCCCAGACCATGACTGAACACCAACACCCAAAACGATCTCATTCAAGTACACAACAGTCAGCATAACATTCATTTCTCCTGCGGTATATTCAAACCCTGCCATCACCTCGATGAATGGAAAACCTCAACTTGTCAGAGAAAAGAACATTTTTCCATTGTTGCCCAAGCCAGTGTTGGTATGTATGTGCCCAATTAACATGATTTATGTGGTGACATGTCAAAACACATCCAACCTATGGACAAAATGAAAGTAGCCCACCCTCTCGCAAGCGATTGTGCACAGTGTGGACAGAAATACGGTTGTTATATGTACCAGGGCTGTTAGCAGCAGTGGCTATGGCAGTTTGGAAGCAATTGTGCAGGTGGGTGTTCTGAATATCACGGTATTGGCCGCAATAGTGACGCACGGACATCCACTACATGGACGATCTTACTTATGCCCTGTTTCATGAAAAGGTTTGCCTAAGGTGTCGAGTATTTACGAGTAGAACATCCAATATTCATAGCAACAGCACTCATCATCATTCCAGCATTAAGCATGCCAATGGCACATTCATGTAAATTTTGTGGCATTCAAGGCATATCAAAACCAAGAAAACTTAAAAATATATATATATTTTTTCAATATCTTTTTCTTATTGACATGAAAATCTATAACATTAGACTGAAAAGTTTAAAAAAATATACACAAATTATTCTTGTCGGTGCATGTACATGAAAATCACTTTCCGTGAGTTTGTTTTGCAAAATGCTTTCATTCGAGTTAAAATTTGTTTTATCGGACACATAATCGTTCGCCTGAATATATGTAGGTCATTTGACATTTTGATTTTTTTTTAATAACACTGCATTTGCACTTAAACACAGGGGAAATTTCTTTTTTGGTTCAGTATATGAAGAAATGTAATGAAATCAGCACAAATTACCAAATATTCAGAGAACCACATTTCACTGTATGTATAAATAATTAAATAGACATACAATATTTATGAATGGCAGATGAATATACATATAGATAACAGTTAGTCTGCGTAAATCAGCATGCATTTAAAAATGACAGTTGCGACTCCCAAGCTACTACAAAAAAAAAAGAGGACAACTGTGCCTTAAAAACTAACACTGAAAAGTGGCTATTATTCACTGTTACCATTCAGAACAGTACATTTCTTTACATATTAAATGCAAGGGGCAGTTCAAACATGTGATTATGAATCATGATTCTTAAGTTCACTGGTGTACAGGAGCATATGGAAATATCACTTCAAAACAAAATAATTTTATGGAAAGGGCATTGAAATTAGACAAAATCGAAATAGTATAGAAACAACTTTTGAAAAGAGTGGATGACTAATAATAGATGAAATAGCTGTAAAAACACTGAAAATGGGATTTTCATGCTTTGTCATGTGGACTGAACATGTATGGAATTACATGGGAGTACTGTGTGTACACCAGTAAGCTCTACACATGCTACTAGGCTGGCATAGAAAACCATTTCGTCAAATTGTAGTGGCGAGTTAGATAGCACCTATATTTTACTCAGATCAAAGGTAAGCATTTTATTTGTTTGGAAAACATTGAGTGGAAACAGCAATTCTGTCTTTTAAAAAGAGCTACAGAGAGGTGCAGTTAGACCAATAGCATGAAAAATTGTTGAATGGAAGGAAAACGCTGATATGAAAGTGCGCAGCAAAGACTTAATGCAAAAGGAAAAATCACTAGTAACAACAAAAAATGTGTTTATTTTGCCTTGCAGAATGCAGAAAGACTGCTGATGAAATAGAAGAAATGGCTGCTGTGATAGAAGATAGTATCCTTCAAATGAAGAAAACCTTTATTGATATGCAGATTGTTGTGTTTTGCTCTTGCTTTACCTCTTACCGCACAACCCTAAGTTAACCCTTTCCCAAACGACAAAATTGTAGATTTGTTGGAATTGAAAGCACTTGCAGCTGACAAAATAAATGTAACTAAAAAATTGAAATTTGCTTCCAGCAGGATAGAAAATATTGTGGGAGAAGGAGAAAATGATGGTTACCAGCATTTTCTCCTTTTCCCACCATGTTTTCGAGTGGCGTCTTTCTCAGAGTCACAAAAAGCCAGAGATTGTTTGGCAAAGGGTTAAAATGACCATGAAGAAATTTTTTAAAAATATTTTGGAAAAGCAGAAAATACTGGTAAACAGCATTTTTTTTTTCTTTTTCCCAAATGTTTTCTATCCTATCAAAGACAGATATCATTATTAGAGCTTCATTTAATTTTTTGTCTATATACCGGTATGCCTATAATTCTGATTGAGCCGAAAGTTTTGTTGATTTGCAAAATGTTAAAAGAATGTAAGTGATTCATGTATTAGTCATACTCCTTGTTATCTAGTTTTATATCTACTTTTACACTTATCAATCTTACAGTTATGACATTTTCTATCCTTATCTATTTGTGTAGACATCTTTGAAGATTTTAACAATACTGAAGCCAAATATAAGAACAGAGTTAGAAGTAGAGTAGCAAATTTAAAAGATGTCAAAAATCCAGATTTGAGAGCAAATGTTTTATCTGGAATGATACCTCCAGACAGAATTGCCAGAATGACTGCAGAGGTAATGGTTGCACTGCATTGGTCCTTAGTTTGATCTTTGTATTTCATAAATGTTTTGCATAAGTTGTGTTAACATACAGCACATTTTAGTGCAATGTTGATAAAGATCACTGTGTGGGATAGAAACAGATATTCGTGAACATTATTTTGTTTACTTAAAAGCCATGAATTTTATGGCTGAAATAATTCTTTACTAAAAGACAATTTTTTTTACTGTACCGAACTGAAAACAATTGCCCCTCCCACATAGCAACAAACGTGACAAATTAAAAGATAATTTTGGACTGGAATAGGGTAGAAAACATTGTAGGAAAAGTAGAAAATGCTGGTAACCAGATTTTCTCCTTTTCACACAATGCCTTCAGTAGTTTTCTTCCCTAGTGCCATTAGAAGAGGGGATTGTGTGGTAAAGAATTAGTTATAATACCCTCGCAAAATGTCCGTGTGTCTGGCCGTCTGTATACAGATAATTGCCTGTTTCTGTGAAAGTGCCAGCAGGGGTATAAAATCACGTTCAGTGACATCTCTAGTTTTCACTACTTTGAAACATGTCTTGTTGATAAGATTATGATAGCTATTGGATCAAGCACAGTGTTTCTTAAACTGTTGAAAAAGCAGTGTTCTGACTCGCATCTTTTTTGTGTAGTGCATGCACTCCCTGGGGTACAAGTTTTGAAGTGCAAGAGAAATTCTAGGTTTGGACTTCATAATTACAATGTTATAGCTTCAGTTTAGGAAAGTTACGGTGTAGGCCCGGATTAACTAAGGTAGTTATGAACAAAATCAGCGCAAGTTTCATGTAACTGTGGGGTAGTGGTTGTTTCTGCCAGAGATACAATATACCTATCAGTATTACCTTATCAACCCATTACCACACAATCCCTGCTTTTGATGCCCCTGAGAAAGAAGCCTTGAGAAAACAATGTGGGAAAAGCATTTTCTCCTTTTCCCACAATGTTTTCTACCCTTCACAAAACAAATTTCAAATTTTCAGTCACTTTTATTTTGGCATCTGCAAATGCTTTCGATTTGGACAACCCTAAAATATTGTCATTTGGTAATGAGTTTAACTATTAAAAATTTAAAATGAATAAAAGTTTCCTGGAAATTTAAGAAGATAAAATGAAAAGTATAAAATTTTCTGGAAACATTGATTTATTGTAATAGTTTTCCAAAGTGATCCTTATAATTATCTTATATATCGTAGCAGAGGTACATTGTATGTCAGGATACTATAGTTACCTAAAACTTACGCAAATTTTGTTTGTAACTACCGTAGTAAAATGGGGTTTTGGTGTGTTGAAATTTTGTTTTGATTTGTCGCAGTCTACAGCCATCTGCTCTTGAAACAATATGGGTGTTTCAGTCAAGAAGTCACTTGTAAGAGCAACTCACTAGCCCAGAGTCAGAGGGACAACTTTCAACCTGATGGCCAGTAGAATTTTCCATTTCACAGTCATTTTCAGACATTAATTAGCTTACTTTTATTGTTTTATAGAGATTATTAAAGCTGGATAGACAATTTGAAATGTCTATGATGGGATGATGTAAACCAATCTCTGTTGTGTTGTTGGCTTTGTCTTGTTTTTTGCAGTGATCTTTTTTTAAATGCCAGTTAATTTTTGGAGTAGTGTTTCCACATGATTTGGCACAAATTTGTCAATCGGGGTAGCTTTTAAATTCAAAACCTGGAATTTTACACTAGAAAAATACACGTAGATTGATATCATTTATATTTTGACATCGTGATAAACTGTCATTAAAAGTGACTCGTGCAACCTTCACATCAGATACTTATCGTACATGTCAGACTTAGGTCTTTCTAATATCATGTAAAGACAGTACTTGTTGCCAGTAGATTTACCAGTCGGTCAGTTTTGGAGACTTTTTCTAACTTTTCTCAATTGGTGCGCCTGGCGATTGACAAGGCATGCTCTGAAACTTGTGCATGCATGAACCTTTCACTTCATTTTTTGTGTGTGATTATTCAATTAATTGTGTTAATTATACACAGAGGTACACATGTTTTAATATTAGGGATATTTTGGTAGACATAAAATGACAGTACATAAAACTCTTTTTTTTTTTTTTTCTCCTCAGGAGATGGCCAGTGATAACATGAAAGATCTGAGAGCCAAATATACAAAAGAGGCCATAAATGATCACCAGATGGCAAAGACAGGGGGGACTGTGACAGATCTCTTTAAATGTGGTAAATGTGGGAAAAAAAACTGTACATATAATCAGGTACACCAGTCTTATCATGTCCCTTTCCTACAATTAACCCCTAATCACGCAATGACGAAATTTTGACGACCCTGAGAAAAAAAGCCTTTTGAAAACATTGCAGGAAAAGGAGAAAATGCTGGTAACCAGCATTTTCTTCTTTTTCCACACTGTTTTCTACCCTTCTCAAAACAATTTTCAATTTTTGAGCCAAATTTTTTGCCGTCTACAAATGCTTTTATTTTTGGACTGGTCTACAGTTTTGTCGTTTGGTAGATTTAAACATCACCAATCAAATCAGTGTTTTAACAACCCTGAGAGAAGGTCACTTCAAGAACACTGGGGGGGGGGGGGGGGGGGGGGGGGGGGGCTGGCAACCAGTATTTCCTCTTTTTCTCACAAAATTTACTGCTGTTTGCAAAAATATTCATATCATTTGGGCCAGTATTTTTGTGTGTCATTTATAAATGCTTTTGGGTAAGACAGCATTTTTTTTATACATTTGGTTTCAAATAATTAATATCATTTAAGAAAACTGTACTGTAAAGACAGTACTTTTAAGAAAGATCTTAAAAGAATTGGCTCTTTTTAGTTGTTGGAATGTAATATTGACCCCGGTTTTGAATGGTATTTTAATGACATCATTTGTACAGCTTGATTCTTTGTCTAGGGATTTTTCCAGTATGGTACAGACTTATAGTGACTTGTGATGGGATTTTAAATATGGCCTTGTAATTTAAACTTGTTAAAGAGCACCAAACAAACATGTATACATACTTTTATTATAATGGATTTTCTATAATTATGGGCAAAAGCTATAATGTATTATGTATTTATATAACAGGTACAAACAAGAAGTGCTGATGAACCTATGACCACGTTTGTATTATGTAATGAGTGTGGCAACAGATGGAAGGTAAGATTTGTTTTTCCTAATTTCAATTCTGAAGGTCCTGAATAAACCCAACAGAAATTTTCAGTCGAAGAGATTTGATATTCTGACCTAGTGGTTGTGAGTTTGATATCTGGCAAACTTTTCTTCCAGCAATTTTTTACCTCTCATCTCTGATGCAAGTGAGAAAAGTCACCAGTGACATGGAAGTAAAGTTGTGTCAATACTGGTGTGAGAAAGCCAGGGAACATAATTATGTGTAGGTTCTCTTACAGCCTTGATGTGACTTAAGCTGTTAAAACAGCACTAAATTCCAATGCAATCGAACATTTTATAAAATCTCTGTCATTAATGAAGATATGTATGTCAAAGCCAGACTAGTTGTTAACTATTAACCCTTTCCCAAATAAGCCCTGGTTTTTACACATCTGCAGTAAAAGTCTTTTGTAAACACTGGGGAAAAGGAGAAATTGCTTGTAACAAGCAATTTCTCCTTTTCCCACAGTGTTTTTACCCTTTTTGAGAACTTTATGCCATTTTCTCAAAATCTAAAATTGTCGTCTGCAAACTCTTTCAGTTTGGAAGTGTCCAAAATTTGTCGTTTGGGAAAGGTTTAAAACAGGAACACATACATGAGGGGCAGAAAATTATGAAATGTTTTTGATTCAGCTATGGACTACTCTAGACTTATTATTGTAACTAAAAAATCTTTCTATTTCTAAAAGCAATTTGAGTTGGCACCCTCATACTGTTTTTTGTTTCATTTCAGTTTTGTTGAGACACAAAGTTGAACTGTGTGAACAGTCTGGAAACCCAAGGATTTACATTTTGACTGCATATTACACATCATTGCCAGCCTACAGAGGTTTACCAAACACAGTAGCAGTGTTCAATACAAGAGAATTGGACTTATCACACTACTGTTAAAGCCTCAAAGAGGAAAATTACTTAAAAGCCATTTTCAGTCAGAAGTAAAAAAAACAAACTTAAAAAATGAAAAAATAACAGATATTGCAATGTTGTTTTGACAGAAAAATGTCATAATGAATTTGAGAAGTGTAGATACAAGACCTGATTGCAGTCCTGTCTTGAGTCTAGATTATTTCATCCATTGTAAGCCCCTGCAGATGTGCTGTAAATGTCTGAATGTGTAAACATCTTGACTGTTGCAAACTCAGCTAGTGAGACATTGGACACTCCTGTATTGCCAAAGATATACTAGAAGTTAACTATATATTTCACTGTTTTGTAACAACAAAAGGGAATGTAATGAGACAAGATGTTGTGTTTACAACAATTCTGAACGTAGTTCTCATTCAGAATCACATAACGGGCCATCCAGGCCAAAAGTCATCATGCATCATCACTAATTTTCTAATTTCAACTCTTTTCCAGCTGAAAAAGTCAAAATTGAAAGCATTTTGAAGGAACAAAACAAATATGGCTTAAATGGTGGAATTTTTCCAAAAGACTGGAAAAAGAAGAAAATGCCTTTCTTTTAATTATTGGCTTTTCACCACATGTCCTTATACTAGTTTTTACTTAAGGTTGGTGGAACACTAGATTGTTTGTTAAAGGTTAGGAAAGCAAGACTGGCCATCCGACTGGTAAAGATAAAATGTTCTAGTAATCAGATGGCTAGTCTGGAAATTAAAAAAAAGGAGTTAAACCCAAGAGTACATGCCCTGATTTAACAAGACACATCTCAGAGAATTGAGAATTGAAATTTATGAAAAAAAAAAAGCGGGTGTATACACACTGCCCAACCCCCATCCACCCCCTGGCTAACGCTACCACTAGCCAGTTTACTTATAGCCTTAACTTATAACCTTAACTCCTTACCAAACCTCAAAATTTTAGACCGGTCCAAATTGAAAGTATTTGCAGACGACATAATTACTGTGACTCAAAAAATCAAATTTGTTGACGGAAGGTAGAAAACATTGTTGGAAAAGGAGAAAATGCTGGTTACCAGCATTTTCTCATTTTCCAGCAATGTTTTCTAGAGGTACCTTTTTTCTGAGTCGTGAAAATCAGGGATTATTTGGGAAAGTGTTAAGACCTGAGTCTTAGCTTTCTGTAGTCGGCTACATTTTAATGTACCCTGCTTTTACCCTATAGAGATATATTATTGCGTAGCTGCCTTACTTTGAAATGTGGTACAAATATTGTCCATGCTTTTATAAAAAACACTCAAGCTTAATTAAGTAGAATCTAGACTTTTAAAATTAAAATCAAGACTTTAATAAGATAAAAAGAAATAGAAAAAGTGTTACAAGTAATGCCAAATGATGAAATTTTTTATTTGTCCAAATTAAAAGCATTTACAGTTGTGGCTGAAATTGTCTGATTGGTCTCTGGGTAAAACGGAAATTGCTTCTTACCGCATTTTTAACCTTTTACACAATGTTTTCTAAAAGCCTTCCTCTACACAGTTGTTTAAATAGAGCATAGCTTAGTACAGGGTTAAACATTTATGGTGTAAATGTTACTGCTTATCTGAGGTTAAAATATAAAAATACAAAGATTTGCCACAATGAAGTGACTTTGGCTTTACATCAGATTTGTTCGATTGGTCGTTTTGTTTAATGTGTGAAGATACATTTTGCATTGCTTAACGTTTTAACCCGGGGAACATGTTTTATGTGTCCAAATGGAAAACATTGTGGCTGACTGAGCAATTGGTCTTTTTACCTCTTTGTTTTTATTATTTTTTTTTTTCCCCTTTATGTCTATCGTCTTGGTTATGACTGGTTTAGACTAACGCTTTGCATAAATAGGTTAGAGATTACTTATTTGGTTTTTGCATGCTAAATTACTGTATGAAGATACATGTACATTCATGTCTGTACATTTGCTCACTTATTCATTTGTATATACATACATGTATTTCACTTCATGTCCAATTTGTTGATGTATTTATACTTACGACTCCATAAAAGAATAATTGGAGTTTTCTCGAATTATAAAGCCTTTATATGCAGTAGTTTTGAGCATGTTTTAAGTTCTTGGCTTTTTTTTTCCCTCTTATCTTAACTTGAGCAGAAACATGATATGGCTTGCAACACGCGATAAGGGGCATTTGGACATTTGCGTAAATTGTCGTCTCGAATCAGCCTGCGCAGGCTAGTCCAAGAGGGCACTTTACGACGACATAGAAATTTTGTGCAACAGCAGACTTGCACAAAACAGAAAATTACATAAAAAGGGAAAGTGCCGCATCGGATTAGCCTGCATTGACTGCGCAGATTTATCTGAGACGACACTTTACGCAAATGTCCAAATGTCCCTTTTTGCATGTTGCTGCGCATTAGGTAATTGCTAGTGTCAGAAATGGTCCAACATGGAAGAAAATAATTTAGTTTCACTTTGTTTCATTTTCTAAATATTAAAATCATTTTTGCACCATTTCAGATGTGTCTTCCTATTAAGCTACATACATGTATCTATTCATTGATCTTTTACCCCAGAATGACAACCTTTTATTTCCCAGAGAAAGATAACTTTCATTTCTAAAACATTATGAGAAAATAAGAAAATGCTGGTTACCAGCATTGCCTCCTTTCCTAACAATGTTTTCGAACTTTTTGAAAAAAAAAAATCCTGTCACTTTAGCCCCATTTAATTTGTTGTCGGCTAATGCTTTGAATTTGGACAAGTCTAAAAATTCTGTTAAAGTGATAAATAGTAAAACAACCCTGAGAGGAATTATAAATATTCAGCCATGCTATCACTGCAGTTTACTTTTGCTCTCATTGTCTGAGAAGCAACTGATATTACCACTGACACCTGAGCGCCATATAATATTTCTGAAGTATTTAACTGATTACCACATTAGAAAATTTTAGAAAATTTAAAGCATTTGCAGACAAAAAAAAAATAAAGGTGACTGAAAAATTGATATTTGATTTGGGAAGGATAGAAAATACTGTGGGAAAAGGAGAAAATGCTGGTTACCAGCATTTTCTCCTTTTCCCACAGTGTTTTCAAAAGGCATTTTTCTCAGAGTCGTTAAAAGTCGGGGTCTGTATTCACCAACCATTCTCAAGACCATTCCTGGTCTTATTCTTCCAAAAAATGTCAACAGGAAAGTAACAGAACTTCTGATTGGCTAAACCAAATAAATGGTTTAGCCAATCAGAAATCCTGATACTTTCACCGTCAGGAAACATTTAAGAATAAGACAAAGAACGTTCTTAAGAATTGTTGATGAATACGGACCCGGGATTGTGTGGTAAAGAGTTAAGATAACAAGCTTTGTCTATCCATGTAGAGATTAGTGAATCTGCAGGTACATTTAGACAGACTTTTCCTTTTATTTTGGCCGTACTCTTTGAAAAGGAGACTTAAGCTGACATGGATCAAAACTTTTTTCTTTCAGTCGATTTACTGCATGTCAAAGGACCATTTTATACAGATTTCAGCCAGTTGTCAGTCAAAACAGATGTCATGCATCAATAATTATGTGATGACCTGCTTGATAAAATACATCAGAGAGATGTAGAAATAGACACTCTTCAGGGAGGCTAAAGCTCATTTGTTTAATGTTATAAGGGAACTGTAGGGAAAAATTGTTTAACTCTTTACCAAACAACAAAATTTTAGACTGGTCCAAACTGAAAGCACTTGCAGGTGACAAAATTAATGTTACTCAAAGGCAAAATTTGTTTCCAGCAGGGAAGAAAACATTGTGGGAAAAGGAGAAATTGCTGGTAACCAGCATTTTCTCCTTTTCCCACAATGTTTTCAAAAGTCTTCTCTCTCAGTGTCGGAAAAAACAGGAATGGTTTAGGAAAGGGTTAACCAAACGACAAAATTTCAGACTGGTTCAAATTGAAAGCACTTACAGACAACAAAATAAACACAGTTCAAAAACTAAAATTTGTTTTCAGCAAGGTAGAAAAAATTGTGGGAAAAGGAGAAAATGCTTGTACCAGCATTTTCTTCTTTTCTCACAATGTTTTCAAAAGGCGTCTGTTTCTGGGTCGTAAAAACCAAGGATTGTTTGGTAAAGGGTTACAGAAAATGTAAGCCAAGTCCAACTCTCAACTTGCATGCACATACATTTGTTTATCAGGTAATAATTGATAGTTTGGTTTTTTTTGGAATGGACTTGGTTCATTTTTCTATTTCAATTTGACTCCAGAGTATCTCAATGTATCATACCTTAGAAACATTTGCTTTTACAATTTGAGAGATCTTACCCAAATTCTGTACTATCAGATGAATAAAAGTGATATTTTCTGTCGGTAAAAAGTGTTCATATTTATCTTTGTAAACCTTTTCTAAGCTGTCCTGTGCTTCTATGACCTGGGGTAGAAGCCTTTTGAAAGCATATTGTGGAGAAAAAAGAAATGCTGGCAATCAAGTTTTAGATCACCTGAGTATGAAGTGATCAAGGTGAGCTTTTGTGATCTAGCTGTGTCAGGTATAATTGTGTTGTGTGTCGTTCATTGTCAACTTTTACCGTGCGTACGTTCCACATATTCTGTCCTATACTCGGGAAACTTGGTCAGATTAATTGCCTTCATGATATATGGTACAAGTTCCAAAACTTCTCATGTTGGGTCAAATCTAGGTCACTAGCTCAAATCTTAGAAAAACCTTGTGTATGCTCTAGGGGCCAAATATTTAGCCCAATACTCTTGAAAGTCAGTCAGAACATTTGTCTCAATGATATCTCGGACAAGTTTGAAAATGGGTCATGCTGAGTCAATAACTAGGCCAAGTCTTAGAAAAACGTTGTTTATGCTCTAAAGACCATGTTTTCAGTCTAATGCTCTTGAAAATTGGTCTGAATGTTTCTCGCAATATCTCAGAAGAGATAGAAAATGGTTCAAAAGGCTCAATTGAGCAATTAAGGCCATCATGTCCCTCTTCTTAGAGTAATTCAAATCAATAGAATGTGGAAAAATAGAGTTTATTACATTAGTTTGTGGTTAATATGGGGAAATATTTGCCAAAAAAGGGAAAGGTATGTAAAAATAACGAGTGCCACAAGGCATAAGTTATTTTCATGGACCTTTCCTTTTTGAGGCAACTATTTCCCCATATTAACCACAAGCTGATGAAATAAATTATATATTGTATTTCATCTGATTATTTTGTCAACGAATGCCACTTTTAAAACTAGACTAAGTGATGTCAAGTCGATAAAGCAGTTTTTCGGTAGGAGAAAATTATTCACTGTGACGGGGAAATAATTCCTCCCAGATCAAATTACGACATTTGTTTACCCATTATATTTTTCTAAAAATAGACACATGAAATATAATATATACTGTATATGTTTTTTTTTGTTGTTTTATCATTAAATTTTATTGCATATTAGCCCCCATAGTATAAACAACAATGATTTTGCACAGAGTCAAAGTGTGAAATATCCTAATGATTGAATTATTGTACAACAGCAATCAAAGACAAAGTCTTATCTTTTTCCATTACTGTACAGTATGGATGGTTCTTATCCTTGATGTAGTTTACATTTTGAAAACATTGTTGGAAAATGTACAAGTGACTCTATCATAATTTTCTGTAATTCATAATTTTCAGTAGCATTTAACTGTTTCACACAGACATAGTTTCAGATCCATTCAGGGTTAAAAGGATTTGCAGACAAATGTCACTCAAATTATGAGTTTCTCTCTGACAAGGTAGAAAATATGGTGAGAAAAGGAGAAATTGCTATTTCCAGCATTTTCTTGATTTTGTTATGTTTTGACATATCTTGACTTTTAACCAAACAACAAAATTTTTGGATTGTCCAAATCAAAAGCATTAAATTTTGCAGACGACAAAATAAAAGTGACCGAAAATTCAAAATTTATTTTGTGAAGAGTAGAAAACATCGTGGGATAAGGAGAAAATGCTGGTTACCAGCAGAAAATGCTGGTTACCAGCATTTTCTCCTTTTCCCACAACATTTTCTAAAGGCTTCTTTCTCATGGTCATCAAAAGTAAGGATGTGTGATAATGGGTTAAGATAGTGATCAGACCAAGATATTGATAACTATTAAAATTATCAAGATGTTATTCAATGATTAAATAGTTATTTATTTGTGCAACAAACAATCATGTTATACAAGTATGTTTCAGAATAGATGATAAATCTCAAAATTTTGCATTGTATAAGTGAGAAAGTAGAGAATGTAGATATCAAAAAGGCATATTTTAAGTCATTATCACATGAGTGAAATACTGCAAATGAAATGGGAAACAACTTTATAATATATGAATACAATACAGTCATCACAAACTAAGGCTTTGTTCATATATACAAATTAACATAATTATGTTGTAAAAAAAAAAAACTTCTTCCTCATGTACTACACTGTTTAAACTCTTCTACAAACAACAATAAATTGGAATCATTCAAATTGAAAGGACTTGCAGACGACAAATTTGGCTGGTAGTGTACTTCTTACTTTGAAAGTGTAGAAAACATTGTGGGAAAAAGGAAAAAATGGTGGTAACCAGCATTTTCTTTCTATCCTTACAATGTTTTAAAAAGGTTGCTTCCTCAGGGTCACTAAAACTCAAAATTTTGTTTTTGATAGTTTACGCTTCACACAATTACCAAACAACAATATTTTAGGCCAAGTTGAAAGCATTTGCAGACAACAAAATAAAAGTGACTGAAAATTTGAAATTTGTTTTGTGAAGAGTAGAAAACATTGTGGGAAAATCCCTACTTCTGATGACCCTAAGAAAGAAGCTTTTAGAAAACATTGTGGGAAAAGGAGAAAATGCTGGTAACCAGCATTTACTCCTTTTACCACAATGATTTCTACCCTTTACAAGACAAATTTCAAATTTCCAGTCACTTTTATTTTGTCGTCTGCAAATACTTTCAATTTGGACAAGCCTAAAATTTTGTCGTTTGGTAATGAGTTAACCCTTTACCAAGCAATCCCTGGTTTTTACGACCCTGAGAAAGAAGCTTATTGAAAACATGGTGGGAAAAGGAGAAAATGCTGGTAACCAGCATTTTCTTCTTTTCCCACAATGTTTTCTACTCTTCATAAAACAAATTTCAAATTTTCAGTCACTTTTATTTTGTTGTCTGCAAATACTTTCAACTTGGCCTAAAATATTGTTATTTGGTAATGATTTAACCCTTTACCACACAATGACTACTTTTAACGCCCCCTGAGAGAGAAGGCTTTTGACAACATAGTGGGAAAAGGAGAAAATGCTGGTTACCAGTATTTCTCCTTTTCTAACAATGTTTTCTACCCTGTAAAAGAAAAATTATTCCATATGAGCCAAGTTAAAACTGTTATCTATGAATGCTTTTAATTTCCACATATCTGAAATATTGTTGTGTGGTAAAGGGTTAAAGTGATTAACTGTAAGATAGAAGATGTCATTTTTACAGGATGAGGAGTTACTCATTGATTTATGCCGCTTTTCATATTGTTTTTCATCCGACCTCAGAATGGCTCTATTCATATTGAGATGACAGTCTGTAATTCACTTACTGCAGAATTTTTAGTTGCCTTTTAGCTGCAAGACCATTTCACTGAAATAAAGAAGACAAGTACAGAATGGACCACTGATGTGTTAAGCCTTTACCATACAATGATGACTTTTAACGACCCTAGGAAGAAGCCCTTAGAAGACTTTCTAAAGGCCCAGCATTTTCTCCCTTTCCCACAAAGTTTTCTTCTCTATCAAAGCAAAATTGCACCATTTAAGCCACTTTGAAATTGTCGTCTGCAAATGCTTTCAATTTGGAGGAGTCCAAAATTTTGTCATTTGGTAAAGAGCTAACTTGTGTGCTTTTTTCAGTCCTGAGTTTAACTCATTACCAAACGACACAATTTTAGGTTTGTCTAAATCGAAAGCATTTGCAGACGACAAAATTAAAGTGACTGAAGATTTGAAGTTTGATTTGTGAAGGGTAGGAAACATGGTGGGAAAAGGAGAAAATGCTGGTTACCAGCATTTTCTCCTTTTCCCACAATGCTTTCAAAAGGCCTCTTTCTCATGGTTGTCAAAAGTAGGGATTGTGTGGTAATGGGTTAAAGGAAATGGTACAAGTGGTACAGCAATTCTAATACATGGCCAATGCTTCAAAATTAACGAGCCTTACTCTACCAAAATATGACTTATTGCATCTCAACAATGCAGTTTAAGCAAGTCATCACGTATCAATGGATCCATAAAAGTCCATTTTATTTCATGATCAAGTGGGTCTGGATGTAGAATATTCCTTTTGCCATGCAGAAAATTCACAAATAGCTGAAGGTTTGACCCATGTCAGCATGAGGGGAGGACTACACAGGCTGACATGTGTCTGAACTTTTAGCGGATGCATTAAGTCCCCTATTCACAGAGCATGCATCAAATATTATCATCTTAGCATTTACAGATGCAGAGTTTTCATGGCGCACAAATTTACTTCAAATGACGCCCAAAATAAATGACAGTGCACCATCAGTGAAGCAACTTTCCAAAAATTAAATCATCTACGAAGATGAATAAAGCGTCATAAATCCAAGTCTGTTCTTGCTTCAATATTGGACAAACAGAATTCCTTTTTTTAACTACAGGGTTTATTTTAGGTAAAAGTGGTTATAGAATCGGACTATTTTTCGCATTATTGCCGAAATTATATTGGACATGTGTTGTAAATATGGGCCAGTCAAAGTCTTGGTTGGGTTCTATAAAATAAGAGGGCAGATGACCAATCAGTGTTAATGAAATGAAAACTTTTGTTTGTGAAAGGGTTAAAAACAATCTGGAAAAAGAAGAAAATGCTTTCTCCTTTCCATATTTTCTTTTTTTCAAAAGCCCTTTCAATAAGAGTCCTTCAAGTGCGGGTTCTGTGATAATGAGTTCAGCTTATTGAGTGCAAATAGCCATAAAAAGTGTAAGACAGCTTCAAAAGTCTTGTCCACCAATCAACCATCACCCTCAAAAAATAAAACAACCCACTTATTAACTCTTTCCCAAACAAGCCCTTGTTTTTACATGTCTGCTGTACAAGTCTTTAGAAAACACTATGGGAAAAGGAGAAATTCCTCAGAACAAGCAATTTCTCCTTTTCTCACTGTTTTCTAGCCTATCGGAAAACTTTCTGCCATCTCATCAAATTCAGACTTATCATCTGCTAACACTGATTTTTCCATAAGTCTAAAATTTGTCATTTAGGAAAGTGTTAAAAGATATTTTACTCTTTACCAAACGATCTCTGGTTTTTACAACCCTGAGACAGAGGCGTTTTGAAAACATTTTTGGAAAAGGAGAAAATGCTGGTAACCAGCATTTCTCCTTTTCCCACAGTGTTCTCTACCCTTCTCCAAACAAATTTCAATTTTTTGGGGCAAGTTTATTTTGTCTTTAGCAGGTGCTCTCAATTTGGACCAGGCTAAATTTTTTTCGTTTGGTAAAGGGTTAAACAACCACATGCTAAGGACATTTTTGTTTTGTGTCATACTACATAAATATGACAAAAGGGTGAATTACTTGTTTAAAGTCCTCGTCAACCAATCTGTAGCAGTGGATAGTTTTTCATGCTGATAGCTTTTTTTAGAATTTTATTACTGAGGTTGAAAAAATTTTGATAAGAACTCTTGAAAGTAAATATGGTAAACACCAAAAGAATTTACAGCAAATGATCTACCCCTTCCACCAAGACAAAATACCTTAAAATGCAATAGCTAATATTTCCCATACTTTAGTCCTTTTCCCTCAATGCTTATCAAAAATTAGCATGTAAGAATGTATGGGTCAAGCTACAAAGATAAAATGGCACAGCACTTGTATTAATTTAAAGATTTGTTCATGGAAGGTGGTTCCAAATTTGCAATATCAGATAATACTAAAAGAAGTAGCCAATGAGTCTGCAACAAATAATCACAAGGTCAATGAGTCAGGAAAAATTGAAGTGCACAACTGTGTTTTTCCATACCGATTTTCTCAATTTGTTGATGGCTTTGACAAGCTCGCTGTATAAAAAAATGTATACATATTTAGAACAACTTACTGCCAAAAAGAAATAAGTGGTTTTTTTTCCGTCTTAGTGAATAAGTTACTTGATGCATTTCAAAATGTCGATACCATCGTTATCATGGTCATTTTTATTTTCAGTTTTGTAAATGAGCCACCAGACATGAAATGGAAATAGTTGTTCAGAATAAGCAATGTACTCAGACCAGTCCTGTTTACTGCTATTTTCATGGAACAGAACAGCAGATATGTTGGGGCAGGTCACTGCTACCATATGCACTTCCATTGAGTATTTGACAAAGATAAATGAAAAGCTTTTGTCCTTGAAATAGCTCCTGCCCCACTATGAATAGGGACAAACTATCGATAGTTTTTGATTAGCTTATTAAAATCCTGCATGTACCTGTACTTTAAGTTTTTTAAATCAAAAGAATGCCTAATGAAAACATCCTACACATAAAAACTTCAGGTCAGCTGATTTGAAATAAGCAATGATTGTACAAAACTCTGCAGACTTATAATTATTACCTGTAGTCTACCTCCCCATCGCCATCTTTGTCCAGAGCATTTGCAAACATTTCAATTTTGTACAATGATAAAGGGACTCCAGCTTCCTGTAACATAGTTTTGGGAAAAAAAATAATAATACACCGAAATCACATGACAAATAATTCACCAGTTTACCAAATAATCCAATGTGTTTTGACAAAGAATGCTTTTAACTCTTATCCAAAGGTATAAGTGATATGATGCTTTCTAGTCAAAAATAAAAAACCAAATGCGGCTACATGTAGTTCAAAGTTATAACTTGGGGGAGAAATATTTCCACGTCGGACAGTGTAGATTCAAGATCAGACTGCAAATACTGTGAAAGTGGGGCTTCATACATCTGCAAAAAAGCATCAACCCATCTCAGTCTGTGTAATCCTGGCAGGCTGATATGAATTGACATTTTTGCTATTTGTAAATTTTATGTATGTCCACAGACCATTCTACCTTCAGATAATGATTGTCAATTGTCAGAATAAAATGGGTTTCATGGATCCCCATTCATGAAATATCTTGCGTGGTGTAATGCATCGCAGAGATGCAGTTGACCCTCTTTTTGCCAGAGTGCTCCTCAAAAATAAGAAGTATTTTTAGCCCTTTACAACACAATCCCATATGAGAAAGCAAGTTTTTGAAAGCATTGTACAAAAAGGAGAAAATGCTGGTAACCAGCATTTTCTCCTTTTTCTACAATGCTTTCAAAAGCTTTCTTTCTACATTTCTGGAATCAAATTTCAATTTTTGATTCCAATGTATTTTGTTGTCTGCAAATGCTTTCAATTTGGATGAATCTAAAATTCTGTCATTTGGTAAAGAGTTGATATCAGAGTTAAACAATTTGCAAAGCATATTACATGTGGTTGCATTTCACTTATTGTATTACATGTAGTATACACATCTTTGACTCCAAATTTATAAGCTTTGAAATGGTGAGTTGCATTTGTTTCTTGTACAAAAATATTGTAAAACAAACCTTCAGTCCATCTTGAAACTCTTGTAAAGAGACACTCATAGAGTTATCTGTGTCAAATCTTTCGAAAAGTTCTACCAGAGATACACCATTTTCTTTACAGAAATCACTCAAACACTGCAGACCTTCTTTCAGTATTTCACCAACAAGATCTCCTTTAGACTTCCCGTATGAGGTGTTGTAACCGTAGATAACATTTATATGTCTGTGCATTTGATTTAGTTCTTGAACATGTGTCTCAAACTTTGGACTGAATGTACAATCCTGGAAAAATACATCTCTTTTGTTACAATGATAATACCTTAGATGCAAGCATAGATACAAATCTGAAAGAACATAAAGTGACCTGGTAGAGTTTTAACCCTTTACAAACAATCCCTGGCTTTTACGGCCCCAAGATAGAACCCTTTTGAAAACATTGTGGGAAAAGGAGAAAATGCTGGTAACAAGCATTTTCTCCATTTCTCACAATGTTTTCTACCATGCTGGAAACAAATTTCAATTTTTGGGTTACGTTTATTTTGTCGTCTGCAAGTGCCATCAATTTGGACTGGTCCAAAATTTTGTTGTTTGGGAAATAGTTAAAGAATCTGAAGAATCTTACAGAATGGCTCAATCAGTAAACCTTGTGTTAAAAGAAAATGTGTTTCATCAACCATTTCCGGACATTATGAAACTATGTGTCATTTTTTGTTTCTTTGGAATTTTTCAGTGGTACATGTAATTATCAAAACCATTTGGTATCAAATAGAAACTGTTATAATTGGTATATAACCATTCATGGCAAAACTACAAAGAAATCCATTTTCATTTTTATCTTGTACAGCTGAATATTGTTTTTTCGAAGATAATGGCTGAAAGTGGTAAGTGGCTTACAAAGAATTTTGTGGGACGGACTACTATGAGAAACTCCAGGAATGCATGGATAAGTACACTGGGTGCTGTGATTAACAGTAACTGAAATAATGTTGAAAATAGAATTAACCACCAACAAAACATATATTAACAGAACTGTTAATCTAAATAGGTTTGAATTTACCGCCATGTCTAAAGTTTCCAATTTTATTGCAGGATAGGATCTTAACATTGACAAGGCAGCCTCTGCAAACTCCTCAGGAATATTATTCTTGCCAATCTGAAATCAAAATGTGTGATGTCTGTAACATAAACAGCTTGTGACAGTAGACTATAATGAATAAAAAGCAGGTCAAAATAGTCATATGAGAATTTCAAAAGATGCTCTCTCTCTCTCTTTCTCTCTCTCTCTCTCTCTCTCACTCTCTTTCTCTCTCTCTCTCTCTCTCACACACACTCTGTGTCTCTGTCCATCTCTAACATAATAAAAGTCACTTTAATACCATGAGAAACGTAACTTTTTGCTAGTTGACAAAATTTAGACTCATCCATATATAAAGTATTTGCATATAAATACTTATTTTCAAATGATGGAATTTATCTCTGAGGGTTAGAAAAAAAATGTTAGAAAATAAAAAACTGTTGACTACCAGCCTATGTTGAAGGCATAGACCAAGTGCAGACTACACCACAAAAGTCTGATCAGGGACCGGCCTATACCTCTGCTGGTTAATTCATTACCAAGCGACAAAATTTTGGGTTTGTCTAAATCGAAAGAATTTGCAGACAACAAAATAAAAGTAACTGAAAATTTGAAATTTGTTTTGTGAAGAGTAGAAAACATTGTGGGAAAAGGAGAAAATGCTGGTTACCAGCATTTTCTCCTTTTCCCACAATTTTTTCTAAAGGTGTCTCTCTCAGGGTCATCAAAAGTAAGGATTGTGTGCTAATGGGTTAAGTCAAGCCTGTGAGATAAGTGAAGGATAGCCATAAGTTTGATATGCTGAGATTCTTCTGTCTTTGCCTGTCAATCTTTCACCACACAGCAAATTTTCAGACTTGTCAAAGTTGAAGGCATTTGAAGATAACAATTCACATGGAACTCAAAAGATGATTGTTGTATTTGAAATGGGATAAAGAGTATAAATTTCCCCTTTCCCAAAAAGCATCCTCCCTTTGTCAAAACTTGCCATTGTGTAGTGAAAGGTTAACTCTTTACCAAATGACAAATTTTAGACTTGTTCAAATTGAAAGCACTGGCAGACAATAAAATAACAGTGACTTAAAATTTGAAACTTGTTTTTGGAGGGTCAGAAAACATAATGAGAAAGGAGAAAATACTGATTACCAGCAGTTTCTCTTTTTCCCACAATGTTTTCAAAAGTCTTCTTCTCAAGGTCGTTAAAAGTTGGAATTGTGTGGTATAGAGCAGCGACGTAGGCAGCTTTTCAAGATTGGGGGGGGCTAACTTCGAAATACTGAGATATTTTGCATGGTTGTTTCATTGCGCTAAGAACTCATATTTTAGTTAACTATGATTTTCAAAATTATTCGGGGGGGCTGAGCCCCCGCTAGCCCCCCCCTGTTCCTACGGGCCTGTAGAGTTTAATAGCCTGTCAAATTTAGAATCAGAAGTGAATTTAAAATTTTCGGGGCTAAAGTCTATAAATATGCTAAATATCCCTCACTCTTAGATGTTGCAGAGACTCATTCAGGTTGAGAGCAGTGATAACTTTCATGAAGCCTTCATGTCCAATCCTGCAGCATGTCAGATCCAGGTTGTTTAACACACTGTTCACTTTCAAAGCTTTGGCAAATTCCATAGCACCCTCATCTCCAAACCCATTCCAGGAAACATTAAGTGTTTTGATGTACACATTTTCCTGTTAGCAAAACAGATTTTTCTCAAAATAAATGTACTAAAGATATAAGGTCTTGTAACATTTTCATCATGCAAATAATTTGAAGTCTGCTATTTTCACACCATATATCATCAGTTTACTTCCAAAACCTTGTAACTACAGCTTGTTACAAGCTGTAGTTACAAGGTTTTGGAAGTAAACTGACGATATGTTCATCTGCTTTCATTTCTTCTTTTTTTTTGACAAAGATAGTAATACATGTATATTGCGCTGCATCGTCGTAAGTGTTCTAACCCTTCACCAAACAATCATCTGTTTTAACAGCCCTATGAAAAAGCTTTTGTAAACACTGTGAGAAAATGCTGGTAACCAACATTTTCTTCTTTTTCCACAATGTTTTCTATCTTTTCAAAGACAAATCCCACAATCAGAGCCACATCTAATCTGTCATCTGCAATTTTATTCAAATTCGAAAAAAGACCATATCTTGACAAATCAAAGGTATGTTTAGTCCACCTACACATAAAAACAGTATTTAGCCCAGCTACAAGTCTACTTCTCCAGTTTACTTGTGGTATCCATGGTTGTGAGGTAGAACATGGGCCTTGCAACCACAAGGTCTAAAGTTCAATTCCTAGAAGCCGGTGTCAACATTGGGACCATTAATTGGCCCACACATTCATTGTGAGTACTGGTGTAGTTTTCAACCAGCAGAATTGAGAGAGATTAGTATAAGCTGCAAGAACTTGTTTGTCATTTGGTGTAACATGAACATGTTTAAACTTAACTTTACATTTCAGCAAATCAAAAGGGTACATGTATATCCCTTCAAACACAGTCAACGATTTTCATGTAAACACTTTCTTGTTAAGTTTGTTTCCCATTTTTAACAAAAACACATATTCCATTTTCCTGTAAAAAAACATTTTTCTATGCAAATAATGATTTCTTGTTAAGTTTATTTCCCATATTTAACAAACACATTTTCCATATTCCTGTATAAAACCATTTTCCTATGCAAATACTTCTATGTACTTATGCCATGTTTAATACTCTTTGTTTAACTCTTCAAATGTTCAGATTTTTCAAGGTTTCTGGAAAGCAAAATTTCCTGAACATGTTGATGTTTATAAATCAACCATTTAATCAATTGTCATTGAATTCAAAAATAAAACAAAAGATATTTTTCCAGAGAAAACTTTGTATTAATGATTCATTCATTCGCAAAGATACAGCTGATGAGCCAATGAAACAAACAAAAAAACACCCACCTTCAGACCTTTAGCAATAAATTTAGCACCAACTGTCCTAAATTGGTTCCAACTTAAGTCAAGTGTGTGGATGGCAGAATTTTCCGCTGCAGGAGAAAAAGGTAGAAACATAGAATCATATATGCAGTAATTTTAATCTTGTCATCTTGCAGCACATCATAACTGAAAACAAAGTTCTTTCCCACACCTTAACATATTTTGTGTGTGTTCTTTGCTTGATTAACCTTTACTATGCAATCCTGAGCTAAAATGATCGATCAAGAGGAAGGCAACTTTTGAAATATTGTTGGTAACCAGTATTCTCTCCTGTTGTAACTTGTATGCAAATGCTTTAACCCTTTACCAAACAAGAAAATTTTAGACTGGTCCAAATTGAAAGCACTTGTAGACGACAAAACAAACATAACTCAAAAATTAGAATTTGTTTTTAGCAGGGTAGAAAACATTGTGGGAAAAGGAGAAAATGCTGGTTACCAGCATTTTCTCCTTTTCCCACAATGTTTTCAAATGCCTTCTTTTCAGGGTCGTAAAAACCAGGGATTGTTTGGTAAAGGGTTAATTTAGGCGCTTTTAATATTTCTGGTATTTAACCCTTTCCTAAACAATCCCTGGTTTTTACGAGTCTGGAATAGTAGCCTTTTGAAAACATTGTTGGAAAAGGAGAAAATCAGAAATCATCTTTACAGCAAGAGTTGAATTGTCGTCTGCAAGTGCTTTCAATTTGGTCTAGTCCAAAAGTTTGTTGTTTGGGAAAGGGTTGAACAGTTACGAGGTTAAAGTAGTATTTGTAATAAAAAACAAATGAGCCATATTCTGGCAAATGCTGGTTTAATGCATCTCTGCAAAATATGACATTATCATGGACCAATAAAATTCCTTCTTTCTTTTAAATACTGAGTAAATCATGATTAAGACTGATCTTTGGACATGTAAACAATTGACCGATAGCACAAAGTTTTGATCTAGATGAACCAGCACAGACTGCAGTGGCTCACCCAGGTCAAAACTTTTTTAGATGCATCAGGCCCTCTTTTCATAAAGAATGGCCAAAATTCAAGGAGTGCATGATACTTTGATAAACTAGAGCTTATTTTTTCTCTCTTTTCCAATCTCTTTTCTCCCTCTGTCTCATTTTATCAATGCAATCATCATGAACAGTTCAGCATATTTTATACTTACAAATCATTTCTTCAAAAAGTTCAGCAGATTTGTCTCCAAAAAAGTTATGGCTAAGGTCGACATGTTCTAGCTCGGGATGATCCTGCAGCAACAATAAGAATTAAACATTAAGTCAATTGACATGATTCCCTGTACAGCCAAAGACATTGGATTCTACTCTCAGAATCTTTTTGGTTGTAAAAATTATCAAGTTCTTGACATATTTTTTTGTGTATTCAGCTTTTCCGTATAAAAAAAAAACCCTTTCTATTCCACTGATAATAATTTATCATGTTTAGATTATGCAATAAAATTTAACTAAAAACCCATTTATATATAGAACTCCTTTGTGTTAAATTTTGTTATCTTGGCATAGAAATTTACATGGTTTTTGTTAGGGTGAGGCATATTTTCTTCATTAGTTTTAGTTGCACAGCTGTGTTCCTTCGGTTTAGTGTCTCTGTCTGTGTGATTATACATGTGTATGTTGGTCATTTATTTTTTTGTGTAGTAGAGCAATACAAGGCCTTTGTGAGCCTCTTGTAGATCTGCCTGGGTTTCCCAAAATGTATTATCTTTCAAAAAGGCAATCTAGTCTTACCTGGATAGGCTTTGCAAGAAGAATGGCATCAGAGTCTGTGAAGTCATTACCTGAAATATTAATGTATGTGTATACATGTACATGCACTAGTATTTGAAACAAAGGCATAACTTCTATAACATGAAGTGCAAGTGCATAATGTAACAAGCGAAATAGCTAAACAGTGAAAGGAACTTCCTTTCGCTTCCTTTCACGAAAGGAAGATTACGTGTAACAAGTATGGGGATGGAACAAACATTTTTTTACCAATCTATATCAAAGTCTCGTTCTAAATAATTTTTCCACCTGACTGATGAAAGACTCAATGATGAAATGATTTTTTTGTAAGTGAAAATTTCACTGTGCATAATGGACCGTCAGGATCAAGTTCAGACTTCACATTCTGAGCAGCCTAAACTTACTCTACATTGTCTGCAAAAACTGAACTGGTTCATATTCTACACATTGCATGTGTGATACAAAATAAAGCTGGATCTACTAGATTGGTACAATGTTCTCAAACTGGTTTATTCATAATGCACCAGATAGGCCTACTACATTTAAATAAATGTTAGAAAACTGCCTTTGTTTCAAACGCCACATATCTGTTCCTGTGCATTATGGGTTTTGTCTTAACTTTGTTTCTTCAGTTTCCAACCTTAGATGAATTTCATGTAGGATGCAAAGCAATATCTGCCCACACATGTATGCAGTCTTTGGTCTTTCCCGTATAAACCCAGTGCATGTTACTTAACGAAATCTAGTTCTGTGACCGTTCACAATTTAAGTACGGCGAGGGGTTTGAAACCACGTTCAAGCACGTCAGTAAGGTATACAGGAGTCAGAATATAAAACATCACATCAAAATTTCTTTTCCTTTTCGTTACTTCATGCAAATTGTGTTATTTAATAAGATCAACGTTTCGCACTATGGTTCGTGACTATATTATCGTGTGAACGCAGATTCGAGTATGCGCATGAGCTAAAACTATAGTAAGTTTTTCATAGCAATACTTATTTCCATGTGTGACGAACATAATTGCCTTTTCATTTATTTCAAATGGAAGGATTTCTTTGAATGATGACAGAGATGTCGCAGATGATATCACACAAAATTTGAAACAATTCCGTTTTCTGAAAACTGTCAAATTCTCCTTTGTAGAGAGTACTCTTGAAGCATGGCTAAACCGAAGAAGACTTCCGTCGGCTGTTGTAAAACGGAAAAAGAACACGACATAAAAAACGGCAATAAATAAATTTTGTTATCAAGATATCTTTTATCACCTTTAAAAAGAAAACTTACCTTTACCTTATTATCACAAATAGGGGTTATAAAAATATACTAAACAACCAGACAATATTGTGATAGTTGAACGATACTGACACAGCTGAGTTTGTCACGCTGAAATAGCTATTAGGCCTACCTGACATCTCGAGGCGTGTAAGACTTCGATTTTCCAGTAACATTTTTTGTATTGCATGAGCCCCTGTACTTCCAAGTTTGTTATCCGAGACGTTCTACAAAAGAGAAAAGGCTATGTTTGGCTTTTAGCCATGTTTGGTGTTGAATGCCGGTTCCAGCATCACATCGGTTAGATCGATGAGGCGAGTGCTTTTCTTGAGTTTATGTGTATCAAAACATCCTTTGATGCCACTTGTTGCTGCCCCACATAGCATCGGCGAAACAATTTCTCATTACTGATAGAGTAATGAATAAAAATGAAATGGCTGTCTAAATCTTTTGGAAGAATTTGACCGAGGTGGGAGACTAGCACAGGATTCCAACCTTCGAAGGGCCTATGCCTTGTGAGAAAATTGGAAAATGTTGGCACTTTCTCCTTACCGCCTAATGTTCTCTTTATCATTTCTAACAAGGACGAATCTTATAGTTCGAGCTACATTTGATTTTTGGTCTGCAAATGTTTTCAGTTTTGAAGAGTTTTGAATTCTGTCCAATGGTAAAGAGTTAAGGACCCTGTGGGTAGCGAGTATTTTCTGCATTTCCACAATGGTTTCTGCCGTTTTAAAAATAATTTCACCATTTTTGCAACATTTAACTTGTCGCCTGCAAATCCTTTCAATTTCGACAAGTCTAAAATTTCATCGTCTGGTAATGGATCTATAGTTAGAGAAACCTTTGTAGCAACGAAGAGAAGTGAATGGAGCTGCCGATACTATAATTAATGAAGCCTTTTCATTGTCTAATTCCAAAGGAATTTATTTAAAACACGGTGATTTCAAGACAATTTGTTTCATTTTGTTCTCTGTCTGTCTGGTTGTCTCGCTCTCATTTAAGCCTTACAGAGCCATTGGCAAAGCATAGGCATAGGTAATGATCAGGCAGGACAGACTGCGTAGCCTAACCTTGGATCTATGTTGTCTATTTGCATAGTTAAGCCTATAAGACAAGGTAAATCTTTCATTTTTTGAGTCACATTTATTTTGTCGTGCGCAAAAACTTGACGTTTTGTGAAGGACCAGAATTTAGCAAATTCTTTGCCACAATACTTTGCGGCATACCAGTTCCGTTAGTGTATGACTTTCGCTGATCATCTTCTGTAAGTAGAGGATTCCTTGAGTCCCGATATCGTTTCCTTGGAGATTCAGTGACGTCACACGTGAGTTGACCTGCAAGTGAAAATGTGTCGGCTCTTTTTAGACGCAAGAAATGTGTTGTATAAGGCAAAAAGGCCAAAAAGCCGTTCCCGTTTGCTCAGAAGATACCTTAAAGTCCTAAAAACTAGGGATCACTGGTCTCAAGATTGATAATAGTCAACGTTGAACATTGCTTTGAAGATGTTTATGAATGAATGCAGCCGGTTACTTGAATAGAATTTGGGACATTCCGGTGAAAGAAACCACATGATAGCATAGATAGGTTTACTGATCGCCGTGATATAACCGAAAAAGAAAAGTTGAAAATAATATTTAACTAAGAAGAAAAGGCAAACAGTATACCATGTGAAAATGTAACGTAGCAGTAATGGTAAGGTTTCAATTGTCCCGAAAGTGACAACATATTTAGGATATACAGAACCATGCTCTGTGTACAAAAGGTCCACGATAACTTATGTCGAAACGTTCTGCTTTTCGAACGTTTGTGACCTGTCACGCAAAAAGAGACATTCTGGGAACTGCAAAAAGTATCAACCCTGGTCAGACTGCGCAATCGCGCAGTCTCACCAGGGTTAACACTTTTCGCTTTTATGATATTTTCTTTGTGAAAAGTAGTCACTCTACCTTAATTGTTATACAATTATTTTTGAGCTATCGGCTTAAACTGACCTTCACTATCGTTGATCTGCTTTCATGTAATTGATGTGCGGAGTTCCCAGTTCCTAGTACTTTTTCGCGTGACAGGTGCCAATTTTGAAAGTCGAAGAACCATTCTAGAGTTGCTGGACGAAATGGAGTTTATAGATCAGTAATAATGCTATAAAGCAATTGGTAAAACGCATTACTGTGATGCCTTTTTAAATCCCCAGCTTTTAATAATTTCGCCCAAAGACACGGGGTATCTGACATCAGTTGGCGTTTAAGATAAACAAGTCAAGGGTACATGTATATCGTCGGTTTACTTCAAAAACCTCGTAACTAAAGCTTGTTTACAAGCTGTAGTTACGAGGTTTTTGAATTACCACCCGACGATATAATTATTGTTTTTAAGCTAACCTTTGAAATTTGACTTACAACTAAAGCAATGGCAAGAGCCATTGTCCCTTTTGGACCTAGACCGTAATGTTTGCAGTCTATCGCTTTAGAATTTGCAAGTTTGGCAAGAATATACGAGGATGGGACAACGTCCAACTTCTTACATGCACGCGCATAACATCTCTTTCCGGTCTCGTCATAGGGGACTTCAGAATCTGAAAAGAAAACCACTATTTAAAGGTATCTAGAAGTAGATTTTAACCTATGAATATTTTTTTCCTATAAAGCTAAATGGTTAATTGGACTTGATGGTGTTCTCTTGTGGGGAAAATGAAAAATACGACAAACACACGGAAGAACGCTGTAATGGGGAAATTGAGCCTACAACATCAAAATTATGCAGAGCCACACATAAAAAAATCAACGGTAGCTTTGTCCAACTGAAATAATTTCTGACGATAAAAATGTGGCAAAAATATTGGGATTTTAATCAGAAAGGGTAGAAAGCAATTTGGGAAAAGGAGGAAATGTTGGTTATCACATGGATTGTTTGCTAAACATTGATTGATTGATTGATTGCTTGATTGATTGATTGATTGACTGACTGGCTGACTGACTGGCTGACAGACTGATTCATTCATTCGTTCATTCGTTCGTTCGTTCGTTCGTTGATTGATTGATTGATTCATTCATTCATTCATTCATTCATTCATTCATTCACCCATTCGAGTTTAATTGCCTCTTTCAACATTATTCAAGTCTTATCCCGACTACATCTTATTTATTCATACATATCCTGGGTTATACTAAACCAGGCTGGGGCACCGAAATTTCTTACCTACAACTAGTCCCACGATAGCGAAGTGTTTGGGATGGGGCCACTGAGCAAGCAGGACCCTACTGAATAAAACAGACATTCCCTACCTGATATATCTAAAACTGATTCTAAGTCTTCCTCTTTCGGCGTCGGAGCCCGCGTGTAACTAGTTTTAAGGGTTCCATGAGGGGTCACCGTCTGCAAATTTCGGCTGTGGGATTTCCTACTTTCGTTTCGGCTGCCATGTGCCCGACTCTCTACTGTACTGTTTCTCCCGGAAAAAGTCTGGAAAATGATATCATAACTGGTTTTAGTCAAATGGTGATTTTCAGGTTTAATTCTACAAAGAAAAGAAGTAAAATTAATTCTTTTACCACACAACGTTCCCATGTTTAAAAGTCCATTGAGAAGAAGCCTTTTGAAAACATTCTGGGTAAAGGAGAAAACGCTCCTTATAAGCATTTTCTCTTTTTCATGCAATGTTTAGTGCTCTTTCAAAGATAACTTTTAGCGTTTGAGCCGGACAGAGTAAGATTTTGTCGTCTGGTAAAGACTTGGGCTAAACATACATACAAAGTTTATGGCTTGAATTTTTTGCGTTCATTTTAGAATTGGCCTAATATACACACCTACATTCTATTTTAAAGATTAAATATGTAGATCTACATAAGACAGCCTGGCTTCCAATACGTTTTTTCCCTCTCCTATAATCAGACGTCACTTTATCTGTAACACTATTCATTACGCAACTAATTAACAATTATGCAGATTTGTGCCATATATCTCTATAGACCATGACAGGACACAGCGATCTAAGGAGAGACGGAAAAATGAAAACCACCTCGACCCAGTCTATATAATACTTACGTGATGGAAAGATAACTACCGCCTGATATCAGTCTACGTAATACTATAGTGATGGAAAAATGTATACTGCCTGGACCCAGTCTACATAATACTATAGTGATGGAAAGATGACTACCGCCTGGACTCAATCTACATAATACCGAAGTGACAGAAAAATGAATACCGCCTCTACCTAGTCTACATAATACTAAGGTGATGGAAAGATGAATACCGCCTGGACTAAGTCTACACAATACTGTAGTGATGAAAGATGAATACCGCGTCGACCTAGTCTATATAATACTTTAGTGATGGAAAGATGAATACCGCCTGGACTCAATCTACATAATACTTTAGTGATGAAATATGAATACCACCTCGACCCAGTGTACATAATACTTTAGTGATGAAATATGAATACCGTCTCGACCCAGTCTAGATAATACTTTAGTGTGAAACATGAATACCGCCTCGACCCAGTCTACATAATACTTTAGTGATGGAACGATGAATACCCCCTGGACTCAATCTACATAATACTATAGCGATGAAATATGAATACCACCTCGACCCTGTATACATAATACTATAGTGATGAAATATGAATACCGCCTAGACCCAGTCTACATAATACTTTAGTGATTCAAGATGAATACCGCTCTGACTCAATTTAAACTGGTGATTGAGAGATGAATACCGCATTGACTTAATCTAAATTGGTGATGGAGAGATGGAGAGATGAATACCTCCTAGACTCAATCTACATAATAGTATGGTGATGGAAAGATGAATACCGCCTTGACTCAATCTACATAATACTATAGTGATGGAAAAATGAATACCGCCTGGATCCAGTCTATATTATGCTTCAGCGATTGAAAGATGGATTCTACATCATACTGAAGTGATACAAAAAATACCGCCTTTACCCAGTCTACATAATACTTTAGTGATGGAAATATGAATACTGCCTGGACTTAGTTTACATTATACTATAGTGATGGGAAGATAAAAACCGGCTCAACACAGTCTATATAATACTTTAGTGATGGAAATATGAATACTGCCTGGACTCAATTTACATTATACTATAGTGATGGGAAGATAAAAACCGGCTCAACACAGTCTATATAATACTCTAGTGATGAAAACATGAATATCTGCTAAACCCAGTCTACATAATACTAAAGTGATGGAAAGATGAATACCGCCTGAACTTAGTCGACGTAATACTATAGTGATGGAAAGATGAATATACCGCCTGGACATAGTCTACGTAATACTATAGTGATAGAAAGATGAATGTCGCCTGGACTCAGTCAACGTAATACTATAGTTATGGAAAGATTAATATACTGCCTGGACACAGTCTACGTAATGCTTTAGTGATAGAAAGATGAATGTACCGCCTGGAATCAGTCAACGTAATATTACAGTGATAGAAAGATGAATACAGTCTGGACTCAGTCAACGTAATACTATAGTGATGGAAAAATGAATATACCGCCTGGACACAGTCTGCATAACACCATAATGATGGAAAGATGAATACCGCCTTGATTCAGTCAGTATAACACTTACGTGATGGAAAGATGAACACCACCTTGACGCAGTCAGTATAAAAATTATGTGGTAGAGTCTACATAATACTATACCGCATGGACTCAGTATACATAATGCTATTTAGTGATGGAAAGACGAATACTGCATGGAATCAACTAACATAATACTAAAGTGATGGAAAAAAAAATACCACGTCGACCCAGTTTATATATTACTTCAGTGATTGAAAGATGAATTAAGCCTGGACTGAGTCTGTATAATAATATAGTGATGGAAAGATGAATACCGCCTTTACTCAATCTACATAATAGTATAGTGATGGAAAGATGAATACCGCCTGGACTCAGTCAACGTAATACTACAGTGATGGAAAGATAAATATACCGCCTGGACTCAGTTTACATAATACTATAGTGATGGAAAGATGAATATACCACCTGGACATAGTCTACGTAATACTATAGTGATAGAAAGATGAATGTCGCCTGGACTCAGTCAACGTAATACTATAGTTATGGAAAGATGAATATACTGCCTGGACACAGTCTACGTAATACTATAGTGATACAGAGATGAATGTACCGCCTGGACCCAGTCAACGTAATACTACAGTGATGGAAAGATTAATATTCTGCCTGGACGTAGTCGACGTAATACTATAGTGATGGAAAGATGAATGTACCGCCTGGACTTAGTCTAAAGTATACTATAGTGATGGAAAGATGAATGTACCGCCTGGACTTAGTCTACATAATACTTTAGTGATGGAAAGATTAATTTTCTGCCTGGACGTAGTCGACGTAATACTATAGTGATGGAAATATAACTACTGCCTGGACTAAGTCTACATAATACTATAGTGATGGAAAGATGAATATACCGCCTGCATTCAGCCCACATAATACCATAGTGACAGAAAAATGAATACCGCCTTGACTCAGTCTATGTAATATTTTAGTGATGGAAAGATGGATATACCGCCTCTACCCAGTCTACATAATACTATGGTAATGGAAAGATGAAAACCGCATGGACCCAGTTTACCTTATACTATAGTGATAGAAAGATGAATACCGTCTGCACCCAGTCTACATAATACTATAGTGATGGAAAAGTAAATAGCGCCTCGACCCAGTCTGCATGATATTATTGTGATGGAGAGATGAATACTGCCTGGACTTAGTATAATACTAACGAAATAGAAAGATGAATACCGCCTGGACTCAGTCTGCATAATACTATAGTGATGGAAAGATAAATACCGCCTTAACCCATTCTATATAATACTATAGTGATGGAGAGATGAATACCGCCTGGACTCAGTTTATATAGTAATAAAGTGATGGAAAGATTAATACCGCCTGGACTAAGTCTGCATAATACTTTAGTGATGGAAAAATGAATATTGCGTCGACACAGTCTATATGCATCTAATACTTAAGTAGTGGAAATATGAATACTGCCTGGACTCAATTTACATTATACTATAGTGATGGGAAGATAAAAAACCGGCTCAACACAGTCTGTATAATACTTTAGTGATGAAAATATGAATATCTGCTAAACCCAGTCTACATAATACTAACGTGATGGAAAGATGAATACCGCTTGGACTCTGTATACATAATACTATAGTGATAGAAAGATGAATACCACTTGGGCTAAGTCTACATTATAGTATGATGATGGAAAGATGAATACTGCATCGAATCAATCATCGTAATACTAAAGTAATGGAAAGATGAATAGCGTGTCGACCCTGTTTATATAATACTTTTGTCATAGAAAAATGAATACCACCCGGACTCAGTCCGTATAATACTATAGGGATGGAAATATGAATACCGCCTTGATTCAATCTACATAGTACTTTGGTGATGGAAAGATGAATACCGACTTGACTCAATCTACATAATATTAAAGTGATGGAAAATGAACACCGCCTGGACTCAGTCTATATTATGCTTTAGCAATGGAAAGATAAATACTGCCTGGACTCAGTGTACATAATACTATGATGATGGAAAGATGAATACTTGCTGGACTCAGTGTACATAATACTATGGTGATAAAAAGATGAATATCGCCTGACCTCAATCTAAATAGATCTAATACTAGAAATTGAGCTTCAAATTTTTCGCTACCAACTCAATGAATTCGGTCCTTTTTGAGGTCTGATGTCGACTTCGATAGAAAATGATTTTAGTCACAGTTAACGAGCGTAGTATCACGTTGGGGGCTTTGAAGATCCAATATTTTGC
Organism: Tridacna crocea; assembly: GCA_943736015.1. Classification (NCBI taxonomy): domain Eukaryota; kingdom Metazoa; phylum Mollusca; class Bivalvia; order Cardiida; family Cardiidae; genus Tridacna; species Tridacna crocea. Next base: position 31,640,071 of record OX031059.1, on the reverse strand, counting down.
TGCACATTTTGTGCTGCCTGATCGTGATCTTCGCCGTCAACAAAGGCTATTTAGGTATCTGTTGGCAATTAGAGTGCCGAGAAAGAAATTACTAAAGCAATACGCTCCATTAACCCTTTACCAAACGACGAAATTTTAGACTGGTCCAAATTCAAAGCACTTGCAGTCGACAAAGTAAACCTAACTCAAAAATTGAAATTTGTTTCCAGCAGGGTAGCAAACATTGTGGGAAAAGGATAAAATGCTGGTTACCAACATTTTCTCCTTTTCCCACAATGTTTTCAAAAGGCTTCTATTTCATAGTCGTAAAAACCATGGATTGTTTGGTAAAGGGTTAGCTCTAAGGCTGCTTATCGCGACTAAATAGCCCTTTTGTAAACAGTGAAGATCGAGATCAGACCGCACACAATCTGTAGTTTGATCTTAGGTCTGCACTGACTAATAGGTAGATACGCTTTCAGTTCCAAAACATAATTTTATCGTAGCCCCATACGGGATCTCACAATCGGCTTGAAAGTGTCATTTTGATTATCTTTCCCAGTAGAATAAGGGTTAATGATAGAACTAAATGGAGAGATGTGCTTGTAACTCAGTAATTAATGTCGCTGCAGGAATCAATCGATGTTCCAGTAAATCGATCAAAACTACTTAAATCCTTATCTTCCTAAATAAGTGGACAAAACTTTCAAGCCCATAGTAGAATCTTTCATTGAGTTATTTCAAACTTTTTATTTGTAGAAGAAATAACTTCCTATCGCACACTGTAGATCCAAGATCAGACTGTACGTTCTGTGCAGTCTGATCTTGAACTACACTGTCCACAAAAGGTCAGTGAGTCGTGCTTAGCAGCCAAAGGGTTAACAAATCTCATCAGTTCTCGGTAATTTCAGTTAATACGTCACCCTTTTCCAAAAAGTCCTGATCTTACCTTAGCGGATCGAGCCCGATTTCGAGATTCCCGCAATACGCCCCCTATAGGATGCTGGTTATTACCCCCCTTTACATCCTATTTCTTATAGCCAATAAAATATCGTTTTACAAACCGCTTACGAATACAATAATTCAACATGAAGCAATGACCACAAACGTGCTTCGACATTCCATAGTCAGGTGCTGGGCTATAGCCTAAAACCTCCTATGATTGATTTTGTCACACTGAAACTTTCTGTAAATAGTGTTTGTCTACGTTTTTTCAGTAATAAATCATTTCAGATCCTGCACACATCCACGAAGGAATGCATGTTTACCTTCTATTTTTATTCGAAAGGCAGCGACCTTGTTCTATTTTTATCAAAGATGAAATACTACGAGCGATTTGATTCGGTGCAATTAGAGCTAGCTACAACCTATGAAAATGCGTATAGCGGGGCTGTCGAAATCAAACTCGATCCGCCAAAGGTAGAGTAGTGATCGTCGCCCTTGGCTTGCGAAGATGTGAACAACGCTGTTTTTGGGGAAAAAACCGTGGAAAAAAAGAAAAGAATATTCCGGTAATCAGCATTTATTACTTTTCCTATAATACTTTCCAACGTTTTAAAGATGGACTCATTCACTTTGTTTGTGGACCAGTCTTAAGTTTTGTCTTTTGCCTAACTCTAGCGCACAGAGTAGGCATATCTATCTCCTTTTCTCCTTGAAATATATTGTTTACCATCGCAAAATCAGATTTTTGTTAAATGCCGTGACATCAAACTTTCATTACATAGCTGCACTCGAAAGCAGGGATGTAGAGAGAGTGAAGTAAGATCAGCGGTCTGGACTCAATCTAAATAAAACTAGAAATTAAGCTTCAAATTTTTCGCCTCAATATACAATCTGTGTATCACAGGACAAGGGGTACAGTTTGTCCCTGACAACTTTCCTATAACAATCATCAAAATTGATACAAAATCCAGGGAAAAGAAGCAATTTGTTTGCATCAAGCAATTGCCTCTTCCTACACGGTGTTTCATAAAGGAGAGACATGAAAAATTACTTAAGCAATTTCAAAGCCTTTGCTTTTCCAAAACACATGTCACCGTACCGAACTATATAGATCTAGGATAAGACTGCGTGTGCTATGTAGTCAGATCTTAATCTACATCGCCCGCATTTATAAGCGCACTGAGTAAGAGTAGCCGCCTAGCGTTTAGAGTAACTCTTTACCACACAATCCCGACTTTCAAGGACCCTGAGAAAGAAAGCCTTTTGAAAACATTGTGGGAAAAGGAGAAAATGCTGGTAAACAGCATTTTCTCCTTTTCCCACAATGTTTTCTACCATTTCTAATACAAAATTCAATTTTTGATTCACATTTATGTTGTCGTCTGCAATGCTTTCAATTTGGACTCGCCCAAAATTTTGTCGTTTGGTAAAGAGGTAAAGAGGGAGTATGCCTTCCTTCCTTCTTCCTTCCTTCCTTCCTTCCTTCCTTCCTTCCTTCTTTCCTTGCTTGCTTGCTTCCTTCCTTCCTTCCTTCCTTGCTTCCTTCCGTCCTTCCTTCCTTCCTTCCTTCCTCCTTCCTTCCTTCCTTCCTTCTTTCCTTCCTTCCTCCCTCCTTCTATGCCCCCTTCCTCCCTCCCTCCCTCCCTCTCTTTCTTCCTTCCCTCCCTTCCTTCCTTCCTTCCTTCCTTCCTTCCTTCCTTCCTTCCTTCCTTTCCTTTGTTCCTTCCTTCCTTCCTTCCTTCCTTCGTTCCTTCCTTCCTTCCTTCCACTTTCTACCTGTTATTCCACACAATTACCCTATCAACAGCAACGAGGATGACGAGATAATCCTAGCACCTTTAAACTGTCATTATGACTATTGAAATGGAGATAGCTGTAAAGGTCACATATTTATTTATGGTTACAGATCGATGGTCGTCCTATCAATTGCTAGGATGATTATCGACTAGGCCTTTTATGCAAAGCATCTTCTCTAACCCTTGGAGCGGAGAAAAAGAGTATCTGTTATCCCTTTACTCCATAGATACTCATTTCTACGCATTGCTTGTAGAAGCCTTTGGAAAAAAATTGTGGCAAAAGGTGAAATTGCTCGTGATGAGCAATTTCACCTTTTGCCACAACGTTTTCTATACTATGAAAAGGTGTCATATTCACATAAGCAACGGCTTCATCCTTGCTGTTGTTTACGGTCAAATAGAGATACTACAGAAATGCCTTATAGGGTGAAGGGTTAATATTCTTCAATACCTACAGAAAGTAATATTTTGGCATCTAATAAACTCTTTACCACATAATTCGTAGTTTTTAGGACTTTCGGGAATAATGCCTTTGAAAATATAATGAGAAAGGAGAAAATGCTTGTTACTAGCATTTTCTCCTCTTTCGACAATGTTTTATATCCTCTCAAACACAATTTCCACCATTTGAGGCACATTTTATCCGCGCCTGCAACGGCGCACAATTTCGTCAGACTTGGGTAGCTTGTTCCACAACATCGCGAAGAGTGTCAATCTAAGAACAGATTGCACTGAAGAGACTTGAATCTTGATATTCACTCTCCGCAAAAGCAACTGATGTTAACGGCACCCTCTGGTTTACACTCCTGCAGGGCCCGTATTCATGAACCATTCTTGAGGATATTCTTAGTGTTATTCTCCAAGGTTTCTACATTTGTAAGTAACACAATTTCTGATTGGCTAAACCGAAAGAAGTTGTGTTACTTACAAATGTAGAAAAATCTGGAGAAAAACACAAAGAACGGTTTTAAGAATGGTTGGTGAACACGGGCCCTGAGGGGGCGGAAGGGAGGTTATTTGATGTTTTTGCTGGTTTTCTTTGCCGTTGTATTGCAGTCTGATCTTTGGTCTATTCTATTTGCTTGTCAAGTCCCACAAAATAATTTTATAGTTATATGGGCCATGCTCTGTGATAGGAGGCCTCAAGGGTAGCCTAAAACATGAAAAAGCAACTTACCCCAACTCTTCCAATGGCAGATAGATTTGGATGCGACGTTGATCCAACATAGGTCGCATACGTTGCCATGATCACTTTGAGTTACAAGTTATATCCGTATTCACATTACATTCTTTTTTTTGCAAACGTGGAAAAAAATCACATACTCTCCTAATGTACATGTCATTAGTTCTTTTATATATACTCCCGTAACTTTTGCACGTTTCAAACGTTTTCAAACGCCAGGCTGATTTCTACCAGTTAGATGTTGTTATTAACTTTATGTCACAAATCTTAGATTTCCAATTATCGTTTTGACAAATTGTAGGCGGCTGATGAAAGTTTTACATTTCTTCACCGCTAGTCAGTAGACTTATGTCTAACAATATTTACACGTATCAAAAGTCACGCCAATTCCAACATGCGATTAAAAGATTTAGTTTCGTATGAAAACCGTTTTTAACTACGTAACATTCTTAGTCTAACTCTAAGGTATTTTCCAAATTAGAAACTAACGAAATTTCTGTTTGGATTAAACCAAATTTAGCTTCTTTCTAAATTTAGAATAGGGCCAAGAATTCAAATTAGAATGGTTAGTGAATATATGGGACTAAATGTTTGTTGATACGTGTAGCATAACTTTATCTTTAATCCCGTCAGAGTCACAGGCAAAAAGAAAATTCACCCAGAAATAATATAGATCCAAGGTTGTAGAAAAGGTGAAGTCCGGGCCCATATTCACCAGCTATTCTTGAGAATGTTCTCAGTCTTATTCTCCAAGGTTTTCTATATTTGTAAGTAACACAACTTCTGATTGGCTAAACCGAATGGTTTAGCCAGTCAGAAGTTGTATTAATTTAAAATACTTCTTTTCCCCCAATCTTTTTTCCAAAGGCTTTCTCGTCGTGAAAATCACAGGTTGTATAGTTAAGAGTTAATTGAAACGAAAACCTCAACCATTTTTTTCCCAATAGTACGCACTCTCGTTCAATTAGGTTATCTATTAGCTTTTCACATGCATGATGTCATACACTGCTAAGAAATCATTCAGGACTTGAACTTTCACTGTGTCTCTTGCCATGTAAATCTACATATAAGAACCTTTTTCATACTCAGATCTATTAAGATTTAAATAAATCATCTCTGTAGTTTTCTTTGTGTGACAGCGTGACTTATCTTTTGTGTCAAATAAATGAGAGGCGCTCCAGCAAAAAAGAGGTTTAATGCATGTCCGTGAAACAGTTATAACGAGAAGTGACTCATCACATAATTATAGATCTTTAAAATCCCCTTTGTCTTACAACGTGCTGGTGAGGTAGGATGGTCCTTAGATATGCAGAAAATTTACAAAACATAAAAGGTTTTGACACAAATCAGTGTGCCCGAATTGTGCAGGCTGACATGAATCGCTACTATTAACAGATGCATTTAGCCTTCTTTTAACATAGTTACGTTAAATCGCTTATATATATTTATACATTTCCAAACTGAAGAAAATAAATAGAGAAACGTTTTGAAAAATGTAGCGTTAAAGCAAACCTTTTTACACTGCAAAGAAATTTCTCATAATATGATTGGATAATATGCCTAAAACATATCAAGTACACTTGCAAAACATCAAAGCAGTTTCCATTTCGGGAGTTTCATATACATGACTGTACCATCAACACAACATCAAAAAAAGGGCGGTGTCAATCAAAACCAACATCAAGATTATCATTATCTCCCGCTAGATGGCATTCTATAAATACTCATCTATCTAATATGGGCATCCTGGGTACAGAACCGAACCACTTTCCTACGCGACAAGTTCTGTTACTCTGAATTTAAAACTAAAATAAAGGCTTACTCAATAAAACGCTACGTCGTGCAATTCACTCAGCTATGATCAGCAGTTCAGAGAAATCTGGAGCTAAAGTAGGTCTCATTTCTCCTCAAACGTATTGATAATTTAAGCTATTTTCAACAGTGCAACGTTATGGAGCGTAATATTACAGTCAGCCCGCTTTCAGGGCTAGTCATGCGTCATATAAGACAGTCGAATCTTCGAAGAATATGACATGCGCAGACAAAGTCAAGATTATGCGCCAAGCTGAACGTTTCAGATCGAATTACCAAGGTTAAGTGACGTCAGTTCCCAATGACGTCATTTTTCATTGAACTGGGGCACTCAGAGGGGAAATTCTACTTCGTCCGTATACTCATTTTTCTAGACAAACAAGCCAACAAACAAAAACCAGCTAAAATTGGCTTAAGAAACGTTGGAATAGTAAAACTGTGCAGTATAATGAATTCGTTGTACTGTCAAGTAGTAAGGGACTTGGAAACTTTTTCACGGCTGTAGTGAATCATGTTGCCATCTCGCCTTCGGCTCAGGGCGACATGATTGACCTCCGCCGTGAACAAGTTTCCAAGTCCCCTGCCGCCTGACCGTACAACTAATAATGTCGTTCTACAGCAAAACCTTGCATTACAGTTACGTAACGTATCAAAAAGAGAGAAGTGAAACTTGATAAAGAGCATAATTAACCATCAAAAATTTAACCAACGTTTATACAATCGGGTGCTGACGGTTTCGGCGATACGTCTTACCGAACTGATGAAACACCATCCGATGACTTTTATTTGTTTAATAACTTTGTTTATTAATTGTAAACCAGAAGACAACATGTAAGATATACCTGAATTTAAAACATTTGCAGACGACAGACCAAATGCATATTAAATGATGTAACCATGCCTGAGAATAGTATGGAAAATCCCAAACAAATAAACCGCGACATAAGTAACACTGGCAGTAGGGAAGAGAAATTACGCGTGAGGAGCAATGTCTCTTTTAATACATGTAATTACTTTGCTTTCAATAGCGGTCTGCTCTACGGGGAACAAGTTTTCTACGAATCGCATTAAGTAAAATATATCACTTTTAAACTTTTCTCACACTATTCACTAATATCAAGTAAATCCAATAGAACACCCATATCTGGTCCTCGTTGGTTTCAATCTACTGATTGGGACTACCTTTAATGGTAAAAACCGTCTAACACCTTCACTGAAATGTATTCCGTAAACCCTTTACCAAATAATTCCCTGTTTCCTCAGCCCTAAAGTATAGAGATTTTGAAAAACATCGTGGGAAAAGGAGAAAATGCTGAATACCAGCATTTTCTCCTTTTCCCACGATGTTTTCTACCATGCAAAATTCAAAGCTCATCATTTAATTTGTCATCCACAAAAAAAACCTAGAATTGGCGAATCTAAAATATCCTTGTCTGGTTTGGGATTAAGTCTTACCAATACCCGTAACAAATCTCTACTAACACATTTAAACACTTTTCTATATAAATACGTCTGCTAATAATCCTGTGTTAGGCCACAACTTGAAAACATTATCGGAAAAGAAGTCATTGCTTGAGGCGGGGGTGGGGGGGGGGGCAAGATGCAAGATTATGTGTCTCCTGATACGAATCTTCAGCTCGGTTGATTTTATTCCTCGGTGGAATTAATGGAAAAGTCATTGCAAAGGAATTCGTTTCATAGTTTTTCTTTCATCGGTAAACGTTGTTTCAGCGATAGCTACCTGGGAAAGCAGCCAGTGGCTTGGAAAGAATATTGTGTGAAGTACTGGTATATAGAAGAAACTACAGGAAAGCATGGATAGGTGATCTGCCCGCGAGGTAAAACTAAAGCTGTCATTGAATGCGACTTAATATCCCCGCCAGCACTTTGACAGAAAAAAGTGTCAAGTTCAAGGGGAGATAGATCTAATTGCTCAACCATGAGGAATTGACACTTGAAAATGGCATCTTGCAAATCTTCAATATATGATCAATATAAGTGCAAAGTTTCAATACAATATTGAGGGAAAACTGTGTGAGGAGTTCGCAACACAAAATTGCTAGTACTTTGTACACAGACGGACACATGGACAGACAGGCTGATTGAAATATACTCCTGAAAACATTCGTTCTTCGGGGGTATAACTAGAGTAATGTTGAAATAGTTTTATACCCGAGCGATCCCGTATTTTACCGTCAAGAGGACGAAGGAAAACATAATGGGTATAAAAGAAAATTCTGATTACCAACAATTTTCTTTTGTCTAAAAATGCTTTCTACCTCCTCTTGGAAAAATATTCACTCGTAAAAATATTACCGATGGTTTTCACTCGATGAAAACTGATCATGCAGAAAACCGATCATAAGCGAAATGTTTCGATCTTTCACCGAAAAAAACAAATATTCTATTCATTTCATGCTTTGAACCATTTCTGTGAGGAGCTTTATCAAAATCCAGTACAGTTCTTTTCAGTTATTTCCCGTGGCGTACCCCTCCCGCATAGCAACGCATTACAATATTACGTCAAGCGCGAGAAATGTAAGGTATATGACGTCATATTTCCCATCTGGTTGTTAGGCACGCGCAATTTACCTAGGCAACAAGAACGTGAAAATCGATATTTTCACTGGTGGTACCAAAGTAAGATCGAAAAATATTTTCACTGCTATTTCTCGATATCCTACCGGAAAGCATGAAATAAAATATAAAATTTTATTACTTGAAACTTTCAAAACGGACGAGTCTATCGTAGTCAGAGCAGGCTAATCCAACACGACAGTTTCTATTTTTTTATGTAATTTTCTGTTTTGAACAAGTTTATTGTGGCGCAATAATGTAATGTAGTCGTAAATTGCCGTCTCGGATTAGCCTACGCGGACTGTGCAGGCTGATCCGGGGCGACACTTTACACAAATGTCCGAATGCCCTTTTTGGCGTGTTGCTAATGCACACAGTTGTAGTAATCAATCTCCTGATATAATTTAAACGCTATGAGTGAGGCCGTGTCAAAATGCTTTTTTTTTTTTAAATAAATCTCCACGGTGAACTATTCTAAGCAAGTGTCATGTAACTGTTGCTCAATTTTGTCTGACACTCAACTAAATCAAGAGATAGACTTGTCCTTTTACATGCAGAAAACTGATCATAAGCGAAATGTTTCGACACATGTCAGCCTGATCGTGCTGCGACAATACGTTTTGTAAATGATAACCTTTTTTTCAGGGAATTAGTAATTATGCATGCATCCTGTGCTATAAGGTTTAGGTAGCTTAACCCTTTCCCAAACAGTCCCTGGTTTTTACGGGTCTGGAATAGTAACCTTTTGAAAACATTGTGGGAAAAGGAGAAAATGCTGGTAACCAGCATTTTCTCCTTTTCCCACAATGTTTTCTACCCTATCATAGACAGAAATCATCTTTTCAGCAAGAGTGAAATGTCGTCTGCAAATGCTTTCAATTTGGTCTAGTCCAAAAGTTTGTCGTTCGGGAAAGGCTTAAGATATCTTTTGATTATTTTCCTTTGTGTTTTACGACTCCTTAAACTCTTTGCTAAAAACTCCTTGGTTTTTACGACCTCAAGATAGAGGCCTTTTGAAAACATTGTGGGAAAAGGACAAAATGCTGGTAACCAGCATTTTCTCCTTTTCCCACAATGTTTTCTACCCTGCTGAGAACAAATTTCCATTTTTGACTCCTTGGTTTTTACGACCTCAAGATAGAGGCCTTTTGAAAATATTGTGGGAACAGGAGAAAATGCTGGTAACCAGCATTTTCTCCTTTTGCCACAATATTTTCTACCCTGCTGAGAATAAATTTCCATTTTTGAGTCACGTTAATTTTGTCGTCTGCAAGTCTTTCCAATTCAGACCCATTATCTCCCGCTAGATGGCATTCTATAAATACTCATCTATCTGATATGGGCATCCTGGGTACAGAACCGAACCACTTTCCTACGCGACAACCGTTACTTTGAATTTAAAACAAAAACAAGGTTTACCCAATAAACTATGATCACCTGTTTAGAGAAATCTGTTGCTAATGCAGGTCTCCTTTCTGCTCAAACGTATTGATACGTAAAAGCTATTTTCAACATTGCTACTTTATAGAGCGTACAGTCAGCCCGCTTTCGGGGCTAGTAGTGATGCGTCATATAAGACAGTCGAATCTTCGAAGAATATGACAACGAATTCAGACCAGTCTAAAATTTTGTCGTTAACTAAATCTATTTATGAGTGTCTAGGTTTTCTCTACCTGCATTAAGAATAAAACTTTATTTTTCCCAAGGGAGTTGCTTCTTCCTCCTGAACACTGTCAAAATAATTCTCAGCGGAGAGATGACGAAACGATTTGCTTGTATGTATGGTGTGCCGTCAGTCCTTGTACAGAAGCTTTGCCGAGCCTTGTCAAGTTTTTGTTCCCAAGCACTGGACTAAATTTGGTTAATTAAGCCCCAGTTATCGAAACGAACTATTTCTGGTTTTGAAATAACATTTTCACTATTTATGTATGTACCAAACCGTCATGTATACTGGTTGATTATATTTTACAATGATGTTTTCAAAGTTATGAACTGCATATTTATTTCAGGGAGAAATGAATTAAAGTTCTGTTTTTTTTTTCCTTGAAGTTCTCGTACTTATGTTTTTTTTTTTACAATATGCGATCAAAGACTTGGTTATGTATCCTTTTTATAACTCGGCCATTACCTATATATAAATAGAGAGTGAAATATCAAATATTTACGGCCATAATCTGTTTACAGATTTAATCGCTCAATCTCTTTATTGACAGTCATATTAATCACATAATCCGGATTAACTACAATAAGTAAAATAGGTTAATAAATGTCACTGGGTTCATTCGATCGGTTCTTAAAGGTAAAAGCCTGTCAGCGTAAAATTAACTTCATTAAATATCTATTGAAACGGTGAAACTTTATAGTTGTCTTTATTGTATTTCGTTTGTCGTATGTTGTAGCGGTTTAATTCTTTACCACACGACAAAATTTTAGACTGGGTCTAGACTCGAAAGCCTTTGCAGACGACAAAATAAAGATGACTGAAAAATTGAAATTGTTCTGGAAAGGGTAGAAAACACTGTGGGAAAAGGAGAAAATGCTGGTTACCAGCATTTTCTCCTTTTCCCACAGTGTTTTCAAAAGGCTTCTTTCTCAGAGGCGTCAAAAGTAGGGATCGTGTGGTAATGGTTTAAGTCACACGAAAAAGAGATTAAAGAATGCGACGCAAACAATTTCTGTATATCCCTTTCCTGTAAACAGGGACCGACGTTTGCTGTTCTTCCTTTCTTTCTTTGAAAAGAATGACAAGTCAGGAAATTGACGAGGAAAAAAAATCATCAGAGGTCGGCGAGTCGCGCCTAAGCAGCCTGAGGGTTAACGTTGGAATAGATGTGTCACATAGATCCCTTTATACTGCAAATTTTAATATTTGAATTAGCTAAGTGTATTTTAAACGCTTATAAATATTTTTGACACATACATGTACATGTATAACGTTGCATAGATAGATAGATACATAGATACATAGATACATACATACAACATACATACATACATACACACGTACGTACACACATACATACATACATACATACATACATACATACATATATATATACATACATGTACATACATAGCATGCATGCTCCGATTACTGATTCACAGAAGATTTACGGACGGGGATGACAGTTTATGGACAAACATCGCCGTTCGATTTTTGAATTCACTGCCATACTGTACAAGAACTTCGGATGGCTGTAAGATCCGCAGTCGGTGCATACCCAAAGAGGGTTGTCAACTACATTGCCCTGGGTACTATAAGTTAAAACTACTTAAAACAAGACATTGGTCACATTATTTTCAAGAAATTCGATAATTGGTAAGGAAATACGATTTGGACGTGATCGTTTTCTCTTGGCGTAAAGAAATTTATCGGATTTAAAAAAAAAAAAAAGCGAATACGTGTGAGAGTCAAACTTACAACCCCCATAACAAATGGCCGATATCCCTTCTGCATGAGCCACTGCATACTTTAGTCGATAGTCTTTGCTGACGTTTTAACCCTTTCCCAAACAATCCCTGGATTTTACGACCCAGAGGAAGAAGACTTCTGAAAACATTGTGGGAAAAGTAGAAAATGCTAGTAACCAGCATTTTCTCCTTTTCCCACAATGTTTTCTACTTTCCTAAAGTCAAGTTTCAATTTTTTGAGCCACCTTTATTTTGTTGTCTGTATGTGCTTTCAATTTGGGACAGTCTAAAATTTTGTTGTTTGGTAATGGGTTAAATCATCTTTTCACAGAACACGGCTGATATCTTTGGCAAGGCAGCATCTATCAAGCGACGTAAGGAAGAAAATTTCACAAATACAATGATCGAAAATGAGCCATGCTCTATAAAAAAGGGGTTTAATGCATCTGCGAAAAGTGTCTACCAGGTCAGCCTGCGCAGTCTGCGCAGGCTGACCTAGGTGGTAACTTTTCGCTATTGGTCAATTTTGCGTTTACCCAAGGACCCGCTAGTTTTCATGAATTCGAGAAGGGTTAAGGGTGACTGATTTAATCTTATGGAAAGAAAAATCAAAGAAAATAAAGACAGCGGTGAATACGACAAAAGAGTAGAAAATGCCTGGTTGAATGCTTGGTTAACCACAACCAATTGTTCTGTAAGTACTGTTGTAGATCTATAATGTAGTGCAGCAGTTGGAACAATAGTGGGAAATATGGCACTTATTGTGTGGTACAGTCGTGTGCTTTTACCGAAACCACCTGGGCCCGTATTCACTTACCATTCTTAAGAGCGTTCTTTGTCTTATTCTCCTAAATTTTCTACAACTGTAAGTGAAACAATTTCTGATTGGCTAAACCATTCGGTTTAGCCAGTCAGAAGTTGTGTTACTTACAAATTTAGAAAACCTTGGAGAAGAAGACCCAGATCTGCCTGCGCACTCCTCGCTGACTAATCCAAAACGACACTTTTCGTTTTTCTGTAATTTCCTGTTCTGGACAAGGCTGCTGTTGGAGAAAGTCTAACGCAGTCGTAATGTGCCTTTCGGATCAGCCTGTGCGGACTGCGCAGGCTAATCCGAAACGACATTTTACGCAAATGTCCGACTGCACCATTTCACGTGTTGCAGGCCAATAGTTAACAAGGGTTGATACAATATCTCGATGACATGTGGGAGTATGATCAGAGATAATGCTTTTTTAGCAACAGAATTGGTTGAATTGATATTTTTTCACAACATTATTAGCAACATCTGCTACTTTTCCAACGATCAATTGGACTGAGACTTAGATGTAATCATGAAAAGGTCTAAGTATAATCTACTTACAAGCAGCATGCGAAAACAATGATAAAAAAGGAAAATTGCTTGTGTGGTTACTCTTTATTATTTCTCTTTATCTTGAATTGAAACAAAGTTGTAACCCCAAGGCTGCTAAGAGAGATCCACTAACCCTTTGAGGAAAGTGTAGATCAAGATCAGACTGCACAGAAAATGCAGTCTGATCATTGATACACACTAACCGATAAGGATACATTTTTTTCTCCAATTTTCCAAAAATAAAGTTGAAAATAGCAATATTCAGGTTGTAAACTATCGGATTGACGATGCATGTAGTTTATTTAGCCGGATGAGGGTGAATTTATCTACTCCAGTAGCTCTTACGTCGTCTACTTTTTTTTTCTTTTTTCAAGAATATCTTTTCTTTTTTCAAGAATATCTTTCATGGTTACTTTGTTACCCCTTTGCACACTAGGTGACACGGAAAATCATAGATGGGTCTCATATCAATATCATGTGCACGGTACACTCAGTTTACATCCTGATAAACAGTCACTAAGTCATTACCACCTGTTCAAAGTGGAGAGACGACTTCGAATTTTTTGTTTCAGAATAAGTTGTTTCCAAACATAAAGTATATAAAGAATGGTGTAATGCATGAAAATATGTGTAAATGATCCCTCAGAATTGTGAGTTTCCTGGTTGTGTGCAATTCATGCTTTTTACACAATGTTTTTTCAAAGACTTCTGTCAAGAGACGCACCAGAAAGTCGACTGCAGGAAGCGATGTGTTAATACTGACCCGGTGATAATACTAAATATGATGAAAATTACTGATAATAGCCAGCCACTGATAAAAGAGATAATCTGAAATAGACTGTTCAGTGAAACTAACATATATGTGGGGTATGCTGTGGCAAACGGGGGCTTAATACATCTCTGTGATTCACCCTACCAAGCTAGCCATCATATATATAGCAGGCTAATCATGTATCAATAAAATTCATGTTGTATAACAACCAATGGAATACAATTTGGCTTCTTTAAAAAAGAAGCCAGGAGAGGTCATCATCCATGTTTTCAAATAGTTTATTGTCTTTTAATTTCAATACATTTTTGGTACATGTAAACAAACAAGTAAAAAAACTGCCGTGTAGAAACCTCATAATTATGCTTTACATGACGGTCATTTGGTCTTCCTGTCGCTTTTCAAGTCGCATGATCTTGTCCAGCAGTTTTCTATCTCTTTTTTAACGAAATTGTTCTTTTTCTTTCTTCTGCTTTGATTTATTTGCTTATAGAAAAATTACAATTATTTGAGGTGTCATTTGCAGACATGGCAAATTCAATGAACAAATATTTTTCTGATATTCGTTATATAAAAATGTACCACGCCAATTTCGTGTTTTTTTTTTTTTATTTCGCTTTATTTACAAACTCATGATGAAACATACTGTGTATCAGTACAATTTCGCAAGAAAAAAAATTTCGACGACAAATTCTGTGACAGTCTGCGTTTTAAACTCACCACTGTTGGAGAGGTCTGATGACCTCTCTAAAGAGGTCGGCTGATCCTTAGATATAAAGAAAATTGACCGATAGCGAAAAGTTTCGGCCCAGGTCAGCCTGCGCGGACTGCGTAGGCTGACCTGGGTCGATACTTTTCGCAGATGCGTTTGAAGCCTCTTTTTCAAAGAGCACGGCTTATATTTGTGTTTACGTGTGTTTAACTCTTAACTCCATTTGCAGTGATAGTTTAAGGAACAACTTTTCTCTATTGCAAATGTTTTTGTAGATTATAAAGAAGACTCTCAGAGTGATCCCTTTCTTAAATTACCACAATGTCGTTTTTATGCAGAGTTACAAATATTATAATAATGCTTCTTGTAGATTTTTTGTGGTATGGGAGACCTTCTTTACAAATATGATAAACTTATATCAACTTTATATCAGTTACATATACCAATATGATATATATACTGTGTATGACTTACTTTTGAGCAGTCTGTCTTTGCATTAAGAGTTAATATATAGGATTTTGAAATCTTGGGGACAAACATAAGAAAATGATAAAACTAGTTTCTTTTGAAATAAACCATATTTTCCACGATTAACGTAACAAGAATGTTGCACGATGGACTGGATGAAAGATACAGATACATGTAGTCAATTTTAAAAGTGAAGTTTTGAGGGACAAAGTTCATTTGAGTAGTTTGTCTTGGAAGACACGCCTTCTCACACCGAAATCAGTTTCGAAATCAGCTTTCACTGGACAGAAGGACTGAAAAAGATATCATTTTTTCTGAAATCGAAGAAAATGTGACAGCAAAAGGAAATTTGGGAGATAATTCCATTGTAGCGCCGAACTCGTATACCATGGATACAAATAAAATGTTTTGGATATGTGGTTTATTGTGCCTAGCACTATCCTTGACAGGTACGTCTTTCGCTTTATTTATTAATTATTATATGAATCGTGCTCTATGAAAATTCTTTTATTATACTGCAAATAAATTTCTCGTGATCTTATTGGTTAACATGCTGGAAACATATATATCATGTTCCCTGGTTTGAGGAGCAAGGTCCCTTTCTTCGGACAGTGTAGATCCAAGATCAGACTGCACGTTCTGTGCAGTCTGATCTTGATCTACACTGTCCGAAAAAGGTCAGTGAATCGCGTTCAGCAGCCTATGGGTTTAAAACCTGAATGTTGCTATTTGCTTAACTAATTTTTGGGAGTTCTAAATATCTCCTTCTCGGACAGTGTAGTCCCATGATCATACTGCACATCTTGTCTACCCTGTCCGCAAAAGGTCACTGAGTTGCGCTTAGCAGATCAGGAGATTTAGACTTCTTCAAAATGAAAGCATTTGCCAGCGATCACCTTCCACGATAACTTTATTCACGACATTTTAACTAAACCTTTCACCGATGTTATTCATAGCTCATATGTCCATATGTATACGACTTTTCAAAGCAACAAAGAAATTTATTATACTGCAAAGAAATTTCTAGTGATCCGGTTGGTTAACATGCCGGGTATCCTGGCAAAAACCATGATGCACGTAAAGCCAGTTTCCCGTTTGAGTGCCCCGTAAACAGCACTACACGTGCAACACATCCAAAATGGTGGCGTCTATCGATCATCATGTTTATGCACCAAACTGCACGTTTTAGTGACGTCAGTTTTCATTGAGTTGGGGCACGCAGAAGGGAATTTCTATTTAGTCAACATACTCGATTCGTGAGACAATAAAAAAGGAAATTTTCGCTTAATGAGCCTTGAAAGGGTAAAACTTTGCAGTACAATAAATTCGTTGTACGGTCAGGTGGCAGGGGACTTGGAAACTTGTTCACGGCTATGTCAAATCATGTAACCACCTTGCCTTCGACTCGGGGCGACATGATTCACCACAGCTGTGAACAAGTTTCCAAGTCCCCTGCCACCTGACCGTACAACTAATAATGTTTTTTTGGTGTTATTTACGATGTTTTAGCGTCGTCACCTACCGTGAACACGACTTTGCCAAACAAAAGTACCACAGGCAGCAACACAGTTACAGTCAAGATAAATACCAGCATATCGGATTCTTCAACAAATTCTGGTCTTGTCACAGCGGACCTCTCGACGCAACTCTCCGTCTCACATACAGCCTCGTCATCTGATTCAGACATTACTCGGACAAACGACGTGTCTTCTAATGAATCGTTGCAGTCATCATCATCATCATATACAAGTCAAACAACACCTGTAAGCTCGAGCTCATCACCTTCAGGTATGCGTGACTTATATTCATTACACGGGGCATACGAATGTTCACGCCGAGCTAACAGGAAAAAATCAGAGAGAAAAGTAGCAATATAGCTTGTGACAAAAAATGGATCCTCTTCCAAGCCAAAGCCAAAATGGCTTGCAAGACGCGAAAAGGGGCATTCGGACATATACGTAAATGATCGTCTCGAATCAGACTGAGTAGTCTGCGCAGGCTAATCCGAAATGACACGTTCTGTTTTTATTTTATGTAATTTTATGTCTTGTGCAAGTCCACGGTGGCACAAAACGGCGTCGTTGAACAGAATCATTGATGGCGGAATAGTCTATGAAATTGACTAACCAAGTCATAATTGTCAAGTTTAACCTTTTACTCCATAGATACTCATTTCTACATATTGCTTGAAGGAGTCTTTTGAAAACATTGTGGCAAAAGGTGAAATTGCTCGTGACGAGCAATTTCACCTTTTGTCACAATGTTTTCTATGCTATCAAAAGGTGTCATATAAACATAAGAAACAGCTTCATCCTTGCTGTTATTTAGGGTCAATTAGAGATACCACAGAAATGCCTTATTAGGTAAAGGGACATAGACGCATTATGTCAGTTATATCGCAGCGGCCAGTGTGTCCATCCATGCTTTCATTGATTTTCTTTTACCGCTACTCCGCACAATATTCTTTTCAAGGCACTGGCTGCTTTCCCACATACTATCATCGAAACAATGGTCAGTGGTGAGAGAGGAATGAGTCTTGTCGCAATGACCATCAGCAATCCTCGGAAAGAAATTCGGCGAGCTGGAGATCGAACCAGCTATCTCCTGTGCTCTACCGCCGAGCCCGTTATAAAGAAGAAGATTTAGTCAACATCTTGAGGATACATGTACATTTTGACTTATACCATTGTGATAAACTAGTGCATGTACACAATATATGACTATCCCATTAATAAAGTTCTTTATCTTGTTAGCCCCTTTTTAACTGGTACAAACCATTTTAGATATTCACAAAAATAATAGAACATGAAGTATTGAGCAAATCAATTAATCAGAATTTTTTACGGAGTTGGGGATGAGGACCCCCCACGAAGGTTCTCAAATGGAAATCGTTCGGTCTTCTCATTTTTTCAGGCTCTTTTACGGTTCTTGAGAATGAAAAACGTATACTGTCACAGTTTAGTGACGTTTCTAAACCTTATACGACACGTGTGAAGTCGTTTGTTCACGTAGATCTAAAGCCATGCTTCGCGTAACGTTACCTCTTGCTATACAAACGATTTATTCTCCCTATTACAGACGATACCAGAAAGGGCAAAATAATTGGTTTTGTGGTCGTCATGTAATTTAGTGATGGGATGGGTGTAACATCGGCTTTCTTCCCCGAAAATACGTACAATTTCGGCTAAGACTCGGATAAACCGTTATCAATCGGCCGGTAGACGCTGCTTCCCCGCAACTATTACTGACAATTTTGCTTTTTTACAAAAGAAGCCAGGAAAGGTCAGCATCAGTGTTTTCAAATAGTTTATATTGGCTTTTAGTTTCAATATATTTTGGTACATGTAAACAAATATGTACAAAAACCGCCATGTACCAACTTCATATGCTTTACATGACGGTCATTTGACCTTCTTGCCGCAATTTCAAGTCGAACGATCTTGTCCAGCGGCGTTATCAACGCATGTCATATTTTTTGAAGATTCAACCTGTCTAATATGACACATCACACTCCCCAAAGTTGGGGAAGATTGTAGTAATAATACGCGCTATAAAATAGAAATGAAGAAAATGGCTTTTATCAATACGTTTGAGGAGAAATCAGGCCTGTTTTAGCTTCAGATTTCTCTAAACTGCTGATCATAATTGAATGAATCGTACCAGGTAGCGTATTACTTAGTAAACTTTTATTTCAGTTTGAAATTCAAAGTAACGATTGTCGCGTAGAAAAGTGGAAGTTTTAATCGGCTAACTTCACCTTCCCACTTTCAACTTTTGACTTTTCTAGTTTTCAACTTTTCGACTTTATCTTTTCTAGGTCGAAGAGTGGAAGTTTTATTGACAATTTTTCAAGTGAAAACTTCTACTTTTCTACTTTTCGACCTAGCATTTTAACGCGAACAGTGGAAGTTAGTGCTTCCTAATTTCTGCTTTTCTAGACAAACGTGAGGTCTAAAAGTGGAAAGTTTTTCGACAATTGTCAGGTCAAAAACTTTAACTTTTCTACTTTTCGGAGTACCTTTTTTGCTAGAAAAGTGGAAGTTAGTTGCCTAATTTCTACTTCTCTAGTTCCTCGTAGGTCGAAATGTGGATGGCGGAAACAGGATTCCGTAGTCTTACGCCGAAAATCTATTTTAAACGCTTCCCGATTGTGTTGTTGATGGGCGCCGCCATATTCAAAATCCCACTAGGCTTGAATTGCAAAGAATGATGTGGTTGTATATCGACTAGCAAAAAACAGAGATGACAGCGTATTTGTGATATAAGTGGTTCAAGTTTTCTCAAAGAAAACTGAGATCAGTCATCAAAATGCTTCATGAATAATTCATGAGACCAAGGAAACCCCAGTCACCTGGGATGGTTATCGCCATGAACTTTATTGTCGTTGGCTGCTGTATTTACGTGCATAAATTGTTGCATTGTTTTTGTCATCTTCTTTTCACTATTTAAGGTAGAGAGTCCATTGTGAAGAAGGAAAAGAAGGGAATTTCAATATGGCAAGGTAGATTTTAGATCTTACTCCCTCTTATTTAGATTATTTCGGAATGAATTTTTCAAAGTTCGAATTCAAATTCACTTTGAATATTTTTTACACTTGTTTTGTCATGGCTCCTGTCCGAACTCGTAAACCATTCTAAATAACATTC
Source organism: Tridacna crocea (assembly GCA_943736015.1). Lineage (NCBI taxonomy): Eukaryota > Metazoa > Mollusca > Bivalvia > Cardiida > Cardiidae > Tridacna > Tridacna crocea. The sequence continues at coordinate 31,620,419 of OX031059.1, read as the reverse complement.
TTAGTCTAATTCTCATGAATTTCTAATTTTGAAAGTAACGCATTTTCTGATTTTCAAATAGTTTAGCGAATCGTAAACTGTGTTACTTACTAAATCTAAAATAAGATTGAGAATACTGTTTAGGAAGAATAGCGACAATACATTCCGGGGTATATTTGCTATTTGAAACACGCTTGTGAATATTGATGGCCAGCACAAAAAAAAAAAAGCTTAATGAATGATGCAGCCAAAACCATTATGACATGATGCAAAATACCTGGTAACGAGTAGTTTCTCCATTAACAACCACCTTTTCGAACTCGACTTCCAGCGATACGACGGAGGTCACTTTCAGGTTGTAATGTGTTGACATGATGCTTCAGCTGGTACAGGTACCTTTTTTGGCGCAAGACCTAATGTCCATGCTGAATTATGCATCAAACGCTTAAATGACACCAAATAAAGACTTGCTGCTCTTGTGGAAAGTGGAGATCAAGTTTAGCCCGCTAAGTATGTCTAACATGCTGGCTGATTCTTTATCCACACAGTTCTATATTTTAGTCCATATGACTTCTACAAAGCAATTAGTCACCTTTTAATATTTCATTTTACTACAGCTGAAAAAAAACTCGTTTTATCATAAGACTGAGTTATCTGTTTTTATCACCAATGTCATGGTAAAGGGTCGTAATTCAGTTTCTGTTTTGACGAACCAGATTATTGATTCAGGCAAAAATTGTGTTGTTTTCTACATTTGAAATAGGACTAGCAAGGATCTACCTATCCACCACTGCAAACACCAAACAGAGGAGAACCCTTGGCTATCTGTCGTTATTTACTGTATGAAATTACTGAGTGAAACTGATTTATTTCATGCTTTTCGGTAGGATATCGAGAAATATCAGTGAAAATATTTTTCGACCTTACACTGGTACCACCAGTGAAAATACCAATTTTCAGGTTCTTGTTGCTTAGGTTAATTGCGCATGCCTCACAACCAGATGGAAATATGACGTCATTTACATTATAATTTCGTGCTTGACGTAATATTGATAGTGTGTTGCTATGCGGGAGGGTACACCACGGGGAATAACGGAAAAGAACTGATCTGGATTTTGATAAAGCTCCTCCCAGAAAGGGTTAAAAGCATGAAATAAATAGAATATTTGATTTTTTTGCAGCCACTCGTGAAAATATTACCGATGTTGTCCAATCGATGATATAAATTTCGATCTTTCGCCGAAAAAAAAATGTATCCTCTATTTATCTTATTTTCTTTACTAGGTATATCTATTGGACTTGGATCGTTGTGTTTTATCGTCATGCTGGCCTTTATCATGACTATCGTAATTATCTGCCGACTGTAAGTAGGCCCATTACTGATCTACCGTGTTTTAGATTAGTCAATTGTATTTGGAGATTCAGAAATTTTAATGATGCATTTCACCTCTTGAAAAAGCGTTGCCGAGCAAGGAAAGTATAGACAGGTGCACCGCGGCGATTTAACTGAAATTATGTTGAAAACGGTGTTAAACACCATACAAACAAACATCCTATTAAAAGAAATAGAAAATTAAAGAATATTCTAGTTATATGTGACCCATCTCGCAAAAAAGGAACCGTCTGGGAACTGCGAAAATTATCAATCCTGGTCAGACTGCGCGAATTGCACAGTCTGACCTGGGTGCACACTTTTCGCTTTTATGATATTTTCTGTATGAAAAGTCGTCATTCCACTTTTTAATACAAATATTCTTTAAGTTAATTTGATCTGCACTATCGTTGATCTGTTTTTTTCTAATTGATAAACGGAGTGCCCAGACGGTCCCTTTTTGCGTGACGGGGAGGGGGAGGGGGGGTCACATATTTGAAAGAAGCAGTTGGCTAATTATTTTCTTTCCTGAATTCTACCAGTACCGCACAATATTTTACCCAAACTTCTTTTGCTTACTGCTTTATTTGGCTGCTATAAAACCTTTTACAGACGTAAACATTCCCGAGAAGCACTCTAAGCCAAAGAAATGGGTCAAATATAGAATTGAAATGAAAAAGGTCTCATTTGATCGAAAACCACCATTTCCCCCAAATAATTCATCAATTGTTTGTACATCACAACATTTATTTACACTTTATGCTCATAATTTCACAGAAAATGCATCTGTGATAAGTTTAGAGCCTGTGACCTTTAGGAATACCCATTGAATGACGTCCTTTTGACTACATTTTGAATGACTCTGTGTTTTTCCTAAATGATTCACGAATGTATGGGAAATCGTCTGGTCAATTTCTGGCACTGATCAAATGTATTTTTAGGGTGATTTCGCAATGACAAATGAGTTCAGTCTACGTTTCCTTGTCTAAAAATTATTTCTAACACTTTCTCTGTCTGGAATTTCTATGCTGGAATTTAATCATTGCTTTCTTTGTCTCTTTGAAAGAATGAAAATACCAGTAAGGTCGCTACCTATGTTGAGTAGGAGAAGAAAAGAAGAAATATAAATCAACATAACAACAACATGGTGTTTATGATGATGATGACGATAATGATGATGATGATGACGATGGTGATAATGATCATAATAATATGATGATAACGACGACGAAGATGACAATGACAATCTTGTCGACTATAAAGACGGCCATGTTGATGATCATCATCATAATGATCATAATGTAGGCTACAATGACACTGATATTTCTAGCAACCCGCAGATAAAGCGACTTTCATAGTCAAGCATCCTAGTTGTCTGCATTCTAGTTCTTTCTAAATTGTTCATACATGTATCGTTGCATTTGACGTTTCCTTGGCATTTGCTTTTTTTGCGACGTTAGTTGTAAAATATTATATATACTGGTACCATACTCATTTCAGCCGAGGACAATTGAAGAGAGTAAGAAAGACACTGTACCCTGCTTCAGCGGAAACTGATCATGTTTACTCAGAACTTTCAAATACTGCAAACAGTAGTGGAAAACCTAAACCTTCAGTAAGGGTTGAACTAAAACAATTGAAGATGACCGAGCGACACGAAGAATTGGACGTTGAGGAAATACATAGTCCCATGTCACCAGATTCACAGCCTGTGTCATCTCAATTTATATCCGAGACCTCAGAGAAAGGTTCATCAGAACCGCCTCCATTGAAAAGTAGACCACCAAAACGACTTGCTTCCGTACCTGAAATGTCGAAAGCGAAACCCGTTGCAATTCACCATTCTTACACAAATGTTGGTTTTGACCACACGGACAGCCAAGAACTCCAGAAAAACGGCAAAACGAAGATCCAGATTGATTATATTGATGAAGATGACACGTATGAGGAATACCTGAATGCCAATTTGACAAGGCAAGGCAAGGCATCATCCAACACAATAAGTACCACAAACATTGCTGTAGAGAGTCAGAACCCAGCCATGAAAATGGGTGACCCGGGTCCCCAAGAGGTAGAACGCCAAAACTCGCTGTCAGGACTGCCTGATGCCGTTATTCAACGGGTAAATAGTCAACTTGGTGCTGACGGGATGCCCTTGCGAGATTTCACTAAAGGGTCTATCCATGTTATTGACAGCGGAATCCCTGTGTGTGATTTTACCTCTGGCCTGCCAAGTGGTAATAGTCTAAGTTTGGACGACCTCGATCCCTACGAAGACATCGATAAGTATAGAAACAACGAAATAGTTCCCACTGCCAACCCCACTTTAGAAGTAGGACGTCAAAACTCGCTTTCAGAACTGCCTGATGCCGTTATTCAACGAGTAAATAGTCATCTCGGTGCTGACGGGATGCCCTTGCAAGATTTCATTGAAGAGCCCGTTCAGGTAATTGACAGCGGAATCCCCGCGTGTGATTTTACCTCTGGGCTGCCAATTGAGACTAGTCTTAGTTTGGACGACCTTGATCCCTACGAAAACATAGATAAGTATGGAAACAATGAAATAGTTCCCACTGCCTACCCTACTCAACAACTGTCTTACGATGAATGTGAAGGGGAACTTTATGAGAATACAGAAATAGTAGATGGTTTGCAGTCGCAAAAAGTAGAAACATTGAAGAGTAATAACCCGGATGCATCGGATAGGAAAAATTCGAGTGACCAGTTTGACCTTTTTCCTCTCTATGACGACCGGGATGTTAAAATGTTCAAAGACAATTTTGATATGGATGTAGAACTATATGACAATCACAATGCAGTGCTTGGCAGTGTAACAGATATTATGACACCAGATCATACAAATAGAAAGGACAATAGAAATGACAATGGTAATGACATACATTTCGCAAATTTTGATAATATGCCTTTCGAAATGAGGCAACCAGGAGTTCAAGCTAAACCAAATACTCTACCCATCCCATGGACTAGTAATGTAAACGGGCTACCACCATTCAACTCAACAGTGTCAGCCCCTGAAAATCTAAATCGCCGTTTCGTAGACTCAGATCCTCTAGTTGTCTTCAAGAACGATCCACTTCGCCTAAGGTCCGACTCTGCCTCGACACCGGAGAATTACTATCTCGATCTTGAGGACCCTAACCCAGTTTTAAATGTAGAGGAATCTAAGAGAATATCCACACAATTTCCTAGTGATTTTTATACTCGAGAGAACTTTGAACTTTCTGCTCCAGAACAAACCATAAGCTCAATTACAAACGATCCCTTCCGTTTGGACAATCACGTGTCCCACAATGATAGCTACTCTAATGACCAGAAAATATCTTTAGAGTTTGAGAACTCTGTTTATTCTAATATAAATTTTACTGATCCGCCTGATTTTTTTGGAACTGATTCGACTACTTAAGAATCTGAAGTTGGAGGGGCATTATAACCTTAGTGCTACCGAACGTGACTTGATACTTCTATCCGGATAATGTAGGTCAAGATCTGACTACACAGGGCATGCTTACTGATCTTGAATCTACACTGTCTAATAAGACTCGATTCGAACGATGATATCAACATTAAAAACGAAATGTTTTGGTTTTTACTATTGGCTAGGAATTTGCCATTTTATTAACTTAGCTACACAAGGTTACATGTATATCAGTGTGGTTCTACAAAACCGATAGATTAAATACGGAATCATATGTTGCACCTACTTTTCTGGTGTTTGCATTTGCAAGCACCAGAAAAGTAGCTGCAACATATGATTAGAGTAGCGTGACAAAATTAAGTACCACCTGAGACCGAAGCTGGATCGAGGTGTCGAAATTTTTTCTAATGCAGCGATACATATTTTATCCACTGAGAAGCATGTATTCGAGCTGAATGTAAATTGAGTATATAATGAAAATTGTTATGGTATATCTGAAAATTTTCGGCTCAAATGAATGCAGCTCAGATGGATGAAATACCACACACGACATAACTTTCATCGGTTTTTTTTTTTTCATTTATTTACCTTTGTTCCTTTTGATTGACTCGTTTCTTTACCAAATTTTCATTCGTATGCATGTTGTTTCCGTTCATGACCGGAAAGACACTGTCTTCTCTACATACTAGCCCGAAATTTATGTATTGTATGGTTTTCTTTTTGAATATTTCTGGCGTTATTGAAGACCTTATTCTGTGTACGTTAAACAAAAAGGAATGGCTGAAGCTAAGTTGTGAGAACTTGTCGCCAGACCCTTTTGCCTCATTTGGATGAATACCGTCTTTACTTTATAGAAAAGTATGTATACGATAAAATATGTTCAAACTAAACACACGACAGAACAAAATCCTTTTATACAAGGCGTCAAATACTTTCCTAATATGGTATGTTGACGTACTTCGTCCACGGAGTAGGCATGCATTTGTGCACCCTATTCGAATAAAATGTTAGTAATTGAAATGAATTTTGCTTTTGAATGTTGTATGTATATTATAAAAAAAATGTTAAATTGTACTTAATTTCCCGGCGCTTGTATTTACTTCTCGCAACGTAAGAACATTTTAACCTCTCTTTCTCTCTGGACATTCGGCCTCGCGCTTCTGAAATCAAATACAATTACCAGAAAGGTGAGTATGATGTACAACGTAAAATTCCGCATGCGAGTATATCATGAAAGACCGTAAAGATGTCAAAATTTTCCCACGTCAGCAAGAAGTAAATAGAATTTATAGGAAAGTTATTATAACATAATCCTTTTATTAAATTTCTTAAAATGGGAACAATTGAACATTTTAACAGTTTAACAATTCTATTAGAAAACAGTTAAAAGTTAACAAATGTTAGTTTATTGGGTAAAAACTTCGTTTTCTTTTATTCGTATGTATAACGGTTGAATAATATAGATTCTAACATGACACGCGACTTTGGCTCTGTAAACACAGTGCAATGCAAACGTGGTGAAATCTGCGACAATCCATGTAGAGTGACGTCATTCAATGAGTGAGTTATCCAATGGAACATAATCTTCATCCGCGTTTTTACTCTTAGTTTGAACTTGTTTTCCTTTCAATAAGAATTGGCCATGTTAGAATCGAAATAATCTTCTTTCTATCGTGGTATATCGTTCAATAAACCACGTCGTGAGTTATGAGGCGCAATGAATAACCCACTCGGGCTATCGCCCTCGTGGATTATTTATTGTTCCTCATAACTCACAACTGTGGTTTATTGAACGATATACCACGATAGAAAGAAGATTATCTCTTAAGTAGAATAGTGTTCTGTCCTATAATATACCGCCAAACTTTAACCAATCAAATCGAGGAAAATATCATAACATAAAATTTTGACCAATCTTACCACAAATCAGATATTCCACCTAAGGTTACGTACTCATACCATATTTGGAATTGTATTTGACACTGCGTAGATGAAGCGTTTTTTTCCATCATGTATGATTTTTTTTTCCGCATTCAATGCATATATTTGAGCTGAAAGATTTATAGGTATATAATATTTGATTTTTCTACAAATCAAAACGATTTTTTAATGATTTCGTTGATAATTACAGACCCTCTCCTTCATCTTTTTCTCAGTTATTGTATTCTCTGTTCATCTACGTTAGTTACTTTCATGCTTTACATAAATGAGTGCGATATTGTCTTGACTTTCCATTGTAAGGGTATTATTATTATTAAATGACAAAATCAATTTAGATAAGATTATTTTTTCTGAATGAAACCATAACATGTCTTGTTTGATTTCATTGGAATTCCTTTATAATTTTTCTTATCCCAGATTGTGTCTTCATTACGAAATATCAAAACAGCTTTTTTAAGAAGAAAACGTTATAAATGAAAATAGAAAATGGAACCGGGAATCAATTATTACAAGCCCGAGTATAAACGATCTGAAAAAATAAAGCCTAGTGAAAGATTGAGGGAAAATGAGAAAATGCTGGTTACCAGCATTTTCTCTTGTCTTCAAAATGTTTTTTAACTTATGATTTAGGTCGTCTGCAAATGCTCTCAATGGTAATTATCACGATTATGATACGGAAAATTCTGAAATGCGTAACACATAATCGTTAACAAAATGATTTTCCACAAAGAAAAGTACAAACGTAATAATTAGGAATGATTTTTTCCAGGAACAAAATTTTACAACAGGAAATAGTTTTACGGGGAAATGCAGTCCATTAGGTATATAGATCTGCGCGAACATGGCGAGTGACGCAAGCCTATAGTTTGACAAGATCACGTTTTTATCTTATGATGAAAATGCCGTCATCAGAAGGAATATTGAAAAAAAAAGTGCTGTACTTCATTTGACAAAATTTTAAGCACACGAAAAGGCATTCAGCAGACGTAGGAGTGAGTATTCTGTATCACCAGTGACGCAGAAGCAGAGAATGATAAAGGGAGGGGATATAATTTGAAATCACAGTTGAATGCTCTTGACACGGTTGTCTCCCCTATCTTTCGCGCACCAACCCCAATCCCGTCCCATTTTCTGGCTCTTTGAAAATATAGCCAGAAAATCTTCGACTGCCTTGAACGAAGCGACAGTTGTATAGAATTTTCCATAAAATGCAAGTATGTTCGCCGCAAAATATGCTTAGAACAGCAATGAATTGTTATTTTCCATCTTTTTCTTTTTCAAAACAGTGGTCTTATATACGTGTACATATATCTACGATCTCCACTCAAACATATCTTTTCTTGAAAATCGCTATGAGTCAAGGCCCTAACTGGCCATAGATGTCTCTTTGCAAGGTCACACACTCAAACAAATCGTACTGAAATAAAAAAGTACAAAAAAATTGCATTCATTTTCTGAAAATATTTCAAAAATCAACTTTAGATGCACATTCCAGATATGTCTTTTATATTTCTTGAAATGTATTCTACTCTTTTTCATACAATATGCCAAAGGTGAAATAATTTTCTAGAATCCTGTGCTTTAAAACAGTGAACATGTTCACCAATTATAGCCAGACGTATTAGTCAATGAATGAATACTTAAAATTATATTACAACTTTTCCAACTGTACATTTCGATTGTTATTGGCAAAGAAATAGCGATCCTAGACTGTACATGTAATGTATTTTTGATAAGAAAAATAATATACCACTTAAATTCCCCATTGACCCTCCCCTATGTCTCCGCACACATCAATAGAGGTTTGATTTATGATTACTATTTTTTTTAGAAATACGACTAAAGGCCCAGTCACACAGCCGATCACGCACGAATCACTCACAAATCACTCAGAGATTGGGTTTGTGCGTGCTTGTTTGTCGAGAAATTGACCAATTTTTCGGGGTGTCGGGGGTAGAAATCGCTGACGAATCACGCATGAATCACGCATGAACCGCGCACGTATCACTTACAATCACTGACAAATCACTGACATATCGCGCACGTCAACGCATACTAGCAAATACGGTGCAGTATTCCACGAACATTCGACGCACGCCCGACGCACGAATCACTAACGGAGCACGTCCAAACACGAACGCTTCGCGTACGTTCCACGTACAAGCACTTTCGTTCCGCGCATGTCGACGCATGCCCCACGCATGAATCAATGACGGATCACGCACGGAACACGCACCCTCAGCATCACTATCGCTTCCATTTCGCGCATATAAAAAGCGGTCCATGACGGGAGTTCCTCAGTACCTTTTGCCAATCCAGAACACTTCACATCGGTTGATACTGTGATCCTGAGACCTTGAAGACTACTTGAAACATGTCTGGAGGCATTCTCATGAAGTTCTGGAAGGATCTTGGGTCTTCATTTCTGAGCTCCACCATCAGACGGTCATACAAGCCCTGCTGTGGTCTTCTAGTGATCCAGTTTCTGGTCCGGACAGCCCGGATCTGTTGTCTTCTCCTGCGTCTTCTTCTCCTGGCCAACATCTGATGAGGTTGCACCATCTGGGCATTCTGGTGCTGCAGCAGGAACACCATAACATCTCTTCTTTGAGGGTTCATAGTGATATGGACCCTTTGGCAGCAAGGTCTGGAATGGCAAAAGTGCCCGAAATGGCTGCTTTTATATGCCAAAAATCATACGCGAGTTGTCAGTGATTCGTCAGTGGAACGTCAGTGATTCATCAGTTTTCTGTCAGTTAGTCGTCTGTCGGATGTGTGTGGCAATGCGTTGGAAATGCGTCACACGTCAGTGGATGTGCGTCGTAATGCGTTTTCCGTCAGTGATATGTCAGTTATTCGTCAGTTTTTTAAGTGATTGTCAGTGGATGTCAGTGGAATGAACGTGATACATGCGCGGTTCATGCGTGATATGAACGTGGGGCGTCAGTGGACGGACGTGGACGTGCGCGGTTTCAAACCAGTTCCGACGCATAAGCACTGACGGCCGACGCGTGTCCCGCGCATAATCACGCATACACGACGCATTAACTACGCACGCCGAATCATGAATTACGCACACCAACGCGTCGGAAAAATTTTGAACCGTTCAAAACTCAAAATCACGCACAAACCGCCTTCGACGCACATCCACTTACAATCACCGACTGTCAACGTTAGTTCCACCGACGAATTACGCATACGACGCACGCACTGCGCAGAAACGAAAATCTGTGCGTAATTCGTGCGTAATTCATGCGTTTTCGCTGTGTGACTGGGCCTTAATATCGCATGATTTTCTTTCACGGTCAGCGTTAAAATTGAAAATATTTGTATTTCAATGACGGATTATTGAATACACAAGCAACAGATATGTTTAAATACTAGTTTTGTGCTCTGTTTGCAAAATTATAAGAGTTCAAACTTGCGCACAAAATCTTTGCGAAACTTTCAACTGATTTTGTCTGGATCGTCTCTGTACCCAGAGGCGACCTGTCAAAAAGTAACATCGCCTTTGTGGACAGTTATCTGTACTACTGTAAGCCTTACCCTAGCAACCCAATAGGGGTCTCGTGGAAAAGTGAAGGAATCGTCCGGGATTCGAGTCTTGAATGCTTACATTTTGGACCAATCTATAAATTTGTCGTTTGGTAAAGAGTTTATCAATCAATCAACATTTTTCGATGATGATGCAGAAATTTTTGCTCAAGAGGTAACGGGGCATTAATGGACTTTACAGGACTAATCCCGTATATACACAAAAGAGATGTTATCCATGATGTAGTTAAACAAAGATCGATGAAGTTGAACAAAAGCTCAAAAGACCCGGGTCAAGGCTGGCCAAATGGGATTCTTTGATATCTAATATACAGGTTGACCCAAAATGAATGCAACCCGTAGAAGAACCCACAACTTCTGCAAATGTTAGTGGATTAAGTTTATTTTTTACACACATCAATGTAAGATGATAACAATTAAGTTCTGTAAGTTTGAGTTATTTCGGATGGGTGGTCTACATGTTAGCGACGTTCAGGATGCTCCAAATGTCCACCGCTTTGACGGAGACACTCCTGAATGCGCCTTGCAAAATTGTCCATCGCGTAGACACACTGTGCCCCTGGAATCTCCCCTGATCCTTGCTGTTATTGCAGCTTTCAAGTCCATGATTGCTTGGGGGTTGTTCTCATATAGACGTGGTCTTTCAAATAACCTCACAGGTAGAAATCTGGGAGGTTAAGTTCAGGTGAGTGCGGGGCCCACTCGGGGTCAGGAGTGCCTTCCTCAAAGCGGTAGACATTTGAAGCATATCTTTGAATGTCGCTAACATGTAGACCACTCAACCGAAAAAAACTTAAACTTGCAGAACTTAATTGTTATCATCTTTCATTGATGTGTGTAAAAAATAATCTTAATCCATTCCCATTTGCAGTTGTGGGTACCCTGTATTTTTAGACTTGTCCAGATCGTAAACATTCGCAGATGACTATCTGGATTCGGCCTTGCAAGGGTAGAAAACATTGAAGGAAAATAAGAAAATACTTGTAACCATCGTTTTTTCCTAATTCAAAATTGTTTTCAAAAATTGTTTTTCCCCTTAGGCCGTAAAAATGTGATATCGTTTTGTGGAGTTTTTACTTTATGCTGCTATGCGCGACTCGCTGACCTAAAGCGGACAGTGCGGATCAAGATCAGACTGCACAGAACGTGCAGTCTGATCTTGGATCCACGCAGTCCGATTAGGAGGTATATTTCTCAAAAAAAATCCTTGGTGATCGCAATTTTTTTTTGCTTTTTACCTTTGGCTTCTAAGTTTGTGTTCGTTATTTAGCAGGATAAGCATTAAATCTCTTCCGAACAACACCGTTTTCTTGCGACCTGGAAGAAAATAGATTTTTTAAACGTCTTGCGAGAACCAGGATATGATGGTTGCCGGTGTAGGCGCATTTTCCCCCACGATGTTTTCCACGTTTGCTATCTACTAATTCACATTTAGCATGTCATCTGCAAGTGCTTTCAATTTTGGACAGTTCCGAAACTCTGCCGTCTGATAAAGAGTGTGGTATAGCTCTGCTAATGATCATTGTATCTGAACACCTTTTGTTGACACGTGTTTGGTCCCTGTCGCCCCCAAGCCCGCCCGGGTGGCTCAGTGGTGAGCGTGTCGGACTCATGGCCTGGTGGTTGTGAGTTCGATACCCGGTTGAGGCGAACTTTCTTCCGGCGTATTTTCGCTTCTATCCTCTGCTGAAGCATGTGAGAAAAGTAGTCGGTGGATTTGGAAAGAAAGTTGTGTTAGTACCGGTATGAGAAAGCCAGGAAACACATGTGCGTCACTGACCGCCATAATATGACCTTAACTGTTAAAGCGGCGTTAAACCCGAATACAACCAACCAACCCTGTCGCCCCCCAAGGTTATCAGGTCATCTATATTGGGTATGTGTACAGAACTATATGTAACTGGGTGATATTTTAAACCCCCCCCCCCTTTTGAAATATCATGTTTGGGTTGCCCATTACGTTATTATCGAAACTGTCTTTTTTTTAGTTTAAACATATTTTATTGCTGTCTGTGAACGCCGTTGATCAAAACGCTCTGAAAAGCTTGTAACAAGCATTAGTTTTGCTCTTTTTCTAACAAAATTTGTATACTGGAGAAAACAAGGTTTTGATTTCCAAATCAAACGTTTGTCCTTCTAATAATAAATGATCACTATTTTGAAAGGGCTTAATATACCAACTACAATAAGAGTCAAACTGTAGACCCCCAAAATAACCCCTACATTTTTCAGTCAGTAAGGAAAATTCCAGTGTCGCTACAGTCCCGAATTGACCAGGTTGTGTCGGAAAACTAACATGAGGTCGGTAGTTTTTTGCGAAGAGACTACAGATCCGTCATATCTCAATCTTTTCTGTTCACAAGGGTATCATATACTGCCTTATATTCAACGGCTAAATATAATTGGCTTGCGACACGTGAAATGGACATTAGGACATTTGTATAAGTGTCGTCTCGGATTAGCCTGCGCAGTCCGCGGAGGCTAATCCGAGACGGCACTTTACGACTACATCAGATTTTGTGCTACAGTACGTTACATTTGCGCAAAACAGAAAAGTACATAAAAACGGAAAGAGCTGTTTCAGGTTAGCATGCGCGGAGTGCGCAGACTGATCCGAGAAGACATTTAACGCAAACGTCCGAATGGCCATTGCGTGTTGTTGGCCATATATGAACCTATCAACCGAAAGTTGAAAGAAAAGGTCACAGAAAGGACATTTGTCTGACTGGGCCATGCTCTGAGAAAAAGCAGTTGAATGCATCTGCAACAAACATAGACCCAGAGCAGCCTATGCAGGCTGATCTTGATCGAAACTCCTGATTTTTAGTGAATGTTCTGCATGTGCAATGACCATTTTACCTCAGAATTGAGCTAGTTTTTTGGACAAAATGTATTTAATTGATCCAGAGTTTGTCAGAACAAGGTTTTGTTGTTTTGGGCGATAACTATAGAAAGATATGTATTGTAACAGTTTCAGAAGCATTTTTAGAAAAGTAGCAAATTTTTGCTCGTTACACGCCTCATACTGCACACTTTTGGGTAAGCTGTCGATATAGGGACGTAAAAAGTCTTGTATGTAAAGTATATGTTTGACCCTTTGCCAAATAATCCCTGGTTTTTACGTCCCGAGTTATAACCCTTTTGAAAACATTGTGGGAAATGGAGAAAATGCTGGTAACCAGCATTTTCTCCTTTTCCCACAATGTTTTCTACCCTGCTGGAAACAAATTTCAATTTTCTAGTTATGTTTATTTTATCGTCTGCAGGTGGTTTTAATTTGGACTAAAATTTTGTTGTTTGGTAAAAGGTTAAGCCACCTGAAAATATTCCGAAATTGATAATCTGTCACCCTTTTACACTTGATTGGAAATTTAGTCTTTTTCATACGTCAAAAACCTAGCCGTTGGTTATGGCAATGGATTTGCAACTAAGAAATTCGGTTTCAATCCCCGCTAACAATGCTTAAAACGTGGATTGTCCTTCAGACAGGAAATACAGAACCTGAAAATGCTCTCCAGCTGGAAAAGTCTAAACTTTTGTAAATGCAATATAAAGGCCAGGACCACTTTAATTTCGATACAATTTAATCAACATGTAACCGAGGGAAACCATGATGATAGAGTCAAGTTCTAATTTTAAACGCATGGCACTTTGCGGAACCAGTAGAATGACAGGATAGAAAACACTAGAACGCAATGTTCCTAATTAGAAACATAATTCGAATTCTAGTAGTAATTTATCGGGAAAGAATGGTGGATTATGGTTGGATAATTCATGGTTATTGCCATAGAAATTAACCGATTCCATAGCAACCAGTAGATATATGGGAAATAAATAAATTCTTGTACCGTTTTTTTAACTTCGCCCTATCAAACGTATATATCAATGGGTCATGTTTCAACCGATATGATTCAGACAGTGATTAGATCCGAAAATCCAATAAAACCCTTTCTTTTTTCTCTCAAAATATTTTTAGATCCTTTTCAACCCCCGGTGAAAAGATTTTTTCTGAACTAGCATACTAGGTAGGTTGCAGAAAATGTGGAATCAAACCGAATACAACTCTAAAATACGTTTCATCGTGTATACAGCGAGTTCTATACAAAAGGTTAATAAGTTAATAAAAATACAAATATCGGATAAGATTACAGACAACTATAGAAAATGAACGGGTTAAACTGTAAATTTTTCGTATGTTACAGTCAAGGCAGAAACAGCGGTGCCCTGTGAAAAAATATTTTTTGCAAATTTTCGCAATGCATATATCAAGCAGGAAGGGTAGCAAAATATGACTCCGTTTTGTCTAAAGCAGGTGTATTGCAGAGAAATGATCCTCTCCTACAAAATGACCCATGGGTTATTTCTCTACGTAGAGGAATGACCCGGGTCATTATTATACGTAGAGAAATGACCCCAGAGGAAATAATGATCTCGGTCATTCCTCTTTATTCTACGTAGAGAAATGACCCAGAGGGTCATTTCTCTACGCATAATAATGACCTCGATTATTCTTCTACGTAGTGAAATGACCTCATTTCTCTACATAGAATAATGACTCGAGTCATTTTGTAGGGGAGGGTCATTTCTCTGCATTACACCGACTGATTCACGTAGTATACTGTACCTTTCAGCCAAGGTCAGCCTGCACAAACTGACAACGGTCGATACTTCTTGTTTGATTGTGAACTCTGACAAGATGGATTAAGGCACCTTTTCAGAGTGCACAACTGAACAATTTTATGCCATAGAGAATAACAGAAACATTATTATACTACAAAGAAATTTCTCGTGATCTGATTGGTTAACATGCCAGGAACATATATATCATGTTCCCTGGCAAAAACCACGTGAGGCCAGTTTCCCTTTTGAGAGCCCCGTAAACATCACTACACGTGCAACACATCCAAAATGGTGGTGTCGATCCATCACCAGAACGCACATTTATGCACCAAACTGCACGTTTTAGTGAAGTCCGTTTCCAGTAACGTCAGTTTCCAATGACGTCAGTTTTCATTGAATTGGGGCACTCAGAAGGTATGATCAAATATATAGCTGAATAACTCTAAACACATGCATATTAAATGACGGATCTTTTTATTGGCTGTGACCTTCTGTATAATCTGGTATCCTTCCGTACTTCAAGAGGTAACGTAGTGGTAGGGGCAGGTAATCCAGACTACCCTCTGTATCGATTTATCAACAGGCTGGTCTTGGAATAGAGACTTAGCGTTTATTCGGAAAGCGTGTTTGATAAACAACCCTTTCCTCTAAAAATACCGTCGCTTAACAAATGATGTCGAAAAGGAAGCTTTATATTTATTTGACAAATTTCAAAATTTTACAACCACTGCTTGAAACATGCCGTTCTCAATATCCATTCCCACTTCATTCTGGTGTAGAAATGCTTGTATTTGTAAGTCTTACTTGAAAAGATCTGCCAATGTTTTAAATCCGTATGCTTGAGGCGCTCTCGATTCTTTGATATCAGCCCCTTTCAGTTCGGTGCCAACGATATATTCCTTACCAAGCTTAGACTGGGCCCACTGAATGATCGTGTCCATTGTTGGTGTCTTAACACCAGCACATTCAGCAATACCCTTCATAACAACCAGTCCATATGGAATGTCTTCCGAAGTATATCTGTAGTTAAAATCAGGAACCAGTCCACCTTCAGTTTTCTTCATTGGATATATGAGACCGTTATAGGCTTTGTTAGTCGCCATACATGTTTTCAAACTGGTGCCATCTGTGATCTGATCACGGTAGTAGATTTTGTACCAGTCAAAGATGTGGATGACATCCGACATGTCCAGATCTGGACGTTGACGGTGAATCTCTTTAGCAGTGTCAAGAATTTCATCGCTGACCTTGGACAAAAGAGCCGCTTCCTTATCATTGATTCCTTGATAGAAGAGTGGTGCCTCTTGCAACGGCTTTCCGTCCCACTCACTCCATCGGCCATACATAAGGGGTGGATGAATTATGGATTTTGCCATTAAGTTCACAGCGATGTAGTTCTGTGTTTGCTTCAGGACTGGTTTACTCCCAAGAACTTTCTGAGCAAGGTCAAGCGGCGGCAATTTATAATTACCCTTGCCCGCGATAAGCGATGCTCCTAATGTTTCCTTGTATCCTAGAATCTGAACCTTCCTTGCGAAGTCAAGAATTCTACATGCCCATGGTAAAGATTCTAAGCTGATGATTGCACACTGTGAAGCGTGGTCTTTCAAACTACTAAGTGCTTGGAATTCGAACCCAGCCTGTCCTGGCATTCCGACAATCACAGTGTTTGGTTTGATATATGGTGCAATAGTATCGAAGTATTGCTGATGGGCAAACGCAGGAACAACAAAGAATATACCATCGACTCCTTCCATAGCTACAGCAGGGTCTTTCGTGATCACCTTCGGCTTGCCTCGTAGTTCTCCGCTGGAGCCATCGTTGTTACATACGTCTACCAGGATACTGTCATCGCCCAGCTTACTGGCCCAGCGTTCTGCTTCATCAGCGAACAATGTCATCACATTCACTTCAATTCCTTCCATTGCCGCAGCTGTTGCAGCCAGAGTGTGGGCTCCATTGCCTCCTCCACAGACCAGGATACGGAGATCAGTTTTCGTCATGACCGTCTGAAAGTATAAAGAATTATCCATATATCAGTAAAACGTTCGCACTTGAAAATCTTACTCAATGAAGCACTGAAACCGACTTAACTCCGTTACCTAACGACACAATTTTAGGCTTGTCCAAATCGAAAGCATTTGCTGATGACAAAATAAAACTGACTGAAAATTTGAAATTTATTTTGCGAAAAGTAGAAAACATTGTGGGAAAAGGAGAAAATGCTGGTTAGCCAGCATTTTCTCCTTTTCCCACAATGTTTTCTAAAGGCTTCTTTCTCAGGGTCGTCAAAAGTAGGGATTATGTGGTAATGGGTTAAGCTATTTTCCCAATGTGAAGTCTAATCTTGGATCTACATTTTCCCTACTTCGTTTTATATTCTGACCAAATCAACCTTTAAAATCTAACAACAATATTTCTGATCGTGTTCCTCGTTATAGGCATTCGATCCATCAATTCAGTGCTGTAAGAGTTCTCTTTATGTGCTAGAGACGAAATAGGAGCTTTTGTAGACAGCAAAGCTCAAGGTCGGACTGGACAGAGTTTTGGTATGGGTTAGTTCTAAATCAGTATTCGCAGGATATTCGTGACCTCAATACGAGTTGAAGTATGCCGTTAGGTTTACTCAGGATTACAGTTTATTCGGCCAAAATGCAATTAATTTCAGTGTCGCACACATTAATTGTTTCAATATGAAGTGATAGCTTCAATTATGTATTGTTTTATTTTCAACGGGTGTTTTTCCTCCACTACCTGTTATTTTGCATTTAGCTTTTCTAGTCCAAAATCAACCAATGAAATTTTGGATTGGTCCAATTTGAAAGCACTAGCAGACGACAAAATATAAGCTACTCAGAAATTGAAATTTGTTTCCAGAAAGGTAGAAAACATTGTGGGAAAAGGAGAAAATGCTGGTGACCAGCATTTTCTCTTTTTCCCACAATGTTTACAAAAAGCTTTTATCTCAGGGTCGTAAAAACCAGGGATTGTTTCAGAAAGGGTTGAATTATTTTGTCTGATCTTCCGTCGGCATGTCTATGTTCCTTTCTTCTTTCCTTCCCTCCCTCTATCCCTTCCTTCACTTCCTCCCTCTCTCCCCCTCCCCTTACTATTCGTCTGTATCACAAGGAATGAGCAATATCAGATATGGTATTGTTAGTATCAGGAATCAGGAGTAGGTCAGAAAACCGGATAACCATTATTCATTGTCAGTGATCGTACAAATTATGACAAATAGGGGGGTCTTTACCAGTACTTAAAGATCAATAGTCAGTTGAGATGGCATTGGCCAAATACGCGAGGTAATTTTGTGTTCAGTTATAAAAACCAGATTTTTCACGTATACAAAAAAAATGCCATTCATGGCATTAAGCATGTGCCCTTTCATAAATCTTTAAAGACAACTGAGGTTTCCATGGAAACCGTTCTGATTTCACAGAATAATGGTGTTTCGTTACGAATGTAAGATCACATTAAGACGCATTTTTTTTTTTAGTTTTCATCCTTGGATTCATTTTATCTCTCTTTCGAAATGTGGAGCTGCGGTAGGACAAGCGTGCTTAAAAACAAACTAACAGTTTACTTTGACACTTTAACTCAAACCGATCCAGAATTTGAAAACAGCGTGCGACAAGGAGAAATGAAGACCAATACGCGTCTATTCTTATCAGTCTAGTTCATAACTTGCTTATGTCGGTCCAAAATATCTCGGAGCTAATTTGACAAATCACAAAGCCGCCACCTGATTCTTGATCGGTTAGGTTTTGCCGAAGGTACCTATTGGAATAAGGAAAATGCAACATTCAGGTCCGTATTCAGCCATTCTCAAGAACATTCTTTGTCTTACTCTTCAAGATAATCTAACTGTGAAAGAAGCGGATCTTCTGATTGGCTAAACCATTAGGCTTAGCTAATCAGAAGTTCTGTTACTTTCGCCCTGACAAAATTCTGAAGAATAAAACTAAGAATGCTCTTAAGAATGATTGGTGTATACGGGTCTGGATTTCAGTTAACTACCAATACATCGTCTCCCATTCATTTACTCATATAAGGGCAAAACACGACTTTTCTAAAAGACATCGTGATAGGTAGGTTATTAAACATTTAATTGGTGGATTTTCTAATCCACAAATCAAATTTCTACATTTTATATGAAAAACTCATAGTTCGGTCTTTTTCAAAATAATCTTACACATTAACTCATTACAAAAATGTTAGACTGGTTCAAATTGAAAGCACATGCAGACAACAAAATAAACGCAACTCAAAAATTCAGAAAAACTCAGAAAACATTGTGGGGAAAGGAGAAAATCCTGGTAACCAGCATTTTCTCCTTTCCCCACAATGTTTTCAAAAGGCTTCTTTCACAAGGGTGTTAACAGTCAGGATTGTTTGGTAAAGGGTTAAAGATCTTGGGGAAGAAGACTTTTAAAAGTGGTCTTCTCTTTACGTGATGTTTTCTTCTCTGTCACAAATATATGAGCCGTGGGGTTTAGGCAAAAGGAAGTTAGATGCTTCTCTGTCAGGCTTTATACCAAGCAAGTCATCACATAATCATGCCTCTATACAATTTATCTAGCCTAGCAACCCACTGAATCTGAAGGTTCTTACGGGGCGTATTCCTTTCAATTGTTCCTAGCAAATTGTCCTGTGTTCTGGAATGCTGTTCTGGAATGTGCGAAAGGAATATTTCAGAACACAATACACTGTTCCGGAAGAATGTTCTGAATGAAACACGTTCGGAACATTACTCCAAACCACATCGAAATGAAAGTATATTGGCATGATGGCTGTTGCAAGTGCAAACGTCTCAGATGTGTTCGTTGAGGATATGATTAGCTGCAGAGAGAGAGTAGAGACCAGTTTACAATGCTCTTCTGTAACGAAGAAACAAATGGATAAATGCATGGCAGAAATAACCTCCCCGCCACCCTTTTCACAGAGAATGGTTCAAATTTAATCATTAGCCAGCTTTGATCTGTCACTTGTAAAATTGGGATTGTCTGCGCATGTCATATTCTTCGAAGATTCGACCTGTCTTATATGACGCATCACTATCCCCGATATCGGGCAGAGTGTAGTAATACGCGCTATAAAGTAGCAATAGAGAAAATGTTTTTTATCAATACGTTTGAGGAAAAATCTGGCCTGTTTTAGCTCCAGATTTCTCTAAACTGCTGATCATAGCTGAGTGAATCGCACAATGTAGCGTTTTATTGAGTAAATATTTATTTTAGTTTGAAATTCAAAGTAACGGTTGTCGCGTAGGAAAGTGGTTCGGTTCTGTACCCAGGATGCCCAAATTAGATAGATAAGTATTTATAGAATGCCATCTAGCTGGAGATAATGGTAACATTGACCAGTGCTATCGCATTGGAAACGCCTAACCCCCTTCTAGTTTAGTAAATTAAGAGAAATAACTGGGACAAGTTCAGAGATTTATGGAAGTATGGAATAAACAGCTGCTTTCATTTTAACCCATTACCACACAATCCCTACTTTTGACGACCCTGAAAAAGAGGCCTTTTGAAAACTTTGTGGGAAAAGGAAAAAAATGCTGATCATCAGCATTTTCTCCTTTTCCCAAAATGTTTTCTACTCTTCACAAAACAAATTTTAAATTTTCAGTCACTTTTATTTTGTTGTCTGCAAATGCTTTCGATTTGGACAAGCCTAAAATATTGTAGTTTGGTAATGAGTTAACCCTATACTCCATAGATACTCATTTCTACGCATTGCTTGTAGGAGCCTTTGGAAAACATTGTGGCAAAAGGTGAAATTGCTCGTGACGAGCAATTTCACCTTTCGTCACAATGTTTTCTATGCTATCAAAAGGCGTCATATATCCATAAAAAAACGGCTTCATCCTTGCTGTTAGTTAGGGTCAATTAGAGATACCATAGAAATGCCCTATGGGGTAAAGGATTAATGGTGATCAAAACCTATTGTATCGGTACTCAACTGACCTATCTTGTTAGAAAAGATATATGAGTAAACAAGAGAACAATAAAGATATGAGTAAAGAATGGAAATATGATCATAGGTCAACAACACCTCAGTCTACAACGAGCATTGTTGCGCTCTAAGTGTACGTTCTGGAAACCTGTTTTGAGAAGTAGAGCAATGCTTGTTGCAAACTCTTTCTTTTTTTTTCACCCAGTAACGATTTGTTAACTTGCTAAATAGTTGATTTCTCTTTCGTTCACGCGTTTGCTATTTCTGTACTAAGTAAACATTTTAATATGTCTAAACATCGCATGAACTGTCAGAGGTCATAACTTCTGATAATCCGTCCATCCGTGGCCCAATAGAAGACAGATTTGTGGAACGAAACCGATGTGAGACAAAAGTGCGTAACACAAACATCACGTACAAAGACAATAAAATGTCAGTAGAAGTGATATAAGATACAAGGGGACTTTTATTATTCTGGGATTTTTTTTCTACGCGGTATGCGATGTTCTTGGATTTTCAGGCTGAATGGTTTTCCATGGAAACCGTAACTACTCATTATATTGAGATTTGTGAACTGACGAGTTGGTACAACTATAGGCATTTACCTTGTTGGATAACACAGCATTCCGAGTACAGTAATCCTTACGCAAATCGTAGTAAAACGGGGCCTAGGAGAAGAAACATACCTTCGGTTTACTTCAAAGACCTCGTAACTACCGCTTGTTTCAAACTGTAGTTACAGTGTTTTTGAAGTAAACCGACGATATCTTGTTTCTTAACCTCGGTTGGAAGTTTTGAACATGTTCAAACATTTCCACTGGACAAAACGGACTGAGATGCCCGTTTAATGTACGGTCTGATACTCGTTCGTTACATCTGTATTTATCCGGTTTATATCAAGGACCGGTGAGCCTGGGCCTCGATCGGACCACTACCGGACTTGTAACGGATAAACCGGAGTATTTCGGACACATTGGGCGGGTGTAATGTAGAGAAATTACCCCTCCTACAAAATGACCCATGGGCCATTTCTCTACGTAGAGGAATAACCCATGGGTCATTTCTCTACGTAGAGGAATGACTCGGTTCATTAATATACGTGGTGAAATGACCCCAGAGGTTCATTTCTCTACGTAGAATATTGATTCGGGTCATTTTGAAGGGGAGGGTCATTTCCCTGCATTACACGGGAATCAAACTATTGACGCACACTTTCTACGGAATATTAAAACGTAGATAGCCTGTGTTAATGTCTCATTTTGTTCTGGTACGCTAAGATCATATACAATGGACTGTCGTGCTCGCATTCGAATAAATTGTAAAGCTGCACTCGTGCAGGCCTCAATTTGCCTGCTAGATGCTAATCTAGCCATGTATTGTCTTGCTCGAAATAAAGCAAGGATCGAGACGGAGGCAGCGCAGAGTGGTGTGTCAGGGCTACTTTCCCACATTACCATCGTTGAAAAAATGGTCAGCGTTGGGAAAAGAATGAATTGTGTCGCACTGATTACCTGTCTTCCCCCCCCCCCCGTTACGTATCCGTGAGCCGGTCTGACCAAGCCTTAAAGGATAAAACGGCTGTAATCTTTGATCAATGTAATCGAAGAACAAGGAAGAGTCGAGGTCAGCTATTTATAGAATACTTGCGAAAAGATAACTCTTTTTTCTTCCCTTCGTGGACACTTTATAGTCCGGTCTGTTAACTCGATTTTTTAGCAAAATGTTTACACTCCGGACGAAAGCAACAAATTTTGCATACAGTTAATAGACATCATTCCGAACCATTTGCGCCTGGTGTGCCCGATTTTAGTGGCCTAGTTCATTAATTACTGCCTATTATATATTCGGATACATGTAGTGTCCGAATACTCTTCCTTTGTATTTTATCAGAACACATATATTAGTATCTCACAATGATTTGATCGCTGAGGGTCGATCAAAACGCTTTCAAATTTAAGAGAACTTCATTTCTTTATCGAAAATTTGGTTTTTTGTTTACTTTGTATGTGCATTTTGGTTTATTTTCAGTAATACAGATATGAATAAATCCGAAATGATACCCAGAATGGGCATTTTTGTAATTTTTTCACTTTTATATGAAGTTCCGAATTTTTTGAAAGGTCCAAAAAAACCTAAAACGGCTGTGCCGGTAGTTTTATTAATCATCTTTTTCGAAGATACACACACACAAAAGAATGTCGTTTTATCAATCTTTCGGTAGACTTCAGAGACTAAAGCAGTACCATAAGCGTTATTTTCTGTCGGGCGTGTTGATAGAACTTTTAGTATGCAGACTGCATTAACCCTTAGGCTGCCAAGCGCGACTTAATGACCTTTTGCAGACAATATAGACTAAGATCAGACTACGAAGAACGTGCCGTCTGATCCTAGATCATCTACACTGTCCGATACGGAGATATTTTTCCTCGAGATATTCCTTTGAAATAACATTTGGGATTTTACGATCGGCTTTAAAGTGTCATTTAATTAGTAGGATAAGGTTTAATAATTTGAAAACAAATCCCCCAGCCCATTCCGAAAGAAATAAGCGCAGATATACGTACAGTTAAACTGGGGCCGATTAAATCAGGTTACATAATCATGAATGCATTTAAAAACCGAAAAAAAAAGGATGCTCGGGCAGAAAAAATGCATCTTTTAGGTCCAGTAATTAGAACAAACTTATCCCCTGTAACAGATTTTAATCATTCCAAACCTTTACAAGTGATATCAACGTAAGGCTGAACGGGATAAACACTTAATTATGACACGTGTGTGTTAGTCGGTGCTCTGCTCGAAGTTCTGTTTTTTCTAGAAGGAATGTGAGGTTTGAGATTTGAATTGAATTTTGTTATTACGATAGTAAATTTATAAGGTAGTTCAAACAGGAACATGACAAAAATGCAACTATAGAGACCTTAAATATTATTTCAAAGTCAGGATTTTCGCTGTAACTTGAAAAAATGTATAATATCCCAGTTTTTTGGTAAATGAACTGTCTCTTTCTATTTGCAGAATACTGGAACGATTTTTTTAAAACAAAAATTATTACTTCAGTAGTTTAAATAAATCAAACTACCGATTCCTGGATTTCGAGCCAGTACGTTAAAAAACGTAGCCACGGAATTCGGCAAACATTAATTGATCAATCAGACATAAAAATAGGAAAGGTCTACTGCAGTTATATTAATGTTATTTTTCTCCCTTTTCCCCAATTTCTTACAATACTGAAACTTCATCAACTCTTTACCAAACGAAAATTTGAGACTTGCCATAATTGTAAGCCTTTGCACACAATTTGAATATGACCTGAAAAAATGAAATTGTTTGTAAGAAGGATAGCAAATGGAAAAGGAGAAAAAGGTGGTTACCAGAACTTTATCACTTTTCTACAACATTTTTAAAAACTATATTTCTCAGGGTCGTGAAAAGCTTGTGTTATGCGGGATAGGGTTTTAAGTTACGGTGAATGTTTTTACCCGACGACGTCCATATACTTAGTATATGGGCGACGGACAAAAGTCCACTGGACAAAAGCCCACTGGGCAAAAGCACACTGCTAATTTTGACAGGGAGGACAAATGCCCACTGCTTATAAAAAGAAGTATATAAAAAATAATTTTTTAATCATTTTTGTAGAAAAAACACAGAGATTTAATGATCAGAATGATCAAATTGCTTTTTTTTTTCTTCTCAATGTTTAATTCTCTGCAACATTTCCCACTCTTATAACAATCATGTGAAAGAAGAAGAAAATGCTGCTTATCAGCATTTTCTGCTTTTCACATAACGTTTTCTGCTATTTGTAGAGACAAGTCACATAATATATACGAAACTTATTAATTCCATACATGATTAGAACTAAAAGTTCTATTGGGCTATTGTCCCAGTGGGTTTTTGTCCTAGTGGGCTTTTGTCCAGTGGGCTTTTGTTCCATTGGGTTTTTGTCCTATACCCAGCATATGGAGACGATAGAGTAAAGGTGGTTCAAATGGTTGTAATTGTCCTTGAAAAAGTAAAACATATTGTTGAAGCTGGAGAAAGATTGCTTTTTTTCCCCAAGATTTTCTCTCACACTTTGAAAATTCATTTTTCACAGATATTTTTGAACGGTTTCAAGACAGTTCCCCGACAAGACAGTTCCCCGACACAAGTTTTGGAGACAGTTCCCCGACAGATTTGGAGACAGTTCCCCGACACTTTTGAAGACAATTCCCCGACACTTTTGTTCGATGTCAAACAACAAAATAGATATTATTGTATATAAAAAGAAATTTTTGATAAGGGATTATATGGATAAATGATCTTTTGAGACTAATTGAAGTCTTTGTTCATGTATGTGATTGGCGAGTATGTACATTTGATCATCGTGGTAACGGCCATAACTTAGTTTGAACAACTTGACAGCCTATCGTCACAAAATATCAAGACATAATCGAAATTACATGTACATTCTCCGAAATGCTGTGCATACAAAGAGAGAACTACAACATACATGCATGTAAAATTGTTCGAGTGTACAAGATAAACAGAAAAGGTATTTCACTCGGTAACACCTTTGCCCCCCCCCCCCCCACCCCCCTCTGTACTGTAGGCCTATTTCTATAAAACAGGGGAAAGCATGTAGACCTGCATGTAACTTAACTACAAATTATTAAAGACTTTATAGAATCAACACAAAATACTCATTTTGATGCTGGCTAAAAGTGCCCTTAAAATTCTGTTATGTTCAATACAGTCGTGATTCATTGTGAATTCATCCATGAGACAATAACTACCCGTCAATTCATATATAGCAATCTTCTTCACAGGGTACAGATAATTCGTGCACAATATCAATTATCCACGAATATTTCAGTTTCTCATGATTATCAATTATAATTGTGTTAATTCTACAGTAGAAAAGGTCATTTTCCATGAAACAAAAGTATCGGTGAACTGTCTTTAAAATTGTCGGGGAACTGTCTCCAAATCTGTCGGAGAACTGTCTCCAAATCTGTCGGGGAACTGTCTCCAAAACGTGTGTCGGGGAACTGTCTTGTCGGGGAACTGTCTTGTTCCCTTTTTGAACTATACATTGATTACTTTTTTTTGCAGGGGGTGGGGGCGGTGTTGAGGTTGGGGATGTGAGACAAAAAATAGAAAGTGGGACAAATCAGCACGTGTGCCCCCTTTTTTTCGGGTCGCCAAAACACGAAGTACTTTGGTAAAAGGTTAAATAGCTGTCCAGTGTCTTCAGAGAAACAGGGACAGTACATTTACTGATATTACAGCACTATTATCAAACCGTCTTTGTTGCGTTTTCAGGCATGTTCCTATTGACGAGTAACTTCATGCTATAGATCATGAGCAAAAGAAACGTGGCTTCAGATCAAATTTCAAACCTTCTATACCGTCTTCACAAAATATTTATTCAAACTTCATTTTGAGCATTTAAAGATGTGAAAATGGGTAAAGGGTTAACTCGGTGTTCCTTTGATCTCGGTATCGCACTGCAAGGTGGGTGACCTTTAGAAAAGTTGTAATGTACCGTCTTCTTACAGATTTACAAACATGTGTCACATTAAACTGACTCTTCCGTATCTTTTGTTTTATATTAATTAATTGTGGTGATCATTAATGGACGGGATTTTGAATTATACACAGGTTACTGAGGATTCATTCTTAGTCTCTATAGGCCTATGCTCTTTATTTCAATACGATCTCATAAAATGCATATTTTGTCTGTTTATGATTATTTTTTTTCAAAGGCAATATCACGAAATATTACTAAATTGTGTTAGAATTGATTTCCTCTAGATTTTTTGCTATGTCATTTTCTTTTCAGTTGTTAATTTGTCCAAATTTAAAGGGTTTGCGAACGGGACATACAACATTTGTCACTGAAAAAAAAATGCTTCGGATAAAAAGAAAATATGCGTTATATCAAATGTAATCGGCAAATCGTCTATTGCATTGTATGCGGAAATCTGAAGGGTTTTCAATTTGTCCTACTGATCGACCAAATTCAAAGGAATCCTAAACGCAAAATTCAGTCAGTTCTTTTTAAGTATGTAAAGTGCAAGCAAATGACAGGCAAGTGGACGGACAGATAAACACACTGATACGAAAAACATATAGAATATTCATAAAATCAATCCTAAAATACAGATGTGCCTTTAAAATGGCAAAATACTTCTGAAACACCATTTTTGTCGATCATACATTGTGACTAAACGGGAAACAACCAAATTACTGTTCTACAAAGGAAGAGTATTCGGACAGTACAATTATCCGAATTTCAAATCGCTATAAAAATTGATCTAGGGACTTAAAATCGGGCACACCCCTTTTTTTCGTTTTAGAAACGTATTATTTACATCATATAAAATTTTCACACTTTCGTCCGGCGGGTAAACATTTTTGAGCTAACAGACCGGACTATTAGCCGAATGGATTTTTGTTACACGGAACATCCACCTTATGAGCCCTGTAAAATATAGCATGTACTGTATTGTGTGTCGATGCTGTTATTATCAGACTGTACGTGCTGTACAGTGTTGCCCTGATCTACAAAACCCTTAAAATTGTATGGATCGTGACGTCGCCCACATAGAGTACAGAAATTATAATGGTGGTGCCTGGTGCTCTAAGGGTTGGAGCTACTCGAAATGATAACAATATAGATGAAAATCACACAGCAAATAGCCTGTGTAATATTTTTTAATATTCTAAGATATCGTAAACATAAAGTAATCTCTTTTTTTTTCCTTACTCGGTGCATTAATTTCGTTGAGTCGTAGGGTTAAAGTTATTACTGAACGTATTACTGTACATATACAACCCTTTACGTCGCTGCTGGTTAAAGGCATGGTATAGCTCTTGAAATTTATATCAGAAGTTTTACAGGTTTGTACAAGGGCTATGCAGAAATTGGTTCAAACTACTGTTTATTAAACGAAATATAATGGTAGTAGTTATTAAAATGTTGTGGTCAAATAGATCCAGACCTTTAAAGACTTAACAGATGATTTTTTGCGTGTGTGTGGCTGCGATTTCAGGAGTAAAATAAACGTATAGTTTGTGCCAACTGTGCAGGCTATGATTAGAATAATTTTGGAGATGTCATGCAAAAGTTTTCGTTTCTGGAGTAAAAATGTAAAGATTCACTGTCTTGCAAGTATGCTAAGATACTTTTTGACAAGCAGGAAAATGATCATGAGAAAAAGTTGTTGAATGTATTTTTTCTTTAAATGAAACCCAAAGAAGAGATCACTGATAGAAATGAATACATGTACAAGTAAACGTAATTATGTGAATAACGATTTTAATATCACTTAACATCACTTCTGATAATAAGTGAACCGCAGTGTTGCCTTTGATGCCCCTATAGAAGTTTTCTTTCTAACATCATCTTAATAAATGGAAAATGCTGTACTTGAATGCTATAGATAAATATATTGTGTTGGAGGAGAGTCAAATACATGTACATGTGCTTCTTTTTCATAAGTTAGAAAGAATTTTAAGAAATTCTGTCACTGACAATCAACCTGCATAGATGTATTGGCTGATGTTAACAAATATTTCTTAAATCATTGAAATTTTGTAGAAAGCCAAAAGTATTCACAGACACCAAAATGAATGTTTCAAAAATGAATAAAGTTTTCTATTTTTACTAGTAGAAAACATTGTGGGAAAGGGAGAAAATGCCGGTTACCATGCAGTTCTCTCCTTTTTCTACAAAGTTTTCCCCTTTTCGCCAGGTTCGTAAAAACCCAGGATTATGTTGGAAAGCATTAATTTATTAGCTACAATAATTGTAGTACATATACTAGTAGTATCTGGAGCTGCAGTTTTGTTTGCCTTTGTGGTTTTTTTGACATATATTAAAATATTTTGCTGAAAGAAAGTTATAGGACAAACAGGGTTTACAACTGTATGAATATGACTTGCTATCCATGTTGTCAATTTCTTTGCAACTGGCTTTTGAAATAGAAGCTCCTTTATACAAGCGCTTTACAGGTGTAGTTTTTACACCTGTACTTGCCCTTTCTTATGTATGAATTTGATTAGTGTTATATATAATTTTTTTATATATACCCCCGACCTATAAATTAGAAGGTGGTAAACTAGTTCCACCATGTCTCTACATTCTTATATCAATTTGTCATTTGTTTTTTGTTTCTCTGTTCAACTCAAAAGCACTTTTACCTTGGAACTTAAAACGTAAACAAGTTTGCCTTTGGTCTAAGGAGGTGAATTACTGTCTTTGTGTCACATGGGTGAAAGGTCAATGTCACTTGAGAACTTAGTATGAAAATTGTGTTGCTTCAGTGCTAGGGCACTTGTTTGCGTGTGAGTATGCTTTGTGACGGCTCTAAATAAATGTGTATGTTTTTTTTTTCTGAATCAATGAAAAATAAAAGCTGAATTTGTTTTTTTCTGGCATTCTTTTTGTTTTCTATAAGTTTTGTTTAAACTCGACTTTAAGGTTTGGAAAAGCTGCCAGTGGTAGTCTTGTGCTATGTCTCACCAATTTTATATTAAAATGTCTTACATATCTTTGTTTTAGCCAGAAATAAATGAGCTATGCTTTGGCAAAAGGGGGCTTCTTGCATCGTCGTGCATGGATCAATCCAAGCAAGACAAAAATAATTATTGATCCATAATAGCTTCTTTTTCTAACAACTCGCTTCGTTGTTGAGTAGACAGATCCTCCGACGTACAGAAAATTGACCCATGGCGAAGTTTCAGCCCAGGTCAGCCTATGCAGACTGCACAGATTGACCTAGGTCTATACTTTTTGCAGATCAGTTAAGGCCCCTTTTCACTTATAAGTCAAGTATAAGTGAAACCTGTGCAAAGAAAATTATAATATCTGTAGCTGGCACAAAGCCGCTGCCTTCAGTGCGTCAGCGCTTTGAATTATTATACAGAATGGACCCAGATCAGACTGAATGAAGATTGATCTTTGGCTTTTTTGTTAGTGAAAAAGGTTGTGTCTAAAACGATACGCTGGGCACGGTTAATAGACGAAGAAAAAAGTCCAAGGCTGTTCTGACGCCGAATTCTACGTTATTTCGAGGGGATGGGGGATATCATAGTGATAGTTCACTTATTTGTATATTTTCACAAAATCAATAATATCAGTCAATTTCCGAGCAGAGTTTTCGTTCGTTACTCTCACCGTACATCTCTGCGATGTGCTAAATGACAAGAATCTTGTCAAGCCAAGGAATAGATGTTTTGTTAGTGTTTAACTGTTTCATGTGTAACATGATACAGTAGACAAAGGAAATATGATTCTGGATACATTATAGGTGTATTCAAACTGATGAATTTACCTGTATACAATGGGACTGTTTTTTTTTTTCGAGCTCCTTTACTGATCAATTTTAACAAAAATGGCTGTACCCATGAGTGATGACAACAGTTTTGACACACCGATGGATCTTAGTATATTAGATTAAAAAAAAAACAAGTTATTGTCCTTTATGAGACATTTAAGCTTATCAGAAAATCCCTCTTTTTCACATTTCCTACCACTTAGCCTGATTGGCCGTATGCTGTTTGAACAGCACACAAAGTATTCGATATTGGTCTTTCTTTCACCGGCGTTTGTGTCGCTATTTTGAGTTCTGGTCATGTGACGAAAGAATTAGGTAATGACGGAGCCCATTACAGAGTTGAATGTGAATGATCCGGAGTGCAAGAGAGTGAACATCAGTTTGCCTTGCCGTGTAATGCAGAGAAATGACCTTCCCTATAAAATGACCCATGGGTCATTTCTCTACGCAGTGAAATGACTTCTGGGGTCATTTCTCTACGAAGAATAATGACCCGGGTCATTTTGTAGGGGAGGGTCATTTCTCTGCATTACACGGGCAGATAAAGAAAACATACCAATTTCCATCATACAGACGTCCTTCCGACCAACCGTAGCTGGTGGCTTTGGAACACAACATGACTATTAAAGTAAATTGCCCTCGTGGCATTTTTCCATACCTTATTGGCTAAAAACAACAACTAAAAAAAAAAGATTAATACCCTGTGAACATTAGATTGAATAGATCTGCAAAAGGTACAGTGTATCCAACTAGATCAGCCTGCGCAGTCAACGATGAAACTTTTTGCTTTTTCGACTTTTTTGGCCATTCTACCGCACGATTTTTGTAGTTATCAGACAAAACAGATTTAATGGGATCCTTTATCATGTGATGACTTGACTGTTTATAGTGCATCACAGAGTTGCATTAACCAGAGCTGCAGATAGAGGGAGTGATTTTGATTTCAAAATTGAAAATATTCATTATTCTCAACTAAACCCTATGCTGTGGGTACTCATTAGAATCGTCTCATCCAGACGATTCTAGTGAGTACCCACAACATAGGGTTTGGAAGAGAAATAATGGATTTAGAATACAATCACTCCTTCTTATCTGGAGCTCTGATTAACTCATTACCAAACGACAATTTTTGGTTCGTCCAAATCGAAAGCATTTGCAGATGACAAAATAAAAGTAACTTATAATTTGAAATTTGCTTTGTAACGGGTAGGACGGGTAGGAAACATTGTGGTAACCAGCATTTTCTCCTTTTCCCACAATATTTCCTGAGGGCTCCTTCCTTAGGGTTGTCAGAAGTAGGGACTGCGTGGTAAAAAGGTTAAACCTCCATTATCAGTGCCCTGCTCAAAGACATCACAAAGGTGAGCAATTCATATGTCACTGTGTACAGAACTCGGACTCAATTTCGTCAAAGTTTGTCCACCCACACAGGCAGAAATAGTTCGTTTCTTCGTCTTACAGATATTTTATTTTTCAAAAGCATTGGCATCGCAAAAATTGTTCGCAGCAACCAATTTCTTCCTTAGCTACTATGTTTACATATCCATTAAAAGTTAAACCTACTTTCGTGTTTATTTTTTCTTGATTTGAAAAAAAGGCTGTACAGTCGCCTGACTATAATGCAATTTAACTCATTGCCAAACGACAAAGTTTTAGGTTCATCAAAATCGAAAGCATTTTCAGACGACAAAATAGAAGTGACTGAAAATTTGAAATCTGTTTTGTGAACGGTAGAAAACATTGTGGAAAAATGAGAAAATGCTGGTTACCAGCATTTTCTCCTTTTCCAACAATGTTTTCAAAGGGCCAGTTTTTCAGTGTCGTCAAAAATAGGTGTCGTCAAAAATAGTGGTAGTGGATAAAAAAAAAAACATTCCAGTCATAAAAGAGCACCTTTTTACATTATCAACTGTACAGTTCTTTCCGATTGGTTGGCGTTCTGATCTGTAACTTGGTGGTGCGGGTTCGATGCAAACTTTTCTTTGAACAGGTTTTTTTCCCCGCCTCCAGCTTCTATTGTCAGTATAAAAAGCAGTCAATAGCTTAGAATGAAAGTTATGTCAGTACTGTTGTGAGAAAGCCAGGAAACACACACGTAGGAGCACTGACCGCTGTGGTATGACTTCAGCTGTTTAGAGCGGCGTTAAACTCCGATACAAGCAAACTTCAGGTTCGCAAAATTAATGTTGAATTCTACAGACCTTAACCCTTTACCAAACAATCCCTGGTTTTTACGACTCCGAGATAGAAGCCTTTTGAAAACATTGTGGGAAAAGGAGAAAATGCTGGTAACCAGCATTTTCTCCTTTTCCCACAATGTTTTCTACCCTTCCCATAGAAAGTTTTAACTTTTCAGTCACATACATTTTGTCGTCTGCAAATGCTCTCAATTTGGACCAGTCTAAAAGCTTGTCGTTTGGTAAAGGACTGAATCCTTATCTTGCTACATAAATTACTGGACTACTTTCAGACCGATATCAAAAACCCGATTGATGCTTATATTTTCATTAAAAAAATATCTCCTTATAAAAATAATAATAATAATCAGACTGCTGTTTTGTGCAGTCTGATCTTGGTCTACACTGTCCACAAAATGGTCAGTGTATCGCCGCGTTCAGCATTTTAGTGTTATGAGTCAACTAAGATGCTTTATCGTCGTCAATATTTTTGAAATGGACAGCAAAGAAACGAAAAAAAAAATGCGAATTAAATAATTTAACTTCTTTTATTCATATCACAAAGTTCGGATTTTCTAAGAAAACAAATGCAGTTATTATATTGGTAATCGGATATCCCTATAATTTGTAAAAGTAATTATCTATTATGAAAAAAATCGCGAATTAAATAATTAAACTTCTTTTATTCCTATCACAAAGTTCGGATTTTTCCAAGAACAGAAAAGCAATTATTTTCATTGGTAACCTCGTGTTCCTAGAATTTGTACAAGTTATTATCTATCATGAAAAAAAACATACCCAGGTTAGACTATTCCGCTTTACCCAAACACTACAACCCTAAGCTGTGTAGGAGGCCTAGCTTGCGCCTGGTTCAGACACCTCGGACTGGCCTAGATTGAGTATACGCGTACCCTATATCTATCGTACAGTTTCACACTAGTGATCACATGTGAGTGCCCGTCATTTTTATCAGATTTTCTCTTGGTAAAATATCTTTGGTGTGGAAGGAAATGGGGGACAGACCGTTCGAAACAGGCCTAGTTTATCACTTTATAAGTGAATATCAAAATGAAAAGCTACTCTTAGAAGCACAAATACTTGCTTTTTCCTGGTCTTCTACAACATACTTATCTTTTGCAGACATTATTCCTCTAACACATCTGAAGAGAAAACATTTTGAAAATATCTGAGAATAACAAAGAAAATGCGTGACGTAACAGTAAACTAGGCCAATATAAAAATATGCTCAGTAAGGCAATTCTCTTCTTTTGCCACGCCGTTTTCTAATGTTATTTCGATTATTTACATCAGAGACACTACATAAAACCTGCATAATTTACGAAAAGGGTTACACACAGGAAAAGTCAATAACGGACACAACCCGGTGTTGACCGCTGTTTGACCTTCCATAGCTATTCACATTGTACTGTTTACCCATCTCCCTAACTTGACGTAGCGATGTTGTGGAGATTTACCCCGACTAGTACCTTCTTTTGATTATTAGGACAACCGATGACCCTTCCAAAAAAAGAGTGAACCAAGATCTTATCGCACAAAAGTGAAGTGTGATCTTGATCTGCTCTTTTAGATATTGAGCCAGATGTTTGAGCTTTCAGGACTACGTGTGTGTAAAGCAATATACAGATTTAGAGAAGACAATATGTATGGCTCTTTAATGACCAAGGCTCCAGTTCATTCGGGCTTTACGGAGGGACAAATACGGGTGGTCATATGATAGACCTCTGCAAAAAACACCTCATATTTTAATGTCATGTTTGAACAAGGCCGAGGGTAAAATATTTCATTTACCTGTACGTTGACCCCGTGACCTTGGGGAGTTATGTGGGTTATCTGGTGAAAGTTTATAGATTTCTCTAAGCCCCGAACTTTATTCAATTTAGGTTCGTGCGTTGTGTTTCTTCCTTTTTTAGCTTGAGTCTCAGCTCGGCCCTGTGATCTTTTCGGAATTTGACGAAGGTCTAAAAATTTAACCCTTTAACCAAACAATGCCTGGTTTTCACGACCCTGAGTTAGAAGCCATTTGAAAACATTGGTGGAAAGGGAGAAAATGCTGGTAACCTGCATTTTCTACTTTTCCCACGATGTTTTCTTCCCTGTTGGAAAAATATCAATTTTTGAGTTATGTTTTGAGTTTTGTTGTCTGTAAGTGCTTTCAACTTGTACTAGTCTAAAATTTGGTCGTTTGGTAAAGGGTTAAACGAGCCTTCCCTCTCATCGCTGAGCATTGTTTTAAATTAGCTTACGTGGGAAAGCAGCCGATTGTTATGTATTGATAAAAAGAACCGATGCCGCCTTTCTTACCATTATCAAGATGTCAATATACCAAACAATAAACATGACATTTCTTTTATTTCTATTTCTTTTAAATGAGACTATGTAAAGGGTACTAATTTGTAAATATTGGAACATTTTTTTTTTCTTTGTTCAATATGAAGAGAAATAATGAGAAGGAAACTTGCCTATTTGTTTCTAATGTTTTTGTGAAAATTGAACTTTTCAATCAGACGATTGTTTTTTCAAGATTTCAGGATAAAAATCTTAATCCAAATCATCCATGAAAAAGAAGCAACCGCTGCTAAAACATTAACAGAAAATCCATCAAGAACTTAAGTAATAAGTTATAAGGTTAATTAGCTATAGGAAATATTAGCAGTAGCTACCCTTGTGTATTGTTTTCTTAACCCTTTACAAAGCAATCCCTGGTTTTCACGACCCTGGGAAAGAAGCGTTTTTGAAAACACGATGGGAAAAGGAGAAAATGCAGGTAACGAGCATTTTTTCCGTTTCCAACAATGTTTTCTACCCTGCAGGAAGCAAATTTTAATTTTTGAGCTAGTTCTGTTATCTGCAAACGCTTTCAATTTGGACTAGTCTAAAATTTTGTCGTTTGGTAAAGAGTTAAATTGACCGGTGAATACATGTAGGTCCGCAAAATAAGCAGAAGTCCAGATAAGAGGAAGTGATTGTATTCTAGATCTATTATTTCTCTTCCAAACCCTATGTTTTGGATACTCATTAGAATCGTCTCAAAGAGACGATTCCAATGAGTACCCATAACATAGGGTTTAGTGAATAATTATCAATTTTTTTCTAATTTTGAAGTCAAAATATCCCCCTCTATCTGAAGCTCTGTTGAAAATGTCCATAATTGTTATTTATCGCAAATTACTATTTATTCTTCAATTATATAAACCCATAGATACGTGTCAGTCAGTATAAAAGTATATAAACCATAAATACGTGTCAGTCAGTGTAGAAGTATATAATTCCATAGATGCCTGTCAGTCAGTATAAAAGTATATAAACCCATAGATACGTGTCAGACAGTATAGAAGTGTATAAACCCATGGATACTTGTCAGTCAGTATGGAATACTGAACCCATAGATAGTTGTCAGTATAGAAATATATAAACCCATAGATACGTGTCAGTCAGTATAGAAGTATATAAACCCATAGATACGTGTCAGTATAGAAGTATATAAACCCATAGATACGTGTCAGTCAGTATAGAAGTATATAAACCCGTAGATACGTGTCAGTAAGTATAGTCAGCTACGCTGTCCCTTGGCTGAGAGTCTAACAAACCTCTTATCAAGGTCATTCTATCTATCTTGCGTGTTCCATACACAAGACAATTGCTTGGAATCTAATAAAACCCTGCCAAGATTATTTTACGACGATACTAATTATCTTGTCCCGACACAGAGAGTTAATTAATCCGCAATGTTCCGTGAAAAGGGGGCATCTGCAACAAGTATCCAACAGCCTGTGCAGTCCGCACGGCATAATATGGGTCAAACTGTCTTTATATTTGTGACCCACCACGCAAAAAAGGGCCATCCGGGAACTCTGTTCATCAATTAGATGAAAACTGATCGACGATAGTGCAGATCAGTTGAAGTTGATATTTCAAAAATGATTGACCACTTTTCACTCAGAAAATGTCATTAAAGTGAAAAGTGTCAACCCTTGTCAGCCTGCTCGTTTTCGCGCAGTCTGACCAGGTTTGACACTTCACTTTTCGCAGTTCCCAGAAGGTCCCTTTTTGCTTTATGGGACACATTTGTAAATTTCCTGTATGATTCGGAATGTTGTCAGACAAAATGGGTTTTACGAATTCATAACTACGTGATAACTAGCTTGATAATTGGCATGTAACACGCGAAAAGGGACATTTGGACATTTGCGTTATGTGTCGTCTCGGATCAGCCTTCACAGTCCGTGCAGGCTAATCCGAGACGGCACTTCACGACTACATACGATTTTGTCTTACATTAGACTCGCACAAAACTGAAAGTTATAATTGGCCTGCAATACGCCAAAAGGGGAATTCGGACATTTGCGTACAATGTCGTTTCGGATCAACCTGCGCAGTCCTCGCAGGCTAATCCGAAACAATATTTACCGTTTCTATGTAATTTACTGTTTTGTGAAGGTCTACTGTAGTACAAAATCTAATGGAGTCGTAAAGTGCCGTCTCGGATTAGCCTGCGCGGACTGCGCAGGCTAATCCGGAACGACACTTTACGCAAATGTCCGAATGCACCTTTTCGCGTGTTGCACTCCATATAAGAACGGAAAGTTTCATCTCAGACTAGTCTGCGCGGACTGCGCAGGTTGATCTGAAATGACACTTTACGGAAATATCCGAATGTCCCTTTTCACGTGTTCACAGGCCATATAATACATTGGGAGGGGGGGGAAATGAGTTAAATCCCTTTTCCCAAGAGTATCACCGAATTACATTAGTCGAAGCACTACTAAGAGAAAACATACTGTTTCTTTACCAATGTTCAACATTTTATATGCCGAAAAAAATAATATACTTATTCAAAATGAAAGCGTTTGCAGACGACAAATCAAGTTGTGACTTAGATGACGGAATCATTTGTAAAAGTGGATAAAAATTGTGGGAAGAGGAGAAAATACTGGATGTCAGCAAACACAAGACTCTGTGGTTATAAGTTAAATTGTTATTTCCGAAACTCACTTTGCAGTGGGGAGTTTAACAGCGCCCTTGTGTTCGAGCGCAAGATATTTTGTTGAAAATTAAACTGTGACCATGTCGAGGTCAGTTTTTAACATGCCTAGGCATGAAGTATGACTATACAGAAGTAGCAAGCATTTTCTACTTTTCTCGATTTGTGTTCCACCATTTCCGAGACAGGTCCTGTCATTTCGGCGACATCTATCATGGTATTTTATGTTGTCTACAAATATTTTGTATATAAACTGTGAGTCTAAAATCTGACGGGTTTCTATTGAAAAGTTTCAAGTATTAAGGCATGAGAGGCATAAATCCTGAAAGGTAGTGGTATCAGTTTCCTTTCTGTGTGAGGTAAGACCTACAATCTGAATTCGTCATTATACTTTTGACCGAATGTTCTATCAGTTTCACTTATTTAACCTTCAAGCAGTTGCCGATAATTAAGAGTAGAATCCCTTTGAATTTGAAGATGGTTTTGTCCATAGTTTAACGTTAGGTTTAATCTACGACGTCAGCACACTTTTCAATCCACCACTTGCAGTGATAGAGCAAAAATGGCTATAGTCACAGCAGCTGTCATCAGCCGTCAAAAATGAAGGACAGCAGAAACTCCTGACCTCCACTAAAGGTCATCGTCCAAGCCTTGTGAAAATTACGACGCTTCATGTTTGACGACGTTTTCCCTTATAGAGAGTAAAACACGGGTATGAAACTTTATTTCAGAGCCAATGGCTATGACGATATAATCTTGTGTTGGTCTTCCGGCTCCGAAAATATCGGCTCAAAAGACATGTGGGAAAAAAAACGGGCAAGCTCGATTTCTTTGTACAATTGTGTTCTTATGTCTTTTAATTTTGAAAAAAAAGAGAATGTCATATAATGTTTTAGTCTTTCGACGTATTTCTACATCATTAAAAGTTTAAGAATGTGTACAGTGTTATATGAATAGACTGTGCCTTGGGTTGACCGTAGCCAAAAATATACGTCAAGGACCTTATTACAGTCCGATTTTGCCATTAAATAAGTAAATAGCAAATAAGATAGAGTTTTGCCATCCATAAGCGTGAATTACTGTCTTGAACTTTTCTATTAGATTTTGACAAAGAATCGATCAGAATGAACATACACAATGAAAAAAAGGACATAGATAAACAGAGGCTCCGATTATGTGAGTCAGCTCTAGAATTGTGAACCTTCTCTAAATATGTTGATCGGCACCGATTGATTAGGACTTTCTTTCTTCAAAATCTTAGTAGTCGGTTAATTATTTGAGACATCTATACGTCCTGTATATTTGTTAGTACCCTTCACTTGGAAAGTAAGCAATTTGTTTGATGAAACGTGGCCGAACTTTTCAAAATACACAGGATTAATATTATTGCAATCGAAAAATGCTGTATTAGGCCTACATTTGTTTAACTAAATGATGGCGCAAATGACTCAGACAATATTGTATGACACGTTCTACAGCTTTCAATGGAGTAGAAAACTCGTTGAAAGACCATAGCATTGACATTCTTTCAAAATTCAAACACAGGTCTAGTGAGACAGAGGCTTCAGGCATTATCAGGCTAAAATTACACGTTCTACACCGACCGCAATCGGTTTATGATTATGTCAGGACGAGGTTAGACGGTCTAAGAACTAGTATGATGTGACGGGGTTTATTCATCCGTTAGCTCGGTGTTACCAAACCTTAACTCTTTGGCTGCTAGGCGCTACTCGCTGACCTCTTGCGGACAGTGTCGAAAACGTAAAGTCTGATCTGTACAAAAGGTGCATTCTGGATCTTGGATCAACACTGTCCGACAATGAGATATCTTTATCTTCAAAATGTAAATTTGAGGTAGGGTATATTTATGTTTTACCATCGAGAATGTGGACGATAATTGCATGAATTGTGTCTATGCCAGACGACAAGATTCTAGAGACTAGTCCAACTAGCCTACTAAGGCATCGCGCAAGAAAGGAATCATCTTAGGGTGTATCAATTGTATGGTGTTTAACGCCGTTTTCAACACTATTTCAATTATATCCCTGCTGCCTGTGTACCTGTCAATGCTTTCCTGGAATTCCTTTTACCAGTACTTTGAACATATTTCTCAAGCCGTTGTCTGATTTTCCGCCATTGTCGTAATGATCAGTGGAGAAAAGAGAATATATCGTATCCCAAGTAATGTACTACTCTCATCAGTCCTTGGACAGAAATGTACCTACTTGGGGACTCGAACTAGCAACCCTGCGTTGCGCTACCATGCTCGGCTTTGGTCAAGGATGAATGTGTCATGGAACTGCAGTACATGCTTACCCATGACTGCATTAGATTATGTTAACCCTTTATCAAACGACAAATTCTTAGACTGGTCCGAATTGAATGCATTCTCAGACGAAAAAATAAATGTGACTCAAAAATTGAGACAGGACTTTTGAAGAGTAGAAAGCATTGTGGGAAAAGGAGAAAATGCTGGTTGCCAGCATTTTCTAATTTTCTAATTTTCCCTCAATGTTTTCAGAAGCCTTACCTTTGGGTCGTTAAAACCAGGAATTGCTTGGTAAAGGGTTGAAGAAAAAATAAACAGTAAAGATCCATTTAAATAAAAAAAAAAGAAATCGTTTTACTGGGAACGAAAATATTTTTCTTAACCCTTTACCATCCGAAAAAATTGTGAATCAAATCTTAAGCATTTGCAAAACGAATAAGACCTAGCTCAAAATGAAGAAATGGTCTTTGGGAGGGAAAAAAAGTTTGTCGGAAGAGTAGAAGATAATGGCTACCAGAATTTTCTTGTTTTCCCTCAATGTTTGCGAAAGTCCTCTTCCTCGGGGTTGCCATCTTTGCGAGCCAAAGTTACGATCCACTACGTGGATCTTACCTTGGCTGATTGAGCCCGATTTCGAGATTCCTGCGATGCGCCCTCTATTGGATGCTGGTTATTACCCCCCTTTACATAATAACTCTTAAAGCCAATGAAATATCGTTTAACAAACCGCTTGCGAATATAAATGAAGCGATAAGCAGACATCCACGTGGGTTACTATGTTTACCTTCTATTCGTAAGGTAGCGACCTTGTTCTATTTTTATCAAAGATGAAATGCTACGTGCGATTTCACTCGTTGCAGTTAGAGCGGGCTGCATCCAATGAAAAAGCGTACCGGGGGAAATGTTAAAATCAAGCTCGATCCGCCAAGGCTAGAGTAGCGCAGTGAATCGTCAGCCTTTGCTTGCAAAGATGCGGGGTTGCTTAATTCTTGAGCTTGTGTGGAAGAGTTATCATGCACCTGTTTAATATATACTGGACAAAAAAAAATTTAGGATCATTATTTTGTTTTAGCGTACTTTTGAGAAAGAACTGTATTTTGGGGTTAAGTTGACATTTGTACA
Organism: Tridacna crocea; assembly: GCA_943736015.1. Lineage (NCBI taxonomy): Eukaryota > Metazoa > Mollusca > Bivalvia > Cardiida > Cardiidae > Tridacna > Tridacna crocea. The sequence continues at coordinate 31,579,665 of OX031059.1, read as the reverse complement.
TTCCGCAATTCACTATCTAATAACACCATGGCCCGTATTCACCAACCATTCTTAGGAACGTTCTTTGTCTTATTCTCCAGAATTTTCTAATGATTTGTAACTAACACAACTTCTGATTGGCTAACCATGCGGTTTAACCAATCAGAAGTTATGTTACTTACAAATTTAGAAAACCTTGGAAAATAAGACAAAGAATATTCCCAAGAATGGTTGGTGAATACGGGCCCAGGTTGTTAATTTGTCTTCTGCATTTTATGGTTGGGTGACCATACGAAAGCAAAACATTGTGGTACCAAAACAAACGTAACAGCATTTACAGCAGTTTGATAGAAGTCGGCGTTTTGAGCTTTCTTGCGGCTAACTTGAGTGTTTGATGAACCTTTTGCATTTCTTGGTGAGAAGTCTGTGGTGAAGCATCCATTAGGGAACCAGGAAGCCGCTGTAAAGAATGTGTATGCTTGAAGGAGGCCTAGTTAAGGGGGTGGTTGCTGCAAAGTTTATTGTGTCACAGCCAGTCATCTCTAAAGCCTGGACTCGTTTCCTTTATGCCGGTGTCATGCAGAGAAATGATCCTCTCTACAAAATGACCCATAGGTCATTTCACTACGTAGAAAAATGACCCATGGGTCATTCCTCTACGTAGTGAAATGATCCATGGGTCATTTTTCTACGTAGTGAAGTGTCCCATGGGTCATTTTGTAGGGGAGGGTCATTTCTCTGCATTACACCGGCAATGTTGCTGAAAGACCCCGATCGTGCCGTCCAAAGTCCACTTTAGCTCGTCAGGACCATTTTCTCGCGACTATGGCATGCAGCTAGAAGCTTAAGTTAGCTGTAACCCCCAATAATGACTTTCTTAAAGCAATTGAGAAGCAAGTAACCTCACAGATCATTAGAAAAAGGCTCCATTATACGATCACTGGCTCCAAATGGTCTGTTGTTTGAACAGTTTTGACAAGGCGGTACCGAATGGCAAGATCAGACCTTGTGGGCACATGGTTAACACACTACAGCTTGCAACTCCGTCATTAAACCCCAGTTCTCTTTACTGAAGATTCCCGTTTCTGTGTTAAATTTGATGATGGCCTTTGGTGAATTTGGGGTACAACTTGAGAACGATTCGCTCACTTTTGGGTTACATAACACAACCGTTTTTTTAGGTGGATCTGACATGGTTTTGACTGGCACCAATAATGGCGGGCATACGGAATCACAAATAGTGAACAGCAGATATATAGGGGCGAGATATTGAACCCCAATGGAAGGTCGCAGGCAGAGGAAGGTGGATAATGAAACAGATTTTCTTCTATTGGACCACAATGCAATTCCATATACAGCAAGATCAGTGACTGATTATCTTGAAGCTGAGATAATTGATCGTGTCAATGGGCCAAGTTGCTCCCCTTACCTGAGCCCTATTACAGCATGCATTGGAGGTCCTCCAGAGAGCAGTATCTACTCGATCAGTAGTTCCAAGCGACCGCCAGAAGCTCTAGATTGTGCTCCACTAGGAATTAATCTGCGGCACATCAGAAACATGCGAAGGTGATGCGATGCTAAGATTTGAGTTCGCAGTGGACACACAGATTATTGATCGCCTACGAGACACTTATTGAATTGTTGCTTTAATGTGATAATGCAGTCTTGAAATCCGTTTTGGATTTTGGGAATGTCTTACCTTTATGTAAATTTATCGATTGGATAACATAATAAATTTGTTATTGTAGAACCTACACAGATTCGGAAATCCCTTTCCTGAAACAACATATTTCAGACTCTTCCAAACCCAAAGAGTTTGCAGACGACAATTTCAAATTTGATGAAAATGGTAGAAAGTTCTCCAAATGGGTAGAAAACACTGTGGGAAAAGGAGAAATTGCTCGTTACGAGCAATTTCTCCTTTTCCCACAGTGTTTTCAAAAGACTTGTACTGCAGACACGTAAAAAAAGACGGGCTTGTTTGGGAAAGGGTTATATATTGTTGTTGAGTCTTTCTAGTATGTTCAGTTTAATATCATGTTTAATATTGATCCTCAACTTTCTTGTCCAGTACCGGTATATGTGAAAAGTAGTACATGTATATTACTTTCCCGACAATTGCTTTCTGGAGAGATGAATATTCAAGTATACGAGTGGTAATGAAGTGATGGGTATAGGCAGCGTTATCTGGCCATCAAAATGACAGATTGACATACAGAAGTGCTTATCAGCTGATTTATCGCCGCGTGGATATCTCGGAGAAAAAACAAAGGTAGGCCATGTTACAAGCTGGTAATCAGCACCTGATTCGCCATGACGTAACATATCATGATGGAGTTCCGAATTCATGCACGTTGGTTAACGATTTATGTGAGTTAGTGTGGAGGGAGGGGGGCATAAACCCAGCATACAAAGCGATTTTCAAGCCTAGGCCGGACAGATGGCTAGACAGACAGATATACAGACAAATACTATATTTTTATATTGCAATAAACAGGATTGGCTTTTGTCAGGAATAGCCCCCATGAAAGACTGTTAAAAGCTTTTTATCGTTTTACAGTATTTCGTTTAGCGCAAAATACTATAATAACGACCCCCTACGACGGATGGAAGTAGAATCCACCAAAACTCAGACCGACACTTTCAACTAATAGGCCAATCTCCGAGCAGAGTTGTCGTTCGTTACCTCACATACATCTCTGCGATGGGCTAAATGACAAGAATCTTGTCAAACCGAGGAAAAGATGTTTTGTTACTGTTTAACTGTTTCATATTTAAAATTGAAAGTTAGACAAAGGAAGTATGATTCTGGGTACATTATAGGTGCGTTCAAACTGATGAATTTACCTGTATTAAATGGAACTATTTTTCTTTTAGCCTCTTCACTTTTAAGAATCTTACGCCGATTGTAACAAAAATAGCTGCGCCCATCAATGATGACAACTGATTTGACACACCGCTGGATCTAAGTTTGTACGATTTAAAATCAAGTTATCGTCCTATAAAGATATTTAGGCTTTTCAGAAAATCCCTCTTGTGTTCATTAACTATCGTTTAAGTCTGATTGGTCCCATGCTGTTTAAACAGCACACGAAACAATCGGTATTGGTCTTTCTTTCACCGGCGTTTGTGTAGCTATTTTGAGTTATGGTCATGTGACAAAAATATGACGTAATGACGGTCTACTTTCTGAGCCCACTACAGAGGTGAATGTAATGATCCGGAGTGCAAGAGAGTGCTAATAGGCTTGATCAAACAAGCAGTGACTGTAGATCTAAGATCAGAGTGTAGGTTTTATGCAGTCTGACTTTGATTTATGCTGTTCGCCAAAGTCCTTGTGTAAGCCTACGTCGCGAATTTGACCTATATCGTGCTGTAGAAATGACATTCATCCTTAATATGCTAAGTGCGATTCACTGACCTATTGCGGACAATGTAGATCAAGATCAGACTGCACAGAACGTGCAGTCTGATCTTGGATCTACACTGTCCGATTTTGAGTCGCGACTCCCCATAGCATAACTTAGAAATAGCAATATTTGGGTTTTTACTATTGAATTGAAAATTCTATTTTAGGTATTTTGCAGGATAAGATTAAATTTTCAATGTGGTAGAAAAAAATCTAAATATTGCTATTTCAATGATACATTTTGGGGAATAATAATTCCTTATCGTACAGTGAAGATCCAAGATCAGACTGCACGTTCTCTTCAGTCTGATCTTGACTTACATTGTCCGCAAAAGATCAAGGGATATCGCGTACTAGTGTCTAATTATTTGACGCATACCTTTCAACGGCAACAACGGTGGTTATAGGCACATACAAAACACCCTCAGTTGCCTCCCTTCCAATATATTTTTGTCCTTCATTCTGGACTGGTTCTTCTCTGTACCATACTTGTAGCAGACCACTGTAAAGAACATTGTGGTAAAAGGTAAAACTGTCCATGACAAGTTTATTCGAAGAAATCAATATATATACATCACTGACTTGCAGAATATTTATGCTGTCTAAGTCGGCTACTGCAAGGTGAAATGAATTAATTAAGTCTTGTCACTTATAAATGATTGACAGGTACCTATCTAGCTAAAAAGCCTTTATTAATAGGTCTATATGACGAACTCAATATATACAGTTTATGTATACAGGAGTAAGACAGGCGGACAAACAACAGACAGACAGACAGACAGTCAATAAGACTCAGCCCTTTCGAGGGTAGATAAATATTTTTACAGCAGGATTTCTTTCTACTCTTACCGTTGAACACCGTTTCATTTGAATTTATTTCATATGCAAAGTTAGACAATGCTAGGAAGAGATCTTGCTCGAAACACTGGTTGAAGAAACATCCCGCAATGCATATATACATGTATTCGAATGCTGGCCTACATAACTGATTTTGAAAGGGAGAGGAGACGCCCAAGAAGAACACACACACAAACACACACCCTCACAATTAACAAACTATTAAAGCTGAAGCCAAGTATCAGTACAATCCATGCCCTGTGAAAATGGTTTTCATTAATCTGCAAAGAAAGCATCGAACCATGTCAGGCTGCGCAGTCCGCGTCGGCTGACCTTGGTCAGTACTTTTTCCTTTTAGTGAATCTTGGTGAAGATCTCCTGCGTACCCAAGGACCTAATCGATTTTAGGGATCCATGATTAAGTGATGACTGCCTTGGCCCGTATTCGCCAACCTATTCACCAACCATTCTTTTGAATATTCTTTGTCAAATTCTCCGGAACAAAATGGTTTAGCCAATCAGAAGTTGTGTTACTTTCAAAGTCAGAAAATCTTGGAGAATAAGACAAAGAACGTTCTTAAGAATGGTTGGTGAATACGGGCCCTGGTATAATGCGCGGAGATGCACTAACCCCACCCCTGCTTTTCCCAGTGCATGGCTCATATAATTTATAAATACCTGCCCAGCGGTCCTTGTATTTCTCTTTGTTTGTCCATCCGCCCTCCCAGAACTTTGACATAACTTTGGCTTACACTGAAGATATGACTTTTTCTTTATCAAGTTCGATAAATATTCACTTGGTGAGTCTACATGTTTTGGTCTTATTCGAGCCAAAAAAGTCACGACGGTTGCTTGGATATACATTTAGATCTATATGTACGGTATTGGTTCCTTTTAAATATTGACTGACACCAAAGTAAATCACAAATGCATTGAGTTGTATTTTATTCAGTACTCACCCGGGGTTACCCGATATAGGACACTCGGAGGATACAGGAACTCGGAGGTAAACAAAGATAGTCACGGTAGACCAGCATTTGAATTATATCATTTATAATATGATGTTAAAGTAACATCTGATAGTATTGGTGTTGTAGCTTATTGGCCAACATAATAATGAAACAGTTTATGAACATCGTTTCTTATTATGTGGTCACTTAAAGATAATATACTATTTAGTCTTTGTCCTACTTTTCTATCCAATCAGAAGGCTCATTTTTGAAAATTTTTGACCGTCTATCTTCCATAAACTACCCAACGCAGGTTTATTTTGATCTATCCATTTAAACGTCGCAGTTTATCTGGAGTTTATCTGGATTTACTGCGCATGCGTACCTAAACCCTACCCCCCCTCATTAATATTCAACACTTACTAAATTAGGTCTAGCACATGCCAAGTAGATCTACAAGTTACGCCAATTAAAAAAAAAAAAAGGTAAAACATACAATTCATGTAATAAAAGCCGATCAATCTAGATCTATATGGTCGGTTGTCCTCTGAAACATACCACCTGAAGCTTGAAACAATCTGTTGTTACGAGGTTTAAGAAGTAAATCGACGATATGTTGAAATATTAAGAAAAAATAATGCTGTAGTAAATCTGTAGAAATTTTCATAGGCTGGGTCTAGTCGTTACTTTCTCAAAATCTTTGTCAAATTCTGTCATATTTGACATTGTTTAACACTGGCGATAGTCAAACGTGAATTGGAAATGAAGCTGATAATGAAAGTTCTTTAACCCTTTCTCAAATGACAAATTTTAGGCCATTCAAATTGAAAGCATTGACAGATATCAAATTTTGAAAATGGAACAAATGAAGTTGAGTTTTTTGACAGGGTAAAAAATATTGTAGGAAAAGGAGAAAATGCCAATAACAAGTATTTTCTCCTTTTCCAAAAATAACCTTCGTTCCCAATGGATTGTTTGGTAAAGGGTTAAATACCATGTGGTCGTGTAAGAGGTTTAGCCCCGATATTCATGTGGAAATTACGTCATTTTTTAGCGATGATGCAATGATGACGTTTCTTTAGCGAATCAGCCAACTCCATATATGGATGAAAGGGCGTTTCTTTGTGAACAGTGGATTCGGTATATGGAACATTATTTTAGCAATGATGTAATGTGGGCGGAAAAGACTGAGTCAGTTTACAGTTTGCCCTACTTTCTAAACCAATGAAAACGCCGGATTTCGTTCAAAACTGCTGGATTTAATTCCATACAGACTCAATATGTTGCAATATGTGACCACTTAATCATTAAATGGTTGACCTATATATACAGCTGTATCCCGGTTAACGAGAAGCTCCGCCCACAGTATTTTAGCTGGTCCTTGTAGAGTAAATACCAATCTAATGCATACACTGTAGTAAAAGGGACGGGGATTATTCCAAGTAATTGCATCATCGCCAAAAACTGACGTAATTTCCACGTGAATATCGGGACTAAACAACTCGTACTTGGCCACGTAGTATTTAACCCTTTACCTAACAACCTTCGGTTTTAACGACCCTGGTGAGGAAGTCTTTACCAGGCTGGGAAATTTGGCTGGGGTCCAATTTGAAACCGTTTGCAGACAACAACTTGGTACTTGCTCAAGTTAAAGGATTTGTCTGTGGAAAGAAAAAAAGAAACATAGCAGGAAAGGAGAAAATGCTCCTTACAAGCAATTTCTCCTCTACCCGCAATGTTTTTACGCGCCTTCTGCCTCAGGGCAGTAAAAAAGAGGGCTTATCTGGTATGAAACAGATCCTGGACAGTGAGCCACTTCTGAGGGACATGGGCGTTTATTGTACACACTTTTGTTAGCGAGACGTCGCCTGTGTCGGGTAAAATAAATTCTTTGTAAAATTCCTCGTCTTCAATCGGCTCAAAGCATGCATCCATTGCTGAATCTATCCCGTCAAAGAGTATGAAATTCGGCCGATTCCGTACCTACATCTAATCTCGTCCGTAAAACGGTCGTTTACATTTAAACTGCCAGTCACGTGATCTTATACAATGGCGGGCCAATGTGATTCGTTTAGCAACGACATAAACCGAACTCGATGAAGTTATTCACATCTGTGTATCTGTCGGTTAAAACTTCAATCGAAATTGATGAAAATTAATGTAGATCTACAAACTGTTTGTCGCCTGAAATATGGTTCGAAAGATTTCGATAGAAAATTAAAACCCAAGTTTTCTTTTGGAAGAGAAGCCTGACAATTTTCAGAACGGTATACCGGCGTATTTCCGGGTGTATCGATCTGCTGCATATCAATCCACTAGATACAGACGAGGGGTATGATGGCTACCATCACCCGTGATATGTCGAATGAGTCTGACTGCAGACAATTGTCCTGAAACTAGTTCAAGGATAACCTGACTAATAGTTTTAACGCCGTACGACTAAAAACGCACGTTCGTACAACCGTCAATCAAAAGAGGCGTGTCGAACCAAGCTTTCTGTCGTTCTTGTATGGCTCTTTCCACCCATCCTTAGCTGTAAGTGAATTAGAAAGTAGGGCAAACTGTAAGTTAGTTATTGATCATATATTTCATTTGTATGAAACTAAATCGTCGGTCGGCTTCGCCTCCCTCCGATTTAATTTCATACAAATGAAATATATGATCAATAACTTATACTTAAACTAATGTATGCAATGAAAGTAGATGAGTAACCGACATGATAATTCGTCTTTTTTATGTAGACAGCCTCGCATCACACCTTTATCAAACTGGAATGTACATTACTATTTCATATTTTTGTTCATAATTATGGCTTTGCGTACCTGTTAGAACCGTTCGTAAAGGCTGTTCTAGTCTACACGCTAAAACTTCATTTGTGGATAAAAATCAACTGAAAATGTGTCACTTTTAGAGCTGTAAAATCGTTGTATATTGCATTGACGTCTTTTTGTAATGTTTATTTGTACTAGTTTGCCCTAGTAAGAGGTTCAAATCTGGTTTCCATTGATAAAATTTTACACGAGATTCAACCAAATCTTGTGTATTGATACCTGTGAAAATCATCTTGACGAAACGATTATAGTGAATACCAAAGCATAGGTTGAAGCTTCTTATAAAACAATTTTTCTGCGACAACAATTTTAGTCGAGCCCACTTGCGGTGAGCGAAACATAGTTGTCATAATGACAGCTCGGTGTATACCCGTACGTGCGTCCGTCCGCCCGAGCCATAACTTCTACAATTGTGGATGGATTTCAACAGAATTTGATACAATTGTTCTCCATCACTTGTCGATGTGCCATTTGAAACATTCCTTCAGGTAGACCCAAGATCAACGTCACACTTGAAGGTCAAATTTTTGTCTGGACCATAACTCCTACAATTTTAGATGGATTTCAATATAAATTTGCACAATTGTTCTCCATCATGAGTAGATGTGCCATTTGAAACATCTTTTTTTTTCACGTAGGCCCGAGGTCAAGGTCAAGGTCACGCATGCTCGACATGTTTTTCCTGGACAACCTTCTAGTTAGTTAAGAGTTTTATGCCTTTGAATGGCAAAATTTAGTGCTGGTCGCTTAATAAAGGTGGTGTAGCTCAGGAAGAAAGCTTCACTGTGAATTAAACGTCCGATAAAGAATTTTCATTGCGAACGTTTGTCCGTTGAAAGGGAGAAATATTTTATTGACAGTATCTTCATTTATATCTGTCTTGAAAAGACTTTCAAAACTCTTATGCAAACATTCTTTCATGAACATGTATTTTGATGTGTTCTCTGTTGAAAACCATTCAACCACATCAAGGTAGAGTAAATAGTAAATATTATCGAAGGGCAATCTACCAGAGGCTAGGAGTTCATTGTACTTAAGATAAGAATCCACGTGACCTGACTTATCAAGACTTTCTATTTCTTTTGAAAGTAAAATTGAAATTTCGTCAATAACGTGTCGAGATATTTGCTTAAAGGTTGTATTAGGTTGTATATTTTCAGAGGCTTATAATAAACAAGACACTATTTCGTAGACACTATTTCGTAGAATTAAAGCTTGGTAAGGTTCAGAGACAAACGAGAACCTTCCTCAGTATATGGATCCTGTTAGTTCACCCATATCATGAATATGATGATATTTCGAGTTAACCATATCATACCTCCGAGAATTACCATACCCCAAATTTCGATACCTCCCACTTTCATCTGGTTTAAAATAAGTGATTTTTTACATACTGGAGACTGAAAATGTGTTAGATCCTTAAAAAAGACCCGATAATTTAAGACACTAAGAGAAGTATTGCGACAAATCACCCCTTGACCTACAATGAGACGGTTAGAGCTGAAATTGATTTTCAAAATAGTAAAATTTCCAGTTTAAAGGAATTTTTTCATTGTAAAACGGCCTGTAAGCTTACACCAAAAACAATTATAGATAATTTGGCTTCTAAACTTAACATATACGATTATTTAATATTCGAAAGGGTTTGTCTTTTAAAAAGAAACCAGGATAAACAACGAGCCTAGTCTACCGTGACTATCTTGTTTACCTCCGAGTTCATGTACCCTCCGAGTGTCCTATATCCTGATATCGGGTAACCCCGGGTGTGACAAGCTAACCAGAAATTGTGTCAGAGTTTTTTGTTTACAAGACGCCAAATGTTGCGTTTTATTGGCCAATAAGACATTGGTAGACCTGTCAATCAAAATCTGCAGATATTGGAGTGCGATGCTCCAATCTGCCTATATACCAGCCGATATGGCTCAGTAGGTAGAGCGTAGGACTCGTGAATACAATATTTCGGGTCACTACAGGTTGTGGGTTCGAATCCCCGACTGGCCAACTAAAATTACTATTGGTCTTTTGGATGAGACATTAAACCGAATTCCTATGTGACGGTGCTATTCGCCGAGCACGTTAAAAAACCAGGAGAAGCTCTCAGGAGTTTCGGCCTGTATCCTTGCACTATACCCTGTAACAACTAACCGTCTTCTGGGGGCGTCGCTCAGATGGGCAACCGGTAGCGACGATAAATAAACGGAAATTCAATCAATCAATCTGCCTATAAGTGTTCGATGATCGACCAAGGAGAGTTTTAGGGTTCCGTGATACACCAATAGAGTTTCAAAGGCCTTTGTTAAAAGTCAAGATTGTATGATAAAGGGTTAACCCTATACCAAACAATCCCATGTCTTAACCCTTTACTACACAATAATGACTTTTGACGACCCTGTAAGGGAAGGCTTTAGAAGACATTATGAGAAAAGGAGAAAATGCTGGTAACCAGCATTTTCTCCTTTTCCCACAATGTTTTCTACCCTCCCCATAGCAAATTCTATCTTTTATGTCACATTTATTTTGTCGTTTGCAAATGCTTCCAATTTGTAATTGTCAAGACTTGTCCATATTGAAAGCATTTGCAGACGACAATTTAATATTCTGCCACTCTAGGTGTAGGGACAAACGAAGACCGATGACATTTCAACATAGCTCAAAAATGGATTTTGGCTTTAGTAGAGTAGAACATTGTGGGAAATGGGGAAAATGATGGTTACCAGCCATGTTCTTCTTTCCCATAATTTTTTCAAAAGGCGTCTTTCTAGCAGGTCCGGAGTATGTGGTAATGAGATAATGGCCCTCAGGACAAAGGAGTTTTAAAACAAATAAAATCTGTGCATTTCTCCCTCTTCCTACAAGGTTTACTACCATTTCATTGACCGTGTATTATTTGGGATATGTTAATACTACGAGTATGTCTACAAATACTCTCAATATAGTCTAAAATTCGGTAAAAAATTCACAAGATTTTTCTATTTAAAATTTGTTTTACCTTCAGCTTTGTATCTTTCATTCTACCTTCAGTAGGGTCAGAAAATAGTATGATAACTTAGTTTCATGCTTTAAGGGGACCGTACACATATTATCTTAACTGAGTCTCATTTATCGCAACATCCATAAGGAAATCAAGGATAAAAACAAAGGAATGCAGCTAACAGGACCAACATGATATTTGGTTACGTTTGGTCTTTGTATGTCAAGGGAGATAATTTGATTTATAGGAATGGTTCACATTGAGCTTTGCTGAATGCTTAGTTACGTGTCATTTTTTTTTTTTTTAAAGGTGGCCCTTCAGATGATGGGACGAAAATTTTACAAAAATACATAAAAAATTATCCTTATGCTCCCAAAGCCCTACGATTTTCATTCATAAAACTCCAGTAATCGAAAACGATCCCACTACAAGAGAAATTATAGATTTACTATAGCCCAGGTCGACACCGAGGGGAATCACGGTCTGTTTTTACATGAGCAACTTGCTCATTTACATACCTTAAATACACAGACGAAGCTTCAAACATAGCATCCGAAGAAGACATTATGGAAAATAATTACATGTTTGTTATAATATGGAATTTAAGCGTCATTAGTCACGTACCATTCACTTGATATACCCACATTTTAGGCACAAAATCTAAGAAAAGGTTAAGAGGCTACGTAGCCTTTTAAGACAATACCATCCAAAAAAAAATTTTTTGGTCATTTTATGATTCTTAATTATTGATGATTTGTATTGTTTTTTCATATAAATTTCAATGATATATACTAATGGTCTTTCGGATGAGACATTAAACCGAATTCCTATGTGACGGTGCTATTCGCCGAGCACGTTAAAAAACCAGGCGTTAAAAAACCAGGCGAAGCTCTCAGTAGTTTCGGCCTGTATCCTTGCACTATCCCCTGTTTTCACAACCCTGGGAGAGAACGCTTTTGAAATCATTGTCGGAAAAGGAGAAAATGCTGATAATCAGAATCCAAGAATGTTTTCTACCTCGGTCAGAGAGCTAAAGCATACTTGTTCCCATTTGGAGAGCATAGTTCACAGATGTTTTAAATTTGAAACTCTAAAATTTTTGTATGGAAAAGGGTAAACTTTTTACCAAATACAGAGTTATATTTTGTCGGAGTTAATGTATATTGGTTGCAGACGACAAATTACAAGTGGCTTAAAAAGTGGAGATTACCGTGGCACACACAGTGCCCGTTACCAGCATTTTGTCTTTTTCCTAGAACATTTTCAAAAGCCGTCTTTTATAGCCCAGTGAGTAGCGCGCAGGACTTGAGAACGGGGGTCGCTGGTTCGATCCCTGGCTCGGCCAATTTCTTTTCGCGTATTGATTAGTCATTGCGGCTACCGCGATATAACTAAAATGATGTTGAAAACGGTACAAAACACCAATTAATCAAACAAGGTACGGCTTAAAACACCACATAGTTATTCAAAGCACATTCTGTGTAGCCTGATCTTTCTAAACTATCTTTAAAAAGGTCCGTTAGTCGCGCGTAGAAGCTAGGTAAACGGTACGAAAAACTAAATTTAGAGCTGAAAAAGACAGTTTGCCTCAACCTTACAACAAGTATTTACATGTATGCGTCTGGTTTAAAACTACATGTCAGCTCAGCCCCCCCCCATCCCCCCCCAATAATTTTGAAAACCATAGTAACTAAAATATGAGTTTTTAGCGCAATGTAACTACCACGCAAAAAATCTCAGTATTTCGAAGTCGCCCCCCCCCCCCCCCCCCCATCTTGAAATGCTTCCTACGTGGCTGCATGTACTTCTTTGTCGTTGAAAATCGGGAATGGAAGATTAAATATAAGGAGCGGGGAAGATATTTGTGTTTATTCCCTAAGCAAACTTTCCCTATGGAGTACTTCTAGCTGAAAAAAGGGAGTATTTGAGAAGCATTTTGAAGATTATATTGAAGATAATCAGAAAAAAAAATAAGCCAACGATACATCTGTGATATTCCAACGTGTTGACTCTGACTTTGCAACATACAAATGCACTGGAGCCCTCCCAAAAAATTGAAAGAAACGTGGCATATCTAAATTTAGCAGCACAGATCACGTGTTTTGAACAGTCATTCTTTGCAGCCGCGGAAGCTTCGAAATGGAAATTTTATCGTGGAACTAGCCAGTATACATGTAATTCTCTGCATAATAGTTGAATGCACTTCAATTTGGATCAATAAAGGAATTAAAAGTATGGGCAATGTCACAAACAAATTTCACAGGTGTGGAATATTTACAAAAGGAAGTCAAAATACATGGCACAGCTATTTATAACTTTGCAAGGTCGCTGTGTCCAGGTCATGGGTTTACACAGGCGCAATTGTAATTCCAAATAAGGCTAATAAAAATAATGGTCACATGACCCAGAAATCCAATCATCGCGTAGTCTACTAAACAGTCTGGACATCCAGCATGCTTAGCGCATGCAGCAACATAACCACATGATCCATATTATCCAATCAGAGCTCAAGGAGCTTCCTCTCGGCTGCAGTATCCATTTTTGGAAATGGCGAACCTGAATTTCGCTGTGAAAAAGTGTTTTTTTTTCATATTTTAGGAATTGAATAAGTTTATTCCAGGTATGAATTATTTGAAATTTTGTAGTTATACATAACTTACCAGGTTTATTTTATAGTTTTTGATGTAGATTTTTTGTTAAAATGAATCGAAAGGCAGTGACCCAACGAGCCCTGTTTTCATTTGAAGTCTCATTCCCGTTTCCGTGTTTATCATACATTGTTATTCCCCCCCCTGAAAGTGACAATGATAAGCATCACTTGTTACTGTAAAAGAACATTCCTCTATTTTGAAAGAAAAGCCATTTAGACGTCATGAAAGAATGAAATTGATCGACACTCAGTCTCGCCATTGGCCTATTTTTAGTAGGGGCCTTTATATTTTTCTGGCAAGTCTATTTTATCGAAACCGAGGCTAATGATGTCATACCATTTGTTGCTATTACCATCGTCTGCTAGAAGCGCAGAAAAGTGGGTTCTAAAAAGGCATACCGGTTAACTAAAAATCGTTTTCAAAACATTTTTTTACCTGCGGAAAGTCCGTTCAAATGTATTCGATCACCTAAATAGGCCTGACCCTATAAATTATTTTCAAAATTGATTTATTTCAACTCTTAATCAACTAGATCTAGTTTTCCAAAATATTTGGACAGTCTATAACATTTTTCCAAAATCTTAGACAGATAAATTTTAAGAAAATGTTTCTGATAATGACTGGTTGCATACTGCACATTTCCACATACTATTGTCAACTATTTATCATAAACATGGATCATTTGCAAGCCAACAGGACTATCACATCAGTAGTGTCGGGAAATATGACAAAAACAGTTTCAACATGGAGGGTTTTTTTTGTTATAAAATGTATCATCAAAGCTGTTAAAGTAGATTAAGATCCAAAGATCAGACCCTAAATTTTGCCTAGCCTGATCTTGCTATCTACAGAAGCCACAAAAGCAACAGAAGTTTTGAAAAATGATATGGGAGTTAAATCTTTCTTGAATTTTTTATTTTATGCACCTCTTTTGTTCATAACATTTCAAAAGGTGTCTTCTGCAGACATTTGAAAGTCTTCCCTTTCACTGTGAGGGCAGAGGTTTAAAACTTTGCCTTCTCCCTGTATAAAAATAATGTAAATGCACTTATACTTACTAAAGCCTGTTGCTCTTTTTCTTTATTTATTTGTAATCCATTTAATTAAATGCATTAATTTGCTGTTGCATTGCCTTGAAGAATTTTTAAGTAAAGAGTTGAAGGACTTATTTTTCTGCTGATTACACAATACATGTGATAGGACTGTGGTGGTCTAGAAACAATCAGCACTAAAACCAAAAATGCAGATAGTGCAAATCTGACATGTTACTGTCTTATTGTGGAGCTTTTTTTGTGTTGAATGGAGGTTAGCCTGTAGCCAGGTACAAACTTCTTGGAGCAGAACAGTTGTAAGTGTGTATCATGTGCCTGACAACCCTCTCTGCTTTTATTCTTTACCAAATGACTAAATTTTAGACTGGTCCAAATTGAAAGCACTTGCAGACAACAAAATAACATAGCTCAAAAATGAAATTTGTTTCCATTTGTGGCCAGCAGGGTAGAAAATATTCTTGGAAAAGGAGAAAATGCTGGTTACCAGGATTTTCTCCTTTTTCCCATAAAGTTTTCTATAGGCTTTTTTCCCAAGGTTTGTAAAAAAGTCTGGGTTGTGTGGCAAAGAGATAAGAAATAGATTCCCTTAAGACTGATTCACATCAGCCTTGCGATTTTTTCGTCGTACGATTTCCGACGCAAACAGAATTGCTACCTATTCTTACCCGTCGCAATTACTGCAAATTTGCAAAGTGATATTCGTACGTTGTTTGCAGAGTTGACTCAAGAACTGTAAGGTGTTCGCAGGTTGAATGACGCAAAAAACAAAGCGACATGTTCGCACGGCTGTCATGCTGTTATCGTAAGGCTGCCTCACAAATTCTCAAGGCATCCGCAAGATTGCCGTAAGAATTTACAAAATTTCTTACGACCACCGCATGGCAAGCAATAATTTGCAAGACGGCTATGCAGTGCTTGTGCGATCGCCATAAGGAGAATGAATTATCTCTTCTTGTCCAGATTTGGCTATATATATGTTACAGCCAATCTGTGAAATCAGCCATTTCATGAAATGGCTAAAAACTTCAGCCATTTTGTGAAATTGCTGATTCATTCAGGCATTTCATGAATTGTATATACACAATGGTATGCGACAGCAGCCTCATTCTGCAACAGGCCTTCATGGAATTAACTTTGGCCTTCTAGACACATAAGTTGCGTATTACAGCAATGAACAGAATATGCGCGGATGAAGAACGGGGCAACGCTATTTTTTGCTACAGGCATATTTGTCACTCTTGTACAAATACATGCCTTCTTCATCTGGATCATGGGTTGGTGGTTCCTCGGTTCCTTCCTGAAATCTCGACAGCGACTGATGACGAACAAGACATACAAATTTTTTCAAAAGAGGAAGGATGACGCTAACTTTTTGCAAGGCATTTGCAGGGCAGCCTTGCGAATCCTTACGTTGTTCTTACGCTCCGCAGCAGTCTTTAGACAGACTTTTACTTAACGCAAGGCATCCCCAAGACAGCCGCAAGATGTTTGTGTGATCATTGTGCAACCTTAGCAGGACCAACACAAGTATAAAACCCTACGGTTGATGTGCGATGGTCTCAAGATAGCCCTAGGGCTGCTGCGTGACAACTGTACAGCTGCCATACGAATTCCAAAAATCGAAAGAAATTGCAAATAAAATGAGCATGTTGAAAAACCAACTTGCAATGTCTACGGAATTGAGAATTTGTAGGGCAGTTGTGCAGAATCCATGTGAAGTCCTGCGATTTGTCAAAAATTGTTCCCGTACGGCTGTCGTATGGCTGATGTGAAAGAGGCTTTATGCAAATTCTACTGCAAACATTAGTCTACTGCAAAAGGCATGTAGTCTCTTTGGAAAGATGGCTAGTAAAATAGGTCAACTTATGGTCATACTGATTTACACTCCCAAGGTCCTAAGTATCTAAATGTTTTATTTTTTTCTTATGTACCCCATGCCTTTTCAAACTTAATAGAAGAAATAGAAGGGATAAACTTGTGCACTGATGACTAGGGAATTTCTCCATGCATTACCATAACTGACACCCCCTACCCACTTCTGATCGGCACTTTGTTACTTACTGCGTATAAATATTTCGATCCTGGCTTCACCTATGTTCATCTATGCATCTGCAAAAAGTGCTGGTCTCAGATAATCAACAGGTCACAATTTCGAAACAAGTGCTATGTTACTTGTTATTATACAAAGCCACCTACCGGAGAACAATTGGCGATTATTTTTTTAACTCTTATAGCATTTGCAGATGAAAAATTTGGTATTGCTAAGATGACAATTTCTGTCCCTGATAAGGTACAAAACATTGTAGGAAATGGAGAAAATGTTGCTTACCAGCCTTTTCTACTTTTCTGACAATGTTTTTAACCAATTACCCTACTTTTGACGGTCATGGAAAAGGAGCCCTTTGAAAACATTGTGGGAAAAGGAGAAAATGCTGGTAACCAGTATTTTCTCCTTTTCCCGCAATGTTTTCTAGCCCACACAAAACAAATTTGAAATTCTCAGTAACTTTTATTTTGTCCTTTTTGTCTCGGGGTTCATACCTTTCTCTGATCTAAACAATATTTTGATAATGGTTCGGGAATCCATCTGGCTACTTTTTAGCTCACCTGAGCACAACATGCTCAAGGGGAGCTTTAAGGATCTCCCGGTGTCCGTCGTGCATTGTCAACAATTCTTTAAATAACAACTCCTCCCAAACCCCTGGGCCAATTTGGACCATACTTAGCTGGAATCTTCCTTGGGATGTCCTCTTTAAAACTTGTTCACAGAATTGGATTTCGTCAAAAACTCCGGTTGCCATGGCAACCAGATGGAATTTTCTAAGAAATTCTTTAAAAATCTTCTACTCTGAAACCGCTGGCCAGATTTTAAATTAATTTCACAGCTCTAGATGATCCTTGGGTGATCCTTTTCAAAACGTTATCGTGAAATTTTGATCCGTCAAGAAACATGGCTCTGGTGAATGGGGGCTACTTGCACTGTACAGAAATGAAGAAATTCTTAAAAATTCTTCTCTGAAATGGCTGTTAAGATTTTGAAATAATTTCTCGGGAATTTTCTTTGGATGACCCTTTCAAAAAATGTTCGCGAAATTTTGATTGGTCAAGAAACATGGCTCTGGTAAATGGGGGTTACTTGCATTATAGGGAAATGAAGAAATTCTTGAAAATTATTCTTCTCTGAAACAGCTGGACAGATTTTGAAATAATTTCACAGAGTTGTTCCTTGAGTGACCCTTTTCAAAAAATGTTCCCGAAATTTTGATCCGTCAAGAAACGTGGCTCTGGTGAATGGAGGCTACTTGCACAATAGAGAAATTAAGAAATTCTTCTTTTCTGAAAGTGATGGTAAGATTTTGAAATGACTTTTACAGGTGACCTTTTGAAAATTGCTTGGCAAAATAATAATTTTGGTACCAGTGTTTCAATACCTCAAAAAAAAAAAAAAGGCTATGGTCATCTCAAAAATTCAGGTGAGCAATGCAGGTCCATCTTGGCCCTCTTGTCTAATCTTCCAACAATGTTTTCTTCCCTATCAAACACAGAAGTCACTCATTTAGTTGCTCGTAATTAGTTGTCTGCTACTGCTTGCAAATTGGCAAGTCCAAAGATTTCTCAGTAAAAATATATGTAAAGAGTCCATTCATTTTATACTCTTATTTTATCAGGTCAAGTCAAACCAGACGATGCTCATCTAGACATAGGTGCTTGTAAAAACAACAATGCATATACTGATAATGGTGGCACACCAATGAAGGCAGGGAAATATCAGAAAGATGGAGATGGAAGTGACTCGGGCAAGTCGGACGTCAAAAAGAAAGATGAACCACTGCCTATGGTTGGCTTCTTTAATCTGGTAAGTTATGTTACCCCTTTATTGCTGAATGCCGACTTTTAAAATGACAGTGGGAAAGACGCCTTTTGAAAACATTGTTGGAAAAAGAGAAAATACTGGTAACCAGTATTGCCTCCTTTTCCAACAATGTTTTCTATCACAAAAAAGGATTAAGAGTCAAAACGCCAGCTGATGGATTTTTCTTCGAAAGGTTTGAAGTTTTCAACATTATTCCATTTATATCCAGGTGGCCAGTTTCTTTTACCAGAACTCCAAACAAGGCTCTTTCCAAGTCTCTTGCCACTTTCCCCAGGGCTTTATCCAGGCATTTGGGGAAAAGGCCCCTGGCCAAATTGGGAAAAAAATCATCGACAAAATGTCAAAATTGGGAAAATAATATTGACAAAAAATATAAAGTTTGGAACACATTTAACCTTATAATTAACTTATTCAGGCATTAAATGTACTACTGAATCAATACTGCTTCTTTTTTCCAAACTTCTATTTTGGTGGATTTGCTCTCTTTTGTCTGTCATACTAGTTAGTTAAAGTGTCTAAGCTAAGGACCTCAACTCCCCCTTTCTTTCTCTCTCTTCCCCCCCCCCCCAGGTAGGATATTTAAATAAAGATATTTGTTTTTCTGGTGAATTAATAGAGAAATCATTTCTTGTTTTATTTTATTATATTGTGTGTATGCAAGTCAGCTGATAAAGGTCCTTATCAAGGCTTGATATGACAGATTGAGGAGCCTCTGATCGGCTGAAGTCTGGTTTGACAACTGTATTGTCATGGGTTTTCGTGGTTTTTTCCCAGACGATTTATCTTTGAAATTGATTTTTTGAGTGCTTTGACATATAAAGACAGATTGAAAAATTGTCATTTTCTATGGTAGACCTATTACAGAATTGAAAAGAAATTCTTAAAAATCAATTGGAGAGAGAAACTTCACACTTGAAATTCGCTTCTATGAACTGCTCAAGACAACTGATCGAGATCTGAGAGAGTAAAAAAATCTTGTGGTCTTACTCTAGATTCGGCCGGGTATTTTTCCTAACTTATTCCTGATTTAGGACTGTCAATTTAGGAGCTGGGTTCTTCGTTTTTGCCTAACGAAACTCCGCTTTGCTGCAATATATGCGTGGCAGTTGCCGAGAAATCAACGGTCGTCTGTATTTTGTAGGTAGAGCGGTTTACAGCCAGATAATCCAGTCAACGCATAATTCGGTTGAAATTAGTAAGCAGTCTATACTTAATTGCCCCCAAATATTTTCATACCTACAATACGACATCTGTCGATTTCCTGCTTGAGCTTTGGTCAGTGCCTGCAAATTTGTGTCGGGTAAAACCCTGGCTGATACATCAGACTATTTTCTTTTTCTAGTGTCTAATTGGGAATTTTATTTTATGAAATTGGGAAAAAAATACACCTTTTGCAATTGGGAATGGGGCTGAAATTCGGCCCCACAGGAAAGGAAGAAAATCCCCTGTTCCCACATAACCATCATCAAAACATTGGTATATGATGATAGAAGAATGAATTGTATGGCAACGACTAGCTATCATCACTCCTCAGAAAAAAAAATGTTCAATCCGGCTATTGAACCAGCAACCCCTTTTCTCAAGTACTGTATGCTACTGTATGCTGCTGACTGAGCTAAATGGCTAGACAAACCATTGTGGAAAATGTAGAAAATTATGTTTTTTATACATATGTATTGGAAGGACAAAGAATAATGAGAAACGGATAAGAGAAAAGAATTAAGTTGCCACAAAAATTCTGTTTTGCGGCAGATGTCAGAAGGTTTTCTTCTATTTCTCTTTTAAAACCCAATATGATACCACAATATCAGAAGTTTTGACAACAGCAATGAAGAAGCCTTTTGAATCCATTATAGCGAAAGGAGAAAATGTCACTTACCACCATTTTCTTCTTTTTTCATGACATTTTCTACCATTTCATAGACAAATTCCATTACTTTAGCCACATGTAAATTGTCATATGCAAATACTCTCCACCTAGAAAATTCTGAGACTTTCTTGTGTAAGAAATGAGGTAAATTTGTTAGTTCATCTGCTCATCCCAATTTTCTCTGTCTTTTTAGTTTCAATTTGCCACCAAACTGGATGTGCTGCTCATGACCAGTGGCTTGATTTGTGCCACATGTAACAAAGCAACCTATCCGTCACTGATGTTGGTATTCGGAGACATGATTGATCTATTCGTAAATGATGACCGCTTCAAAATTGCCCTAGAAACCATGGCAGAATATGACGTGTTCAACCAACTCAATATTGCCCTAGCACAGGTTACGGCTGATCGTAATATACTATCGTATGTTTAACAGTTATCTGTTGCTTCATAAACTTTTTTTTAAAAGGCCCAATAACAGCCAAGAAAGTTTTTAGTTTTGAGTACAAGATACAGGCATATTTTATTCTACTAATAAGAAGTGTGCCAAATATTGAAACTCGGAACTTGAACAGTTCATGTAGGTTAACCTGGGTTGAAACTCTATGCTTTTATAAAATTTCCTGCAATGTGGAGGACCATTCTTTCTCAGGATATGGCTGTTCTCAGGCATAATGGGTCTGTGATATGCAACAAAGTGCAAAATATGATGAATTAGGAAAACCCATAAACTCTTTCCCAAATGACAAATTTTAGACTGGCCCATAGGACCCATACTCAAAGTGTTTGCAGATGACTGTTTTGAATTTGATGAGAATGACAGAAAGTTTTCCGATAGGCTAGAAAACACTGTGGGAAAAGGAGAAATTGCTCGTTACGAGCAATTTCTCCTTTCCCCACCGTGTTTTCTAAAGACTTGCGCTGCGGACACATAAAAACCAGGGCTTGTTTGGGAAAATATTAACTCTTTACCAAATAACAAAATTTTAGACTGGTCAAAACTGAGAGCATTTGTGTATGACAACATAAACGTAACTCAAAAATTGAAATTTGTTTCCAGCAAAGCAGAAAACATTGTGGGAAATGGAGAAAATGCTGGTACCAGCATTTTCTCCTTTTCCCTTAATGTCTTCATAAGGCTTCTATCTCAGGGTCGTAAAAATCAGGGATTGTTTGGTAAAGGGTTAATCCTTTACCACAGTCACAATCCCGACTTTTATCGACCCTGAAAGTGAAGGCTTAAAAAACCTAATGGGAAAAGGAGGAAATGCTGGTAACCAGCCTTTTCTCAATTTCCTACAGTGTTTGCTACCCTATCAGAGACAGAAATTGTCGTCTTGGCAACATTAAACTTTTCGTCTGCAAATGCTTTCAATTTGGATGAGTCCAACATCTTGTCGTTTGGTAAAGAGTTAAACCCCTCTTTCTCAGAGTACCCCTCAATTATTTTTTATTTTGGTTGTTTTGACAGACAATACAGTGATCAAATCTTCAACTTCACAGACAATAGAGTGAACATTGGAGATTTAAACCGAGCACTGGAGGATGATCTGCTTGACCTCGTGCAGACCTGAGTAGGGTCTCTATTACATAGGTAAAGAATCCTTTATCGAAATTGAAATCTTTCACCCATAATCAAACTCATCTGAGATTGTATAGTCATGTATATTTTGACCAAGTTTGGTGCCGATTGGTTAATAATTGTAGATGCTAGGATATAAACAAAGTCGAATAAAGCAATTTTTCTAATTCAAGGGCAAATAACTCTAGTCGTTCTAATCCGATTAGGCCCATAATCGAACTCATCCAAGATTTTATTGTTATCAGGACCGTAAGAAACAATTTTGGATGGGGGGGGGGGGGCAAAATTTTCAGAATCTGCTTGTCGTCCCGATTTGACATGTATTGTGTTGAAAAATATTGCAGTGAAAAATAATCCACCAGTCCTACTAATACTAAGTATCGAAATAGATTGAAATTTGTTCAACAATGTGGTGAATTATGCATCCTCGGATACCCCGGGGTCTCCCTATTTGCTACGCTACATCGACCCCTGGGACAATTATTTTAATTTCCCTCGCTTTACCACTGGCCGAATGCTGACTTTTCATCAATTGGTTCCATCATCATTTTGTGATGGGCGAGTCGATGTACGCTATGACGTTTCGTCTCGATTTTCGGCGGCTGATTCAAAGTTTTATTAGTAAATTGTCCCAGGGGTCGATGTAGCGTAGCAAATAGGGAGACCCCAGGGTATCCGAGGATGTGAATCATGAGATTTGGAGAAAAAATAAAGCAAAAAAAAAGTAAGACGGGCGTATCTTGCGACAATTTGCCGCTTTTGTTCCACAATGTTTTCTCTAGGCTTCTTTTCTCATTGTCGTTAAAAAATGGGATTGTGTGGTTTAAGAGTGAACTGAAAGTGTTTCTGTACTGAAAATAGAATATTATGAAAAAAAACACAAAATTTGAAGATGTTATCCAGAATGATTGGTAATTACTATCCTAGAAGTACCAGTAAGATTGATTGAATTTTTGTTTCTTACTTTATTTCAACAGATTCCACAAATAGATATCTATTCAAAGGAAGGGATCAGGTTGGAACAGTTTAAAGGAAGTATAGAAATATGAGAGGTCCATTTTAGATATCCGTCATAACTGGATGTCCAGGTAAATTGGACACATTGAACTCAAATTTACAAAGTGTTCCTATTAATATGAGGTTGCGTATGTCCAATTTCCATGGCTTTGCTACAGTTTTTTGCAGAATTATCCCCTCTTGAACTTTTTTCAACTCTTACTTTTGTACTAAACCATTCTGCATTCTGTAGCAAAGACCCGTTTTATGACAAGGAGCTGGTGGAAGACATGATCATGTTTAGTTATAGCTCTAGTTTAACTCTTTACCAAACAATGATGACTTTTAACACCCCTGAAAGAGAAAGCTTTTGAAAACATTGTGGGAAAAGGAGAAAATGCTGGTTACCTACTGTTTTCTGCCCTACTGGAAACAATATCAATTTTTGAGTTGGGTTTATATTGTAGTCTGCAAGTGATTTCAATTTGGACCCGTCTAAAATTTTGTTGTTTGGTAAAGAATTAAATAGTCATCTGCAAATACCTTTGATTTGTTTGAGTTCAGTGTTTGTCATTAGGTAAAGAATAAATAGTCCTCATTGTTAAATTTTGGTTTCAAATAGTCCTCCCCTATAGAAATTTTCACTGGCATAGGTGAAATCTGGGGCTTTTATGAATGGCATAGTTTACTGTAAGACTGCAGAGAATGTGCCGTATGATCTTTGATCAGAAAAGTGTAACTGAGGCATGGTCTGATTAAACAGGTCTGTTGCATCTTATTGCTAAATCAAGAGGTAGAATAGTCCTTGGGCATGCAAAAGATTGACCAATAGCAAAAAGTATTGATCGATGTCAGCCTGCTTAGAAAAGTGACAAAAATAGAAAACAATATTAACTTGTGTCAGCCTGCACAGACAATGCAGGCTGACATGGGTTGATACTTTTTGCAGATTCATATTTTTTAACTCTTTTCTCATAGAGTATAATTCATTTATATATATACTGCACAGATTCTGAAAGGAGTCAATCTAAAGATTTCAAGAGGACAGACTGTGGCTCTGGTAGGGTCAAGTGGTTGTGGAAAATCCACTGTAGTACAATGGATACAGAGGTTCTTTGATGCAGAAAGAGGTCAGGTAGGTCAATTTCAGAATTTGTGACCTTGACCTTGTCCAACTGTTTACAGGGGACTGAGAGCAGTACTGCCAATTTTTTTCAAATGAGGCAGTATGGTGTGAACTATGTCGTCACTTTTTATACAATTAAGCACAAAACCAAATAGGCACTCATATAATCCAGATAAATATGTTCATCAAAGGGTTAACCCTAGCACCTTACAAGATCCTGGACTTTTGAAATTGCACACAACAGTTTAGAAGCAACTCAAAAATCGAAATTTATCATGGGAAGAATGGAAAACATGTGGAAAAAGTAGAAAATGCTGGTTACCAGCATTTTCTGAATTTTCTCCAGAATGCTCTCAAAAGCTTTTTTCCCAGTGTTATTATCCCTCGCCGTAGGCGGAGGGATATAGTTTAAGCGTTGTCCGTGCATCCGTCCGTCCGTCCATGTGTCCGTCCCGACAAAAATATCTCAAATACCATTGGACGGAATTTCGTGAAACTTTATACACATGTACAATGACCCATTCTCCCGAGACTTTTTTTTATGTTTTTTGATTCGATGCAAAATGGCCGACTGAGAGCGATTTTAACTTTCACTTAAGTTACACTTAAGTACACTTTTAATGTTTGGAGTCTTCTCTTCAAAACTATACAAAGTTTTTACATGGAACTTGTCACATCTGTCAACCCCCATTAGGAAATGCAGGAAAAAAAGTTTCACCTACATTGACAGTGCAACACCACAGTTATTTGCCCTTAATTTTGTAATAAGGTGTTATGGAAAAAGGGGGTTTCATGTTATATTTCATTCCATTTCTTTGAAGGCAACTCATTCCACATTTCTGGACAGAAATGAGTAGAATTTTGACAGAATATTTCTTGTCATGTCACCTATTGCATATTGTCAACATTTTGCAATTTGTACCTGCGTCATGAAAAAAGGGGGCTTCATGTTTTATTTCAATATTATTTCTTGTGAATGCAACTAGTCCCATATTTCTTGACAGAAGTGAAATGAATTTCACAGAATGTTTCTCATCATTTGACCTATCGCATATTCTCAAGGTTTTACGATTTGTAGCTGCATCATGAAAAAGGGGGGCTTCATGTTTTATTTAATTCTCTTTCTTGTGAAGGCAACTCCTCCCACATTTCTTGGTAAATTTGAATGGAATTTTTACATTATCATGTGACCTAACACAACACCTCCTACATTTCTAGGCAGATTTGGATGGAATTTTCACATGATCATGTGACCTACGCCATATTGTCAAGGTTTTGGGATTTGTAGCTGCATCATGGAACAAGGGGGCTTCATGTTATAATTTCATTTTTCACCTGTATCTCTTTAATTACTGCACATATCTCAACAGATTTGGATGAGATTTTCACAGATCATGCGACCTAACACATGTTGTCAGGGTTTTGCAATTTGTCACTGTATCATGAAAAAAGGGGACTTATGTCAAATTTAATTGTTTGTCAGTGTATCTCCAACTTTTATGAAATGCCAAGTTCTGCCAAAAGGATACTTAATGTATAATCCTGTTATGGACCGCTTTTATATTTTTTTAGGTAATGAAATCCTGTGCCATGGAACAAGGGAGCTTAATGCTTAATTTCAGCATGGACCAATCACAAAAATGCCACATGTACATGCAAAACAAAATACCTCCCATATGTTTGTATCAAAAAAGGTCTTTTTCGGCGGGGGATATCATTTCAACGAAATTGCTTGTTAAAAATTAGGATTATTTGGTTAAGGGTTAGCTTCTTGCCTTTATACCCTGATTTTTAAAGCCCTAAGAAATAAGCCTGTAAAAAACTTTTAGGGAGCAGATATAAAAATACTGATATTTTTTTCATTCTAATGTTTTCTTCATTGCCAAAGAGAAGTTTCAACTCTTTAAGAATTTTGTTGTCTGCCCATCTGTTCATTTTGGACAAGTCTAAAATTTTATCATTCGTTTAACAAGTTAATGCCTTTTTTGATGCTACCATTGGTTGCACAAGATTCCAGAGAATTCACATATGAATTATAAAAAGATACACATGGAATAATTCCAAAAAAAAAATTTCTACACCAAAATATGATGAGTATATAATTTGTCCCAATTAGATTCTCATTGATGGAACTGATATCAAAGACATAAATCTGAAGTGGCTTCGTGAGCATATAGGTATTGTGACCTAGGAACCAGTCTTGTTTGGCACCACCATTGCAGAAAATATAAGATATGGACGAGATGGTGTGTCTCAGCAGGAAATAGAGGCTGCCGCGAGAACGGCCAATGCACATGACTTTATCATGAAATTACCAGACGTAAGTTCTTTGCAGATTTTGTAGCTTGGCTGTTTTTAGCTCACCTGAGCACGAAGTGCTCAGAGCGAGCTATTGTGATAGTGCTGTGTCCATCATCCGTTGTGTGTCGTCCGTCATCAACTTTTACCTTGTGTACGCCCTAGAGGCCACATTTTCAGTCTGATACTCATGAAAGTTGGTCAGGATGTTTGCCTTGATAAAATCTCGGATGAGATTGAAAATAGGTTACGTTTGATCAAAAACTAGGTCACCAAGTCAAATCTTAGAAAAACCTTGTGTACGCTCTAGAGGCCACATTTTCAGTTTGATACTCATGAAAGTTGGTCAGAATGTTTGCCTGGATGATATCTCGGACGAGTTTGAAAATGGGTTATGTGGGGTCAAAAACTAGGTCAGTAGGTCAAATTTTAGAAAAACCTTGTCTATGCTCTAGAGGCCACATTTTCAGTCCAAAACTCTTGAAAGTTAATCAGAATGTTTGCCTGGATGGTATCATGGATGAGTTTGAAAATGGGTCATGTGGGGTAAAAAAAACTAGGTCACTAGGTCAAATCTTAGAAAAACCTTGTGAACTCTAGAGGCCACATTTTCAGTCCAAAACTCTTGTAAGTTGGTCAGAATGTTTGTCTTGATATTTCAGACCGGTTTGAAAATGGGTTATGTGGAGTCAAAAACTAGGTCACCAGGTCAAATGTTAGAAAAACCTTTTATACGCTCTAGAGGCCACATTTTCATTCTATAACTCTTGTAAGTTGGTCAGAATGTTTGCCTTGATGATATTTCAGACCAGTTTGAAAATGGGTCATGTTGGGTCAAAAACTAGGTCACCAGGTCAAATCTTAGAAAAACCTTGTATATGCTCTGGATGCCACAGTTTCAGTCCAACACTCTTGAAAATTGGTCAGAATGTTTGCCTTGGTGATATCTTTAATGAGTTTGAAAATGGGTCATGTTGGATAAAAAACTGGGTCAATAGGTAAACTGTTTTAAAAACCTTGTGTATGCTCTGGAGGACACATTTTCAGTCTGATACTTCTAAAACTTGTTCATAATATTTGTCCTGGTGATACCTTGACTGAGTTTGAAAACAGGTCATGTGGAGTCAAAAACTAGGTCAATGGGTCAAATATTAGAAAAACCTTGTGTACACTATAGAGGCCACTTTTTCTGCCTGATACTCTTCAAACTTGGTCAGAATGTTTGTTTTGGTGATGTCTCAAAAGAGGTTGATAATGGGTAATTGTCGGGTCCAAAACTAGGTCATTTGGTCAAATCCTTAAGAACTTTTTGTATGCTGTAGAGGCCACATTTTCAGTCCAATACTCATGAAACTTGGTCAGAGCAAAGCTCTTGTTGAAAGTATGATATCTCAAAAGTGTTTGATGATGGGTAATGTCTGATAAAAAACTAGGTCACTGGGAAACTAGATGGTTGATATTTGGTCAATAGACTCAGGTGAGCTATTTCAGGGCCATCATGGCCGTCTTGTCTTAGAAAATGTGGAGGTATTGTAAAAGCCTTGGCATCTGTTGTGTTGATGTCATCATAACAAAATTCGATATTTAACCCATTACCACACAATCCCTACTTTTGATGACCCTGGGAAAGGAAGCCTTTAGGAAACATTGTGGGAAAAGAAGAAAATGCTGGTAACTAGCATTTTCTCCTTTTCCTACAATGTTTTCTACCTTTCACAAAACAAATTTCAAATTTGCTGTCCCTTTATTTTGTCGTCTGCAAATGCTTTCAATTTCATTTGGACAAACCTAAAATTTTGTGTTTGGTTATGATATCTCCCTCATTACCCTAAGACATTAACCTCAAACTCAAACTTTTTGTGAACTATGAAAAGGGGAACCCATACAAGAGGAGCAGATGAACATAAAAATTCAACACAGTTATGTCCTCTTTTGACTTGTAATTTTGAAAAACCTAGACATTTTATGATATCTCTGTCATTTATTAAGATATTTTCTCAGCCCTGGGCTAATATTTTGCTTAAACTCTCTATCAAATGACAAAATTTTAGACTGGTCCAAATTCAAAGCATTTGCAGACAACAAAACAAAGGTGATTAAAGTATTGAAATTTGTTTTAGGAAGGGAAGAAAACATTGTCCGAAAAGGAGAAAAAAAAGGAGCATTTTTTCCTGTTCCCACAATGTTCTCCAAAGACTTCTTTCATAGGGTCATGAAAAGTAGGGATTATGTGTTAACTAGTTAAAACAGGGAAACCCATACAAAAGTGCAGTTAACTGTTAAAATATATTTCTTTATAACTCTGTGGAAAATGGCTTTTTATATGCCCAAAGGGTCGTATTATGTTATACCCCTGGTCGTCGGTCCATCCGTCCGTTGGCAATTTCCTGTGTGCGCAACTCCTACAGTTTCCATCAAAATTATTTGAAACTTGCCACAACAAATCTCCATGATGTCTAGTTGTGCACCTAGGTCTTGGAATTTGGATCCCTGTTTGCATTCTAAAATTATCTGCCCCTGATTTCTGAAATAACCAACTTTTCACTTTGAATTTTTGTTCAGGCTATAACTTCCATACTATGAAAGGTATCAACTTGAAACTACAGACACTGATAGAACACATTATGGAGAAGTGCAGTGCATATGAACCATAACTCTTCTGCCGTTATTTTGTGAGTTACTGCCCTTTGTTAATTTTCAGTTTGAATTTTTGTCCAGGCCATAACTTCTAAACTATAAAAGCTATTAACTTGGAACTTCATACACTGATAGAACCCATTATGGAGAAGTGCATTGCTTATGAACCATAAGTCTGCCACTTTTATTTTTTGAGTTATTGCCCTTTGTTAATTTGCAGTTTGAATTTTTGTCCAGGCAATAACTTCCAAACTTTGAGAGCCATTAACTTGGAACTTCATACACTGACAGAACACTGACAGAACCCATTATGGAGTAGTGCATTGCACATGAATCATAACTCTGCCACCTTTATTATTTGAGTTATTGCCATTTATTAATTTTCAGTTTGAATTTTTGTAAAGACCATACCTTCCAAACTTCAAAATCCATCATCTTGAAACTTCAAAGACTAATAGAACACATGAAGAAGTGCATTGCACAAGAACCATAACTCTGCTGCCATCCTTCCTTCTGAGTTATTGCCCTTTTCACTTTGAATTTTCGTCTGGACCATAATTTCTAATATATAAAAGATATGATCTGGGACCTTCAAAGACTGATAGAAGACCTTGCAATTCACAAAATTTGTAACTTTGCCACCCTTATTTTTTTAGTTTTTGCCTATTAATATTTTTCACTTATCATGAAGTTTAACTACTCTTCATTGATTGCCCATCCATCTATGCAACTCATTTCACTGACAAGCCCCTTAGGGTGTATATGCGCCACTCTGCAAAGCTCTTGTTGAAAGTATGAGTATAATGGAAAATACTGGTCATTAACATTGTCTCCATTCATTCAGTGTTGTTAAAAGCCCTTTATCTAAGGTTCATTGCGGCTTATCTCGTTACCAAACGACAACATTTTTGACTGGTCCAAATTGAAAGCATTTGCAGATGTCAAAATGAAAGGGACTGGAAAATTGAAATTTGTATCGAAGAGGAGAGCAGATATTGTGGTAACCAGTATTTTCTCCTTTTCTCACAATGCTTTCAGAAGACATCTTTCTCAGGGTCATCAAAAATCAGCATTATAAGGTAGAGGGTTAATCATTTACGGAAAAGACGTTGTGTTTGAATGACTGTGGAAAATTGCTTTTGAAAACATTATGGAAAAAGGATCAAATTCTGGTAGCTAGCATTTTCTCTTTTTCCCTTGATGTTTGTCTTACAGAAAATGTCCAGTTCATTTATTTAGTTCTCTAAATGCCAGTTTTCTAAATGTTACAGAAATACAACACATTGGTTGGTGAACAAGGAGCACAGCTTAGTGGCGGACAAAAACAGAGAATTGGCATTGCCCAGGCTTTAATTAGAAATCCACAAATCCTGTTGCTAGATGAGGTTACATCTGCCTTGGACACAGAGAGTGAGGGCGTTGTACAGGAGGCGCTGGAGAAAGTAGATACAATAGTTTTTAACTCTTTACCAAACAAGAAAATTTTAGACCTATATAAATTGAAGACATTTGCAGAAGACAAAAGAAATGTGACTGAAAAATTGAAATTTGGTTTGAAAAGGGTAAAAACCATTGTGGGAAAAGGAGAAAAATGCTAGGTGTATAGAAGACTAACTCCTTACCCTGTGAAAAAATTTTAGGCCAGTCCAAATTGAAAGCATTTGCAGACAAAATAAATGTGACTGATAAACTGAAATTTAGTTTGGGAAGGATAGAAATTGTTGTGGGAAATGGAGAAAATGCTGGTTAACCCTTTTTCCACAATGTTTTCAAAAGGCCTCTTTCTCAGGGTTGTTAAAAGTCAGGATTGTGTGGTAAAGAGTTAAGCCCAAGCATTTTCTCAAACAAATGCGTTTTTAACCCTGTACAGCACAATCCCGAGTATAAGCAGTAGGTGTATAGAAGACTAACTCCTTACCATGTGAAAAAATTTTAGGCCAGTCCAAATTGAAAGCATTTGCAGACAAAATAAATGTGACTGATAAACTGAAATTTAGTTTGGGAAGGATAGAAATTGTTGTGGGAAATGGAGAAAATGCTGGTTAACCCTTTTTCCGCTATGTTTTCAAAAGGCTTCTTTCTCAGGGTCGTCTTTAAAAGTGGGGATTGTGTGGTAGAGTTAAAAGACATTGTGGAGAAAGATTATTGTGGTAACCATGTTTTTCATTTTCCCCAAAACTTGTCTACCCTATCAAAGACAGAAATCATCATGTGGTCTATATTTCATTGGACTGCTTTCAATTTTGTAGAGCCAAAAATTATGTCATTTGGTAGAGTTAATGACTGTAAGGAAAAAAAAAACCTTTGAAAACATTGCTGGAAAAGGAGAAAATGCTGGTACCAGCAACACTAGTTATGCCCATAGATTCAGTAGCATTTGAAAACTTCATGTGAAATGAAATAACTGCTTGTGGCAGGCAACTGTCTCATTATTCGAAAGTGACATATTTTTCTCTGACAAATCATGTTTGTTTATTCAACCAACATTTTCTCTTTTTCCATTGTTTTCTACCCTCTTGTAAATCCTTACCACACAATCCAGACTTCTGAAGGTAGAAGCCTTTTGAAAACATTGTGGGAAAAGGAGAAAATACTGGTAACCAGCATTTTCTCCTTTTCCCACAATGTTTTCTACCCTTTCCATGGCAAATTTTAACTTTTCAGTCACATTTATTTCGTCATCTGCAACCAGTCTATAAAGTTGCACATGTTGTTCGGTAAAGAGTTAATATATTTTCCATCAGTTTTGCTACAGTTTGATTTATTATCTCCAATTGCCAACTGCGTTTAAGCTAGACCAGTCTAAAACTTTGTTGTCTTATACAGATTCGATAAGCATAATTATTGGAACAGTCCTCATATTCACCAACCATTCTGAGGAATATTCTTGCTCTTATTCTTCACCATTTCCTGACTATGAAAGTAACAGAACTTCTGATTGGCTGGATCAAATGGCGTAGCCAATCAGAAGCTATGTTTCTTCCATATTGACATAATTTTGAAGAAGATTACTGGGAATGTTCTAAAGAATGGATAGTGAATACAGACCCTGGTATTTATCCAACCTGTATTTTTAGGCCAGCCATGGTAGGACCACCATCGTTACTGCTCATAGACTGTCGACCATTAAGACAGCAGACATGATCGCTTGCTTCAAAGATGGGGTGGTTGCTGAACAGGGTACACATGATGACCTCATGAACCATGGAGGGATCTATCATCAGCTTGTGACCTTACAGGTAACAGTTGGGTTTCATGTTGGGCTTCTTTTATCACTTTGAAAATATGAGGGGCAAAGGAAAAATGAACAATAACTAGCAAGTAATCCTTTTTTAGCTCACCTAAGCACATGCTCAAGGTGAACTTTTAGGATCATCTGGTATCCGTCGTCTGTTGTGCGTCATCCATTGTCAACAATTTAAACATCAACTCCTCCTAAACCACTGAGCCAATTTGGACCAAACTTGGCTAAAATGTTCTTTGGGAGGTCCTCTTTAAAAGATTTTCGCAAAATTTGTTTCCATCAAAAACTCTGGTTGCCATGGCAACCAAATGGAATTTTCTAAGAAATTCTTTAAAAATCTTCTCTGAAACCACTGGCCAGATTTTAAAATAATTTCACAGAGATCTTCCTTGAGTGAATCTTTTCAAAAATTGTTCGTGAAATTTTGATCCATCTAGAAACACACTGATCAACGTGAGCCGCGGACACCATGTGTTCTCGGCACACCAGATCGGATTTTCCATGGAAGAACCGGAGGTGGTGTAAGTATTTTCATTTTTATGGACTTGATTTACCTAGATAGAAATGTTGATTTACAGCAATGTCAAGACGAATGATTGATCTGTTTACATACATACTAGGGAATAATATTGCCATCAGAAAAGCGAGCTGTGGCTTTATGAGCAACTGAGGTCTTATTGTTTTGAAGTTTATTGCCAAATTTTGGACAAAATTCCAAACCATTGTTCATTTTACAAGTTTGTATGATAAGATACATGTATTCCCTAAAAGAACACAAAATTTCACTTAGAAATGTCCATCCAAAGCGAAGATATATGTTTTTGAATGGACCTGGGTAGAGGAAAATATGCTAACAAGACACCAATTTTATTTTCAATGTATGCACATGGACACCAGATCAGAAAAAGCTTGCAGTAACTTGACACCAACCTTTAAATCATCAAAGAGAAAATAAGTCCCACCAACAAAAGCCATGTTTTTCAGCAGATCAAAATTTATTGAAGGAATGTGATAGAAAGCTACCCAATACCAATCTCGTGATTGAGTTCTTTTGAGAGGACAAATTTTACAATTTTCACAACGCGCCGTACACGGAAAATAAGCTCCTTCCACATAAGCCATCTTTTTTAAAGGATCAAAGTATCTCGGAAGAATTTATGGAATCATCCACGTTGAATTTTGTTGATTTCCACTTGGTGGTTTCTGAGGAGAAGTCAATTAAATAAAAGTTTTAGAAATAAACGCATAGACGAACAAACGCACACATGCAAATGAATGAAGGGTAGAACGCCATTCTAAGAGCCCGCTGGCAGTTTGCCAAGCGGACTTGAAAATTATTTAAACTAAGGCCAAATGTGGTAAATAATGTACACTCTGTATTAGTTAATAGGGATTTTTCTTTATAGACAATGTTTTTTGAAGCCATCTTTCCCAGGGACATTAAAGCTCGTGATTGCGTGGTAATGGGTTAATACGCCATTTATAAAACTGAAACGCTGTAAAAAAAGAACATGTCTTGCACCAACATTAGAGGCAATGACCGGTCAATTGTGATCAAGCATCGTAGGTCTACTTCGTAAATTGCCATAATTATTGCAAATATTTTAAAAAAGCAAGTGCTACAAGTAATGAAATTGCGTTGAACATGCTCTCCATCAGGTAATGGACCGTAGTGACATAATGTTTACAAAAATAGTCTTCGTATAAAGCCCATGCATCGAGTTTCAGGCAGAAATATTGATGATTTAAAGGTTGGTGTCCAGTTACCACAGGCTTTTTCTGATCTGGTGTCTATGTACATACTCTGAAAATGAAAATAGTGTCTTGTAAGCATACTTTCCTCTACCAAGGTCCATTCAAAAACGTATATCTTCGCTCTGGATGGACATTTCTAAGTGAAATTTTGTGTTTCTTTAGGGAATACATTTATCTTATCATACAAACTTGTAAAATGAACAATGGTTAGGGGATTTTGTCCGAAAATCGGCAACAAACTTCAAAACAATAAGATCCCACTTGCTCATAAAGCCACAGCTCGCTTATATGATGGTATTATTATTCCCTAGTATGTGTGTAAACAGATCAATCATTCGTCTTGACATTGCTGTAAATCAACATTTCTCTCTAGGTTAATCAGGTCCATAAAAATGAAAATACTTACACCACCTCCGGTTCTTCCATGGAAAATTCGATCTGGTGTACCGAGAACACATGGTGTCCATGGCTCACGTTGATCAGTGTGAGAAATGTGGCTCTGGTGAATGGTGGCTACTTGCACTATACTGCAAAGAAGAAATTCTTGGAAATTCTTCTTCTCTGAAAGAGCTGATCAGATTTTGAAATAATTTCTCAGGGATGTTCTTTGGGTGACCCTTTTCAAAATTGTTCGCAAAATTTTGATCCATCCAGAAACATGGCTCTGGTGAATGGGGGCTACTTGCAGTGTATAGACATAAAGAAATTCTTGGAAATTCTTCTTCCGTGAAACAGCTGATCAGATTTTGAAATAAATTCACAGAGATATTCCTTGGATGACCCTTTTCAAAAGTTATTAGCGAAATTTTGATCCACAAAGAAACATGGCTCTGGTGAATGGAGGCTACTTTGCACTATATGAATATGAAGAAATTCTTAAAAATTCTTCTTCTCTGAAACATCTGGTCAGATATTAAAATAATTTCAAAGCAATATTCCATGGGTGACCCTTTTCAATGATTTTTCGCGAAATTTTGATCGGTCTGGAAACATGGCTCTGGTGAATGGGGTCTACTTGCACTATACGGACATGAAGAAATTCTTGAAAAAATTCTTCTTCACTGAATCGGCTGGTCAGATTTTGAAATTATTTCACAGCAATGTTCCTTGAATGACCCTTTTCACAAATTGTTTGCAAAATTTTGATCCATCATGAAACATGGCTCTGGTGATTGGGGGCTACTTGCACTATATGGAAATTAAGAAATTCTTAAAAATTCTTCTTTTCTGAAACTGATGGTCAGATTTTGAAATGACTTTTACAGGTAACCTTTTGAAAATTGCTCGGCAAAATAATGATTTTGATTCCAATGTTTCAATTCATCGAAAAAAAAAAGAAAAAAAAGGGCTATGGTCCTCTCAAAAATTCAGGTGAGCGATCCAGGGCTATGTTGGCCCTCTTGTTTCCTTGTGTCATCACTTTCTCCAAATGAGAAAAGTTTGCGCCAGACAAAGAATTGGAGGCAGTTGGTGCCAATTCTAAAATGAAAACAATAGGTCGGGCATAATGGAATGGGTCAATAAATTATCATTGCATGCTTGGGTCATGAGCAGTAACATAAACAAGAAAACATTTTGTTTACAACAGATTTAAGTACTTACATCTATGATTATTTTGTGAATATATGTGAAAAATTATTTAACAACCAAAAATTATTATGTGAACATGATGTTTTAAAAATTTAAAGAGAGACTTTTTGAAACAGAAGTTTAATTAGTATAAAGCAAACAACAAAGTCAGTGTGTGAAAAAATAGTTATGAAAGTAGTAATTGCTCATTTAGAGAAAAAGATAAATCTGTAAATTTTTTCACGAGGGGACTATATACTTTTTAAAAAGATAAAAAAGTTAAAATTTGGTTTGCTATTGATGCAGGAAAGATAACAAAAAAAATTTCAAGGACAATAAAATGGTAGTCTGTTGCAAATGACTTTAATTCATAAAATAATTTGGATTACATGGATGTCATAGTCTGATTTATTTAAACTTAATCAATGGATTTGGAGATTTGCATTGAGTAAAAGGAATCAGTACCAAAATGTACAGCATCCCAATATGAGAATTACTATTGCAAGTCATTTTCACCAATTTTAAAAATCTATTGCAGATAGCGCGAAATGCAAACCCCAGAAGAAAACCTGATGTTTATGTGAAAAAAGCAGCAGGTGGCTCAAAAGGGTCTGATGGGTAGCTGATGTAAACAAAACTCCAGGATTGAATGGAAAAGTGGTATGACTGAAATGCCATGCAAACAATTTGTTACCAACTCTACCAGCCCATTTCTCCCCTCTCTCTCTCTGTGCCTCACTCTGTCTCTCAGTATCTCTATTTTAATAGCTGGAAATACGATCCTCTGTGCCTTAACTCATTACCAAAAGACAAAATATTAGGTTTGTTCAAATTGAAAGCATTTGTAGCCGACAATAAAAGTGACTAAAAATTTGAAATTTGTTTTGTGAAGGGTAGAAAGCATTGTGGGAAAAGGAGGAAATGCTGGTTACCAGCATTTTCTCCTTTTCCCACAATGTTTTCTAAAGGCTTCTTTCTCAAAGGTAATGGGTTAAACATCTTCTCCTAAACCACTGTTATTGTGATCACCCTATGTACGGCGTCAAGCGTCTGTCGTCAATTTCTTTAAATAACTTCTCCTCCTAAACCACTGGGCCAATCTGTATGAAACTTGGCAGGAATGTTCCTTCGGTAAAGCTCTACCAAAACTGTTCAAAGAATTTAATTCCATCCATAACTCTGGATGCCATAGCAACAAAAAGAAAGACAAAAAAATGAAATCTTTGAAAATCTTCTTCTCTGAAACTAGAAGGCGTAGAGCTCTGATATTTGGTATGTAGCATCTCCTAATGAACCTCTACCAAGTTTGTTCAAATTATGCCCCTAGGGTCAAAACTGGTTTGGCCTTGGGGGATAACAAGTTTGAGCATAGGAACAAAGAAGGAAAACTTTAAAAATCTTCTCCTCTGAAACTTGAAGGCGTAGAGCTTTGATATTTGGTATGTGGCATCTCCTAGTTGACCTCTACCAAGTTTTTTTTCAAATTATGCTCCTGGGGTCAAAACTGGCCCCACCCCGGGGGTCACAAGTTTGAGCATAGGAACAAAGAAGGAAAACATTAAAATTCTTCTACTCTGAAATTTGAAGGGGTAGAGCTTTAATATTTGGTATGTGGCATCTCTTAGTGGGCCTCTACCAAGTTTGTTCAAATTATGAGCCTGGGGTCAAAACTGGCCCCACCCCTGGGTTCACAAATTTGAGCATAGGGACAAAGAAGGAAAACTTTAAAATTCTTTCCCGCAGAAACTAGAAAGCATAGAGCTTTGATATTTGGTCTGTTGTTTCTCCTAGTGGACCTCTACCATTTTTATTCAAATGATGTCCCTGGGGTCAAAACTGGCCCCACCCCAGGGGTAACTAGTTTGAGCATAGAAACAAAGAAGGAAAACTTTAAAATTCTTCTCCTCTGAAACTAGATGGTGTAGAGCTTTGATATTTGGTATGTGGCATCTCCTAGTGGACCTCTACCAAGTTTGTTTAAAACATGCCCGTGGAGTCAAAACTGGCTCCGCCCCGGGGGTCACAAGTTGGAACATAAGAACAAAGAAAGAACATTTTAAAATCCTTCTCTAAAACTAGAAGGCGTAGAGCTATGATATTTGGCATGTAGCAATTCCTAGTGGACCTCTACCAAGTTTGTTCATATTATGCCCTTGGAGTCAAAAATGGACCTGCCCCAGGGGGTCACAGGTTCGAACATAGCAACAAAGAAGGAAAACTTTAGAAAATCTTCTCTGAAACTTGAAGGTGCAGAGCTTTAATATTTGGTATGCAGAATTTTCTAGTGGACCTCTACCAAGTTTGGTCATATGATGTCCCTGGCGTCAAAACTGGCCATGCCTCGGAGGTCACAGGTTGGAACATAGGAACAAAGAAGGAAAATTTTAAATTTGTTTTTCTCTTAAACGGAAAGGTATAGAGCTTTGATGTTTGGTATGTAGCATCTTTGAGTGGACCTCTACCAAGTTTGTTCCAAGGATGCTGCTTTGTTTAAAACTGACCCAGCCCTGGGGACCACAAGTTCGAACATAGGACAAAGAAGGAAAATTTGAAATTCTTCTTTGAAACTGGAAGGTATAGAGCTTTGATATTTGATTGCCCTAAGTCCGGCTTCTGTTGCCCATCAACAATTTCTTTAAACATCTTCTTCTCTTAACCCACTGGGCCAATCTTGATGAAACTTGGCAGGGATGTTCCTTGGGTGAAGCTTTACCAAAGTTGCTCAAAGAATTGAATTTCACTCATGAGCTATAGTCTTAGGTGAGCGCTCCCAGGCCAATGGCCCTCTTGTATACATTTTTATGCTCCCCGAAGGGCGAGCATATAGTTGCCGCTTCGTCTGTCCGTCCGTCTGTCCATCAGTCCGTCCGAAGCGATTTCTCCACAACCCTTGGACCAAATTGGATGAAACTTCTTATATGAACTCCTTAGGGTAAGGCACCGATATAGTTTTCCGGGATTTTCAATTTGACCCCGTGTCATGGAAAAAAGGGGCTTAGTGCAAAATTGCAATTTTTACCAATATCTCATTCAGTTTTTGTTAGAATATCATGACACTTCATGGTTATATTGCTTATGGAAAGTTTTAGCATGTGCCCTTGCTATTTTTAATCTGGGCATTTTTTAAGTTGACGTTCTGTCATGGAAAAAGGGGGTTTCTTGCAAAATTCCAATGTTTACTAATATTTCATTCAGTTTTGGTCAAAATTTCATTAAACTTCATGGTTATATTGTTTTTTCAAAGTTTCACCATGACTTGTGCTCCTGTTTCTTTATCTATGTGTTGTTTAATTTGACCCTCTGTCATGGAAAAAGGGGGTTTCTTGTAAAATGAAAAGGGGCCCTAATGCAAAATTGCAATTTTGACTAATATCTTGTTCAGTTTTTGTCAACATTTCATAGTTATATCTTGTTTTACAAGTTTCAACATGTGCCCTTTGTTTTTGCAATCTATGAATTATTAATGCGCAAATACCTCTTTCCTGGTTTCTCAAATTAAGGCTGCATCACGGAAAAAGGGGACTTCATGGAAAAAATTGTTTTTCACTAGGTTCTCCTTTATCAGTGCTCAAAACTTTGTGAAATTTCAAATCTGAACTTGTTGGAACGTTGCCCAGGTACCTCTCTTCC
Source organism: Tridacna crocea (assembly GCA_943736015.1). Classification (NCBI taxonomy): domain Eukaryota; kingdom Metazoa; phylum Mollusca; class Bivalvia; order Cardiida; family Cardiidae; genus Tridacna; species Tridacna crocea. Next base: position 31,540,404 of record OX031059.1, on the reverse strand, counting down.
TTTTTCTCAATTTCAGGCTGCGTCTCGGAAAAAGGGGGTTTCATGTAAAAAATTGTTTTATGTAATATTTACTACATGACTGCTCAAAATTTTATGAAATTTCGAATTTTGAATTATTATTAAAAAATGCCACAAACCACACACCCGTTGTATTTATTGCAATGATCCAATATTGTCTTATGGGAAAAGGGGGCTTATTGGGCTTATTATCCTCTACAAGTTTATGTTGGCTATCTCTAAGATAGTAAATGCCTTTTAACTTCAAATTTTGGGGGGCATGAATAGGTTCTTCTAGGATAAAAGAAGTGAATTTATATCAATTTCTTATATTTTATGACAAGCACTTGTTCGGGGAGCCAAACCTGTCTCTGACGGCTCTTGTTTCTCCTAGTTTTCAATTAGAGGCAATACTAAAGAAAACTGTAGGTGTAGATTCAAGATCAGACGGCGGTACCTGTGTTGTGTAATCTTGATCTTTGCCTACAGCAAATGTTCATGCTTTTGCCTGTCACACTGAGAGGGCTGATCCTAAAAGTACCTTGTAGTTGTAGAAGTGGGTAATGGAATGCAGTGAAGACATTTAAAACTTTCTGCAGTTGGTAAATTTTATGGATGTCGATGAACAATCTACCTGATGATTCAGCCCTTTGTTAGACAAAATGGTTTGTATGGATCCATAACTGTGTGATCACTTGCTTTGTTTAACTCTTTACAACATGGGAAAATTTTAGACTGGTCCAAGTTTGAAGCATTTGCATGCAAGATGACAAAATAAAGGTGACTGAAAATTAAAATTTAGTGGGGGAAGGGAGGAAAACATTGTGGGAAAAGGAGCAAATGCTGGTAACTAGCATTTTCTCCTTTTCCCACAGTTTTTTTCAAAATGCTTCTCTCTCAAGGTCTTTAAAAGTCGGGATTGTGTGGTAATGGGTTAGCCCTTTACCAAACAACAGAATTTTAGACTGGTCCAAATTGAAAGCACTTGCAGACAACATTAATAAATGTATCTCAAAAATTGAAATTTGTTTCTAGGAGGGAAGAAAAAATTGTGGGAAAAGGAGAAAATGCTGGTTACCAGCTTTTCTTCTTTTCCCACAATGTTTTCAAAAGGCTTCTTTTACAAGGTTGTTAAAAAGTCGGGATTGTGTGGTAAAGGGATAATTCATCACAGAGACACATGAAATCCTTTTTTGACAGATCAAGGCTAATTTGCCAAGGCCCACTATTAATTCTTTACCAAATTACAAAAGTTAAGACTACAGTCCAAATTAAAAGCATTTGCAGATGACATTGATTTAATGTGACTAGAATACTGAAGATTGTTCTGAAAAGGGTAGAAAACATTGTGGGAAAAGGAGAAAATACAGGTTACCAGCTTTTTCTCCTTATCCCACAGTGTGTTCAAATGCTTCCTTTTCAGGGTTGTCAAAAGTCGGGATTGTGTTGTAAACTGGAAATAAAAGAAGGCGAGTTCTCTTGAAAAAAGTATGCAATAAACTAATTATTTTTCTTCAATAAGTTGCAGGCATGGAACTTGGATGGAATCTGTGTGCGACAAAATTTGCAAGAATTCCGCTGAGATAGAAACAGCAAGAAGTCCAGAGAATGGCAAATGCAGAAGGCCTAGGAGAAAAATATATGTGTTCAGGGTTTCCCTACCCTACTTAGAAAATGCTGCCGACCCTAAACTTTCCATGCAAAGAGTTTTTGGGCAAAAAAAAAAAAATCCCTACCTTCAGTATCTCAGACTGAAACCCTAAACACATATTTATTTTAGGCCCAAGCAGGAAGTACCCATGGTCCAGATGCAGCAACAGTAAGTTACAAATACTTGTTAAAATACAGAGTTCATTCCTCAATGGCTTGGTGGCTGCAATTTGGTTTATTAACTCATTACCAAACGGCAAAATTTTTTATTTGTCATAATCAAAAGCATTTGCAGACAACAAAAAAAAAGTGACTGAAAATTTGAAATTTCCTTTGGGAACGATAGAAAACATTGTGGGAAAAGGAGAAAATGCTGGTACCAGCATTTTCTCCTTTTCCTACAATGTTTTCTAAAGGCTTTGTCAAAAGTAGGGATTGTGTAGTAATGGGTTAATGAAACCTTTGCATTTAATGCAACTTGGATTAAGTAAACCTTTTACCATCATGAGTTTTTACAACCATTAGGTAGAAGCCTTTTGAAAATATTGTGAGAAAAGGAGAAATGCAGGTAACCAGCATTTTTTTCCCATTTTTCTTAAAGTTCTTTTTCTGCCGTATCAAAGACAGAAATCATCATTTAAGCTGCATTTGAATTGTCTGCAACTGCTTTCAAATTGGACCCGTCTGAAACTTGTTTAGAAAAGAACCAATGGACAGGGTAGATACAGATAAGGCTGCATAGAATGTAAGTCTGATCTTAAAAGCATTGTTACATGGGTATTCACCTTGCTAAAAGTATAGAATTGTTTCAATTGGCATTCCAACCTTTTACTAGCCAATCCCTTGGTTGAACAATCCTGCAGAAGATGGCATTTGAAAACTGTACTAGAAAATGATAAAATACTGGTTACCAGCATTTCCCCCCTTCACCACAATGAGCTCTTTCATTTCAAGAGCAAATCTCATTAGGTAAGCCATATTTGATATGATCCCTTCAAATACCTTTAATTTCAGACAGTTCTTAAATTTTGTCCTTTGGTACAGTTAAAGAATCCTGTGAGAAAGACCTGCATAAAACATTTTTGGAAAAGGACAAAATGTTGGTAACTCAACAATGTTTTCAAAAATTTCTAAGAGTTAATTATACTGTCATTTGAACAAAATTTAAATGTCTGCAGATGAATTAATTCTTTACCAAGGGACAAACTCACAGACTTGTCCAAATTTAAAGCAGTTGCAGACGACATTAATTTTGTTGTCTGCAAATAATTTCAACTTCGACAAGTTAACCCTTTACCACACAATTTCGACTTTTAACAACCCTGAAAAAGAAGCCTTCTGAAAAAGTTGTTTAACAATGTTTTCCTCCTTTCCCAAAGAAATTTCAAATTATCAGTTGCAATCATTTTGTCATCTGCAAATGCTTTCAATTTGGACCAGTCAAAAATTTTGTCGTTTGGTAAATACTGTGGACTCATATAATTTCGTTGGTACGAAATTTTGTTGATTTTTCAAATTCAGCATTTTCGTTGGACCATAAATTCGTTGATTTTCCATTTCTAAAAGAAAATATTTTTAGTGAAAAAAAATCTAAACTGTCCATCAATAAAGTGTGTCAAAGAAAAAAGATAACATAAGACAGGACTCGACTGATGACAAGTATACATGTATCGTATCAGATGTGAAGGGTGTAAATGTTATGACACTTATCTGATAATCTGATCGCCGGTCTCAAGTCTATCAATTAAGGCATGCGTAATTGTTTACAATTTACACGGTTATTATTTAATCCTGTAGTCACAGTTTACAGTCAAATTTTAAGCTGTAAAAGATACGACAACATTTTTAGAATCGTCTGCTTTGAAACTGCTGACTTCCGAAGCTACCCTTCCCACATGTCTGGGTCACTTAGGAAAACAAGACTGCTAAACTCCGACAAATTTGCATCTAGATCTATATTTAGAACAAGCATGAAGGGTCAAAATGGTAGGAGACCTATGTTTCAGCTTCCATTCAATCTTGCGCGACTTCCAAAGGTTGCTTTCTAATATGAGCTAAGCCATTGTTCAACTGGATGGGATAGATCGACGATCAGACTGCAAGTTATGTTTACTCTGTCACCATCCGACAACACGTTGAAATCCGCCATCTTGTCATCACCAAATTCAACATCAGAACGACCCAAATATAAAACAAGCCGTCCGTCAACATGATTTTATGCCAGTCACAGGTACACACGCGTTTGCAGTAAAATTTTGATTTGGGGTAGATCTATGACGTAACGTGTATGTCATTCGAGCAAGAGGGTTGTAAAACAAATGTTTGTTGTACTAATTTACGACTTTTACCCCATGAAATCTATGGTCACATTGTGTTTAGAAATGGCTGTTTCAAAAACACCTGGGCAGTCGTGTCACATGTTTTGTGTAGTCAGCAGAAAATTGGTTTGGCTGTTTGCAAAATAAAATCCTCGCAGCCGAAATGCAACAGTAAAAGATAAACATGGACTACTTAACTCGATGCGTGTAGGTAATTTTTCAACAGTGTCTATGGCGTTGTCGCCGGGATAACAGAAAAAGAAATGAAGTTAAGGCAATGAAAAAATCACCATTTTTATTGGTAATTGTTAAGTTTGAACGAAATCTTTATAGGAGCAAACGATCTAAGGTGTAAATAACTTTCTGTTCGATAGTGTGTACATTTTAACATTTGCGTCGTCACATTCGTTATTGATCAATGAAGCCGAACCCTACCTAGTTGAAGATGGCAAAGGACCTATCTTTTGTCGGGAACTTGAATTCGTGGACAAAATCAACGAAAATTAGTACTCAACGAATATTAATGGTTTCACAGTAGTTAACTCTTTATGGCATTAAGTAAATCATTTTCCTGTCGGAACTAAAAGCATTGCAGACGAGATGATATCATGTAGGTCATATGATGGAACTTCTCCTTGATGAGATTGTGTAATGCTGATAAGCAGCATTTTCACCTTTTTCCACAATGTTTTCACAGGGCTTATTCTTTAGAGTGGTTAAAACTCAGGTTTACGTGGTAAAGAGTTGAGGACAGCAATGCTTTTTCTATAATCCAGGCCATGTTCACAAACTGTAGCCTTCAGTAAGTGCAGATGTTTTTTGGTTAACCCATGACCACACAATATCTACTTTCAACGACCCTGAGCAAGAAGCCTTTAGAAAACATTGTGGGAAAAGGAGAAAATGCTAGTAACCAGCATTTTCACCTTTTCCCACAGTGTTTTCTACTTTTCACAAAACAAATTTTAAATCTTTAATCACTTTTATTTTGTCATCTGCAAATGCTTTTGATTTGGACAAGCCTAAAATATTGCCATTTGGTAATGAGTTAAAGTGTAAAATTTAATATTCTACTCCCTCCAATGATCTCATCACCAGTTAACATACATGTATGCTTTATATTAAGAAGTCAGACGGTTAGAAGAAATTAATTTATTAAATAAGGATTGGTCATAACAGTTGAAAGAGGAATGAATTCTGCATAGGATATACTACAAATGCTGAGTCATAAATTTACTTAAACATTTTACCAAACTACAAAGTTTAGAAAGATTAAGGTCGGTCGAAATTGAAAGCACTTGTAGACAACAAAATAAATGATACTGGAAAATCTTCTACCTTGGATTATTTGAAATAATAGTACTTAGTTCTTCTATTCATGTAAGGGTAATTTAACTCCTACCAGTCTTTTCTTCCTTCCACTTGGACCTGTCTGTTCAGTCTGTGGTATATCTATAGTGTTGTTATATTTCAGTTCCTATGTTATTTTTCAGTTCTTGATATTTTCCAGTTCTTGTTATTTTCCAGTTCTCAAACAGAGGAAAATGTAATCAAACTTGATTCTCAGCTTCTGAAATCAAACACAACTTGAGTTTGATAAAAAAAAGGTGTTGTGCTGTCTCTGATTTATTCATTAACCCTGTGCCTTGCAATTGGCCCTTACTCGAAAATTTTTTCAGAAGGCAAATAAGAATCAAAACTCGTGTTTAAGTAGTTGTGTACGAAATGGAGGGAAACATTGTAAGAAAAGTAGTGCAATTGTCACTTATTTCCTTGTGTGCACTCAAGAGGCCAGGGTTGCAATTGGATACTCATGAAGTGAAGTCGGAATATTTGTCTTGATAATATTTTGGATAAATTTGAAGTGGGATCATGTAGGGTCAGACTATTTTCTCTGGATACTAATAAAACATTGTCAGAATGTCTGTCTTGAGGTTATCTAAAATTGGGTAACATTGGGTCAAACAGTATGGTCATGAGAACAAATCTTCTAGAAACCCTTTGCACACTCTACAGGCAAGATTATCAGTCAGATATGCATAAAACTGGGTCAGTATTTTTGTCATGATAATATCTAGGGTAAGCTAGAGTTTTGATCAAATTGGGTTAAAAAGTAGATCATTCTGACAAATTATTGAAAAACATTGTGGGCATTAAAGAGGCTAGACTACCGGGTTGATACTTGTAACACTTTGTCAGAATGTTATCTCAAAAAAGAGTGAAATTAGGTTATGTTGGGTCAAACAGTAAGTCACAGGGATATTTCTTAAAAAAGAAAGAAATTGTGCACACCGGAGGTAACACTTTCAGTCAGATAATCATGAAACTTGGTCAGAGCGCTTGTCCTGTTAATGTCTGGGAGGGCTTTGAAACTGCAGCATCGAGTCAAAATGTAGACAGACGGGTCAAATCAGAACCTTGAAAGCACTCTAGAGGCTACAGTTTTGGTGAAATACCATGAAACTGGGTCAGAATGTTTGCATGACATTTTAAACAAGTTTAGGCCTATACCAAATGACAAAACCTTACAATAGTAGAAGTTGAAAGCATTTGCAGACAACAAAATAAAAATGACTCAAAAATTGAAAGTTGACTTTAGAAGAGTAGAAAACATTGTGGAAAAAGGAGAAAATGCTGGTTATCAGCATTTTTTCATTTCCCCTTAATGTTTTCAGAATACTTTTTCCTCTGGGTCATGAAAACCAGGGATTGTTTGGTAGAGGGTTGAAATAAGGTCATGTTGGTAAAAAAGTAGGTCACAGAATGATATCTAAGAAAAACATAGTTAGCTGTACAGTCTGATGCAATGTTTTCAATCTCATACTCATGAAATGTGGTTAGAATGTTAGTCTGTTATATATCTCCCTTGTTACGTATCGGACAGGTGTGAAATTCAGTCATGTCATCAACTGTCTCATGGAGAGTTTATAAAAACAACCTTAGGTCCACTCTAGAGGCAACATTTTTTTTTGGAAAATGAAGATACTTGGTCAGAATTTTTATCTCAATAGTATGACTATCTGGGATGGGCTTAAAACTGCAACATCGTGTCAAAATTAAAATCACCACATCAAATCATAGAAAAACCTAGTTTGCACTCTAGAGGCTACATTTTAAGCCTCATATGCATGAAACTTGGTCAGAATGTTCCTTTTCATGACATTTGTATACAAGTTTGAAATAACAATATTGCTTTGGTCATAAGTCAACTTGCTGCAAGTCAAGGTGGTGTTTTAGGATTTGTTCATAAGTCGACTTACACTTTTAGTATTGACTCGAGTCAGCCTAGCCATAAAAAAAATTTGAGAAAAACATATGACTTTTCAGTTTTTCCTATGGATGAATACCAGAAGACTTTACACAATAGTTTAAAAAGTGTTCTCTTTGAGGGTCATCAGAAATCAGTCCAGATTTGTGATCTTGTGTGTATTTGGGTGCATCAGTTACCAATATTAACAAGGTTGAAGTAACATGGGACATTATGCCTAAGTCTGAAACACCTGGGCAGCCTTGACACATGTTTTGTCTGGGACATATGAAAATGCACCAGTGAAATGCATTACTGGCAATTAAATGTGAAAGAGAAAGTTAGTGTATAACTCTGCTTTATGGTTCCTTGGGGACAACACGGTTAAGGCTTTAACCATTTCCCTTACAACTTTTCAGGCCCCTGCAGAAATTGCCTTTAGGAAAGGTTTTGGAAAAAAGAAGTCATTGCTTGTAAAACATCAATATAGCAGGATAGTGTTGACCCCTGTAAGCACCTTTTAGAACTGCTTAGTAGTTTTTGCATTTAGTACAGATCAATATCAGCTCATACAAAATTTTTAGTCTGATCTTGCATCTACATTCTCTGCTTTGATTAGCCTTTTTGAATAAAACACTCATAATATTGTAATTACTTTGGGCCAATTGTATGGCTGAAACCATCAAATTGAATGCATGACTTGTTAAAATGGCGGCAGATTTGACATCATTTGTCTACATGATTTGTCTGTGAGCTCTTTCAAAAGTCAAGGAAGGATTTCATGCTGATTTCTCATGCTGGTTTTTGCTGATGTATGGCTGAAACAATATAATAAGTCAAATGGAGGGTTACTGGTTTAAATCTGAGGAAAATATTTCATGCATTCTAGAAACCACATTTTCGGTCAGATACTCATGAAAGTTTGTCAGAATGTTTGTCTTGCTAATGTCCTAGGTAGGTTTGAAATGGGGGGTATAGTTGGGTCAAAAGGCGAGTCATTGGGTCAGATCTTGGTAGAACAATCTGGTTTAACCAGTCAGAAGCTATGCTACTTTCATAATTAGAAAACTTTAGAGGACAGGACCAAGAATGTTTTTAAGACATTTTGGTGTGACTATGCCTATGGACCCAGATTGCACATAAATGAAGTCTGATCTTGGTCAACAGTGTTCCTAAAGGCATTGAGATGTGCCCAGGAGCCTAGTAATTGTTAACTCTTAGTATGTAGATCAAGATCATACTAACGCCAGTGAGTAGTTTGATTTTAGATCTTCACTGTTTTCTTGGATTAATTGGTAAAATAGTCTTGAAATTTCTGGGGTCTTTTTTGGGGGGGCTGAGAATATTAGTCGGTTTCATTTATTCCTTGATTGATTCTCTAGAATCCCATGATCACCATTCAAATCCTGCCATAATTCAGACTTTAGAGGTTAGTTGTACTGGTACAGAGAGGAGAAACAATTTGTAAAGAAAAATTCTTTGAAAACATTGTGTAAAAAGGATAAAAAAAATGCCCCTTTCCCATGATGGAGCCAGACCCAATTTTTCAGAGATGAATCCTATCATTTGATCCATGCACATTCATTCCTTGCAATTGCCTGCAAATGTTTTCAAATTCTGCAAGCCTAAAACTTGACCATTTGGTACAGTATTAATCCTTCATCACACAATCTTGAGTTTAAACTACCCTGAGAAAGAAGCCTTTTTAAAAGATTGTGGCAATTTATTCAGTAGCTTAGATTATTAAGATTTTGGAAAGTTGCATCACTGGTGATACAGTTATTTATTATTGGCGTCATTGGAGTTAAAATCTCATTGTTGACGCAAGGATTTTTTTGTCTTGGAAAACCCTGCCCCCATCTCCAATTTAAAGAGGAGTATACTGGTTTCTCCATGTCTGTCTATTTGTCCATCAGTGTTTTAGTCTGTCCATATGTAGACTTTTTAGCTCACCTGAGCACAAAACTTTGCTGTATCCATTGTATGTTGTCCAATGTATGACATGCTTTGTAAACTTTTACCTTCTGTATGTTCTAGAGGCCACTTTTTCAGCCCAATACTCACAAAACTTGGTCAGAATGTTTTGTCTTGATAATATTTTGGATGAGTGAAAAAATGTGTCGTGACAGGTAAAAAAGAAATAGGTCACAAGGTCAGATAGTAGAAAAAATGTTCAGTCCAAAACTGTTGAAAGTTGGTCAGAATGGTTGTTTTAATGATATATCAGCTGAGTTTGAAAATGGGCCATATCAGGTAAACCACTAAGTCACTTGATTAAATCTTTGGGGGAAAAAAAACTTAGTCCAATACTCTTGAAACTTGGTCAGAATGTTTGTCTTGATGGTATATCTTATCATTTTGAAAATGGGACATGTCGGGTCAAGAAGAAGGTCATTAGGCCAGATCTCAGAAAAACCTAGTGTATGCTCTTAAGGCATTAGTTATAATATCTTGGTGTGACAGTGGGTCATATTGTATAAAAACTAGGTCACTAGGTCAAAATATTAGATGAACCTTGTCTACACTCTACAAGCTACATTTTCAATCGGATAAGTATGAACCTTGGTCAGAATGTTTGTTCAAATGATATCTTGGATCTTTAAAAAATCCAGATCACTTGGTCAGATCTTGGAAAAGCCTTGTGAACATTCTAGAGGCCACATTTACAATCAAGAAGTGTTAACAATTGGTCAGAATGATTGTCTCAATGCGATCTATTATGAGTGTGAAAGTGGTTGATGTCAGGTCAAATGTTAGGTCAGATCTCAGAAAAACTCTGTGCACACTCTAGAGGCCACATTTTCTGTCCAGAACTCTTGAAAACTGGTCAAAATATTTATCTTGATGATATCTTGGATGTCTTAGGCAATGGGTCAGTTTGGGCAAAAAATCTTAGAAAAGCCTTGTGTATGCTCTAGAGGCCATATCTTCATTAAATTTGGTCAGAATTGGTATTTTGATGGTATCTTTGATAAAATTGAACATGGGTCATATTAGGTCAAAAACTTGGTCACTAGGTCAAATTCGAGAAAAAAACTTAATGTACGTTCTTATGGCCACATTTTCAGTGCAAAACTCATGAAACTTGGTTAGAATGTTTATCCTGATATCTGGAATGAAATTGAACATGGGCTACATTGGATCAAAAGTAGGTCACTGGGTCAAATCTTTAAATAGCTGCTGTAACTATAGATTCAACATTCTCTGTCTATTACTCAAGAAAATTAGAATGTTTTTCATGATGATTAATTTGATGACATTGAAATGGCTCACATCGTGTTGAAAACAAGGTTGCATTGTCAGATAATGGAAAAGCCTTGTGCACACACTAGAGACCACATTTTGTGTCCAATACTTATGAAAAGTGGTCAGAATCTTTGTTTTGATAATATCTATGATGGAAAATAGGCTATGTTTGGGTAAAAAGTAGGTCATTGAGGGAAAATCTAGAAAAAGCTTCTGTACAACCTGGAGGCCAAATTTTCAGTCTCAATATTTATGAAAGGTTGGTAGAGTATGTTTTATATCTCAAAAGAGATTGAAAATGGGCCATACTTTGGCAAAAAAGTCGGTAATTTGACTTCTAAAGGACCCTGAAAATTTATACAAGTGTTGCTCATGACTGAGGAAGGTGCCCTTTTGTTCTTGGGTCACAATCAGATATTCAACAGCCAATCAGAGAGCTTCAAAATCGCTCCAAAGTGGCGCCATAATTTATCGATTAAAAACAGTGAAAAAAAAGGCATAAAAGTGGATTTAAAGTCTTCTTAAAAGGCTGCTGTGCAGTCCTTGGCAAACTGCCAGGCATGCACCATCCACACATGCCAGATTTCACTGAAAATGGGCAAAAATTCAAGAAAATAGGGGCGCAGCAGACCTGGATTCGCTTTTCTAACTCGGCCCACAACAAATGCTGCACATTGAAACTTTCAATAAGCCAAAGTGATCAATGTACAGTGTAAAAAAGCCTCAGAAATTAATGCGACAAGTGGCTAAAAAAAGACTGAAAACTCTTTTAGTTGCTTCCTATAGCATATATCAAACATAGGCAACTGAAGTGTAATTTTGCTAATCTCTTCAAACCACAACAAGAAACCAAGTTACGTTGACTACCATCTCATATGTGTCAGTTACGCTCATGCGAAACCCCAGAAAATAATGTGACAAGTGGCTAAAAAAAAGACTGAATGCTTCTTATTGCATAAATCAAACAAATGTTAAACAAATCAAAGAAAGGTGAACAAAATTTTTCCCTGTTTTCTTACCAGGGTCACGAAAACATTGAACCAATTTTGACGACCGCGCGAGTCAAAAGTCAATTTTATGTTTAATCGCTGCGCAAAAATATAAAATTCAGAAGCAACCGGTTGCTGTTGCAGAAACTTTTTCTGATAAAAAAATCTTGTTCTTGTTTGAAGAATTTAGAACTAGGCCATAAAGATACAATAAGATGTAAGAATAACTAAAAATCAATTTTTTCTTTGATAGGGTAGAAACATTGTGGGAAAAGGAGAAAATACTGGTAACCTGCATTTCTGGTCAATTTTCCTTGAAACTTGCTTATCTCGTCAATTTCTTTAACCATATTGATTTTAAAAAAGGTTTAATATAGTTTGAGAAAAGCAGTCATGTGAAGTTAAAAAATTTCCATTTCTTGTTTACTCAATAATGTCTGCATTTCTGGTCAGATTTCTGTGAAACTCACACAGTTGCTTTATATAGTCTATAGAATGAATTTTATTGAAAAAAAAAAAAAATCAAACAATCATTTCAGGAAAAGTAGCAATTTTAACTTGAAAATTTCCGTTTCTTGTATAAGCGATAATGTCTGCATTTCTAGTCAGGTTTTTGTGAAACTTGCACAGTTTAACTCATCAATAGCTTGAACCCTATTGACTTCGAAAAAAAATCCAGCAAGCAATATGGAAAAAGTAGCCATCTAGATTTGGAAATTTCCAATTCTTATTTATGGGATAAAGTCTGCATTTTCTCATAAGATTTTCATGAAACTTACACAGTTGTTTTGCAGCATCAACACTCTTAATCTGATTAATTTTGGAAAAAAGTCCAACAATTAGTGTGGGAAAAGTAGTCATTTGAAGTTGAAAATTGTATTTCTTATTTACATGAGATACTTGTATCATCTTTAACTTGAACCCTATTGTTTTTTAACCCTTTACCCCACAATCCCGACTTTTAACGACCGTGAGAAGGAAGCCTTCTGAAAACATTGTGGGAAAAGGAGAAAATGCATTTTTTCCTTTTCCCACAATGTTTTCTTCCCTTCCCAAAAGAAATTTCTAATTTTCTGTTACTTTTATTTTGTCATCTGCAAATGTTTTCAATTTGGGCCTGTCTAAAACTTTGTCATTTTGTAAGGTGTTAAAGTAACAATTAAGATAGAAAATTTCACTTCTTGTTTTGGCACATTTTTAGCTGACCTGAGCACAACATGCTCAAGGGAAGTCTTTAGGATCACCCTTTGTCTGCCATGCATCATCCATCTTGCATTGTCCATCGTCAACATTTCTTTAAACAGCAAATTCATACCAAACTTGGCTGGAATGATCCTAGCCTGGTCCTTTTTAAAAGTTGTTCACAGAATTTGATTTCATCAAAAACTCTGGTTTCACAGATGTTCCTAGGGTCACCCTTTTCAAAATTGTTCGTGAAATCTTGATCTGTCAGGAAACATGGCTCGGTGACCGGAGGCTACTTGCACTATAAATTAAGGCTATGAAGAAATTCTTGAAAATTCTTTGTCTCTGAAGCTGCTGTTTAGATTTTGAAATAATTTCATAGATGTTCCTTCAGTGACCCTTTTAAAATAGTGCTCTGTTGACTTGGGGCTACTTGCACTATATGGCCATGAAGAAATTCTTAAAAATCCTTCTCTGAAACTGCTGGTCATTGTGACCCCCCCTAGTAAAAGATAATGGGGGTCATTGTGACCCCCTAGTCAAAAATAATGGGGGTTATTTTGGAATTTGTGGGGGTCACAACAAAATGTAGTTCGCTAAATCGCTTAAACAAAAGCTACTATTTGTGAAAGTATGTTTTTTTATTTGTAGCCTCTCGCTATGGTTAAGGGTTATTTTGTTTTTATCACAGGAATCAACCATTTCGTTGGCAAAGAAAGCTTGTTGTCGGCCAGAGTGGGAAGTCTGTGTTATTTTTCTTGATAAAGATTATCTGTTTCGGCCGAAAATAAACTATTTTCACCAATTAGATAATTGACCGGTTCTCGTGAATTGACACTTGGGTCACAATCATGACGCTGTTTTCAACAAAAAACAAAGTGTATCTCTAGCTAATTTACAGTAAACCCTCGAGAACATGAAATGTTGTTCTGCGTGCTCTTACCAGCCTCTGTATTGTCTGATCTTTGTTTAAGGGCTCTTCATCTTTGCAGACAGCAAGAATGACGATTTTGACAGAGCTGAATTGTTTTCATTTGAGATTGACTGGTTTAGTTTAAACCCGTTTAAAGACTGACGGTATATTAGTGAAATCGATACACAGTCCAGTGTTTCATCCCATTTTCCCTTCGTACTGCAGATTTTTCATCTGCTCACGATGCAACATTGTCAGAAGTATATATGATAATTATTACCTCTTAATGTATTTGTGCGTCCACCATGACACATTACTGAAAAAAATACGGGTCATTTTCCTTAAAAGTGCGTCAAAAAGCACAAAAACGTGCGTCAAGGAAAACCATGATTATGAACATGAAGAAATTCTTAAAAATTCTTCTTCTCTGAAAGCACTTGTGAGATTTTGAAATAATTTCAAAGAAATAGCGAATCTTACGTGCACAAAATTGTGATCTGTTACTAGGTTGGCTCCAGTAAGAAATTTTTGGTGGCCAAAAGTTTTGTCCGTCAAAATCTGTGAACAATCAATGAGCACAATCACTGTTACTGGGTATAAGTGTTATTTTTGGCTCTACTGGTTTCTGTTGTCCGTCCGTCCGTCTGTCCGGCCATCCATCTGTTAGACTTTTTCTTGTTTACCCGATAAAGTCTTCATTTTTGGTTAGATTTTCATGAAACTTACACAGTTTGTTTATCTCATCAATAGCTTTAACCCTATTGATTTTGAAAAAAAAAAATCAGACAAACAGTATGGGAAAAGTAGCCATTTCAAGTTTAAAATTTCCATTTCTTATTTATGGGATAAAGTCTGTACTTGTGGTCAGATTTCCATGAAACTTGCAGAGTCTGTTTATCTCATCAATAGCTCCAACCCTATGAATTTTGAAAAAAAAAACCCAATAAACAGTGTGGGAAAGTAGCCGTTTGAAGTTGAAAACTTTCATTTCTTGTTTATGCGATAAAGTCTGCATTTGAGGTCAGATTCTCATGAAATTTGCATAGCTTGTTTATATTATCAATAGGTTAAATCCTATTGATTTTGAAAACATCCAACAAACAGTATGGGAAAAGTAGTCATTTCAAGTTGAACAATTTCATTGCTTGGTTACATGGTAAAGTGTTTATTTGTGATCAGATTTTTGTGAATTTTTCAGCTTATTTATCCCATCAATAGCTTTTTAACCCTGTTGAGTTTGAAAAAAATCCACAAACAGTATGGAAAAGTAACCATTTTGAGTTGAAAATGTCAATTTTTTGTCTCTTTGCATAATGAATTCCTTATGCATGCTTGATTTAAAAGCAAAATCTCTGCCAGTAGAACATATTCAGGCCCTTCAGGGCCTTCTAGTTTAAGTAATTTGTGACAATGAGTCCCATATGATCAATATAAATCTAGATCTACAGGTTTGCATCACTGATATAATTTGTTAGTCTTTCGATTCATATAAATATTTTTGATGGTCTCATTACATACATTAGAGAGCCAAGTATTGAAAGTCAGATACAAATTCCTGTGCTTATAGGCTAGTGAATGATCTAAAACTTCCGTAAAAAAACATTCTGAAAACCAGATCCTTGACCACACTATCCCCAGTTTGAACAATTGTTAGAAAGAAGACTATTGTTAATGGTAGGAAAATGGTGGAAACCAGCATTTTTTCTTTTTACGACAATGTTCTCTACCTTTAAAAAGGCTAAACACTTTCTGGTGAGCTACAATTAAATTGTCTGCAAATTCTTTCAATCTCGTCAAATATTGGGTATGTGGCATCTCCTAATGGACCTCTAACAAGTTTCTTCAAATTATGTCCCTTGGGTCAAAACTGGCCCCAACCCGGGGGTCACAAATTTGAGCATAGGAACAAAGAAGGAAAACTTTAAAATTCTTTTCCTCAGAAACTAGAAAGCGTAGAGCTTTGATATTTGTTCTGTCGCATCTCCTTGTGGACTTCTACCAAGTTTATTTAAATGATATCCCTGGGGTCAAAACTGGCCCCACTCCGGGGGTCACTAGTTTGAGTATAGAAAAAAAGAAGGAAAACTTTAAAATTCTTCTCCTCTGAAACTAGACGATGTAGAGCTTTGATATTTGGTTGTGGCATCTCCTAGTGGACCTCTACCAAGTTTTTTTTTAAAATCATGCCCGAGGGGTCAAAACTGGCCCCAAACCGGGGGTCACAAGTTGGAACATAGGAACAAAGAAAGAAAATTGTAGAATTCTTCTGCTCTAAAACTAGAAGGCATAGACAATTCCTAGTGGACCTCTACCAAGTTTGTTCATATTATGCCCTTGGGGTCAAAACTGGTCCTGCCTCGGGGGGTCACAGGTTCGAACATAGCAACAAAGAAGGAAAACTTTAGAAATCTCTGACACTTGAAGGTGCAGAGCTTTGATATTTGGTATGCAGAATTTTCTAGTGGACCTCTACCAAGTTTGGTCATACGATGTCCCTAGCGTCAAAACTGGCCATGCCCTGGAGGTCACAGAGAACGAAAATTTTTAATTTCTTTTTCTCGTAAACGGGAAGGTGTAGAGCTTTGATATTTGGTATGTAGCATCTTTGAGTGGACCTCTACCAAGTTTGTTCCATGGATGCTGCTTTGGTAACTGACTCAGCCCCGGGGACCACAAGTACGAACATAGGACAGAGAAGGAAAATTCAAAATTCTTCTTTGAAACTGGAAGGTGTAGAGCTTTGATATTGATTGCCTTATGTCCGGCGTCTGTCGCCCGTCAACAATTTCTTTAAACATCTCATCCTAACCCACTGGGCCAATCTTGATGAAACTTGGCAGCGATGTTCCATGGGTGAAGCTTTACCAAAGTTGCTCAAAGAATTGAACTTCACTCATAAGCTATAGTCTAAGGTGTATAAATTTTTTGTGCAAAAATATATGAATTTTCACCTTAATAATGTATATTTGTATGGTTTTCCTGTTATTTTCCAGTTTAACTGTCTATTAAAGAAAGAAGTTTTAAATCCAATATAGGCTGAATTTTTCAACCATATAATTACATACCTTTTTCAAAGGCAAATTTTTAATAAATGAGCGAGTTGACCCACATCTTTTTTTACTATTATCTCCAAGAGACATGATGAGCTTTATATGTGCAAAATTTTAAAAAATCTGTCCATTATAAGAACTTGTCATATACGTTGTGCAGATAATATAACTTACCACATTTGTAACGCATCATGAGACAATGTGTCATGCACAAGAACCGTAACTCTGATGTGCATATTCTGCAGTTTTTTCCCTTATTTTCCTTGCAAATTTTACTCTCAATTTTGTGTCTACTGCTCAACTTGAAAACAGAGAAAAGTGACCATTGCTTTAGTTAGGAATTTCCTAGGTCAAATATCAGTCCTTCTGACACCAAAAGATCGGGTTGACATTCTTTTTTACAAAAAAGATTCTAGTTTTTTGTTGTTTTTCATATTTTTTGGTAGACTAATTTAAAGTTAAAAATGGTATTGATCATATAATTTGTTCAAGAGCACTTTGTGTCATCTTTGATTTAAGCCTTCAACCCTATGAATAGAAGATTTTGCTAGATATTGTGTGTACTGCATAGGGACATTCTACAAGTTTGTGGTATGCACAATAAAAGATAGCTAGATATATGCCCCTTTCGGTGGGTGGTATCTTTGTTTAAAAGAAAGTATTTGGTTAGATGTTTTGATTGTACATAACTCATCTGAAGTCAAATGTTAGATCTGTTCAGAATGTTAGAAAATGGAATTTAACCATTTAGCACCACCTGAGGTGCTTTTGCAGACAGTAAAATGTAGAAACATGTAGATCAAGATCAGACTGCACAGAATATGCAGCCTAATCTTGGATCTATTCTGTCCCAAAGGTGGAAAATTTAGAACATACGGAAATTTAATGGTACTTATGTGATGGACAAATTGTACTGTTCTGTAGTGACCAATACAAGGTTTTTGTAAGATGGGAGAGAAAAAGATCAAATGACAACAACATGAAGTGCAATACCTCTGTTATATGCTAAAACAATTATAAGTAATAGAAAATTGAACTTGCCCTCAATTTACTTTCGTAAAGGAAATTAGCTGTAGTAAAAATAGTGAAATGAGAAATATGAATATTTGGTGAAGGCACAATTAGCCTTGTCTTATAGGTTACCTTACTCTGTTCTTTCTCCCAATGCAAGAAGTTTGCTATCAGAAATCTTGTGATTTAATTTCATCACATGAGTATGACAACTTCAAAGCCCAATTTTAAATATGGATAAAGAAAAGAGACATTTACAAGTTACAATACATGTATTAGTATTTTATATGATAACTTAACCCTTCACTAAACACTCCCTGGTTTTTACGACCCTAAGATAGGTCCCTTTTGAAAATATTATGGGAAAAGTATTTTCTCCTTTTCCCACTATGTTTTCTACCATGCTGGAAGCGAATTTCAATGTTTGAGTTCCATTTATCTAGCAAGTGCTTTTAAGTTGGACCGGTCTGAAATATTGTTCTTTGGCAAAGGGTTATTCTTTCCACCAATTCTTTAGATACATGTAATGTCCATTGTCTAAAAGGAGACGGTAGCTTACATTTTAGGAAGCTTACATTTTAATTGCTTAATTTCTGGTGTCATCAATCATGTGCATGCTTGTTTCACATTTTTTCATTTTTTTGTCAGTTTTTCCTTGTTTGTGTTAAGATTTTCAGCAAGAAGTTCGGGTGAAGGTGGGATAGTCCTGAAAGGTAAGTGAAACAGGCCAAAGATTGGGACTGTACTGAAAGGTAAGTGAAACAGACCATTTTGTAGCTTTGCATCATTTGAACTGTTGTCTGCAAATGCTCTGAATTCAGAGATGTCTGAAATTTTGTCAACTAGTTAAGAATTGAACTACATGTATTCACTAATAGTCTCAGATATCTATAAGTTAACCCTGGTCTTGCTAAACAACTTTCAGGCCAATAGTAAGACTAATACGCTACTATTTTAAAGGTGTCTTTTGGAAAAAGGTTTCTCCTGTCAGATGTGTAGATCCAAGATCAGACTGCATATTTTGTGCAGTCCAATCCTGATCTACACTGTCCACCGAACGTCCATGAGTTATGCTTAGCAGCCTCAGGGTTAGGAGTTAGTAAGGGTTAACTCTTTACAAAAAGACAAAATTTTAGGCTACTCCAAATTGAGAGCACTGGCAGACGACAAAATAAATGTGAATGAAAAATTGAAATTTGATTTGGAAAGGGTAGAAAACATAGTGGGAAAAGGAGAAAAACGCTGGTTACCAGCATTTTCTCCTTTTCCCACAATGTTTTCGAAGGCTTTCTTTCTCACAGTCGTTAAAAGTCCAGATTGTGTGGTAACAAGTTAAGAGAAAATGAAAATAGGGAGTGGTGAGGTATGATGCTATGGTATTAATCCATTAGCACAGAGTCCCTAAAATTTGACGACCGTGAGAAAAAAGCCTTTAGAAAACATCATGAGAAAAGCAAAAAATGCTGGTAACCAGCATTTTCTCCTTTTCCCACAATGTTTTCTACTCTTCACAAAACAAATTTCAAATTTTCAGTCAATTTTATTTTGTTGTCTGCAAAAGCTTTCAATTTGGACAAGTGTAAAACATTGTCGTTTGGTAACGAGTTACACGGCTATAAATTTGTTTTGTGATAGAGGAGAGAAATTAATTTCAGCTGAAATTTTTTTTAACTCTTTCCAAAATAACAAATTTCAGAGTATTTGCAGACATTTACATGAATGAGGTTTGAACATAAAAATGAAATTTGTCTTGGGACCAGTAAAAAGCTTGGGGGAAAAAGGAGTAAATCTTGTTTACCAGCATTATCTCTTTTTTTTTTTCCACAATGTTTTTAAAAGTAAGGTAGTTTAACCTTGGGATTTTTATGCTCCCCGAAGGGCGGGCACATAGTCGCTGCTTCGTCTGTACGTCCGTCTGTCCGTCCTTCCGTCGGAAGCCATTTCTCCACAACCCTTGGACCAAATTGGATAAAACTTCATATATGAACTCCTTAGAGTAAGGTGCCGACATTTCTTTCTTGGGTTTTCAATTTGACCCCGTGTCATGGAAAAAAGGGGCTTAATGCAAAATTCAATTTTTACTAATATTTCATTCAGTTTTTGTCAAAATATCATGAAACTTCATGGTTATATTGTTTATGTGCCCTTACTATTTTTAATCTAGGCATTTTTTAAGTTGACGTTCTGTCGTGGAAAAAGGGGGTTTCTTGCAAAATTCCAATTTTTACTAATATCTCATTCAGTTTTGGTCAAAATTTCATTAAACTTCATGGTTATATGATTGTTTTTTTAAAGTTTCACCATGTGCTCTTGTTTCTCTATCTGTGTTTATCAATTTGACCATCTGTCATGGAAAAAAGGGGTTTCTTGTAAAATGCCAAGAAAAAAGGGGCTTCAATGTAAAATTGCAATTTTTACTAATATCTTGTTCAGTTTTTGTCAAACTTTCATGAAGCTTTATGGTTATATCTTGTTTTACAAGTTTCAGCATGTGCCCTTGTTATTTTCAATCTATGAATTATTAATGCACAAATATCTCTATCCTGGTTTCTTAATTTGAGGCTGCATCGCGGACAAAGGGGACTTCATTGAAAAAATTGTTTTTCACTAGCATCTCCTACATCAGTGCTCAAAACTTTGTGAAATTTCAAATCTGAACTTGTTGGAACGATGGCCAGGTACCTCTCTTCCGGTTTATGAATTTCAGGCTGCGTCATGGAAAAAGGGGACTTCATGTAAAAAATCATCATTTTATGTAATATTTACTACATGACTGCTCAAAAGTTTATGAAATTTCAAATTTTGAATTATTAAGAAATGCCACGTACCACACACCTGTTGTATTTATTTCAATGATGCAATATTGTCTTATGGGAAAAGGAGGCTTAAAGGGGGCTTAGTTGGCTTATTGTTCTCTACAAGTTTGTGTTAGCTATCTCTAAGATAGTAAGTGCCTTTTCTCTTCATTTTTTGGGGGCAGGAACAGATCCTTTTAGGATAAAAGAAGTGAATTTATATCAATTTCATATGTTTTATGACAAGCACTTGTTCGGGGAGCATAACCCGTCTCTGATGGCTCTTGTTTGTTCAGAGTTCACAATATGGTTTCTTAAGTCTTTACCAAACAACAGTTTTAGACAGGTACAAATTGAATGCCTTTTGGATGCCACTCAAAAACTGAAGTTTGTAGTGGGAAAGGTAGAAAATATTGTGGGAAAATGAAAAAAAAAATGCTGGTTACCAACATTTTGCCTTTTTTCACATTGTTTTCAGAAGACTTCTTTCTCAGAGCAGTAAAAACCCAGTATTGTTTGGTAAAGACTTAATCGATCTGAGCAAAAAATGCTTAAGGTAAGCACTTGTGATTGTACTGTATCCAGCTTTGATTGTATTTGGAATGTCAACAGTAACCTACTATATTCTCTATAGGTCCCACTTAATGAATATTTTATTATCTGTTTATATTTTTGTTAGTTTTTGGGATAACAAGTCGAAAATCAAGGACTGTGACGAGATGATTTATAAGCCCCTCTTCATTATATTTACAATGTATGTTATACATTATTACCTGTATTTAGAGACCACACATGGGGAGTAATAAAAGTGGACTCTTACAGCAGGTAGTCTTTAAATGCAAGTCATATCAGGTAGATTTAAGAAGGGATGTAGTATCAGAATAGTGGTGAAGTTTACCTGTATTGCCATGGTTCCCGATTTGAAATCTGTATTCCAAAAAGCAAGCAAAAAAAATTTAAGTAAATTTTTTAGTCAAAGGTTTATCAAGTAAGATGAACTCTTTACCGAACGACAAAATTTTAGACCGGTACAAATTGGAAGCATTTGCAGACCACAAAATTAACTTGACTCAAAAATTGAAATTTGTCCTGGGAGAGCATAAAACATTGAGGGAAAAGGAGAAAATGCTGGTTACCAGCATTTTCTCCTTTTCCCACGATGTGTTCAAAAGGCCTATTTTTCAGGGTTTTGAAAACCAGGGATTGTTTTGTAAAGGATTCATAGGACTGTATTGTATAAAACTTGTGAGCCATGCTCTGTGAGTAATAATCTGTGAAAAGGGATCTATGCATCTCCTTTATGCATGATAGCATGGATGTTTTCACTTAATCATGGATCCCCAAAATCCATAATGTGTAACCAAACAACAAAATTTTAGGATTGTCCAATACGAAACCATTTGCAGACAACAAAATAAAAATGACTTAAAATTCGAAATTTGTTTTGTGATAGGTAGAAAACATTGTCTGAAAAGGAGAAAATGCTGGTTACCAGCACTTTCTCCTTTTCCCACAATGTTATCTAAAGGCTTCTTTCTCAGGGTCATCAAAAGTAGGGATTGTGTGGTAATAAGTTAACTATGTCATGAAGTGTAACGGTCCTTTGGCATGCAGAAGATTTAACCCTTTACTCATTTTGATGTATCAACAACAGCTTTTGAAAATTGTTGGAAAAGGAGAAATTGCTCGTATTGAGCAATTTCTCCTTTTCCCACAATGTTTTCCACTCAATCAGATATTTTGTATTCTCATTTGTCCATATTTTTGACATATCTTAATTTGCTGCTGAAATGGAAGAGCCGCAATTTCCGTCTGAACAGATTAGACTGGTTTGTGGAGAAAGTTATCAGAACAAATCCCAGAAAATCCTAGCATTAAGTACATTTGTAGAGGCAAAATTGGTTTGTGTTTGCCTTAATGCTGTCTTGGATAAGTGAAAAATTACGTTAAATCAGAGCATAATGCAGGGCAGTGTGGCTAATCTAAGAGAAACTTTTGTGCTTATTACAGACTGTATTTTCAGTCAAATACTCATTTAACCCTTTACCGAATAACCAAATTTTAGACTGGTCCAAATTGAAAGCACTTCCAGACAAAAAAAATAAACATAATTCAAAAATTGAAAATTATTTCAAGCAGGATAGAAAACATTGTGGGAAAAGGAGACAAAATGCTGGTTACAAGCATTTTCTCCTTTTCCACAATATTTTCTACCTTATAAAAGAAACATTATGCCATTCGAGCCGCCTTTTTCTCAGGGTCGTCAACAGTAGGGATTGTGTAGTAATGGGTTAAAGGAATCACAGACACCGTTATGAAGTGTAATGAATTCGTTTTGAAACCGATTTTCTTCATTATTGTTGTGTATGTACATTGTACGTGTGCTTGGGAGGGAGAGGCGCATTTCTATTAAAGGAATCACAGACTCGGTGTTGGGAAAGCATAATGGTGAACTTTCCTTGCGTAACTGATCAAATCTGCAAGGGAAATATGTGCATGAAAATGAAAAAAAAAAGTTACGATCCATATTTGCTCAACTGAAAGATAAAAGGATAAATTGTATTTGAGTTTAGTGTATTTTAACAGCTTAGGTCAAATTACAACAGTCATTGCATCCAGATATGCGTTTCCGGGCTTTCACACCAGTCGTGGCACACCTTCAAGTTACTGACTTCTCTTGATTCATGCATCATAGGTTAGAGGCAGAAAAAATCGCCAGAAAGAGAGTTTATCTCAACGGAGTTTCGAACTCAACCACCAGCTTACCAGCCAGATACGCTAACTACTGAGCCTCCCTACATTGTGGAGGTAGACTTGTGAAAATATTGTTGGAAAAGGAGTTAATGTTGGCTTCATTCTTCTTTTCTACCATCCTTTGATACCCATCTACTAACATTTCATTAATCGTTGCTCCGAAGTTGTTTTTGAATAACCATTGACTCATTTAGAGAGTCATATGTACAAATTAACCTATTACTACACAATCCCTACTCTTTACGCCCCTGAGAAAGAAGCCTCTCCTTTTCCCACAACTTTTGTACTCTTCACAGAACAAATTTCAATTTTTCAGTAACTTTTATTTTGTCATCCGCAAATGCTTTCGATTAGGACTAGCCTAAAATGTAGTTCTTTGGTAACGAGTTAACTGCAAATTTTGGATTGTATGGTTTTCAGCATTATTAGTTATATCACGACAGCCAGTGTATCTATCCATGATTTTCTGGAGTTTCAGTAGCGTGCATAGTAGTCTTTCAAGGTACTACCTGCTTTCCCATGTAAACATCTTTGAAACAATTATTAGTGCTGAGAGAGGAATAAATCCTGCTGCAGTGACTCATGAATCCTTGGAAAGGAATTAGCCAGTCCAGGAATCGAACCGACAACCCCCTGTACTCAAATCATGTATGCGGTAGACTGAGCTACAGGGGCTCAGTACACATTTTGAAAATGCCAAGAGTGAATCGTTGTCTTCGCATGTCATATTCTTCGAAGATTCGACCTGCTTTATATGACAAATTACCCTCCCCCACCTCGTCAATATTGGGAGGATAGTAGTAATATGTGTTATAGAGTAGCTATGGATAAAATGGCTTTCACCAATATATCTGAGGAAAAATCAGGGCTGTTTTAGACCCGATTTCTCTAAAACTGCTGATCATTAAAATTAAATCCTGTCGCAATAATCGTCATTTCTTGTATAGAGCATATTCTCAGTCTAAGGAAATTTATCCTTAGTCCGCAGATTTTCCTTTTACCTGAGGAAGGGTGTTTGAGAAAGGTTTTGATTTTGACATTTCTAATTTATTGTGGAAAGATTCTATTGTGGATAAAGAAATCGATAAATGTGTGATGCTAATGATAGAAAAGCTAGTGCTAGATTTTAAAAGGCATGTTTTGTGTTTAATAAGTGTTGCCTGCATTGACTGAAGGATCCATTAAATGAGCTATCCATGTTGTTATAAAAGATGGTGATTTAAAGGGCTGGCTGTAAGGGGAGGTGGAGGCCAGGGGGATAACTTTTTACTAGTACTTCGCACAGTATTTTTCCCTTTGACACTGGCAGCCTTTCTCACATAGCCTCGTGGAAAGAATTATGAGTGTTGAGATAAGATTAAATTCTGTCGCGTTAATCGTCATCAATTCTATACAGCATATTCCCAGTCTTAGCAAATGCATCCTGGGTCTGCAGATTTTACTTCACCTGAGGAAGTGTGTTTAAGGATTTTGATATTTTTACTTTATAGTGGAAAGATTGTATTGTGGATGTAGAAATTGATAAATGTGTAAAGCTAATGACAGAAAAACTGCTACTAGAAGTACGCATGTGTTGTGTTAAATAAGTGTTACCTGCATTGAATAGATCCATGAAATGAGCTATCCATGTTGTTATAAAAGATGGTGATTTAAAGGGCAGGCTGTAAGGGGAGGTGGAGGCCAGGGGGATAGCTTTTTACCAGTACTTCGCACAATATTGTTCCCATTGGCACTGGCAGCCTTTCTCAAATAGCCTCGTTGAAAGAATTATGAGTGTTGAGATAAGATTTAATTCTGTCGCAATAATCGTCATGAATTCTATAGAGCATATTCCCAGTATTAGCAAATGCATCCTGAGTCTGCAGATTTTCCCTTTAACTGAGGAAGGGTATTTGAGAAAGGTTTTGATTTTGAAATTTTTACTTTATAGTGGAAAGATTTTATTGTGGATGAAGAAATTGATGAATGTGTAAAGCTAATGACAGAATAACTGGTACTAGAAGTAGGCATGTGTTGTGTTTAATAAGTGTTACCTGCATTTAATGAAGGATCCATGAAATGAGCTATCTATGTTGTTATAAAGGATGGTGATTTAAAGGGCGTGCTTTAAGGGGAGGTGGAGGCCAAGGGGATAGCTTTTTACCAGTGCTTCGCACAATATTGTTCCCATTGACACTGGCAGCCTTCTTCACATAGCCTCGTCCAAAGAATTATGAGTGCTGAGTTAAGATTAAATCCTGTCGCAATAATCGTCATTAATTATATAGAGCATATTCCCAGTCTTAGCAAATGCATCCTGAGTCTGCAGATTTTCCTTTTACCTGAGGAAGGGTGTTTGAGAAAGGTTTTGATTTTGACCTTTTTACTTTATAGTGGATAGATTGTATTGTGGATGAAGAAATTGATAAAGGTGTAAAGCTAATGACAGAAAAACTGGTACTAATTGAAGAAATTGATAAATGTGCGAAGCAAATGACAGAAAAACTAATGCTAGATTGTAATAGGCATGTGTTGGGTTTAATAAGTGTTACTGCATTGAAAGAAAGATCCATTAAATGAGATATCCATGTTGTTATAAAAGATGGTGATTTAAAGGGCTTGCTGTAAGGGGAGGCGGAGGCCAGGGGGATAACTTTTTACCAGTACTTCGCACGATATTGTTCCCATTGACACTGGCAGCCTTTCTCACATAGCCTCGTCGAAAGAATTATGAGTTTTAAGATAGGATTTAATTCTGTCGCAATAATCGTCATTAATTCTATAGAGCATATTCCCAGTCTTGGCAAATGCATGCTGAGTCTGCAGATTTTACTAAACCCGAGGAAGTTTGTTTAAGAAAGGTTTTGATTTTGACATTTTTACTTTATAGTGGAAAGATTTTATTGTGGATGAAGAAATTGATAAATGTGTAAAGCTGATGACACAAAAACTGCTACTAGAAGTAGGCATGTGTTGTGTTTAATAAGTGTTACCTGCATTGAATGAAGGATCCATGAAATGAGCTATCGATGTTGTTGTAAAGCATGGTGATTTAAAGGGCTGGCTGTAAGGGGAGGTGGAGGCCAGGGTGATAGCTTTTTACCAGTACTTCGCAGAATTTTGTTCCCATTGACACTGGCAGACTTTCTCACATAGCCCCGTCCTAAGAATTATGAGTGCTGAGATAAGATTAAATCCTTTCGCAATAATTGTCATTAATTCTATATTCTCAGTCTATCAAATGTATCCTTAGTCCGCCGATCGTCCTTTTACCTGAGGAAGGGTGTTTGAGAAAGGTCTTGATTGTGACATTATTACATTATAGAGGAAAGATTGTATTGTTGATGAAGAAATTGATAAATGTGTGAAGCAAATGACAGAAAAGCTAATGCTAGATTCTAATAGGCATGTGTTGAGTTTAATAAGTGTTACCTGCATTGAATGAAGGATCCATTAAATGAGCTATCCATGTTGTTTTAAAAGATGGTCATTTAAAGGGCTGGCTGTAAGGGGAGGTGGAGGCCAGGGGGATAGCTTTTTACCAGTACTTCGCACAATATTGTTCCCATTGACACTGGCAGCCTTTCTCACATAGCCTCGTCTAAAAAATTATGATTGTTGAGATAAGATTAAATTCTGTCGCAAAAATCGTCATCAATTCTTTAGAGCATATTCCCAGTCTAAGCAAATGCACCCTGAATCAGCAGATGTTACTTCACCCGAGGAAGTTTAAGAAAGGTTTTGATTTTGACATTTTTACTACATAGTGGAAAGATTGTATTGTGGATGGAAATTGATAAAAGTGTAAAGCTAATGACAGAAAAACTGCTACTAGAAGTAGGCATGTGTTGAGTTTAATAAGTGTTACCTGCATTGAATAAAGTATCGATGAAATGCGCTATCCATGTTGTTATAAAGGATGGTGATGTAAAGGGCTGGCTGTAAGGGGAGGTGGAGGCCAGGGTGATAGCTTTTTACCAGTACTTCGCACAAAATTGTTCCCATTGACACTGGCAGCCTTTCTCACAGGCTCGTTGAAAGAATTATGAGTGTTGAGATAAGATTTAATTCTGTCGCAATAATCGTCATTAATTCTATAGAGCATATTCCCAGTCTAAGCAAATGCATCCTGAGTCTGCAGATTTTCCTTTTACCTGAGGAAGTGTGTTTGAGAAAGGTTTTGATTTTGACATTTTTACTTTATATTGGAAAGATTGTATTGTGGATGAAGAAATTGATAAATGTGTAAAGCTAATGACAGAAAAACTGGTACTAGAAGTAGGCATGTGTTGTGTTTAATAAGTGTTACCTGCATTGAATGAAGGATCCATGAAATGAGCTATCTATGTTGTTATAAAGGATGGTAATTGAAAGGGCTGGCTGTAAGGGGAGGTGGAGGCCAGGGGGATAGCTTTTTACCAGTACTTAGCAGAATATTGTTCCCATTGACACTGGCAGCCTTTCTGACATAGCCTCGTGGAAAGAATTATTAGTGTTGAGATAAGATTTATATCTGTCGCAATAATCGTCATTAATTATATAGAGCATATTCTCAGTCTTAGCAAATGCATCCTGAGTCTGCAGATTTTCCTTTTACCTGAGGAAGGGTGTTTGAGAAAGGTTTTGATTTTGATCTGTTTACTTTATAGTGGAAAGATTGTAGTGTGGATGAAGAAATTGATAAATGTGTAAAGCTAATGACAGAAAAACTGCTACTAGAAGTAGGCATGTGTTGTGTTTAATAAGTGTTACCTGCATTGAATGAATGATCCATTAAATGAGCTATCCATGTTGTTATAAAAGATGGTGATTTAAAGGGCTGGCTGTAAGGGGAGGTGGAGGCCAGGGGGATAGCTTTTTACCAGTACTTCGCACAATATTATTCCCATTGACACTGGCAGCCTTTCTTACATAACCTCGTTGAAAGAATTATGAGTGATGAGATAAGATGAAATCCTGTCGCAATAATCGTCATTAATTCTATAGAGCATATTATGAGTCTAAGCAAATATATTCTTAGTTCGCAGATTTTACCTTTACCTGAGGAAGGGAATTTGAAAAAGGTTTTGATTTAGATGTTTTTACTTGGAAGTGGAGAGATTGTATTGTGGATGAAGAAATAGATAAATGTGTGAGGGTAATGATAAAAAAGCTAGTGCTAGATTTTAAAAGGCATGTGTTTTGTTTAAAAAGTGTTACCTGCATTGAATGAAGGATCCATGAAATGAGCTATCCATGTTGTTATAAAGGATGGTGATTTAAAGGGCTGGCTGTAAGGGGAGGTGGAGGGCAGAGGAATAGCTTTTTACCAGTACTTCGCACAATATCGTTCCCATTGACACTGGCAGTCTTTCTCTCATAACCTCGTGGAAAGAATTATGAGTGCTAAGATAAGATTAAATCCTGTCGCAACAATCGTCATTCATTCTATAGAGCATATTCCCAGTCCAAGGAATTCATCCTTAGTCCGCAGATTTTCCTTTTACCTGAGGAAGGGTGTTTCTGAAAGGTTTTGATTATTCTATTGTGGATAAAGAAATTGATAAATGTGTGATGCTAATGATAGAAAAACTAGTGCTAGATTGTAAAAAGCATTTGTTGTTTTTAATAATTGTTACCTGCATTGACTGAAGGATCCATTAAATGAGCTATGCATGTTGTTAGAAAAGACGGTGATTTAAAGGGCTTGCCGTAAGGGGAGATGGAGGCCAGGGGGATAACTTTTCACTGGTACTTCGCACAATATTGTTCCCATTGACACTTGCAGCCTTTCTCACATAGCGTCGTGGAAAGAATTACGAGTGTTGAGATAACATTAAATTATGTCGCAATAATCGTCATCAATTCTATAGAGCATATTCCCAGTCTAAGCAAATGCATCCTGAGTCTGCAGATTTTTCTTTTACCTGAGGAAGGGTGTTTGAGAAAGGTTTTGATTTTGACATTTTTTCTTTATAGTGGAAAGATTGTATTGTGCATGAAGAAGTTGATAAATGTGTAAAGCTAATGACAGAAAAACTACTACTAGAAGTACGCATGTGTTGTGCTTAATAAGTGTTACCTGCATTGAATGAAGGATCCATGAAATGAGCTATCCATGTTGTTATAAAGGATGGTGATTTAAAGGGCTGGCTGTAAGGGGAGGTGGAGGCCAGGGGGATAGCTTTTTACCAGTACTTCGCACAATATTGTTCCCATTGACACTGGCAGCCTTTCTCACATAGCCTCGTCGAACGAATTATGAGTGCTGAGTTAAGATGAAATCCTGTCGCAATAATCGTCATTAATTCTATAGAGCATGTTCTCAGTCTATCAAATGTATCCTTAGTCCGCAGATTTTCCTTTTACCTGAGGATAGGGTGTATATGAAAGGCATTGATTTTGACATTTTTACTTTATAGAGGAAAGATTGTATTGTTGATGAAGAAATTTATAAATGTGTGAAGCAAATGACAGAAAAACTAATGCTAGATTGTAATAGGCACGTGTTGGGTTTAATAAGTGTTACCTACATTAAATGAAGGATTCATTAAATGTGATATCCATGTTGTTATAAAAGATGGTTATTTAAAGGGCTGGCTGTAAGGGGAGGTGGAGGCCAGGGGGATAGCTTTTTACCAGTACTTCGCACAATATTGTTTCCATTGACACTGGCAGCCTTTCTCACACAGACTCGTTGAAAAAATTATGAGTTTTGAGATAGGATTTAATTCTGTCGCAATAATCGTCATTAATTCTATAGAGCAAATTTCGAGTCTTAGCAAATGCATCCCAGGTCTGCAGATTTTCCTTTTACCTGTGGAATGGTGTTTGAGAAAGGTTTTGATTTTGACATTTTTACTTTATAGTGGAAAGATTGTATTGTGGATGAAGAAATTGATAAATGTGTAGAGCTAATGGCAGAAAAATTGCTACTAGAAGTAGGCATGTGTTGTGTTTAATAAGTGTTACCTGCATTGAATGAAGGATCCATGAAATGAGCTATCCATGTTGTTATAAAGGATGGTGATTTAAAGGGCTGGCTTTAAGGGGAGGTGGAGGCCAGGAGGATAGCTTTTTACCAGTACTTCGCAAAATATTGTTTCCATTGACACTGGCAGCCTTTCTCACATAGCCTCTTCGAAAGAATTATGAGTGCTGAGTGAAGATTAAATCCTGTCGCAATAATCGTCATTAATTATATAGAGCATATTCCCAGTCTAAGCAAATGCATCCTGAGTCTGTAGATTTTCCTTTTACCTGAAGAAGGGTGTTTGAGAAAGGTTTTGATTTTGACTTTTCTACTTCATAGTGGAAAGATTGTATTGTGGATGAAGAAATTGATAAATGTGTAAAGCTAATGACAGAAAAACTGCTACTAGAAGTACGCATGTGTTGTGTTTAATAAGTGTTACCTGCATTGAATGAAGGATCCATGAAATGAGCTATCCATGTTGTTATAAAAGATGGTGATTTAAAGGGCTGGCTGTAAGGGGAGGTGGAGGCCAGGGCGATAGCTTTTTACCAGTACTTCGCATAATATTGTCCCCATTGACACTGGCAGCCTTTCTCACATAACCTCGTCGAAAGAATTATGAGTGCTGAGTTAAGATGAAATCCTGTTGCGATAATCGTCATTTATTCTATAGAACATATTCTTAGTCTATCAAATGTATGCTTAGTCCGCAGATTTTCGTTTTACCTGAGGAAGGGAGTTTGAGAAAGGTCTTGACTTTGACTTTTTTACTTTATAGAGGAAAGATTGTATTGTGGATAAAGAAATAGATAAATGTGTGAAGGAAATGACAGAAAAGCTAATGGTAGATTGTAATAGGCATGTGTTGGGTTAAATAAGTGTTACCTGCATTGAATGAAGGATCCATTAAATGAGATATCCATGTTGTTATAAAGGATGGTGATTTAAAGGGCTGGCTGTAAGGGGAGGTGGAGGCCAGGGGGATAGCTTTTTACCAGTACTTAGCACAATATTGTTCCCTTTGACACTGGCAGCCTTTCTCACATAGCCTCGTCGAAAGAATTATGAGTGCCGAGTTAAGATTAAAATCTGTCGCAATAATCGTCATGAATTCTATAGAGCATATTCCCAGTCTAAGCAAATGCATCCTGAGTCTGCAGATTTTCCTTTTACCTGAGGAAGGGTGTTTGTGAAAGGTCTTGTATTTGACATTTTTACTATATAGTGGAAAGTTTCTATTGTGGATGAAGAAATTGATAAATGTGTAAAGCTAATGACAGAAAAACTGCTACTAGAAGTAGGCATGTGTTGTGTTTAATAAGTGTTACCTGCATTTAATGAAGGATCCATGAAATGAGCTATCCATGTTGTTATAAAGGATGGTGCTTTAAAGGGCTGGCTATAAGGAGAGGTGGAGGCCAGGGGGATAGCTTTTTACCAGTACTTCGCACAATATTGTTCCCATTGACACTGGCAGCCTTTCTCACATAGCCTCGTCGAAAGAATTATGAGTGCTAAGGTAAGATGAAATCCTGTCGCAATAATCGTCATTATTTGTATAGAGCATATTCTCAGTCTATCAAGTGTATCGTTAGTCCGCCGATTTTCCTTTTACCTGAGGAAGGGTGTTTATGAAAGGTCTTGATTTTGACAGTTTTACTTTATAGAGGAAAGATTGTATTGTGGATGAAGAAATTGATAAATGTGTGCATCAAATGACAGAAAATCTAATGCTAAACTGTAATAGCCTCGTCGAAAGAATTATGAGTGTTGAGATAAGATTTAATTCTGTCGCAATAATCGTCATGAATTCTATAGAGCATATTCCCAGTCTAAGCAAATGCATCCTTAGTCTGCAGATTTTACTTCACCCGAGGAAGTGTGTTTAAGAAAGGTTTTGATTTTGACATTTTTACTTATGGAAATGTGTAGAAATTGGTTTTTATTTTCAATTTAAGGAAATGCAATGCATTATCCCCTTCAGTTTTTTCGATTTACCTTAAGTCGAAGTGTTGTACATTTACTCTGAGAAATATTTCTTTTTGTTTGAGTTTACACCTGTAGCTGTAACTGCTTGAAATTGCTTGTCAATAGGCCCTAAAACTGTATTTGTACCTTTTGTTTGACTGCATAAGTTCTTCAGCCAGTACCCCAAGTCGGCGATTTCATACCAACAGCGCCTAAAACCAACCAGCAGGCCGTTGCAAGCATATTGGGCCCTGAGATTGTATCCTCAGTTCGTGGAATGTTTCCCCAATCTATTTCATATTGTACTCAGTTGAATGTACACCCAGGCCCTAAACCACTACCTCACTCTTGTGGTATTGTTTGCATGGTTTGCCCATACATTTTTTTCCTGACATGTACCTAAAATCTATAAGAGTAATTTCAGAGAAAATCCCAAATTTAACTTGTCTTCCAGTCTTAAAACATTAGTCAGCGCATTGAACCCAAGTTAGCAACTGAATACACCCAGTCTATGAGTCCCTTGAAATACCATAAGGCCATGAAGCTGTGTTCTGTCTTAAAAGTCACCCGTTTTCAATTCCCTTTGCCTTCTTGATGTACCCACAGTTCGAAGATGTCCATTGCTTACTGCAACAACTTGCGTTATGTTATTTTAGGAATCGAGATGGTAGCCTTGGTGAGATGTATCAGTATGCTATAAACCTGTGTCCTTCCAGAGATTTTACTCCCTACCTGTTAGCCTGCAACGCCAGTCGGAAAGATGTTCTCTTGGTTCCTTGTACTTCCTCTCAGACGGTGAAAGACATTCTCAGTTTGATGTTCCTTCCAATCTTGTAACATTGTCCCTTCTATTATTTCAAACCAATGCCGTATGCCTGTATCCGTGGTGGGTAATATCTTCTATCATTTGGACAGATATATCCTCAGTATTTACAATTATGCCGTCACCTTTAATTTAGCCCCAGTCAGTTAGCTTATTTATTCTTCTTCCTTCAAATTAGAACCTACCTTAATTGAATGTACCTTCAAACGATAAAGCTATGGCCCTGTTTCACCGATAAGTCTTTGGCCTCAACCTCTCTGAAATAATGTATTCACCCTCATTTCTGTCATCTCACACACTCTATCTCTTTTCCTTTTCTTTATTTATTTTTATCTCTCTTTTTGCAATTTCTGTCATCCTTCACCTCTCTCCATTTAATTTTGTGTACCTCTATTGTTTCTCATTCTGTCTTTGTCTCTCACCCTCTATCTACTGCCTTACGCACTCTTTTTTTCTTACTCTCTGTCCCTCATTTTATCTTTTTCTCAACACTGTTTTCCACGCTCAGTCTCTCGCTGTTTCTCTGTCTGTCTGTCTATATGTCTGTCTGTCTGTCTGTCTATCTCGTTTGCTGTCTTTCTCCTGCTATCACTCTCTATCCATTCCAACTTCTCTTCTGCTCTTTTATTTCTCTCCTCTTTCTACCTGTATCTCACTGCCTTCTTTCACACAGTCTATCTCTGTTGCTTTCTGTCTCTTCCGCTATCCCACCATCTTCTGTCTCATTTTCCTATCACTCCCTATTCTGTTACGTTCTCTCTGTCTGTCTTTCTTTCTCTTTCCTTCCTGCAAACTTTAATCTTGTCTCTCCATCCTATCAATCTCTTTCGCTTTTTTCCCTTTTATTTTATCTTTCTTTCTTTCTATCTATCTATCTATCTGTCTATACTGTTTCCTCTGACCACGATGTCCATTCTTTTCCTCCAAGAAATGTACTTCCTACAAAAAATAGCTTCTTTTCTTCATATCTTCCTCAGTCTGCATGATTAACCGTTTCTCATTCGATATGATGCTCCTTCAGTCCGTATTTTGAGTGTAATCTAACTATATTATCATTTGAATATTCTAGAATGAAATGTTATGGTGTTACTGGCACATTTGAGACATCCTGGCAAAATCTTACACGATTATCTAATCAACCTCAGCTATTTACCTAATGAATGCCGAAAAAGCCAAGGTTCCCATTTTATGATCTAACACATCTATCTATTGAAAATAAGTCATAAAAATGACCGTAAGATTCTCAATGCGCAGTATTGATTGAAGAGTGTTAAAAGGTCGTTTACAATATTATTTCAGTTCATATTGCGGCGGCCCGTGAACTTGTCCTCTCCTGGAATTACTTTTACCAGTATACCGCACAATATTCTTTCTAAGGCACTGACTACTTTCCAAAATAAGAATCGTCGAAATAATGGTAAAGGTTGAGAAATGAATGAATCATATCGCAATGACTGTAAGCAATTCTTTGAAAAAATCGACCGAGCCGGGAATCAAACTAGCGGACCCCTGTTCTCGAATCTTTTATGGTTCTCTTTATCCAGTGCTCATTATAATATTATATCCACTGGCTGCTGTCTCACATGCTCAACGTCATAAACATCAAAAAAAACTTCACCAGAGAGAGATAGAGAGAGCTTGTTAAATGGAAAGTTGGAAAGCGCTTTTGATTTCGACACTTCTACCTTATAGCAGCAGGGTTGCATTGTGGATAAAGAAATTGTCAAGTTTGGAAAGATTAATGACAGAAAAGACAAATTTGTGTTTCGTGCTATTTTAATATGCATGCTTTAAAAATTGTTCTGAAAGTGTTAATATTTTAGCCGTCAGCCTTTCTTCCACGCAATTATCGCTAAAATAATGAACAGCACTGAGACAGAAGACTTGCAATTAATTTCATCAAATATGGGAACAAATCTTGCGAACTAGGTATTGGCGACCCCCTTGTCTCTCGAACTACGGATAAACGACTGAGGTATCGAACTAGTCTTTGACAATCGATTGATCGAGTGATTGATATACTAAATGTGTTAAACACCGTTTTCAACGATATTCAAATTATATTTCTGCAGCCAGTACTCTTGCCTATGCGTACCTGTAGTTTCAGTAACAAGTACTTCTCACGATATTCTTCCCAAGCCATTGACTGCTTTTCCACATAATTATAGGCAAAACTGCTGCTCAGAAAAGTGTATGCTACCACAGTGAGTATTATTAACTCTCGGAAAGAAATGACCGAGCAGGGGATACAAACAGCAACCCTTGCCTCAAGTTCCGGGCAATGCGGATCGAATACCTTTTTAAGAATCTTTGGAAGGTGAAGACAATGTGTTGATTTGAAAATGCTGTGAAGTATTTTAGGTAAATAAAAGAAGGGGACTGAATTGGTTGATTGATTAATTGCCTGATTGCATATGGTTTAACTCCGTTTTCAACAATATTTCAATTATATTGCGGCGGCCAGTGCACCTACCCGTGCTTCAGTTTCAGTAATCAGTCCTTTGTATTTTCCAGCTGGAAATTACTCCTTTTCAACAAAACTATTATCAAAAGTGCTTTTGAGAGGCTAGCGAAGAATCAATCCTGTCGCAAAAATTATTATCAAACCTCGGAAAGACATGGCCGAGTAAGGGAATCAAACCAGCTAGCCCATGTCTCAAGTTCTATAGGCTATCGACCGAATTGATGTTCGAAAGTCTCTGTAGTCAGAGAAAAGTTTTGATTTTGGAATGGTGTGAAAGATTTTCAGATTTATCAAAGAAAGGTAACTGATTTGAATGGAAAGAGATGTTTTCCTGAACTCTTCAAGAGTTTGCTATAACTTAACACAAAGCCATGGCGTTTTTTAACGCTATTCAATAATTGCTTTGATGATGATGTTGATGATTATAATCATGGTGATGGTTGTTTCGATGGTTGAGTTGGTAGTGATGGTGGTAAAGCCGATACCGGATTTACTAGTGGAGATAAATGTGTTTGTTTTCTTGGTGTTTTAAGGCCGACTTGAACACCACTTGAATGTAACTAATGGTGCCTGTGGATATCTATAGATATGGAAACCGAAAGACAGTAACACAGAGGCAGTGAGTGTGGGAGGGAGGGAGGGAGTTTAAGAAATGTTTGATTTTGACATTTTTACTTTATAGTGGAATGATTGTATTGTGGACGAAGAAATTGATAAATGTGTGAGGCTAATGACAGAAAAGCCAGTGCTAAATTGTAATAGGCATGTGTTGGGTTTAATAGCTGTTACTGCATGAAGGATCCATGAAATGAGCTATCCATGTTGTTATTAAGGATAGTGATTTAAAGGGCTGGCTGTAAGGGGAGGTGGACGCCAGGGGGATAACTTTTTACCAGTACTTCGCACAATATTATTCCCATTGACACTGGCAGCCTTTCTCACATAGCCTTGTCGAAAGAATTATGAGTGTTGAGATAGGATTTAATTCTGTTGCAATAATCGTCATGAATTCTATAGAGCATATTCCCAGTCTAAGCAAATGCATCCTGAGTCTGCAGATTTTCCTTTTACCTGAGGAAGTGTGTTTGAGAAAGATTTTGAATTTGACATTTTTACTTTATAGTGGAAAGATTGTATTGTGGATGAAGAAATTGATAAATGTGTAAAGCTAATGACAGAAAAACTGGTACTAGAAGTAGGCATGTGTTGTGTTTAATAAGTGTTACCTGCATTGAATGAAGGATCCATGAAATGAGCTATCCATGTTGTTATAAAAGATGGTGATTTAAAGGGCTGGCTGTAAGGGGAGGTGGAGGCCAGGGCGATAGCTTTTTACCAGTACTTCGCACAATATTGTTCCCTTTGACACTGGCAGCCTTTCTCACATAGCCTCGTCGAAAGAATTATGAGTGTTGAGATAAGATTAAATTCTGTCGCAATAATCGTCATCAATTCTATATAGCATATTCCCAGTCTAAGCAAATGCATCCTGAGTCTGCAGATTTTACTTCACCTGATGAAGTGTGTTTGAGAAAGGTTTTGATTTTGACATTTTTACTTTATAGTGGAAAGATTGTATTGTGGATGAAGAAATTGATAAATGTGTAAAGCTAATGACAGAAAAGCTGGTACTAGAAGTAGGCATGTGTTGTGTTTAATAAGTGTTACCTGCATTGAATGAAGGATCCATGAAATGAGCTATCCATGTTGTTATAAAAGATGGTGATTTAAAGGGCTGGCTGTAAGGGGAGGTGGAGGCCAGGGCGATAGCTTTTTACCAGTACTTCGCACAATATTGTTCCCATTGACACTGGCAGCCTTTCTCACATAGCCTTGTCGAAAGAATTATGAGTGTTGAGATAGGATTTAATTCTGTTGCAATAATCGTCATGAATTCTATAGAGCATTATCCCAGTCTAAGCAAATGCATCCTGAGTCTGCAGATTTTCCTTTTACCTGAGGAAGGGTGTTTGAGAAAGATTTTGATTTTGACATTTTTACTTTATAGTGGAAAGATTGTATTGTGGATGAAGAAATTGATAAATGTGTAAAGCTAATGACAGAAAAACTGCTACTAGAATTAGGCATGTGTTGAGTTTAATAAGTGTTACCTACATTGAATGAAGGATCCATGAAATGAGCTATCCATGTTGTTATAAAAGATGGTGATTTAAAGGGCTGGCTGTAAGGGGAGGTGGAGGCCAGGGGGATAGCTTTTTACCAGTACTTCGCACAATATTATTCCCATTGACACTGGCAGCCTTTCTCACATAGCCTCGTCGAAAGAATTATGAGTGTTGAGATAGGATTTAATTCTGTTGCAATAATCGTCATGAATTCTATAGAGCATATTCCCAGTCTAAGCAAATGCATCCTGAGTCTGTAGATTTTCCTTTTACTTGAGGAAGGGTGTTTGAGAAAGAATTTGATTTTGAAATTTTTTCTTTATAGAGGAAAGATTGTATTATGGATGAAGAAATTGATAAATGTGTAAAGCTAATGACCGAAAAACTGCTACTAGAAGTAGGCATGTGTTAAGTTTAATAAGTGTTACCTGCATTGAATGAAGGATCCATGAAATGAGCTATCCATGTTGTTATAAAAGATGGTGATTTAAAGGGCTGGCTGTAAGGGGAGGTGGAGGCCAGGGGGATAGCTTTTTACCAGTACTTCGCACAATATTGTTCCCATTGACACTGGCAGCCTTTCTCACATAGCCTTGTCGAAAGAATTATGAGTGTTGAGATAGGATTTAATTCTGTTGCAATAATCGTCATCAATTCTATAGAGCATATTCCCAGTCTAAGCAAATGCATCCTGAGTCTGCAGATTTTCCTTTTACCTGAGGAAGGGTGTTTGAGAAAGATTTTGATTTTGACATTTTTACATTATAGTGGAAAGATTGTATTGTGGATGAAGAAATTGATAAATGTGTAAAGCTAATGACAGAAAAACTGCTACTAGAATTAGGCATGTGTTGAGTTTAATAAGTGTTACCTGCATTGAATGAAGGATCCATGAAATGAGCTATCCATGTTGTTATAAAAGATGGTGATTTAAAGGGCTGGCTGTAAGGGGAGGTGGAGGCCAGGGGGATAGCTTTTTACCAGTACTTCGCACAATATTATTCCCATTGACACTGGCAGCCTTTCTCACATAGCCTCGTCGAAAGAATTATGAGTGTTGAGATAGGATTTAATTCTGTTGCAATAATCGTCATCAATTCTATAGAGCATATTCCCAGTCTAAGCAAATGCATCCTGAGTCTGCAGATTTTCCTTTTACCTGAGGAAGTGTGTTTGAGAAAGATTTTGAATTTGACATTTTTACTTTATAGTGAAAAGATTGTATTGTGGATGAAGAAATTGATAAATGTGTAAAGCTAATGACAGAAAAACTGGTACTAGAAGTAGGCATGTGTTGTGTTTAATAAGTGTTACCTGCATTGAATGAAGGATCCATGAAATGAGCTATCCATGTTGTTATAAAAGATGGTGATTTAAAGGGCTGGCTGTAAGGGGAGGTGGAGGCCAGGGCGATATCTTTTTACCAGTACTTCGCACAATATTGTTCCCTTTGACACTGGCAGCCTTTCTCACATAGCCTCGTCGAAAGAATTATGAGTGTTGAGATAAGATTAAATTCTGTCGCAATAATCGTCATCAATTCTATATAGCATATTCCCAGTCTAAGCAAATGCATCCTGAGTCTGCAGATTTTACTTCACCTGATGAAGTGTGTTTGAGAAAGGTTTTGATTTTGACATTTTTACTTTATAGTGGAAAGATTGTATTGTGGATGAAGAAATTGATAAATGTGTAAAGCTAATGACAGAAAAGCTGGTACTAGAAGTAGGCATGTGTTGTGTTTAATAACTGTTACCTGCATTGAATGAAGGATCCATGAAATGAGCTATCCATGTTGTTATAAAAGATGGTGATTTAAAGGGCTGGCTGTAAGGGGAGGTGGAGGCCAGGGCGATAGCTTTTTACCAGTACTTCGCACAATATTGTTCCCATTGACACTGGCAGCCTTTCTCACATAGCCTTGTCGAAAGAATTATGAGTGTTGAGATAGGATTTAATTCTGTTGCAATAATCGTCATGAATTCTATAGAGCATTATCCCAGTCTAAGCAAATGCATCCTGAGTCTGCAGATTTTCCTTTTACCTGAGGAAGGGTGTTTGAGAAAGATTTTGATTTTGACATTTTTACTTTATAGTGGAAAGATTGTATTGTGGATGAAGAAATTGATAAATGTGTAAAGCTAATGACAGAAAAACTGCTACTAGAATTAGGCATGTGTTGAGTTTAATAAGTGTTACCTGCATTGAATGAAGGATCCATGAAATGAGCTATCCATGTTGTTATAAAAGATGGTGATTTAAAGGGCTGGCTGTAAGGGGAGGTGGAGGCCAGGGGGATAGCTTTTTACCAGTACTTCGCACAATATTATTCCCATTGACACTGGCAGCCTTTCTCACATAGCCTCGTCGAAAGAATTATGAGTGTTGAGATAGGATTTAATTCTGTTGCAATAATCGTCATAAATTCTATAGAGCATATTCCCAGTCTAAGCAAATGCATCCTGAG
Source organism: Tridacna crocea (assembly GCA_943736015.1). NCBI lineage: Eukaryota > Metazoa > Mollusca > Bivalvia > Cardiida > Cardiidae > Tridacna > Tridacna crocea. The sequence goes on along the minus strand of OX031059.1, from coordinate 31,500,467 downwards.
TCTGTAGATTTTCCTTTTACTTGAGGAAGGGTGTTTGAAAAAGAATTTGATTTTGAAATTTTTTCTTTATAGAGGAAAGATTGTATTATGGATGAAGAAATTGATAAATGTGTAAAGCTAATGACCGAAAAACTGCTACTAGAAGTAGGCATGTGTTAAGTTTAATAAGTGTTACCTGCATTGAATGAAGGATCCATGAAATGAGCTATCCATGTTGTTATAAAAGATGGTGATTTAAAGGGCTGGCTGTAAGGGGAGGTGGAGGCCAGGGGGATAGCTTTTTACCAGTACTTCGCACAATATTGTTCCCATTGACACTGGCAGCCTTTCTCACATAGCCTTGTCGAAAGAATTATGAGTGTTGAGATAGGATTTAATTCTGTTGCAATAATCGTCATCAATTCTATAGAGCATATTCCCAGTCTAAGCAAATGCATCCTGAGTCTGCAGATTTTCCTTTTACCTGAGGAAGGGTGTTTGAGAAAGATTTTGATTTTGACATTTTTACATTATAGTGGAAAGATTGTATTGTGGATGAAGAAATTGATAAATGTGTAAAGCTAATGACAGAAAAACTGCTACTAGAATTAGGCATGGGTTGAGTTTAATAAGTGTTACCTGCATTGAATGAAGGATCCATGAAATGAGCTATCCATGTTGTTATAAAAGATGGTGATTTAAAGGGCTGGCTGTAAGGGGAGGTGGAGGCCAGGGCGATATCTTTTTACCAGTACTTCGCACAATATTGTTCCCTTTGACACTGGCAGCCTTTCTCACATAGCCTTGTCGAAAGAATTATGAGTGTTGAGATAAGATTAAATTCTGTCGCAATAATCGTCATCAATTCTATATAGCATATTCCCAGTCTAAGCAAATGCATCCTGAGTCTGCAGATTTTACTTCACCTGATGAAGTGTGTTTGAGAAAGGTTTTGATTTGACATTTTTACTTTATAGTGGAAAGATTGTATTGTGGATGAAGAAATTGATAAATGTGTAAAGCTAATGACAGAAAAACTGCTACTAGAAGTAGGCATGTGTTGTGTTTAATAAGTGTTACCTGCATTGAATGAAGGATCCATGAAATGAGCTATCCATGTTGTTATAAAAGATGGTGATTTAAAGGGCTGGCTGTAAGGGGAGGTGGAGGCCAGGGCGATAGCTTTTTACCAGTACTTCGCACAATATTGTTCCCATTGACACTGGCAGCCTTTCTCACATAGCCTTGTCGAAAGAATTATGAGTGTTGAGATAGGATTTAATTCTGTTGCAATAATCGTCATGAATTCTATAGAGCATATTCCCAGTCTAAGCAAATGCATCCTGAGTCTGCAGATTTTCCTTTTACCTGAGGAAGGGTGTTTGAGAAAGATTTTGATTTTGACATTTTTACTTTATAGTGGAAAGATTGTATTGTGGATGAAGAAATTGATAAATGTGTAAAGCTAATGACAGAAAAACTGCTACTAGAATTAGGCATGTGTTGAGTTTAATAAGTGTTACCTGCATTGAATGAAGGATCCATGAAATGAGCTATCCATGTTGTTATAAAAGATGGTGATTTAAAGGGCTGGCTGTAAGGGGAGGTGGAGGCCAGGGGGATAGCTTTTTACCAGTACTTCGCACAATATTATTCCCATTGACACTGGCAGCCTTTCTCACATAGCCTCGTCGAAAGAATTATGAGTGTTGAGATAGGATTTAATTCTGTTGCAATAATCGTCATCAATTCTATAGAGCATATTCCCAGTCTAAGCAAATGCATCCTGAGTCTGCAGATTTTCCTTTTACCTGAGGAAGTGTGTTTGAGAAAGATTTTGAATTTGACATTTTTACTTTATAGTGAAAAGATTGTATTGTGGATGAAGAAATTGATAAATGTGTAAAGCTAATGACAGAAAAACTGGTACTAGAAGTAGGCATGTGTTGGGTTTAATAAGTGTTACCTGCATTGAATGAAGGATCCATGAAATGAGCTATCCATGTTGTTATAAAAGATGGTGATTTAAAGGGCTGGCTGTAAGGGGAGGTGGAGGCCAGGGCGATAGCTTTTTACCAGTACTTCGCACAATATTGTTCCCTTTGACACTGGCAGCCTTTCTCACATAGCCTCGTCGAAAGAATTATGAGTGCTGAGTTAAGATTAAATCCTGTTGCAGTAATCGTCATTAATTCTATAGAGCATATTCTCAGTCTATCAAATGTATCCTTAGTCCGCAGATTTTCCTTTTACCTGAGGAAGGGTGTTTGAGAAAGGTCTTGATTTTGACATTTTTACATTATAGAGGAAAGATTGTATTGTGGATGAAGAAATTGATAAATGAGTGAAGCTAATGACAGAAAAGCTAATGCTAGATTGTAATAGGCATGTGTTGGGTTTAATAAGTGTTACCTGCATTGAATGAAGGATCCATTAAATGAGATATCCATGTTGATATAAAAGATGGTGATTTAAAGGACTGGCTGTAAGGGGAGGTGGAGGCCAGGGGGATAACTTTTTACCAGTACTTCGCACAATATTGTTCCCTTTGACACTGGCAGCCTTTCTCACATAGCCTCGTCGAAAGAATTATGAGTGTTGAGATAAGATTTAATTCTGTCGCAATAATCGTCATCAATTCTATAGAGCATATTCCCAGTCTAAGCAAATGCACCCTGAGTCTGCAGATTTTACTTCACCTGAGGAAGTGTGTTTAAGAAAGGTTTTGATTTTGACATTTTTATTTATGCAAATGTCCAGAAATTGGTTTTTATTTTCAATTTAAGGAAATGTTATGCATTATCCCCTTCAGTTTGTTCGATTTACCTCAAGTCGAAGTGTTGTACATTTAGTCTGAGAAATATTTCTTTTTGTTTGAGTTTACACATTTAGCTGTAACTGCTTGAAATTGCTTGTCAATAGGCCCTAAAACTGTATTTATACCTTTCTTTGACTGCATAAGTTCTTAAGCCAGTACCCCCAGTCGGCGATTTCATACCCACAGCGCCTAAAACCAACCAGCAGGCCGTTGCAAGCATATTGGGCCCTGAGATTGTATCCTCAGTTCGTGGAATGTTTCCCCAATCTATTTCATATCCTCGTAAACTTTGAAATTGTTCTATACTCAGTTGAATGTACACCCAGACCCTAAACCACTGCCTCACTCTCGTGGTATTGTTTGCATGGTTTGCCCATACACTTTTTTCCTGACATGTACTTAAAATCTGTAAGAGTAATTTCAGAGAGAATCCCAAATTTAACTTGTCTTCCAGTCTTAAAACATTAGTCAGCGCATTGAACCCAAGTTAGCAACTGAATACACCCAGTCTATGAGTCCCTTGGACATACCATAAGGCCATGAAGCTGTGTTCTGTCTTAAAATTCACCCGTTTTTCATTCCCTTTGCCTTCTTGATGTACCCACAGTTCAAAGATGTCCAATGCTTACTGCAACAACTTGCGTTATGTTATTTTAGGAATCGAGATGGTAGCCTTGTTGAGATGTATCAGTATGCTATAAACCTGTGTCCTTCCAGAGATTTTACTCCCTACCTGTTAGCCTGCAACGCCAGTCGGAAAGATGTTCTCTTGGTTCCTTGTACTTCCTCTCAGACGGTGAAAGACATTCTCAGTTTGATGTTCCTTCCAATCTTGTAACAATGTCCCTTCTATTATTTCAAACCAATGCCGTATGCCTGTATCCGTGGTGGGTAATATCTTCTATCAGTTGGACAGATTTATCCTCAGTATTTACAACTATGCCCTCACCTTTAATTTAGCCCCAGTCAGTTAGCTTGTTTATTCTTCTTCCTTCAAATTAGAACTTACCTTAATTGAATGTACCTTCAAACGATAAAGCTATGCCCCTGTTGTTTTACCGATAAGTCTTTGGCCTCAACCTCTCTGAAATAATGTATTCGCCCTCATTTCTGTCATCTCACACACTCTATCTTTTTTCCTTTTCTTTATTTATTTTTATCTCTCTTTTTGCAATTTCTGTCATCCTTCACCTCTCGCCATTTAATTTTGTGTACCTCTATTGTTTCTCTTTCTGTCTTTGTCTCTCACCCTCTATCTACTGCCTTACGAACTCTTTTTTCTTACTCTCTGTCTCTCATTTTATCTTTTTCTCAACACTGTTTTCCACGCTCAGTCTCTCGCTGTTTCTCTGTCTGTCTGTCTATCTGTCTATCTCGTTTGCTGTCTTTCTCTCGCTATCACTCTCTATCCATTCCAACTTCTCTTCTGCTCTTTTATTTCTCTCCTCTTTCTACCTGTATCTCACTGCCTTCTTTCACACAGTCTCTTTATCTCTGTTGCTTTCTGTCTTCCGCTATCCCACCATCTTCTGTCTCATTTTCCTATCACTCCCTATTCTGTTACGTTCTCTCTCTCTCTCTGTCTGTCTTTCTTTCTCTTTCCTTCCTGCAAACTTTAATCTTGTCTCTCCATCCTATCAATCTCTTTCGCTTTTTTCCCTCTTATTTTATCCATCCATCTTTCTATCTATCTATCTATCTATCTTTCTATCTATCTATCTATACTGTTTACTCTGACCACGATGTCCATCCTTTTCCTCCAAGAAATGTACTTCCTACAAAAAATAGCTTCTTTTCTTCATATCTTCCTCAGTCTGCATGATTAACCGTTTCTCATTCGATATGATGCTCCTTCAGTCCGTAATTTTGATTGTAATCTAACTATATTATCATTTGAATATTCTAGAATGAAATGTTACGGTGTTACTGGCACATTTGAGACATCCTGACAAGATCTTACAAGATTATGTAATCAACCTCAGCTATTTACCTAATGAATGCCGAAAAAGCCAAGGTTCCCATTTTATGATCTAACACATCTACCTATTGAAAATTAGTCATAAAAATGACCGTAAGATTCTCAATGCTATAAGTATGCAGTATTGATTGAAGAGTGTTAAAAGGTCGTTTACAATATTATTTCAGTTCATATTGCGGCGGCCCGTGAACTTGTCCTCTCCTGGAATTACTTTTACCAGTATACCGCACAATATTCTTTCTAAGGCACTGACTACTTTCCAAAATAAGAATCGTCGAAATAATGGTAAAGGTTGAGAAATGAATGAATCATATCGCAATGACTGTAAGCAATTCTTTGAAAAAATCGACCGAGCCGGGAATCAAACTAGCGGACCCCTGTTCTCGAATCTTTTATGGTTCTCTTTATCCAGTGCTCATTATAATATTATATCCACTGGCTGCTGTCTCACATGCTCAACGTCATAAACATCAAAAAAAACTTCACCAGAGAGAGATAGAGAGAGCTTGTTAAATGGAAAGTTGGAAAGCGCTTTTGATTTCGACACTTCTACCTTATAGCAGCAGGGTTGCATTGTGGATAAAGAAATTGTCAAGTTTGGAAAGATTAATGACAGAAAAGACAAATTTGTGTTTCGTGCTATTTTAATATGCATGCTTTAAAAATTGTTCTGAAAGTGTTAATATTTTAGCCGTCAGCCTTTCTTCCACGCAATTATCGCTAAAATAATGAACAGCACTGAGACAGAAGACTTGCAATTAATTTCATCAAATATGGGAACAAATCTTGCGAACTAGGTATTGGCGACCCCCTTGTCTCTCGAACTACGGATAAACGACTGAGGTATCGAACTAGTCTTTGACAATCGATTGATCGAGTGATTGATATACTAAATGTGTTAAACACCGTTTTCAACGATATTCAAATTATATTTCTGCAGCCAGTACTCTTGCCTATGCGTACCTGTAGTTTCAGTAACAAGTACTTCTCACGATATTCTTCCCAAGCCATTGACTGCTTTTCCACATAATTATAGGCAAAACTGCTGCTCAGAAAAGTGTATGCTACCACAGTGAGTATTATTAACTCTCGGAAAGAAATGACCGAGCAGGGGATACAAACAGCAACCCTTGCCTCAAGTTCCGGGCAATGCGGATCGAATACCTTTTTAAGAATCTTTGGAAGGTGAAGACAATGTGTTGATTTGAAAATGCTGTGAAGTATTTTAGGTAAATAAAAGAAGGGGACTGAATTGGTTGATTGATTAATTGCCTGATTGCATATGGTTTAACTCCGTTTTCAACAATATTTCAATTATATTGCGGCGGCCAGTGCACCTACCCGTGCTTCAGTTTCAGTAATCAGTCCTTTGTATTTTCCAGCTGGAAATTACTCCTTTTCAACAAAACTATTATCAAAAGTGCTTTTGAGAGGCTAGCGAAGAATCAATCCTGTCGCAAAAATTATTATCAAACCTCGGAAAGACATGGCCGAGTAAGGGAATCAAACCAGCTAGCCCATGTCTCAAGTTCTATAGGCTATCGACCGAATTGATGTTCGAAAGTCTCTGTAGTCAGAGAAAAGTTTTGATTTTGGAATGGTGTGAAAGATTTTCAGATTTATCAAAGAAAGGTAACTGATTTGAATGGAAAGAGATGTTTTCCTGAACTCTTCAAGAGTTTGCTATAACTTAACACAAAGCCATGGCGTTTTTTAACGCTATTCAATAATTGCTTTGATGATGATGTTGATGATTATAATCATGGTGATGGTTGTTTCGATGGTTGAGTTGGTAGTGATGGTGGTAAAGCCGATACCGGATTTACTAGTGGAGATAAATGTGTTTGTTTTCTTGGTGTTTTAAGGCCGACTTGAACACCACTTGAATGTAACTAATGGTGCCTGTGGATATCTATAGATATGGAAACCGAAAGACAGTAACACAGAGGCAGTGAGTGTGGGAGGGAGGGAGGGAGTTTAAGAAATGTTTGATTTTGACATTTTTACTTTATAGTGGAATGATTGTATTGTGGACGAAGAAATTGATAAATGTGTGAGGCTAATGACAGAAAAGCCAGTGCTAAATTGTAATAGGCATGTGTTGGGTTTAATAGCTGTTACTGCATGAAGGATCCATGAAATGAGCTATCCATGTTGTTATTAAGGATAGTGATTTAAAGGGCTGGCTGTAAGGGGAGGTGGACGCCAGGGGGATAACTTTTTACCAGTACTTCGCACAATATTATTCCCATTGACACTGGCAGCCTTTCTCACATAGCCTTGTCGAAAGAATTATGAGTGTTGAGATAGGATTTAATTCTGTTGCAATAATCGTCATGAATTCTATAGAGCATATTCCCAGTCTAAGCAAATGCATCCTGAGTCTGCAGATTTTCCTTTTACCTGAGGAAGTGTGTTTGAGAAAGATTTTGAATTTGACATTTTTACTTTATAGTGGAAAGATTGTATTGTGGATGAAGAAATTGATAAATGTGTAAAGCTAATGACAGAAAAACTGGTACTAGAAGTAGGCATGTGTTGTGTTTAATAAGTGTTACCTGCATTGAATGAAGGATCCATGAAATGAGCTATCCATGTTGTTATAAAAGATGGTGATTTAAAGGGCTGGCTGTAAGGGGAGGTGGAGGCCAGGGCGATATCTTTTTACCAGTACTTCGCACAATATTGTTCCCTTTGACACTGGCAGCCTTTCTCACATAGCCTCGTCGAAAGAATTATGAGTGTTGAGATAAGATTAAATTCTGTCGCAATAATCGTCATCAATTCTATATAGCATATTCCCAGTCTAAGCAAATGCATCCTGAGTCTGCAGATTTTACTTCACCTGATGAAGTGTGTTTGAGAAAGGTTTTGATTTTGACATTTTTACTTTATAGTGGAAAGATTGTATTGTGGATGAAGAAATTGATAAATGTGTAAAGCTAATGACAGAAAAGCTGGTACTAGAAGTAGGCATGTGTTGTGTTTAATAAGTGTTACCTGCATTGAATGAAGGATCCATGAAATGAGCTATCCATGTTGTTATAAAAGATGGTGATTTAAAGGGCTGGCTGTAAGGGGAGGTGGAGGCCAGGGCGATAGCTTTTTACCAGTACTTCGCACAATATTGTTCCCATTGACACTGGCAGCCTTTCTCACATAGCCTTGTCGAAAGAATTATGAGTGTTGAGATAGGATTTAATTCTGTTGCAATAATCGTCATGAATTCTATAGAGCATATTCCCAGTCTAAGCAAATGCATCCTGAGTCTGCAGATTTTCCTTTTACCTGAGGAAGGGTGTTTGAGAAAGATTTTGATTTTGACATTTTTACTTTATAGTGGAAAGATTGTATTGTGGATGAAGAAATTGATAAATGTGTAAAGCTAATGACAGAAAAACTGCTACTAGAATTAGGCATGTGTTGAGTTTAATAAGTGTTACCTGCATTGAATGAAGGATCCATGAAATGAGCTATCCATGTTGTTATAAAAGATGGTGATTTAAAGGGCTGGCTGTAAGGGGAGGTGGAGGCCAGGGGGATAGCTTTTTACCAGTACTTCGCACAATATTATTCCCATTGACACTGGCAGCCCTTCTCACATAGCCTTGTCGAAAGAATTATGAGTGTTGAGATAGGATTTAATTCTGTTGCAATAATCGTCATGAATTCTATAGAGCATATTCCCAGTCTAAGCAAATGCATCCTGAGTCTGTAGATTTTCCTTTTACTTGAGGAAGGGTGTTTGAGAAAGAATTTGATTTTGAAATTTTTTCTTTATAGAGGAAAGATTGTATTATGGATGAAGAAATTGATAAATGTGTAAAGCTAATGACCGAAAAACTGCTACTAGAAGTAGGCATGTGTTAAGTTTAATAAGTGTTACCTGCATTGAATGAAGGATCCATGAAATGAGCTATCCATGTTGTTATAAAAGATGGTGATTTAAAGGGCTGGCTGTAAGGGGAGGTGGAGGCCAGGGGGATAGCTTTTTACCAGTACTTCGCACAATATTGTTCCCATTGACACTGGCAGCCTTTCTCACATAGCCTTGTCGAAAGAATTATGAGTGTTGAGATAGGATTTAATTCTGTTGCAATAATCGTCATCAATTCTATAGAGCATATTCCCAGTCTAAGCAAATGCATCCTGAGTCTGCAGATTTTCCTTTTACCTGAGGAAGGGTGTTTGAGAAAGATTTTGATTTTGACATTTTTACATTATAGTGGAAAGATTGTATTGTGGATGAAGAAATTGATAAATGTGTAAAGCTAATGACAGAAAAACTGCTACTAGAATTAGGCATGTGTTGAGTTTAATAAGTGTTACCTGCATTGAATGAAGGATCCATGAAATGAGCTATCCATGTTGTTATAAAAGATGGTGATTTAAAGGGCTGGCTGTAAGGGGAGGTGGAGGCCAGGGGGATAGCTTTTTACCAGTACTTCGCACAATATTATTCCCATTGACACTGGCAGCCTTTCTCACATAGCCTCGTCGAAAGAATTATGAGTGTTGAGATAGGATTTAATTCTGTTGCAATAATCGTCATCAATTCTATAGAGCATATTCCCAGTCTAAGCAAATGCATCCTGAGTCTGCAGATTTTCCTTTTACCTGAGGAAGTGTGTTTGAGAAAGATTTTGAATTTGACATTTTTACTTTATAGTGAAAAGATTGTATTGTGGATGAAGAAATTGATAAATGTGTAAAGCTAATGACAGAAAAACTGGTACTAGAAGTAGGCATGTGTTGTGTTTAATAAGTGTTACCTGCATTGAATGAAGGATCCATGAAATGAGCTATCCATGTTGTTATAAAAGATGGTGATTTAAAGGGCTGGCTGTAAGGGGAGGTGGAGGCCAGGGCGATATCTTTTTACCAGTACTTCGCACAATATTGTTCCCTTTGACACTGGCAGCCTTTCTCACATAGCCTCGTCGAAAGAATTATGAGTGTTGAGATAAGATTAAATTCTGTCTCAATAATCGCCATCAATTCTATATAGCATATTCCCAGTCTAAGCAAATGCATCCTGAGTCTGCAGATTTTACTTCACCTGATGAAGTGTGTTTGAGAAAGGTTTTGATTTTGACATTTTTACTTTATAGTGGAAAGATTGTATTGTGGATGAAGAAATTGATAAATGTGTAAAGCTAATGACAGAAAAGCTGGTACTAGAAGTAGGCATGTGTTGTGTTTAATAAGTGTTACCTGCATTGAATGAAGGATCCATGAAATGAGCTATCCATGTTGTTATAAAAGATGGTGATTTAAAGGGCTGGCTGTAAGGGGAGGTGGAGGCCAGGGCGATAGCTTTTTACCAGTACTTCGCACAATATTGTTCCCATTGACACTGGCAGCCTTTCTCACATAGCCTTGTCGAAAGAATTATGAGTGTTGAGATAGGATTTAATTCTGTTGCAATAATCGTCATGAATTCTATAGAGCATATTCCCAGTCTAAGCAAATGCATCCTGAGTCTGCAGATTTTCCTTTTACCTGAGGAAGGGTGTTTGAGAAAGATTTTGATTTTGACATTTTTACTTTATAGTGGAAAGATTGTATTGTGGATGAAGAAATTGATAAACGTGTAAAGGTAATGACAGAAAAACTACTACAAGAATTAGGCATGTGTTGAGTTTAATAAGTGTTACCTGCATTGAATGAAGGATCCATGAAATGAGCTATCCATGTTGTTATAAAAGATGGTGATTTAAAGGGCTGGCAGTAAGGGGAGGTGGAGGCCAGGGGGATAGCTTTTTACCAGTACTTCGCACAATATTATTCCCATTGACACTGGCAGCCTTTCTCACATAGCCTCGTCGAAAGAATTATGAGTGTTGAGATAGGATTTAATTCTGTTGCAATAATCGTCATCAATTCTATAGAGCATATTCCCAGTCTAAGCAAATGCATCCTGAGTCTGCAGATTTTCCTTTTACTTGAGGAAGGGTGTTTGAGAAAGATTTTGATTTTGAAATTTTTTCTTTATAGAGGAAAGATTGTATTGTGGATGAAGAAATTGATAAATGTGTAAAGCTAATGACCGAAAAACTGCTACTAGAAGTAGGCATGTGTTAAGTTTAATAAGTGTTACCTGCATTGAATGAAGGATCCATGAAATGAGCTATCCATGTTGCTATAAAAGATGGTGATTTAAAGGGCTGGCTGTAAGGGGAGGTGGAGGCCAGGGCGATAGCTTTTTACCAGTACTTCGCACAATATTGTTCCCATTGACACTGGCAGCCTTTCTCACATAGCCTCGTCGAAAGAATTATGAGTGTTGAGACAGGATTTAATTCTGTCGCAATAATCGTCATCAATTCTATAGAACATATTCCAAGTCTATGCAAATGCATCCTGAGTCTGCAGATTTTCCTTTTACCTGAAGAAGGGTGTTTGAGAAAGATTTTGAATTTGACATTTTTACTTTATAGTGGAAAGATTGTATTGTGGATGAAGAAATTGATAAATGTGTAAAGCCTATGACAGAAAAACTGGTACTAGAAGTAGGCATGTGTTGAGTTTAATAAGTGTTACCTGCATTGAATGAAGGATCCATGAAATGAGCTATCCATGTTGTTATTAAAGATGGTGATTTAAAGGGCTGGCTGTAAGGGGAGGTGGAGGCCAGGGGGATAGCTTTTTACCAGTATTTCGCACAATATTGTTCCCATTGACACTGGCAGCCTTTCTCACATAGCCTCGTCGAAAGAATTATGAGTGCTGAGTTAAGATTAAATCCTGTTGCAGTAATCGTCATTAATTCTATAGAGCATATTCTCAGTCTATCAAATGTATCCTTAGTCCGCAGATTTTCCTTTTACCTGAGGAAGGGTGTTTGAGAAAGGTCTTGATTTTGACATTTTTACATTATAGAGGAAAGATTGTATTGTGGATGAAGAAATTGATAAATGAGTGAAGCTAATGACAGAAAAGCTAATGCTAGATTGTAATAGGCATGTGTTGGGTTTAATAAGTGTTACCTGCATTGAATGAAGGATCCATTAAATGAGATATCCATGTTGATATAAAAGATGGTGATTTAAAGGACTGGCTGTAAGGGGAGGTGGAGGCCAGGGGGATAACTTTTTACCAGTACTTCGCACAATATTGTTCCCTTTGACACTGGCAGCCTTTCTCACATAGCCTCGTCGAAAGAATTATGAGTGTTGAGATAAGATTTAATTCTGTCGCAATAATCGTCATCAATTCTATAGAGCATATTCCCAGTCTAAGCAAATGCACCCTGAGTCTGCAGATTTTACTTCACCTGAGGAAGTGTGTTTAAGAAAGGTTTTGATTTTGACATTTTTATTTATGCAAATGTCCAGAAATTGGTTTTTATTTTCAATTTAAGGAAATGTTATGCATTATCCCCTTCAGTTTGTTCGATTTACCTTAAGTCGAAGTGTTGTACATTTAGTCTGAGAAATATTTCTTTTTGTTTGAGTTTACACATTTAGCTGTAACTGCTTGAAATTGCTTGTCAATAGGCCCTAAAACTGTATTTATACCTTTCTTTGACTGCATAAGTTCTTAAGCCAGTACCCCCAGTCGGCGATTTCATACCCACAGCGCCTAAAACCAACCAGCAGGCCGTTGCAAGCATATTGGGCCCTGAGATTGTATCCTCAGTTCGTGGAATGTTTCCCCAATCTATTTCATATCCTCGTAAACTTTGAAATTGTTCTATACTCAGTTGAATGTACACCCAGACCCTAAACCACTGCCTCACTCTCGTGGTATTGTTTGCATGGTTTGCCCATACACTTTTTTCCTGACATGTACTTAAAATCTGTAAGAGTAATTTCAGAGAGAATCCCAAATTTAACTTGTCTTCCAGTCTTAAAACATTAGTCAGCGCATTGAACCCAAGTTAGCAACTGAATACACCCAGTCTATGAGTCCCTTGGACATACCATAAGGCCATGAAGCTGTGTTCTGTCTTAAAATTCACCCGTTTTTCATTCCCTTTGCCTTCTTGATGTACCCACAGTTCAAAGATGTCCATTGCTTACTGCAACAACTTGCGTTATGTTATTTTAGGAATCGAGATGGTAGCCTTGGTGAGATGTATCAGTATGCTATAAACCTGTGTCCTTCCAGAGATTTTACTCCCTACCTGTTAGCCTGCAACGCCAGTCGGAAAGATGTTCTCTTGGTTCCTTGTACTTCCTCTCAGACGGTGAAAGACATTCTCAGTTTGATGTTCCTTCCAATCTTGTAACAATGTCCCTTCTATTATTTCAAACCAATGCCGTATGCCTGTATCCGTGGTGGGTAATATCTTCTATCAGTTGGACAGATTTATCCTCAGTATTTACAACTATGCCCTCACCTTTAATTTAGCCCCAGTCAGTTAGCTTGTTTATTCTTCTTCCTTCAAATTAGAACTTACCTTAATTGAATGTACCTTCAAACGATAAAGCTATGCCCCTGTTGTTTTACCGATAAGTCTTTGGCCTCAACCTCTCTGAAATAATGTATTCGCCCTCATTTCTGTCATCTCACACACTCTATCTTTTTTTCTTTTCTTTATTTATTTTTATCTCTCTTTTTGCAATTTCTGTCATCCTTCACCTCTCTCCATTTAATTTTGTGTACCTCTATTGTTTCTCTTTCTGTCTTTGTCTCTCACCCTCTATCTACTGCCTTACGAACTCTTTTTTCTTACTCTCTGTCTCTCATTTTATCTTTTTCTCAACACTGTTTTCCACGCTCAGTCTCTCGCTGTTTCTCTGTCTGTCTGTCTATCTGTCTATCTCGTTTGCTGTCTTTCTCTCGCTATCACTCTCTATCCATTCCAACTTCTCTTCTGCTCTTTTATTTCTCTCCTCTTTCTACCTGTATCTCACTGCCTTCTTTCACACAGTCTCTTTATCTCTGTTGCTTTCTGTCTCTTCCGCTATCCCACCATCTTCTGTCTCATTTTCCTATCACTCCCTATTCTGTTACGTTCTCTCTCTCTCTGTCTGTCTTTCTTTCTCTTTCCTTCCTGCAAACTTTAATCTTGTCTCTCCATCCTATCAATCTCTTTCGCTTTTTTCCCTCTTATTTTATCCATCCATCTTTCTATCTATCTATCTATCTATCTATCTATCTATCTTTCTTTCTATCTATCTATCTATCTATACTGTTTACTCTGACCACGATGTCCATCCTTTTCCTCCAAGAAATGTACTTCCTACAAAAAATAGCTTCTTTTCTTCATATCTTCCTCAGTCTGCATGATTAACCGTTTCTCATTCGATATGATGCTCCTTCAGTCCGTAATTTTGATCGTAATCTAACTATATTATCATTTGAATATTCTAGAATGAAATGTTACGGTGTTACTGGCACATTTGAGACATCCTGACAAGATCTTACAAGATTATGTAATCAACCTCAGCTATTTACCTAATGAATGCCGAAAAAGCCAAGGTTCCCATTTTATGATCTAACACATCTATCTATTGAAAATTAGTCATAAAAATGACCGCAAGATTCGCAATGCTATAAGTATGCAGTATTGATTGAAGAGTGTTAAAAGGTCGTTTACAATATTATTTCAGTTCATATTGCGGCGGCCCGTGAACTTGTCCTCTCCTGGAATTACTTTTACCAGTATACCGCACAATATTCTTTCTAAGGCACTGACTACTTTCCAAAATAAGAATCGTCGAAATAATGATAAAGGTTGAGAAATGAATGAATCATATCGCAATGACTGTAAGCAATTCTTGGAAAAAATCGACCGAGCCGGGAATCAAACTAGCGGACCCCTGTTCTCGAATCTTTTATGGTTCTCTTTATCCAGTGCTCATTATAATATTATATCCACTGGCCGCTGTCTCACATGCTCAACGTCATAAACATCAAAAAATTATTCACTAGAGAGAGATAGAGAGAGCTTGTTAAATGGAAAGTTGGAAAGCGCTTTTGATTTCGACACTTTGACCTTATAGCAGCAGGGTTGCATTGTGGATAAAGAAATTGTCAAGTTTGGAAAGATTAATGACAGAAAAGACAAATTTATGTTTCGTGCTATTTTAATATGCATGCTTTAAAAATTGTTCTGAAAGTGTTAATATTTTAGCCGTCGGCCTTTCTTCCACTCAATTATCGCTAAAATAATGAACAGCACTGAGACAGAAGACTTGCAATTAATTTCATCAAATATGGGAACAAATCTTGCGAACTAGGTATTGGCGACCCCCTTGTCTCTCGAACTACGGATAAACGACTGAGGTATCGAACTAGTCTTTGACAATCGATTGATCGAGTGATTGATATACTAAATGTGTTAAACACCGTTTTCAACGATATTCAGATTATATTTCTGCAGCCAGTACTCTTGCCTATGCGTACCTGTAGTTTCAGTAACAAGTACTTCTCACGATATTCTTCCCAACCCATTGACTGCTTTTCCACATAATTATAGGCAAAACTGCTGCTCAGAAAAGTGAATGCTACCACAGTGAGTATTATTAACTCTCGGAAAGAAATGACCGAGCAGGGGATACAAACAGCAGGGGATGCAACCCTTGCCTCAAGTTCCGGGCAATGCGGACCGAATACCTTTTTAAGAATCTTTGGAAGGTGAAGACAATGTGTTGATTTGAAAATGCTGTGAAGTATTTTAGGTAAATAAAAGAAGGGGACTGAATTGGTTGATTGATTAATTGCTTGATTGCATATGGTTTAACTCCATTTTCAACAATATTTCAATTATATTGCGGCGGCCAGTGCACCTACCCGTGCTTTACTGAAGTTTCAGTAACCAGTCCTTTGTATTTTCCAGCTGGTAATTACTCCTTTTCAACAAAACTATTATCAAAAGTGCTTTTGAGAGGCTAGCGAAGAATCAATCCTGTCGCAAAAATTATTATCAAACCTCGGAAAGACATGGCAGCCTTTCTCACATAGCCTCGTCGAAAGAATTATGAGTGTTGAGATAGGATTTAATTCTGTTGCAATAATCGTCATCAATTCTATAGAGCATATTCCCAGTCTAAGCAAATGCATCCTGAGTCTGCAGATTTTCCTTTTACTTGAGGAAGGGTGTTTGAGAAAGATTTTGATTTTGAAATTTTTTCTTTATAGAGGAAAGATTGTATTGTGGATGAAGAAATTGATAAATGTGTAAAGCTAATGACCGAAAAACTGCTACTAGAAGTAGGCATGTGTTAAGTTTAATAAGTGTTACCTGCATTGAATGAAGGATCCATGAAATGAGCTATCCATGTTGCTATAAAAGATGGTGATTTAAAGGGCTGGCTGTAAGGGGAGGTGGAGGCCAGGGCGATAGCTTTTTACCAGTACTTCGCACAATATTGTTCCCATTGACACTGGCAGCCTTTCTCACATAGCCTCGTCGAAAGAATTATGAGTGTTGAGACAGGATTTAATTCTGTCGCAATAATCGTCATCAATTCTATAGAACATATTCCAAGTCTATGCAAATGCATCCTGAGTCTGCAGATTTTCCTTTTACCTGAAGAAGGGTGTTTGAGAAAGATTTTGAATTTGACATTTTTACTTTATAGTGGAAAGATTGTATTGTGGATGAAGAAATTGATAAATGTGTAAAGCCTATGACAGAAAAACTGGTACTAGAAGTAGGCATGTGTTGAGTTTAATAAGTGTTACCTGCATTGAATGAAGGATCCATGAAATGAGCTATCCATGTTGCTATAAAAGATGGTGATTTAAAGGGCTGGCTGTAAGGGGAGGTGGAGGCCAGGGCGATAGCTTTTTACCAGTACTTCGCACAATATTGTTCCCATTGACACTGGCAGCCTTTCTCACATAGCCTCGTCGAAAGAATTATGAGTGTTGAGACAGGATTTAATTCTGTCGCAATAATCGTCATCAATTCTATAGAACATATTCCAAGTCTATGCAAATGCATCCTGAGTCTGCAGATTTTCCTTTTACCTGAGGAAGGGTGTTTGAGAAAGATTTTGAATTTGACATTTTTACTTTATAGTGGAAAGATTGTATTATGGATGAAGAAATTGATAAATGTGTAAAGCCTATGACAGAAAAACTGGTACTAGAAGTAGGCATGTGTTGAGTTTAATAAGTGTTACCTGCATTGAATGAAGGATCCATGAAATGAGCTATCCATGTTGTTATTAAAGATGGTGATTTAAAGGGCTGGCTGTAAGGGGAGGTGGAGGCCAGGGGGATAGCTTTTTACCAGTATTTCGCACAATATTGTTCCCATTGACACTGGCAGCCTTTCTCACATAGCCTCGTCGAAAGAATTATGAGTGCTGAGTTAAGATTAAATCCTGTTGCAGTAATCGTCATTAATTCTATAGAGCATATTCTCAGTCTATCAAATGTATCCTTAGTCCGCAGATTTTCCTTTTACCTGAGGAAGGGTGTTTGAGAAAGGTCTTGATTTTGACATTTTTACATTATAGAGGAAAGATTGTATTGTGGATGAAGAAATTGATAAATGAGTGAAGCTAATGACAGAAAAGCTAATGCTAGATTGTAATAGGCATGTGTTGGGTTTAATAAGTGTTACCTGCATTGAATGAAGGATCCATTAAATGAGATATCCATGTTGATATAAAAGATGGTGATTTAAAGGACTGGCTGTAAGGGGAGGTGGAGGCCAGGGGGATAACTTTTTACCAGTACTTCGCACAATATTGTTCCCTTTGACACTGGCAGCCTTTCTCACATAGCCTCGTCGAAAGAATTATGAGTGTTGAGATAAGATTTAATTCTGTCGCAATAATCGTCATCAATTCTATAGAGCATATTCCCAGTCTAAGCAAATGCACCCTGAGTCTGCAGATTTTACTTCACCTGAGGAAGTGTGTTTAAGAAAGGTTTTGATTTTGACATTTTTATTTATGCAAATGTCCAGAAATTGGTTTTTATTTTCAATTTAAGGAAATGTTATGCATTATCCCCTTCAGTTTGTTCGATTTACCTTAAGTCGAAGTGTTGTACATTTAGTCTGAGAAATATTTCTTTTTGTTTGAGTTTACACATTTAGCTGTAACTGCTTGAAATTGCTTGTCAATAGGCCCTAAAACTGTATTTATACCTTTCTTTGACTGCATAAGTTCTTAAGCCAGTACCCCCAGTCGGCGATTTCATACCCACAGCGCCTAAAACCAACCAGCAGGCCGTTGCAAGCATATTGGGCCCTGAGATTGTATCCTCAGTTCGTGGAATGTTTCCCCAATCTATTTCATATCCTCGTAAACTTTGAAATTGTTCTATACTCAGTTGAATGTACACCCAGACCCTAAACCACTGCCTCACTCTCGTGGTATTGTTTGCATGGTTTGCCCATACACTTTTTTCCTGACATGTACTTAAAATCTGTAAGAGTAATTTCAGAGAGAATCCCAAATTTAACTTGTCTTCCAGTCTTAAAACATTAGTCAGCGCATTGAACCCAAGTTAGCAACTGAATACACCCAGTCTATGAGTCCCTTGGACATACCATAAGGCCATGAAGCTGTGTTCTGTCTTAAAATTCACCCGTTTTTCATTCCCTTTGCCTTCTTGATGTACCCACAGTTCAAAGATGTCCATTGCTTACTGCAACAACTTGCGTTATGTTATTTTAGGAATCGAGATGGTAGCCTTGGTGAGATGTATCAGTATGCTATAAACCTGTGTCCTTCCAGAGATTTTACTCCCTACCTGTTAGCCTGCAACGCCAGTCGGAAAGATGTTCTCTTGGTTCCTTGTACTTCCTCTCAGACGGTGAAAGACATTCTCAGTTTGATGTTCCTTCCAATCTTGTAACAATGTCCCTTCTATTATTTCAAACCAATGCCGTATGCCTGTATCCGTGGTGGGTAATATCTTCTATCAGTTGGACAGATTTATCCTCAGTATTTACAACTATGCCCTCACCTTTAATTTAGCCCCAGTCAGTTAGCTTGTTTATTCTTCTTCCTTCAAATTAGAACTTACCTTAATTGAATGTACCTTCAAACGATAAAGCTATGCCCCTGTTGTTTTACCGATAAGTCTTTGGCCTCAACCTCTCTGAAATAATGTATTCGCCCTCATTTCTGTCATCTCACACACTCTTATCTTTTTTCCTTTTCTTTATTTATTTTTATCTCTCTTTTTGCAATTTCTGTCATCCTTCACCTCTCTCCATTTAATTTTGTGTACCTCTATTGTTTCTCTTTCTGTCTTTGTCTCTCACCCTCTATCTACTGCCTTACGAACTCTTTTTTCTTACTCTCTGTCTCTCATTTTATCTTTTTCTCAACACTGTTTTCCACGCTCAGTCTCTCGCTGTTTCTCTGTCTGTCTGTCTATCTGTCTATCTCGTTTGCTGTCTTTCTCTCGCTATCACTCTCTATCCATTCCAACTTCTCTTCTGCTCTTTTATTTCTCTCCTCTTTCTACCTGTATCTCACTGCCTTCTTTCACACAGTCTCTTTATCTCTGTTGCTTTCTGTCTCTTCCGCTATCCCACCCTCTTCTGTCTCATTTTCCTATCACTCCCTATTCTGTTACGTTCTCTCTCTCTCTGTCTGTCTTTCTTTCTCTTTCCTTCCTGCAAACTTTAATCTTGTCTCTCCATCCTATCAATCTCTTTCGCTTTTTTCCCTCTTATTTTATCCATCCATCTTTCTATCTATCTATCTATCTATCTATCTATCTTTCTTTCTATCTATCTATCTATACTGTTTACTCTGACCACGATGTCCATCCTTTTCCTCCAAGAAATGTACTTCCTACAAAAAATAGCTTCTTTTCTTCATATCTTCCTCAGTCTGCATGATTAACCGTTTCTCATTCGATATGATGCTCCTTCAGTCCGTAATTTTGATCGTAATCTAACTATATTATCATTTGAATATTCTAGAATGAAATGTTACGGTGTTACTGGCACATTTGAGACATCCTGACAAGATCTTACAAGATTATGTAATCAACCTCAGCTATTTACCTAATGAATGCCGAAAAAGCCAAGGTTCCCATTTTATGATCTAACACATCTATCTATTGAAAATTAGTCATAAAAATGACCGCAAGATTCGCAATGCTATAAGTATGCAGTATTGATTGAAGAGTGTTAAAAGGTCGTTTACAATATTATTTCAGTTCATATTGCGGCGGCCCGTGAACTTGTCCTCTCCTGGAATTACTTTTACCAGTATACCGCACAATATTCTTTCTAAGGCACTGACTACTTTCCAAAATAAGAATCGTCGAAATAATGATAAAGGTTGAGAAATGAATGAATCATATCGCAATGACTGTAAGCAATTCTTGGAAAAAATCGACCGAGCCGGGAATCAAACTAGCGGACCCCTGTTCTCGAATCTTTTATGGTTCTCTTTATCCAGTGCTCATTATAATATTATATCCACTGGCCGCTGTCTCACATGCTCAACGTCATAAACATCAAAAAATTATTCACTAGAGAGAGATAGAGAGAGCTTGTTAAATGGAAAGTTGGAAAGCGCTTTTGATTTCGACACTTCTACCTTATAGCAGCAGGGTTGCATTGTGGATAAAGAAATTGTCAAGTTTGGAAAGATTAATGACAGAAAAGACAAATTTATGTTTCGTGCTATTTTAATATGCATGCTTTAAAAATTGTTCTGAAAGTGTTAATATTTTAGCCGTCGGCCTTTCTTCCACTCAATTATCGCTAAAATAATGAACAGCACTGAGACAAAAGACTTGCAATTAATTTCATCAAATATGGGAACAAATCTTGCGAACTAGGTATTGGCGACCCCCTTGTCTCTCGAACTACGGATAAACGACTGAGGTATCGAACTAGTCTTTGACAATCGATTGATCGAGTGATTGATATACTAAATGTGTTAAACACCGTTTTCAACGATATTCAGATTATATTTCTGCAGCCAGTACTCTTGCCTATGCGTACCTGTAGTTTCAGTAACAAGTACTTCTCACGATATTCTTCCCAACCCATTGACTGCTTTTCCACATAATTATAGGCAAAACTGCTGCTCAGAAAAGTGAATGCTACCACAGTGAGTATTATTAACTCTCGGAAAGAAATGACCGAGCAGGGGATACAAACAGCAGGGGATGCAACCCTTGCCTCAAGTTCCGGGCAATGCGGACCGAATACCTTTTTAAGAATCTTTGGAAGGTGAAGACAATGTGTTGATTTGAAAATGCTGTGAAGTATTTTAGGTAAATAAAAGAAGGGGACTGAATTGGTTGATTGATTAATTGCTTGATTGCATATGGTTTAACTCCATTTTCAACAATATTTCAATTATATTGCGGCGGCCAGTGCACCTACCCGTGCTTTACTGAAGTTTCAGTAACCAGTCCTTTGTATTTTCCAGCTGGTAATTACTCCTTTTCAACAAAACTATTATCAAAAGTGCTTTTGAGAGGCTAGCGAAGAATCAATCCTGTCGCAAAAATTATTATCAAACCTCGGAAAGACATGGCCGAGTAAGGGAATCAAACCAGCTAGCGCATGTCTCAAGTTCTATAGGCTATCGACCGAATTGATGTTCGAAAATCTCTGTAGTCAGAGAAAAGTTTTGATTTTGGAATGGTGTGAAAGATTTTCAGATTTATCAAAGAAAGGTAACTGATTTGAATGGAAAGAGATGTTTTCCTGAACTCTTCAAGAGTTTGCTATAACTTAACACAAAGCCATTGCGTTTTTTAACGCTATTTAATAATTGCTTTGATGATGATGTTGATGATTATAATCATGGTGATGGTTGTTTCGATGGTTGAGTTGGTAGTGATGGTGGTAAAGCCGATACGGGATTTACTAGTGGAGATAAATGTGTTTGTTTTCTTGGTGTTTTAAGGCCGATTTGAACATCACTTGATTGTAACTAATGGTGCCTGTGGATATCTATAGATATGAAAACCGAGAGACAGTAACACAGAGGCAGTGAGTGTGGGAGGGAGATAGGGAGGGAGTTTAAGAAATGTTTGATTTTGACATTTTTACTTTATAGTGGAATGATTGTATTGTGGACGAAGAAATTGATAAATGTGTGAGGCTAATGACAGAAAAGCCAGTGCTAAATTGTAATAGGCATGTGTTGGGTTTAATAGCTGTTACTGCATTGAATGAAGGATCCATTAAATGAGATATCCATGTTGTTATAAAAGATGGTGATTTAAAGAGCTGGCTGTAAGGGGAGGTGGAGGCCAGGGGGATAGCTTTTTACCAGTACTTCGCACAATATTGTTCCCTTTGACACTGGCAGCCTTTCTCACATAGCCTCGTTGAAAGAATTATGAGTGTTGAGATAAGATTTAATTCTGTCGCAATAATCGTCATCAATTCTATAGAGCATATTCCCAGTCTAAGCAAATGCATCCTGAGTGCAGATTTTACTTCATCTGAGGAAGTGTGTTTAAGAAAGGTTTTGATTTTGACATTTTTACTTTATAGTGGAAAGATTGTATTGTGGATGAAGAAATTGATAAATGTGTAAAGCTAATGACAGAAAAACTGGTACTAAAAGTGGGCATGTGTTCTGTTTAATAAGTGTTACCTGCATTGAATGAAGGATCCATGAAATGAGCTATCCATGTTGTTATAAAAGATGGTGATTTAAAGGGCTGGCTGTAAGGGGAGGTGGAGGCCAGGGCGATAGCTTTTTACCAGTACTTCGCACAATGTTGTTCCCATTGACACTGGCAGCCTTTCTCACATAGCCTTGTCGAAAGAATTATGAGTGTTGAGATAGGATTTAATTCTGTTGCAATAATCATCATCAATTCTATAGAGCATATTCCCAGTCTAAGCAAATGCATCCTGAGTCTGCAGATTTTCCTTTTACCTGAGGAAGGGTGTTTGAGAAAGATTTTGATTTTGACATTTTTACTTTATAGTGGAAAGATTGTATTGTGGATGAAGAAATTGATAAATGTGTAAAGCTAATGACAGAAAAACGGCTACTAGAATTAGGCATGTGTTGTGTTTAATAACTGTTACCTGCATTGAATGAAGGATCCATGAAATGAGCTATCCATGTTGTTATATAAGATGGTGATTTAAAGGGCTGGCTGTAAGGGGAGGTGGAGGCCTGGGCGATAGCTTTTTACCAGTACTTCGCACAATATTGTTCACATTGACACTGGCAG
This sequence comes from Tridacna crocea, assembly GCA_943736015.1. Taxonomy (NCBI): domain Eukaryota; kingdom Metazoa; phylum Mollusca; class Bivalvia; order Cardiida; family Cardiidae; genus Tridacna; species Tridacna crocea. The sequence continues at coordinate 31,477,599 of OX031059.1, read as the reverse complement.
CCTTTCTCACATAGCCTCGTCGAAAGAATTATGAGTGTTGAGATAGGATTTAATTCTGTTGCAATAATCGTCATCAATTCTATAGAGCATATTCCCAGTCTCAGCAAATGCATCCTGAGTCTGCAGATTTTCCTTTTACCTGAGGAAGGGTGTTTGAGAAAGATTTTGAATTTGACATTTTTACTTTATAGTGGAAAGATTGTATTGTGGATGAAGAAATTGATAAATGTGTAAAGCTAATGACAGAAAAACTGGTACTAGAAGTAGGCATGTGTTGAGTTTAATAAGTGTTACCTGCATTGAATGAAGGATCCATGAAATGAGCTATCCATGTTGTTATTAAGGATGGTGATTTAAAGGGCTGGCTGTAAGGGGGGGGGGGGGTGGAGGCCAGGGGGATAGCTTTTTACCAGTACTTCGCACAATATTGTTCCCATTGACACTGGCAGCATTTCTCACATAGCCTTGTCGAAAGAATTATGAGTGTTGAGATAGGATTTAATTCTGTTGCAATAATCGTCATCAATTCTATAGAGCATATTCCCAGTCTAAGCAAATGCATCCTGAGTCTGCAGATTTTCCTTTTACCTGAGGAAGGGTGTTTGAGAAAGATTTTGATTTTGACATTTTTACTTTATAGTGGAAAGATTGTATTGTGGATGAAGAAATTGATAAATGTGTAAAGCTAGTGACAGAAAAAGTGGTACTAGAAGTAGGCATGTGTTGAGTTTAACAAGTGTTACCTGCATTGAATGAAGGATCCATGAAATGAGCTATCCATGTTGTTATTAAGGATGGTGATTTAAAGGGCTGGCTATAAGGGGAGGTGGAGGCCAGGGGGATAGCTTTTTATCAGTACTTCGCACAATATTGTTCCCATTGACACTGGCAGCCTTTCTCACATAGCCTCGTCGAAAGAATTATGAGTGCTGAGTTAAGATTAAATCCTGTTGCAGTAATCGTCATTAATTCTATAGAGCATATTCTCAGTCTATCAAATGTATCCTTAGTCCGCAGATTTTCCTTTTACCTGAGGAACGGTGTTTGAGAAAGGTCTTGAATTTGACATTTTTACATTATAGAGGAAAGATTGTATTGTGGATGAAGAAATTAATAAATGAGTGAAGCTAATGACAGAAAAGCGAATGCTAGATTGTAATAGGCATGTGTTGGGTTTAATAAGTGTTACCTGCATTGAATGAAGGATCCATTAAATGAGATATCCATGTTGTTATAAAAGATGGTGATTTAAAGGGCTGGCTGTAAGGGGAGGTGGAGGCCAGGGGGATAGCTTTTTACCAGTACTTCGCACAATATTGTTCCCTTTGACACTGGCAGCCTTTCTCACATAGCCTCGTCGAAAGAATTATGAGTGTTGAGATAAGATTTAATTCTGTCGCAATAATCGTCATCAATTCTATAGAGCATATTCCCAGTCTAAGCAAATGCACCCTGAGTCTGCAGATTTTACTTCACCTGAGGAAGTGTGTTTAAGAAAGGTTTTGATTTTGATATTTTTACTTATGCAAATGTCTAGAAATTGGTTTTTATTTTCAATTTAAGGAAATGCCATGCATTATCCCCTTCAGTTTGTTCGATTTACCTTAAGTCGAAGTGTTGTACATTTAGTCTGAGAAATATTTCTTTTTGTTTGAGTTTACACCTTTAGCTGTAACTGCTTGAAATTGCTTGTCAGTAGGCCCTAAAACTGTATTTATACCTTTCTTTGACTGCATAAGTTCTTAAGCCAGTACCCCCAGTCGGCGATTTCATACCCACAGCGCCTAAAACCAACCAGCAGGCCGTTGCAAACATATTGGGCCCTGAGATTGTATCCTCAGTTCGTGGAATGTTTCCCCAATCTATTTCATATCCTCGTAAACTTTGAAATTGTTCTATACTCAGTTGAATGTACACCCAGACCCTAAACCACTGCCTCACTCTCGTGGTATTGTTTGCATGGTTTGCCCATACACTTTTTTCCTGACATGTACTTAAAATCTGTAAGAGTAATTTCAGAGAGAATCCCAAATTTAACTTGTCTTCCAGTCTTAAAACATTAGTCAGCGCATTGAACCCAAGTTAGCAACTGAATACACCCAGTCTATGAGTCCCTTGGATATACCATGAGGCTATGAAGCTGTGTTCTGTCTTAAAATTCACCCGTTTTCAATTCCCTTTGCCTTCTTGATGTACCCACAGTTCAAAGATGTCCATTGCTTACTGCAACAACTTGCGTTATGTTATTTTAGGAATCGAGATGGTAGCCTTGTTGAGATGTTACTGCAACAGTTTGCGTTATGATATTTTAGGAATCAAGATGGTAGCCTTGGTGAGATGTATCAGTATGCCATAAACTCCCTACCTGTTAGCCTGCAACGCCAGTCGGAAAGATGTTCTCTTGGTTCCTTTTACTTCCTCTCAGACGGTGAAAGACATTCTCAGTTTGATGTTCCTTCCAATCTTGTAACAATGTCCCTTCTATTATTTCAAACCAATGCCGTATGCCTGTATCCGTGGTGGGTAATATCTTCTATCAGTTGGACAGATATATCCTCAGTATTTACAACTATGCCCTCACCTTTAATTTAGCCCCAGTCAGTTAGCTTGTTTATTCTTCTTCCTTCAAATTAGAACCTAGCTTAATTGAATGTACCTTCAAACGATAAAGCTATGCCCCTGTTGTTTCACCGATAAGTCTTTGGCCTCAACCTCTCTGAAATAATGTATTCGCCCTCATTTCTGTCATCTCACTCACTCTATCTTTTTTCCTTTTCTTTATTTATTCTTATCTCTCTTTTTGCAATTTCTGTCATCCTTCACCTCTCTCCATTTAATTTTGTGTACCTCTATTGTTTCTCTTTCTGTCTTTGTCTCTCACCCTCTATCTACTGCCTTACGAACTCTTTTTTCTTACTCTCTGTCTCTCATTTTATCTTTTTCTCAACACTGTTTTCCACGCTCAGTCTCTCGCTGTTTCTCTGTCTGTCTATCTATCTGTCTGTCTGTCTATCTCGTTTGCTGTCTTTCTCTCGCTATCACTCTCTATCCATTCCAACTTCTCTTCTGCTCTTTTATTTCTCTCCTCTTTCTACCTGTATCTCACTGCCTTCTTTCACACAGTCTCTTTATCTCTGTTGCTTTCTGTCTCTTCCGCTATCCCACCATCTTGTCTCATTTTCCTAACACTCCCTATTCTGTTACGTTCTCTCTCTCTGTCTGTCTTTCTTTCTCTTTCCTTCCTGCAAACTTTAATCTTGTCTCTCCATCCTATCAATCTCTTTCGCTTTTTGTCCCTTTTATTTTATCTATCTATCTATCTATCTATACTGTTTCCTCTGACCACGATGTCCATCCTTTTCCTCCAAGAAATGTACTTCCTACAAAAAATAGCTTCTTTTCTTCATATCTTCCTCAGTCTGCATGATTAACCGTTTCTCATTCTCAGTCCGTAATTTTGAGTGTAATCTAACTATATTATCATTTGAATATTCTAGAATGAAATGTTACGGTGTTACTGGCACATTTGAGACATCCTGACAAGATCTTACAAGATTATGTAATCAACCTCAGCTATTTACCTAATGAATGCCGAAAAAGCCAAGGTTCCCATTTTATGATCTAACACATCTATCTATTGAAAATTAGTCATAAAAATGACCGTAAGATTCTCAATGCTATAAGTATGCAGTATTGATTGAAGAGTGTTAGAAGGTCGTTTACAATATTATTTCAGTTCATATTGCGGCGGCCCGTGAACTTATCCTCTCCTGGAATTACTTTTACCAGTATACCGCACAATATTCTTTCCAAGGCACTGACTACTTTCCAAAATAAGAATCGTCGAAATAATGATAAAGGTTGAGAAATGAATGAATCATATCGCAATGACTGTAAGCAATTCTTGGAAAAAATCGACCGAGCCGGGAATCAAACTAGCGGACCCCTGTTCTCGAATCTTTTATGGTTCTCTTTATGCAGTGCTCATTATAATATTATATCCACTGGCTGCTGTCTCACATGCTCAACGTCATAAACATCAAAAAATTATTCACCAGAGAGAGATAGAGAGAGCTTGTTAAATGGAAAGTTGGAAAGCGCTTTTGATTTCGACACTTTGACCTTATAGCAGCAGGGTTGCATTGTGGATAAAGAAATTGTTAAGTTTGGAAAGATTAATGACAGAAAAGACAAATGTTATTTACATACCCAATTATTCCTAGCTTTGTTCATGTGTGTATCTATTTTTGAATGGTTTTCCCCTGTTGCTATTTTTAGAACTGGATTCTCTCTTGTGGTATATTGTTCTCGAAGTTTCCGGGACTTTTTACAATCTGATTACTAGAAATTATGCAACTGATTTTAACATGAATTTTCTGGAAGTTTCCCTGTTATTATAAAAGGAAAAGCTTTTTACATCTCAGCGTTCACTAGTTAATACATGATTGCCAGACTACAGTGGAGATTACTTTGTGCTTGGATTACATTCAGTTTGGATTAGGATCAGACTAGACTAAAGTGAGGATTATTTCGTGTGCTTGGATTACATTCAGTTTGGATCAGGATCAGATTGGAATTAAGACTGGAATAATTTGTCTTCTGTATTTAACGTCTAAGGTATTGTTTTGTATTATTGTAATATTGTCGCGGATTATTTGATATTTTTGTTAATAAGTTCTGTTAATTGTTATCGTTTGTTGCTGGCTTCTACTTTCTAGTTACGCCTGACTCGTAACACAAATTTATGTTTCGTGCTATTTTAATAGGCATGCTTTAAAAATTGTTCTGAAAGTGTTAATATTTTAGCCGTCGGCCTTTCTTCCACGCAATTATCGCTAAAATAATGAACAGCACTGAGACAGAAGACTTGCAATTAATTTCATCAAATATGGGAACAAATCTTGCGAACTAGGTATTGGCGACCCCCTTGTCTCTCAAGCTACGGATAAACGACTGAGGTATCGAACTAGTCTTTGACAATCGATTGATCGAGTGATTGATATACTAAATGTGTTAAACACCGTTTTCAACGATATTCAAGTTATATTGCTGCAGCCAGTACTCTTGCCTATGCGTTCCTGTAGTTTCAGTAACAAGTACTTCTCACGATATTCTTCCCAAGCCATTGACTGCTTTTCCACATAATTATAGGCAAAACTGCTGCTCAGAAAAATGAATGCTACCACAGTGAGTATTATTAACTCTCGGAAAGAAATGACCGAGCAGGGGATACAAACAGCAGGGGATGCAACCCTTGCCTCAAGTTCCGGGCAATGCGGACCGAATACCTTTTTAAGAATCTTTGGAAGGTGAAGACAATGTGTTGATTTGAAAATGCTGTGAAGTATTTTAGGTAAATAAAAGAAGGGGACTGAATTGGTTGATGGATTAATTGCTTCATTGCATATGGTTTAACTCCGCTTTCAACAATATTTCAATTATATTGCGGCGGCCAGTGCACCTACTCGTGCTTTACTGAAGTTTCAGTAACCAGTCCTTTGTATTTTCCAGATGGAAATTACTCCTTTTCAACAAAACTATTATCAAAAGTGCTTTTGAGAGGCTAGCGAAGAATCAATCCTGTCGCAAAAATTATTATCAAACCTCGGAAAGACATGGCCGAGTAGGGGAATCAAACCAGATAGCCCATGTCTCAAGTTCTATAGGCTATCGACCAAATTGATGTTCGAAAATCTCTGTAGTCAAAGAAAAGTTTTGATTTTGGAATGGTGTGAAAGATTTTCAGATTTATCAAAGAAAGGTAACTGATTTGAATGGAAAGAGATGTTTTCCTGAACTCTTCAAGAGTTTGCTATAACTTAACACAAAGCCATGGCGTTTTTTAACGCTATTTAATAATTGCTTTGATGATGATGTTGATGATTATAATCATGGTGATGGTTTCGATGGTTGAGTTTGTAGTGATAGTGGTAAAGCCGATACCGGATTTACTAGTGGAGATAAATGTGTTTGTTTTCTTGGAGTTTTAAGGCCGACTTGAACATCACTTGAATGTAACTAATGGTGCCTGTGGATGTCTATAGATATAAAAACCGAGAGACAGTAACACAGAGGCAGTGAGTGTGGGAGGGAGGGAGGGAGTTTAAGAAATGTTTGATTTTGAAAATTTTACTTTATAGTGGAATGATTGTATTGTGGACGAAGAAATTGATAAACGTGTGAGGCTAGTGACAGAAAAGCCAGTGCTAAATTGTAATAGGCATGTGTTGGGTTTAATAGCTGTTACTGCATTCAATGAAGGATCCATTAAATGAGATATCCATGTTGTTATAAAAGATGGTGATTTAAAGAGCTGGCTGTAAGAGGAGGTGGAGGCCAGGGGGATAGCTTTTTACCAGTACTTCGCACAATATTGTTCCCTTTGACACTGGCAGCCTTTCTCACATAGCCTCGTCGAAAGAATTATGAGTGTTGAGATAAGATTAAATTCTGTCGCAATAATCGTCATCAATTCTATATAGCATATTCCCAGTCTAAGCAAATGCATCCTGAGTCTGCAGATTTTACTTCACCTGAGGAAGTGTGTTTAAGAAAGGTTTTGATTTTGACATTTTTACTTTATAGTGGAAAGATTGTATTGTGGGTGAAGAAATTGATAAATGTGTAAAGCTAATGACAGAAAAACTGGTACTAGAAGTAGGCATGTGTTGTGTTTAATAAGTATTACCTGCATTGAATGAAGGATCCATGAAATGAGCTATCCATGTTGTTATAAAAGATGTTGATTTAAAGGGCTGGCTGTAAGGGGAGGTGGAGGCAAGGGGGATAGCTTTTTACTAGTACTTTGCAGAATATTGTTCCCATTGACACTTGCAGCCTTTCTCATATAGCCTCGTCGAAAGAATTATGAGTGTTGAGATAGGATTTAATTCTGTCACAATAATCGTCATCAATTCTATAGAGCATATTCCCAGTCTAAGCAAATGCATCCTGAGTCTGCAGATTTTCCTTTTACCTGAGGAAGGGTGTTTGAGAAAGATTTTGATTTTGACATTTTTACTTTATAGTGAAAAGATTGTATTGTGGATGAAGAAATTGATAAATGTGTAAAGCTAATGACAGAAAAACTGCTACTAGAAGTAGGCATGTGTTGTGTTTAATAAGTGTTACCTGCATTGAATGAAGGATCCATAAAATGAGCTATCCATGTTGTTATAAAGGATGGTGATTTAAAGGGCTGACTGTAAGGGGAGGTGGAGGCCAGTGGGATAGCTTTTTACCAGTACTTCGCACAATATTGTTCCCATTGACACTGGCAGCCTTTCTCACATAGCCTCGTCGAAAGAATTATGAGTGCTGAGTTAAGATTAAGTCCTGTGGCAATAATCGTCATTAATTCTATAGAGCATATTCTCAGTCTATCAAATGTATCCTTAGTCCGCAGATTTTCCTTTTACATGAGGAAGGGTGTTTGAGAAAGGTCTTGATTTTGACATTTATACATTATAGAGGAAGGATTGTATTGTGGATGAAGAAATTGATAAATGTGTGAAGCTAATGACAGAAAAGCTAATGCTAGATTGTAAAAGGCATGTGTTGGGTTTAATAAGTGTTACCTGCATTGAATGAAGGATCCATTAAATGAGATATCCATGTTGTTATAAAAGATGTTGATTTAAAGGGCTGGCTGTAAGGGGAGGTGGAGACAAGGGGCATATTTTTTTACCAGTACTTCGCACAATATTGTTCCCTTTGACACTGGCAGCCTTTCTCACATAGCCTCGTCGAAAGAATTATGAGTGTTGAGATAAGATTAAATCCTGTTGCAATAATCGTCATCAATTCTATAGAGCATATTCCCAGTTTAAGCAAAGGCATCCTGAGTCTGCAGATTTTACTTCACCTGAGGAAGTGTATTTAAGAAAGGTTTTGATTTTGACATTTTTACTTTATAGTGGAAAGATTGCATTGTGGATGAAGAAATTGATAAATGTGTAAAGCTAATGACAGAAAAAACTGGTACTAGAAGTAGGCATGTGTTGTGTTTAATAAGTGTTACCTGCATTGAATGAAGGATCCATGAAATGAGCTATCCATGTTGTTATAGAAGATGGCGATTTAAAGGGCTGGCTGTAAGTGTAAGGGGAGGTGGAGGCCAGGGGGATAGCTTTTTACCAGTACTTCGCACAATATTATTCCCATTGACACTGGCAGTCTTTCTCACATAGCCTCGTCGAAAGAATTATGAGTGTTGAGATAAGATTAAATTCTGTCGCAATAATCGTCATCAATTCTATAGAGCATATTCCCAGTCTAAGCAAATGCATCCTGAGTCTGCAGATTTTACTTCACCTGATGAAGTGTGTTTGAGAAAGATTTTGATTTTGACATTTTTACTTTATAGTGGAAAGATTGTATTGTGGATGAAGAAATTGATAAATGTGTAAAGCTAATGACAGAAAAACTGCTACTAGAAGTAGGCATGTGTTGAGTTTAATAAGTGTTACCTGCATTGAATGAAGGATCCATGAAATGAGCTATCCATGTTGTTATAAAAGATGGTGATTTAAAGGGCTGGCTGTAAGGGGAGGTGGAGGCCAGGGGGATAGCTTTTTACCAGTACTTCGCACAATATTGTTCCAATTGACACTGGCAGCCTTTCTAACATAACCTCGTTGAAAGAATTATGAGTGTTCAGATAAGATTAAATCCTTTTGCAATAATCGTCAAAAATTCTATAGAGCATATTCTCAGTCTAAGGAAATTTATCCTTAGTCCGCAGATTTTCCTTTTACCTGAGGAAGGGTGTTTGAGAAAGATTTTGATTTTGACATTTCTACTTTATAGTGGAAACATTATATTGTGGATGAAGAAATTGATAAATGTGTGAAGCTAATGACATAAAAGCTAGTGCTAGATTGTAATAGGCTTGTGTTGGGTTTGATAAGTGTTATCTGTATTGACTGAAGGATCCATTAAATGCGATATTCATGTTGTTATAAAAGATGGTGATTGAAAGGGCTGGCTGTAAGGGGAGGGGGAGGCCAAGGGATAACTTTTTACCAGTACTTCGCACAATATTGTCCCCATTGACACTGGCAGCCTTCTCACGTAGCCTCGTCGAAAACATTACGAGCGCTGAGATAAGATTAAATCCTGTGGCAATAATAGTTATCAATTCTATAGAGCATATTCTCAGTCTAAGCAAATGTATTCTTAGTCCGCAAATTTTACTTTCACCTGAGGGAGGAAATTTGGGAAAGGTTTTGATTTTGACATTTTTACTCCATAGTGGAAAGATTATATTGTGGATGAAGAAATTGATAAACGCGTGAGGGTAATGACAGATAAGCTAGTGCTATATTGTAATAGGCATGTGCTGGGTTTAATAAGTGTTACCTGCATTGAATGAAGGATCCATTCAATGTGCTATCTATGTTTTTATAAAGATGGCGATTTAAAGGGCTGGCTGTAAGGGGAGTCGGAGACCAGTACTTCACACAATATTGTTCCCATTGACACTGGCAGCCTTTCTCACACAGCCTCGTTGAACGAATTTTAAGTGCTGAGATAAGATTAAATCCTGTGGCAATAATCGTCATCAATTCAAAAGAGCATATTCTCATTCTAAGCAAATGTATCTTTAGTCTGCTTATTTTAATTTCACCTGGGGAGATACATTTCCAGTCTGTTTTTATTTATTCCTGGAGGGTTGTTATGTGCAAAAGGACATTGTAACTGTTTGTAAAGAAAAATGATGGAGAACATGAAATTTGTGAGCACTAGATCTTGATAGCCACGTATTTAGAATTTGCAGAAGTTAATGTAAAGAGGATCGATATTTTCTGGACAGTTTTGGATTCAATTTAAAAAAAAACGTTATAAACTATTTAGAGGGGGATCAGTGCCTTCTTTTACCAGTACTTCGCTCAATATTGTTCCCTTTGGCACTTTTTGCTTTCTTTGATCCGAGTAGACAAACGCTTGAGAATCAACCAGTTCCTTTTTTCTCTACTTCATTCTTCATTTTTAGCAGTACTTCACACAATATTGTTCCCATTGACACTGGCAGCCTTTCTCACATAGCTTAGTCGAAAGAATTATGAATGCTGAGATAAGATTAAATACTGTTGCAATAATCTTCATCAATTCTATAAAGCATATTCTCAGTCTAAACAAATGTATCCTTAGTCCGCAGATTACTGTCGGGTTTACTGTTAGTCACTGAGATAAAACTTACCTCTGGAAATTATTCGATATGATTAATCACTTCTAACCATTTTTGGTCGTTTGTGTGTTTCTGTAAGATGTCTAGAAATTGGTTTTTATTTTCAGTTTAAGGAAATGCCATGCATTATCCCCTTCAGTTTGTTCGATTTACCTTAAGTCGAAGTGTTGTTCATTTATTCTGAGAAATATTTCTTTTTGTTTGAGTTTATACCTTTAGCTGTAACTGCTTGAAATTGCTTGTCAGTAAGCCCTAAAACTGTATTTATACCTTTCTTTGACTGCATAAGTTCTTAAGCCAGTACCCCCAGTCGGCGATTTCATACCCACAGCGCCTAAAACCAACCAGCAGGCGGTTGCAAGCATATTGGGCCCTGAGATTGTATCCTCGTAGACTTTGAAATTGTTCTATACTCAGTTGAATGTACAGCCAGGCCCTAAACCACTGCCTCACTCTCGTGGTATTGTTTGCATAGTTTGCCCATACACTTTTTTTCCTGACATGTACTTAAAATTTGTAAGAGTAATTTCAGAGAGAATCCCAAATTTAACTTGTCTTCCAGTCTTAAAACGTTAGTCAGCGCATTGACCCAAGTTAGCAACTGAATACCCCCAGTCTATGAGTCCCTTGGATACACCGTAAGGCCATGAATCTGTGTTCTGTTTTAAAATGCACCCGTTTTCAATTCCCTTGCCTTCTTGATGTACCCACAATTCGAAGATGTCCATTGGTTACTGCAACAGCTTGTGTTATGTTATTTTAGGAATCGAGATGGTAGCCGTGGTGAGATGTTACTGCAACAGTTTGCGTTATGATATTTTAGGAATCGAAATGGTAGCCTTGGTAAGATGTGTCAGTAAGCTATAAACCTGTGTCCTTCCAGAGATTTTACTCCCTACCTTTTAGCCTGCAACGCCAGTCGGAAAGATGCTTTCTTGGTTTCTTGTACTTCCTCTCAGACGGTGAAAGACATTCTCAGTTTGATGTTCCTTCCAATCTTGTAACAATGTCCCTTCTATTATTTCAAACCAATGGAAATATCTTCTATCAGTTGGACAAATATATCCTCAGTATTTACAACTATGCCTTCACCCTTAATTTAGCCGCAATCAGTTAGCTTGTTTATTCTTCTTCCTTCGAATTAGAACCTACCTTAATTGAATGTACCTTCCAACGATAACGCTATGCCCCTGTTGTTTCACCGATAAGTCTTTGGCCTCAACGTCTTCTTTATGATCTTAACCCTTAGACTCTCTTTGTCTCTCACCCTCTATCTACTGCCTTACGAACTGTTTTTTTCTTACTCTCTGTCCCTCATTTTATCTTTCTCTAAACACCGTTTTCCACGCTCAGTCCCTTGCTGTTTCTCTGTCTGTCTGTCTGTCTGTCTGTCTGCTTCGTGACAAAACCGTTTGACCTCGGGACGGAAATTTTTGTAACTTTTTTCTTCCGGGTTTTTTGCATTTTTTTTTTTACATGTTTTGGGCTATTTTAAGACTGAAATTTTAATTTTTTTTTGTCCCTATCCTTGTCTGTCAGCAACGAAATTTTGCTTAGTTGGGGCATCGCCTACCTCTCTCAAGATCTTTCTGACCCGATTTACAAACCTTCTAAATATTCCTCTTCGATAAAATTACGTGAAGTGATTGTTTATGACTCAATTAGTAACGCATGTAAGTTTTGGGCAAAAGTTTTGAATATTTACAAAAATACTGCAGTTTGTTTTTTTCGCAAATTTAGTAAGACACTCACTTGATAGACAGACAGAGGTAGGCGATGTCCCCACTAAGAGAAAAACCATTTTTTAATTATCTCCAAAACCTTACCGTTTTTTTTTTTTTTGTTTTGTTTTTTTTTCATAATTTTCACCAGGCATCAACTTCATGTAGAGCACAATAGTTTCAAAGAGTTTCATGAAAAAAGATTGAGCGGTTTTGAAGTTATATGGTTTTCTTTTTTTCATTATTTTTGACAGAGAGTTTCTGTCAAGCAGACAGAGACAGACAAAAACAGACAAGCGCATTTTTGCACTAAAAACTAAAACTGTCGTCATCTTTTGAAAAATAAGTATGTGATCGACTTTGAGGATGTCTGACCCGTCTTCCGAGCAATAAAGGAAAAGAAAAATGCTTCATTGCTATCAGAGGTTTGCATGTCAGTCTGTCAGACAACATCGAGCAAGGATTGCATGACCAATTTATTACTCAATTATGGTGCAGAAAAATTATGGTGCAGATCGATATCAACCTGAAACCTGTGATAATTTTAAATATATCTTCAATCCCTATCGGTTTGATTTCATTTGAGTAAAATATATACAGAAAATAGATGAGAATTAGTACCAAAATCGCTCTGGAAAATGCTTCATTTTGGCAATTTGGAGGGGGGGGTAGAAATATCGTAAATTTCTCGTTTAGTAATGGATTTTAAGCTAAGACTTTATTACCATGTTGTAGATAATAGAGCTACAAAATAAAAAAAATATAAATGAATTCGACCACTGTAAATAGTTTAATATTTCAGCGCGCGGGGGGTACGTCGCGAAAACCGGTGATTTTCGTTTTTCCGCGACCCCGAAAAAAATGCAAAATGTATTTAAACTAAATTTTGTCATTTTACATTGAGAATTTATGAGTACGATGTGATTTTCCTAACTTATCCCCGACTGAAAATGGATTTTCAGCTTTTCGATACCCGTATTGCTTCTTAAAACGTGTCAGTTTTTTCTACAAAAATGATTTCAAGTAATTTGAGGTATTGTTCTTAAGATTCTGGCGGAGTTTAGGGGGAAAGAAATGTTATTTGTGGGAATTATGGCCAAAACCGCTCTGAAAATTGCTTCTTTTTTCGCCTTTTTATGGGGTAGGGTAGAAATATCGTAAAATTCTCATTTATTATTGGTAATGAGACTAAATCTTTATTACCATGTTGTACCCAGATATTAGGGCTAAAAACGAAATTAATATAAATGAATTCGAACACTGTAAATAGCGGGGGGTACGTCGCGAAAACCCGGTATTTTCGTTTTTCCGTGACCCCGACACCGAATTAGTACTACGTTCTGTCCTTATCTATGGAGATATTGATGAAATCTTTGTATCATCTCAAAGCAGAGACTCTATAAAATTTATTTAAACTAACTTTCGCAAGTTCACATTGAGGATTTATGAGTACAATCCGATTTTCCTAACCTACCCCCAGCTGAAAATGGATTTTCAGCTTTTCGACACCCGTATTGCTCCTTAAAATGTGTCAGTTTTTCTAGAAAAACGATTGCAAGTAATTTTAGGTATTGTTCTTAAGATTCTGGCCGAGTTTAGGAGGAAAGAAATATTATTTGTGGGAATTATAGCCGAAATTGCTCCGTAAATTGCTTCTTTTTTTCGCCTTTTTAGGGGTTAGGGTAAAAAATTGTTAATTTCTCGTTTATTATAGGGCTAATTCACGTTTTTGAGGTCGTTAAACTTCGCAGAGGCCCGAAAAATGCTTTAACGCCCGAGTGCGAAGCACGAGGGTGTTTAAGTATTTTGAGGGCCTCTGCGAATGTTAACGACCTCAAAAACGTGAATTAACGCTATTGTTGCATATTTCCATTGAAATGCAAATTAGCGAATTTCAAATGTACTGTATGCAAATGGGTCAAAACCGGAAGTCGGCGAAGAAGTTTTTGTTACGGTTAGGAAAGGGCCGTTAGTCCTGTATGCCAGTTTTGATTCTCTCGCTGTAAATACACTTTTATTGATTTTTAATACACACTGGACTTATGTGGAATAAACTTGCACACATCTGGACGATTATAAGAAGGATGAATGCGTGGATATAAATTTCTGTAACTGAAGGCGACAGAGGGTTCGATATACATCAAGCGAGGCGGACCGATCACGTTAAAAAGTGGGTGGGATGTAGCTGGTTTAGAGTACATTTCACAGGTGAATTTTTGTTCAGATCTCGATTAAAGTGAGATTCTGTGCAAAGGTTTGTTTGTGGTGTACTGATATCATCAAAAACATGCCATGGAAAGGATCGAATATGGTACGAATTCCTACAGTTTGATGGTCGGAGTCTAGGGAAAATCTGACAAGGACAAACGTTGTTTACAAGGTTGGCCCGAATCGAGGATATTGATAGTACAAACCCGGGCGTTAACGGCGCGTGAATTTACTGATTAATACACGTTTTCTCCCGTTAACGCCCGATTTTTACCCGTTAATGCATGCTTATAACGGCCCGAAAAGGCACAGTTTATGCAATAATAATGATTATTTAGCTAAAATTGTATTACCGTGTTGTATTTAGATAACAGGGTAACATAATAAAAAAAATACAAAAGAATTCGACCACTGTAAATGGTGTTATTTTTCAGCGCGCCCGGGGTACATCGCGAAAACTCGTGATTAAATGTTTTTCCGTGACCCCGACACTGAATTAGTAGAAAATCCTGTCCTTATTTATGGAGATATTGATAAAAACGTGGTATCGTCTTAAAGCAGAGACTTTGTAAAATGTATTTAAACTAAATTTCGCCATTTTACATTGACTATTTATGAGTACGATGTGATTTTCCTACCATATCCGTAGCTGAAAATGGATTTTCAGCTTTTCGATACACGTATTGTTCCTTAAAATGTGTCAGTTTTTCTAGAAAAATGATTTCAAGTAATTTGAGATTTTGATTTTAAGATTCTGGCGGAGTTAAGGGGAAAAGAAATGTTATTCGTGGGAATTATGGCCGAAATCGCTCCAAAAATTGCTTCTTTTTTTCGCCTTTTTAGGCGGTAGGGTAGAAATTTCGTAAAATACTCAGTTGATATTGGTTATTAAGCTACATTTCTATTACCATGTTGTAGCCAGATAACAGGGCCACAAAATACAATTACTATAAATGACTTCGAACACTGTAAATGATGTCATTTTTCAGCGCCCAGGGGTACGTCGCGAAAACCCGTGATTTTTGTTTTTCAGTGACCACGACACCGATTTAATAGAAAATTCTGTCCTTATTTATGGAGATATGGATGAAATCTTGGCATCGTCTTATAGCAAAGACATTGTAAAATGTATCTAAACTAAATTTTGCCATTTTACATTGAGGATTTATGTGTACAATCCGATTTTCCTAACCTACCCCCGCCTGAAATTGGATTTTCTGCTTTTCGATACTCGTATTGCTCCTTAAAATGTGTCAATTTTTCTAGAAAAACGATTTCAAGTAATTTGAGGTATTGTTCTTACGATTCTGGCGGAGTTTAGGGGGAAAGAAATGTTATTTGTGGAAATTATGGCAAAAACCGCTCCGAAAAGTGTTTTTTTTTTTTTTTTTTTTTTTTTTCGCCATTTTAGGGGTAGGGTAGAAATATCGTAAAATTCTCATTTATTATTGGTCATGAGACTAAATCTTTATTACCATGTTGTACCCAGATATTCGGGCTAAAAATGAAATTAATATAAATGAATTCGAACCCTGTAAATGGTGTAATTTTTCAGCGCGCGGGGGGTACGTCGCGAAAACCTGTGGTGATTTTTTATTCTCCGTTTTTGTTCTTAAGGTTCTGACCGAGGTTTTTGGGAAAGAAATGTTATTTGTGGGAATTATGGCCGAAATCGCTCCGAAAATTGCTTCCTTTTTCGCCTTTTCAGTGGGCAGGGTAGAAATATCGTAGATTTCTCGTTTATTAATGGTTACTAAGCTAAAGCTGTATTACCATGGTGTAGCCAGATAACAGGCCTACAAAAAATATATATAAAAAAATTCAACCACTGAAAATGGTGTAATTTTTCAGCGCGGGGTGGGTACGTCGCGAAAACCCGTGATTTTTTATTTTCCGTGACCCCGACACTGAATTAGTAGAAAAATCTGTCCTTATTTATGGAGATATTGATGAAATCTTGGTTTCATCTTAAAGCGGAGACTTTGTTATATGTATTTAAACTAAAATTCGCCATTTTACATTGAGTATTTATGAGTACGATCCGATTTTCCTACCTACCTCCGGCTGAAAATAGATTTTTAGCTTTCCGATACCCATATTGCTCCTTAAAACGTGTCAGATTTTCTAGAAAAACGATTTCAAGCAGTTTGAGGTATTGTTCTAAAGGTTTTGGCCGAGTTTAGGGGGAAAGAAATGTTATTTGTGGGAATTATGGCCGAAATTGCTCCGAAAATTGCTTCTTTTTTTTTCGCCTTTTAGGGGTACGGTAGAAATATCGTAAATTTCTCGTTTATTATTGGTTATGAGACTAAATCTTTATTACCATGTTGGTGACTTAGCTAAAACCTTATTACCACGCTGTAGCATAATAACAGGGCTACAAAATAAAAAGAAATTTGAATAAATTCAACCACTGAAAATGGTGTTTTTTTTTCGGGGGGGGGGGGGGGGTTACGTCGCGAAAACACGTGATTTTCGTTTTTCCGTGACCTCGACACCGAATTAGAAGAAAATTCTGTCCTTATTTATGGAGATACTGATGAATTCTTGGGACAATCTTAAAGCAGAGACGTAAAATGTATTTAAACTTAATTTCGCCATTTTAAATTCAGGATTAACAAGGAACTGCAGAGTCTGGTTTCTTGATCAGGTCGAATTTTTTACTTTTTCAGAAATCGGTCAATTTTTGGAATTGTCTTTTCGAAAAATTCAAACAGTTTTGCAGAGAATATCTTATAATCCACCAGTATATACATTGATCTATGATTACACACCATATTTCATGCATTCTCATCTTGATCTACACAAGTTGCAGAAGCATCTTAATAAGCTCCTAACTGTTTTCAGTAGTGGCAAAAACCTTTTTATAGGTATTCAAATAGACATTCTCAGCTACAAAATGATGCACAGAACTTTAAGATCGGATTATATTAAAGAGCTATAGGGCCCTGAAACGGTTTCTTGATGAGGTCGAATTTTTCGACTTTTCAGAAATCGGCCCATTTTCGTATTGGTTTTTTCGACTTTTTCCACACTGTTTTCAGTAGTGGCAAAAATCTTATCACAGGGATTCAAATACACATTCTCAGCTACAAAGGATGCACAGAACTTTAAGATCAGCTGATATTTAAGAGCTGTAGGGCCCTGAAAAGGTTTCTTGATGAGGTCGAATTTTTCAACTTTTCAGAAATTCGCTCGTTTTCGGATTGGTTTTTCGACTTTTTCCACACTGTTTTCAGTAAAGGCAAAAACCTTTTTACAGGGATTCAAATAGGCTTCCTTGGCTACAATATAGTATTTCAAACTTTGCGATCGGACTAAACTAAGCACAGGAAATAAGGTCAAAGGGTTTTGAGAGGCAAGCGTGAAAATTGTGCAGAAAAATACAAAAATATGTCCTTGTCTGAGGTTTTTTAGGCTTGCCCTTGAATAACTCGCCATAGGCAACGCCTGCTTTTTCTATACTGTTTTCAGTGGTGCTAAAACCTTTTTGACAGAGTTTCAAATAGAGTTTCTCAACTACACAATGATGCATAAATCTTTAAGATCGGGTTATATTTAAGAGCTGTAGGGCCCTGAAAAGGGTTCTTGATGAGGTCGAAATTTTCGACTCTTCAAAAATTGGCTCGTTTTCGGAATGGTTCTTCGACTTTATCCACACTGTTTTGAGTAGTGCCAAAAACTCATTACGATGATATAAACAGACATACTCAGCTACAGATTGATGCATAGAACATTAAGATCGGCTTATATCTGACAGCTGTAGGGCCCTGAAAAGGTTTCTTGATGAGGTCGAATTTTTCGACTTTTGAGAAATTTGCCAACTTTCGGAATGGTTTTTCGAATTTTTCCACAATATTTTCAGTAGTGCAAAAACAACTTTTATTGCAATTCAAAAACATTCTCAGCTACAGAATGATGCATAGAACATTAAGATCGGTTTGTATTTTAGAGCTGTAGGGCTCTGAAAAGGTTTCTTGAAGAGGTCGAATTTTTCGACTTTTGAGAAATCTGCAAATTTTCGGATTGGTTTTCCGACTTTTTCCACACTTTTTTCAATAGTTGCAAAAGCCTCATCACAGGGATTCAAATACACATTCTCAGCTACAAAATGATGCATAGAACTTTAAGATCGGCTTATATTTAAGAGGTGTAGGACCCTGAAAAGGTTTCTTGATGAGGTCGAATTTTTCGTCTTTTCAGAAATCGGCTCGTTTTCGGAATGGTTTTTCGACTTTTTCCACACTGTTTTCAGTAAAGGCAAAAACCTTTTTACAGGGATTCAAATAGGCTTCCAAGGCTACAATATAGTATTTCAAACTTTGCGATCGGACTAAAACTAAGCACAGGAAATAAGGTCAAAGGGGTTTGAGAGGCAAGCGTAAAAATTGTGCGGAATAATACAAAAATATGTCCTTGTCTGAGTTTTTTTTTAGGCTTGCCCTTGAATAACTCGCCATTGCTAACGCCTGCCATTTCCACACTGTTTTCAGTAGTACTAAAACCTTTTTAACAGAGTTTCAACTACACTTTCTCAGCTACACAATGATGCATAGAACTTTAAGATCGGCTTATATTTAAGAGTTGTAGGGCCCTGAAAAGGTTTCTTGATGAGGTCCAATTTTTTTTTTTTTACTTTGCAGAAACCGGCTCATTTTCGAAATTGTTTTTCGACGTTTTCCACAATATTTTCTGTAGTGCTTAAAAAAAAATTTACGGCGATTCAAATAGAAGTACTCAGCTATAGAATGATGCATAGAACTTTAAGATCGGCATATATATATTTAAGAGCTGTAGGGTCCTGAAAAGGTTTCTTGAAGAGGTCAAATTTTTCGACATTTGAGAAATCGGCCCATTTTCGAAATGGTCTTTCGACTTTTTCCACACTGTTTTAGTAGTGCCAAAAAACTTTTTATGGCGATTCAAATAGACGTACTCAGCTACAGAATGATGCTTATAACATTAAGATCGGCTTATATTTAAGAGCTGTAGGACCCTGAAAAGGTTTCTTGATGAGGTCGAATTTTTCGACTTTTGAGAAATCTGCCAATTTGCGGAATGGTTTTTCGACTTTTTCCACACTGTTTGCTGTAGTGCTAAAGATCCTTTTCCGGCGATGCCAATAGACATCTTCAGCTACAGAATGATGCATAGAACTCTAAGATCGGCTGATATTTAAGAGCTGTAGGGCCCTGAAAAGGTTTCTTGATGAGGTCGATTTTTTTTACTTTTCAGAAATCGGTCCATTTTCGGAATGGTTTTTCGACTTTTTCCACACTGTTTTCAGTAGTGCTTAAACCTTTTTTACGGCGATTCCAATAGAATTCTCAGATACAGAATGACGCATAGAACTTTAAGATCGGCTTATATTTAAGAGCTGTATGGCCCTGAAAAGGTTTCTTGATGAGGTCGAATTATTCGTCTTTTCAGAAATCTGCTCGTTTTTGGAATGGTTTTTCGACTTTTTCCACACTGTTTTTAGTACTGCTAAAAATCTTTTCAGAGAGTATTAAATAGACTTCCTAGGCTACAATCTAGTATTTAAAACATTTCGATCAGACTAAAACTAAGCACAGGAAATAAGGTCAAAGGGTTTCGAGTGGCAAGCGTAAAAATCGTGCGGAAATAATACAAAAATATGTCCTTGTCTGCGGTTTTTTAGGCTTGCCCTTGAATAACTCGTCATTACTAAATGCCTGATTTTTCCATATTGTTTTCAGGAGTGCTAAAACCTTTTTAACAGAGTTTCAAATAGGCTTTCTTAGCTACACAATGATGCATAAAACTTTTAGATCGGCTTATATGTAAGAGCTGTAGAAAAATAGAAAATTCGACCTGATAAAGAAACCTTTCGCAAGCTCTGTAGTTCTTAAATTTAGGCCGATCAAAAGGTTTTGTACATCACTGTGTAGCTGCGAAAGGCTCTTTGAAACTGTATTAAAGAAAGCTACTGGAATGTTCTTGTTGGGATCTGTGTCTGACAGACAGGCATCGCCTACCCTGACAGAAACGACTCTGGACGGTTAGCATTACAATGTCATGGCCGATTCATTTTAATAGGAAATGAAGTTAGTTATAAAGGAAGGAAGGAAAGAAGATGTAAAGAAGGAAAGATAGAAAGAAAGAAATTGAAAGAAAGAAAGAGAGAGAGAAAGAAAGAAAGAAAGAAAGAAATTGAAAGAAAGAAAGAGAGAAAGAAATTGAAAGAAAGAAAGAAAGAAAGAAAGAAAGAAAACGTAAACTATTTAAGAATGCTACACGAAACTTCTTGTTGGGATCTGTGTCTGACAGGCAGGCATCGCCTACCCTGACAGACACGATTCTGGACGGTTAGCATTATAATGGCATGGCTAAATGGTATCAAGGAAGGAAAGGATGCATCAAGAAAGGAAGAAAAGAAAGAGCCAGCATAATATAGACAAGACGAAAAGTTTATCTATCATATCAGGTCCTATTTGGATCTGTGTCTGACAGGCAGGCGTCGCCTAGAGAGAGAGACAGACAGACAGACAGTCAGAATATCAATGTTCTTAGATATTCCAATTTGTCATGATGGACCTAATCTACATGAGATGATCCTTTTTATGAAATTTCTGTCGAAAGTCACCTGGTGCTTTTTTTTACAGAAATGTTTGGAATTGTAGTACAAGTTTACTATCTACTTAAATGATAACATAATAATTGTACAGGGTGACATTATTAGTTGTATGGTCAGGCGGCAGGGGACTTGGAAACTTGTTCACGGCGTTTATGAATCATCTCGCCCCGAGCCGAAGGCGAGGTGGCGACATGATTCGACACAGTCGTGAACAAGTTTCTAAGTCCCCTGCCACCTGACTGTACAACGAATTTATGGTACTGCAAAGTTTTACCCTTTCAAAGCGCGTTAAGCGAAATTTTCCTGTATTATAATCTCACGAATCGAGTATAATAACGAAATAGAAATTCCCTTCTGAGTGCTCCAATTCAATGAAAACTATCGTCACTGGAAACTGACGTCACTAAAACGTGCACTTTGGTGCATAAACGTGCAGTCTGGTGATCGATCGACGCCGCCATTTTGGATATTGTGTTACAAGTGTAGTGATGTTTACGGGGCACTCAAAAGGGAACTAGCTTAACGCGGTTTTTGCCAGGGTACATGATATATATGTTACCGACATGTTAACTAATCAGATCACGAGAAATTTCTTTGCAGTATAATAAATTCTCATTTTACTATTTCTTCGTTTTAGGTTTTCTTTTTTCCAGAGTCAGATGTAGAGATGTCAAGGCAGGTAGTGAACAAGACTGGTTCGAATCCCAAGCTCGGGCTCGGACAATTTCTTTCCAAGTAAAATGATAACCACTGCGACAGGATTCAGTTTCTCTCATCCCTGATCATTGTTTCAACAAGGCTCGTGTGGGACAGCCGTGAGGGGCTAGTGAAAAGTATTGTGCGCAGCACTGGTTCAAATGAACGGAAATAAAGTTGAAAAACGACCTGAAGCACACAGAAATATACTCACGCACGTACACATACATGCACATTTTGAAATTTTACTTTGCAGTCTTATAGAACGTGAACTGTTGCTGTCACTGTCTTATTATCTTTTCTTCTTTTCTTTTCTTTTCCCGTTGGTAGAAGAACCCGGAATGGTGTCCAAAGCCTGTTGACTTCTTGCAATCTCTTCACTGGATAGTAAATCATTTCCTTCCTTCTCTACACAGCCACATATGACTATGAGGCGATAGATTCCCAACACCAGAGTCAACAAATTCTTCAAGGAGAAAAATATCGTTAAATACTGGTACATCTTCAACTCCAAAATAGCGTAGCATCTCACTAGTAAAAACGGACCATCTTGCATCAGGAAAACCATGAGTATAGACAGCACTTCTGCTTTATCCACTCTGTCGGTCGCCGAAACACCACTTTCCGGATTGATAGTCGACTTTCGCACTTGCCGTTTGTATGTAAAATTTGTGGTAACGACAAACAGAAACTGGAGCAAACTCCACGACCAAATACCCAATACAGCGTAGTTGAATTGCTTGTTTCTGCTCACGATGTCTTCGGTTATGAATTCCGAGAAGTCGAGAATGTCTGCGCTGATAGCCGAGTACATAATAAGGAGTTGGGAGAGGGAATCCCGGTCAATGCGACCGCGAGGCAGTATCCAGCGGCATATTATGATGACGAACATCATGGACTGTTCCACGAGATCCGTCAGTGTTTCTTCTTTGGTAGTCCAGTCACCCTGCGAAAATATATGTCCTAACCTTCAAGTGCAACAGAAACTATTGTTGTCATATCTTCAGAGTATGTATGTAACAGATTAAAAATCTTAGATCTAAAAACATCTAATGTCAAATATTACAAATAGGGGAGATATCTGGAATCATTAAACTGTAGAAAATTCTTATTTTTGTCCTTCGCTTTTTAGTTTCTTACTAATATATTCCATGTTTGAAACAGTCACTGTATCCAAAAAGCTACCAATGAGGTACGAGCAGAACTGTAA
This sequence comes from Tridacna crocea, assembly GCA_943736015.1. Classification (NCBI taxonomy): domain Eukaryota; kingdom Metazoa; phylum Mollusca; class Bivalvia; order Cardiida; family Cardiidae; genus Tridacna; species Tridacna crocea. The sequence continues at coordinate 31,454,977 of OX031059.1, read as the reverse complement.
AAAGAAAAGGGCCATGCTCTTGCAAAAGGGGGCCTAATGCATCTTCATGACGTATCAAGTAAGTCATCACTTACATAATGGAATCCATTTTGTGTAATAATCAATTATATCTGTATAATGGTCCTTGGACATGCTGAAAATTTCCTAGAGGCCAAAAGTTTCCGCCTTTTTCAGCCTGCACGATATGTGCAGGATGACATGAGTCGATACTATTAAAAGGGGGCTTAATGCATCTGTAAAAAAAGCATTGACCCAGGTCAGGCAGCGCATTCCTCACAGACTGACCAGGGCGGAAACTTTTCGTTGTTTGTCAATTTTCTATATGCACAACTAGTGCACCGCATGATTAAGTCAATTATTAACCATTTACCAAATTATCTCTTTTTTACGACCCTGAGATAGAAACCTTTTGTAAACATGGTTTGAAAATGAGAAAATGTTGGTAACCAGCAGTTTCTCCTTTTTCCAGCGTGTTTTCCATGTTTATTTTGTCGGCTGCAATTGCTTTAAATTTGGAGCATTTTGTCGTTTGGTAAAAGGGTTAAAAGGGTTAAAAGAAGTGGTTGTTTTTATGGCTTGCTTGGTACTATCGATCACGGAGATGCAGTTGACCTTTCTGCCAATAGGTGTTCCAACTTCTCATTGGCCAATGAAAACGCAGCATTGGGCGTCATCACACTGATCAACGTGAGCCGCGGATACCATGTGTTCTTGGTACACCAGATCGAATTTTCCATGGAAGAACCGGAGGTGGTGTAAGTATTTTCATTTTTATGGACCTGATTAACCTAGATAGAAATGTTGATTTACAGCAATGTCAAGACGAATGATTGATCTGTTTACACACATACTAGAGAATAATAATACCATCATATAAGCGAGCTGTGGTTTTATGAGCAACTGGGGTCTTATTGTTTTGAAGTTTGTTGCCGATTTTCGGACAAAATCCCCTAACCATTGTTCATTTTACAAGTTTGTATGATAAAATAAATGTATTCCCTAAAGGAACACAAAATTTCACTTAGAAATGTCCATCCAAAGCGAAGATATACGTTTTTGAATGGACCTGGGTAGAGGAAAATATGCTAACAAGACACCATTTTCATTTTCAGAGTATGTACATGGACACTAGATCAGAAAAAGCTTGTGGTAACTGGACACCAACCTTTAAATCATCAATATTTCTGCCTGAAACTCGATGCATGGGCTGTATACTAAGACTATTTTTGTAAACATTATGTCACTACGGTCCATTATGTGATAACGAGTATGTTCAACGCAATTTCATTACTTGTAGCACTTGCTTTTTTTTAAATATTTGCAATGTTACGGCAATTTACAAAGTAGACCTACGATGCATGATCACAATTAACCGGTTATTGCCTCCAATGTTGGTGCAAGACATGTTTTTTTTTTTTACAGCGTTTCAGTTTTATGAATGGCGTATTAACCTATTACCACGCAATCACGAGCTTTAATGTCCCTGGGAAAGATGGCTTCGAAAAACATTGTCTATAAAGAAAAAACCCTATTAACTAATACAGAGTGTTCATTATTTACCACATTTGGCCTGATTCTTAGTATTAAAAAATTTTCAAATCCGCTTGGCCAACTGCCAGCGGGCTCTTAGAATGGCGTTCTACCCTTCGTACATTTGCATGCGTGCGTTTTTCGTCTACGCGTTTATTTCTAACATTTTTATTTAATTGACTTCTCCTCAGAAACCACTAAGTGGAAATCAACAAAATTTAACGTGGATGATTCCATAAATTTCTTTCGATACTTTAAGAAAGATGGCTTGTGTGGAAGGAGCTTATTTTCCGTGTATGGCGCGTTGTGAAAATTGTAAAATTTGTCCTGTCAAAAGAACTCAATCACGAGATTGGCATTGGGTAGCTTTCTATCACATTCCTTCAATAAATTTTGATCTGCTGAAAAACATGGCTTTTGTTGGTGGGACTTTTTTTCTCTTTGTGTCATAAAGCGGAAGTACTTGCAGCTCTTTAAATAAATTCATTGATAATACATACACGGGTATGTAGATCTACATGTATTTCATAACACGGATGATCACTGATAATGTTTCATTTTATCCAATATGCTGGGTGATCATGATATATGAGATATTAATCTTTATTGTTACAAACTTACATGTACATAGTTCTTCGAAATGCAGCACTAGTGCTCAGAAATAGTTACAGTTCAATTTATATTAATCAATTACCAAAGGAACGGTCAAAAGAGCTTGCCAAAGGCAGGTGCTTGCTTGATACAGATGAATGTCTGCGCATTGCTATCAGACGGGAACTACATGTATGCTTGTTTATTCAGGTTGCTTGCTTAATACAGGTGGCCAACATGCCAGGTTTTACTGTATTTCGTGTTGCTGAAATTTATTGGAGAGGTCATCAGACCCTCCAACATTGGTAGGTTCAAATTGCAGACTGCCACAGAATTTGCTGTCTAATTCTATTTCTTCGAGCGTAATTGTTCTGATACACAGTCTGTTTCGTCATGGTTTTGTAAATAAAGCGAAATATAAAAAAAAAACAGAAACTGGAAATAGACGTGGTTTATTTTTTATAAATGACGAATTTCAGAAAAGATTTAATTAAGTAATTTGCCATGGCTGCAATTAACCTCTCTAATAATTTCCTAACACACTACGTACAAAACTATTTCTGAGCACTAATGCTGCATTTCCAAGAACTATGTAAGTTTGTAACAATAAAGATTAATATCTCATACTATATCATGATCACCCAGCATATTGGATAAAATGAAACATTATCAGTGATCATCTGTGTTATGAAATACATGTAGATCTACATACATGTACTATCAATGAATTTATTTAAAGAGCTGCAAGTACTTCCGCTTTATGACACAACGAGAAAATAAGTCCCACCAACAAAAGCCATGTTTTTTAGCAGATCAAAATTTATTGAAGGAATGTGATAGAAAGCTACCCAATGCCAATCTCGTGATTGAGTTCTTTTGAGAGGACAAATTTTACAATTTTCACAACGCGTCGTACACGGAAAATAAGCTCCTTCCACATAAGCCACCTTTTTTTAAAGGATCGAAGTATCTCGAAAGAAATTTATGGAATCATCCACGTTGAATTTTGTTGATTTCCACTTGGTGGTTTCTGAGGAGAAGTCAATTGAATAAAAATGTTAGAAATAAATGCGTAGAAGAACAAACGCACGCATGCAAATGTACGAAGGGTAGAACGCCATTCTAAGAGCCCGCTGGCAGTTGCCAAGCGGATTTGAAAATTATTTAAACTAAGAATCAGGTCAAATGTGGTAAATAATGTGCACTCTGTATTAGCTAATAGGGTTTGTTCTTTACAGACAATGTTTTTCGAAGCCATCTTTCCCAGGGACATTAAAGCTCGTGATTGCGTGGTAATGGGTTAATACGCCATTCATAAAACTGAAACGCTGTAAAAAAGACATGTCTTGCACTAACATTGGAGGCAATGACCGGTCATTTGTGATCAAGCATCGTAGGTCTACTTCGTAAATTGCCGTAACATTGCAATTATTTCAAAAAAGCAAGTGCTACAAGTAATGAAATTGCGTTGAACATGCTTTTTATCAGGAAATAGACCGTAGTGACATAATATTTACCAAAATAGTTTTAGTATACAGCCCATGCATCGAGTTTCAGGCAGAAATATTGATGATTTAAAGGTTGGTGTCCAGTTACCACAAGCTTTTTCTGATCTAGTGTCCATGTACATACTCTGAAAATGAAAATGGTGTCTTGTTAGCATATTTTCCTCTACCCAGGTCCATTCAAAAACGTATATCTTCGCTTTGGATGGACATTTCTAAGTGAAATTTTGTGTTCCTTTAGGGAATACATTTATTTTATCATACAAACTTGTAAAATGAACAATGGTTAGGGGATTTTGTCCGAAAATCGGCAACAAACTTCAAAACAATAAGACCCCAGTTGCTCATAAAGCCACAGCTCGCTTATATGATGGTATTATTATTCCCTAGTATGTGTGTAAACAGATCAATCATTCGTCTTGACATTGCTGTAAATCAACATTTCTATCTAGGTTAACCAGGTCCATAAAAATGAAAATACTTACACCACCTCCAGTTCTTCCATGGAAATCCGATCTGGTGTACCGAGAACACAGGATGTCCGCGGCTCACGTTGATCATTGTGGTCATGTAAACAAAAAAGTCCGACACAATTTGTTATAGACATGCGATAATTTGATCGTTTCTATTCAAAACAGCCAACACTATTCAAATTGATTAGAAAATTCGGGAAAATATTGTTGTAATTATAAGCTAGAGCGAAATATCAGCTAGAATACAACTGAAATAAACGCTCTTTTTCTGTGTATTCGACACCATTTTCTGGATAGCTTGTCAGGCTTGACAACCGATATACCGTGTTACTAAGGGGGGTCGTGCCAAACTTGCGTTTACAGAAAGGTCAAAGAGGGACGTGCAAATCTCGCGTTTACGGAAAGGTCTATTGCCCTTTCTGTAAACGCGAGTTCGGCACCCCACCTCACCCCCCTCAGTAACGCGCTATATTGGTTGACAAGCTTGACAAGCTAACCAGAAATAATTATTGTGTCAAAAAAAATCTACATGACGCCCAATGCTCCGTTTTCACTGGCCGATAAGACGTTGGTAGACCTGGCAATCAAAATCGACAGAAAGGTCGATTAACCCTGTTTTACCAGATCATGATTCATATATGATTATTAGGCACTTTACCAGCACTTGAACTTCCGATAGGAGAGCAAATGGTCTCGAGGATGAATTCGTGCTTCTGCTTATGTTTGTAGAATTCTCATGGCTGGTCAAAAAGTTTGGATTCAGTCTCAGTATCCATATTGTTGGAACAATAGTAAAAAAATAGACCAGGAATGGAGTACATATTCTGTAAAAACAAAAGAAAAAAATGGTGAGAAATTAGTCAAATGACGCAGTCATGAGACAAGTTATGTGTGACTCACTTTCGTTTATAAAGGAATAAATGGTGTCAAGTTTCAATGTAAGGGGATAAACTTAATGTGAAAAAAGCACCAGGGAACTTTCGACGGAAATTTCACAAATAGGATCATTTCATATAGATATATGAACTGTATATGTTGAATAAAGCTATTTAGCTAGATACCTGTCAATCATTTTTAAGTATCAAGATTTGATTAATTTTCCCATGGTGCACATACTTGCAATAGCCGAGTTGGACAGGGCTGCATTTCAAGAAACTGCGCATATTTCTAGACTTTATACGCACATACGAAACCATATACCATTGCTGCTGGGGATCCTTGGGGTGTTTTCTCATTGGACAAGAGTATTGGTAGAATTACAAGAGCTAAGTTCATAGACAGGGAGCTTTCAAAGTTCATAGACAGGGAGCTTTATCCATTGTTTGTTCTTGAAGTTGTTGCCACTGCAGGAGAGATGTTTGTTTCAACTCAAGTGATTGCCAAACTTATGATCTGGGGTAAATTTATGCAAATATTTACTCTAATAGAAAATTTATAACGCTTATTGAGACTTGTTTCCAGACTGTATGTTTGCTTATCTAAATTGCGTCCGCAAATTTAGTGCGTACACAGTTTAGTACTTCGACCATATCTTATTATTGCATATAAGTTGAAATAGGGTTGAACCACAAGTTTTACTAACTTACAACCGATCCTTCCCTTACAACACTTGATCAATTATTCAGCACCACCTACCAATAATTTTTATCAGTAAACAAAGGGCGGAAATCCCTTGTTGCTCGGAAAAGCAGGAGCCTTAAATCTGAATAACGGTTGGATTTGAAACAAAAATCATTGACTAAGTATTCAATACCATTGTAACAGTAACACATGGTATCCAATTTCAACTGGTGCTTGTTAACCCTTTACCACACGACAAAATTTTAGCCTTATCCAAATTGAAAGCTTTTGCAGACGACAATTTCAGTCTGGCTCAAGTGGTGTATTTTTTTTTTTTTTTTTTTTTTTTTTTTTTGATAGAGAGAAAACATTGTGAAAAAAGAAAATGCTGGTTACCTGCATTTTCTTTTTTTCACACAAATTGTTTTCAAAATGCTTCTTTTCCAGAAAAAGTCGGCATTGTGTGGTAAAGGGTTAAGGTCTTTGTTTAAATGACTACAACTGTTTCTTAATCGTGCATGAATAACTGAGATATATAACGTTATAATTTTCAAAACAATAAATATTCTATACGCAATTTAGTGAAAGTTAGCCCATCTCTCTTAATAGAAGTTGTTACTGACTTTAATTACTTGTGAGCTGTTTTTAATTACACTGGGTCATTCTTACTGATTCAAACATAAGCTTTATTGTCGCAAATCAATCAGTATTTTGGCACATCAATTACATATTAGTTAACTTGAAATTCTGGAATGGGGAAATTGTAATATTGGAAAACATTTTAAAATCTATTACACAATGAAACAATGATATTTGTAAATATGTACTACTAACAAAATATTTACTAACAATGATATGTAAGGTATGTTGGGGGATGGCCACGACCCTCACATACTGATAGACGTGGCAATTAAAGCTTAAAAAAAAATGTTGGCAGATAAAGCATTAAAAGCAATGAATGTTTTATGCAACAAAACCGCTCATTCGACTTTGACATTTATACTCTTTTTCATTTACTTGACGCATTTCTGGACTCAATATTAAATTGTTCTAGCGAGATATGGGGTATGTCTAAATCAAAAGAAATAGAGCACTTGCATCTTAAATTCTGTAAGAAGATTTTGGGTGTAAAAAGTTCCACATGTACTTCTATCCTATAAAGTGAATTAAATAGGTACCCATTGTACCTTAAGGTAAGACCTGTGTAATACACTTCCGGTGAACATGGGGCAAAAATTCTAATTAATTGATAAATAAAGATAAATAAAGATTTATGCAGAAATAATATTTTTGCACATTTCTAACGGATCAGAAATTTCGTTTATGTCAATCTTGAAATCATTTTTTGATAATTTTGTTTGTTTTCTGAAAAGGGAAGTAATTATTATCTCTTTTTGAATTGAGAATATAATAGTTTTAGATTTATAAATGATAATTCAAAGAAGGAACAAATGGAAAAAATGAATAGGTGAAAGTAGTTCAATAATACTCATTTTTAATTATAGCTGATTTTGCAGGATGATATTTTAGTGAAATAGCTGTTTTCCATTACACAGGTCTTACCTTAATAGGTATTCAAGTATAATTAAATATTGGGGCAAGATTTTATCAGCCAATAATATAATAATTAGTACAATGTATATCGCTTTGTTAGCACAGAGTGATAGAGGTGCTTCAAATTAGTGCAGTACTGTCAAACTTTTATTTCAGTATGGTTTTGCATAGCGTAAATCTAAAAACTTTTCAGGTTCTTTTTAAAAGCAGGGTCATTGACGAATTTACTCAAAATTTAGATAGTTCTATAAGTATTGGATCATTTACAATCTACAGATTTATTTGTACCCCAACAGACATTGAACATTATTTAAAAGTATTGCCCAGGAAATGGAGAACACATTTAGCAAAGTTCAGACTTTCATCACACTAATTATGAATTGAGACAGGAAGATATGGTTACAACACAATGGAAAGAAGTTTACGAATCTGCACTTGTTGTGACAAAAACGGAATTGAAGATGAATGTCATTTCTTATTAGTCTGTCCATCGTTCGTAGATTTAAGAACGGTTCATATCAAAAAGTATTTTTATAAGCGCCCAAATATGTTTACGTTTGTGAAATTATTAAACTCAAAAAACAGAAATAGTCTTTTAAATTTAGCCAAGTTTATTAAGCAAAGCTTTTCTCGAAGATCAGAAATTATTAACAACAGTAGAATAATGTTTAGCTAGTCTCGTGTGAGTCAACTTTTTCATTGTTCAACGATGTGCCTCTCTTCCTATAATGTCATTTATTATAATCATTTTCTCCATAAATGAAGATTTATTTGTTTTCATAGACAAAGTTGTCACTATGATCTGTCTTTCTACCATTATCATTGTCATTGCATTATCTTTAACACAATTGAATTTTTGTTCGACTATTCTATTGTTGCTAGTCATTGTATTATTTTTTTATTTGAATGTTTGATGAGAAACTGTAGAGTTTAAGTCAACAGAGTATTGTCTTTTGTCTTTAAAATGTACCAAAGACCTAAAACAAAAAAAAAGGTTAGATCAGCAAAATCTTCTGGAAAAGACGCCTATCAGAAACATAAATACATGTATAAAATTAGGACAATACCATAGTGAACGAAATGGAAAACATTGTATGGAAAAGAATGACAGCAGTTTGAATGAACGAGTGTTCTTTTTCTCCATTTTTGGGGCATAGAAAATCCTTATCGGCAGTAATGAGTCAGGGAACGATGAGAGAAGATAAGGAAGAATACTCATTGTGTACTGTTACAATTGCCATATATGGCCTGATTAGTATATAGTATTTTCATACGATTGTTATCCGTGAATAAAAAAAAATCTCTCTTAACTCTTTCAGTGCCATGGGCAAAAACATCGGCCTTTACATACGGTATAGATCAAGATCAGTCTGCGCAAAATGTACATTCTTATCTTGAATCCATACTGTCCGCTATTGTTGTCAAGCCTTATAAGATAGAACTCTTGTGAATGTTAAAGGAGTACGTATTTTCAGCCGTCTCAAGAACTTATAATTTATTTGTGGCTGACAGTGTTAAAGTGAATTAGGTACGGAACAAAAATCAATGACTTGTGATACTTCCGTCCTGTGGGCACTATCTTCACAAACTAGAGAGAGAACTCTCAACTCTTTACCACACAATTCTAAAGTCCGACTTTTAAAGACCCTGAGGAAAACGCCTTTTGAAAACATTGTTGGAAAAGAAGAAAATGCTGGTAACCAGCATTTTCTTCTTTTCCCGCAATGTTTTCTCCACTATTAAAAGTAGATTCAATCATTTCGGTCACTTTTACTCTGTCGCTTGCAAGTGCTGTCAGTTAGGAAATCTCAGGCCTGCTACACGCAAAAAGGGACACTGGAACATTTGCGTACAATGCCGCATTTTGCGTAGGCCAATCCGAAACGACACTTTCCGTTTTCATGTAATTTTCTGTTTTAGGTTAAGTCTACTGAAGCACAAAATCTTATGAAGTCGTAAAGTGTCGTCTCAGACCAATCTACGCGGGCTGTGCAGGCTGATCCGAGACGACACTTTATGCAAATGTCTGAATGCCCTTTTCCAGTGGTGCAAGCCATTTAAAATTCGTCGCCCAGTCAGGATGTATTCTAAATTGAACTGTAGGTATTTACTCTTAATCAGGCGACAAAATGTTAGACTTGTCCAAATTGAAAGCATTTGCAGACGACAATTGAATTTGGCCCAAAAAAAAGAGAAATTGTCTTTGAAAGGTGTGAAAATATTGTGGGGAAAACGGAGAAATGTGTCAATAAAATCAATGTTGTATTACAACGGACGGATAAATTGGGCAGTCCGACCCTTTGACATGCAGAAATTGACCAGTAGCAAAGAATACTCTACACAGTTCAACCTGGAGAGGCTGCATGACTGGGGTCAATACAGCGCAGATGTATTTAACACTTTATAACACACACAATAACCAATTTTGACGATTCTTGGAAGGAAGCCTCATAAAAACATTCTAGGAAAAGGAGAATATGCTGGTAACTAGCATTTTCTCCTTTTCCCACATTGTTTTCTAGCCTATCAATAGACAATTGCACTATCTGAGCCACACTGAATTTGTCGCCTGCAAATGCTTTCAATTTGGGCAGGTGTAAAATTTTGTCTTCTCGTAAAGAGTTAACTCTTTTTGTCACAAAGCACGGCCCAATTTTTTGTCAAGTATTGGACACGAACATTGAAGGAAGGAGAGAAAATGTTGTTTTATCCTTTATCCATTGTTTTCAAAAGCAAACTTCATCAGAGATGTTTTAACACGAGCTTGTATTGTAAAAGAGGCATACCAGTTCTGAATTTTGTAAGATTTTAGACAAAATAAGATGCCGTTAGTTATTTCGAAGTATATTAAATTCGCTCCAAAATCTACAAAAATTCTAACAGTGAGAAAAAGAATCAACGTATTATACCTTTTTAATTCCAAACCAGCATTGAAGTGCAGAATCAAGCCTGTTTCGACCACAAACAGGAGAAAGCTGACACCAATCACGGTGGCGTAGAACTCGTTGACGTACGACGCTAAGTAGACGGCCAGCCAGCTGTGCGCACACAAAACTATACGTACCAATAGGGCACGTAGCATCTTCCTCCACTTGTGAAAAGAGGATCGGAACTGGACACGATTGTTCTGCTGAACGACTCTTGTTACAGGCATTGTTTTGTTGTTGTTGTTGTTGTTGTTGTTGTTGTTGTTGTTGTTTGTTGGTATATAAGTTTCACTATTTATACATTGAACATGTACAACCTATAATTATATATCAGCATTTTTTTGTAAAAAGAAAAGAGAGTTTAAGCCTTTACCAATCAATTCTTGGTTTTTACGACGCAGGGGAAGAAACCTGATGAAAACATTGTGGGAAAAGGAGAAAATGCTGGTAACCAGCATTTTCTCCTTTTCCCACAATATTTTCTACTCTTCTAAAGTCAAGTTTCAATTATGTAGTAAAGTTTATTTGGTCACCTGCAAATGCTTTCAATTTGAAAAAGTCTACAATTTTGTTGTTCGGTAAAGAGTCAATGCATCTGCAAAAACTGTAAATCAAGACAAGCCAGCGCAGTTCGTGCAGGCTGACCTTGGTCGCAACTTGTTTTCATAGATTTTCTGCTATGTCAAAGGGACCAGTGTATCACATAATTCAGTTGGGTTTTCAGACAGAATAGACTATATGAATTGGATGAGACTGGCTTGGTAAGATATTTTACGAAAATGCATTAAAAAAAATACCCTTTTGCCAGAGTACTGCTTAATTATTTATCATCCTTTTACCAAATAATTCCATGATTTTACGACCGTAAGACAGAAGGATCTTTATAACATAGTATCGAGCCCCGGTAGCTTAGTCGATAACATGCAGGACCTGAGTACAGGGAGTCGTTGTTTCGCATGATCCCTGGCTCGGCGAATTTCTTTCCGAGGATCGCCGATAGTCATAGCCATTGGATTAATTGCTGTCACACTGCTGACCATTGTTGGTCGCCCGGCAGAAGCCGGCGACCTATTTTTAATATAGTCGGGAAGAGATGTTGATGGAGAATGTAGGTACTTCCGATTGAAATCTACAATGGTATTCGCCAGGTTTATATTGGTGAAATAGGTGTGAATGTTTGTGATACTGTTGTGTAGGGTTTTCATCACCTTTTTTGAAGCTGCTGACTTGTTACCAAAATAATTTTGTAGGAAAGGAACCAGTGGCTTGGAAAGAAAATTGTGCTGTGTACTGGTAAAAGAGACTCGTGGAACGCAAGGATAGGTAGAATGGCCGCTTCGCTATAACTTGAATAATGTTGAAAACGGCATTAAACACAAAAAGATCAATGATTTGACTTTAACACCTTACTCCATTAATACTCATTTTGACGTATCAACAACAGACAGCTTTTGAAAACATTGTGGGAAAAGGAGAAATTGCTCGTAACGAACAATTTCTCCTTTTCTCACCATGTTTTCCACTCAATCAGATATTTGTACCCTCATTTGTCCATATTTTTGATATCATATCTTTATTTGCTGCTGAAAAGGAAGAGCCTCAAATTGGCATATCAGGTAAAGGGTTAAAACATAGTGGGAAAAGAAGAAATGTCAAGTCATCTTTACTCTAGTGTCTCATTCTTTTATCAGTGTTCTCCACTACATCACTGACAAATCCCATAATTTCAGCCATATTATGAAAATTATTTTGTCTGAAAACATTTTTAGTATTAAGCTACAATGTATTTTGTCGTCGTGTAAAGATTTAATGATTAATTCCTAATCGTTCAAACTTATTTTAGACCGACGAAAAATAATGCAATGTACAGAAAGGAGAAATTTAACAACGAAATGAAAATACCTCCTTTGAATCCTGGAAAAGCTTTGTGCCGATCCGTGTCTCACTCAAGTTATGAACCTGTCAGATCTTTCTTCATTTGAATACAGAATATTTCGGGAAGCTAAATGTATAGCAATTGTGCAGGGACCAGTCTACTTCTGGTGTCCCGAACAATTACTTTTTTTACGCAGATTACCAAGGTTATTTTCTATCCGTCAAAAGTTTCTCTTCTCTTTTCTTTCACTACTTGTACTCTTTTTTCTTTCACTTATTCTTCATTTTTACCGGCCTAAAATAAACATGTACAGTAATTTTATAAAAATTTGAATTCTGTAACATTTTTTTTTTTTTTTCAATTTATCCCCTTACATTGAAATTTACACCACTTAATTTCGGTACGTATCAACGCGATTTTTACTACCCGAAAAAGATGGATTTTGAAAATATTGTAAGACATGGACAAAATCCTAGAAACCAGCATTCTTTTTTATTCGCACAATGTACCCCTTTCCTTCAAAAACAAGTCCATTTTGTCATTTGCACCACTAGTGTTTTATTGGTCAGAAAATACTTTCATTAAAGAGGAGTGTAACTTTCTTTTTCTTCATCTTCAATTTAAGATTTCAAATTATTATTATTATTATTATTATTATTTTATAAAAAAAAGTGTTCACTTAATCTCCTCAGGAGGAAAAAAAGAGAGAATGAATACTACTATTATTATTATTATTATTATTTCTATCATTATTATTTGCATTATTATTATCATTATCAATTTAAGATTTCAAAAAAGTTAACACTGTGCTCACAAACTATTAAATGACAATTTCGAACGTTTGATGATACATAAAAACATGAACAAGCCACTTAAAACATAATGATTGTACAATTTGTCCGTTTCCGAAATAACCGGATCATAAGTACATGGGCTACTCTTGTGACAAGATGGGATGATTATATAACTTCCGGGGCCTAACACTACTAGATGGTCACAAGCGTCTCTCTAGCTGGACGTTGTTCGATGCATCTCCGTGATTCATTATGAGTTAAGCCACCACGTAATTATGGAACGGTGAAATCAATTGTTTCTAGTCTAACAACTGATTCAATAATATGGTAGACTGGTCCTTGAACGTGCAGAAAACTGACCATAAACAAGGACAAAAAGTTTCGACACAGATCAGCCTGCTTAGGCTGATCTGATCGATATTTTTGCAGGTGCCTTTAACCCTTTACCAGACGACATAGTTTTAGCCTTTGCCAAATTTATAGCATTTGCAGACGGCAATTTCAGTGTGGCTCAAATGGTGTAGCCTAATTTTTCTTTCATAGGGTAGAAAACATTGTGGGAAAAGGAGAAAATGCTGGTTACCAGCATTTTCTCCTTTTCCCACAGCGTTTTCGAAATGCTTCTTTCCCAGGGATGTGAAAAGTCGTCATTGTGTGGTGAGGGGTTAATACTCTTTTCATAAGGCATAATTCAATTGGTTGGTTGGTTGTATTGGAGTTTAACGCCACTTTAACAGTCATATCATGGCAGTCGGTGACGCACATGTGTTTCCTGGCTTTCTCATACCAGTACTTACACAACTTTAATCTAAAGCCACCAACTACTTTTCTCACATGCTTCAGCAAAGGTGAGAGGCGAAAATACGCCGGAAAGAAAGTTCGCCTCAACCGGGTATCGAAAAGCATAAATCAAATGGAAACGATGATTTCTAACCTGTAGTTAAACCCATACCCATGTATTTCAGATTCAAAATTGTTCACTAGTTCGCCAGAAAAGGCTGAACATATCAGACAGTGTTGATCTAGCATCATATTCCATGTCGGGTGAAGTCTGATATTGATCTACATGGTCCACACAAAACGTCTTGTGTAACGCTTATCAACCTAAATGTTAATTCTAACTTCTAGCTGATTCCCTTGTTTTTAAGACCCCCAAAGGATGTTGTTTTACAAGAGGAATAATGTTGTTGTTTTTTTAACAGAACATGTTAACCTGTACATGTCATCATCAAATGATGTGCAACACGCGAAAAGGGTCATTCGGACCTTTTCATAAGGTGGCGTTTCCTCTGCAGTCTGCGCAGGCTTATCCGAGACGGCACTTTACGTCTACATTAGATTTTGTTCTTCAGTAGACTTGCAAAACAACAGGAAATATAATAAAATCGAAAAGTATAGTTTCGGATTAGCATGCACCAACTGTGCATGCCGATCCGAGACGTCACTTTACGCAAATGTCCGAATGCCCCTTTTCGGATGTTGCAAGCCAAATGATAAAAAGTTCTTTGAAATCAAACTATACAAAGGGAAAAGAAAATCCTACGTGATATACTGAGTACGTCCGTGTATGACTATACATAGATCCTGAATAATGTAGTCCATACAAATTGGCTTCTTTACAAGAGAAGCCAGGAGAGGTCAGCATCAGTGTTTCAAAAATTGTATTGGCTTTTAATTGGCCTTTAAGTCAATAAATTTTGGTACATGTGAACAAACAAGTAAAAAAGCCGCCGCGAAGAAACCTCGTATGCTTTAGGCCTACATGTCGGTCATTTGACTTTCTTCCCGCGTTTTCAAGTCGCATTATCCAGTCCAGTGGTCTTCCTTCTCTTTCTTAACGAAATTCTTCTTTTGTCTTCTTCAACTTAGAGTTATTTGCTTGATGAAAAATAACATTTATATGATAGCTCATTTGCAACCGTGGCAGATTGATATCAAATTTTTTTCTGAAATTCACTGCCATATAAAAATAAACCACGTCTATTTCCTGTTTCGGTTTTTTTATTTCGCTTTGATTTCAAAACCATGACGAAACAGACTGTAACCTGTCTCTATGGCTATTTTTGTTATGCATTATAAATGAGAGAAAAGTCTGCATTTAACCATGTACCAAACGACAAAATTTCGGACTGTTCCAAATTGAAAGCATTAGCAGACGACAAAATTAAAGTAACTCAAAAATTGAAAATTTGTTTTGGGAATGATATAAAAAATTGTGGGAAAAGGAGAAAATGCTGGTTACCAGCATTTTCTCCTTTTCTCACAATGTTTTCAAACACGTTTCCTTCGCAGTGTCGTAAAAACCAGGGATTGTTTGGTCAAGAGTTAAGGAAGCCTATATACATGTAGATGTAATTAATTCCCAGTCAATTACATGTACATGTAATTAATTCCCAGTCAAGGCAGATAGGTTAAAATATACCCGTGTTAACATCAATCAGATTTTCTTTTGCTCACTAAACTTAAAGAAAATGTGCATCACTAAATTAGGGAAAATGACCAAAGTAAGACAAAAAATATTCTTCAACGGTGGATTTTTATCCTTGACCAATGGACTACATTGCATCTTGCGGTATTTAAAGTTTTTGCATGAGTTTCGCACAAACATCTGTTATGTAAGATGACCAATAAGGCACACATTGATTACGAGGAGTCATATTCTCCTCGGCATGTTGACGTCATATCTGATAACAAAGACGACATATTCTGAATCTTCTCTACTGCAGTTTGTTTGTATACTTGGTGTTTAACGCCTTTTCAACCTAATTTCAGTTATACCACGGCGAGCAGTGCCCCTATATCTATGCATACCTACAGTTTCTTTTGCCAGCAGTTTTCAAAACAGTTTGGTTTTTTTTTTTCAGCTGCTTTTGTGAAATCTTGAAACGGTGAAATCCTGTGATTATTGCTCCTTGTAAATTAGAGCTTTCTGTGACGAAGTTTGACATTGGACCATCGACCCCTTGGTTCAACTCTTTACAAAACGACAAAAATATCAGACTTGTCGGAATTGAAAGCATAATTAGCAGTAGACTAATTCAGTGTGGTTCAAATAATGTCAGACTTGGCTTTGAAGAGGTATACATCATTCTATGAAGGGAGAAAATGCTGGTTACCATGATTTTCTACATTTCTCATATTGTTTTTGAAGGGTTATTAAAACTTCACTGTGGGCAATAAATAGAGGATAACCAACCGGTTATTTTTGATATGAAAAATAGCTCACGAGGATGCGTTGTTAGGCGTTAAAAAAACGAGTGCGCAGCACGAGTTTTTTTAACGCCTTACGACGCGTCTGAGTGAGATACTTTTCATATTGGAAATAACCAGTTGATTATTCTATTTATTATATACCTTATTAACATTATTATTTTTAATTTTTCGTTTGAAAGTCGAAATCAATACTTTGGCTTCAGAGAAGAAATCAGGGACATAGTGCGGATGAATACATAATTAAAAAGAACAAAACCATACATCATCGGATACCCCAGGGTCTCCCTATTTGCTACGCTACATCGACCCTGGGACAATTGACTAATAAAACTTTGAATCAGCCGCCGAAAATCGATACGAAACGTCATACCGTACAGTCCACTCGCCCATCACAAAATGATGATAGAACCAATGAAAAGCCATTATTCGGCCAGCGGTAAAGCGAGCCGCCGAAAATCGATACGAAACGTCATAGCGTACAGTACACTCTCCCATCACAAAATTATGATGGAACCAATGAAAAGCCAGCATTCGGCCAGCGGTAAAGCGAGGGAAATTCAACTAATTGTCCCAGGGGTCGATGTAGCGTAGCAAATAGGGAGACCCCGGGGTATCCGAGGATGAAAACCATACTATTGGTTGAAAATATAGAACTTACAATTAACACTTTCTATAAGCGCTTAATAAAAAAAGTAGTTCCTAAATTTCGACAGGAAGTGAAAGTTGATATCGTTACTAGTGATGATATCAAAATTTATTACACAGGGAAATTCCAGGATTTCACTGCTAGGTATATGATAAAAAAAGGTTAACCTTAGGTTGCTAAGCGCGACTTACTGACATTTTGCTTACAGTGTAGATCAAGATCAGACTGCAAAGAACGTGCAGTCTGGTCTTGGATCTACACTGTCCGCTAAGGAGTTATTATTTCCTAAAGCATATATTTGAAACAGCATTTTTTAAGATTTTACAGCCGAATTGAATTTTCAATTCTAGTTATTTAGCAGCATAATGGTTAAAAGAACGTTAGATACCAACTATAACCGGCTGGACTCCACTGTTGAAGTTTGACGAACATTTGTATTATCTTTGATCTAGAACCTATGTTTACGAGGGCATCCTATCCCATCTTTTATCTCTTTACTCCATAAATACTCCTTTTGACGTATCAACAACAGACAGCTTTTGAAAACATTGTGGGAAAAGGAGAAATTGCTCGTAACGAGCAATTTCTCCTTTTCCCACAATGTTTTCCACTCAATCAGATATTTGTATCCTCATGTGTCCATATTTTTGACATCATATCTTTATTTGCTGCTGAAATGGTTGTTGTTGTCGTTGTTGTTGTTGTTGTTGTATTGGGGTTTAACGCCACTTTAACGCTGCTGTAATGGAAGAGCCTCAAATTGGCATATCAGGTAAAGGGTTTAGCCTTATCCTGGCAAATAAATGAAATGAAAGTTTCAAGCCGATAAGAATGAAACATATCCTTATCGTACAGTGACGATCCAAAATCACATTGCACGTTCTGTGCAGTCTGATCTTGATCTATACTACCCGTGAAAGGTCAGTGAGTCAATTTCAATGTCAATTTTTGAGTTATGTTTGTTGTC
The DNA here is from genome assembly GCA_943736015.1 of Tridacna crocea. Lineage (NCBI taxonomy): Eukaryota > Metazoa > Mollusca > Bivalvia > Cardiida > Cardiidae > Tridacna > Tridacna crocea. The sequence goes on along the minus strand of OX031059.1, from coordinate 31,437,341 downwards.
TACAAATGCTTTTAATTTGGACCAGTCTAAAAAAAATTGTCGTTTGGTCTTCAAAGATTTGTTAGATTCTTTGTTATTTTCTTATCTATTTTAATATTTGCCTGTACAGCCATGCAGGCTTTCCCGATGGGATTTTACTTCCATGCATGCATCAATTGACCATGAGAAATGTTATATATTTGCTCTTTTGTTATTATCATTTCCTCTTTCTGTACTTTGTTGTACAAGAAAATAATAAAGTTATTTGTATTGTATTGTATTGCTTAGCAGCCTAAGGGTCACTATTGATAGGCGGGCCGGTTCTGTCGGAAATCATTATGTAACTGGCGGATACACAAATTGGCAAATCCGTGTGTGCCTTCTCATCATAATTGGCAAAGCACTCCTTAGTCTAGATAGGGATTGTTTGTAAATATGACTAGTATATACTTACATTGTGTTCAATTGATTGGTTATAGTTGTCCATAAACAATCCATAGTAATTTCAAGATTGGGAAGGGGCACTTATGTTAACCTGTCTCAACTCGATGACTGAAGTCACCGGGCGTAAGGTAAATGTCCACGTGCGTGCTCCACACAGATTTTGGCGAAACGGTTTATAGCTTTCGTAATAGTAACTTTAAGGCCTCGTTGTCGTTTAAAACGGAAAAAAATTCTTGGCATTATCTCCCGCTAGATGACATTTTATAAATACCCATCTATCTTATGTGGGCATCATGGGAACAGAACAGAACCACTTTCCTACGCGACAATCGTTACTTTGAATTTCAAACTAAAATAAACGTTTACTCAATGAAACGCTACGTACCTCGCGCGATTCACTCAGCTGTAGTCATCAGTTTAGAGAAATCTGGAGCTAAAACAGACCTGATTTTTCCTCAAACGTATTGATGAAAGCCATTTATTTTCTCTATTGCTACTTTATAGCGCGTAATACTACAGTCTGACTGATATCGGGGAGAGTGATGCGTCATATAAGACAGCTTGAACCTTCGAAGAATATGACATGCGAAGACAACGAATTCTTGGTAAAAACATTTCACCCTGTTTGTCATAATGTTTTCTACTCTAGGCGATCACAAATGAAACCATTTTAACTAGATCTATTATTAGTCACATTCTTGAGAGGATAAACTGAAGTCGAGTCCCGAAGAACGTATTCACCAACAATTCTTAGGAACTTTCTTTGTCTTATTCTTCAGAATTTCCTACTTTTGTAAGTAACACAACTTCAGATTGGGTAAACCATTCGGTTTTGCCAATCAGAAGTTGTGTAACGTACAAATTTAGAAAACCTCGATAGCGCAGATGGTACTGCACGGGACTTGAGACATCGTATTCGATTGGAATTTTGATTTAAGATAGACGAAACGGAAATTGAGCGACGAAATCAGGGATCATGTACACTCATGTGTCCCTGGCGAAATGGAAATCGTCAGGTCTCGAATTTCATACTTACTTGTGAAGTCAAAATAATCTTTAAATAATATCATTTCAATATCAATATCTTTTTAAAGAATACTACACGACATGCACAATTTTCCCCTCAATGTTCATTTTTCAGAGTCAAGATTGTCTTTCATCGAACGGAGATTTGGCTAAAAAATGGTAATTGTTTGACGAGAAATTATGGCTGCGGCTATTATGTTGAGGATGCGGAGCATTATTATTTTTTTTTTTCATTGCCCGTCATATAACAATCAAAGACTGATATTATTTTGCAAACTCCGCAAATACCACCCTTTAAAGGTGGGTATTTAGAATTTTCACATCACACCAACTTAAAAAAAAATACATATTATTGAAATTTATATGAAAAAACAATATAAATCATCAATAATTAAGAATTATAAAATTACAACAACAAAAAAATTGATGGTATTCCCTTAAAAGGCTACGTAGCCTCTTCAGCTATTTTTTAGATTTCGCGCCAAAAATCAATAAAGCATTGTGGGAATGCCAAGTGACTGGCACGTGACTAATAACGCTTAAATTCCATTACATTACAAACATGTAATAATTATTTTCCATAATGTCGTCTTCGGACGGATGTTTGGAGCTTTGTCTGTGTTTTCCTGTATTTAAATGAGAGAATTGATAATCTAGAAATAGAACGTGTCTCCCGTTGGTGTAACCCTGGTCTGTAATAAATCTCTAATTTCTCGTGTTATCGAATGGTTTTCGACTGCTGGGGTTTTATGACCGCAAATTAAAAGGCTATGGGAGTATAAGGATGATTTTTTTTGCATTTTTGTAAAATTTTCGTCCTAAAATCTGAAGGGCCACCTTTAAATTTAGATTTATTGTTGTTTGGATCTGATAATATAAGCCTTAATGATAATATTGAAATAGTTTATTCTTTACAAGAATTTATTAAAAAATCAGTAAGATTTGAATGACCGCTTAAAATACGTGCCTTGAGTCAATCCTATACAAGTCGGCATTTGATCAGACTTCTCCAATCTCGAATCCCGGCCGACAATAAATCTTTGCTGTTCAGATTTTTCATAATCTGAACTCTCTATATCATCCCTAACTACTGAAAAGTTTTGATTTTTTCAGCTGCCATTTAGACAATTGTTTCTTAAATATTTAATTGGAGGAGGGTAATGGCCGAATCTAAGTTGTGAGAACTTGTGGCCAGACCCCTTTGCCAATGTGCATATGTCATTCCATGTACTGGAAATTGTGTTTGTGTGTTGCTTTTGTTGACATGTACATATGTATGGCAATGAAATATGTTTAAACTACGAGAAATTACTGACTTGAATCAGAGGTTACCCCTGCTGAAATAATGCTAAATTTAGGATACATTGCGTAAACTACGAGTAAATTACGTAGGTATCAAGATCGTTTAGTTTCCATGTTCTAATAACGTAAAATAATATGTGAGTATGAATATTACCATGTATGTAAATATTATATTGAATAAAATAATCATGTTTAAACTAACATAATATTCGTTGCTCGATAATTTGAAATGGCAATTCATGCCACACTACATCGCTGCGCTCTCGACCGTGGCCCATTTTTTGCACACTTTTAATTTTATTCAGTGTATTATAGTACAATTTGTTTTAAAAATGATGTTAATGTTTATATGCAAAAAAACTTGATACAACTCTTACCTCTTTACCAAACGACAAAATTTTGAACTGGTCCAACTTGAAAGCACTTGCAGACGAATTAAATAAACGTAACTCAAAAATTGAATTTTTTTTCCGACAGAGTAGAAAAGATTGTGGACAAAGGAGAAAATTATGGTTGCCAGCATTTTCTCCTTTTCCCACAATGTTTTCTATCCTTCACAAAATAAATTTCAAATTTTCAGTCACTTTTCTTTTGTCTTGTGCAAATGCTTTTGGTTTTGACAAACTGAAAATTTTGTCGTTTAGTAATGAGATAAAAACGTTTTGTTAATAGACAGGTCTATGATTACATATTACAGGATTTTCTGCTGGGCGTTTAACTTGGTTAAATGCTCTCAGGATGTCAAATGCCTGTTAAAGAATGCTGACAAGAATGGCATGAAGTGTTTATGAATACTATCCATTTGTAACTGAATACTCTTTCTTTCATATCCTGACAAGTACTGAAACATTATACAATCTCAAAACAACGCATTAATACCTAAAACATGCAAACCATTTACATATCTGATACCCCATAACCCGTTTTGCCTAATGGGATGTAAATGGGCCGAGTTTATCCGAGGCCGAGTTAGTACTAGGCCGAGTTGACCCGCTTCCTACGAGAGGCTTGAGTTTCCAGCGATCATCAGACGCTTTATGTTTACAAATGGCGGCCATGGTTAAGAACCAGAATCTGATAAAAACATCTTTTCGCATTAAGTGATGTTTCTTATAACGCCTTCTCCTTAGATTCATGTAAGTTCGAACGGAAACATTATTTTCTGAGCAAACCCAGAAACAAATTATTTATGGTTATAGATACTTACAAACAAAAGTGAATTTTACTTCACAAAATTTGCTCAGACTTGCACTGAATTTGAATTTCATGATGGTAATGGTGCCACTCTATCACTGCTCTTTTGCGAAATAGGAGATAAAGTGAATGGGGCAAAACTTTAGCGGACACTTCTACCATTTTGTCAACAATGTATTCACGTTATTCATTACTCAGCAGGATTTTCTTACCAAGATTATTAGGTAATAAAAGGTGTAATAATTTGTCTTTACTAGACTTAAGTCATGTTAATTACTTAAAATTTAGGCTTGCGGTTTGTTGGTTCACAGTAGTTACGGTACGATCAAGAAAAAGTCAAAATTTAACAGAGTATAGAATAAATCAACAAATAATGTTCTAATTCCTTTTAGTTAGTGTCATAGAAAATATGATGTAGTTTCATCTAAACATTTGAAAGAAAATCAACATTGACCTTCACCACTGTCCCGTAGTCTCAATAATGAGATACTCAGGTGATCTTTTTCATATTTGGACATTAAATGTACACGTACCGTCTCAAGTCCATCATAAATTTTCCGGTAGCAAATGTAGAGCGCTTTACTGACTTTCTGTTTCGTTGGTTTTATCTATATTGCAGGGAAATGCAATTAACTTTAAGTACTAAACATGACCAAAAACAAATTGTTTAAAGCATTCATTACATAAATAGCTTGTAGGAGTCGTTTACAACATGTTTATCTTGGAAAAATCACGGATGAAATTTATCATGCGTGGTGGCCATTTTGTATGTTTTCGGGAACGTAAACAACTCGAGTAACTGATGAAGTGCACGTTTTTTTCTCACAATAAGCGCTTAAAATGAAAATATTTGTATTGCAAAAGAAGGAATATTGAATACGCAAGCCACAGGTATGTTTAAATCCTAGTTTTGTGCTCTATTTGGGAAATTATAAGAGTTCAAACTTGTGCACAAAATCTGTGCTGAACTTTCAACTGATTTTGTCTTGATTGTCTCTGTGCCAGAGGTGACCAGTCAAAAAGTAACATCGTTATCTGTACTACACTGTCCGGGTGCCAGTCTGAAATTGATACATGACTTCGATAGTTTTCATAAAAAAATCAATATAACTCGATATATTTAGTGCCAGTTTGCAGTCACATGATACTGTGATCTATTTTTCTAAGAATGGAGAGAAGGACACCAAGTGCTACTTCAGCTTTGCTTCAGAAGGCCACCAGTCAGCTCAAAGGGGAAAGAGTCAAGAAACCAGAGGATGAATTAAATGTAATTTAATTCTTTACCAAACTACAAATTCTTGGACAGAGAAGGCTTTTGAAACATTGTGAGAAAAGGAGAAAATGCTTGTAACTAGCAATTTCTGCTTTTTCTACAATGTTTTCTACTATTCTACAGGAGAATCGTATAATTCTGGTCACAATGAATTTGTCATCTGCAAATGCTTTAAGTTTAGACAAGTCAAAGTTTTGTCTTGTTTTAAATTGTTTAAACAAAGGAATTATAAGTTTCCTTTTTCCTGCTAAATCCTGCATTGTGGATACTAATTAGGATGTTCTTAATTGAAACTTTTAACAAGTATCCTGAACGTTGGTTGTATTTGTTCCTTTACAATCGAGATTGGTGTTTTAATGATCCTGAGAAAGACAGTGTTTGTTACCAGCACTTTCTTCTGAACTCTTTACCAAATGACAAAATTTTAGACTGGTCCAAATTGAAAACACCCACAGACATTACAATAAACATAACTCAAACATTAAAATTTGTCTCCATCATTGAGTGAAAGGGAGAAAAGTGCTGGTTACCAGCATTTTCTTCTTTTCCCACATTGTTTTCAAAAGGTCTCTGTCTCTGGGTGGTAAAAACCAGGGATTGTTTGGTAAAGGGTTAACCCATTACCATACAATCCCTACTTTTGACACCCCTTGAAAAGAAGCCTTTAGAAAACATTGTTGGAAAAGGAGAGAAAAATGGTGGTGACCAGCATTTTCTCGTTTTCCCACAATGTTTTCCACCCTTCACAAAAGAAATTTCAAATTTTCAGTCACTTTTATTTTGTCGTCTGCAAATGCTTTCAATTTGGACCAGTCTAAAATATTGTTGCTTGGTAATGGTTTAACCTGTTAAGTTTTCTACCCTTTCAAAAACAACTACTATGAATTGTCTCATTTGTTTCATGTCTGCACATGCTTTAGCCCTTTACCACACAGTCCTGATTTTTAACGACCCTGATGGAGAAAGCTTTCAAAAAACATTGTGAGAAAAGGAGAAAATGCTGGTTACCAGCATTTTTTCCTTTTCCCAAAATGTTTTCTACCCTTCCGAAATCAAATTTCAAGTTTTTCATTCACATTTATTTTGTCGTCTGCAAGTGGTTTGAATTTGTACTAGTCCAAAATTTTGTTGTTTGGTTAAGAGTTAATTCTTTTTACCACACAATCCCGACTTTTAACGACCCTGAGAAAGAAAGCCTTTGAGAACATTTAGGAAAAGGAGAAAATGCTGGTAACCAGCATCTTTTTCCTTTTTTCACAATGTTTTCTACCCTTTCAAATTCACAATTCAATTTTTGATCCACATTATTTTGTTGTCTGCAAATGCTTTCAATTTGGACTATTTCAAAATTTTGTCATTTGGTAAAGAGTTAAATTTAGTTGGAGTGATAAATAATTTTACTGCCTTTGAAAGAGTTAGACTCTTTCCCCCCTTCTTGTCTGGATTTCTAGTGTCATGAAATATTATCATATGACATGCAACACTTAAAAGAGGCATTTGGACATTAGTGAAAGTGTCGTCTTCGATGGGCCTGCTTATTCTGCACAGTTTAATCCGAGAAGGCACTCCATGGCTACATTAAGTTTTGTCACTCAGTAGACTTGCATGAAACAGAAAATTACATAAGAACTGAGAGTGTCATCTCAGATTAGCCTCCTAAGAGTGTGCAGGCTAAATGCTTTATGTAAATATCTGAATGCTTCATTTGGTGTGTTGCAGGCCATAAATTTTTTATTATTTGAGCCATTTCTACGCAATATCACCTTTTGTCAGAATGTTTTCTATGCTATCAAAACATGTCATATACACATGAGAAACAGCTTCATCCTTGCTGTCATTTAGAGTTAATTAGAGATACAATAGAAATGCCTTATGGGGTAAAGGGTTAATGGTTTGCAAAAGGTATTAACCCAGGTTAGCCTATGCAGTCTGCACAGACCAACCCAGGTATAAACTATTTGCTATTGGTCAATTATCTGCATATCAAAGAACGAATTTACTTCATGATTGAGTCAACTGTTGGACAAATTTGATTTTGTGTGTCAAGAACTGCACATGTGGCTTGCAACATGCGAAAAGGGGCATTAGAACATTTGCGTAAAGTGTCGTCTCGGATTAGCCTGCGCAATTTGCGCAGGCTAATCCGAGATGGCACTTTACGAGTACTGTAGATTTTGTGCTACAGCAGATGTGTGCAAAACAGAAAATTACATAAAAACGGAAAGTGTCATTTTGGATTAGCCTACGTGGATTGCACAGGCTGATCCAAGACAACACTTTATGCAAATTTCCGAATACCCCTTTTCACGTATTGCAAGCCATATATGTGATGACCTGCTTTGTATGATGAACCATGGGAATGCATTCAACCCTTCATTGTCAGAGCACCTCTCATTTGTATGTGACTTCGTTTATTTTCTCGGATTGGCAGGCATATATCAGTTCACTCACTCAGAAGACATCACAACAGAAAAAGTCTGTGAACTTTGAGGATGAAAGCATTTCAATTTCGAGTGAGTTAGAAGATGTTCATGAAGTGGAAAAGCCTGCACCAGTTATTACCAGTGGAAGTAAATTTCTAAAGAAGAAACAGTCAAGTGTTGAAGGTGAAACACCTGATATACCTGCAGGCAGTAAGTTTGTGAAGAAACCCACGGCAGCATCTCTGAGCCCTAGTCCTGCTAAAACTGTTCAGCCAAGGTATTTTTGCTTTATACTAAACAAATAATCAGACTGTGAGGTATTAAAAGTTATGCCTCTGCACATCAGTGCTTAAGTAACCCTTTATCAAGTAATCAAAAGGTGCTGAAAACATGTGAGGGGCAAATGCTTGACAGTAGCATCTTCCCATCTTCGCAAGCCAAGGGTGAGGATCCACTATGCTACTCTACCCTTGGCGGATCCAGCTTAATTTCGACATTCCCATGATACACATTTTCATTGGATGCAGGTAGCTGTAACTGCATGAATCAAATCGCTTGTAGAATTTCATCTTTGATAAAAATAGAACAAAGTCGCAACCTTTGGAATAAAACTAGAAGGTAAACATCAATACCTCCATTGATGTGTGCAGGATCTGTCATGATTTATTAACGCAAAAACAGATGAACAATATTTACAGAAAGTTTCAGTGTAACCAATCAATTATCAGAGGTTTTAGGCTATGTTTCAGCACCTGCCGATGGAATGTCGAAGTACATTTGTTATTATTGCTTCATGTTGAATTATTTTATTTGTAAGCGGTTTGTAAAAACAATATTTCATTGGCTATCAGAAATATGTAAAGGGAGATAATAACTAGCATCCAATAGGGGGCGTATCACGGGAATCTCGAAATCGGCCTCGATCCGCCAAGGTAAGATCCACCTAGTGATTGTAACCTTAGCCCGCGAAGATGGTATCTTCCTTTTCCGACAATATTTCCCCTTTCAAAGGCAAATTCAATCATTTTAGCTACGTTAGATTTGTTGCCGGCATACTTTAGTCTAATAGTCTGTTTTCTTCAAAGGATTAATCTTAAAGTTCAATGTTAAAGGCTCATTAGCTGCAAAAAAGTAAAGACTTTTGGAGGGGGGTCATAATAGTAAATCATATGGTGTAAAAGTATGCCTGAAAAGTACTTTTATGAGTCTGTCACTATTTTATAGTATTATAGTCTGTCGAACCTCCAGTCTGTGGTAGAAAACCAATTGTAAAACTTAAATTAAAGTTGATGATTTAAACATACATCTTTACTTATTTTCATCTATTTTTTTAACCCTTTACCAAACAATCCCTTGTTTTTACAAACCTTGAGATAGAAGGCTTTTGAAAACATTGTAGGAAAAGGAGAAAATGCTGGTAACCAGCATTTTCTGCTTTTCCCACAATGTTTTTAGAAAGGAGAATTTCAGAAATCATCATTTCAGCAACATTTGATTTGTTGTCTGCAATTGCTTTCAATTTGGACCAGTCTAAAAATTTTCTTTTTGTAAAGAGTTAACTATCCATTTTGCTGTAGCCCACCCAGATGGCTTGGTGGTGAGCATGTCGGACTCATAACCTAGTGGTTGTGAGTTTGATAACCGGTTGAGCGAACTTTCTTTCCAACGTATTTTCGACTTTCACCTCTGCTGAAGCATGTGAGAAAAGTAGTCGGTGCCTTTGGAAAGAAAGTTGTGTTAGTACTGGTGTGAGAAATCCTGGAAACACATGTGTGTCACCGACTGCCATAATATGACCTTAGCTGTTAAAGTGGCATTAACCCATTACCACACAATCCTTACTTTTGACGACCCTGAGAAAGACGTATTTAGAAAACATGAAATGAAGAGGAGAAAATGCTGGTAACCAGCATTTTCTCCTTTTCCCACAATGTTTTCTACCCTTCAAAAAACAAGTTTCAAATTTTCAGTCACTTTTATTTTGTCGTCTGCAAACGCTTTTGAATTGGACAAGCCTAAAATATTGTTGTTTGGTAATGAGTTAAACCTCAATACAACCAACCAACAACTTTTTACTGTACTTATTTTCATATCCCTTTCTGCAAGACCTGAAAACTTTCCTGCATTAGGAAATCTGCTTTATTTTAAGTAGTCCTTTCACAAACAATCCTGTGTTTTGATGACCCTAGGAGAAGTGTTTTTTAAAAAAAATTGGGGGTAAAGGAGAAAATGCTGTTACTATTTTAGAGATAAATCACACAGGTAATTTTTTTTGTCTGCAAATGTTATCAGCATAGTCTAGTTGACAATATTTATTTGTAAGGAGTTAACCCTTTACTCCATAGATACTCATTTCTACACAATGCTTGTAGGAGCCTGTGAAAAAAAAACATTGTGGCAAAAGGTGAAATTGCTCGTGACTAGCAATTTCACCTTTTGTCACAATTTTTTCTATGCTATCAAAAGGTATCAGATACACATAAAAAATGGCTTCATTCGTGCTGTTATTTAGGGTCAATTATAGATGCCATAGAAATGCCTTATGGGGTAAAGGAGTTAACCTATTTACCACACAATCCAGAGTTTTAACAACCATGAAGAGGAAGGTTTTTGGAAAAGGTTAATAATTTGAAATATTTTCTGCAGGTATGGATCAGTCAGTGGATCAGGGCCAGTATCAAGGCCTGCCAGTCAAGCCAGTGCTGGTCGCTTGGCTCAATCCAGTGCATTGGACAAAGCTACGGCTCTTACAGGCAAACTTCAACAGAAAGCTGCAACAAGAAAGACATTTACCCTGGAGTCAGATAGTGATGAGAGTCTAGCAGCTGCCATGAAAATGACAAAAGGTATCAACAGTTTGTCTGTGTCTGAACAGGTTAGTAAGTTTGTTTTTTAAATCTTTTACCGAACGATCTTCATTTCACCCATTACCCCACAAAGCTGACTTTTAACGACCCTTGAAAAGAAGCTGTTTGAAAAGACTGTGCCAAAAGGGGGAAATGCTGGTAAGCAGCATTTTCTCCTTTTTATACGCCCGAAGGGTCGTATTATGTTATACCCCCGGTCGTCCGTCCGTCCGTTAGCAATTTCTTGTGTGTGCAACTCCTCCTACAGTTTTCATCGGAATTATTTGAAACTTGCCACAGTGAATCTCCATGATGTCTAGTTGTGCACCTGGGTCTTAGAATTTTGATCGCTGTTTGCGTTCCAAAATTATCTGCCCTTGATTTCTGAAATAACCAACTTTTCACTTTGAAGTTTCCTTCAGGCCATAACTTCCATACCATACAAGGTATGAAATTGAAACTACGTACACTGATAGAACACATTATGGAGAAGTGCAGTGCACATGAAACATAACTCTGCCACTTTTATTTTTTGAGTTATTGCCCTTTGTTAATTTTCAGTTTGAGTTTTTGTCCAGGCCATAACTTCCATACCGTAAAAGGTATGAAATTGAAACTACATACACTGATAGAACACATTATGGAGAAGTGTAGTGCGCATGAACCATAACTCTACCACCATTATTTTTTGAGTTACAGCCCTTTGTTAATTTTCAGTTTGAATTTTTGTCCAGGCCATAACTTCTAAACTATAAAAGCTTTGAACTTGGAACTTCATACACTGATAGAACACATTGAGGAGAAGTGCATCGCACATGAACCATAACTCTGCCACTTTTATTTTTTGAGTTATTGCCCTTTCTTAATTTTCAATTTGAATTTTTGACCAGGCCATAACTTCCAAACTATAAAAGTTAATAACTTGCAACTTCATACACTGATAGAACCCATTATGGAGAAGTGCAGTGCACATGAACCATAACTCTGCGACCTTTATTGTCTTAGTTATTGCCCTTTGTTAATTTTCAGTTTGAATTTTTGTCCAGGCCGTAACTCCCAAACTTTAAAACCTATCATCTTGAAACTTCAAAGACTAATAGAACACATTATGAAGAAGTGCAGTGCACAAGAACCATAAGTCTGCCATCCTTCTTTTTTAGTTATTGCCCTTTGTTAGTATTCTCTTTGAATTTTCGTCTGGGCCATAATTTCTAAAATATAAAAGCTATGATCTTGAACCTTTCAAGACTGATAGAACTGCCTGTGGAGAACAGCAATTCACAAAATTTGTAACTGTGCCACCCTTCTTTTTTTAGCTATTGCCCTTTAATATTTTTCACATATCATAGAGATTAACTACTCTTCATTCATGGTCCTTCCGTCATTTCAACTCATTTCACTGACAAGCTCCTTCGGGCGTATATGCGCCGCTCTGCGAAGCTCTTGTTTCCAAAATGTTTTCTACCCTTTCAAAGAAAATATGCACCATTTGAGCCATAATAATGTTACCTGTATATGCTTTAAATTTGGACAAGGCTAAAATTCTGTCATCTAGTAAAGGGTTAACCCATTACCACACAGTCCCTACTTTTGACAACCCTGAGAAAGGAGCCTTTAGAAAACATTGTGGGAAAAGAAGAAAATGCTGGTAACCAGCATTTTCTCCTTTTCCCACAATGTTTTCTACCCTTCAGAAAGCAAATTTCCAATTTTCTGTCCCTTTAATTTTGTTGTCTGCAAATGCTTTCGATTTGGACAAACCTGAAATTTTGTCGTTTGGTAATGACTTAAACAACCTTGAAGAGGAAGACTTCTTAAATCATTGCAAGGAAAAGAAAAACAAAATGCTGGTAAACAGTGTGACCAACATTTTCTCTTATGCTCTCAACTTTCTATAGAATCAAGTGTCAGGGTTGGCAATCTAGGGTTGTTGGAAAAGGAGCTAGTTTTCTTCAAGGATTGATGATAGTTATTGCAATTGACCTTTCTGTAAACGCAAGTTTGACACACACACCCTTAGTAACATGGTATATCTGTTGTCAAGCCAGAAAATGGCATCAAATACAAAGAGAAAGAGTGTTTACTTCAGTTTTATTTTAGCTTATATTTCGCTCTAGGTTAATTACAACAATTTTTTCCGGAACTTTCTTATCAATTTGAAAAGTGTTGGCTGTTTTGATCATTAAATAGACACGATCAAATTGTTGCGTGTCTATAACAAATTGTGTCAGACTTTTTCTGTTTATATGATGCCCAATGCTGCATTTTCATTGGCCGAAAAAACGTTGGAACACTTATCAGTCAAAATCAGCAGAAATGTCAATAGGATTCCCTGTTCCTTCACTGCTGAATATTGCTTCAATGATGTTTATATTGGGAAAGCAGCTAGTGGCTATGACAGAATACTGTGCAAAGCTCTGGTCCAGGGGGAGGTCCATGAAAGAGTTGATTGGCGCAAGAGCAGTCACAATGTGACTGAAATTATGTTAAAAACAGATTGACTTATTAACCCTTTACCAAACGACATAATTTTTGACTAGTCCAAATCTTAAGCATTTCAGAAGACAAAATTAATGTAACTAAAAAATTGAAATTTGTTTTGGGAAGTGAAGAAAAAACATTGTGGGAAAAGGAGAAAATGCTGGTTACCAGTATTTTCTCCTTTTCCCACAATGTTTTCAGGAGGCTTCCTTCTAAAGGTCATGAAAACCAGGGATTGTGCAGTGAAGAGTTAAACAAACAATAACATTATAAAAAAGATATGAAAAGATTATTAGGATTAAAATGTTTTACATCCATTATTTTTGAAAAAAAGAAAAGAGGTATCAGATGATGTGATCTAATCTATTTTCTTATCTTTGGAATAGATATCTGAATCTTCTGAAAGTGTCAAGATCGGAAAAGATGGAGGCAAATTTTTGAAGAAAGCCAGTCCTGCAACACCTGCCATGACAAAATCTGTAGAGCCCCCAGTGAAGTCTGGTTCCCAAAAAGGTCCAGCTAGAAGTAATGTTATTGCTGGGAAACAGGCTGCTCAGAAAAAAGGTGAAACCCCTTATCCTTTACCAAACAATCTTGTTTCCTTCTACAGCTTACATTATGGAAGAAATCTTTCATTGTGGAAGAAGGAGGAAATGCTACATTTTTCAAGTCTGCTATTTTAACTCTCAAAGACAAACCTTTTTGTGTGAAGGACTTTAACTCTTTACCAAACGAAAAATTTTTAGACTAGAACCATTTCAAAGTATTTGCAGACAACAAAATAAAAGTCACTGAAAATCTGAAATTGTTTTGGGAAGGGCAGAAAACATTGTGGGAAAAGGAGAAAATGCTGGTTACCAGCATTTTCTCCTTTTCCCACAGTATTTTCAAAAGGCTTCTTCCCAGGGTCGTGAAAAGTCGAAATTGTGTGGTAAAGGGTTAAATGTGTTGTCTGCAAATGCCTTCAATATAGCACAGTCGAAAGATTTATTATCTGGTAAACAGTCAACATAGCCACATCAGCTCTATTTATTTTGCAAACATAAGGATTGTGGCATTTTTTACCTTTTAGTGTTCAGGTCTATTCCACAGGTAGATATGTACAGAATATTATACTGTGGTGACTTTCCTGGTGCTTGTATTATATTCAATCTCTGTGAGAAAATTTGCTACTGTGGGATTCAAAATGTGCAACAAGAAGCAAATACATGTACGAGTCCCAGGAAAGTTAGAAGCATAATATTTCTTTATTTTATACCAACATCTTTCAACAACAAAATGTCACAGATTACTGACATTTTATTGGAAATAAATTGAAATAAAACAAGTAATGATGAAGTAGCCATTAGTTTGTAGTTTGGTTTTTTGTTAATGACAGATGAATATTACAGAGTATAATTTAGACTAATCAAATGGCAAATGAATAGATACCTATACCAAACATGGTTAACATCATCATTCCATAATTTGAAACAGTATATCACAGTGTGTAGATATGATTTTGTCTGTTGTGTGTGTTATTTTATTCCCTTGATGCATGTATTAGAGCTGGAAAATTTTCAGGTATATACTAAATCTGTATAGCAGGTGTTTGTATAAAGGAACACTTACAGTACCATGCTAAAGAGCTAGCTTTCATAACAAAGTAGTATACTCTTGTCCTTTGAACCTAGGTGTCTTGGGTTTTATCTGTAGCCTGAGAGGTTATTCATCAGAACTGTTATAGTGGCACCCACACTAGGACAGACCTTACAAGTGACATTCTGGTCACATTTTCATTCTCCCAGAGGGTGCTTCTTGCGTTTTTTACGCAATCACTTCTCAGGATACGCACTAAAATTTGTTGTATGGTCTTTTTTGATGCAACCAAGAAAATATCAGTTCAATTAAAACATTATTTATGATGTACATCATGATGTCAAGCCAACATGCTAAGAGGCAAAACAAGGTTTGTATGCAGAGGGAGATTTTGTAGGCCATGATTATTTTAACCCATTACCAAATGACAAAATTTTAGACTGGTCCAAATTGAAAGCACTTGCAGATGACATCATATTATTATTAAGAAAATGAAACTTGTTTCTGGTAGGGTAGAAAACATTATGGGAAAAGGAGAAAAGTTCGTTTCCAGCACTCCAGAGCTTCAGTTTAGTAAGATGAATTTCAGCCATAACAAGATTAAAGTGTGCTGTTGTTATGAAATGACTGAAAAACCATTTCAAGCATAGCGAGACCATTACAGAATTATTTCTTTTGCACTCTCCTGCTGTAATATTAAAATTTGTCTGAATGTGGTGGAAGACAACATAGCTTGGGTTCTAGTTCTATCATCTTTCCTTTTTAACCCTTTATCACACATTGCCGACTTTTAATGACCCTGAGAAAGAAGTCTTTAGAAAACATTACAGGAAAAGGAGAAAATGCTGGTAACAAGCATTTTCTCAGCATTTTCTCCTTTTACAACAATATTTCACATCCTTGAGAAAGTCAGAAATCATCATACTAACAAGATTTAATTTGTTGTCTGCAGATGCTTTGAATTTGGTCCAGTCCCAAAATTTGCCATTTGGTAAAGAATTAACCCTTTACCACACAATCCAGACTTTAAACAACCCTGAAGAAGAAGCTTTTTGAAAACACTGTGGAAAAAGGAGAAAATACTAGTAACCATCATTTTCTCCTTTTCCCACAATGTTTTCTGTCCCTCTCAAAACAATCTTTGATATTCAAGTTACGTTTATGTTGGCACCTGCAAATGCTTTTAATTTGGACTAGTCTTTAAATTTTGTTGTTCCTTACAACAGAGTTAAATAATATGAGCGCGGATCTGGGAAAAGGTGCCTTAAGGCGTCGAGTTGTGACGTCGAGATATTGCGGTTCAAAGTTACGTCATCAATTTTGTGATCGTCACATGTTTCTCTGAAAATAGTCGATAAGAGTGTACGCGAAAAATCTTGAATTTTGATGAAAAAAAAAAACATCTGTTTCCACTGAAAATTTATTTATTGTAAGAAGTTATCGTTTGTTTGAATGACCAATGCTATAAAATTTCTTTTTGATACGAGTTATTTGCATGTGAAGCCATAAATCGGGAGAGGAAATTTATGTAAACCCCCCACCTTCCGAGAAAGACATCGTAATGGAGGTAAGTCTACTCTTATCGATTAAAGCCTAAAGCATCTCTGATTTCAAAGATCTTTTCAAAACACAATGTTGCAGACCTAGCTTTGTTTCCATATCAGTTTATTTTTATTCTCAACCTTAAATGCAGCTTCGTAGGTCTATGGCCGCATCAACAAGTGATCACTACGAAATGCTAAAAAAAAAGGTAGTCTAGTTATTAGAAAACAGATCCCGCAAATGTTGATGTTAGGTAGTTTAAACTCTAATATATGGAAGATGTACCTGCTATTTATGTTTTTCGTGGGAGTCCAATATAACGGGGGCGATGTTAAGAACTGAATTTTCAAAATAAACTACATATACCTTAAACTTTACGTCAACTGATGAAGCGTGGGTAGCGCAGTCGGTTACGCTGCCTACTCAAATTCATTTTTTAACGTAATGAGATGGGACTGTAAGATCGAGGCGCATCCATTACCAGTTACGTTTTCTTCTTCTGGTCTCCTTTTTTTTCCATGTAAAAATGTTATTTACTTTTTTCCCTCGACAATATTTTGTTTCTGGTATTTTGATCCAACCCATTATTTCAACTCTGATGTTTATTTCTTCCTTCAGGACATAGAGAGGTATTTTGGACGGACACCAATCAACACACCGTTTGGTTCCTAAGATGGCTCATTATCGTGTGCTGTTGATATTTCCGATGGGGAAGATGACGAAGATCCTTACATCAAGATCAATTGACGGGTCTACATTTTATCCAAGAACTAGGTCAATGTGATTGTACTGAGGCTAATATTGAGGACCTGAGTGACCAGGAGCCGAGCAGCTATAACCCAGTCGGTAGCGTACAAGACCTGAGGATAGGGAGTCGTGAGTTCGACTAACGGCTTAGCCAATTTCTTTCCGTCTCAAATAATTTTAAAAACGGCGTTAAAAACACTACAATCAATCAATCAATGAGTGACCAGGAAGACGGGAGAAATGGAGATTCAGAGAAAGGTGATTCGACTGCCAGTAACAACAGTCAAGAGATCTTAGATCTGGGTCACGACGGAGTTTTTGTAATGAAGATGAGGAGTTTGAAGAGAGATGGTGTAAATGTAAGATAAACTGTCCGTCAAAATTCACAAAGACAGGCATGATCGACCACATATAAAATATGCGCGAAATGGAGAAAAATGATAAAGACGTATATGTAATGCGAACTTTGATGGATTTTGTTATAGAAAAACCATCAAAAGGAGAGAAAAGGAAGAGAAATAGGAAGAAGTTTATGTTTGGGGGGAAATGCTTGTGAAGGACATTTTTTATGGTTGTGTTTGCCATTGGACGAAGGCAACTCAAAAATTTAATGGAGCTGAGCACATGGACAAAAATGGAGCAAGTGTGCGAACACATGGAAACACTGGAAAAAGAGTCCACATCCCCATAGTGTTTGAAGACATTATCTAGAGCATCTGTTCAGTTCACTGTGAACCATGCGAAAGTGTATGGTCTTCCTCGGCCAGCTGTACCTCGGGGTACTGATAATACTCCACTCATATATCTTCACTCTGAGAAAACCAGAGAGTCAGTACATAAGGAGTATGTAGATTCCCTCTTTAAAAATGCACGCTGTATTCAGTACTCCACTTTTACAAAAATATGGAGGAGCTGCGTGCCACACATTCGTACAGCAACACCAAAAGACTTAAACACATTTTTCCTGTTCTCTTTGTAACTGCTGCGTCCAGTTCCGTTTACATTGTGTACTCCAGAAACAATGGGGCGCATCAGACTAGTTTAGATAATTTATATGGCACACATAGTTAACAAAATATTTAACCCTACATCGTTTGTCGAGTTTTTCTATGCAAAATTTTGACGACCATGGGTTAGACTGTTTAAAAAAAATGTAGCCAAAGGAGAAAATACTTATGACCAGTATTTTCTCCTTTTCCAACAACCTTGTATGTCCTTTTAATGACAAATCTCATCATTCGGGATATATTCAGTTTGTCGTCTGAAAACTCTTTCAATTTGGTACATTCTAAAATATTATCACCTGATATATACATGCACTTTACAGATAAATATTTAGCAAGCTCTTTGGCCTGAATCTTCTCTAAAGACTTTTTAAAAGTTCGTATTACATGTATTTGTGTTTATTTTGATAGTTTTGACAACCAATCTTTAGATGTTCATGCAGATGCTTGCTTTGAATGACTAAAAGGTAGGACATCAATATTTAAGGGATGCTGATATGTTTTCTCTTTTGTGTATTTAATACATCCAGACTTTAATATACATGTATCAATTTTTATACATTTTTACGGAACACACAATTGAAGGGTTTGTTACAGAGACGTTTTAACATTCTTTGATGTGCTTGAAAAAAAAAGATGGATTTGAGCTTTGGTTCCCATTTGTAGACCAAGATCAGGCTGCAATTATATGCATGTTATTTTCTCTACATTCTCCATGATATAATTTCATGCTAATGTGCGGCAGCAAAGGAATGACACTGTTTCACTATCTCTTTGCGCCTTCATTTCAAAAATGAGCACGGCATTCCGACAACCTTTTTAACCGAAAGACAAAATTTCAGACTGGTTCAAAATGAAATCATTTGCAGAGGACAAAGAAATAAAGAATGTCTTTGCAAAGGTAGAAAATATTGCGAGAAAAGGAAAACACGCCGGTTACTAGCATTTCTCATTTTTTCCAGTTTCAGAAGTCTGTTTCTTTGGGGGTCGTTAAAACTAGGGGTTGTGTGGTAGAGTTTTAACAGCATTATAAATAGATCGATAAGTTTATACATGTATTTTACGTGATTCAGTCTACTAAAAACCTAATAGTTTTTCCTAACATTAAAGATCAAGATAAGACTTCAAAGAAAGATATATACTGTGCTATACTTTGCAAACTGTTTTAGAAAGAAAGGAATAGTTTGATCCTGTTTTCTACTATACCTACTATACGCTAAGAGTTCTTGCCGAAACTGATCTTAAGAATTTGAAACTGCACCATGCTCTGGCAAAAGCGGGTCTGATGCATCTACGCCATGCATATCGCGTGAATCAACACAAAATTAGGGATCTATACAGCCCATATTGTCATAGAAGTGGCTCAATAATCTTGAGGTAGAACAGTCATTGAACATGCTAAAAATTCACAAAAAAAACCCAAAAAACCGAGAGGTCGACGCAGTTAATTTTCCACACTTCGTGCAGGTTGGTCTTCGTCGATTCTCCTTGTAGATGCATCAAACAATCTTTTACCAGAGAGCAACTTCTGTTTTTAAGTATATCTACGTTTATTATATACCAGTAATTTTTTCTGGATCCAATACAAACGTTGAATCGAACTGAATAAAACACACGACAGAAAAAAAATCTACACGCAGTGAAATACTGTCCCAAATCTGGTATGAGGACCTAATATTAATCCGCCATTCACGAAGACAAGAGTTACTACCATCCGCGCTGATTGATTTTCTCATTTTATCTACCGTTTTCAAATAAAATGTCAATAACTGCAAATCTTGTTGAAAGTTGTAGGTATATAATAAAAGGCGTATTGTGTTGTAGTAACTTTCATGGTGCTTGTATTTACTTCTCTCAGCGTAAGAAAATTTTGACATCGCGCGACATCAAATTTTCTTAAGCTGCACGAATTAATTACAAACACAAAGAAAGTCACTACAACATTATATTCCGTATGTATTCCTCTATATCACGTAAATAGTAATTGCTGTTTGGTAATTTCTTTATTGAATATGTTTTAAATCATTCCGAATGACGAATATGTCATATGAATGTGCTCATTGTTTATAACATTACATTCAGTAACAACGAATATGTTGTTTGCGTGTTACTTTTCTGTCCCGTTTTTTTTCCCTAATGCATGGCAAAGTGCCTAGGTAATCAGGTAGCTAAACAGCGTCTCGTTGTCGTTTAATCCTTCGATTAAATCAAGGAACAAACTCAAGATACACATGTAGAGATGTGTTTTTACATTGACGTTTCACACCCACTGACAAAAATGTACGCATTTTACTGCGTTTTGGAACTGACATCGCTGATGTGACGTTCGTAAAAAAAACGCACTGTGGAGGGTGCCTGTATTTAAACGTGCATATCTCCGAAACTATACATCATATCGATGAAAAATGATAAACACATCAGACAGAAATGAATCCCCTTTAGTAAAATGTAAAAAAACAAAAATCGAAAATTTTGGCCATAAGGCACCTTTTCCCAGATCCGCGCTCATATGTATTTGGACATCACTATGTCACATAATTATGAAAGTGATCAACAGTTTTGACACAGGTGTGTATGGACCATGAAAGGAGACCACAATAAAGTATGAGTGAAAGATTATTAGCTCCTGGACCCAGGCTAGGTGCAATAAGACATATTGTTTCCTTTCAGGATCACCGTTTACTCTGAAGAGTTCCATGAAGTATTCAACAGATGTTGTGCTGACATCAGAAGAGGAAAGCCTAGCCGAGTTTGTTGGGGGCCTGCCTTCTTCATCTGGGGATAGTTTTGAAAGACCACAGAAAAAGGTTGAGTGCTGAATAAAACAGGGCTTAGAATTAAAACTTTTAAGACTGTTTTGGTAGAATTTAACTCTTTATCACACAATCCTGACTTTTAACGACTCTGAGAAAGATGCCTTTTGAAAACATTGTAAGAAAAGGAGAAAATGCTGGTAACCAGCATTTTCTCCTTTTCCCACAATATTTTCTTCACTTCACAAAACAAATTTCAAATTTTCAGTCACTTTTTTGTTGTCTGCAAATGCTTTCAATTTGGACAAGCCTAAAATTGCGTCATTTGGTAAAGAGTTAAAAGATGTATTTGTCAGTGTAGATCCAACATTAGACTGCAGTTTTCATGCTGTCTGATCTTTATCTACAAGTCTGCCAAAAGATTTTGCATTTGGGCATCAAAATGTTGAAAGGTGTATAGGTGTAGCATGACAGAATTAATACTATTTTAGTAAATGAAGTGTTTATGCCATACTTGAACAATACTTCAGTCATTGTATGTGGGCAAATGCACCTATTGTTGCACTCTCAGTGTTTTTATAACCATTAGGGGCTGATTTAGTGACATTGACCATTTCAATTGGGAAGAGATAGCCTGAACGCTGATATTATATGGATATTTTGACCAGAATATGCTGCTAAGTAGCAGACAATGAAGACTGTATATCAGACTACATGTTCCGTACAGTGTGATCTAGGTCTATACTTTGCACAAAAGTTAGCTGCTGCCTAGTTCAGAGCTTTTGAGCTGGGCCAGTTCTACGCTCACAATTCTTTCAAAGCCCATGGCTATGATTCAGGCCCTCTGTCCATAAAAACAGATTTGAGACAGTGTAAATGAGAAGAAAAGAATGAGTCCTTGCAATATGAATTTCAATAATCAGACAAAAAAATTTTTCAAGGGATTTTGGGCTAGCATGCATGGATTTGAATCAAAATAGTGTGATATCTGGCCCTATTTGTCAACCCTTCACCAAACATTTCTAATGACCCTAGTGAAGATGACTAGTAAGAAGCAATTTCTCCTTTTCCCACAGTATTTCATAAGTTTTCTGTTAGGGTCGTTGAAATTAGGAAATGTTCTGTAAAGGAGGGTAATCAAAAGGATTTGCCCTTCTAATGCCTGCCAGCTCAACTCTTTTAACCACACGGCAAGATTCTTGACTTGTCCAAATTGAAAGCATTTACAGACATTAAAAATGGCCGAAACTATTGAATTTTTATTGGAAAGGATAAAAGATTTGAAAGGAAAAAGAGAAATTGAAGGTTTTCAGCATTTTTTTCTTTCTCACACTATTTTTTTCAAAAGCTTTTGTCTTCACGGCTCTTAAACTTGGGATTGTAAGGTACTGGGTTAATTCAAGTTTGAGTATTTGTGCAAATGTTGTTGTTTTTTTAACTCTTTATGACACATTTGAGTTTTAATAACCCTGATAAAGAAGACTTTTTAGAATTATGTAGGAATTAGAGAACATTAAATTTTCTCCTTTTCCTGCCTTTTACACCCTTTCAACCAATAGAACATTGCATCATTACACTGTTTAACTTGTCGTCTGCAAGGGCTATCAATTTAAACATTTTAACTCAAGATTGTATGGAAAAGGGTTAAGTGATAAACTTTCCAATTTGTCTATTCTACAGCCTGTAAAATCCACAGGAAGGCATACTCCCTCACCACCTGCTCCCTTTAGAGCACAGTCCCCAACACCACATGCGAGATCTGGTCGAGAAACTCCAAGAGGTCAAAGTAGATCTCACTCGCCCAAAAACAAGCCTCCTGTGATACGGAGAACACCGTCACCAAGTCCAAGAGCTTCCAGTCAGTCGCCAAACTTGAGAAGAAGATCTCCATCTCCAAAGTTGATTCGGTCTTATTCAGATGATTCTAATGTGGCAGATTCCCTTCAGAGTGAAATAGCAGAGGACTTCGATATAGGTGTAAATAGTAAGTATTTTTACTCTTTAAGAGATGACAATACATGCATTTCAGACTCAATAAAACTGAAGGCTTTTGCAGACAACAAATTTGATCAAGCTAAAATGGTGGGAATTGTGTTTAACTCTTTACCAAACGACAACATTTCAGTTTTGTCCAAATTGAAAGCAATTGCAG
This sequence comes from Tridacna crocea, assembly GCA_943736015.1. Classification (NCBI taxonomy): domain Eukaryota; kingdom Metazoa; phylum Mollusca; class Bivalvia; order Cardiida; family Cardiidae; genus Tridacna; species Tridacna crocea. The sequence goes on along the minus strand of OX031059.1, from coordinate 31,414,597 downwards.
ACAACAAAGTAAACATGAAAAAAAAAATCAAAATTGAAACTTGACTTTTGGAAGAGAAGAAAACATTGTGGGAAAAGGAGAAAATGCTGGTTACCAGCATGTTCTCCTTTTCTAACAATGTTTTAGAAGGCTTCTTCCTCTGGGTCATAAAGATCAGGGTAAAGGGTTAAAGGGGTGCAGAAAATTGTTGGAAAGGACATGTATTATCTTGAACAAGCATGCCTTAGATTAGATTATAGAATGCATTATCAAACAAAGATGCTTCAGATTGATGAATTTCACAATTTCTTCAGCATACCTGCTCTTGAAATTAGGCTTTACCAGCCTTTGTATTTGAATTATCTCAAATTAGAATGATCTTGGTTTTTACTGTTCAAGTTTTTCATGTGTTCATAAACTTTGCCACAGACAAAATTTTTTAGATTTGGCTTTGAAAAGTTTTCTTTCTCATGCTTGTTTAAAACCCTGGATTTGTTTCATCAAGAAAAAAATGGTTTTTAAAACTTGAGATGATTTAGTTGATATATTAGCCATGCTCTGCCAAAAGGGAATTCAAAATATCCTCCTGATACATTATACCAAACAAATTGTTACATAATTATGAATCCCTAAAGCTTTTTTTGTGTGTGTTATAACCAACTGAATTATGAGGAAAAGTGGTCCTTAGATATGCAGCAAATTTACCAATATAAAACATTTTCAAACAGGTTAACCTGCACAGACTATGGATAATGATGACTGTGGGTTGATACCTTTGTGGATGAATTGAACACCCTTTTGACAGAGCATGGCTGTAGTTGTAATTGTTACGTTAACCTGTACCTGGTGATCAAAATTTAAGATGCCTCTTTGTGCAAAGCATTTGCAGACAATGATTAGATTTGTCTCTGAAACATAAAGACATTAGAAAAGAAGAAAATGCTTGTTACTAGCATTTTCTACTTTCCCCACAATGTTTTCAAAACTCCTGTGTCTCAGAGTCATTAAAACTCAGGATTGTTTGGTAGAGGATTAGACATAGTTAAAAAACATTTGAAAAAAATCGAATTTAAAACAATGGTTTAAAGATAGAATTTGCAAAAATATGACACCATTATAATTATGTTAAAAATATGATCATATAATTTACCATATATCTGTATCCAGGTGGTTTTTCTTTCTATATGTACACTTAAATTGAAATGTTTTGTTAGCGAAGTCAGAAAGAAGCAATACAAACAAGAAGCGTGTTGGTAAGGGCAAAAGCACATCACTCTGCATACTCAATTTTCCATCTGCTTATTTTCTCTTTCTTTGTCTCTTACTGGTTTGTATTGTCCATCTCTTTCTCTGAAATTTGTTTTTTGTTTGTCTTCAAAATGTATACTATTTTTTTTTTTTTTTAATTCTTGTCAATATAAATTGTATTTATACTGTCATATGGTATAAACAGCTGAAGAAAAGAAAAAAAAGACAGATTTTTTTATACCGGTAATGAACTTTATGCTTAACTAGTCAAGAAAAGATTTGATTAAACAAAGAATTACTTCTCTAACTTATTTTCCAAGCATGTCTTTGATATATATCAACAAAATTAAGACAATTATAAAGTATAAAACTATAAAATGTTGATGCATTACAGTGATTTATTTCCTGTTACCCCTAGCATAGATTTTCATGCTATATTTTGTAGCCTAACCTTCCCATACAACACAATTCAAAGTCTTTCAAATTCAAAGCATCTGCAGACAACAAATTCAGAATTGGTACAAATGAGCTTAGGTTTTCTGATAGAGTAGAAAAAATTGTGGGAAAAGGATAAAATGCTGGTTACAAGCAATTTCTTTTTTTCCTGTATCCAAAAATCTTCTTTCCCAGGGTCTTGAAAACAGCTAGGATTGTTTGGTAGAAGATGAATGTAAGAATTATAAACAACAAGGTGAAATTGTTTGCTTTATGAAAAGTCCTTGTTCCACCATTGTTTTCTGAAGCAGTGTACAGTTGATACTCTATAGCATGCATTTTGCTGCAACTGGTTGAGCTGGAGCTTCCCTGTACTATGTTCTCAGTTCTAAATTAACAAAGTAATGAAGTAATGCCATAAGGAAAAGCTGCATCCAAATAAGTCTAAGTTAGGATTGAGTCTGATGAAAAAGATTGAAGAAAAGTCTGGATGTACTGATGAGTATTCAAACTGCAGTTCATTCTTACCAGATTTTGCCCCTTCAAAGCCAAAGTCTGTCATTTGAGCCACATTTGATATGTTGCCTGTCGTAACTTTTGACCTGTCAGAATTGAATACATTTAAGGAATGAAGAGAATTTTATTTTTTTCATGGAGGTATGAAAAAAAAAATCTAATCACACTGTATGAAACTGCAAAGCGCTTTCATACAGAAGTGTGATTAGGTTTTTTTTTTTTTCATACCTCCATGAACAAAAATAAAATTCTCTTAATTACTTTAGATTTAATATTACAGACAACATACACCCTTGGAAATAACTCGAACTGCATTCATTTTCTTTAGTTATAAATCTAATGTTGGAGTTTCTTAAGCCCTTTCCACTCATATTTTTATGGCGCAAGAATACAATAGGGGAGCAGTTTTCAGATCCCCAGTACAGAAAATTAACCAATAGAACAAATGTAAATGAGCAAAACAGCATGTAGGACCCGCAAAAGTAGTTCGGGCACAAGGTGATTCTTTTTTCTCATGGAGCTATGATAAAGTTTTTTCAGCCAATTGGAACTTGCCAATGTTCATGAAAACAACTGTTATTAAATTATTCACAGATGACATTAATGTGGCAAAACTATAGAATGAGATTCGTTTTTGAAAGAGATGTAAACAATCACGAAAAAGAAGAAGATTTTGTTTATCAGTTTTTTTCTCCTTTCCCAAATGTTTTCAAAAGCCCTCATCCTGACTATTGCTAAAACTCAGAATTGTGTAGTAAAGGTTTAAGTAATTGAAGGTATATGTTGACAGAATTAATGACCAATATTAAACATCAATCAAAGCAGCACTGACTTATTATTACCTTGTTATGTCCTTTTATTACTGCCAAGTGCTTTACATTGCTTTCAAGCTTTTGAATGTTTTCCTGCAGAAAAAAGCATTTTTCTCTGAAGAATCATCTTCCTGCAAAAGGGCTTTCTTTCATAACTAAAACCTATGTTGTAATGGATTTGGGATGAAATGTTGAAATTTTATCAAATGAAAGTTTAAGCAGGGATTGTAAATAGGATACCTGATGTAAGATTTATCAGCAATATTTGAATCGCTTGTTATTAACTCTTTACCACACAACCCTGACTTTCGGTGACCCTGAGAAAGTAAGCCTTTAAAAACATTGTGAAAAAAGGAGAAAATGCTGGTAACCAGCATTTTAACCTTTTCCTACAATGTTTTCTACCCTTCATAAAACGAATTTCAAATTTTTAGTCACTTTTATTTTGTCGTCTGCAAATGCTTTGGATGTGGACAAGCCTGAAATATTGTCGTTTGGAAATGAGTTAAGTTGTTCCTGTCTGAAAATTGGTCTTCTGGATCTTTTAAATGATTTTCATGTCTCAGCCATGTAATCAATCCTTTGCCAAACAATCCCTGATTTTCACGACGCTGAAAAAGAAGACTTTTTAAAACATTTTGGGAAAAGGAGAAAATGCTGGTTACTAGCATTTTCTCCTTTTCCCACAAAGTTTTATACCCTCCCAGAACAAAATTCTATTTTTGTGTGATGTTAATTTTGTCATCTGCAAATGCTTTAAATTTGGAACCAGTCTTAAATTTTGTCATTTGGTAAAGAGTTAAAACTTTACCACATAATCTAGAGTTCTAATGACCCTGAAAAAATGCTTTTTAAATTATCGTGGAAAAAGAAGAAAATGTCAGCATTCACCAAATTCTCCTTCAAAATCACTACTTGACTCACATTTGATTTGTCATCTGCTAATGCTTTCAATGTCATCAAGTTGAATTAAAATACTTGAGAGAATATTAATCATTGAAACTCAAGATACTCCTCTTTTCTTCCTGCGCTTTTTTTAATCATACATGTATGTCAAATTTCTTTCCTGTCTTTTTTCCACCATTATCAAAACAACAATACTCTGGGCACAGAGGTACTTCTTTCTGACAGTGAAGTTAAAGATCAGACTGCAACAGAAAAGGAACATTAGATATAGCTTGATTTGAAAAATAGTCCTGAAACTGCCAATGATATGATCTGTGTGGCTGCCTGAAAATCGTTATCACACTCATCCAACAATCTTTAGGTTCTAGTGGGGTGCTTTTGGTGCATTTTGACTTATTTGTGTGCATGTTTATATTTGTTTGTATTTGTTTGTGTTACAAAATTATGTATTTTTAATTTCTATATATGTCAGTGTATACTTTTTCTGTTTTTTGTTGGATATATTGCAATTTCTCTGTGATTGTTTTTATGTACACTAGTAGTATAGAAGAACTCTCTTTGTTTTATTGAGGCTAAAGGAAAGAAGGGTTGTTAAAAGCTTATTACCAGGGTACCATAGGTATTATGCTTTAAAAGAGGTTTGTTTGATTGTAGTACAGTATTTCTATTTCCTATACCAATACAGGGGCATTAATATGAAATAGACCGCAGTTATCATTAGGTACAAAAAAAAGCCACTGTAAATCTTACAGTCTTCCAAAATAATCTTATACCCCCATTCCACTAGGCCACGATCTACGGTGCTCTGTGCACTCACACAGAGTGCCATAGATCACCTCAGATCGCTGCCGGATTGGTGGTTATGAGGACACTCCAGCTCAGATAACAACCAGATGATGCTCTGCTGGAGATCAGGTAACGACTATTGAGATCCAATACATGGTCACTATCATAGCCTCGTAAGGAGTTGAGACCTTATATGACCTATTTTCGCTCCGTTAGCGACCCCAAGCTTTGATGCCCCTTTCGCTCCTTCCCCTTGGTGGCAAACTGTAGTTAAAACTTTTGACCAAAGAAAAAATTCTACCTGCACCTAATGGTTTCCAAATGCGAATTGATGATATGATAACTTTGTAGGGTTAAAGTCCCTCTGTGCTCAAGGCATTTATATGGTATGGATCATAAGAGAGAAAGGTTCAGATACAAGGAAATCCAAGTGCAAGCCCCAAGCTCTTCTTCGAATAGACCTCCTTGGGTCCTTAACCTGCTCAGTATAAAGCACCGATGCATGCAAGGCTACCTTTAGGTTCAAAACCAGTTCACCTCTAGTTGGGTGGGAAAGACAAGGTGTATCAGAAAGGTCCTGGTTTGGCTGGGTATCAAACCTTGGGCCTCAGGATTGATAGTCCTGCATTTACCGCTGCCCTGAAATGATGATAGCCGAGATAGACACTAATTTATATAAACCTCCAAGAACGTGATCGGAGCACCATCATATCGCCACTTGATCATAATGGAGTGCCACCATATCACCACTTGACCGTATCAGAGCTCTATCATATCGCCACTTGATCATATCGGAGTACCATCATATAGCCACTTGATCACAACACATCGCCACTGCATCTCTAACGGTCACTATCAGATCACATCAAAGTGTGATGACCGACATGCTGGCAAACATTTTGCGCTCTTGAGCGATCCGATAGCACCCCAGTTACAATGTTTATGTTTAAGTTGCATTTCGATAGCGATTTAAGTGATTAAGAAGCGATGTGATGGCGTTCTGAACAGATCGCCCCAGATCTTTGTGCAAAGTAGTAGATTGATGGCCATCTTGGAGATCCGTTGAAGATCTGTTTGCATTCTTGGCGCTCTTCATGGCGATCTACGGTGCTCTTTGAGAGCATTGCAGATCGCGGCCAGGTGGAATGGGGGTATTAGTTTGATATAAACCTTAAAATCTTTCAAAGTTTGTATTTCTTAAACCACACAATACCAAAGCTGGAAATCAGCATTTTCTCCTTTTCCAAGCAGTTTTCTACCGTTTCACAAACAAAAATTTTAATTTGAATAACATTTAATAAGGTGCATAGTCTTACAGTTTGGACCAGTTTAAAGTTTCGCTGTGTGGAAATGAGTTAATTGTGGCCATGTCTGTTGAAAAAAGTTATAAGATCTTTGTCAAAGAACTTTCCTTGTTAATAATTTCGAACATTATTTACTCTTATTCTGCTCAATAAGTGATATCAACCCATTAACACACATTCCCTACTTTTGATGACCCTGACAAAGAAGCCGTTAGAAAACATTGCAGGAAAAAGAGAAAATGCTGGTAACCAGCATTTTCTCCTTTTCCCACAATGTTTTCCATCCTTCATAAAACAAATTGCAAATTTTCAGTCACTTTTATTTTGTCGTCTGCAAATACTATCATTTTGGACATACCTAAAATTTTGTAGATTGGTAATGAATTAAACTTTCAAATTGATTGTAAAAACCCAGGTATTGCTATTTCAAGGTTATTTCTCAGTGAAAAATATATCCTAATGGGAGAGTGAAAAGAGAGTGAAGATCCAAGATCAGACTGCACAATATGTGTAGTCTGACCTTGTTCTGCATTATCCGCAAAAGATTAGTGAGTCGCTCTAAGCAGCCAAAGGGTTAACTTTTACCAAACGTTCAAATTTTCCTAATAATCCTATGGAAAATTTTGAAAACATAGAAAAGAGAAACTGCTCATCACCAGCATTCTCTATTTTTTCCTAAAATGTTTTTTGCACAAAATGCACTAGATTGATAACCTTAAAGTGTGTTCAAAAGTTTAGTAAAAAAAAAAAACTAATCTGTACCTGGTAACTTATGAAACTGTTTTGTACAATAATTTGTAATTACCGGTATCTCCCACTTTTTGTTTGTGTTTTTGTGTCATTTTCATATAGTGTCATATGCCTTATCTCTTGTACAAAAAAGATTCTCATTCATAATTTGGTTTTTTTTTTTTTTTTTTGTAAATATAGAAAAAAAAAAGACCTTTTTCAATTTCTTCTATATTTTTACAGTTATAATGGACCTGGAGGACCTTGGAGGTGTGGACTCTGATGACAAGTTACCACCCCCAGAAACTGTGACTCCAACTTCAGATAGAGATTCTCCCTTCAGAGCATCTGTGAGAAATGTTACTAGAGAAGAAAAAAGAAAGAATAAGGATAAACAATCCAAAACTGCTTCAAAGATTTCTGGGAAAGCTTCATCTCCATTTAGAGCATCAAATGAAAGAAACACATCTCCATTTAAAGCGGAAGTCAAACCTGAAGAGGAGTCTCCTTTCAAGGCTAAATCTAAGGGCTCTGTATTGAAATCTTCCAGGAATGATACCTCTTTCAAAGCAGGGAATAAGGAGAATCAGTCTCCTTTCAAGGCAGAAAAAGACGAATATCAATCTCTTTTCAAGGCTGGAAAAAAAGAAAACCAGTCTCTTTTCAAAGCTTCTGATAAAAAAGAGGGCCAGTCTCCTTTTGCTGGAAAAACTAAAGGCACAGAATCACCATTCTTAGCTAAATCGGGAAATTCTCCTTTCAGAGCAAGTAACGAAGGCTCTATTTTTAAATCATCGGAGTCAAAATCTCCATTTAAAGTATCGTCAAGGTCACCTTCACCAGATAAAGATAGATCAAGCCCATCATTCAAAGCGAAAAGCTCTTCTGGGAAAAGAACTAAGAAAAAACAGGATAAGAAATCAGGAAAGAAAAAGGGCAAAGTGAAAAATGACAAGTCGCCAGATATATTCAGTGCCCTCGGGATTCAGACTGTAGAGGATTTGCTTGGTCCTTCAGTGAAAGAGACGGAGAGTGCTATTACTGTGACAGAAGTTGATGACAATGATGTAAGAAGTGAAGTATCAGAGGAAATTAAAACTGAGAAACCTAGTGTGTACAGCTACAGTCAAAGGTTTGACAATTCTGCCACAGAAATAGTCTCAGAAGTTATAGATGGAACAAAATACTCTGTAATGCCTTCTTACACTGAAGAGTTTGAGAGCATATCTGAAAAAATAGGTCCAAGTCTTGACAAGGGTAGATCATCAGCCTCAGATATTCCAACAAGATATAGTGGTGAGGAATCTGTACTGGATGAATCAGACTTTTATGATAGTGATGACAGTAGAACAAGGACAGGGTCTGGATCAGATACAGAGTTAAAGACAAGAGGTCAGAGCGAAAGATCAGCTTCAGAAGATGAGTCCACTTATACAGAAGATTATGAAGATTATAGTAAGAGGTGAATATTTCTTTCTTGTAACTCTTTTGCAGTTTTGTTTCTACAAAAAAGGAATGACAACTATTTACCAAGCAATCCTGTGATTTAACCCTTTACCAAACAATCCCTGGTATGTACGATCCTGAGATAGAAGCCTTTTGAAAACATTGTGGGTAAAGGAGAAAATACCAGCATTTTCTCCTTTTCTCACATGTTTTCTACCCTACTGGAAACAAATTTCAATTTTTCAGTTATGTTTATTTTGTCGTCTGCAAGTGCTTTCAATTTGGACCAGTCTAAAATTTTGTCATTTGGGAAAAAGTTAATGTCTATGAGGAAGAATGCCTATAAAAAATATAGTGAGAAAGAGAGAATCTTGGTCAGCAAGTTTTTCCTTTGCCACAAAATTTCTTATCAGGGAGAGCCATATTTAATCCATCATCTGCACTCTACAGATACTTTCAATTTGGAAAAGTTAAACAAAAAAATAGTTTGTAAAGATGTAACTCTCTACCAAAAGCAAAATTTAGCCTCTACCAGATCAAAAGTATAAGCAGAAGACTAATTCATGCAAGCTCAAAAGATGGTTTCCTTCTTTGAAGAGGCAGAAAATATTATGGTAAAAGGAGAAAATGATGGTGACCAGTATTTTCTCCTGTTGCCACAATGTTTTCAAAAGTTTTCTTCTTCAGGATCATTTAAGATAGTGGACCCATAATACTTCTAGTGCAGCATGGCATAAAATTTCTTGACAGTTGATAAAGAGAGATTTTATACAGATATAATAATTTTGCACATTTTTTAACAGACCAGAAATTCCTTTGATGTCTATCTTGAAATTATTTGTTGATACTTTTGTTAGTTATCAGAAAAGGAAGGTAATCATCATATCCCTTTGTAATGAGAATATAGTGGTTTTAGATTTATAAATGATAATTCTAGGAAGGACAAAAAGGAAAATGTGGCTTGGTGAAAGAAGTGCAATAATACTCATTTCTATACCCCCGCAAAATGTATGTTTTTTGGGGCATACTGGAATTAGCCTGTCTGTCCGTGTGTCTTTCTGTGTGTCCGTCAATGTGTCCATCGGTGTGACTGTCTGTGTACAAAATACTTGTAATTTTGTGTTGTAAACTACTCCTACAGTTTTCCTTCAATTGTCTTGAAACTTTGCACATATACTGATTATATATTGAAGTTTTGCAAGATGCAATTTTCAAGTGCCAACTCTTTCTTGTTGAGGAATTATCTACCCTAGAATTTGGCAGTTTTTTTTTTTCTGTCAAAGTGCTGGCTGGGGTAACAAGTCACATACATCTTAGCAAATTCTGTAGGATAACATCATAGTGGAAATAGCTGTTTTCTATTACTGGTCCACTATGTTAAACACAGGATTCTTTTGTGAAAGCCAAGCACAATGTCATCTAAAAAGCTGTACCTTGTGCTTTGTTGTTCCAGCCTTGTGCCCACTTCAAGGTCAGACCTAACTCCTTTACCTAAGCGTGGTATGAAGTCGACAGAGGTTCAGACACCAGTAGATGGTATACAGTATGGATGGAACCCCATGGGATCAGGGCTTTCATTTCCAGGCATGCCATATGGGCTACATTTTGTAGATCCTACCCCCATAGCCACACATGTTGTTTCAGCAGATTCACTTGAAGGTAAGTCATTTATTTGGTTTCTAACTTTACCAAACACTAGAGTCAAGGATTTTTCAAATCCAAACTATTTACAAATGACAAATGAAATGTAGTTAAAAGTGACTGAAATTATTTATGAAAAGTTACAAAACATTGTGGGAAAAGGGGAAAATGTTAGTAAGCAGCCTTTCTCCTATAGGTCTTCTAAAAAAAACTTGGGATTGCAATGTAGAGCTAAACTCTTACCAAACAACAAGATTTTAGACGGGTCCAAACTGAAAGCATTAGCAGGTCACAAAAAATTTGACTGAAAAATCAAAATCTGGTTTGGGAAGGGTAGAAAAAGTCTACGTCATAGCATACGTCATTGGAGACATTTTAAATCCGCTATTTTAGAGTTTTAAAAGGTAGGTTTTTCAGCTTGTACATTATCGTTATTGAAGATCTGTCCAAACAAAGCAGTGCATATGGTACCTGACAACTTCCTTTGTTAGTATATATTGATATTTTGTTCATTAGTTTTGTTGTTTTTGCAATTACCTCCGCACAATTTTCGAAGCCGGTGACACATGTGCGATATAAAAATAGATGTTGTATACAATGCCGAAGAATTGTGTTGAAGTGTAGCACTAACAACATTGTTTCATGGCATTTTGATTTCATGAATAGGACAAATATATTTACTGTCACCAGATGAAGTAGGTATTCTAAGTAAATTTTAGATATATATATCTTTTTAAAGTAATTAATCTGCACTTTGCGCACAAAATGGCGACTATTCCGACATCTGTCATGACATAGGTTGTCACCCTTGAATGCTAAATCATTACATATTTTTAAAATGTTTACAGCAATGACTGCTTACAGTCCAGCCATGTTGGCCTTACATGACATGCTAAGATCTCAGTATGACTTGACAAGGGAGTTCTTAGAAACCCAGAGAAGGCTTCATGAAGAGTTTACCAACAATATTGAGTCAACATTCCATTATACAACATTAGCAGATGCTAAAAAGGTATGAGCAAGATTTTGATGATTAGTTTGTATCTCTTTTAGGATTGAAACACATTATGTAAATGTGAAGCTTTCACCTAAACTATCTTGTCCTAAGCTTTAACTCTTTACCTTACAATCCTGAGTTTTAACGACACAGAAGAAAAAAGCCTTTTGAAAATATTATGGGAAAAGGAGAAAATGCTGGTAACCAGCATTTTCTCTTTTCCATACAATGTTTTCTTCCCTATCTGATATAATTTTCTAGAGTTGAGCAACATAAAAATTGTGGTCTGCAACTGCTTTCAATTTAGATTAGTCACATTTTTTTGTATAGTAAAGAATTAAACAAACCAAACACAAAAATTAAGAATTGTCCAATTTGAAAGCATTTGCAGACATAAAATCAAATATTCAAATACAACTCGAATGATAGAGCTTGTACTTGGGATGGTAGGAAAAATTGTTGTAAAAAGAGACAGACTTACCTTACGTACTTTTTTTTCTTCATCTTACTTTGGCAGAATGGTTAAAACTTAGCAAAGAAGGGCTTTTATCATTGTGAGAACGTAACTGGATTTTCCTGTTCTGGTTCGGTAAAGCTGATATTTTTTACTATTGACACTTTAACAAACAACAAAGTTTTAGTCTGGTTCAAATTGAAGGTATTTGCAGATGACAAATCAAAGGTAGTCCAAGTGGTAAAATTTGTCCTTGATGGAGAGGAAAACATTTTGGGAAAAGGAGAAAATGCTGGGTTACCAGCATTTTATCCTTTTCCACAATGTTTTCAAAAGGCTTCTCTTCTTTGGTCGTGAAAACCAGGGTTTGTTTGGTAGAGTTGACACATGGCCAATTATGATCATGTACATACTCTTGAATAAAAATTCTGATAATGTACAGACTTTTTCATAAAAATTCTGAAACAAATCTTACTTTGTTTGTAAATGTTTAAAGGTGGGTATTAAGATTTACACCAAATTAAAAAAAATATGTATCACTGAAATTTATATGAAAAAACAATACAAACAATCAATAATTAAGAATCATATTATGACCAAAAAAAAATTTTTTTGATGGTTTTCCCTTAACTCTTTACCACACAATCCCGACTTTTAATGACCCTGAGAAAGAAGCCTTTTGAAAACACTGTGGGAAAAGGAGGAAATACTGGTAAACAGCATTTTTTCCTTTTCCCAAAGTGTTTTCTACCCTTCCCAAACCAAATTTCAATATTTCAGTTTACTTTATTTTGTCATCTGCAAATGCTTTCATTTTGGACCAGTCTGAAATTTTCTCATTTGGTAAAGGGTTAAAAGGCTACATAGCCTCTAAAGCTATGTTTAGATTTCGCGCCAAAAATTTTAAAAAAGCATTGTGGGTATGTTAAGTGACTGGCACATGACTCATGACACTTAAATTGCATAATATAACAAACATGTAATTATTTTCTGTAATGTCTTCTTCGTATGCTATGTTTGAAGCTTCATCTGTGTGTTTCAGGTATGTAAACGAGCAAGTTGCTCATGTAGAAATAGACTGTGTTTCCCTTTGGTGTTGACCTGGGCTGTAGTAAATCTCTAATTTCTCTTGTTGCCAGATGGTTTTTGACTACTGGGGTTTTATGAATGAAAATTGTAAGGCTTTGGGAGTATAAGAATGATTTTTTTTGTATTTCTGTAAAATTTTTGTCCCAAGATCTGAAGGGCCACCTTTAAGCTATTGCAAGCACTACATTTCAATTAAAATTATCTATCTGTATGATATCCTTCCAGTTTATCAAAAAGAACAAGAAGAAGAAACTCACTTTCAAAGAGGCACTCCAGCTGGTCGACTTGGAGATGGCAGAGAAGAGATGAATATATCTCTCACAACAATCTCATTTGGGATTTCATTTAGGACATGCATCCTCATATTCTACAGGAAGTCTATCAGGACAAGTAACTTGGTTTAGATGAACTTTTTGCCAAACAGGCAATTGAATACCCTATTAAACAATCTTGTGTTTAACTCATTACCAAACGACAATATTTTACGCTTGTCCAAATCGAAAGCATTTGCAGACGACAAAGTATAAATGACTGAAAATTTGAATTTTGTTTTGTAAAGGGTAGAAAACATTGTGGGAAAAGGAGAAAATGTTGGTTACCAGCATTTTCTCCTTTTCCCACAATGTTTTCAAAGGGCTTCTTTCTTGGGTTTGTCAAAAGTAGGGATTGTGTGGTAATGGGTTGATGACCAAGAAGAATGAGGCTATTAAAACATTATGGGAAAAGGAAGAAATGTCAAGTTCCCGCTGTTTGAGATACTGATTGTTTGTCACGAGTAAATGCTTTGTCCTCTTGTAAAGCTTTAACCTTCTACCTCACAATGACAACTAATAATGCCTCTGAGAATTAATCCTTTTGAAAACATCATGAGAAAAGGAGAAAATGCTGGTGAACAGCCTTTTCTCCTTTTCCTACCATGTTTTTTACTCTATAAAAGAAAAGTTAAGCCACACTGAAATTGTCGTCTGCAAGTGCTTTCCAAGGCTGAAATTTTATAGTCTGGTAAAGGGTCAAGATCTCTTTGACTCAAACAAAATTGCTTATAGGAAGCAGCTGTTCCTCCTCCTATGTGCACTGTAACAGTGTATTGTTCTCTGTTTTACTTGAAGAATTATCTGATATGGCCATATGGGTTCAGTAATACAAAATAAAGAACGTGACGTAATAACATGAATTTTGAAAGAATATACATGTATGTACACTGTGCAAAAAGATGGAAATGCTTGTAATAAACAATTTCCAATGTTATACAATGTTTACTTTAAGTAATAATCTTCTTCCTATCGTGGTTTATCGTTCAATAGACCACAGTTGTGAGTTATGAGGCACAATAAATAATCCACGAGGGTGCCTCATAACTCACAACATGGTTTATTGAACGATAAACCACCATAGGAAGAAGATTATTTTGATTCTAGCATGGCCAATTCTTAATGAAAGGAAAACAAGTTCAAACTTGGAGTAAACAGACGGATGAAGACTGATGTTCCATTGAATAACCCACTCATTGAATGATGTCACTCAATATAGAATGATCTCACTCTGCATGGATTGTCACAGATTTTACCATGTTTTCCTTTCACAGTGTTTTTAGAGCCAAGTTTGCGTGTCATGATAGAATGTTCTGTGAAATACAAATTCATTATTTCAGCCATGTATGTCACCTGCAAATTCTTTCATTTAGAATAAGTCTTACATTTACATAATTGTCATCTGGTAAAGAGTTGAAGGTAATCTAATTCATTAGCAAATGACAAAATTTGAGCCATGCTCTGTGAAAGGAGGACATAATGCATCTGCAAAAAGTATCGACTCAGGTCAGCCTGCACAGTCCTCGCAGGCTACCCTAGGCTGAAACTTTCCACCATTGATCAATTTTCTGCATGTCCAAAGATCACTGTACCCCACGATTTCATTTGTTTGATAGACAAAATGAATTCTATTGATCTATGATTATGTGATGGGTTGCTTGGTATCATGCATAATGGGGATACCTTAAGCCCCGGTTTGCCAGAGCATGGCTCATTTGTATTTGTCCATTTTGAAAGAACCTGCAGACCACAAATTAGAAGCCGTTGAAAAGTTATGTTTTGTCTTTGTAAGTACAGAGAGTCCATCTTCGCAAGCCAAGGCTGACGATTCACTACGTTACTCTAGCCTTGGCGGATCAAGCTTGATTTTTACATTCCCCTGATACGCTTTTTCATTGGATGCAGCCAGCTCTAGCTGCAACGCATGAAATCGCTCGTAGCATTTCATCTTTGATAAAAATAGAATAAGGTCGCTATCTTTCAAATAGAAGGTAAACATGGAAACCCACGTGGATGCTGCTTATCGCTTCATGTGTATTTGTAAGCTGTTTGTAAAACCATATTTCAATGGCTTTTAGAAATATGATGTAAAGGGGGGTAATAACCTGCATCCAATAGAGGGCACATCGCAGGAATCTCGAAATCGGGCTCAATCAGCCAAGGTAAGATTCACGTAGTGATCATAACCTTGGCTCGCGAAGATGCAGAGAGTCAGGCAGGGTAGCTAAGTTGTTAGTGTATCTGATGTGTGACCTGTTGCTTGTGAGTTTAATACCCATTTGACTTTCTTTTCCGCAATTCTTTGCCTCTTACCTCTGGTAAGAATGAGGAAAGTAGTGACTGGGAAAGAAACTTGTATCAGTACTGGTATCAGAAAACAACAAAACACATTTGTAGGTACACTGACTGCTGTGATTTGACCAAAGCTGTTAAAACAATGTTAAACTGATACAACCCATCATGTAAGGACCGGAAAAAATTGTGGGACATAGAGAAAATGCTATTTGCTAGCATCCTTTTCTCCTTCTTCCACAATGTTGTCAAAAGTCTTCTTTCTTAGGATTGTTTCAACTTAGTAAAGAGTTAAGGAGTGATGGAAAGTTATGAGGTACGTAAACAAAGAAGGATATATTTATCAGCAGT
Organism: Tridacna crocea; assembly: GCA_943736015.1. Taxonomy (NCBI): domain Eukaryota; kingdom Metazoa; phylum Mollusca; class Bivalvia; order Cardiida; family Cardiidae; genus Tridacna; species Tridacna crocea. Next base: position 31,399,301 of record OX031059.1, on the reverse strand, counting down.
TAATTTGCTGAAATTCTGTGATAGAATTTTTTTTAAATATTTTATAAAAAAATAATTAAAACATAGAGCATTTGATGGCATCATCTTTTTTTTTACTGTCTCTTTTCTTGGTCATGTCCTTTTACAGAAACTAGAGGGAAAACTTTTACATGATTGCTTTTTAATAAGCTAAACATTTAACTTGCCTATATCGCTTTACCACACAAACCCAAGTTTTTACAACCTCAAGGAGGGCTTTTGTATGTAAACATTGAGGGAAAAGAAGGAAATACTGATTACCAGCATTTATCCATGTCCCACAATGCTTTTTAACCTTTAAGAGACTAAAGTCATCATTTTTACCACATTTTTATGTCGTCTGCAAGGGCTTTCATTTTTGACAAGTGTGGTATATGGTCGTTTAGTTAGTAGTTATACTGTTGGAAAGAAGAATAGGTTGGACTTGGTTTAGCCCCTTCTTGCCAAACTACTTTTTTTTTCATGTCTGTCCTGTTGACAGCTTTTGAAAACTTTGGAAAAAAAAGAAAGAACAGCCAGAAACATGCAATACCTCCTTTTGCCTCCAGTGATTTCTTTACAAGTGATGTAAAGTGTTTTTTATCACCTCAAATGTCTCTTTAGTGGTCTCATTTACTATGCAGACTGAAATTGACTCTATAACATACAGGCCAGTTCTACAACTTCCATGAATGTTTTATGAACAAGACCGGTGGCAAATAGGATTGAAGAAGTTTTGAATTTTTTTTAATCAGTTCCTTGTTACCTTCAGAGAAAAAGTGACTTCCACAATGTCCTTGTACAAATATTTATACTCAACATGAGTTAAGCTTTAATGCATAAACTCTTTCCCAAATGACAAAATATTAGACTTGTCCAGACAAAAAGAAATGTTTGGGCAAAACTCAATGTAGCTCAAATGATGGACTGTGATTTTTAAAGCCTAAAAAATATTGTTGCAAAACTGACTTTGTAATGAGAAAACATGCATAATGACACTGGTGACATGTACCTTTGGAAGTGTTAGTGTATTACTTGAATTTCTGAAGTAGTCGTGACTGAACAATAGAAATAAGTCCTCAAAAGACTGGATGAAATGATAACGGAGAGAACAATTGTCTGCAAATTTAATATGTTTATCTGTCATTTGCTCATGCAGAACAAGACTGGTATCAAAACAAAATATACAATACAACTTAGGTAAAACATCAACTGTATAATAATACGAAATTAACATCCACAGTACACATGTAAAATAAGTCTTGACTTAGGGGACCCGAGGGATTCGTAGGGCAAAATTTTGAAGCCCCCTTTTCTAAACCAGATACCCATTGCCCTTTATAAGACCACAAACATTTAGAACAATCCATACCAGAACATTTGTAATTTGTTTTGCAGGTCTAATGATGGAACTCATTTTTGACAAGGTAGAAAACTGGAAAAAGAAGAAAATGCTGGACTTTTTTCCCCTCCATGTCTTCATAAGCCTTCAACAGGACCTTTAAGCCTTTACCACAAATCCTAATGGTAGAGACACTGAGGAAAAAAAACTCTGAAAGAAAACTTTATGGGAAATACAAGAGAAGCCAGGTAACCAGCATTTTCTGATTTTCCGAAAATGCATTCTATCACAAATCCCACCATATCTTATTTTACACACCCTGTGTCCACTTTCAATTTTGACGAGTTTAGGATTTTTTTAATAGGGCAAATGCTGAACTCTTTACCCCTTTTATCCCATTTTTTTAGGTCTCAGGAAAATGGCGTTTGAAAATGTTTTGGGAAGGGAAAAAAATGTTGGTTACCAGCATTTCCTCCTTTATCCAGAATAATATCTACTTAATCCATTACCACACAATCCCTACTTTTGACGACCCTGAGAAAGAAGCCTTTGGAAAACATTGAAAAAGAAAATGCTGGTAACCAGCATTTTCTCCTTTTCCCACAATGTTTTCTACCCTTCACAAAACAAGTATAAAATTTCCAGTCGCTTTTATTTTGTCGTCTGCAAATGCTTATGAATTGGACAAGCCTAAAGTATTGTCATTTGGTAGTGAGTTAATTCAACACAAATCGCACCATCTGAGCCATGCGAATTCTGTTGTATTTAACAGTTACTGTTGTATGCAATTCAATTTGGACCAGTCTAAAATTTTACCATGGTTCTGATTTCAAACATGACTACATAATAATGCTTCTGACAGAAACATAACCTGTGATGTCTAAAAAAATATTTTACTAGTAAATGACAAATTTTTAACACTCCACCCTGTTTGCCATAATTGTTTGTCCTTCGAAATATGAATATCTATATTTGAACTTTCACAGGGCACTAAATACCAATATTATATTTCATGTGTCTATCTTTAGAAATTTTATGGGTAAAGAGATGACATAATTTAAGCTGGGGGAAATTCTTTCCCCATCACAGTGAATATTTTCCTCCTGCAGAAAATCTGGTTAATTGACTTGAGATCACTAGTTTCAAAAGTGGCATTCGTTGACAAAATAATCAGCTTGTGGTTATTATGGGGAAATATTTTCCTCAAAAGGGAAAGGTATGCGAAAATAAGGAGTGCTGCAAGGCACTCCTTTTTTTCGCATACCTTTCCCTTTTTTCGGAAAATGTTTCCCCATACTAACCACAAGCTGATGAAATGAACTCCATATTTAGAACTTTCCCAGGCCACTAAATACCATTTTTTTTTTTTTTCGTCGGTGGATAAAAAAAAAAATTCTTTACCACATAACAAAATCTTAGATATGTCCAAGTTAAATGCATTTGCAGACATTGGTATATATCTATTCCTGTACAAAGTTGCGGCAGTACTTTTTACAATTCTTACCCTACTTTCACAAATAATATTAATTTGCATTTTTCCAAAACAAGGGAGATATCCATGGAATTCTTCTTCATAATTCAAACTAAACAATAATCCTGAAATAATCAAGATTCTTTGTGAGACATATCTATAAAAGTAAAATGAAAGTATGATGTTTAAGTAGTGACAATCAAGAAATTGGAGCAATAAATGGAGGTTTTGCCATTTTTGAGCCATTTTTTCAAGTTGTCAATTTCTGAGAATTGCCTGTAAAAAAGACCTCATGATACAGACCCAATGCCCAGCTATATTTATTTTTACTGTGAGAAAAGATGCAATTCAGTTGACAAAAAAATATGTGTAAATAGAGATATGACGGCTTAGAAAGATACTGAAATATGAATATTGAAACTCCTTTGTAGTTTGGTGAGGAATAAAATACATATGAAATGAACACTAACCTCACAAGAAAATGCCTCTCTTTCCTCACCATTTATCATTTTGTGGATAAATACCAGTAGTTTGAGTATTGGGGAAAGGATTATGAAAGATTAAATTTCGAAAAACAATAAAAATAGGTCCATTCTCCATTACATTAATTTGCTGTATGGCATGCATCAAGCCCCTCAAGTGTTGATTAGCTAGTGGTAGCAGCCCTTACACATAGTGGTTTTACTCCTTACCACACAATCCCTACTTTTAACAACCCTGAGGAAGACGCCTTTAGAAAACATTGTGGGAAAAGGAAAAAATGCTGGTAACCACCATTTTCTCCTTTTCCCACAATGTTTTCTACTCTTCACAAAATAAATTTCAAATTTTCAGTCACTTTTATTTGGTCGTCTGCAAATGCGTTCAATTTGGACTAGTCCAAGATATTGTCGTTTGGTAAAGAGTTAATAAATAAGCATAAAAATATGACAGCAAGGGTCTGCGAAAAAAACATGTTCTTTATTAACCTTTATCCAGCTAAATAACCAAGTAAAAGTTTCAAGTCAATAGTAAAAACACAAATATTGTGATCTAATAGTTATGTTTTCGGTATATGTAATAATATGTCCTCATTAGACAGTGTAGGCGAAGATCAGAATGCACATTCTGTGCAGTCTGATCTTGACCTACACTGTCTGCAAAAGGTCAGTGAGTCTCATTTAGCAGCCTAAGGATCAACAGCAAATTAGCATCTATTCATTCTTTTTCAATATCAAGAGGTAGGCCAGAACACAGCACATTCGGCAAAGCCGAAAAAAAGGTTTCTTTATCTAAAGCTTTGTGCTCTCAGGTACGGGTTCCCCTTTGGATTGTAAACAACTACACAGTGTTTGAAGTAAAAAGCATAAATCAAAGTGGATATTTTAAAAAATACTGAAGATTTTTCATCATGATGATATTGACCCTGACAAATCTTTGACAATACCTTGACATTTTCATCGAAAACCACCAAGCCAAAACTGAGCTTGCATTAAAGGTAATGGGTTTAACCCATTACCACACAATCCCTACTTTTGACGCCCCTGAGACAGAGGCCTGTAGAAAACATTGTAGGAAAAGGAGAAAATGCTGATAACCAGCACTTTCTCCTTTTCCCACAATGTTTTTTACCCTTCACAAAACAAAATTTTTTATTTTGTCGTCTGCAAATGCTTTTGATTTGGACAAACCTGAATTTGTGTTGTTTGGTAATGAGTTAAAGGTAATGGGTTTAACACTATTAAATATTTCACTGTGTAAGGCTAAGCACACAATTCCAAGTATCAATGACCTAGAGGAAGATTGTTTTTGAAAACACTGTGGTCAAATAAATTCATGACGACCACCATTTTCTCTTGTTCCCACAACGTTTTCTACTCTTTCATGGAAAAATTCCTCCATTTGCACCTCATTTGTCTTTCGTGATTGCTTTGGATTTGAACAGATATAAAACTGTGTTGTTCGGTAAAGAGTTAGGACACTATCTGCTGCAGACAACTTGGCAAACATCTCTGTCCAGTACACATGGGTTGCAACACGCCAAAAGGGCCATTCTGACATTGGCGTAAAGTGTTATCTCTGATCGGCCTGTGCAGTCAGCACAGACTGATCCAATACGAGACACTGTTTTTATTCAATTTTCTGTTTTGCTTAAGTCTACTGAGGAACAAAACCTAATGTAGACGTACAGCACCGTCTCTGATAAGTCTGCATAGTCTGATCCGAGATGACACTTTATGCATATGTCCAAATGACTTTTTTTGTCTGTTGCAAGCCATATAACCAACATGAATTGCAATTAATTCACATATGACACATACTCTGGCAAAAGGAGGCCTCATTTCATCTCCCTGATGCATTAACCCTTTACTCCATAGATAATCATTTCTGCATTGCTTGTAGGAGCCTTTGGAAAAAAATTGCATCAAAAGGTGAAATTGCTCGTGACGAGCAATTTCACCTTTTGTCACAATGTTTTCTACACTATCAAAAGGTTTCATATACACATAAGAAACAGCTTCATCATTGCTGTTATTTAGGGTCAATTTGAGATATCATAGAAATGCTTTGTGGGGTAAAGGGTTAAAATACGCAAGTCATTACATGATTTGGGATTACTCATTCCAACTTTTTCTGAAAAATTATTGAATCCCAAGATAGAATGGTAGTTGGATATGCTGAAAATTGGCCAAAAGCAGAAAGTATCATCCCTCGGCAGATTGCGCAGCAGCTCTTGGTCAATACTTTTTGCAGATGCACTATGCCCCCGTTTAACCCTTTACCGAACAATCCCTGGGTTTTAAGACCTTGAGACAGAAGGATTTTGAAAACATTGTGGGAAAAGGAGAAAATGCTGGTAACCAGCATTTTCTCCTTTTTCCACAATGTTTTCTACCCTGCTGGAAACAATTTTCAATTTCTGAGTTATGTTTAACTTTTCGTCTGCAAGTGCTTTCAATTTAGACCAGTATAAAGTTTTGTTGTTTGGTAAAGTGTTAAACCTGAACATAGCTCAAATACATGTGATACACAGTCTGGGCAAAAGAGGGAAACAACTCATCACCAGCATTTTCTCATTTTGCTCTAACCCTTACCACACAGTCTTGAGATTTAAAGGCCCTCAGAAAAAAAGAAAACATTGCAAGCAATGGACTTATTGCTAGACTAGTGACCAATATTTTTCCCTATTAATATTTTTTTTTTCACCCAAGGGAAGACCAGTTTCATCACTTTCACCATTTCATTCAATTTTTGCAAAAATCTGAATTTTGACAGCCTCTGATTTTGTTGTTTGCTAAGAGGTTATGAATTTACAAACCAGTCTGTTGCAGGGAAATTGTTCAAATAATTGTTGTTGTCTTTGACAGGTAAAAAACACTGTGGAAAAGGTGAAAATGCTGATTACCAGCATTTTCACCTTTTCCCACAATGTTTTCACAATGTTTCTTTCTCAGGATCATTAAAAGTTGGAATTGTGTAATAATATGTTTAATCTGTACACTGTAAATGCAGTCTAATCATTTCACTACATAATTATATTACACTTCATGTCCTTTCTTCTAAAATCAAAGTCTCCTGAGGGCAAAGCTTGAGCTCCTCCAGAGTTCTACTGGTATTCTCATTTGTTAACTGAAAATATAAGTAACACAGTATTTATTAACTTATTTCTGCACAAGTGACTTTTCAAATCCCTGCCATTGGACTTTTTCCCCCTTTTCAAGCACTTTGCCATAATGTTTTCTAAAGAAGGAACTGCCTGCTACAGGCTTTAGTTTAATCCTTTACCAAATGACAAAAATTTTGGACAAGTCAAAATTCAAAACAAAATGACAGCGAATCAAAAATTGAAGTTTGATTTAGAAAGGGTAGAAAACATTGTGGTAAAAGGAGAAAATGCTGGTTACCATCATTTTCTCCTTTTCCCACAATGCTTTAAAAGGCTTTCTTTCTCAGGGTCATTAAAAGTCCGGATTGTGTGTCAAAGACTTAAACCAGTATGTTTTATATCTGTTGTCAAAAAAATTCTCAAAAGTTAAATTAATCAATCTTGATGATTGCTTCCTTGACACATTAACATGTACTTTGAGCCATGTTTTGCATAGTTCCAAAGGCTTCGAAATTTGAACCATGAACTGTTGATGCAAAAGGCTGATGCTCTTCATCTTCAGCATGGCATTTCTTGCTAAAGACACATCCTCCACTGTCTTCCATACTTTTAGCAGTAAATAGTAAGTGCAAAACTAACCAACAAAATAATCAGTTTGATCTGAGGAAAAATAAGCAGCTTTCATTGTAGAAATAAGAAACAAATTACATCAACGAAAGTTTATTTTTTATCAAAACTGTCTCTGGCCAGTGTAAGTCGAAGTTAAGACTGCACATTTTGTGCAGTATGTCCGTCATCTAGCTTGGTCGCAGAGGCAACAATGGTTATGAAAGGCTTCAAGGCTTAAATGAATTTTCAACACACACTTCTTTCTTAGCCCCTTACCACATGATGAAACTCTAGACTAGTCAAAATTGAAAGCATTTCACAGTGACAATGGTGGCTCAACTTATGAAACTTGTCTTTGAAAGGATGAAAAACCTTGTCTGAAGAGCAGAAAATACCAGCTGTTTCTCCTTTTCCTACTATGTATTAAACAGGCTTTCTCTTTGTGACTGGTCAGAAGTCAGGATTGTGTGGTAAACGGTTGACAGGTCTATTGTAGGTTTATCTATTACAACAATATATCTGTCAGCAAAGCAAACAGTGATAATGGTTTTAATTTAAACCTGTCTGAAATTTTGTAGACTGGTAAAGGGTTAAGCAGGAATTACTGGAAATATTTTGTCTATATCTGGAAGAGAAATTAAAGGACTAAAAAAAAAATCTTACATCTCGTCGAGGGTATGTTGATAGTAACTTATACTCCTCTAAGTGAAAGCCCTTTGATGTTATATAGTTTACCACTGTCTGTAATGTGTTTGACCCATAAAACTTTCTGGTGATCATGGATCTATCTGGTGTTCTTATTCTTAAAGTACATGTGACCTCTGTGCATCCACTTGGAGGTTCGTCTGGAATTTCTTTGGCAAGAGATTGTTGAATAGCCTGAAAGATATTATTTCATTCAAGACTTCCATTACACAGCTAAATTCTAGGTCTATCTGGACAGCAAAAAAAGCCAAAATTCCATCAACATTTACTGACACAAACATGGTATCAGTATCATACTAACTTTGGATATCAGTAAATGGAACATGAGTAACAATGAAGATACTTAAGTTTTGTACACTGCATATCTCATAACCCTTTAATCCATAGATACTCATTTCTGCGCATTGCTTGTAGGAGCCTTTGGAAAACATTGCAGCAAAAGGAGAAATGGCTCCTGACGAGCAATTTCACCTTTTGTCACAATGTTTTCTATGCTATTAAAAGGTGTCACATACACATAAGAAACGGTTTCATCCTTGCTGTTGTTAAAGGTCAATTAGAGATATCATAGAAATGCCTTATGAGGTAAAGGGTTAATGAAATTGAATACAGTTATACATGACAATATAAATCAGTCAAGTTATCCATTACTTTACTGCAGAGATGCTAGTTGCATAATCCCATTCTCTTTGGTCTGCATTAATTAATGATCTTAATCCTTGTCTGAACTGGTGACTAAGTGTTTGACTAGACATGACCCATTTTCGTAGTCTTCTAAGAAACTATAACAACAAGCATTCAGACCAGGTTTCTTGAGAATCGGACAGAAAAAGTAGCTTCTAGAGCATACTCAAGGTAAAAGTTGACGACCAACATCAGACATAGCATGATCAGAAAAGCTCACTGTGAGCACTTCCAGCTCAGATAGCTAATAAACATTGTTGGAAAAAGGAGAAAATTGAGGTTACCAATTTCAAAGCCTCTTCTTCCCTTTTCTTTCTCTCCTCTTCTTCTTGCCTTTGTCTGTCTCTTCTCTCTTGTTCCATTTTTATTTTCTCTTCAGCAAGCCTTGCCTCTTTCTGAAAATGAAATAGATTCAACATCTGATTACCTACTCTGTGAAAGTGCATGTTACAAACTAAAGGCCTTGTAAGTCAAATAAAATAAATCTCACAAATGAAAAACACACAGCTTGTCAAGCATTAAACTTTTTTAAAATGTAAAGTTCTTTCATTTCTGAGCAAGTAATCAGAAAATATCAGGAAAAATGAGTAGCTGCTTACAAAGCAAAATGTTCATGAAAATATCTACATGCATCTATATTTAAGATATTTGTACTGTGTGAAATATTATGTTACATGAAAGAAATCTATCTTTCAACAAACAATAATGGCACTTCATTTTGGCAATCAAGTTGCTTATAAATGTCTATACATGTATCTCTTTTCAGTTTGCAGGCAACCCGTCTATATATAATTTATGTGGTCTATGATCTATTGAAGTGCAAAATACAGAAAAGGGTTAACTCTTTACCACACAATCCCAACTTTTGACAACCCTGAGAAAGACAGCTTTTAAAAACATTGTGGGAAAAAGAGAAAATGCTGGTAACCAGCATTTTCTCCTTTTTGGACAATGTTTTCTACCCTTCTCAAACCATATTTCAATTTTTCAGTCACATTTATATTGTTGTCTGCAAATGCTTTCAATTTGGTCCAGTCCAAAAATTTGTCGCTTGGTAAACAGTTAAATCTGCACTTCCTAGCAAAGGAGGACTAAGACTTCAATTCAGATCATTATTATAGTAAAATGAGCAAAAGTTTACATGAAACTTCTGTAGATTTCTAAAGGATAAAAGAAAACATTTCTTAGGTTCTAAGTCTTTCCATACATTAATGATCTCTGATCTTTGAAATTAGTATGTCATCTTTTCTAAAGCGATTAACTAGAACTGCTGTAACACTTTCATCCATTGAAATCAATATACTTAAAATCAAAAGGAGTATTCAAATTATGGCATACTCAATTTACCTTTTTTCTGTCCTCTTCTAATGACTTCTGATAAGCAGCATCCTGTTCACTCTTCACCAATTCTCTAGCAGTTCTCTCTGCCTGTTGAAAAACAATTAAGCTATATGTATGGAGTGTTTTTATTGTAAGGAAACTAGAAACTAAAACTTGACAAGAATGTCACAGACGAAACTACAGCTGTCAATGAATGTGACTTTATACCACCGCCAGCCCTTTATCAGTATTTTGTACACAGACGGACTCACGGACGGACACATGGACAGACAGACAGACAGGCTGATTCAAGTATACCCTCGAAAACATTTGTTTTGCGGAGGTATAAATATATTTTTGAAATTATATTTTGTGGGATGTAGAAGTTTTTTATAAGACTATAAACCTTATTTATTTCACGGCAATTTAACAAGGATACACATTCATTGCTCACGTGGTTCAACAGCCATTTGTAGTTTAAACAAAGAATATTACCTTAGTATTTAATAGTATTTATTTATCTTACAAACATGACGAGAAAACTAACCATGACAAGGCTCCCTTCAAAATTAAATTACTCTAAATTATGGAATTACATACATATATAATGTGATCTTGCATATTTAACCCTTTACTCCATAGATACTCATTTCTAGGCATTGCTTGTAGGAACCTTTGGAAAACATTGTGGCAAAAGGTGAAATTGCTCATGTCGAGCAATTTCACCTTTTACCACAATGTTTTCTATGCTATCAAAAGGTGTCATATATACATAAGAAACAGCTTCATCCTTGCTGTTATATAGGGTCAATTAAATATATCACAGAAATGCCATATGAGGTAAAGGGTTAAGTTCACTTATATACCTATGAATGAAATCATTGAATACACATGAAAGCTATATACCTCTTCAACAATATCTCTTTCTTGTTGTTCTCTGAATATTTCATGATCTGTTATCAACTTTGACATTAGTTCATCCACTGTTACATCACCTGTTAAAAAAGGTTTACTTATGAAACAGAAAAGGGTTTTTTTTTTCTTTTTCCTACTGATAAAGAATTCTAAATGAGTCTATGGACAATTTTTCTTTCTTTAAATAATATTCTACATATAGAATGACTTTTACACTTGTCAAATAAATTCTTTTACTTTCTCAACATCCAAAGAGTATTACATTTAAGATATTCCTATCAATATTTTAGTTATTCTTATCAATACTTCTTACCACACAATTCTGATGATCAACTCTTAAAAAACATTCCGAGAAAACAAGAAAATGCTGGTATCAAGCATTCTCTAATTCTTTTCACAATGTCATGTACATGTTTAGAGACAAACCTTGTCAGCTGAACCACATTTAATAAGTCTACTGCAAATGCTTCAATTCAGAAAATCCTACATTTTTCTGATCTGGTAAAGGGTTGAATCTTCAATTTTCAAACATAAAAGTCTCAAGTTTTATAGAGTCTTTTTAAAATGACTGTTTAGTGAATGCTTAAAGTTTTAAAGTGTCACAGCATATATAAAACTGCATCGAATATTCAGTTGTTACATCATGTACTAACATTACATTGCATAAAAAGAAAGGAAAATCTATTAGGGAAATTTGGTCATACAGTGACAATTACAGAGCTGACCTAACTTGACATGGAAAAAAATAATAAATACCCCTGATAACATCTGTCACCTCATTAGTTGTTCTTGACCGAGATATTATAAGTAATACAGGTAACTGATCACTGCTGTAGCCACGAATCTGATTGGCTGCTACACTTCCAAAATGCCTCGTTGCCATAGTAACAAGCCTGTAGAAATTTCAATATTGAGTTTGGAGACAACCCTTTAAACTTTCATCAGATCCATCAAAAGGCTTTTGAAAACATTGTTTGTAAAGGAGAAAATGCTGGATTTTTTCCTTTTCCATCAATATTAATTCCTCTTCCAAAAGCAAATTTCAGATTTTGAGTCACAACTGATTTCTTGTCTGCAAATTCTTTGAAAATGTACCAGTCTTAAATTTTGTCCATTGGACAAGAGCCAACCAAGGCACAATTTGATATTTCTACTAATTTTAGACGTAGAATTATTCTTGCATACAGTACAAGATACGCATGATGGCCTTGTATTACCCACAGAGCCCTGTTTTACTCCACAGAGCACTGTATCTCTCAAGAGTTTAATACAGCAGGTGATAAACAATCTTTACAATTAAGTACATTTGTCTGCCCGATCTTCATCCTCTCCAAGACACCTGATTTTAAACTCCTATGGATAGAAGGCTTCTATTTTAATTTCAAAAAAATTAATTAAGATAAGCTTAAGTTCTCTGACACGGTAGGAAACATAATTGAAAATACATTAAAGCTGCTGGGTACCACCAGCATTTTCTTCATTTCCCATAAAGTTTTCAATTTTTTTCCCTTTTGGGTTGTTCAGAGTTAAAGACATGGAACTGTGTGGTAAAAAATTAATTCTAACATGACATGTGAGGTCTGCTCTATAAACACAGAGCAACAAAAGCGTGGTAAAATCTACGTTATTCTATGTAAATGACGTCATTCCATATACAGTGACGTCATTCTGTACAAAGTAAGTTATACAATGAAATATAATCTGCATCTGCATTTTCACTCAAACTATGAACTTGCTTTCCTTTGATTAAGAGTCTGTCATGTTAGAATCAAAATAATCTTCTTTCTATGGTGGTTTATCGCTCAATAAACCACATTGTGAGTTATATGAGGTGCAATAAATAACCCACTCAAGCTGTCGCCCTCGTGGATTATTTATTTTGCCTCATAACTCACAACTGTGGTTTATTGAATGATAAACCATGATAGAAAGATTATTTCTTCAATATAGTGCTATTTTACAGAAGCAACTGGATATAAAAGACTGAAGCATCCATTGATCTCCACTAATTAAACATCACCCATACAGTAATGTAATAGCTGTAACTAGTAAACAACTTTTTATGTTCTTATCTCTACGAATCAAGAGAAATCCTTAAATTTACAGAAAGGCAAACCAGTTTAAGAGGACATTTACATAAACAACTCTGAATTCTAGTTATAAATTCCAAGACAAGGCATCTAACTGGCTAAGACAAAATATCTCAACCAATCAGAATACTGATCCTGGAATTTAGAATTTACAAAAGTTTGTATGGTTTAAGACTAAGCCTTTAGATTTAACATTAATATTACCTTGCAGCATTGGTGTCCAGTGTCATATCCCAGGCCCATGTGATAAAGTTGTTGGTTAGATAATGAACAATACCCTCATTACAGAATATTTGTGAGCAGAACACATTGGAGAAGATGCTGGTATCATGATGCAGATAGATGGCCATTAACTTTCTCTGAAATATAGATATAATTAATGACCTATTTTTTTCAACTTAACTTTCTTTATCTATCGAAAAGTGCACAGAAATACATATAAACCAGAACACCAATCCTTGGCTAAAGTTGCTTGAAAACTAAGCCGAATGAGCTTAACTCTTTACCAAACAACAAAATTAAAGATCAATCCAAATTGAAAGCATTTGCAGACGACAAAATGAATATGTCTATAGAATTGAAATTTGGTTTGGGAAGGATAGAAAATATGGTAAAAGGAGAAAATGCTGGTTACCCGCATTTTCTCCTTTTCCCACATTATATTGAAACGGCCTTTAATGGTAAAGGGATAACTGAGTCAAAATACTTTGATAGTTTCCTTGACCATGTTTGCAGTAAATACCTTCAGTAATAAGAGAAAGATATAGAATGTCAAAGTTTTTTAACCCATTACCTCACAATCCCTACTTTTGACACCCCCGACAAAGAAGCCTTAGAAAACATTGTGGAAAAAGGAGAAAATGCTAGTAACCTGCATTTTCTCCTTTTCCCACAATGTTTTCTACCCTTTACAAAACAAATTTCAAATTTTCAGTCACTTTAATTTGTCGTCTGCAAATGCTTTCGATTTGGACAAACCTAAAATCTTGTCGTTTGGTAATGAGTTAAGACAACACTGCATAACATGACTGGGCTGCCGCAATACCTTGACTTTTTCTTGGCAAACAATTTGGCTAGTAACGTGTAGGAAAAAAAAGTTTTGTTCGTTTTTTTTTTTTTCAGTTTCCTATTCTATTAGTAATGGTAAACTCATTATTGCAAAATAAGGGATAATGTATTTTGAACACATCAACCAATCAGTAGCTTCCAAAAATCTGTTGGTTGAGCTGCCAACCCTGATTTTGAAGGTCATAGATTAGCGTTCAACCATGAGCAATTTGTTCATTTTTTCTTTCAATGTCTTTCCCCTTATAGGTATAAATGTGTCACATGTATGTGATATTTTCTTCTTCCAAAACATCAATTTACTCCCACAAAAAAACAATTCTGGTCAAAATCTGGTAAAATATACCTTTTGGTTGCTATAGGTAGTAATTAACGCATTTGAAAGCAAACACTCACTTGTTCTTGTCTTTTCTAGGTAATGCATATCAAAATCATATGGTATAAAGGATTTTTAACATGCAGAAAATTTACAAATGGCAAAAAGTTGTCAGCCTGTGTGGACTGTGCAGGTAAAAATGGGTTGATATGGTTTACATATTTATTAAACTCCATTTTAACTCTTTAACACACAATCCCGACCTTTAACAACCTGAGAAAGAAAGCCTTTGAAAACATTGTTGGAAAAGGAAAAAATGCTGGTAACCAGTATTTTCTCCTTTTCCCAAATCAGATTTCAATTTTTGAGTCACATCTATTTTGTTGTCTGTAAATGCTTTCAATTTGGACCAGTCCAAAATTTTGTTGTTTGGTAAACAGTTTATGTAGTATGGCTGATTTACTATCAAAATACAGTACCTCTTTGGCTGGGCATAGTAGCGAGTCTCTTATGGCATTGTCTAATGAACCAACATAAAACACAGGATGACATTCTCCATATCTGAAAAACATGACTGAAACTTAACTCTTTACCACACAATCCTGACTTTGCACAACCATAAGAAAGAAAGCTTTTCAAAACATCGTGGGAAAAGGAGAAAATGCTGGTAACCAGCATTTCTCCTTTTCCAAGTGTTTTCTACTCTTCCCAAATCAGATTTCAATTTTTGAAAAGTAACTAGTCTAAAATTTTGCAGTGTCATAAAGAGTTATACCCCCTATTGCCAAATAGTGGCTCATTTACTCCTTAAAACTTGATTGATTGATTGTATGGTGTTTAACACCATGTTCAACATTATTTCAGATATATCGTGGCGGCGAGTGCACCTATCCATGCTTTTTTGTAGTTTCTGTTACTAGTGCTCTGCACAATATTCATTCCAAGCCACTGGCTGCTTTCCCACATAACCATCATCTAAACAATGATCACCGTGAGCGAGGAATGAATCCTGTCACAATGACCATCGTCTATCCTCGGAAAGAAATTGGCCGAGCCAGGAATCTCCTAAAACCTTGACAAATGCTATTTTTTCCCAACTTTGTCATGATGTTGATTCAATGGACTGTATCTGTGCAAAAAGTGAAAAGCACCAGAATCTTACCGTTCACGAAACTCTCTTGTGAAATGTTCATGAGCTTCTGTCTCACTTTTGACAGAATCGGGCACTGAAATACATGAAAAAATGTCCTGTACCACGCACAACCATATGGGTAACAAACACAGGTAATTTTAGCCCAACAGCAAAAATCTTTCAAGTATTGTAACTTTTTTGTAACTTTTTGTAAATCAATTTGTCTTGAAATCTTTACAGCAACACATCAAGAACAACAATGGCACAGTTTCACAAAAAAATGCAGTCTCTTAAATCTGCAAGAGGAAAAGTTGTACAATGCAAATTGAGTTTTTACCTGAGACACATTACATGAACATTAATATACTTATGTATCATTCTCAAATACTAAGTTGACACAACATTTCAGACTTAGCAAAATACACAGCCATGCCAGAAGAAGTCCATTATTTGGTTGAGCTGAGTCTGGAAAATTGCGTCAGCTAAGGATTTTAGAGTGCTACTAATGTCTGTTAATAATAGCGACAAGCCCCTCAAA
Organism: Tridacna crocea; assembly: GCA_943736015.1. NCBI lineage: Eukaryota > Metazoa > Mollusca > Bivalvia > Cardiida > Cardiidae > Tridacna > Tridacna crocea. The sequence goes on along the minus strand of OX031059.1, from coordinate 31,383,531 downwards.
TAACAAACTAAATGTATGTCAGTAAAATGAACCAGGTAGAGGATTTCAGCAAAATTTCTTTTTATGAAAATGGACCCAGTTGCCCTACCCATAGCAGTAACATTTTTACTTACTTAGTGGAACTTGTTTTCTGCCTCCCAAATGATCATGTGAAAATAGATCAGTCTCGGACTCATCAAGACCGAAATCATGAAATTCATCCTCATCATCACTAACTTCCATCTCCATGGCAACCTCCTGTCAAAGTAATTTTTATAACAAATACAGTTGCACAACTCAAACTGATTGCTTTTTATAGGATGGTTGCAACATTATTATCACATAAAACCTCCTTTGACTGTGTAATGAACCCATTACTTACTAGCATCTTTTAAAATACACTATAGTGTATTATCGTTTGTTTGGGTCCAGGCTCTGATCAGTTTTAAGTCACGAGCTCATGCAGCCAGAGAAACCAACCACAGTCTATGCAGGAATTTGTATTGTTAAGCCGTTTTGTGGAAAAATGACGTCACTGTTCATAAGACGTATACATGCGGAAATTTTTTGATGTTCATGTTTGATAAAAAGCAAGAAATGTATGGAAAGTCTTTTAAATCAATACTATTACAGAAATAGATGGACTTATCTCCCCTATAAACTGTTTTACTCTTCATTGGGTATAAATGTCACAGAACTATTTATCTGTGTATGTACACATTTGAAACCAAACTAGAAGGTAAACATGGACACATGATCGGTAGAGGCTGAAAGTGATCATACAGGAAATTTTTGTCTGTCATTTGTATCATGTGATAAATAGAATCTCACATTCATGTTTATGTATCATCATTTTTATCAAACTTGTTGACTAAAATGTATTTGACGATGGCTAAGGCTCACGACATACAATTCTAGTCAACTCATTTGATAAAAATGATAATAACTATATTCTAGAAGACCACTTTTTTGAAGTGTTGTAGCTGGAAGAGGAAAACTGTTTATAAAGCACAGCTTCTCATTTTTCCACAAAGATTTTTCATATGATAATCCTGAACCCTGATGCAAAATCTATAAGTCATAAGTAAGTTTTAATGTTTGTCTGCCACTAATTTGTTCAATAGGAAACAAACCAAAAGTACAAATAAATATCTTCATACCTTAGATGTACTATGTAACACAGACAAATTTGACTTTGTTAACTCCAAAACATGGTTAGGGTAGGACAACCCAATGCTACCAATAGCTTTCTGTTCAAAGAAAAAAAGTAGATAAAAAGCTTAACTGTTCTTAAAAGTGCCTTAAAGTCCCCATCACAGACTTAGATGGAGAAGAGAGTTGACTATAATCACGTGTATCAAACCCTTAATAGACTGAGTGGAAGATATTTCAGTAATGCTTGAAAGCAGACTTCCAAATTTAGCATCTTGCAGGGCCATCAGTGTGGTTACAAACATGAAGTTTCATTAAATTACAGGAACATTGTTTTATAAAGTTATGACACAAAAATATCTTAATGTATGTATGAGATGGAAGGACAAATCAAGCAAAATTCAATTTAACCCTAGCAGAAAATTTGTCAAATTATCTTTATAGACTTGTCTGTTTGTAAACACATACAGATTATAAATATGGTTCAAATTGTGGGATTTTTTTGTAAAAGTATAGTGAAAGTTTGTGCAAACAAGGGATGTTACACTTTTCTACACAGAACTGATAAGACTGTACTTACGCCATCCTCTGTTAATTCTGGCCATCCAGTCCATATCTGGTGTCTCACAGGGATGTCGGTTACATTATACACATCTCTTTTTACCTGTAATTGATGATATCATTACAGTGAAAGCTTGAAACATAAGTCATTAACTCTTCACCAAACGACAAAATTTTAAGACTGGTCCAGATTGAAAGTATTTGCAGACCACAACATCTAACTGAAAAATTGAATTTTGTTTTGGGAAGGATGGAAAACAATTTGGGAAAAGGAGAAAATGCTGGTTACCAGCATTTTCTCCTTTTCCCAAATTGTTTTCAAAAAGGCTATTTCCTTAGGGTCATTAAAAAAAGTCAGGATTCTGTGGTAAGGAGTTAAACACAATAATAGTCTGATAATTCTATACATTCTGGAGGTCTGACTTATCTTTCAATTCTCATATCTCACCAACTACAATTCTATTGCACATGATATGTCAGCAAACTGTCATCTGACAAAACTGTGCCTACAGATACTAAGAAACACTTTAATAACAACTAACTCTTTACCTAATGACGAAATTCTCAGTTTATCCAGACTAAAAGTATTTGCAAACAACATAGTACATAAATGCAGCTCAAAAAACGAGCAAATTTTTTTTTTTTTTTTTTTTTCGCAGATTAGAAAGGATCAAGAGACAAGGACAAAGTGCTAATTACAACCATTTTGTCATTTTCTGACAGTGTTTTCCAAAGTATTTGTAGTTGTGCTTGAAGGTAAAACATTGGATAGCCTGTACCGGATTAAAGTAAACACTCACCTCCTCCACTGTTTTTGATCCAGGAAAGTTCAAATTAAGCTGACGATATTTGCTAGTTTCCTTGATGGTGATTTTCAAATTATAGGTTCTGCTCAAATTTTCAGCACTGTAGAAAGAAAGCAATACAATATTACTGTTTTGAAGCTTCTGGGTATCTATCTATCCCTATTCTATCCCTCTATCCCATCCCTCCCTCCTCCCTCTGCCCCACACCTCCCTCCTCCCTAAGTCTCATCATTGTTTCATCTTTCTCCATCCTCTTCATATATGCACTTACCAAATGACAAATTATTAGACTGGTCCAAATTGAAAGCACTTGCAGACGACAAATTAAACATTACTCAAAAATTGAAATTTGTTTACAGCAGGGTAAAAAACATTGTGGGGAAAGAAGAAAATGCTGGTTACAAGCATTTTCTTCTTTTCCCACAATGTTTTCAAATGGATGCAATCTCAGGGTTGTAAAAACCAGGTAAAGTGTTAAGAGAATTTGTCATCAAGTATTCATCATATTTTCACTTGTACTAGTAGCAGAAAAAAGTCTGTGAAGAACAGAAAATTTTAGATATTCAAATTTTTCCCAAAGTGGAAATGCCTAGATTTGGCAATTCTAGAAAATCAAGCAAACATATGCACATGTCAACACAACAATGCAACACTTTCTTCAACCTTCACACAACAATGACATGTCGGTTTTGTCTAAACTGAATACATGTGCAGCCAGCAAATCCTACGTGACTCATATAATGGTATTCCACTCTTGCAGGATAGAAAATATTACAGGAAAAGGAGAGAATGCTGGTTATTGAAATTTGTTTCCTTTTCCAACAATATTTTTATATCGCTTTTTTTAATATCAACACACCATGAGATTGACTGAGTTAATGATAGAAGAAAAAAAAAACATGAAGACTAACCTTGATGAAGTTCCAGCAACTATTTCCGGTGGGTGTAAATCAGGGGTGAGTAGAAATAATTTGTTCTCTTTTGGCAAATGTAGATCCCTCAAAACATTCTAAAAGATAATTAATATATTGATATACATGTACATGTAAAGCCCTCTAAAAAAACACTTAACCCTTTCCCATACAAGCCCTTGTTTTTACGTGTTTGCAGTACAAGTCTTTTGAAAACACTGTGGGAAAAGGAGAAATTGCTCGTAATTTCTCCTTTTCCAACAGTGTTTTCTGCCAGTTCGGTTAATTTCCTGCCATCATTATGAAGGTTAAAATTGTCATCTGCAAACTCTTTCAGTTTGGAAGAGTCTAAATTTTGTCGTTTGGGAATGGGTTAATTACAAATAAGCTATGATTTTACAAATGGGGTTCAATGCACCTACCTACAATTTTATACCAACTTGGCAAGGAAGTCATTACTTAATGCACTAAAACACTCCATTTTGTCAGACAATCCACTGAATCATAAGGTAGATTGGTCTTTTGACATACAAAAAGGTGACAAACAGCAAAAAGTTACAAAGTATGTGTAACATACCCATTAAATCCCCTTCACACAAAGTTTGGCTAAATCAATTTTATATAGTTCTATCTGCATTACTTTATGGTCTTTCTTTTTGCTGGCTACACTTAAAACGGTCAAAAGATTTTTTTTAACTTATGAAAGTTTATAATGAAGTTCATGTTGCACACATAATTCAACCTGGTTCTTGAATTTATTCCTTGTTACAAAATAGTGGCTGCTCTTTTTCAAACTGGATTGGAAATAAACAGTAGAAATGCCAATTACTTGGTAACTTCTTGTTTAAAGCCATCTTGTATCTGAATAAAAACTTTCAATCTTTACAAGAATTTCCTAAAAATTCGGGAAACAGAATCTAGTTTGATGTCCTTTTAACCTTTTACCATATGATGACCACTTTTGATGACCCTGTGATAGACGCCTTTTGAAAACATTGTGGGATTTTCAGTTGCACTTATGTTGTCATCTGCACATACTCTCAATTTGGACCACTCTATAAATTTGTCGTTCAGTAAAGACTTAAAGTGCAATGGAGAACATTTCAAGCTTTAGCAACAAAGTCTTTAGAGAGACAACACTTTTAACACCCTTTCCTATTAACCCTTTCCACTAGACATGTTTTTAGAATTAAAAAGTCAAAATGAGAAATTCAAACTTGATAAAAATTAGCAGGGGTTATTTGATAGGATAGAAAACCTTGTTGGAAAGGGAGAAAATGGTAAACAACATTTTCTCTGTCATCCAAAACATTTTCTACACTTCTCCCATTGGCTCATTAAAAATCTGCATTGTTCAGTACAGGACTAAAATAGAGCACAACTTACATTGTCTGTGACTTTTCGACTTGCCCAGCCTTTCAGTTCTTGCTTTCCAACAGGCACACCAAGTTCTATGCTCAAAGTTTCTTTGATTTGTGCTGAAATCAAATATATTGCTACAGACACTGACATGTAAAAACCAGGGGCTAGTTGATCCAAATACAAAAACTACCAGACATGCAGTAGTGACCTAAATTATAAAATTATAATCCCTGTAACACCATTCTATTAACTCTTTACTAAAAGACAAATTTATATACTGGTCAATATTGAAAGCAATTGCAGACGACAAAATAAATGTGACTGAAAAATTGATATTTCATTTGCGAAGGGTAGAAAACATTGTGGGAAAAGGAGAAAATGCTGGTTACCAGCATTTTCTCCTTTACCCACAATCTTTTCAAAAGGCTTTTTTCTGAGGGTCGTAACAAGTCGGGGTTGAGTGGTAAAGAGTTTATGTACTAAATTTACATAACCTGAAAGATCAATTCCTGTCCCCACTGAAACAGAGTTTTATTTTGACCTCTGAATGAATTCTATAATCTGGTATCAAAACCACAAAGTCTGTTACTTTCATAAATCAAATAGACAGTTTGTTCTTTTGCTGGCATCTCTTACTTCCTTAATTTCTCACTCTCAATGAAAATTTCTGCAACTTACTATAAGAATTAGATGTAAACAGTAACTGCTCCTTTTCCAACTTCGTATTCCACATTCTTAAAGTTACTATTTTCTCTCCCTTCAAATCTTTCTTGTGTACTCAAGCCCTAGATACACAGCAATTTACAAGACTAGTAATCAGAGAGTTCTTTTTTAGTTGAAGTCTTTCTAAGCCAAAATACTCTGCAAGTTTCAGAATTAACTGTTAGTTGTGGTACTGTTAGGATCTATTTCTCCCTCACTCATGGAGACTATTTTGACATTTTGTGTATGTAGACAAGCAGCAAATGGCTTGGTAAGCTTGCCATATGCAGTATTGGCTAAAGGAAATCTAGGAAGCACGATTGTCTCACTTGTTTCTTTGACACCACTGAAATACTGTTGAAAATGGCTTCAACTCTTTACAAAATCAGAAAATTATACAGAAGTCCAAATTGAAAGCGAGTAAAGGTGACAAATGACAAAGAGAATATGACTTAAAAACAAAAATGTCTTCGAAACTTCAGGGAGGGTAGAGAACATTGCTGGGAAAGAAGAGAAAATGCTAATTACAAGCATATTCTCTTTTTCAAATAATATTTTTCAAAAGCCATCTTTTACAGGATCATAAAAACATGGAACAGTTTGGTGAAGAAGTGAACACCAAAGGAATTAGTTCTTCCAAGTGCATGTATCTCTTGTACTGCTCTTTGAGTGATTTCTTATTAGCCTATTTAATACAATGTTAACTCTTAACCACACAATCACAAGTTTTTATGACCCAGAGAAAGACAGCTTTGGAAAACATTGTAGGAAAAAAGAGAAATTACTGGTTTCCACAGTATTTTCTTGTGATTCAAAGAAAATATGGTTATTTGGGTCACACTGAAACTTGCTGTCTGTGAATGCTATTAATTTAACCCTTAACTCCATAGATACTCATTTCTACACATTGCTTGTAGGAGCCTTTAGAAAACATTGTGGGAAAAGGTGAAATTGCTCGTGACGAGCAATTTCACTTTTTGTCATAATGTTTTCTATGCCATCAAAAGGTGTCATATTAACATAAGAAACATCTTGATCCTTGCTATTATTCAGGGTCAATTAGAGATACCATAGAAATGTCTCATGGGGTAAAGGGTTTAGACGTGTCTAAAAACCTTTTCATGAGGAGTTGACCTTGTCAGAGAAAGATTCACTGGGGGTACAAAAAGGAAAAATGAACCTACCAACAGTTTCAGAGTCAGCCATAAATATATCTACATTCTTATTTTTGTATTCCACACAGAAATGTAGCATGCGCTTGTCAGCCACCCGTGAACTAAACCCAGTTCCTGCTGAAGTGCCAGGTCCAGATGCTGACCCCGGGTCGTAGCTTGTGACAGAATCCATCATATTGCCATCTGACCGCCAAGGTATCGGGTCACTGAAAATTCCAGAGCTGAAATATTCATCTCCAGGACCACTTCCTACAGATTCTTCGACTGGAATCCCTGTAGGTGGGGAATCACTCTGACCCATCACACTTTGTACTGCTTGCTGTAACAAATATCAAATTCAATACAATTTCTAATCCTATATACATGTAGCCTTTTGCCACAATGTTTTCCAAAGACTCCTACAGGCAATACATAGAAATGAGTATCTATGGTGTAAAGGGTTAAGGACTATCTTTTGACTAACTGTCACTTTTACCCTTATAAAACAATCTTAAAGACACATCAAATGAGCAAAGTATCTCACCACTGTGGAACAATACCATATTCAAACTTACATGTATAATTATGAAAATTAATCTTAAGGACATGTTTCTCTTTCACTCTATAAACAAATGACAAAATTTGAGACTAGTCTAAATTGAAAGCATTTGCAGACATCACAATACATTTAGCTGAAACCCTGGTAATTGACTGTGAAAGCGTAGAAAACCTTGAGGGAAAAGGCAAAAATGCTTGTTACCAGTATTTTCTCCTCTTCCCATAATGTTTTCAAACCGCTATTTCATCAGGGTCGTTAAAATTCAAGATTGTCTAGTAAAGAGTTAAATCAAGAGTATTCCCTTTTTCTGTTTATTTATGGCATAATGGTTGCCTCTCAGATAAATCTTTCACTGAACACTACAAGTCTACATAACTGAATCGCTTTAGCATATTATCCCTTATTGTAACAAGCCTTCAGAAAATAATGTGGGAAAGCAGAAAATGCTGGCAACCTTTTTCTCCTTTTCCAACAATGTTTTCAACCTTTTCAGTTACAAATCCAATTACTTAAGAAACACTTAATTTGTTACCCGCAAATGCTTCCAATATTGAAAGGTCTGAATCATATTGTAAAGAATAAATTGACAGATCTGAATGCTAGACCTGGCTGACAGACTATCAACAGAAGCTTCACCTCAGTCTCTGAATAAAAGATACATACCCAAACGAGCCTAGTCACACAATGCAAGTCGCTCATATATAAAACTCACCAAAAGATTCCAGTCATTTTGATCGAGAATAGCAATACATGTCTCAATATCATCCAGCTGTGTGCATGCCTAGAATATACATATTAAAAAAGTTCAAGTATTGGAAATAATATTCACACGTTTCATAAAACAGCATTCTATTGAACTTTTTACCAAAAAAATAAAGTTTTAAACTAATTCATATTAAAAATATTCACAGAACACCAACTAAATGTAGTTCCTTTATTACATGACTTTGTTGCAAAGAGTGGTTAAGATCAAAGGACTCAAAACCTGTTTTGCTGCCGAATCTTGTTCTAAATTTGGCCGAATCTTCTCGTAGGTGGTCCGAATCTTCTTGGGTCCGATTCTTCCTCCACCCATCTTATCTATCCCAAAGTTAAAGGTGTTGATTGGATCGAGAAACAGGCATAATACCGTAAAACGCCCCGCCATAAATCGCGAAAACCCATGAAAATCAAAATTATGTGTCAAAAAATTGCAACTGGTTTATGGATTCATTTCGTATACATAAAATACAATATTTTTCAACGGAATGAAGCCGATTAAATTTCTTCATTTAACCCAAAAAACAATGCCACATGTAAGCATTGTCTGTATAGCAGAGGGGCGTTTTACGGTAGTATGCCGAGAAACATTTCTAAGACACCCCTTTGCCCCTGGAATTCCTAGACAATGACAGAATAATGTATAGTGATGTTATTCAACTGACTGCTGTCAAATTACACAGCAAAATTACGACCGATTTCGCTAGCATTTTATTTGTGTTCTTATAGCCCATCAGAGCGTATACATAAACTAATTTGAAAAAAGGGTTCTTTAAACTGTTATCCCATAGATTCGTGTATACTTTTCTGTCACGATAAGGAAGAATTCAGAACCTGAAAATCTGCTAGAACTTGTTCTCTTTCACCAGAGGCCATTGTTGACTTTTACTACGCATGCTCAACGGAAATAGACGAACTGCGCATAAAGAGAGCCTCACAGAGCCGAGTGTGCTCTACTAATATTGGCCTGCAATACACGGAAACTCGGTTTCGCCTTATATTGATCTACTGCTGGTTGATGCGTAAACAAACCACTTCATGCGATCCATATACTTATTTATTGTGGAAAACTGATTAAAAAGTAAATCGACATCCCTTTCGGAAAAAATCTAGCTGTCTAGCACGAACCCTTTTGCTATTTTTTTTCTAAATATTGATAGAACAGGGGTGGGTTCACTCAATTATAACATTTTTTTTCCAGAATATTTAGATATTGGGCGGGGTATGATTGCATTTAGACTCTATCTATATAAGATTTTTGATAGGCTTCCACACCATCTCACGCCTAGAACTTTCATGTTTGAGATCTAATTATTATACCTACTGCACAGAAATTTCTCGTGATCTGATTGGTTAACATGCCGGGAACATATAGACGTCTACCATGTTCCCCTGCAAAAACCACGTAAAACCAGTTTCCCTTTTTTCTCACTACACGTGCAACACAACATCCAAATTGGCGGCGTCGATCGATCACCAGACAGCACATTTATGCACCAAAATGCACGTTTTAGTGACGTCAGTTTCCAGTGACGTCAGTTTTCAATGAATTAGGGCACACGGAAGGGAATTTCTATTTTGGCAGCATACTCGACTCGTGAAATTACGCTTAACGCCATTTTCAATCAAAGATATATCATAAGAAAAACTTGTAAAGGTAATTCAGATGAAACAACATATATGTACTCAGATATATCAGTATTCTATAGATATCCACAGGTTTGTATGCACTTGTTACCTCTGGGCAGGGATCTTATTATTATATATAAGATTCTTGCTCTAGGGTAAAACAATCTTTTGTATAGGGGTCTTCAAGCACACTTGGTAGATGTCCATGACATGGCAATATTAATTAGTTGTACGGTCAGGTGGCAAGGGACTTGGAAACTTGTTCACGGCTGTGGTTAATCATGTTACTTAAATTACAAGTTTTTCTTATGATATATCTTTGATTGAAAATGGCTACGCCTTGGGGGTCAAGTCTAGTACATAGATGTATACTTTGAATATTATTACATAGATGTATACTTTGAAAACTTCGAGTCATACAATAAGGCCTAGAACTCTGATACTTGGACAGTTGAATCACATAATCCATCTCATTACATTTTGTTTCAATAATACTGTTTTGGCCTCACATAACTGCCCTACCAAAGAAATTGAAAGTACATGGCCCGTATTCACCAACCATCGTTCTCCAACGTGTTTTATATTTAGAACCATATGAAAGTAGATCTGACACAACTTCTGTTTGGCTAAACCGTATGGTTCAGTCACTCAGAAGTACTGATCTCAAATGTAGAAAATTCTGGAGGATAACACAAAGACTGTATTTAGGAATGGTTGGAATACTATTTAAAGCTTACAGTGTAGACTAAAGTCGGCCGTCTGGAATCCAGAAATACAACATAAAATAGTAAGTGTTGACCGTATATACCGCGTCAGTCTGCTCCGCAGATGGCCGAATTTGGTCCACGCTTACAGCTTTAATATGGATTTCATGATTATTCACTGTGCCCAACATTTAATCTGGTCCGTGAATAATCATGAAATACATGTGAAAGCTGTAAGTGTAAACTACACTCGGCCAGATTTAATATTTGTCGAAATACTACATAAAGCTGTGAGAACAGTTTAAGATCGACCTTCTGTTGACTTGAATTGGCTGTACAGTGAATAGTTCTCAGACATATCAGAAAGCTGTAATGGAACCAGATCGACCTTCTGGTGAATAGACTAAAAATGACACACACAAAAAGTAACTGTCGGAAAACTATAAAGGAAGCTACTGTATTCGTTTTGACAAAGATCGGACTTCTGATGACCTGACTTAAACGCTGTGCAAAATAAAAATGCTGATGATACTATGGAAAAAAAGGCTTTAAGTTTTGACAAAGTTCGGCCATCTACTGATCAGACTTTAAAAACGGTGTGCATAAATTGTAAATGTTGAGCAAACCCGGCCTTCTGGTAACTAGAATTAAACAGCGTGCAAAGTGAACAGTCCTGAAAAAAATACATGTATATAAAGCTTCAAATGTAAAACCACATCGGACTTCTAGCGAATAGACTGAAACGGTGTGCGCAATAAAATGCTGAAATCCTTTCGAAAAAAAAAAAAGCTATATGCATCTATAACTTTTGACAAAAATTGGCATAATGACGACTAGAGTCGAAAGGTGTACAAAATCGAAATGCTGAAATGCAATGAAAACAAAAAAGGTTATATTTGTAAGTTTTGACAGCAATCGGCCTTTTTAGACCGTTTAGGTGTGCACAATGAATAATCGTGAAATTTAATGTATAGCATCGAGTATACATCCTGATCGGCCTTCTTTTGTCCTGACTTAAATGGTGTGCACAATAGCAATGCTAAGATACTCAAAAAGTTCTAGTTTTGACAAAGATCAGTCTTCTATAGACCGGATTTAAACGGTGTGCAGAGTGAGTGTGCATAAACCTACTATAAAGCTGTAAGTATAGAATCAGACCTAAAAGGTGTGCACATTAATAATAATCAAATACTATTAAAAAAACTAAATCTCGCAAAGATCAGTCTTCTAATGACCTTACTTAAACGGTGTGCACAAAAAAATGCCGAAAACTATGAAGAAAACTTAACGTTTTGACAAAGATCGGCCTTCTTGTGACCTAACTTAAACGGTGTGCACAGTAACTGTTGATAAATATGAAATGCAATATAAGGCTGGTTTTTTTTATATAGAGACTGACGTGACTTACACGGTGTGCACGGTGAATAATACACAAATACCTTATAGGGCATTAAGTGTAGACTCGGATTGGCCTTCAGGTGACAAGACTTAAACGATGTTCATGATGAATAATACTAAAATACCTTATAAAGCAGTAAGTGTAGACCCATATCGGTATTCTGGTGACCACACTTAAACGGTATGCACAATAAAATGTGTTGTCTGCGCATGTCATATTCTTCGAAGATTCGACTGTCTTATCACTAGCCCCAAAACCGGGCTGACTGAAATATTACGCTCTATAAAGTAGTAAAGTAGAAAATAGCTTTTATCAATAGTATGAGGAGAAATGAGACCTGCTTTAGCTCCAGATTTCTCTAGACTGCTGATCATAGCTGGGTGAATTGTACGAGGTAGCATTTATTGAGTAAACGTTTATTTTAGTTTGAAATTCAAAGTAACGGTTGTCGCGTAGGAAAGTGGTTCGGTTCTGTACCCAGGATGCCCAAATTAGATAGATGAGTATTTACAGAAAGCCATCTAGCGGGAGATAATGCAATAAAATGCTGAAATTCTTTGAAAAAAGCTATATCACAAAGGTCGTCCTTCTGATGACCAGACTCGAACGATGTACACAATCAAAATGCTTAAATACTATGAAAATTAAAAGATATTACTTTTGACAAAGATCAGCGTTCTATTGCCCAGACTCAAACGGTGTGCACAGTTGAGCTCAGGTGAGCTAAAAAAGCTATAACCTTTTTTTTATAAAGATCGGCATTTTTATGATCTGGTGACCAGACTTAAACAGTGTGCACAGTGAATAGTCCTGAAATACAATATAAAGCTGTAAGTGTAGGCAAAGATCGGCCTTCTAATGACCAGACTTAAATGGTGTGCACAATGAAAATGCTGAAGTACTATGAAAAATTCTTTAAGTTTGGACATAGATCGACCTTTTATCGATCAGGCTTAAAGGATGTGCTCAGAGGATACTCCTGAGGTACAATATATTTTTAGCCGTAACTGTATATTCAGATCGGCATTCTGGTGAACAGAGTTAAACGGTGTGCACAATAAAAATACTGAAATACTTTGGAAAAAAAAAAATGACAAAGCTCTGCCTTCTATACACCAGATTGAAAGGGTGTGCAGAGTGAATAGTCCTGAAAAAACAATATAAAGCTGTACATGTATGTGTAGATTCAGATTGGCTTTCTGGTAAACATGCAGACCCAAACCGCATGCACAATAAAAATTCTGAAATAATATGAGAAAGTCCATCAGCTTTCAGAAAGATCGGCTTACTTATGAAAATACTTAAACGGTGTGCACAGTAAAAATTCTAAAATATTGTGTAAAAAAAAAAAAAAAAGCTATAAGTTTTGACAAAGATCGGATGTCTTATGACCAGGTTTAGATGGTGTCAATTAAAAAGACCGATCTTTGTCAAAACTTATCGCTTTTATCATAGTATTTCCGTTGTCTGCGCATGTCATATTCTTTACAGAATGCCATCTAGCGGGAGATAATGATAGTATTTCATCATTTTTTTTTTTACACTGTTTAAGTCTGGTCAAGAGATGGCCGATCTTGGATTATCCTTACAGCTTTATATAGTTTTTCGCCAAATTCATTCTGCACACCGTTAGTCACCAAAGGCCGATATGAATCTACGCTAACAGCTTTATGTTGTATTTCAGGATTATTTACTCTGCACACAGTTTAAGTCAGGTCATCATGAGGCCGATCTGGGTGTGCACAATCGAAATGCTGAAATACTACGAAAACTAGAGCATACGCGGATCCAGATCTATATTTTTCTTAGGGTATATATTCTACGTGGCGACTTTTTTACTCGTTTGTTTACATTTACAAAATGTACAGAAATTGAAAAAGCCAATAAAATATTTGAAAACATTGATGCTGACCTCTCCTGGCTTCTTTTTTGAAAGAAGCCAATTTGTAGATAGCCAAATTTCACTCTATTTTCAATATGACCCAAAGTCGGTGGTGTGACACCTAGTATAGAGGTCCACCATGTCCGAAATAATGCGTATTACGCTGATTATGAAACCAATCTACAAAAGAACAACACACAAGTTAAGATGGAGAGAACTACTGAAATACAACAAATTTTGCACAGCTATACGAGTGGAAATGTTGCCGCCGATGAATGCTTTTGCTTGATACTATCTCTGTGCGGTGTTGATGTGCTTGAAAGGAATTTTCTCTCAGGTATTCAAAGTATTCGAAAGAGACATCCCGAGTTATACAATCAACTATGCAATGTTTATATGGGATATTTTGACATAAAACCTTCACAGCTTCCCTCGTTCCTCCCGGATTTGGATCGTGCTGTTGAAAATGGTTACTATGCAACAGATTACGATTCCAACAATGTCGGATTCGAACTTGATCTGGAGTACGCCTTGAAATTGTCCGAACAAGAGTACACCAAGTTAAACAATATCAGTACAACACCAACATCTAGCGGTTCATCCTATGCTTGTGCCCTCAAAACTATTTCTTATGATCAGAAGAGAGAACTCAAACATCCCCCATCACCGATGACTCACAGTCAGGCTGTGGCAAATACCCAGAAATTGCCACAAAAGACATCGGAAGACCACTTAAACTATTTTGAAAAAGATGATCAGACTGTGCATATGACCCAAGATCCAGAAGTTCTTGGACAGAAAAGGCGAAAGCGCAACCGAAAGAAAAACACAGTTCAAAGACCCTTGTCCAACCCTCCAGTCATCTACTGGTTCCGTAGGGACCTTAGAGTCTATGATAATCCTGCACTGGTTGCTGCAGCTCAGACAGGAGCACCAGTTATACCAGTGTTTCTTTGGTCTGACACGGAGGAAGGTCCAAAACAAGCTTTAGCTACAGGTGGAGCAACTAAATATTGGCTATATATGGCACTACCAGTTTTGAATTCAGACTTGAAAGACAGATTTAATAATTGCTTTGTGTTCAGAAAAGCCAACAGTTATCTGAATGAACTTCTTGAAATTATAGAAAGCTCTGGAGCTAAAAGTATGTATATGAATGATGTGTATGAACCATACTTAAAAAGCAGAGATGATAAAATATGTGCAGTGTTGAAATCTAAAGGGGTTAAATGTGAAAGGTATCATTCCTACTTGCTACATGAACCAGGGTCAATCAGAACAGAATCGTTATGCATTAGAGGTATAGGCTCAGTGACACATTTTATGGAATGTTGTCGACAGTCTTCAACAAGCCCAATAGGCTTACCAATTGATCCTCCATCATGCTTACCAGCAGGTTGTAACAGACCTGAATCTTTGCCTCTAGAAGCACTTGAGTTAGGGAAACTTCCTCGTCGCAAAGATGGCACAGTGGTAAGAAAAGTTTGAAAAATTAGTAAAGTTCATTTGTACATTTTTCGCTCACCTGAGCATGAAGTGCTAATGGCGAGCTGTTGTGATTGTGCTGTGTCTGGCATATGTGGTCAGTCGTCAGCTTTTACCGTGTGTAAGCTCCAGACGCCACATTTTCAGTCTGGTACTCATGAAACTTTGTGAGAATGTTTGTCTCAATAAAATCTCGAACCAGTTTTAAACTGGGTCAGGTCAGGTCAAAAACTAGGTCCCTCGGTCAAATCTTAGAAAAACCTGGTGTACACTCTAGAGGCCACATTTTCAGTCCAAAACTCTTGAAATTGTCTTGATGATATCGCAAATAGAATTGAAAATGGGTCATGTCGGGTCAAAAACTAGGTCACCAGGTCTAATCTTAGAAAAACCTTGTGTACGCTCTAGAGGCCACCTTTTCAGTCCAAAACTCTTGAAAGCTAGTCAGAATGTCTGTCTTAATGATGTCTCAAATGAGTTAAAAACTGGGTCATGTTGGGTCAAAAACTAGGTCACCAGGTCATGTCTTAGAAAAAACCTTGTATACACTCTGGATGCCACATTTTCAGTCCAACACTTTTGAAAGTTGGTCAGAAGGTTTGCCTTGATAATATCTTGGATGAGTTTTGAAAATGGTTCATGTTGGGTCAAAAACTAGGTCAATAGATCAAATCTGAAAGAAACATTGTGTATGCTCTGGAGGACACATTTTCAGTTTGATACTCCTGAAACTTGTTCAGAATATTTGTCTTGGTGATACCTTGAATGAGTTTGAAAATGGATCATGTGGGGTCAGAAACAAGGTCACTGGTTCAAAATTATAAAAACCTTATGTACGCTCTAGAGGCCACATTTTTAGCCTGATACTCTTTAAACTTGGTCAGAATGTTTATTTTGGTGATGAAAGAGTTTGATAATGGGTAATTTTGGGTTCAAAACTAGATCTAGGAAAAAAAATTGTATGCTCTAGAGGCCACATTTTCAGTACAATACTCATGAAACTTGGTCAGAATGTTTGTCTTCTTGATATCTCAAAAGTGTTTGATAATGGGTAAGGTCTGATAGAAAACTAAGTCAAGGGGTCACTAGATTGAAAATGGTTCATGTTTGGTCAATAGACTCAGGTGAGCGATTTCATCATGGCCCTCTTGTTCAATTTTTTCAAAAGAATTTAATCGGTCAACCCCAGATTATAGGTGTACTTTGGATTTCCATGTACAATGTAGAAACAATTCAGTTCTGTATATTTACATGAAAAATCTTGTTTTTATTTCAGTATTTTGGTGATTCGTCGGACCGTTGCAAAAGTAATATTTCGCAATCATCTGATGACAAAGAGGGAAATCACATTAAAGATGAAAAGTTTTATTAATATACATTAACCCTTTCTAAAACAATCCCTGGTTTTTACGGGTCTGGAATAGTAGCCTTTTGAAAACATTGTGGTAAAAGGAGAAAATGCTAGTAACAAGCATTTTATCCTTTCCCACAATGTTTTTCTACCCTATCATAGACAAAAATCATCTTTTCTACAAGAATCGAATTGTCGTCTGCAAATGCTTTTAATTTGGTCTAGTCCAAACAAAGGTTTGGGTATGAACATTAATCATTGACTGTTTGATCTAATGATACATGTACTTCATTTGTCTGGAGTTTTCTGCGAGAGTGATTCTGTTAAACAAGGATGGTAAAAATATACATCCAGCAGAAGTTATAGCTGACTTTTTTAACCCTTTACCCCATAAGGCATTTCTAAGGTATCTCTAATTGACCCTAAATAACTGCAAAGATGAAGCCGTTTCTTATGTGTATATGACACCTTTTGCCACAATGTTTTCTAAAGGCTCCTACAAGCAATGTGTAGAAATGAGTATCTATCAAGAAAAGGGTTAAACTGATTAAGTCTTTGTTTATTCACAGATTGACTGGGCCAGAGTTATTAGAGATAGTTGGAACTTTTCAGAAAATGGTGCTTGGGAAGCTCTTCAACTATTTTTCAGTGAAGGTAAGAACACGCTACCTTTTTGTAGCTATACATAAGTGTTAGTTCATGTGTTCACAGGATGACAAATTAGAAGAAATCCATTACAGAAAATTTGGATAAAAAGCAATCATTGCTCAAATAATAGAATTTGTCTATTGAAGTTTAGGAACATGACATAAGCAGGAACTTTTCTTCAGAGTTCAAAACATGTGGAAATGCTTTTGTAAAGAAATGATTTGAAGAAACAATAGCTGTACCACAAAGTAGGTCAGCTCACTTCAGCAAAAATAGAATACAAAATTGAAAACAGTAAGTTGCCAGAAGGGATTATAACAAAATGAATTCCAATAAAAGTAACTGGCTTCAAATGAAAGATATGCACTGGTCACATGTAATGTAATGGATTGATATTATGGCTGGAGTAACCCAAACATTTCGTAACTGCTAGTGCTTTAATGTACTTTCCCCAGACCAAGTGAGTGCTCAGGCCTCATGTAACCATACAGTGTGACTTCTTTATTTTCTTTTACACCTGATGTAGTTCACCTGAGCAAAGGGTGTTACATATTCTTGCTTAAAAAAACCTTGGTACAGCAATATTTCAAATGTTATTCCTTTTTAGAAGTGTCTCTTGCTTTAATTCAGCACTTTAAGGGTTAACTTTGATCAGAATGTTTGCCTTGATGATATGGCAGACAAGTTTGAAAAACCTTGCTGTATTATACAGGTGAGATTTTAAGTTTGAAAGATTTAAGTTATGAAACCCAGTCAGTATGTTAAACATTGTTTGTCTTAGTACAATTTCCGAATAATGTCACCTCAGATTAAAAATTTGGTAATCAGGACAAATCCTACAAATATCTTGTGTACACATAGACGCTACATTTTCAGCCTGACATACATCTCATAATAGATCACATTGGTGGAAAATTAAGGTCTCCAGCAGTTATGTGCTTTACAGCATCACGACCAGACTCTCTTCACCTGTATCAATTCTACAATAATTGTACTCAAGTGAGACCTTTCATTGAGGTCAATGGCCCTCTTGTTTTAATTTGTTTGTCTAAACACAGGTATCAGGAGATATGAGAAAGAATCATCAAGAGGTGACCAGTTGAACACATGTAGAATCTCCCCCTACTTACACTTTGGTCAGATCAGCCCAAGAACAGTTTTGTGTGAAGGTCGACATATGAAGTCCCCGAAATTTCTGCGTAAACTGGCATGGAGAGACCTTTCTTACTGGTTGTTGTCTGTGTTTCCAGATCTACCAAGTGAGCCCACAAGGCCCCAGTATATAGTAAGTCAATTTATATAGAACCCACCCCTGAGAATGCTTTAGGTCACATCCAGATGCAGCCTCTCTTTTTCAGCAGTTTTATGCCCCCTACCTCTGATACATGTGAGAAAAGTAGGGAGTGGCGTGGAAAGAAAGTTATGGTAGTACTAGCGTGAGGAAGCCAGAAAGCATTTGCAGTGGTGCATTGACCCCCATAAGTATGACCTAAGCTGTTTAACCCTTTACCACACAATGCAGACTTTTAACGACCATGAAAAAGGAGCCTTTTGAAAACAATGTGGAAAAAAGGAGAAAATGCTGGTTACCAGCATTTTCTCCTTTTCCCACAATGTTTACTACCCTGGCAGACAAAATTCCTTTATCAAGCCACATTGAAAATGTCATCTGCACAGTCATGCTTTCATTTTGGACAAGTCTAAAATTTTGTTGTGTGGTAAAGGATTAACCCATTACCACTCAATCCCTACTTTTGACGCCCCTGAGAAAGAAGCCTTTTGAAAACACTGTGGGAAAAGGAGAAAATGCTGGTAACCAGCATTTTCTCCTTTTCCCACAGTGTTTTCTACCCTTTCCAGAACAAATTTGTATTTTTCAGTCACCTTTATTTTGTCGTCTGCAAATGCTTTCAATTTGGACCAGTCTAAAATTTTCTCGTGTGGTAATGAGTTAAATGGTGTAAAATTCTAATAAAAACTAAACCAAAGATTCAGATGGAATAACACTCTGTATTAACTCATTACCAGACGACAACATTTTAGGTTTGTCCAAATCATAAGCATTTGCAGACGACAAAGTAAAAGTAACTAAAAATTTGAAATTTGTCTTGTGAAGAGAAGAAAAAACTATGGGAAAAGGAGAAAATGCTGGTTACCAGCATTTCTCATTTTCCCACAATGTTTTCTAAAGGCTTATTACTCAGGGTCGTCAAAAGTAGGGATTGTGTGGTAGCCGGTTAAACAAAAGAGCATGAATACTATGAGCCTTGCATAAGGTGAGGAAAGAGTTGTTAATAGTGGCTGTATGATAAACCTTTATAAGACACCATCTTGCAAGAATCTAAACCATATGTTTTAAGCAGTGAATACATTTATATTAACTCTTTTCCATAGAACAAAATTTGGAACTGGTCTAAATTGAAAGCCACGACAGAGAGCAAAATAATTTAAATAAACATAACTCAGAATTTGAAATCCAGCAGGGTAGAAAACATTGTGGGTAAAGGAGAAAATGCTGTTACAAGCATCGTCTCCTTTTCTCACAATGCTACAAAGGAGGCTTTTATCTCAGGGTTGTAAAAAACAGATTGTTTGGTTAAGTGTTTGTGGTGCTTGTATGAATTACCCTAATAAGACACCATCTTGCAAGTACCCAAACCATAAGTTTCAGTCAGCGAATACATATTGTCATATTGATTCCATCATACTGTTTTATTGTTATACCATCTTCAGAAGGCTTCCTTGGTTTTGCAGCAGAGTGCTTTTCAAGGTGTTGAGATCAAGGGAGACATTGCTTATAAAGAAAATAAAGAGAGAACATGACACCATAATCTACTCATTGAATGTAAAATTATGAGATATCAAATGATAAATAAAGACATGGCAAGAAAAACAAACAACAGAATAGTATGAAAGGATGATGACATTTACAACACTGTACTTTTAGGTTTATTATCTCTATTAGTCGAACAAATTGACATGAAATATCACCTCTATTACCATAGATTTTATGCTTGAATTATTGTCCGAACCTAGCTTCAGCTAATGTCACCTGCATGTGGAACTCTGTGCATATTTTTGAACTCTTTAGGAGGCCAATAGATTTATAGTGTCTTCAAAAAATACTTAGAATATCTGAAATTAACATTGTTTTGTTGGTTTAAACTGGTAATAGGTGGCAAGTGACTTAGATCTAAGCCTGATCTTGATCTACGGCATCCGCCAAAGCTTTTTGATTTTGGCTATGGCGCAGTGAAGGTCAAACCTGATATTTAATGTAAACCGAATTTCCATCAGCCCGATTATCCCCGATGATTTAAATATTCAGGTTTTAATTATTCTTTGCATAAAGGTCAATTTATGTCAGTCATACCTAATGACAAGATTTTGGACTGGTCCAAACCGAAAGCACTCGCAGACGAGAAAATAAATATGAATCACTAATTGAAACTTGACTATAGAAGCTAGAAAATGTTGTGGGAAAAGGAGAAAATGCTGGTTACCAGAAATATCTCCTTTTTTCCACAATGTTTTTAGATGTTTCTTCCTCTGGGTAGTGAAAACCAGGGATTGTTTGGTAAAGTATTAACCCTTTATGGTGATATAATTCCTGGTTTTCATGGCCCTGGAAAAAAGGTACATGTATTCTGAAAACATTGTTGGAAAAAGAGAAAATGCTAGTAGCCAGCATTTTCTCCTTTTCCAATAATGTTTTCTGCCCTATCAGAAAGCTAAAGCTCACTTGTACCATTGTTGAGGTACTACACATGTTTAGAATTTGAAAGAGTCCAAAATTTGTTGCTTTGGTTAAAACATGATGACATTGATGATACTTTCAGCATCAAAGATGGAGCAAAAACAAGGCACATCTAAAGGCGTGGCAGAAAGGAAATACTGGCTACCCATTGGTCGATGCCTCAATGCGACAGTTATGGTTGACAGGATGGATGAATAATTATATGCGACATGTAGTGGCCTCCTTCCTCATTTCCTACCTACATTTCTCCTGGGTGGAGGGCTATCTGTGGTTTCAGGTAAGATAAATGTAGATTTTAACCCATAACCACACATGCCGACTTTTAAACGACCATAAGGATGAAGTCTTTTGAAAACATTGTGGGAAAAGGAAAAATGCTGGTAACCAGCATTTTCTCCTTTTCCCACAATGTTTTCTACCCTATCAAACAAAAAAATCACATCATTTTAACCACATTGATATTGTCATCTGTAAATATTTTACAACTTGGACGGGTCTAAAATTTTGTAATTTGGTTAAAGGAGCCATACTCTGAAAATAGGGGTTCAGGGCATCTCAGTGGTGCAGTATGACCAATCAAGTCATCACAGCTATGGATCAATGAAGTTCACATTGTCTACAACAGGCCAAAATGTCATATAGAATAATCCTTTATTCTAACATGACACGCGACTTTGGCTCTATAAACACAGTGCAAGGAAAACGTGGTAAAATCTGCGACAATCCATGTAGAGTGACGTCATCCTATATCGAGTGACGTCATTCAATGAGTGAGTTATACAATGGAACATAATCTTCATCCGCGTTTTTACTCTCAGTTTGATCTTGTTTTCCTTTCATTAAGAATTGGCCATGTTAGAATCGAAATAATCTTCTTTCTATCGTGGTATATTGTTCAATAAACCATGTTGTGAGTTATGAGGCGCAATGAATAATCCACTCGGGCTATCGCCCTCGTGGATTATTTATTGTGCCTAATAACTCACAACTGTGGTTTATTGAACGATATACCACGATAGAATGAAGATTATTTCTTAAACATACTGAAATTGACCAGTAGCAAAATGTATCAACCTATTTCAGACTGAACTGATTGATGAATATGGGCCCTGGTTGCATGTTCTTTAATGGAACTTTAACCTAGTACCACACATTCCTTTCTTTTGATGACACTGAGAAAGAAGCCCTTAGAAAACATTGTGAGAAAAAGAGAATATGCTGGTAACCAGCATTTTCTTCTTTTCTCACAATGTTTGTTACCCTTCACAAAACATTTCAAATTTCCAGTCACTTTTATTTTGTCATCTACAAACACTTTCAATTTGGACTAGCCAAAAATTTTGTCGTTTGGTAATGAGTTAATGAAGCCTGATACAAGCAAATTTCTCTTTTCCTAAATATTTTTTATATCGACCATGACAACATTTTATCTTTTCCTTTCAAAGGTTTTCTTGTTTTACAATTTGGAGATTTCATTAGAGACCTTATAGACCATAAATATAGCCATGTAACACAGTCCCCCCATCCACAGACTACTTGTTTCACAGCTGTAAACCATTGGAAACATTGTGGGATATAGAGAATTTGCTTATAAAGTCGCAATTTTTCACAGTTTTTGCTTAATAATCATGTTTGAAATGTTGTTCTTATATTGATTAATCATATTTTACTTGGGTGTATTTGAGGCTTTCATTTGTAACATTAACAAGCCCTTTACCAAATAATCTCAACTTTAAATGACCTTCAGGAAAAAAGCTTCTGTAAACATTGTGGGAAAAAGAGAAAACACTCGTAATATGCATTTTTTCTTTCTTTTCAGTGTTCTCTAAGCTAGGTAAGGCTGACTATGTAAGTCACATTGAGTTTATTTTGGCACCACATTTTTGTGAGAAGTGAACCGAACATTGTGGAAAAAAGAGAAAATGCTTGTGTCCAGCATTTTCTCTTTTTCCCTCGAGTGTTTTGTACTCTTCTTAAACTAAATTTCAAATTTTCATTCACATTTATTTTGTCATCTGCAAATGCTTTCAATGTTGACCAGTCTAAAGCTTTGTTTTTTGGTAAACAGTTAAAGCAAATTTCTTCTTTAGGACACATTACTTGATGCTGATGTTGCAATCAATGCGATGATGTGGCAAAATGGTGGAATGAGTGGTCTGGATCAGTGGAACTTTGTAATGCATCCAGTTGACGCAGCCATGACCTGTGACCCCAGGGGAGATTATATACGTAAATGGGTTCCAGAATTGTCTAACTTGCATGAGGACTTCATTCATCAGCCATGGAAAGCCCCACCATCTATCCTGAGAAGAGCTGGTGTAGAGCTAGGTATTTATCAACTCTTTACTAAGCGACAAAATTTTTAGATGGGTCCAGATTGAGAGCATTTTGGAGGCGACATAATTAACCCATTACCACACAATCCCGACTTTTGACAACCCTGAGAAAGAAGGCTTTAGAAAACATTCCTGCAATGTTTTCTACTCTTCACAAAACAAATTTCAAATTTTCAGTCACTTTTATTTGGTCGTCTGCAAATGCTTTTGATTTGAACAAGCCTAAAATATTATCGTTTGGTAATCAGTTAATGCTACTCAAAAATAGAAATGTGTTCGGGGGGGGGGGTAGAAAACATTGTGGGAAAAGGAGAAAATGCTGGTTACCAGCATTTTCTCCTTTTCCCACTTTTATTTTCAATGGGTGTCCATTTCGAGGTTGTCAAATCCAGGAAAAGAGTTAATATTTTAGTTTGACTCGAAATATATAAAGTCACGAAGCCTGTATGAATTCATGCGATATTTTATATTCTGTGATTTTATAGGAAAAGCATCTGCCTCCACAGCTTGTGGAAATAATCCAGTCATATCTAATCCTTAAGCATATTAAGTTTTTTAACAACCCTGAAGAAGAAGGTTATTGAAAACTTCATTCATATAGGGGAAAACAGGAGAAAATCCATTTGCCCATAGCATTTTTGCATATCTTAAGTCAAACTTAATCACATTCACGTTGAGTTTGATGTCTCCAAATACTGTAAATTTTGGCAAGTCCAACATTCTTGTGTACGGTGAAGATTAAACTCTGTACCACAGTGACATAGTATTATTTTAGATCTATCCAAACTGAAAGCATTTGCAGAGGACAATATGGTTCAAATTGTGGAATTTTTTCTTTGATAGGATGAAAAACTGTGTTGGAAAAGGAGAAAATCCTGGTTAGCAGCATTTTCTCCTTTTCCCTCAATGTTTTCAAAAGGCCTCCTTCTCAGGGTCATTTAAATTCATCATTGTGTGATGAAGGGTTAAGTAACCTCTGGCCCTCATATTGAATGACATTAACAAAGTGTCACAGAGATTAGTCTATTTGACATTTTATCAGATAACAAAATTCTAGAAATTCATTGAAAACTTGTGAAGACTGCAAATTATTGGGGCTCAAATGAAGTTTGTTTTGAATGGGTAGAAAAGAAAGTTAACTCATTTGGCAGTACTTGTTTCTTCAGATCTACATGTACCACTACCCAAAAGATCCCATGTTCTTTGCACACTGTGCAAAGCTTATGAATAAAGCACAAGAAACAGAAAACATGTTTGCCGTTATCGTTACCCGCATGACCTTAAAATCCTGTTTTACACATGAGAAAATTTTAGACTGGTCCAAATTGAAAGCATTTGCAGACAACAAAATAAATGTGACTGAAAAATTGAAATTTGTTCTTGGAAGGGTAGAAAACACTGTGGATAAATGAGAAAATGCTAGTTACCAGCATTTTCTCATTTTCCCACGGTGTTTTCAAAAGGCTTCTTTCTCAGGGGCATCAAAAGAAGGGATTGTGTGGTAATGGGTTAAGTAAATCAGATATAGTGAATCGACATTTATCTGGACTCCATTATGTCATGGGAAACAGAAGTGTCTGGATAAACTAAGCTTGGCTGTAATATGTTATTGAAACTTTGTCAATGGCACCATATAAAAACCTTGATATGGCTTGTATCAAAACATATGTGATTCCTTTATTTCCAGGTGTAACCTACCCTCATAGAATCATCACTGAATTAGAGGAGGCCAGGGAACAATCTTTGCGTGATGTTGTGGCAGTCAGACAAAAGTTTCCTGAAATGGTCTGTCCTAGAACAGGAAATGATCTTGTGAAACTTCCCTCTGGTGTAAAAATCCCTGTTATAACAAGAAGGGAATTTAAATATAAAACTGATAATCCTGACTCAAGAGAAAATCCCCACAATGCTGTACTACGTGGATACAGGGGAAGAAAGAGAGATGAGCTAGTAGAGTTCTTAAATCAGAGAGATTTCCTGGCCAGTACTATGAAAGAGTGTGCCTCAAGGCATGAGAGAGGGCAAAAATTACAGGATTTATCATTTTTATGATCATATATTATCAAATGTTGTATATTCAGAGCTCCAAATAGAGGGAGTGACTTTGATTTCAGAGTTGAAAATATCAACAATTCTCCACTACACCCTATCTTATGTGTACTTATTAGAATTGTCTCATTGAGATGATTTTAATGAGTAACCGCACTATAGGGTTTGGAAGAGAAATAATGGATTTGGAATACCACCACTCCTTATCTGGAGCTCTAGGCTATATTACCTTAGATTTATCCATTAGCATACAATGGCAGTTATTTCGCATCCCATCATTTTAGAAAGGGTAGAAAATGCTGTGGTAAAAGAAGCAATAGTTGCGTGTAATAAGGAACTGCTCTTTTTTTTGATAATGTTTTCCGCATCATATCTATTTGTAACTCTTAACTAGTTATGTCAAAACACTGTTTTTAATCAAATGGTTAACTCTTTACCAAATAACAAATATTTAGACTTGTCCAAATTGAAAGCATTTGCAAACGAAAATATAAATGTGACTTAAAAATTGAAATTAAGTTCTGGAAGGCTGGAAAACATTGTGGGGAAAGGAGAAAATGCTGGTTATCAGCATTTTCTCCTTTTCCCACAATGTTTTCTAAAGGCTTCTTTCTTAGGGTCATAAAAACCAGGGATTGTTTGGGAAAGAGTTCAAGCAACTTTGTTATGCAATTTGGATTGTTCAGTGCCCTATTTTGATAATGTCACTGCAAAAGCAAAAATCCTTGACATGTGCTAGTATATAGCTAAGAGGTTGTGTTTAGAAAAGCACATTATTATTATTTTACCTAATTTATTACATATTTGTGCAACTTAATAGTGGTCTGAGAGAGTGAGAGTACCTCATTACATAATAATCTCATGTTCCAAGCTTGATATTTATGTATAGCCTATTTTTGTCTGGTGTTTTTTTTGTTATTCAAAATAAACATTATAAAACAAATTTAAACCAGAATGTAATTTGTTGGTATTCACTATCATTCATAATTGTATATTCTAATATGACACATGAATTCAGCTTTATAAACACAGTACAACAAAGTGTGGTGAAATTAAGAAATAATCTTTCTATTGTAGTTTCTCATTCAATAAACCACAGTTGTGAGTTATTAGACAAAACAAATAATCCTCAGGGGTGATAGCCTGAGTGGTTTATTCATTGCGTCTCATAGCTTATAATGTGGTTTATTTAAGAAAAATCTTCTTCCTATTGTGGTTTATCATTCATTCTAAAATGACACGCGACTTTGGCTCTATAAACACAGTGCAAGGAAAACGTGAAATCTGCGACAATCCATGTAGATTGATGTCATCCTATATCAAGTGACATCATTCAATGAGTGAGCTATTCAACAGATCATTATCTTCATCCGCGTTTTTTTCTCTAAGTTTGAATTTGTTTTCCTTTCACTGAGAATTGGCCATGTTAGAATCGAAATAATCTTCTTTCTATCCAGGTTTATCGTTCAATAAACCATGTGAGTTGGGAGGCACATTGAATAACCCACTCGGGCTATCACCCTCGTGGATTATTTATTGTGCCACATATCTCACAACTGTGGTTTATTGAACAATATACCATGATAGAAAGAAGATTATTTCTTAAATGAATTGTGGTTGTGAGTTATGAAGCACAATAAATAATCCATGAGGGCAATAGCCTAAGTGGTTTATTTATTGCACCTCATAACTCACGATGTTGTTTATTCAATGATAAAACATGATAAAAAGAATATTATTTCGATTCTAACATGGCGAATTCTTAATTAAAGGAAAACAAGTTCACAAGTAAACACGGGGATTAAAAATTATGTTCCATTGAATAACACAGTCATTGAATTATGTCACTTGATATAGAATGACGTCACTCTGCATGGATTATCGCAGAGTTTACCACGGTGTCCTAGCACTGTGTTTATAGAGCCAAATTCGCGTGTCATGTTAGAATGAATAATCAACCATGATAAAAGATTATTTCGATTCGAACATGACCAGCTCTTAACAAATGGAAAACAAGGGCACACTTGACTATAAACACAAATGTACCTTTAATGTTGTAAGCTGTTACATAGCCTGCTAGGTAAGTCCATGTAGGAAAACTCCATGATTAAAACCACCCTTTTAATAATTTTACTGCAGTTAGAAAGTTTTAGCATAGCTGGTGCTGTAGGGCCAGGATCGAACCTCGCCTTTGGCACAGTTCAATTCTGATTCACGCTGGCCCTAAAGTTGATCTTTGTGCTATAAAAAGTTCATTAAAGAATAACACAAATAAATATCTTTTGAAGCTTATTCTAGTCCGAAAAATTCAAATAGATCTAGTGAACAGTGTAAAGTCAAGATAGGAACACAGTTTTCTGCAGTCCGATCTCTCACACTGCCTGCAAATCATTTATAAAACAGTAACAGACAGCTCTGTTCTTATAAAGATTTACATGTATTACCAACAAGACATAAATTTCCTTAGACCTCTGCATTTTTAGGCTGTGTAAAAAGAGGGTCAAACCTGACCTTTTGTGCCATCTAAGCTTCACTCATATCTGTCATATTAAAACTGTATCTGTATTTAACAATCTTACAAGAGATGATTAAAATCAAATCCCAACTCAATACTGGATCTGGTCACATAAAAAGATGCCTTTTGAAGCTACTTTGGTAGTATTGTGAAATATGACATTGGGTGGATTCAGATGACCAACAAGCTCAGTTGACAAGTAGAGCTGCGGTACTAGTTAGTGTTCCGGGAGTCGTGGGTTTGAGTCCTAGATTGGGCACACTTTTCTCCCTTAATTTACTTCATTGGCGACAAGGTCAATTTGTTAAAAGGGGATGAGGCACCGGTCCATGAGGACTGAAGGGAGAGTTGGTTACTTCCAAAATATCAGGAGGGGGAGAAGTGCTGTGAATGTGGGTAGACTCTGGTCCTAATGCCCGGCTAGCTCAGTCGGTAGAACTGTGATACTAGTATTCCGGGAGTCGTGGGTTTGAGTCCCACGTCAGGCTCACTCTACTCCCTTGATTTATTTCTGGAGGATGGTCTGTATCTATAACGGCCGTTGTGTAGATTCGGAAGAAGACCATTCCTTTTGTGAAGTCTGGTCC
Organism: Tridacna crocea; assembly: GCA_943736015.1. Taxonomy (NCBI): domain Eukaryota; kingdom Metazoa; phylum Mollusca; class Bivalvia; order Cardiida; family Cardiidae; genus Tridacna; species Tridacna crocea. Next base: position 31,355,244 of record OX031059.1, on the reverse strand, counting down.
CCATCCACATCAGCTGCAAGCTGTGCTTCTACGCTAAGCCATTTTTAAATTGTATATTTTACGGTATCATCTGAAATCGCCCGAAAGATTAATCCTTTCCCAAACAAGCCCTGGTTTACACGTGTCTGCAAAGTCTTTGAAAACTATGTGGGAAAAGGAGAAATTGCTCGAAATGAGCAATTTCTCTTTTTCCCACAGTATTTTCTACCCTTTTTGAGAGAATGACAGTCATTTCGACACCCGGTCATTTCGACACCTGGTCATTTCGTCACTTTTTGGTCGTTTCGACCCCCCGTGAAAAATTTTTTGCGAAATTTGGTCGTTTCGACCCCAATTTTTTTTGAGATCATGAAATGAAAGTTACTTGAATCTTAATTTTGTCATTTTTTAGTATTTATTTTGTAAGTTTGTGATTGAAATAAGTGTTTTTGTATTGTTTACATGCCGATTTTAAATTTTTTTGTAAATCCGAATTTGAAAATGGGGGTCGAAATGACCAAATTTTAGAGGCTATTTCCCATTACCAAGACATTATAACTTCTTTGTTTTCTTTGTTTTTATGTGTGTTTTTTGATTGATTGATTGATTGATTGATCGTATGATTGATACATTTATTGATTTGATAGTGGGGGTCGAAATTCGGTATTGCAAATAATAAAAAATATAATAGAAACGATTACCTTACCAACAAATGTATCAATCATCCGATCAATCAATCAATTTCAATAGATTGAATGATTGATTATAGGATTGATTGATTGATTGATTTGTTGATTATCTTTTCTATTATCATTTTTATTATTTTCTATCATTTAAACATTATTTCAGTGCGACCATGCTTTAGTAAACATTTCAACTGCTGTTTTTAACTGCGTTTTAAAAGCGGTTTGAAAACATTTTGAGAATTGGACAAAATGGTGGTAACCAGCATTTCCTCCTTTTTCCACTATATTTTCAAACCTTCCCAGATCAAATGTAGATTGTACAGTCACATACATATGTTTAGTGAAATTTGTACTGGTGTTCGGCCCTTAACTCTTTACCAGAGAATTCCGTGGAATACGACACTGAATATAAGTATTCAAGGCCATTTATTACAAGGACACAAAGCCAACGTGTTATTTCTTTTATTTCGAATAATGGAAACAGAAAGGTTGTCAAAATATCACTCATTCACAAAATATATCTATATGTAAATATTAACCCTTTACCAAACAATCCTTGGTTTTTACGAACCTGAGATAGAAGCATTTTGAAAACATTGTGGGAAAAGGAGAAAATGCTGGTAACCAGCATGTTCTCCTTTTCCCATAATGTTTTCTACCCTGCTGGAAACAAATTTCAATTTTTGAGTTACATTTATTTTGTCGTCTGCAAGTGCTCTGAATTTGGACCGGTCTAAAATCTTGTCGTTTGCTAATGGGTTAAACAATATCTCTCTCCCTTCCTCTCGCTGTCTCTCTCTCACGCACACACACTTCATCACTAATTTTTATCAACAAACTCAATTTGGAGATAATGACATTTCGACAAGTATGGTAAAGGCTCAGTTTAAATAAATCGAAAAGAATTATAACTTTATTTACATTATTAAACCAAGACCACACAATCCATACTTTTGATGACTCTGATGAAGAATTGTTTAGAAAACATTAAGGGAAGAGGAGAAAATGTTGGTAACCAGCATTTTATCCTTTTCTCACAATGTTTTCCATGTTTTAAGAACCAGCATTTCTCCTTTAATCACAATTTGTTATCATTTACAAAACATCAAGTTCCCGTTTAATCACAAAGCTTTTTATCCTTCGCAAAACACATTTAAAACTTACAGTTTTCAAAAAGATAGCTATATGTACATATTAAACGATCTCTCTCTCTCTCTCTCTCTCTCTCTCTCTCTCTCTCTCTCTCCTTCTTACACACACTTTATCACCTTTTTTTTAACGACTGTAATGACAATGTGACAATTAGCGCACAATTAACGCTTTACCAAACAATCCCTCATTTTCACACCTCTAACATGGCAGCATTTCGAAAACATTTTGGGAAATGGAGAAATGTGGTAAGCCACATAATTTACCTTTTACCAAACAATCCATTTTTTTTCGACCCTAAGATAGAAGCCATTGGAAAACATTGTGGGAAAAGGAAAAAATGCTGGTCACCCACAAGCATTTTATGCTTCCCCACAATATTTTCTACCCATTCCCAACACAAATTTTGGGTTTCGAGTTATTGATTTTAACATGTATGTTATCAAATTTTTCCTTATATATCAGTGTCCTCTTCTCCTCTAGTAACCCGAGTGCGGTATAGCAGAGATACCTGCTTTATCAAGGAAGTTGCTGACATCTCTCCGTCTCCATAACTGTAAAAGTGAAGTTATAATATTAGCCGTTTATTGAAACTATTGAAATTCCCCTTTCTTTTTAGACTTTTTGTATTTTTAAAGTTTTCATCGATGATTGACATAATCCCTTAAAGTCAATTTTATATTTCTCACATGACTGTTTCTATATCGTGCTTTTTTTTATAGTTTGGAATACATACAAAAATAAAATTATCATGATTTATACTTTGAGAAAGAAATTTTAATGTGCATTACCTGTCCCACAGTTCAAAAATCTTCGCCTCCATTGTCGTAGTATTCCTTTGGCGACGGATCATCTGGTTGCCATTAACCAAACGGACAGTCTCTCCAACCTGTTCACTCTCTCGATACAACAGTGTAATCAGAGAGTAAAAAGGAGGGGTAGACTGTCCGGCGGCTCTGTTAAGTCTGTTGTGCCAACTTGTGAAATCCACAAAGTAATTTGTCATTAAAGCGCAATTTCTTATTTTCCAACATTATTTTCTACCCTTCACCAAACAAATTTAAGATATTTCAGTCACTTTTGGACAAACCTAAAGTTTTGTCAATTGGGGATGCCCCTATCCAAACAACTCTCTAATTACTCAATTTAATTAACGCTTTTTTTAATCTTCTTTAAAGAAAGTACAAAAAAGGCAGTTTCAAAGGTAATATTGACTACAGTATACAGATTTAAGAAAACTATCAATCAGTGCGAAAAACAATTAGCAAATTAAAAGCAATCAAAAGAAACAATTTTTCACAATTACCATACTTTTTATTTCATAATTATTATTTCTTCAATCAACACGAGAAAACATCAAAGGACAAAAATAAATGATTATTACTATTATCACTAACAAATAAAACATTTCTGTATTCTTTGATTGCCACTCTCAACAAATACATTTCCACCGTTGTATTAACCAAGATGATGGTCCAGCTGCAATAGTAAAACAATAAAAAGTAAACACAAACACGGATATAGGTTAAAACAAAATAATATTCAATTATTCTAGGAAGGGCAAAAAAATGAACGGGTGTCGTTCAGTTTTTGCAAAAAAAATTTTTTGGGGGTCGAAATGACCAAACGGGTGTCGAAACGACCAGTTTTTGCAAAAAAAATTTTTGGGGGGTCGAAATGACCAAATTTGGGGTCGAAACGACCAAAAAGTGTCGAAATGACCGGGTGTCGAAAAGACCGGGTGTCGAAACGACTGGATACCTTTTTGAGAACTTTCTACAATTTTCTCCAAACCTAAAATTGTCGTCTGCAAACTCTTTCGGTTTGGAAGGGTCCAAAATTTGTTGTTTGGGAAAAGATTAATTCCAGATTTGACTGTAAAGAGTGTTTCACGGATATGGCGCGATATTTCTGTAAACAAGGGAGATAATAAATAAGTGGCTATCTGAATTTACCACATTTACCTCCCGCTACGGTTTTGTCGCCATTTGCAACAGGAAGTTGTCACTTATTAAACTCTTTGAAGTTTGTCAAGAAGTTTAAGTTGATATTTCCTCTGTTAAGTATGTCAGTTTCTTACTAGGCTGGTTGAAAATTAATCAGTTTGAGTTATTCAGTACGGTGTAACTTTGATCAGTCAGGGTTTACCCCGCATTGATTAAAAGGAAAAAGAACTTTCCGAAATTTTTAAAAGTGGGTGGGGGTAGTGAAGTTAAGTTAAAACATTCAGGTTATTCGGATTATAACGACTGCTTCTAAAGATTCACTTAACTTCTTTGGAAACCCCCCTCACCTACAAAGGCTTGATAAGATCATAAGCAGTTAGTTTGACTTAACTCTTTACCAAATTTTAGAATGGTCCAAATTGAAAGCATTTGCAGACGACAAAATAAAAGGGACAAAATCTGAAATAGGTTTTGGGAAGGGAAGAAAATATTGTGGGAAAAAAGGCTTCTTTTTCAGGGTCGTTAAAAGGATTGTGTGGTAAACAGTTTATACTGGCAATGCATCATTACACAGCTATTTTGTTCAAACAATTTGGCCTGTATCCGGGATACGTTTTGGCTACTGGTACAGTTGTTTTGGCCAGCTTAATATGCATAATATTTTTCACTCAGAAAAATTCCATAAAGTAACTTTCAGTGTTTTTAGGTATTCACTTGTAGAAGTAGATACTTTCATTCATTTCTTTGCTTTGATTCTCAACGTTCTATTGACACATATCGCCATATAAAGTAACATCTTGTACCGGATAAAATAGAAGTGCAAAGCATGAGAACTGGACAAAACTTTCTTCCAACATTCGATGAAATGTAATGTATCGAATACCAACTAACAAGCAACATCCAGTCAGATGATATGCCAAGGTTACAAATAGTCAAATGCATCCAAAGCCTGTAATTTGCATGTCTCAGTCTGTTTTATATGGTGGAAATTTTAACATGTTCAGAAAGTTGAACCGGATGGAGCAGACATCACTGGATGTTGCTGGACAAGTAGTAGATTCATTGGATAAGAAACATACAAAACTGATACGAGAGGATACAAACAGATAAAATGATTTTTCATCTGTTGCTTGTCCGTTAGCTTGATGTGACCAAGCCTTTACCAAATGACAAAATTGTAGACTGGTCCAAATCAAAAGCATTTGCTGATGACAAGATAAAGATGACTGAAAAATTGAAATTTAGTTTCGGAAGGGTAGAAAACATTGTGGTAAAAGGAGAAAATGCTGGTTACCAGCATTTTCTCCTTTTCCCAAAGTTTTTTTAAAACAGCTTCTTTCTCAGGGTGGTTAAAAGTTGGGATTATGTGGTAAAGAGTTAAATGAGGACAAAACTGTATGATAATTGTTCTATGGCGTGTTCTATGGTTTTCATAAAAATTCAAGCTTTCATTAAAGAGGCAATAATACTCATTTTAAGCCAGTTTTAACTCATTTTGTTTTTATTTTATCAAAATATAGTCGTTCTTATATATCAGTGCCAAATATTGCGCCTGATGGTTGCAAGGTTGCTTAGATTACGCCTGATAGAAAATGCATTTGGCAGACTTGGGGCCTTCAATGTAAACAGACTGGTCGTTTCCGGATTTTGAATCTAAGATTTTCGATATCCGTTATACACTCTGGTAGATTCGTATGATGATCATGCATACTGTAATGTGACTATATTTGACCTTGTTCTTGATACGGTATATAAAGGAAAACAGATGCTTCTCTGTTGCAGCCTCTATTTTTAGACGGAGATCGAGGCGTATGTGTAAGTTACACCGTATCCGACTCTAGGCGGAAACCAACGATAAATTTCTGTGAGTCACCGCCGTTGTTTACAGCTTCGATCATCAGCCAGTTTTCTTCTGGCCAATTTTGGTTTTTCACACAAACCCCCGTGTTTCTTTTTTCATTTACACGATATATGTCAGTAATTTATCCTTGTGTACACAAAGGACAGATTTCTATACCATTTTATTTTTGTTTTTGAAATTTAACAGCGTTTCTGCTCACCAGCTGTAGACAGGCATCTTTTAGGTTTTATTTATTTCTCTTTTTCCAGTTTTCCAGATCTGATTGGCACATTTTATCTAGCTGTTTGCTGTAATTGGCATAATAGAATCTGAAACTGAGTAGTCTTTGCTAAAGGTAAGTAAAAATGGTATCTCTACTACAGATTGATTGCAAACCATCTCAATATTTTATTTTGAGATTTACCCTTTATTTAACTCATTACCACACGAAAAAAAATTAAGTTTGTCTAAATCGAATGCATTTGCAGACGACAAAATGAAACTGACTGAAAAATTAAAATTTGTTTTGTGAAGGGTAGAAAACATTGTGGGAAAACAAGAAAATGCTGGTTACCAGCATTTTCTCTTTTTCCCACAATGTTTTCCAGACTTCTTTCTCGGGGTCTTCAAAAGCTCGGATTATGTGGTAATGGGTTAAGAACCCTGAGTTTTAAAAACCTTGAACTTAGATGTCATGTGAAAAAGTATTAGTACTTCAGGAAAAAATGCTGGTAACCAGCATTTTTTCCTTTTTCCACGATGTTTTCTACCCTAGCAGATAGCGTAAGCTCATTGGTACCAATTTAATTTGTTACGTGCAGATGTTTTTATCAAAAAAGAGTCTAAAACTTGTTGTTTGGGAAGGTTAAAACTGATTATATGAATATCTGCTTTACTATCCCTATAAATCATGTAGCAGCTAACCCTTTACAATACCATCCCAACTTTCAATAAAACATTGTTGGAAAAAGAAAAAATACTGGTAACCAGCATTTTCTGCTTTTCGCACAGTGTTTTCTGCCCATCCCAAAGCAAGTTTTTAACTCTTTCTGTTACATTTATTTTGTTGTCTGTAGATGCTTTCTTTTTGGACTAGTCTAAAATTTTGACATATTTATGGAAACCATTTAAGTGAGAATTAGACATTTAATTATACTCAATTAGTGGAAAATTCACAGCTATTTGATCTTGTTCAATTATAGCTCAGTCCAGGAAGACAAGGCCACCTGCAAATCACTTTCCTATCTTTTGCTGCTGAAAATAGTGTGACAAAAAAACCCAAAATGAGAAATTCCTCATATTGTTTTCACATGGTCATATTTGTCATTTATTTTGTACTTATAAATCATTTACCACACAATTCACAGCTTTAAACAAACTTGAGTGTTAGACTTTTGAAAACATTGAGGGAAAAGCAGGCAGTACTGGTAACCAGTATTTTGTGCCATCCTACAATGTTTTCTCTCTTTTGAGGTCAAACTCTCAGTCTGGCGTTTGAGCCACGTTAAATTTATTGTCTGCAAATGCTGTATAGTAGAGTAACCAGCCTTTTTATCCTTTTTTAATTTGTGTTCATGAAACCCCAGTAGCCGAAAACCATCTGATAACACGAGAAATTAGAGATTTATTACGGGCCAGGTTGAAACCAATGGGAGACACGTTCTATTTTTAGATTATCAATTCTCTCATTTAAATACAGGAAAACACAGACAAAGTTTCAAACATCCGTCCGAAGATGACATTATTGAAAATAATTATTACATGTTTGTTTTGTAATGGAATTTAAGCGTTATTAGTCACATGCCAGTCTCTTGACATTCCCACAATGTTTTATTGATTTCTGTTGCGAAATCTAAAAATAGCTTAAGAGGCTACGTAGCCTTTTAAGGGAATACCATCAAAAAAAATTTTTTTTGTAATCTTATGAATCTTAATTATTGATGATTTGTATTTCTTTTTCATATAAAGTTCAATCATGATATATATATTTTTTAATTTGGTGTGATGTGAAAATTTGTGCCCAAACTGAAAACTAACAGAGAATTCCAATCCGTACTGTGCGTGAATTGAATATTCAGGTTAAAAATGCTTTGACACCACGTAAACGAGGCACCTTCATGATACTCGACACGTTGATTATGTTTTCAAAAGGCTTTTACCTCAGGGTTGTCAAAATTCGTCACTGCGTGGTAAAGGGTATATTGAGTGAGTCTTCTTTTTCCAAAAGTGTTCTTTTTCCTAAATGTTTAAACTATTTCATTCAGTCAGTCAGTGGAAGGTGTTTTTCATACACTCCAATGTCTTTCCCTTATTAATATTATGTCCAATGTTTTTTATATCTTACTAAATGCTGCCTGACCAGGTAGTGCAGTGGTTAGGGTATCTGACTCATGACCTAGTGGTTGTCAATTTGATACCTGGTTAAGGTAAACTGCAGTTCAGGCATTTATTACCTTTCACCTCTGATACATGCCAGAAAAGTAGTCAGTGGCTTTGAAGCAATATTGTATCAGTGCAATTGTGAAAAAGCCATGAAACTAATGTGTATGTGCATGGATGGCGTGGTATAACCAAAGCTGTTGAAACAGCATTAAATCCAGGCCAAACAAATACCTTAGATTTTTATGCTGTGTTTTTAACAGGCAAAAATGACAAAAGGATTTTTTGTGCTATATTTGATTCTGTGGATATAGTGCTGACTAACTGCATAAAAAATGCATGACATAAACAATTGTCTCCATGTCTCCATATTTAAAACAGATTTTCATCAGAGTCCTGTTTCATATTTTGTCTGCAAATGCTTTCAGTATTGACAAGCATAAAATGTTGTAAAAAAATTGTATAATCTAAAGAGTTTCATGTGGCATAACTACCTGTAAGTAGATTTGAATTGAATTGAAACAACCCCTGGAAAATAAAAATGTTGCTGCATAAGAGCAAACACTCCTTTACCATATAATGCTTTCAATGAGTAACAACTAGAGGGAAGTAGAGACGTTATGTTTCTGGTAATAGATGTGCTAGCCTGGGCAAGCAGTTATACTACCCACAACAAGGAATCTTGTATTTATGCAACTTCTTTTCTATTGGTAGTTACCTATTGATTCATCTGAACAATTTTTACTATTTACTTCAAGTGCATAAATGTTGTTGTATTTTTTTTTCCTTTATTAATGCTGTATCGGTTTCAGCCAGTTTTCTCTCTCATTGCTGAACATTGTGTCCACAAGGTCTGTGTGGCAACTGAGCCATGTCTAGTCAGTGGTTTTGAAAGAATGATGTGCTCAGTGCTGGCAAAAGAAACTCTATGAGAGTATGGATATGTCCACTGGGTGCTGTAGTTTAACTTAAATCTACACCACATGAAAAAAAAAATGGACATGTCCAAATTGAAAACACAGATTCAATTTTGAATGGGGGAGGAGAGTGGGAAAAGGATAAAAAACTGGCCACCAGTTTTCGAAGACCTTCTTTTCTTAGGGTTGCTTAACCAAACATTGTTGGAAAAGGAGAAAATGCTGGTAAGCAGCATTTTCTCCTTTTCCCACAATGTTTCCTACCCTTCACAAAACAAATTTCAAATTTTCAGTCACTTTTATTTTGTCGTCTGCAAATGCTTTCGATTTGGACAAGCCTAAAATGTTGCGGTTTGGTAATGATTTAGAAAAGAGAATGTGTGGTAAAAGATTAAGTATTATTTCATGCTTTCCGTAAGGATATCGAGAAATAGCAGTGATAATATTTTTCGATCTTGCACTGGTTCAACCAGTGAAAATACCGACTTTCATGTTCTTGTTGCCTAGGTAAATTTCACGAGCCTAACAACCAGATGGGAAATATGATGTTATATACCTTACATTTCTCGCGCTTAACGTAATATTGTAATGCGCTGCTATGCGGGAGGGGTGCATCACGGGGAATAACGTAAAAAAACTGTACTGGATTTTGATAAAGCTCCTCCCAGAAAGGGTTAAAAGCAAGAGATAAATAGAATATTTGTTTTTTTTTTTGGGTGAAAGATCGAAATTTATTTCATCTCGTGAACACCTTAGGTAATATTTTCACTTGTGGCTGCACTACTCGTGAAAATATTGCCGATGGTGTTCACTCAATGAAATAAATTTCGATCTTTCACCGAAAAAAACAAATGTCCTCTATATGTTGTAAACACCAAGTTAGTAATCAATTGTGATAGGAGACTCGGCTAATAATGCTCGGCTGAACTTACAAAATTACCGCAAACACACACACTTTCAGTTTGGACAAGTTCAAAATTTGTTGGTTTGTAAAGGGTTTATTAGCCTGTTAACTCTTTACCACACCACTAACTGGTAGACCCATCCAAATTCAAAGCGTTTGCAGCAAACATTTTAATGTGCAATTTTTCCTTTGAGTAGAAAACATTGAGGGAAAAGGAGAAAATGCTGGTTACCAGTATATTCTCCTTTTCTCATAATGTTTTCAAATAGCCTCTTCCTAGGGGTCGTCAAAAGTTGGCATTGTGTGGTAAAGAGATGAACAAGTATGTGACATTTGAAGTGTTTGAAGTGAAAGGTCAAGTCCTATTTCATTTTGGGATATTAAGACTACCATACAATTATTTAGACATTGTATTTGTAAATATCATAAATATCATAACTTTTTGAATAAGGTTATTGGGAAAGGCCCTTTCTCTGTAAAAAGATAAAGTTTAAACTGTTTTGATGTATGTGCATAGAGGCCATCCAAGAAAGAAAAGCTGCTTGAGCTTCAATCCACTGTTGCTTCTTATCTCCAGATAACAGGAAGTGATGATATTCCAAAGCCATCATTTCTCTTCCAAACCCTATGTTATGGGTACTCATTAGAAATATCTCGATGAAACGATTCTTATGAGTACTCATAACATCGGGTTTAGTGAAAAATCATTTATATTTTTAATCTTGAAATCAACATCACTCCCTTTATCTGGAGCTCTATTATGCGGCGCTTAACTGTGTATTTTTTAATGAACTAGATCCTCCTTTGCTTTATTCCATTCGACACACCCATCAATTGAGCCACTTTGCCTTTGTTCTATTCAAAACTTTTATGCATTCAGTGTGTTCAAAACTCTTATGCATGGAAAGGGGTGTCCTGCTTGACAGACTTGTTACGATTCAGCTTGCGAACTGAGTATCAGGCTAAATTGATTGGTGAGTGCAGCACTATTCTAAGTGCCTGTACAATGTACAGGCACTTAAAATAGTGTTGCACTCACCTATCGAAATAGGGTCATCACCTATCGAGTTGGCCACTTTACGGGTCTAAAAGATTTACAAAAATATCTGATTAATTGTATGGAATTTTTCATTTACGTTGGGAATGGAGTCAGTATAATTTGTGGCAAAATAGTTGATATTGATACATGTACATCATGAATAACAGGACCCATTATTACAATGCTTTAAAAGAAGTCTATTCAAAAAGAAAAAAGTATTGGAAAAACAAAGGAAAGGTTTATTATTATTTTGAAGTAAAGTTCCATCCTGTGAACGAAATACATATATACCCGTAACTTTTCATAGCAGAGTGCTTTAATTTAATGATAAGTTTAGGAATTCAATGTCAGTTGAATTCAATGTCAGTTGGTGTAAAGTGTTGTCCTAAGACATCACAGGGTTAATCTACTTACTATCGAATGTGTTAAGGGAAAGAAGATAGCTGGTTGTCTCATATTGAGGGAAAATTTTGTAATATTCTGTTTTGGTCAAAGACAGACTAAAAAAGAAGGCTAGTATTTTTTAGATTAACATTTGCAAAAAGAAAAGGATGTGTTAGATAAGTAAGCTTTGTCATTACAAATATAATTCATATTTTCACTGAATGACTGATTGAAGTCTTCTTCTGCAGGTAATGTTGTCCAGTGGTCAGAGAGAGGGGGCATGTAAAAGCATTAATTTTCTTTGTGGAAAAAAAAAATGCCAAAATATTACAAGTTTCACTCTTATTTTTTGTCTAGTGCATGAAATAGTGTGAATCTAGATCGGATTTCATAATTAAGCTTTACAGTCTGATCTCATTTTTTATGGCGCCAGCTCAAAGTTACAAGTTTTTTTGCACCTGTAGTACTCACTAGGTAGAAGCAATTAGAAAAAAACTCGTAAGAGGGAAATAGTTGACTTCTTGCCAGACAATAAAATGTAAGAGACTTGTCCACATTGAAAACATCGTAGCAGTGGAAAATTTTTACATCGCGGAAATGGTGACATTTGTCATAGAAAGGGAAGAAAACATTATGTGAAAAGCAGAAATTGGTTGTTACCAACATTTTTTCCTTTTTGTACAAGGTTTAAAAAAGAAAGCCTTTTCAGGGTTATTAAAACATGGACTTGTTTGGTAAAGGATTAACCCTTTACTAAACAATCCCTGGTTTTTAAGACCCTTAGGTAGAGGCCATTTGATAACATTGTGGGAAAAGGAGAAAATGCAGGTAACCAGCATTTTCTCCTTTTCTGACATTATTTTCTACCCTGCAAGAAACAGTGTTTCATATTCATGATTAGTTTATTTGTCGTCCATGCATGTTTTCTGTAAGTCTAAAATTTTGTCGTTGGGTAAAGGATTAAGCTATGCCTGACATACTTTTATTGTTTCAATTCATTGACTGTTTTCTGCAATTATTGTTTTTTTTTCAAAATAGTGTAAACAGACAGATTAGTTTATTCGTCATTGCAGTTGGTGATAGCATTGCAAAATATAGTAAGAAAAAGAGAGCTTGATTATAGTTTCTCCTTTCCTCATAGTGGTTTTGTATTGTGTTCGAAAATAGATAACTTTCTTGCTATCCAATGCTAGTCTTTTGTGGAGCTTTTCAATTTTTTGGTTAGTCTGAAATAACCTGTGTAGTAATTTTGCGAAAAAAAAACCCAATGAGTTTTACAAGTTGCGAATTTCAATTGTGGTGACTTGTGAGTTTCTATAGTTTGTTTCAAATTATGAGAAGGTTGCTGTTCCTTTCATCAAAGTCGGAAGTATGAGAATGTTATGTTGTGTCTTTTGGAACTATGAAAATGGTTTGTGGGCCTGATTGTCATTGTGAATAAGGTAGTGTCAGAAGATCGCAGCATGCATTTAGAGTTTCAACATGCATTTAGTAATATGAGACTGTCATTTTTCAGAAATCCATTTTAATAGACTAATTAGTGGTTTCAAGAATTCATAGAGCGCTGGTCTTTACCTAAATGTAATTTGCGTATATTTTATGATTTTATGAAAGAACTTGAAAAAAAATGTGGGAAAATGATAAAATGCTATTACCAGTTTTTAGCTCTACATCATGAATTATAATGTGTGCTACCTTTTCAAGGACAAATTTTGTAATTTGTTGTCTGCAAATTTGGACGTGTCTGAAATTTTATAGTTTGATAAAGTGGGGTTGTTGAGCACTGATAAACAAATAAATGACAGTTTCTTCATTTTCATAGTTTCATGTTTATGTTCTGTGTTCCTACCTAACTGTCTAAAAATACCTTGTGTGATAATGGGTTACCTATAGTAAGGAACAGCTGTAATAGAAAACATGTAACATCATCATTGTACCAATTATTGACAAACCCATATAACACCATGGCCTAGTGATACACAGAAACTGAATATTACCTTATCTGAATACTCCATCAACAGGAGAATGTGTTGTTGTCAATAGAAATAGTTACATGGAATACTGTTGCAAATGACAGGACAAAACAGAGTCCTTCCCATGTGAAGCCCATACTGATGGCATCTGTGGAGACACAGCCACAAATTGGGCTTCCACATTTGGTGTATCTGACCGACGAGGGAATATTTTCTTCTGTCAGTGTTATTAAAAATTCATTTGACTCACCTGAAGGTGAGAAGGGTTTTTTCTCTATATGCTGTTGCTTGTCGTTTTGGCCAAATATGAGGATAAAACACAGCAAGCAAGTTACTACACATGTTAAAGAGGTAAGTGCTTAAAATCACAATTTCAGTCTGTTTCATTGATTACATACAGGCCCCTTTATTTGGACCAGGTCTATATTTCTCAGAATGACCCGTCTTAACAATAGAATGCACGAGAGCAGGTCTATCTATGCACATGCACAGGTTGTTCTGTAGGTAGAAAACCTGCCCACGTGCTGGATAGACCTGCTCCCATGCAAGAAAGACCTTGCCACATGCCATTGATGGACCTTGGGTCATGCAGGACATTGGTACTAAGGTACGATATTATTGATTTTTAGAAATTTGTTTTATAACATAAGAACCTCACATAATACTTCTTTCTGGTAAAACAGATTTTAATCTGATTTTTATTGGTGACACACCAAGCAGTTCTTTAATGATTTCTTTCAAAACAATTGTTAAAAAATCTATCCCCTCCTGTTTACAAAATTTGCTGTTCTAAAGCATGCCTACAATGTTGTTGTATTTTTGTTCCAATGCACCCTAATTCCTATGAGACTGACTGTTGATTTGTCTGTAATTAGCACAGTTTATCCTCTGGAACAAAAAGGCCCTCGTCTTTTCTTCTTATTGTTAGAAAGCAAAAGTAAGCTAGGAAACCAGGCGCAGGTAGCTCAGAAATCAAACGAAATGAAAATTGAGGGGCCCAATCACTCCCATGGTCGAATGATCAGAATCGCTTTGAGACCAGCAGCACCTGCTGCTGTCCTAACCTCGATCCCAATGTTCAGGGCTTGAGCCTTACTGGAAGTATTGCCATGATATGACTAAAATGATATTGAAAGCGGTGTAAAACACCATTCAACCAATCAATTGATCAATGATTACTGGCCTATGGCCCTAAAGATCTGGATGAATAGATGCAAATGAACAGACGGTAGAAGTGAAAACATGATATTGTTAGTGGCTAAAGCTAAAGTTCATGAATACTTCTATCAATTTGAACGTATACCAAGCAATGAACTCACTAGTACATTAATGAACCTTTCCAAATAGGGTCGATGCTTACGAGGTGTCAGTATCAAGCCATGACTGAAGTGAGAGAATAAAACTGATAAATTAATAATAAAGAAATACCCAAAAGTTATAAAACCATAAGGCATGTTGTATGTTCCTTCTTTCATTGAAAAGGTCCATATTTTCCGACATGATTATTAAGTCGTCTGTACAATACTGATGGTGGCCGGTATGTAAGTCGGATATCAACCTCGTATATTGGCCTTCCCGTATAAGAACGACCAGGGCACAAGCTTCACAAAACACCTTGAGGGCTTTGTGCTCTTGGTGTTTCGTGAAGCTCGTGCCCAGGTCGTAATTCTTATACGGAAAGACCTTGTACTCAGTCGATATCATATACTTAGGAGACATAGTGATACTCTAAGAGCTCATGTATTGTCTATAAAGCTTGGTATGGTTATGGTGTCATCCTTTTCCATTCTGCCTGACTTTCCCTCTTGTTCCTCATGAGTCTGTTTTTGACAATGAAATCAAGTGCTAAATTTCAAACTTTTTGCACAAATGCAATCAGTAATTTTCAAGGGTAACAACCTATGTCATAGCAGAGGTGTCGGAGTAGCCGCCATTTTGTGCAAATGTCTCCGATGACGTATGCTATGACATAGATTGTTACCCCTGAAAGATGTTTATTAAAGGGTCAAGAAATTGATAAACAGTGTAGTACATAAATATTGTTTTCTTTTTTTGATCCATCTTCGATCATATTGTTCATTATTGTGTATCTTTCGGTTGCATGATTTATTTGGTAATAAATTCGGAAGTATGAAAAAATAGATTCATCCTAGAGAACTAGCTGCTTCAGAGTGCCACGAGTAACTCTTTTTATTGTGCTCTAAAATTATTTCTTTTCTTTATCCATATATTGTAATGAAAAATATTGATTGATTGATAGATTGGTGGATGGGCTAGCTGTCTGGCTGGCCAATGGTCGGTTGGACGGTCTAGATATTCATGTGCAGTATTTCACCAGCATTAGGCCAGAGCTCTAAAGTATCCGAAACAAGGAAGCAAGAAAAAAAACAACAATAACTCCAGTGAGTCTCAAGCCAAGGTTATACGAGTTAAAATGTTCATAATTTACCACTGAGCCTTGCGGGACCCTGAATATTGTTAAAATGTGTAACACTGATCTCAAGCAGTTGGTTGGTTGTTTTGGGGTTTAACGCCACTTTAACAGCTAAGGTCATATCATGGCGGTCAGTGACGCACATGTGTTTCCTGGCTTTCTCACACCGGCACTAACACAGCTGTCTTTCCAAAGCCACCGACTACTTTTTTCACATGCTTCAGCAGAGGTGAGAGGTGAAAATATGCCAGAAAGAAAGTTCGCCTCAACCGGGTATCAAGCTCGCAACCACCAGGTCATGAGTCCGACACGCTCACCACTGAGCCACCCGGGCGGGCTGATCTCAAGCAGGAATACAATAAAAAATGTTGATGAAAATTAGTTTAACTCTTTACCAAATGACAGAATTTTACTCCTGTCCAAACTGAAAGCATTTGCCGACTAAAATACCAGTAAAATGGAGTTAAAAATTGAATCTTTACTTCAGAAGAGTAGAAAAACATTGTGGAAAAAGAAGAAAAAGCTGGTTACCAGCATTTCTTCCTTTCCCACAATGTTTTTCGGAGGCTTCTTCCTCAGAGGGCAGTTATTATTTGGTAAAGGATTACGAGAGAAGTTCTGAACTAGTTTTGGAAAGTCAATTTTTAATCCTTTTTTTGTTAACCAAAAAAGTACTATGTAAGAATTTTGGGAAGTCAGTTTTTAATCCTTTTTTTTAACCAAAAAATTTCTAAGTAAGAGGGACCCTTTGGAAGAAAGCTTCGGGAAACATCGTAGGAAAAGGAAAATAGGCTAGTAGACAAGATTTTTATATATTTTAGCTCACCTGAGCACAACAAGAAATATGGCTCTGGTGACTTTGGGCTACTTTCACCGTGTATGGCCATGAAGAAATTGAAGGTGTTCTTAAAAGTTCTTCTTCTTTGGAACTGATTGCCAGATTTTGAAATCATTTCACAGAGATGTTCCTTGGTGACCCTTTACAAAAACTTGTTCGTGAAATTTTGATTGGTCAAGAAACGTGGCTCTGGTGACTGGGGGGGTACTTGCACTATATGGACATGAAGAAGTTCTTAAAAATCCTTCTTCTTTGGAACTGATTGCCAGATTTTGAAATAATTTCCACAGAAATGTTCCCTTGGCGACCCGTTTCAAAAAGTTACATATTTAAATAATTTCACAGAAATGTTCCTATAGTAACCCTTTTCAAAAATTCTTTGCGAAATTTTTATCCATCAAGGAAAATGGCTCTGATGATGATGATGGAGGGGGGGGGGGGGAGTGGAATGGAGCTACTTGCACTATACAGACATGAAGAAGTTCTTAATAATTCTACTCTGGAATGGCTGGTCAGATTTTGATACCAGCATTTTCTTTTCGCACAATGTTTTCTTCACTTCCCAAAACAAATTTCAAATTTTCAGTCACTTTTGTCATCTGCAAATGCTTTCAGTTTGGACCAGTCTAAAATTTTGTCGTTTGGTAAAGAGTTAAAGCTATTACATGAACTATAAGAATAAAAAAAATTCTGATAGAGAAATAAAATGGGCAAATGAACAAATCAGAGCTTGTTTTGTAGAGAATCAAGCTAGCAGACTGAGCAACTGAGAATTTGCTTGTTCTGAAAAAAGAGTTGAAGCAAAACAGTGTAGTACTTACAGAATTGTTCTCAACTTGCCTAT
Source organism: Tridacna crocea (assembly GCA_943736015.1). Lineage (NCBI taxonomy): Eukaryota > Metazoa > Mollusca > Bivalvia > Cardiida > Cardiidae > Tridacna > Tridacna crocea. The sequence goes on along the minus strand of OX031059.1, from coordinate 31,337,932 downwards.
AGTTTAGTGGCTCAGATTGAACAGAAAAAGCTGAGATGCATTTTAAGTCATTACCAGACGACATTATTTTAGACTTGTCCAAATCAAAAGCATTTGCAGACGACAAAATGAAAGTGACTGGAATTTTAGAATTTGTTTTGTGAAGGGTTGAAAACATTGTGGGAAAAGGAGAAAATGCTGGTTACCACAATGTTTTCAAAAGGCTTCTTTTCCAGGAGCGTCAAAAGTAGGGATCGTGTGGTAATGGGTTAATTTTTAACCATGTACCAGAAGACAAAATTGTTGCCTTGTCGGAATTGAAAGCATTTCCAAACAAAAATTACAATGTTGTTCAAATGGTGCAATTTTTAGCTCCACTGGCCGAAGGCCAGCGGGCTTATGTCATGGCCCGGTGTCCGTCGTGCGTCCGTCCGTCTGTGCGTGCGTGCGTCCGTCCGTCCGTGCGTTAACTTTTATTTCAAACATCTTCTTCTCTGAAACTACCCATTCAATTTTGATGAAACTTCACAGAAATGATCCTGCCATGGTCCTCTTCAGAATTTCTTGAAAGAATTTTATTCCTTCAAAAACTCTGGTTGCCATGGCAACAAAACTGAAAAATATTGAAAATTTTTAAAAATCTTCTTCTCTAAAACCATAAGGCCTAGGGCTACCAAATTTGGCATGTAGCTTTATCTAGTGGACCTCTACCAAGTTCTTTCAAATATTAGCCCAGGGGTCAAAATTGGCCCCACCCCGGGGGTCACAAGTTTTATATGGGCTTATATAGGGAAAACTTTAAAATCCTTCTGGTACCTAGCCATAGGGCCTAGGGCTACCAAATTTGGCATGTAGCTTTATCTAGTAGACCTCTACCCAGAGTGCCCAAATGATAGTCCAGAGGTCAAATTTGGCCTGGCCCCGGGGGTCACAAGTTTTATATGGGCTTATCTAGTGAAAACTTCAAAAATCTTTTCGTACCAAGCCATAAGACCTAGGGCTACTCAATTTTGCATCTAGCTTTATCAAGTGGTTGTCTACCAAAGGTGCCCAAATTGTAGCCCTGGGGTCAAATTTGGCCCTGTCCTGGGGGTCACAAGTTTTACATGGGCTCATATTGGGAATTTTTTAAAAATCTACTTGTACCTAGCTATAAGGCCTAGGGCTACCAAATTTTGCATCTAGCTTTATCTAGTGGGCCTCTACCAGGAGGGCCCAAATTATAGCCTTAGGGTCAAGTTTGTCCCCACACCAGGGGTCACAAGTTTTACATTGGCTTTTGTGATGACTTTCTAAGACATTTTGTTACTAACCATAATAAAGACTGGGACCACTAAATTTAGCCCTGTCTCATGGATTTTATGTTTTACAGGGCCTTTTATTGAGAAAACTTTGAAAATCTTCTTGTTTATAACCACACATTCTAGACCTGTATTATTTGGTATGGGGCTTTATCTTGTAGACCTCCACCAGGATTCAAGTAATTATAGCTTTGTGGTCAAAACTGGATTTGCCTAGGGGTCACAACTTTTTGTTGGTTTTTATGGAAAAAAATTGTATGCCCTCAAGTTTGAAACCAGTTGGCCAAATAATGTAATGTTTGGCTTGTAGCGTTTTTATGAATTAGCCAGTGGAGCGATACAGGGCCATCATGGCCCTCTTGTTCTTTAACCCTTCACCACACATTGACGACTTTTAATGCCCGAGGAAGAAGCTAGTTGAAAACATTGTGGGAAAAGGAGCAAATGCTGGTAACCAGCATTTTCTCCTTTTCCCGCAGTTTCTACCCTATCACAGCAAAATTACAACATTTGAGCCACTTTGAAATTGTCATCTGCAAATGCTTTCAGTTTGGACAGGTGTAGAATTTTTCTGTGTGGTAACAGGTTAATAGAATTCAAAACATGGTGAAAAAAGGAGAAAATGATGATACCAGTATTTTCTCTTTTCCCCACAGTGTTTTCCAAAGGGTTCTTTCCCAGGGCTGTTAAAAGTTGGCATTGTGCTGTAAAGGGTTGAGGTAATTGTTATAACAATGTGTACCTAATTTCTCAATAGATTTCAGACAAGATAAATTATAGCTCAATGCTAAACTATGCATTTAAGTAAAAGATTGGTTATCTAATCATACTAAGTGTTTTAGCCAGTCAACCAATAATCAACTTAATGATTTTTAACAGAAGTCTAGGATTATCTACCCTTAGTCTTTGTCCTACTTTTCTATCCAATCAGAACGCTCATATTTTAACATTTTTGACCGTCTATCTTCCATAAACTACCCAACACAGGTTTATTTTGATCATTTATCCATTTAAAGTCGGAGTTTATCTGGATTTACTGCGCATGCGTACCAAACCCTACCCCCCTCATTAATATTCAACAATTACTTAACCCTCTCCCAAACAAGCCCTTGTTTTTACGTTTCTGCAGTACAAGTCCTTTGAAAACATTGTGGGAAAAGGAGAAATTACTTGTAACGAGCAATTTCTCCTTTTCCCACAGTGTTTTCTGTCCATTCGGATAATTTTCTGCCATTGTTATGAAAGTTAAAATTGTCCTCTGCCAACTCTTTCAGTTTGGAAGAGTCTTTCGTTTGGAAAAGGATTAAATTAGGTCTAGCATATGCCAAGTAGATCTACAAGTTACGCCGTTGAAAAAAAAGGTAAAACACAGATACAATTTATGTAATAAAAGCCGATCAATCTAGATCTATATGGTTGGTTTTCCTCTGAAACATACCACCTGAAGCTTGAAACAAGCTGTTGTTTCAGGGTTTAAGAAGTAAATCGACGATATGTTGAAATTTTAAGAAAAAATAATGCTGTAGTAGATCTAAATCTGTAGATATTTTGATAGGCCGAGTCTAGTCGTTACTTCCTCAAAATCTTGGTCAAATTCAGCCATATTTGACATTGTTTAACACTGGCGATAGTCAAGCGTGAACTGGAAATGAAGCTGATAAGGTTCTTTAGCCTTTCCCATATGGCAAATTTTAGACCATTCCAAATTGAAAGCATGGGTAGATGTCAAATTTTGAAAGTGGAACAAATGAAGTTGAGTTTTTTGACAGGGTAGAAAATATTGTAGAAAACAGAGAAAATGCCAATAACCAGAATTTTCTCCTTTTCCAAAAATAACCTTCCGTCCCAATTGATTGTTTGGTAAAGGGTTAAATACCACATGGTCGTGTACACGAGGTTTAGCTCCGATATTCACGTGGAAATTACGTCATTTTTAGCGATGATGCGATGATGACGTTTCTTTAGCGTATCAGCCGACTCCATATATGGGTGAAAGGGCGTTTCTTTGTGAATAGTGGATTCCGTATATGGAACATTATTTTAGCAATGATGTAATGTGGGCGGAAAAAGACTAAGTCAGTTAAACGCTAAGAAGTTAAAAATTAAACGATTTAAACAGCCACAGTTCTTAGCGTTTAACTATTACTTAGCACACAAAGATAACAGCATGAGGCAGTTTTGAGTACAATGAAAGAGAGATCAAAATGTCAGATTGCATTAAATTTGCAGGCTGATCTATTATTTTAGAAAGTATTATGATTTGATATGTGGGATTTTTCAGCAAACGACTATATACAGAATGTGCAGAATAAACGGACATTTTCAGTGTAGAAATTTTAACAACCAGGAGGCTTTTGAAAACATTGTAGTTCAAGGAAAAAAATGATGGTGTAGCTTTTACCCATTACCACATAATCCAGACTTTCGATGATTCTGGGAAAGAAGCGTTTTGAAAACATTGAGGGAAAAGGAGAAAATGCTGGTAACCAGCATTTTCTCCTTTTCCCACAATGTTTTTTAACCTCCCAAAATTAAAATTCAACTTTTTATAATTTTGTCATTTGCAACTACTTTCAGTTTGGAGTGAAGTCGAACTTTTTGTCGTTTGATCACGAAGAGTAAAAACATAGGATTGTTAGGTGAGCCAACATGAGGTTGTACATAATATGCACAGACTATTTTTGTGTGCAGTGTGTTAACCCTTTACCACACGACAAGATTTTAGACCTGTACTTATCGAAAGCATTTGCTGACGACAGTATCAATTTGGCCCAAATAAAAAGATTTTTCATTGATAGGGTAGAAAACATTGTGGGAAAAGGAGAAAATGCTGGTAACCAGCATTTTCTCCTTTTCCCACAATGTTTTCAAAAGCCTTCTCTTTCAGGGGCATTAAAAGTTGTCATTGTGTGGTAAAGGGTTAAAGAACCAAAGGTTGTTTTTGGCTGACTACATGTTCGTAATCCACAAAGTTAACCTTTCACAGCATTGTTGCCTTTGCCATCTATGTGGATCAATATGTGACAGGGTCCGAATTCCATTTCTTTATCCACTTGCAACTTTTAGCAAGTACCTTTTATTTCCACAAACAAAATTAATATTCCACTCACTGTGTTTTTTGAAACTCAGCTTGCCTGCCAATTGTAAAGAATGAACGGCCGTTATGATACAAACTGTTGAGTTCTGTTCTGTTACGTAACCTGTCGACTGAGATAACAGCCAACTAAAAAAGGAATGTTAATTAATATTAAAAACCTCTTTTGTCCAACATTTCAATTCCAGCTGAATTTCTGTTCTCAAACCAAGTTAAAATTCTATAGAACTTTACAATGGTGGACGATTTTGTAAATGAATTATGGACGTATCGCATCCGAATATCTGTGTGTCTGGTAACTGATTTAGCGAGTCCATCACCTCTGACTTGCTTCTCCTTGCTCGTCGATAAGGAGCCAGTATGATTTTTCCAGTGGGTTATCCTCTTAAAAGTCCTTTGGCAAGGTCATTTAAAGAAGCATCATAGTTACTCTACTTGTCTAAGTCAGGACACAAATGACTATTGAGCTGTTGCCATGTTGGAGTACTTGAAAGAGGTGTTTAACTCCTTACCACACAATCACGACTTTTAACTACCCTGAGAAAGAAGCCTTTTGAAAACATCGTGGGAAAAGGAGAAAATGCTGATAACCAGCATTTTCTCCTTTTCCAACAATGTTTTCTTCCCTTCCAAAACCAGATTTCAATTTTTCAGTCACCTGTATTTTGTCGGCTGCAAATGCTTTCGATTTGGACCAGTCTAAAATTTCCTCGTGTGGTAAAGAGTTAAGGCTGCACATTTGATCAGGTTCAAACCAAACTGATCAAAATACAGAATGTCATTTTGGAGCTTTGAATCGCATGCATTTAATTCTTTTTTTTTTTATTTCTTAGGTAATGATGTTTTGTTATTTCATTTGTTAAACATTCTCAAGGTTAGTTTTTATTCATTGCACCTTGTCATGATTTTTCTTATTGTTAGTACACATGATTATGGGACATTATAAAATCTTGTACTTTTTCAGGACTTCCCTTAACTCTTTAACACATAGTCATTACTTTTAACAACCCTGGGAAAGAAGCCTTTTGAAAACAATGTTGGAAAAGGAGAAAATGCTGGTTACCAGGATTTTCTTGTTTTTCCAAAATGCTGTCTGCTCTTCTCACACCAAATTTCAATTTTTCACTCACATTTCTTTTTATCGTCTGCAAAGACTTTCAGTTTAGAACAGGGTTCGACATTAACTCTTTACCAAACGGCAAAATTTTAGGCTTGTCCGCATTGGAAGTATTTGCAGACGACAAAATTGATGTGACTCAAAAATTGAAATTTGTTTTGAGAAGGGAAGAAAACATTGTAGGAAACGGAGAAAATGCTGGTTACCAGCATTTTCTCCATTTCCCAGTGTTTTCAAAAGGCATCTTTTACAGGGGTGCTAGAAGTAGGATTTTGTGTCACACTGGTAAGGGGTACATCGGAACGACATTGTCTAGCAAAACATTGGTTCGGGTTAATAGACTTTGTCCAACTAGCCCGAATGTTGTAGAGCAAAAATCGAGACAAGAAGTTAAGTGTCAGTTTTAAGTGACGAATATCCACCTAAAATGCCGTTTGTCAAAAAATATCGCTTACATAACTTGTGATTTTGTTCAAAAGCGACAATTTAATTACAATTTCTACAGGAAGCCAATTGCAGACTTTTGTCATATGGTAAAAAGTAAGCCTTTAGAAAACAGAGGGAAAAGGAGAAAATGCTGAAACAATCATTTTCTCCTTTTCCCACAATGTTTTCTACTCTTCACAAAACAAATTTCAAATTTTCAGTCACTTTTATTTTGTCGTCTCTGAATCCGTTCGATTTGGACAAACCTAAAATAGTGTCGTTTGGTAATGAGTTAAGAATTAGGATTGTTTGGTAAGGGTAACAATAAACAAATTTGCAGCTCGTAATGGCTTTGAGAATAAACTTGTGCAATACAGATTTACCAAATAATTTAAATTCAAAATAAAATTCAAATATCATAAGTGCACTTTTCAATTAAATTCATAACTTAATTAAGAGCAGCACATGTAAATTAAGTGTCTCGCCTTTTTCCACAATCTTTAATTCTAAAGAGGTGTTCTGCAAGGTATAAGAGTTATCTGCAGGTGTTAATGTTACCGAAAATGTAATAATAATTTCCTGTTTGGTTTGGTATCTTTTGCCTTGGACATAAAAATATTTGTAAAAAAAGTTACCCCGAAAATTTGAAGAATTAATGGCAACAAAGGATGAGAAATTTAATCTACCATTTACAGATGTACCATATTTTGCTTAAGTTTTGGGACACTCGCTCAAAGTATTGGCGCACCATCAAAATCGTGAAAAAAATAATTTTTGGTGACCCAAAGATTTCGCCCATACTAAAAATTGCACATCAAGATTGGTATTTTTTTGTTTTAAGGAATGCGGACAATCAGTATTTATTCAAAAAGAAATCTACCCATCTGTTTGATACCCTTTGTTTACAATATTCATTTTGCGCAGTTTCATTTCTAACTCACATAATGTTATAAGTTCGCAAGCTTCCCAACCCTCCTGATTTCAATGGGAGTTTCCAGATTCAAGACAAAAAACTTGGCAGACTATTTTAAACCCAAATATAACAAAAAAATCCAATATAAGTGTAAAAAAATGTGTGATAAAATTGTATCCAAGATTCATAAGCTATACAATACATCCAAAGCTGACAGACATAGAGTTGATACGCATGCGTTACACCGTCAATTGGGTTTGCTTTTGAATAGAAATCAAGGTACAGTATTTTAGTCTAATCAAGTTTGTTATCGAAGATCGATAAACCAATCAAATGTGATAAGAGCGTGAGCAGGTACTTGTCAGAGTGGAATTTCTATTGTTCACCTCATGTAAGCAGATGAAATATGTTGCGCAATTATCTACAAACGCAAAATAACAATCCTCACTGCGATCCCAGGATGCAGGCAAAAACAAGTGAAAACAGTTAACCATCAACAAAAACAATGAGAAAAAGCAAAGTTTTAATTTCTTAGTGCAAAAATTGACCACTGGTATTCCAGTTTATCTTAAAATAGACCAACCTGCAGATGATTGTAGGTTTATTGAAATCAATGACTAGTAATATCTAACATTGGCAGTATTTGACTAGTTAGCGGCCAGTGACTTTCAGTATGACAGGTTTTCCTGTCTGACCATAATTTGTTTGGGACAGCTGACAATTTTTTTTTCTTTCTTGTAGACCTAAGTATTCGGACTCAAAAAGAATTAATTATTTTTGATTTTAAGAAATGGATTTTTTACTTCAAATATTATCAAATTAGCAAAAAAAACAAAGGTTAAATTAACGATTGACAATTATATTCATGCTCCAAATATTTTGTAGTTTGCATAAACCAGGAAAGTATAGTCTGTGGAACACTGTAGTTCTTGTCTCATAAACTCTATGATAGTATACATATACATGTGACAGGATAGATCTTGAGACTTAGTCCAAATTGAAAACTTTTGCAGACAACAAATTAAATGTAGCTCAGAATTGATGGTTACCATCTGTTAAAGTGTAGAAAATTCAAGATTTTCTAAAGGCTATTGCCTCTGGGTTGTTAAAACGGGGGATATTGTGTTAGGGTATCCTTCTTACCTCAGATAAATTAAAGTGTTTTTCATTAGAGGAAATAGAAAACAATGCATAGACGCTGACTTTCGAAAAACTTGTGGCAAAAAACATCATAATAATTCCTCATTTTGCTACAGTGTTTCACGTTACAACTCACCTTGTTTTAATTCTTTTTCAAGTTCTTAAGTTTTCATAAGTTTCAAGGGTCAATACTTTCTACAGATGTTTGAAACCACTTCTGCAAACAGCATGACTCAAATCCATGCATACCCTGTGTACTTGTGTAAAAATTCTTCTGGAATGCATGGATAGATCATGTATTGTGGCCATAGTGATGTAACTAAGAATGTCAAGAAGCTGGTACATATATTTGAGACCAAGATTTGATTGTTTGTTCATAGTATTATAGTGATGTCACACAGCCATTGTTATTATACAGTTGGTATTACAGACCAAGAAAAAATCTACCATAGGCAAAATCATCTTGTAATTGGGAATAAATTTTAAGATCTCATCTCTAAATATTGTTTTGGGGAAATTTTCAACAGGATTCTCAAAGTTTTGAATAAGCCAACAAAGTATGATGTAATTAGAGAGACAGTTATTTCTGTGACATTGAAATGCCATGATTTTCAATCTATGAGCATTCCATGAATTTTTTGTCAAATCTTCCACTGTGCTTAACCAACTGAAATGGACATGTGTAACTAGACTGAGCATGTGATTGACATTGCCATATATTTCACTGAGAAGTACTGTAGTTTTGTTGGTGTCTGCTTGTCCATTCACTTGTCACAACTCGGCCAATTCTGTCCCTATATCTAATCTCATCCATATCAAGGAGATTTCCATTTTGAAATGAGAATCGTGTGATTCTATATGTAGCGCACCACTAACAGTTGTTTAGCAACGACATAAACAACTTCCATGAAGTTTTTCATATCTGCCTATTTGTCAGACAAAAATTCAATCGGAATTGATAAACCATGTTAAAAAAACTGTACGAACTGTTTGTCAGCTGAAATATATGTATAGTTAGAAAGATTTTGATAGAAAATTGAAACTCAAGTTTTCTTTTGTAAGTGAAGCCTTACAATTTTCAGAACGGTAAACCGGTGTATTTCACGGGTGATGAATATACCGATTTGACGCATATCAATCCACTTGTTAAAGCCGAGGGATATGATGGCTCCCATCCACCAAGGTATTCCGAATGCTTGTCCATTCTGTCTCTTTATCTGCCTATTATTGAAGTTTTTTAAAAAGTATTTAACTTCCTACCAGATGGCAAATTTTAAGACTCGTTGGATATTAAGAGCATGTGCATACAATATTTGAGCATGTGCAGACAACAACTTATGTGATTTAAGTGAAGGAACTTGGATTTGGAAAAGAGATCTTTTTGGATAAAGGAGGAAATGCTGGTTAGCAGGAAAGTAAAGTATTTGCAGGTCACAAATTGAATGTGTTAAATTATATTTTTTGTCTATGAAAGAGTAGAAAACCAGGTGGGAGATGGATAAAATAGTGAATACCACCATTTTCACTTTGTCTATGTTTTTAACAGGCACTTCTTATTAGGGTCATAAAACTCTAGATTATTTGGTAAAGGATTAATTTTGAAATAATCATATGTGAGCTGAGACTGTAATATAAAAGTAGTACTGTTGAAAAAAGCTTAAACACTAGACAGACAGGCAACATAAATCATTTGTGGCTCTTTTTTTCTTGACGGAAAAAGTTAACTCTCTCTCATTAAATTTGCGGGTGGAGTCAGGTGGTTTGGAGTAAGTTTATTGGCATCCTTTTGTAATTTTTGTTTATTGTTTAACAAACTTAATGGATATGTTTACATGTGTAACATTCATGTCAGCCAAGTTCAAATTTATACATGGTTACTACTATAATCTTTAGCATCTCACAGTGTACTGCATGAAACAGGTTGTAAATTACTGTGTTCTTATCATAATAAGTTTAATCTCTTTACGTCACAATTTGCATTTTCTATGCCCAGAGAAAAAAGCCTTTTGAAAACATTATGGGAAAAGGGAGAAGATGCTTGTAAACAGCAGCAATTCTCCTTTTCCCACAATGTTGTCAACCATGTCAATCATAATTTGCACGACTTTTGAAACAGGTAAAAATGTTGTCTGCAAATGTTTTCACTTTTGACAAGTCCTCTTTTTTATGTGCATTAAAGAGTTAATAAATAAACAAGTCATCATGCTGGTGACCAGCCTTTAATCCTTTTTCCTCAGTGCTGTCTACCCATTTTATTTAATTCACAGCTACTTTGTCATGTGCAGCTCAATGTCTACTTATATGAAAGAAAGCTGTAGTTTCATCACAAGATGCAAGGGTAAGGTGCCAAGCAAAGGGTTAGTTCAACATGTAAATTGTTGGAAAATGCATTCCATTCTCTGAGGCATTGGTTGTCCTTGTATTGATAATGGCAGATCCATCTGCCCCTGAAATTCCTTTAGAATCAATAAGCCTCTGTGTATTCAATAAATTATGGTGACAATTGGAATGTGCTGAACCAGATAAAATATTCACAGTTAGGCAACAACAGCATGATTTGGAAAGCTAGTCAATGGCTCTGTTAAAAAGAGTGCTCACGGTAGGCTCATAATTATAATAAAAATGTCTAGGGCTCACAACACTAATTTTGAATTTGTTAAACATAATAAGATCATAATGATAACTCTACTGTATTTTAACGATAGTTTAACAAGTTGACAAATACAAAATACATGTAGTACATCGGAAAAGACTTGCTATGTTCATTGATAATTTGTCTATCATCCTTTTTTGTTTTGGCTAATGGGATCCACTTTGGGGTTTGTTTTGAGTTTTAGACCATAATCGTAATTTGAAGTTTAAAATTCAATACATGTAGCAACATTTTACATATTATATAAGCGGCAACACGCAAAAAGGGACATTCGGATATTTGCGTAGTGTCGTCTCGGATCAGCCTTCGCACATTCCGCACAGGCTAATCGGAGATGGCACTTTCCGTTATGCAATTTTCTGTTTTGCGCAAGTCTACTGTTGCACAAAATCTAATGTAGTAGTAAAGTGCTGTCTCGGATTAGCCTCTGCTGACTGCACAGGCTGATCCAAGATGACACTTTATGCAAATGTGCGAATGTCCCTTTTCGGCTATTGCAAGCCACATATTATTCTAGTTTCCTGGGTCCATATTCATCAACCTTTCTCAACCCTTTACCCCATAAGGCAATACTATGGTATCTCTAATTGACCCTAAATAACAGCAAGGGTGAAGCTGTTTCTTATCTGTATATGACACCTTTTGATAGCAAAGAAGACATTGTGGCAAAAGGTAAAATTGCTCGTCACGAGCAATTTCACCTTTTGCCACGATGTTTTCCAAAGGCTCCTACAAGCAATGCGTAGAAATGAGTATCTATGAAGTAAAGGGTTAAGGACATTCTGAGTCTTATTTTCCATATAGTTTACTAAATTTGAAAGTAAATTGGGTTCTAGCTAAACTATGTATTTTAGGCAATCAGAAGTTATGAACTAAAATGAATTCAGAAAAGTATGGTGAATATGACTCGGAGTGTCCTCAAAAATGGTTGCAGAATAATGGACCCTGGACTATAGTAAGACATATTTTATTTTGTTGTCTGCAAATGCTTTCAATTTGGACCTCTCTATAAATTTGTTGTTTGGTAAAGAGTTAAGGAAACATTGTGCATAAAAAAGAAAATGCTTGAAAAGAGATTTTTCTTTTATACAAGATGGTAATATATGAAAAGTTTTAAAGTAAACTGTTGTATGGTATACTGTAAATGCTTTTAGAACCACATTTTTTCTTTAAAGTAGAAGAGGGAATTAGGCATGTATGTGACCCTAATTGATCCTGACTTGGTTCACTTTGATAAAACTTTGGCCAAAATGAAAACAATATGTCCATATTGTTTTCCCAGACTCGTAAACTTATACAAGTGCTGTGGGATTCCATAAGACTGGAGTGAGATCTGTCCAAATTTTCAAGAGATCTGTCCAAATTTTCTGTCCTGGTTGTGAGAGGGGAAGAATGGCATGACAATCATTATTATCCTCTATCTGAACCCTTTTAAAGCTGAATTAATGAAATGGACCTCTCCAAGTACAAAAAAAACCCCCACCAGTATATAGCTAAGAATGCCAAGATTGCTTTGGTCAGAATATGTAACAAAGTTGCTGACAATGTAGATGCAATGTCAGACTGGATGTTTTCTACACAAGACAACTTAGCCTGGTTCTGCACTTTTAGGGTTACTTACTCATTGCCAAATGAAAAATTTTTAGACTGGTCCAAATTGAAAGCATTTGCAGACGACAAAATAAAAATGAATGAAAATTTGAAATTCGTTTTGTGAAGCATAGAAAAGACTGGGGGAAAAGGAGAAAATTCTGGTTGCAGCATTTCCTCCTTTTCCCACAATGTTTTCAAAAGGCTTCTTTCTCTGGGTCGTCAGAAGTAGGGATTGTGTGGTAATGGGTTAAAGTTAACCCTTTACCAAACGACAAAGTTTTAGACTGGTCCAAATTGAGAGCACTTGCTGTTTACTCAAAAAATGATTTTTTTCCAGCAATGAAGAAAACATAGTGGAAAAAGAAGAAAATGCTGGTTACCAGCATTTTCACCTTTTCCCACAATGTTTTCAAAAGGCTTCTACCCCAGCCCCGTCGTAAAAACCAGCGATTGTTTGGTACAGGGTTAAGACTGCACAGAACAATTCATTTCAGATCTCTAGTCCACTTTGAAAAACAGTATTAATAGCTTAGACTGAATCAACCTTGATTTTGGCAATATATAGGTATTCTTTTCCCAGATGAAAACTGCCCAGCTGACTAATATTCAGTGCTCTGACAGTAAGTTGTTCTATGGGGAAATGGATAAAGGAATCTTGGAGAAAGCGGGAGGTGGGATGGTGTTTTTGGAAAAACATATGTACTGGAGTTCCATGGGAAAATATTTGTTCAAGAATTATGAAATTACTAAGCCGTATCTGTTGGATAATTCTTCTAACACCATGCTTAAATGTATAGGCAAATCTTGTGATACAGTGTGTGACTGGAGTGACAGTGGTGTTTATTTTTTACAAATAATTCAAGCCATTTATGATGGCAGAAATGTGAGTTTAACCCATTACCACACAATCCCTACTTTTGACGCCCTTGAGAAAGACACCTCTAGAAAACATTGTGGGAAAAGGAGAAAATGCTGGTAACCAGCATTTTCTCCTTTTCCCACAATGTTTTCTACTCCTCTTAAGTCAAATTTCACTTTTTGAGTCACATTTATTTTGTCGTCTGCAAATGCTTTCAATTTGGACCTGTCCAAAATATTGTCATTTGGTAATGAGTTAAAAGCTACCTTAGTGTAAAGCCTGTGAAACATTGCATTGTGAAAAGAAGCAGATGCATCAGTTGCAGTCACTTTAGCTCTTTACCACACAATCCCGACTTTTAACGACCCTGAGAAAGAAGGCCCTTGAAAACATTGTGGGAAAAGGAAAAAATGCTGGTAACCAGCATTTTCTCCTTTTCCAACAATGTTTTCTACCCTTTCCGAATCAAATTTCAATTTTTTATTCCCATTTATTTTGTCGTCTGCAAATGCTTTTAGTTTGGACTAGCCTAAAATAGTGTTGTTTGCTAATGAGTTAATAATAAGAATTTTTTTGCAGGCTGTGAGAAAGTGCTCCTTTTCCAACGCCTGTTTTATTTCATTTTGCTTTTGGTCTACACTAATTTGTTTTTTATAAATTATGAGATACAGCGTCAGAAGCTGAGGTGATATTGTGGAGTAAGGAAAGATGACGGTAGTATTTCTGTAATTTTGTATCGTTTGACTAATGATATTGGACTTAAGTTCCGTGTGTATATACAAGACAATAAAATTTGAGACACACCAAAATTGAAAGTATTTGCTGAGAACAAACAGAAATTGACTTAAATAGTTAACAGCAATTTCTCCGTCTCCCACAGTGTTTTTAGAATGTCCCTTTCTTAGCCTTTTGGAAACACTGTGGGAAAAGGAGAAAGTGCTGGTAACCAGCATTTTTTCCTTTTCTCAAAATGTTTTCTGTTTTACCAAGAATGGATTCAGCCATTTTAGCCATCTTTAATTTGTAGTCTACAAATGCTTTAAAGTCGGACAAGTCGAAAATTTTGTAGTTTGTTAAAGAGTTAACTCTTGAAGGAGCCATCACACCATGACGTTCTGGTCAACGTTCTCTCAGGATTTCAATCGTTCGATTTTTTAGCTTTCTAGAATGAGGATGGCACATCTGGCATGTTATTAAGGTGTACCCAATGCATGACTAGCGTGTATCTAACGCATGAGAAGCGTATAACAGCGACCAAGAAAGATACTTCTGATACCTCCATATGCATGGACAGCGTTCAGCGGTCATGGACAGGTCGCCAATGAGTAGTTCACTGCAAAGCAAACGATTAGTAAAAACCAAGTAACGCAATGACTGACCAGCTGTAGCCGAATGTGTGCAATATGCTCAATGAACGTTAGTAAAGAGTTCCAAAAACGTTCTTTAACGATCTTCAGCATTTAAAATTAAATGTTAAAGAACGTTGGTGTCAGTGAGAACTTTTGTGCCTGTTCAAAACTTTTTTTCGGCACTAGCGTTCTCCACCCATTCCCAGCGATCACCGACGATCACCGACATTCACTAGGGTTCACACAACACTCTTCTAGTGCTTTCCCAGCGACCATGGGCAACTAACAACGTTTCCTTAAGCATCAGAAAACGTTGCTCAGAACGTCATGGTGTGACGGCTCCTTTACCAAACAGTAAATGTTAGACTGGTCCAAATTGAATCTTGGCTGTGACCTTGACCTTAGAGCTTGATATCTAAAACTTCTGCTCTGTGCAATGTGCACACATTGATGTAAGCTATTTTCCAAATGAGAACAAGGATTCAAGAGATAATGGAGCAAACATGAAATTACTAACTGACAAACAAGACGTGATTGACAGACAAGTGGATGGACACCCAAGGGTATAACAAATTACGTCCCTTCAGGTATATAACTGAAAATGGACTTGGGGTTCATGAGAGACATAGCTTATAATTGTATAAAATCATGAAACATCAAAAGGGAATTGGAGAGTCTAGGCCAAGATCAGATTGCACATATAACAATACAGATCTTGGTTAGCTTTCTGAGCTATTTCCACTGACATCATCACTGAATAACATATGGTAGGATACTTATTAATTTCTAGGGAGGGTTGTAAAATATGTCATAAATTGATGTGGGAACTTTGTGAAACTTTTAGTGGGTCTTATGCTATTGTGAGATGGACTCTTTGATGTCCCAGATAAAAGCAGTTTTCTATCAAGATTTGAGGTGTTTTGATACTCATAAATGTGTTGTTTTTTTGTTTTCCCGCTTTGAGTCACTCACAGGCTTGCATTCCGTCCTTGAACATTTGTTTTTTCTTCCCCTGATGCTTAATTTTCATGTGTGGTTTTATGAATTAATCAGCCAATATTATTTGCATCATGCAGATTATTTTACATTTGCCTTTACCAGGCAGTCCTAGCCTAGAGGAAGAAGGCTATTGTAAACATTTTGGAAAAGAATAAAACACTATTAACCACTATTTTCCCCTTTTCCCACACTGTTTTCCATTACAAAGACAAATTTGTCAATTTGAGAGATTTTGACAATTACAAAATGTTAGGACATAAAGCGATAAAGCCTGGAAAGGGATGGCAGAATTTTAGACCTCTCCAAATTGGAAGCATTTGCAGACAAAAATGTCATAGTGGCTGAAATGATGTAATTTTTCTTTGATAGGGTAGAAAACATTGTTGGAATAGGAAAAAATGCTGGTTACCAGCATTTTCTCCTTTTCCTACAACATTTTCAAAAGGCTTCTTCTTCAGGGTCATTAAAAGTCGTCATTGTGTGGTAAAGGGTTAAGAGAGATTTAATTCTTTACCAAATTACGAAAGTGAGAGCATATGCAGTGGAAATTATCAACTGGTAATAACTTTCAGGGAAACTATTGAAACCCTTTTGGGAAAAGGAGAAAATGCTGGTTTCTTCCTTTTCCCAAGAGGTTTTTCGAAAGATGCCTTCTTCAGGGTCGGCCGAGCTGAGTTGGTAGCACACATGCCTTGAGAACAAGGGGTCCAGGTTTCGATCTCTGGCTATGGTCGCTGGTTTGGCCAATTTCTTTCCGAGGATTGATGATAGTCACTGCAACAGGAATATAACTGAAATAATGTTGAAAACGGCATAAAACACCACAATCAATCTTCAGGGTCATTAAAATGAGGGATTGTTTGGTAAAGGGTCAAAAAAATAGATTTAACTTTACTTCAACTGTTTCTCTGAAGATTGTCCCCTGCTTTAACCCTTTCCCATACAATACTGACTTTTAATGACCTTGGGATTAAAGCCTCTTAAAAACATTGTGGGAAAAGGAGAAAATGATGGTAACCAGCCTTTTCTTGTTTTTCCACTATGTTTTCAACCTTATCAAAGAAAAAAATTACACCATTTTAGCCACACTGAAATTGTTTTCTGCAAATTATTTAAGTTTATTCAAAGCTAAAATGTTGTGTTGGAAGGGGTTAAAGAGACTTGAGTTGCTCTTTTAGATCTCTGCGTCATTTCACTTATGGAGTACTTAACTAGTTCCATGTTTCAATTATCACCAAGAGGATAAAACACTTTTCAAAACAATGTGGAAAAAGGAGAAAATACAAGAAACTAGCAATATTCTCATTTTCCCATAATATTTACTACTCTCTTTCACAAAAGGTATCATTTTAATTTGTTGCTTGAAGGTGCTTTGAACTTGATGTCTCAAAGATTTTTGTCCTCTGATAAAGAGCAAACTTTATGGTTCTACACAGGATTCTTGAATTTGACCCTAACATCCATCCAGTTTTTGCCAGCATTATATTACTAGAATGTCATAAATATTTGATGTTGCAGACCCAAGATCTGATTGCACTTTTGATGCAGTCTAATTATAATTGAAATATGGAAAAATGTTGTGCTACCTGTTAATGCTTGTAATACCTAGGACAAATTCTGCAAATTGATTTTAACTTACTCCGTTCATATCAATTAGAAAACAAGTTCTTACAACTCGGACTAATCAATCTCCATAGTTGCTGTCAAGGAAACCTTAACGTTTGTATTCTTACTCTGTAATGTGGGTTGTTCTAAAAATTGACCCCACTCATCAATGGATTCAAACCCAGAACCTTTGATGTGACAGGCCAAGGCTTAGAAATCACCCTTCCATTGGAGAAGCTAATTGTAATTTCAGAGAAGACACTGCTTTAAGTGCGCTACCTGAAGCAGATTTACATTGTTTTCATGATGAATCAAGGTAATAAGGTACATAATTTATATACATAGTATGTCCGAGTTGTGTTGGCATTAAAACTGTTTGAGAACAAGACAATGACATTATGCAAATGGGATTAGGAGAAAATGTATTTGTGTTGAAATGAATCATTTACTTTGGCAAGGAAAAACAAAAGGTTAAAATTTAGCTGTATAGTCTAAAGAATGATCCTTCAAAGTTATTGTGTGTTAATGGATGTTTTCATTTATCAGTTAGCTGTTTTTAAGATGCTAATGATACCACTTTCTTTCTTCTCATAGAAAAGACATCTGTTTTACCTAAGCTGGTCTGGTTGCAGACTTTATTTTCACTTTTTCAGAAATGTTATGGAAATATTTTGGGTTTGAAAAGTCAACACTGTTTTTGAAAATACCTCACAAACATAACATTACATTAAACTAGTCATTCTGAAAGATATGTGCAGTCTGATCTTGACCTACAAGTATACAGATTTTTCAGTTTCCCATAGCATGCTGTTTAATTAAATCCCTTTATCAAACAGTCACATATTTGAATTATCCTGTCGAAGAAGGCTATTGAAAATACTGTTGCCAAAGGAGAAAATGTGAGTGATCAGTATCATCTTCTTTTTACCCACAATGTCAGCCTTTGAAGACCAAATCTATGCTTTCAAAAACAAATTTTGTCACATTTAATTGTCTGGTCAGATATGTCATCCAGTAAAGTTGAAGTACATTTTGATAGATGGTTGAGTAATGAAGATAGATTGTTGTACATTCAGCAGGAAGATAATTATGGTTTAACCCTTCACCAAATGATTTTGTTTTATTGACCTGGAAGACGTAGGCTTTGAAAGCATTGTGAGAAAAAGAAAAAATGATTGTAGCCAGTATTTACTGTTTTCACGACTTAGGTTTTATACAGTTAAAAGTTCAAGGCTTGGTCAGATTGAAGCATATATTATTGGGGATGGGGGGGGGGGGGGGGAATGGACAAAAAGATGCAGAATTTGGTTACTGGTTGACAAAATTCATCTCTTCTGCTATTCGAGGCTCATGCCATGGGTGTGTGGAGTGAAGAAGCCACACAATGACGGCATGAGTACCGCACAACAAACAGAAAAATAAGCATGTTTGCCGTAAATGTACCAGATAATAAATTGTCTATTAACCCTTTACCACACAATCAAATTTTAGACTTTTCTAAATTGGAAGTTTTTGTAGACGACAATTTCAGTGTGACAAAATTGATGCATTTTCTTCAGGGTACAAAACATTGTGGGAAAAAGAGAAAATGCTGGTTACCAGCATCTTCTCTTTTTCTCACAAGGTTTTCAAGACTTCTTTTTCAGGGTCGTTAAAAGTCGGCATTGTGTGGTAAAGGGTTATCGGATATCACCATACTAGTAAGGGAATTGTACCAGATAAAATAGAAGTGCATTGTACGGGAATAGGACAAAATGTTCTTCCAAAATAAGAAGAATGAAAATGTACCAAACATCAACATACAAGGAACGTACCGGTTATGTGACATGCCGGATGCATCCAGAGTTTATCATTTGCATATCTCTGTCCGTTTTGCGAAAAGGTTTGAACATGTTCAAAACTTCTCACCGGACAGAACAGACATTGTTGGACAAGTATAGAAACGGACATAAACAGATACTAATGGATAAATTTTTTTTGTGTCTCAGTTGCACATTTGTTAACTTGGTGTGATCAAGGTTTAAAATGAGTTGCCTTTGCTCCCTGACTAATTTTGAGTGCCATGACAATTCAGTCTTGTGTCAAATTTAACTGTTTACTAGATGGGGAATACTGAACTTCATATTGAAAATATTTTGCAGACAATATTAAATATGACTCAAACAACAGCATTTTGTCTATGAAAGTGTAGAAAACATGGTGGAAAATGGAGAAATTGCTGATAACCAGTATTGTTTCCTCTTCCTACATTGTTTTCTCTAGCCTTTTTCCACAGGATCGTTACATGAAGGGATTGATATGTAAAAGTTTACATTTTCGAAGAGAGACAAAGCAGAAATGATTATGCATGATGCTGAACTGATATCACAATCTCCCAGTTGATATTGGCTCATTCTGAATCCTTAGTTCATCGTTTTCCCATGTGAAATGTGCATCTGTCCCTAATTATAATAAATCTGTCTAAGACAGTTATGACATGCTATTAATGTGGCATTTGACTGGCTCTGGGTGGGGTGCAACCCTATCTCTAATGCGGATAAAGTGTTTCCTGAATCATGAATTCAGTAACATCTCAAATTCATGCCAACTTCAAGGTCATCACAATTTGGTAAAGAAGTAATAAGCACTTATAATTAACCCTTTACAAAACAATCTAGTGTTAACAACCCAAGGGAAAAAGTCTTTTAACTCTTTACCACACGATGAAAATGAAAACTTGTCCAAATTGAAAGCATTCGCAGATGACAATTCAAACGTGTCTCCGGTAACAGTACTTGTCTTTGATAGGTAAGAAAACATTGGGGGAAAAGGAGAAAATGCTGGTTACCAGCATTTTCTCCTTTTCCCTTAATGTTTTCAAAAGGTGTCTTCCGCAGGGGTCGTTAAAATCATGAATTGGAAAAAGAGGAAATGGTGGTAGCCAGCATTTTCCTTCTTCTCCAACTCCTAGTGACCCTTTTAGAGTTGGGTTTCATTTCTTGATTAGCATTCTACAAAAATCTGAATTTGGATGTGTGTAAAATTCTGAATTTTGTAAAGTTAAGCCTTTACCAAAGATAGAAGCCAGCATTTTTCCCCTTTTCCTACAATGTTTTCTATCATGTTGGAAACAAATTTCAATTTCTGAGTAATGTATATTTCATCATCTGCAATTGCTTTCAATTTGGTCCATTGTAAAATTTTGCTTTCAATTTGGACCATTGTAATTAAATTTTGTCATATGGTAAAGAGTTAAACACTTGATGTGTTTTTCTGTTTATCAAACAATATGCTGCTTTTATGACCATGGAGGGAAATGGTTTCTGAAACCATTGTGGGAAAGGGAGAAAAATTCTGGTAACCATTGTCTCCGTTAAGTTAACAGTGGTACATATCTAAAGACAAATACCTTCATTTGAGGTATATTGAATATGCCATGCTGTTTGCATGTGCTCTCAAACAGATCAAACATTATGCTGTTTAAGTAAAGAGTAAATTAAGATACTACATTGATTTTACTGCTAATCACATTAAATATCACATTCATCATTAAACAATGTGACTTCGTCACTTTCATTTTCTTAGAGATTTTCCAAGTTAGTTGACAATTTTGTGTTATGTGAAGTTTGTAAAGTTATCAGATGTGTACTGACATTGGGATAGTCAGGTGTTAATTACATTATTAATTAATTAGGATTATTATATACTTTGATGATGTCCCCATGTGTTTGCTCTTGATGAAACTCTGTAATATTTTTCCATAATGTGACATTTGTTAACGATGAATATTGAGTTTTTAAGACCATATTTATATTGAATTTTGTGCAAAACTAAAGGAAACAACCCCAATTTAAACTCAATTTTTCAGGGACAATTAAGTTTTTCAATAGCACTCAGATATATAATTGGAAATGACTTACATATATTTAAATAAACTGCATAAGGCCATTGATGGTGGAAATACTTTGTTTTGATTGAAAGTAGTTTCACCCCCTCATAGCCTTCAGTTTGCACAATGATATACACAAAAAAATTTGGCTTCTGGCTGCTTTGGTTCCAGGCTTGTTTCTTCCAAAATCATATTTGTCCCTGGACTTGTTCATCTTATGATTGCACGCTACTCTATTTGATTGTGCAAGAATGTTTGCAGATTGAAAACTTTGTTGTGATGATGAGAATTAAATCCTGACAGCCAAAGATATCTCAAATTCCTTGTTTTCAGGAATGAACTTAATTTCATATATTTACATTGTTTCTTTCTCTACCCATCATGCATCCAAACTGTCAAGGGACATTACTTTAGACTCCTCTTGAATGATCAAAGAGAGACCACCAATAAACAAATAATGCAAACTTTGGTACCCATACTCTTCATTTATCCAAAGAGATATTTTGATTTGTTTAGGAGGTTGTTTTTCAAATTAATATTTGAATAATATTTATCTCTTTTTTTATTTTTCAAATAATTAATCCCACATGGTGGCTTCCTTGACAAATGCCACACCAGCCTTCTTAACGCTTTGATTATATACCCTGATATTGTCTCCATGTATTTGCACAGGATGAAAGTATGCAATATTTTTTCATATTTCATACTTCGATATTACATACTTTAGAGCTTTTTTCGTGTGCATTGCTAAATTGAGAACTGTTTTTAAAACTCGCCATCTCTCTTAATACCAAAATACAGATGGCAGCCATTACTCTAAGTTTCTAGGTTAAACATCCTGTTTTATGAACTTTATACTGCAAAAATACTTTGAGAAAACATGGAAAATTAACAGAATGTTTTTTCCCCAAATAACAGTCGCTTCAAAGTTACGAAAAACTGATCTTTGAAATATGTTTATTGATGATGAAATTATTAAGCCATTAAAAAGGATCTTTGGTTGCCTTTGTCTGTTTACATACCTTAAGCAATGGTGGCGTCACCAAAGGCCAATGACGAAAATTCCAGGAGTCCATGGAAGGTGAACAAAAAAGATTTCATATTGATTTTGAAATTTTGAAATAAACCAAATGATACAAGGAATCTGATGATAATACTGTTAAATCATGGGAAATTATGTAAACAACATCAAAGAACAGTCGAAACTGTCTTAAGCAGCCAACCAAGGGACAAGCCCAAAGTGGCTGCATACGACAGTTGGCTGCTTAACACAGATCAGATTAGCAAAAATATTTTCTATTCTTTCACAACACATATAAAATTTTCAATCACATTTGCATGGTTGACCACAAAAGCTTTCAATTTAGACAAGTCCAAAGTTTTGTTTATTCCACTGCCGATGATAACTTTTGTAACCATTGTGGAATGAAAATAAAAGAAATCGTTCCTCATGAGCACTTTCTCCTCTTCCAGTCTCTCTCTGCTATACATTGCAATCAGTAGATTTCCTTTGTACAACTTCTATCCAAGACCCATAACTTGTGTACATCCGAAGTTGATGGAATTGACACACATGTATTTTAGGTCAATCGAGTTTGTTGTTTATAAATAGAAATAAATGTACACAGTTTTACCAAAGGTTAATCAATCGAAGATCGATGAACCAATCAAATTTGAGAACGGTCCAAGCAGGTACTTCTTAGAGTGGAATTAACGTCATTCACCTCACATACATGTAAGCAGGTAAATTATGTTGTGAATTTTATCTACAAACACAAAATAACATCATTGCGATCCCAAGATGCTAACAATAATGAGGGAAAAGTTAATAACCAACGAAAACTATTAGAAAAAGAGAAGTTTTAAACTCTAAGTGCTCAAACTGATCGGTGGAATTCCAATAAGTCTAAAAATAGACAACCTGCAAACCTGATATCACTGACGTTCATTGTCGGCAATATTCGACGGGTTAGTCAGTGACTTTCAGTATGACAGATTGTCTTGTTTGACCATATTAAAGTTTTGAGACAGCTGACAAAATAATTATTTTTTTTAGACCGAAGTATTAGGACACGAAAAAGAATAATTACTTTTTACTGTCTCAAAATTTAAGCAAGTTACAGTACTCGACGACATTTTGGAAATTATTGGTAACCTCGTTTTCAATTGTAATGTAAATCATTGCGGGGAAGCAGCGTCTATCTGCTTATCGAATAGCAAAGAATAGCCCCATAAAACACCCTTTTGCAAAGTGTACACCTATACTATGAAGTTTTAACTGTTTATCACACATGTTGATTTGTATAGCATCACGGTTTATGCACACAAAGCCAGATGTAATGATTAATTTTTTACACCACCTGCTAGCAATTAGTCGGGTCGCGTGACCACTTAATGGGATATGCTTTAAGTGCAATTAAGATCTTCTAAGGTGACTGCTGACCACATATCACAGTATACCGTTAATTAAAGGACTTTAAAAAACTAATTTACACAGGCGGGCCTGAACTGACCGTCAATCACAGATTGGCCGCTATGCACGGTTGACCGCTAACTCAGATTCGACTGTATATAATAATGAAACAGTGCTTACGTAATGGCTGTTTAAAAAGGTTATTGCAATTGTATGGGAATGTAATATGTTGAACTTGTTCTTTTGGTATGGTAGTCCTTGCAAGCTTGGGCATTTACTCTATACTTACACCATTACCACACAATCCTTACTTTTGACGACCCTGAGAAAGAAGCCTCCAGAAAACATTGTGGGATAAGAAGAAAATGCTGGTAACCAGCATTTTCTTCTTTTCCCATAATGTTTTCTATCCTTCACAAAACAAATTTCAAATTTTCAGTCACTTTAATTTTATCGTCTGCAAATGCTTTATTTGGACAAGCAAAAATATTTGTTGTTTGGTAATGAGTTAAGTCTTGATCAAAGTATACAATATTCCCATACAACATAAACAATTTCTTAAGTTTTGTTACATAGTGAAGGTTAGTAAGATTCATAAAAAGCTAGCAA
The DNA here is from genome assembly GCA_943736015.1 of Tridacna crocea. Classification (NCBI taxonomy): domain Eukaryota; kingdom Metazoa; phylum Mollusca; class Bivalvia; order Cardiida; family Cardiidae; genus Tridacna; species Tridacna crocea. The sequence continues at coordinate 31,314,014 of OX031059.1, read as the reverse complement.
CAGCACTTCCTGGTGGACAGGAAGGGTGAGGAGAAAGACAAGGAAAATAATGGTTCAACAGTATTGTACCACAATTATTGATCTTAGAGTGTCTGCTGAATCAGACAGCAGAAAACAGAACAAAAACACCGATTCAATGTACACTGTGTATTTAGCCTGATTGTCTCCTTTGCTCAACATGTGTTTGTTTGTATGATAAATAATATTGTTTTTTTCTGTGAATTTTCTGAAGGATTTTTTGAGGTGGGCTTTGATGGTGTTTTTATGTGATAAGAATTATGGAATAATGAAGTGTCCTTTTATTTGTGGTTTTCAAATTCCTTTTGATGAAGCTGAGCACTGGTAGCTCATTCGATATACAGGACTTGAAAAGAACAGGTTGCTGGTTCAATTACCGGCTCAGCCAATTTCATACCAAGCATCCATGATTGTCAAAAGAGACATGGCTGTCTCATGGCTGGCGTTGTTTCGATAAAGGTTATGTGGCAAAGCAGCCAGTGGCTTGGAAAGAATACTGTACAGAGACCTGGTAAAAAGGAACCCCAGGAAAGCACAAAGAGGTGCACTGGCTGATGAGATATAATTGAATCATCGCTAAAAAAAACAGTTAAACAAGACGCAATTAGTAAAGCATGGTTACGTCTCACTTATAGCAAATGACAAAAATTTAGACTTGTCCAAATTGGTTAGCAACATTTTCTCCCCGCATTGTTTTCCAAAGGCTTTTACCCAAGGGTCAGTAAAACTCAGGATTGTGTGGTAACCCCCCGTTCACACAGAGCTGCGACTTTAGGACGATCATCCCGATCAAGCCACGATCTGAAAAAGTATTGGATTGGGGCCGATCGGCGTCTAATTTGAGCAGTTTGGCAAATTATGGTCATCGTTACGACTGTACTACGATGCTCCCACGTCCAACGCGCTGCCTACACGCTTCTACTATGTGTTTACTGTGTTTATACTACGCTGCAGCTACGACATTCAAGAGCATACTATGCAGACCTATAAGACTGTACGACGATATCGCTACGGTGGTGCCGATCATATCACGCTTGTAGTACGCTTCTAGTACAATTTTAGCAATGATGTATGTATACCTTGGGCTTCAAACATAATTTTTCACTTCTTTCCAAACAATAGCGGGATTATTAGGCTGAGGAGTTTCCGTGGAAGGAAGGGCACCAGCTTTAGTGATCGAAGGCTCGTTATGCTCTTTTCCGGCCTCAGGATTTTCTGCAGCAGGATTTTCAAGGTCTTGAGTCACAGAGCTTGCAACTGCAGATTCTTCACAGCCTTTACTAAGGGATTTATGGGGCATTTTCAATTTTTGTAACTGTAACAAGATGTGCAAAGTTCGAAGTCTCAACTGCAAATGATCGTGAAGTATAGTGTTGCCCTTTATATATAGTTGACAGATGATGATTGGTCAAATATCAGCGCTATAAAAACAGACTGCTGCCTGATAGGTCGTAGTATGGTCAGCGTAAGGTCATGGTAGGTCTTCGTAGGATCGTCAGGAACGTAGAGAGGTCGTAGTGGGAACATAGTAAGAACGTAATGGGAGCGTTGTAAGAGCGTACTTGATATGTTCCCGACTGTACTACGCTTTTACTGTGCTTTTACTACGATCATAAAGATCTCTCCACGATGCTTGTACGATTACGGCGCTTCTACTACGCTCTTTTTACAACTTTATCCTGATTCTTGTTGGCCATGATCCCGCTACGCTTGTTTTGAGCATGCTCAAAATAAGCCTGGCGAGAGCGTAGAGCTTCCCGATCATGAAGACCCTACCTCGATCATACCGCGCTTATGAAGACACCACTACGCTTCTCCTGTGATTTTTCATGATTGGCCATGTTTTCGGCTACGCTTCGATCGTAGTAGAAGGTAGTAGAAGAGGCGTATATGTGTGAACGGGGATTGGGGGGGGTGTAAAAGGTTTTAAGGTTTTTAACCCTTCACTATACAATTTAGACTTTGCACAGCCATAAGGGGGAAGCTTTTGACAGCATTGTGGGAAAGCCAGAAAAAGCATTAAAACTCAGGATTGTGTGGTAAAGGGTTATAATTATGAAAGATTTTAAGGTTTTTGAAAACAATGTTGAGAGAGGACAGGTATTAATCCAATGGTTATAACCCTTCACAATACAGTGTAGACTTTACACAGCTATAAGGGAAAAGCTTTTGACAGCATTGTGGGAATGCCAGAAAAAGCATTTTTCTCCTTTCCTGTTTTTTTGCAGCCCTATCAAAGACAAATTTCGTCATTTGCGTCATCTTTAATTTATTGTCTGCCATCCTTTCAATTTGGACCAGATTGAAATTTTGTAGTGTGGTGTTGAGCTGTGTCTAGTATGTCGTTCTCCATAGCTTTTATTTTCTACGGAAATATCCACAGAGAGTTCCAATGAAAATGAGTGATTTGAGAGAAATTGTTTATATTGATTTTAATACCTGTATGACATTTTCTGTTTATGTTAGGAGCATTATGTTATCTTTAATTGGCTTGATGTTTATACCTGCTGTAGATCTCTCACAAAATTGAACCCATTAACTGACTTATCTGAAAGTTGCAGCTTTGCCTTCCATTATGTACAGACAACATTTTAAACAATTGTGGGAAAAGGGGTAACTGTCTTTGACTAGCTAGCTATTGTTCCTTTTACTGCTGTGTCAGTAGTTTCAGATGTGTCAGACAAAGGTATAGAAATTTGATCACCGACTCTACCCCACAATCCTTACTTTTGATGACCCTGAGAAAGAAGCCTTTGGAAAACAAATTGAGAAAAGGAGAAAATGCTGGTAACCAGCATTTTCTCCTTTCCTCAAAGTGTTTTCTACCTTTCAGTAAACAAATTTCAAGTTTTCAGACACTTTATTTTGTTGTCTGCAATTATGCATGTGATTTGGACAAGCCTAAAATGTTTTTTGTTTGGTAATGAATTAAAGGGTCCTCTTCGCGACTTTACCACATAATAACAACTTTCTATGACCCTGAGAAAGAAGCCTTTTGAAAACATTGTAGGGAAAGGAGATTTTCCTCCTTCTTTCCACAGTATTCTCTACTCTTCCCAAAACAAATTACAATTTTAGAGCCACCTTTATTTTGTCGTCTGCAAATGCTTTCAATTTTGACAGGCCTACAATTTTGTCATTTGGTAAAGAGTTAAACTAAAGTTTTCTTTATGCCTAGTCTAGATTTAGACCAGACTGTATAAAATGTGCAGTCTGATCTTTGATCGACAGTGTCAGCTTTTTGTAGTTCTCGGAAGCCACATTACACCTATTTGGATCTTATTTCTGGACTACAAGACAGTATCTGTTTGGTTTATTTGAAGGGCAAGAGTACAGTTAGTATACTCAATCCTGGACTGAGTCATTCACAGAGAATGATATGTTTTGGTTGACTAAAGTGCCAAAGTTTTGATGTTCCTTACAATATTCAGACATTTTCCTTCAGAGTACTAATTGAATCACTCTTATAGTAACTTTTATGGATAGCCATGTGGGAAAGGGAGAAAATGCTTGAAACCAGCATTTTCTCCTTTTCCGACAATATTTTCTACCTTATCAGAGAAAAATTGCTCCATTTAAACCACACTAACATTGTCATTCTGCAAGTGCTTTCATAACAAGGCCAATATTTTGTAGTCTGGTAAATGGTTAAATGTGACCCAAATAATGATTTCAATCTTTGAACAGGTAGATAACGCTGTAGGAAAAGGAGACAATGCTGATTACCAGCATTTTCTCCTTTTTCCACAATGTGTTCCAAATGCTTCTTTCAAAGGATTGTTTAACTCTTTACCAAACAACAAAATTTTGGACCTGTCCAAATTGAAAGCATTTGCAAACGACAAAATAAATGTGACTGAAAAATTGTAATTGAGTTTGGGAAGGGTAGAAAACATTGTTGGAAAAGGACAAAATGCTGGTTACCAGCATTTTCTCCTTTTCCTACAATGTTTTCAAAAGGCGTCTTTCTTAGGGTTGTTAAAAGTAGGGATTGTGTGGTAAAGAGTTAAACTGGGATCATGCCGGCATGTTTTCCAAAGGCTTCACTTCCCATTAGGAATGTTAAAACTTTGATTGTGTAGTAAAGAGTTGAATAAAGATCTTGATATCAGCTATAGGAAATCATACAGACAAGATTTATAGGAGAAAGTACAAAAAGAAGTGCAACAAACTATTGATCAGTTTTCAAATTTTGTGACACAAAGAAACAATATGGTGCATCTTAACCCCTTATTAGACAACAAAATGTTAGCCCTGTCCAAATTAAAAGCATTTGCAGACAACAATTTTAATGTGGCTCAAAGGGCACAACTGTTAAGTGATAGGGTAGAAAACATTGTGGTAAAAGGAGAAAATACTGGTTACCGGTATTTTCTCCTTTTCCCACGATATTTCAGAAGGCTTCTTTCCAGTGGTCGTAAAAGTTGTCATTGTGTGGTAAAGGGTTAAGGTGAGGGGAATTGTTGTGTCACCTGCATTGGTAGCTCAGCTAATACTCTTGTGCATTGGTCCTATACCATACAACAAAAGTTAAAACTCATGACCAAATTCAAAACATTTCCAGATGAGAAATTCAGTGTGACTTAAAAGGTCACACTTGTCTTTGGAAAGGCAGTAAACATTATAGGAAAAGGATAAAAGGCTTGATGCAAATAATTTCTCCAGTAATAAAAATGTTTTCACAAGCTTTAATCTTTTCACCTAATGAAAAGGTTTCAGTGTGAACATTCTGAGCTTAGTACTCTACAGTTTTAACCCAGCAAACAACAAATTTAAACAATTGTCAAAATTCGAAGTATTTGCAGAAGACTACACGAATATGACAGAAAAATTAAAAAAAAAACATCTTTTGAAAGGTAGAAAACACTGTGGGTAAAGGAGAAAATGCTGGTCTGTAACAAATTCTCCTTTTCTACTTTTATTCAAAAGCTGTTTTTCTCGGTATCTTTAAAACAAGTGATCAAGAAGTAAAGGCCAGTTAATGCCAGCTTATTTGGACCAATTAAAATTGTATGAAAAGCACAATGTGTGTTAATTGCTCAAGGAAACAACTTGTTTTCAAACTGAAAAATCACTCATTTTAAACAGTTTCATCACTTATCACACTGTTTTGCAAAACCTGCAGCAGTGTTAAGTTTTTATTGCAGATGTCTTATTCCTTATCCTGCTGTGTAGGCCATACAATGCCTTAAAATGGATAGTGAAAACTCAAGAGTTGCTATTTCAAAGTTAACCTTTTAGGGGAAATATCTCCTACTCGGACAGTGTGGATCAAAGATTAGACTACATGTTTTTTTGAAGTCTGATCTTGATCTACACTGTCCGCTAAAGGTCAATGAGTCGCGATAAGCAGTCAAAGGGTTAAGGAACAAGTTGTTGAGGGAAAGGATTGACCGTTTACCAAACAATCTGGGCATTTCTGACAAAGAAGCCTTCTGCAAAAAGCGTTTTCTCCTTTTTCCACTATGTTTTCTATACTTCCTAAAACAAATTTTAATTTTTGAATCACATTAATTTCATCATCATCAATTGCTTCCACTTTCAACTTGCCTAAATTTATGCTGTTTAGGAAAGAGTTAAAGAATCCTTTGTCAAAAACAGCAGACCCATGCAAAATGTTATTTTGTGGATGTTAACTAGTATTGATTTTAGTGCCAGTTTGCTTTTGCAAATTATCCAGGTAAAAAATTTGTTTGCTTGTCAATAACTTTTTTATCCGGTGTTGTTTAAAAAATCTAACACATCAAGCAAATCCCCGGAGTCCTTCCGCCTTCTCTGCTTCAAACCAAATTCCAATCGGTCACGTATTAACGGAATTATTGAAGATTTTCTTACCTCAAGTTGGGGAATTTCTTCAAATGTCGTTCATTGTTGTTGTTGTTGTGTCACGTGATTCCCCGCCGTGAAGAAACAGTATTGCTAAATAGTTGAAATCAATAGGTTTAGTTGATAAAGAAACAAAGAAAATGTCCTTGGGTTCTGCACTCGGCTTTAATTCTTTGCTGAGAACCAACATGCCAGTCTTTTCAAACCAAGTGTAGTTAACTCTTTGCCAATTGACTAGCTCTTGCACTGGACCAAAATGAAAGTATTTGCAGACAAGACATCTAAGTTGATGGAAATGATGAATTTGACTCTGAAAGGGTAAGGAAGCATTATAGGGAAAGGAGAATAAGCAGGTGCATTTTCTTGACGTTACAAAGTGACTGTTTATCCGACTGCGGAGTATGCACTGAAGAAAATTTCATACTGCGAGGACGACTGTCGTGTACTCAATAAAGGAAAACTTTATGGGTGCCCGTCGGTAGTGCCTGGACTGATGAAATATCGTCTTGGAGGCACGACTTAGGTGCACGCTATTTTCTGATTTCTTCATTTGGTACATGATGTGATTGTGTCCCCACTGAAGAATCAGACTCTTTCATACACTGAGTAAATGGGTTTGGCCAAAACGCGGAATTGCATATGAACCAGCATGGGGTAGAAGGTACGTCTCAGTGGAGCCTATGGCATAAAAGTACTTTGAATCAAACTTGTTTATGCTTTGTTTTATCGCTCGAAGTCCTATCTTAACCCTTTACTCCTTAAGGCATTTCTATGGTATCTCTAATTGACCCTAAATAACAGCAAGGATGAAGCTGTTTCTTAAGTGTATATGACAATTTGCATAGGAAATATTATGACAAAAGGTGAAATTGCTCGTCACAAGCAATTTCACTATTTGCCACAATGTTTTCCAAAAGCTCCAACAAGCAATGCGTAGAAATGAGTATCTATGGAGTAAAGGCTTAAATAGAACAGAAACTTTATTAATGACTCAAGACTTGAACACATAATGTGACCTTACAACATAATGTAAATTGAAAATCCATATGTACAAGTATTTATGCTGCCAGTATAATTATGTTTTTTGATAGCTTGGAAGTTAAGGCCTGAACAAAAATTCAAAGTGAACAGAAATTAAGGGCAGATAATTTTAGAACGCAAACAGCGATCCAAATTTTGATAGTCACATACACGACTAGGCATTATGGAGATTCATTGTGGCAAGTTTCAAATGGATCCAATTCCGATGGAAACTATAGGAGGAATTGAACACACAAGAAATTGCTAACCGATGGACAACCGGGTTTAGAACATAATATACGATCCTTCGGCCGTATAAAAAGGATGCCAGCTACGCCTGTGCAATTTTTCTTTGACACCTAATGTATAAAATGACTATTGCCACAGTGCTTCGCTGATATGCGTGCTAAATGACCGAAGCCATCATAAAACAACATTCATTCATTCATTCTGTGCTTCACTGAGTCCGTCTACGCCGTGCCAGCTCACATGCCATTCTGCGTCTTGGTCCAACCCTTTTACACAGTGTACGTAAGAGTCTGATTCCTCAGTGCAGATACGACCAAGTTGTGTACTGAATGAAGAAATCAAAAATAGCAAGCACGTAAGTCGTGCCTCCAAGACAATATTTTATCAGTCTGGGCATGACCGTCGGGCACCCAACAAGTTTTCCTTCTTTGAGTACACGACAGTCAGCCCCACAGTATGAATTTTCTACAGTGTGTACACCGCAGTCACAGATAAATATCATCGGCCTTGATATTATTTCAGGGTAGTTTGATAGTTGGTCATGTCAGGTCAAAAACTAGGTTACTGTGACCAATCTTTTAGAAAACCTTGTGTATTGTCTAGAGACCACATTTTCAGTCCAATACTCATGAAAATTGGTCAGAATGTTTGTTTTGATGTAATCTTGGATGAAATAAAAATTGGTCACTTATGGTCAGTAAGTAGGTAACTCAGTCAAATCTTTGAAAAACATAATGTATGCTGTAAAGGCCATATTTGCAGTTCAACGCTCATGAAACTTGGTCAAAATATTTGTCTTAATGACAATGAAATCTTGTACAATTTTAAAATGGGTCAGGTTTGGTGAAAAACTAGTTGACTAGGTCAAATCTTGGAAATACTTTGTATACACTTTAAAGGCTACAAATTCAGTTAGTTCTTCTTGAAACTTGGTCAAAATGTTTGTCGTGATGACATTTTCGATGAGTCAAGCTTATTTAAAACATGGCGATGCCCATCAGCACAACTGAGAAGCATCTAAAAGATATTTTCGGCATTACACCAAAAGATTATCTGTTAAAATCATACACACAAAATCTTTAGTATTGCAGAATGGCATATCTCTCGGGAAACAAGCCTGCCGACGGCTTTGACACTTGGTAAACATGTTTGTTTTATTACCTCCCCTTTGCAACTATTATACCTTCTCAAGGTGGAATAGGCATATCTTGCAACAATTTGCCATGCTTGTTTTATTTTCATTTGGCTTTGAACCTCAATATTTGGTATTTATCTTCATTGCAGACCTTTACTGCTCAGTACTTAGGCGAGCGATATAGGACCATTGTGGTCAAGATTCTTTTTATCAGAACTTTTACTTAAAATCCAGCAACTGAATACGAGCATTGAAACCTGGATGGCGTGCCTCTGTTTCATTTGCTTAAGAATGTTTCAAAGTCTTTATGCTTGTATAGAGGTGAAGCCAAGCCTGAACCAAACAATCCCATGTTAATTTTTTCTAGACCCTGAAGAAGAAGGCTTTTGAAAACATTGAGAGGAGAAAATACAGGTAACCAGCATTTTCTCCTTTTCCCATATTGTCTTCTACCTCATCAGAGACAGTCATTTCTGTGTCATTCAACCCTTGATTGATTCGTCTTCTACAGGACTGTGCTTTTTAGCTTGTGGAGTATTTAGCTTATATTAGTAAGTAGAGTCGGTTTTATTGTCTAGCACCTAAGAGTGGAGGTAGGACTTGCACAGTTTTGCCATCAGTGCTATCAGTGCTGATAATGATCTGATAAAAAGATAATACAGCATATACAATGAACAACATTGTGGTGATAGAGAATTTGGTTTATGACCAGAATATTATGTAATCATGATGTATTCTTATCCTGGTCTACACTGGCTGCAAAAGCAACAGGAATAATCAAATGAGCTTCACAGTATAAAAACATCAGTGTTGAAAAAGATGCTGTTTCCCATACCATGCCCCAAAGTTACCTGATGCTGATTTTCTGTATTTTACAAGTATGTTGATGAAGTCATCTGCCACAAAAATCTTAACTCTTTACCACACAATCCCGACCCTGAGAAAGTAGCCTTTTGAAAACCTTGTAGGAAAAGGAGAAAATGCTGGTAACCAGCATTTTCTCCTTTTCCCACAATGTTTTCTACCCTTCCCGAATCAATTTTCAATTTTTGAGCCATATTGATAACGTCGTCTGCAAATGTTTTGAATTCTGACCAGTTCAAGATTTTATCGTTTGGTAAAGAGTTAAGGGATCCATTGAGCTGCTGCAGGGACCAAGTACTTTCTGTACTTTGAAGGCAGATAATGAAGTCATTGGAGAATAAAGGGCAAAGAAGTAATTAACTGTTGTATCAAACAACCCTTTGTCTTGCATCCCCGAGGAAGAGGACTGTTGAAAATAGTATGTGTTAAACCCACAATATTGTTACCAATGTAACCCTTTTAAAGGTGGCCCTTCAGATTTTGAGACGAAAATTTTACAAAAATACAAAAAAATCATCCTCGTACTCCCAAAGCCTTATAATTTCAATCATTAAACCCCAGTAGTCGAAAACCATCCGACAACTAGATAAATTTAAGAGATTTACTACAGCCCAGGTCGACACTGAAGGGAAACACAATCTATTTTTACATGAGCAACTCGCTCATTTACATACCAGAAATATACAGACGAAGCTTCAAACATACCATCCAAAGTTCTAGACGTTATGGAAAATAATCACATGTTTGTTATTTTATGGAATTTAATAGTCATTAGTCGTGTGCAAGTCACTTAACATTCCCACAATGCTTTTTTTGATTTTGGCGGGAAATCTAAAAATAGCTTAAGAGGCTACGTAGCCTTTTAACGGGATACCACCAAAAAATTTTTTTTTGTAATTTTATGGTTTTTAATTACTGATGATTTGTATTGTTTTTTTCATATAAATTTCAGTGACATATATATTTTTCAATTTGTGTAATGTGAAAATTCTAAATACCCACCTTTAAGGTAAGACCTATGTAATGGAAAACAGCTATTTCCACTAAAATATCATCCTGCAAAATTACCTATAATTAAAAATGAATATTATTGAACTACTTTCACTGATTCATTTTTTCCTTTTTAGAATTATCATTTATAAATCTAAAACCACTATATTCTAAATTCAAAAAGAGAAAATAATTACCTCCCTTTTCAGAAAACTAACAAAAATTTCAAAAATTAATTTCAAGATTTACATATGGAACTTCTGATCTGTTAGAAATGTCCAAAAATATTATTTCTGCATAAATCCTTATTTATCCTTATTTATCAATTAATAAGAATTTTTGCCCCATGTTGACTGGAAGTGCATTACACAGGTCCTACCTAAATAAAAATCAAATCATTTATCACCAAAGCCTGTGTCCTCTTCACATACATTCGAAATGTATAGGTCTGAATTTTGTCTGCAGGCACTGATAACTAGGGTAAGGATGTAGCCATAAAAGTAATGTAATGAGAGATAATTTGGGGGCCATAAAAACTTTTTAAGCTGTGATACAATGTGATGAATTTGTACCTCATGAATATTGATAAATTACAAGCCAATTATTTCATTGAATATTTATGATATTTATAACAGCAGATGGACTGGTCTCCATATTTAAATTTATTGATTAGATAATCTTACTGCAGAGGACTGTGGTACCAGTCATTAGGGTGGGCATAATGTAAACGGACTGCAACAGTCCAAGCTTTCATGGTCGATGGATTGTTGATATTGAACTTTGTATGGAGGTAGCATTGTTTTGTACTGGACGTTCAAGTGGCTTAATTGTGTGAGGTGGCATTGTTAGTGTAGTGGATGTTCAAGTGGCTTGTGTGGTCAGAGAAGGGTTAAACAGTGTTCATTGTGCTAAGGTTTTTGGATTTTATTGGTATCTGTGCTATCTGATCTTAATTGAAATTTTTAGTATAACATGGTTTTCCATGCATTTAATACTGTCTTAGACAACATTTTAGACTACCTGTATTCAAAATCAGTAGCATCTGCAGGTGACAAAATGTGATGATGGTACAGATAAATAAAATTTTCTGAGAAGATACAAAACTTAAAGTCATAGGAGAAAATGCTGGTTATCACCATTTCCTTCTTTTCTCACAGTGTTTGAAACGGGTTCATTAAAATAGAGGGTGGTGGTGGTGTAGGGTGTTTGGAAAAGAATAATATGCTTTAACCCATTACCACACAATCCCTACTTTTGACGCCCCTGAGAAAGAAGCCTTTAGAAAACATCGTGGGAAAAGGAGAAAATGCTGGTAACCAGCATTTTCTCCTTTTCCCACAGTGTTTTCTACCCTTCACAAAACACATTTCAAATTTGCAGTCACTTTTATTTTGTCGCCTGCAAATGCTTTCAATTTGGACCAGGTTAAAATTTTGTCGTTTGGAAATTGGTTAAGTACTGGAATCTGTATTAAGGTGTTAAGTTGTATAAATTTTAGGAAACCAAATACACTAAACATCTCCCATAATATTTTAACTAAATGGAGTATGTTACAATGTAGATCTGAAATTAGACTGCACATGTTCTACAATCTGATCCTGATCTATTTCATCCATATCAACTGAAGTAGCTATAAGAACTAAGAGTTTGAAGCAAAAGTTCCCGAACAAGGTAACCCTTTACTACGCAATCCCTACTTTTGACACCCCTCAGAATGAAGCCTTTAGAAAGCATTGTGGGAAAAGGAGAAAATGCTGGTAACCAGCATTTTCTACTTTTACCACAATGTTTTCTTCCCTTCATAAAACAAATTTCAAATTTTCTGTCATTTTTATTTTGTCGTCTGCAATTGCTTTCAATTTGGACCGGTCTAAAATTTTGCTGTTTGGTAATGGGTTAAATCATTTTGCCAAATTGTGATTGTATGATTTGATTGATGTATTAAACAGTTTCAGTATCACTTTATTTATATTCCAGTGGCCAGTGCATCTATCAGTACAAATTTTAACTTTTCATACACATTTATTTTGTCATCTGTGAATGCTCTCAATTTGGACCAGTTCTAATATTTGTCGTTAGGTAAAGAGTAAATATTACTGAATGTGCTTAGAACTTTAAGGGTCTAAGTGCAAGTTTTGTTGGTAATGTGAAAACCACTCTTCAGGAATTCTGGTTTTCTCACAACTTTATGGTATTTCATAATTAGAAATAATTACAATATGGGGACTGGGAGACTTGTAGAGATTAATTAGATAGCCGCACATGTCATATCAGTATGGTTCCCTCTATCAAATGACTCCTACTGTATGTGACTTTTAAACTGCAATGGGGTTTCTTGGAAACATTAAAGGAGAAGGAACACAGTAGCAGTTTGTTTTTGTACATATATGTCCCTTTACCCTTTACAACACAATTACTGAGTTTGAATGATCTTTGAGAAAGAAAGCTTTTGAAAACATAGTAGGAAAAGGAGAAAGAAATGGAGAAAATACTGGTAACCAGCATTTTATCATTTTCTCAATGGTTTTTACTCAGTCAAAAGCATTCATTCCTCCCCCACTGATGACCATTGTCTTGACGATGGTTATGTGGGAAAGCAGTCAGTGGCATGGAAAGAAAATTGTGTGTTGCAATTACTGGTAAAAGAGACCTCAGAAAAGCATAGATAAGTGCATTAGCTGCCAGGGTACAGCTGAAATAATGTTGAAAATGGCTTTAAACACCATACAATCAATGAATTAAAAACATGTTTCATGATTTGAGCCACCCTTGATTTGTGATCTGTTTATGCTTTGAATTTGGACAGATTCAAATTTTGTCCTCTGCTAAAGAGTTAATTCTTGCGAAATAACACAATTTTAGACATTATAAACCCTTTACCCCACATTGCCGACTTTTGACGCTACTGGAAAGAAGCCTTTTGAAAACGTGGGAAAAGAAGAAAATGCTGGTAACCAGCATTTTCTCCTTTTTCCACAATGTTTTTTAATCTTCACAAAACAAATTTCAAATTTTCAGTCACTTTTATTTTGTCATCTGCAAATGCTTTCGATTTGGACAAGCCTAAAATATTGTCGTTTTGTAATGAGTTAAGGGAATCTCTGCCAGATTTGAAAAATGTCAAGGGTATATTGGGAGGGAATTTACAGAATAACTTGGTGCCTGAATTAGCTCAAGGAGAAATATTGGTTGGTATTTCCAGGCCCTGAGCATATTGAGCATAATTATACATGACATGAGTTACTATGACGCAACTGCACAGAAATAATAATAATGTGTAGAGACAGTAACTGATTGTCTGGAACAAACAGAATTTATCAACTTAACTCTTTATCACACAACCATGACTTTTGACGACTCTGGAGTAAAAAGCTTTTGAAAACATTGTGGAAAAAGGAGAAAATGCTGGTACCCAGCATTTTCTCCTTTTCCCACAATGTTTTCTACCTTTCCTGACACAATTTTTGATTTTTCGTTCACATTTATTTTGTCTCCTTCAAATACTTTCAACTAGAACCAGTCTGTAATTTTGTTGTTTGGTAAAGAGTTAACCTTTTATTGAACAATCCAGTTTTGGTGATTCTAAGGAAGAAGCCCTTTGAAAACATTGAGAGAAAAGGATACAATGCTGATAATGACTTTTTGCTCTTTCAGAGACAAATACCATTATATTTCAGTGAGTTTACTTTCCATGAATTATGCAAGACTGAGTTTTACTGTGGATTGAGATAGATAATTGATAATGAAGATTAACATATTACTGACAACCATATTATTTGTATTGTATGACCTGCCACATACTGTGATAAATAGGATTAGCGTGGATTACTGTGATTAAGTGGTTTAATGAAGGATTAATTAAATATTAATCATGTATCAGGGGATGGTTTTAGCAGTGCATCCTAACAGGGACCAGTTTTCGATGGTAAGTCAACTTTTTGATGCTTCTTTGTTTTAGTATATCCTAACCAAATGACAAATTCTAGACTCCGTAACATGAAAGCATCTGCCGAAGTCAACTTATATAAACTAATTAAATTTTTAAGACTAGGTAAAAACATTGGGAAAGGAGAAAATGTTGTTTTCTCCTTTTCCCATGATATTTTCCAAAGCCATTCCCTTCAAAGTCAATAAAACTTCGGAAAGTGTTACAGGATTAAAACTGAATTTCATGTATTTAGTCAAATGCCATTTACAGATCTATGCAAAAGTGAACATGTTGTGCCAAAAATATTTCCATTTTATCCACCCAGAGTGACCCAATTTTGAACTATCAACAAGACACAAACATTCTGACAAAGTTTCATGTGTATTGCACTGAAAATTTGCATACTATGGAACTATATTAAGAATTTTTGTCTCTTTACTATTTTGGACAATTCTGGAATAAGGTCTCCTTACCAAAAGATAGATCACAGGGACAAATCCTAGAAAACTTTATGTGCATTTTAGAGGCCACAAGATCTTTCCAGTTCTCATGAAAGTGTGTCAGAATGTTTGTATTTTGATGATATCTTCAAGTTCAAACTTGGGTCACTATCAGTCTGAAAGTAGGTCATTAGGATAAATGTTAGAAAACCATGAGTTGTAATGCTCGAGAAGCCACATTTCCTATTCAATACTTATGGAAATAGGTCAGATTGTTTATCTTGATGGTATCTTAGACAAGTTCTTTGTTCAGAAAGTAGGTCACAGCTTTAAACAAACCATGCAAGCATTCTTGAGGCCATATTTTCAGTTTGATACTGATGAAACTTGTTCAGAATGTTTTTCTTGTTGATATCTAGGTACGCATTCAAATTTGAGTCAGGTATGGTAAAAACCTAGGTCACTGGTACAAATCTGAGAAATCCTTGTGAGCCGTCTAGAGACCGTGCTTTACTTTGATCTCATGAAACTGGTTAGAATATAAAATTATGTGGTGATAATGGGGCAAATTTGAATTTGATTTTTGGTCTCATTGTGTGTAAAAATAGGTCAGTTGGACGAATCTTAAAAAATCATGTTTGCATTCATGAAATTTTTTTAGAATATTCGTCTTAATAATATCGTTGATTCTGGATCACTTCTGCTCGGAAAGGTCACTGAATTAAATATTAGAAATACTTTTTATCCACATTACTGTGTTAGAGGAAGCATTTCCACTGTGATACTCATGAATAGGTAATGTTGGATGTTGAAGAAATTGTGTGTAAGAAGAGCAAATAGTTAATCACCGTGACTAAAAATGTATGATTACGACGGTTCTGGCGAATCACCGAAATACCACCAAAACGCCGAAATACCCCATATTTTCTTTACAATTAATAAAGGTGCGAAAATTTTGTCTTTTTAGCTCACCTGAGCACAACATGCTCAAGGGGAGCTTTTAGGATCACCCGGTGTGCGTCGTGCGTGGTCTGTCGTCAACAATTCTTTAAACATCAACTCCTCCTAAACCGCTGGGCCAATTTGGACCAAACTTGGCTGGAGTGTTCCTTGGGAGGTCCTCTTTTAAAAACTGTTCACAGAATTTGATTTCTCTGAAACGACTGCTTAGATTTTGGAAAATTATTATAGAGATATTCCTTTGGTGACCTTTTCAAAAAATGTTGGTGAAATTTTGATTCGTCAAGAAACCTTGCTCTGGTGAATGGGGCTACTTGCACTATATGGAAATGAAGAAATTCTTGAAAATTATTCTTCTCTGAAAAGGCTGTTCAGATTTGAAAATTATTTCACAGAAATATTCCTTGAATGACCTTTTTCAAAATTGTTCGCGAAATTTTGATAGGTCAAGAAACATGGCTCTGGTGAAGGGGGCTACTTGCACTGTACAGAAATTAAGAAACTCCTAAAAATTCTTCTTTTCTGAAACTGCTTGTCAGATTTTGAAAGGACTTTAACAGCTGACCTTTTAAAAATTGCTTGGCAAAATAATGATTTTGTTTCCAGTGTTTCAATACCTTCAAAAAAAAAGAAGGCTACCAGGTCCTCTCAAAAATTCAGGAGAGCGAACCAGGCCCTCTTGACTTCTTTTTTTCCCCCACAATTTTTTCTACGGTATCAAAGCAAGATAGCACCATTTGAATCGCATCAAAAATGTTGTCTGCAAAATTAATGCTTTCAATTTGAAAGTGATGAAATTATCCATCCAGTGGCCATAATATTTTTCACTTGTTTTCTGGTATTTGTAGGTCTGTATAATTGTTATAAACATTTTGCATTAAACAAAGGGTCAATATGACTAAAAGAAGGCAACAAGATGGGAGGAAGTTTTGAAGTATTTCTGCTGCTACAAAATAATGAATATTCCAGAGAAAATTGATTTTCGACCTGCATCACCAGACAGGCAGTGCATTTATTGGTAGAGTTTGTAAATTGGTACACTATATTTTAATGATTATTTTAGAAGTTGTCTGAATCAAGGAGGGAAGCACAGTCTGTTACGTCTATAGTACTTGAAACCCAATGGCTGCTAATCAGATTCATAGATTGGCAAAATATCTTCCTTGGGTTGATCATAGTTATTGCAACAGGATTTGTTCCTGTTTGCAGTATATAAGAGTTACTTCCCTTGTGCTGCTGAGATGTAGTTTAACTCTTTATGACACAATCCCGACTTTTCACAACCTAGAGAAAGAAAGCTTTTGAAATCAATTTGAGAAAAGGAGAAAGTGCTGGTATTCAGCATTTTATCCTTTTCCCACAATGTTTTCTACCCTTCCCAAATCAAATTTCAATTTTTGATTCAGATTTATTTTGTTGTCTGCAAATACTTTCAGTTCAAACTAGTTCAAAATTTTGTGGTTTGGTTATTGGTTAACTCTACCTAATGACAAAATTTTGGACAAGTCCAAATTGAAAGCACTTGCAGACAACAAAATAAATGTAACTCAAAAAATGAATTTTGATTTTGGAAGGGTAGAAAACATTGTGGTAAAAGGAGTAAATGCTGGGTACCAGCATTTCTCCATTGCCCTCTATGTTTTTAAAAGACTTCTTCCTTTGGGTTGTTTAAAAATGTCATTGTGTGGTAAAGGGTTAAGTGGCCTATTTTGATATAAAGCTTTTCTAGACAACAAAATACAGGTCTAGTATGATGAAAAGTGTTTATGAAAGCTTGATAGAAAACAAATTTGGGAAATGGATAAATTTGCTTGTTACAAGCATTTCCTTCTTTTCAAACAATGTATTCTAAAGCCCTTTTTCTCATGGGTCTTAAATACTCAGGATTGTTTGAAAATCTTGAATTCTAGGATAAGGAAACTTAGCTGCATTGATATCAGATGAAATTATTTTATACTTCATAAAATCGTTAACAAACTGTATGGTGTGTCCTCAAGTCACATTTTGCATTGTTTTTAGTTGCCATTAATTATTAGTCATGATGAATTACAGTGTTTGGACTCAGGAATGTGTCATGTTAATGCTATACAAGATGACATTAATTTGAACTTGCCCATATTGAAAGATGTATGCAGATGTTTCAGTCTGATTGCAACAGGCAATGCGACCATTTTGGTATTTTGATGTTTCAGTGATATTTCGGTATTTCGATGATTCATTGGACCACTGCAAACTATTGGTTTTGAGTGTTGTATACTTCTAATTTGGCAACCCTTTTGTGAATCCCACAAAGAAATGGTCTGCAGAAAGTATTAATTCATTTTCCCAAAGACTACACAGTAGGATTATATCAAAACGGAGGATATTGAGGTAATATGAAATATATATCATTTATACAGGAGTTTTAACTCTTAACCCTTTATCACATGATCCCAACTTTTAATGCCCTGAAGAACAAAGCCTTTTGAAAACATTGTGTGAAAAGAAGAAAATGCTGGTAACCAGCATTTTCTCCTTTTCCCACAATGTTTTCTCCTTATTCAAGAACAGATGCACTTACCATTTGAAAAATATTTGAATTATATTCTGTAAATTGCATTGATATAGGTGAATCTAAAATTTTGCTTTGTGGTAAAGAGTTAAGCCTTATTCAGAGGACAGATTTGAAATTGCAGACGGTGATTGGTATCCAGCTGAAATGTTGGTGTTTTACCTATAACCCATTTTCGCGAGCCAAGGATACGATCACTATGTGGATCTTACCTTGGCTGATTGAGCCTAATTTCAAGATTCCTGCGATGCGCCCTCTATTGGAAGCTGGTTATTACCCTCCTTTACATCATATTTTCTGAAGGCCAGTGAAATATCGTTTTACAAACCGTTTACGAATACAATAATTCAACATGAAGCAATAACCACAAACGTACTTCGACATTCCATTGTCAGGTGTTGGAATATAGCCTAAAACCTCTGATAATTGATTGGTCACACTGAAACTTTCTGTAAATATTGCTTGTCTATGTTTTTTTTTTTGGTAATAAATCATTACAGATCCTGCACACATGTACCGAGGTATTCATGTTTACCTTCTATTTTTATCTGAAAGGTCGCAGCCTTGTTCTATTTTTATGAAAGATGAAATATTACGATCGATTTGATTCATGCAGTTAGAGCTAGCTGCAACCAATGAAAATGTGTATCGGGGGAATGTCAAAATCAAGCTTGATCCACCAAGGGTAGAGTAGCATAGTGGATCATCACCCTTGGCTTGCGAAGATGTATTCAGATGTACTCAGAGGATGTGATTTGAAGACACAGATGGTGTTGAAATCTAGCTGAAATGTTGGTGTTTTGCCTATAACCATGTTTAACCCCTAATACCAAACAACAAAACTTTAAACTTGGCCAAATTGAAAGCATTTACAGTTGACAAATTGAAACATGACTGAAAATTCAGAATTTGATTTGGGAAAGAAAGGAAACGTTGCGGGAAAAGGAGAAAATGCTGGTTACCAGCATTTTCTCCTCTCCCACAATTTTTTGAGAAGTCTTCTTTCTCAGGGTCATTAAAAGTCGTGATTGTGTGGCAATAGGTTAAGGAAAGAAAACTTAGTGGGAATAAGAAATATCATCCTCGGATACCCCGGGTTCCCTATTTGCTACACTACATCGACCCCTGGGACAATTAGTTGAATTTCCTTCGCTTTACCGCTGGCCGAATGCTGGCTTTTCATTGGTTCCATCATCATTTTGTGATGGGCGAGTGTACTGTACGCTATGACGTTTCGTATCGATTTTCGGCGGCTCGCTTTACCGCTGGCCGAATGCTGGCTTTTCATTGGTTCTATCATCATTTTGTGATGGGCGAGTGTACTGTACGGTATGACGTTTAGTATCGATTTTCGGCGGCTGATTCAAAGTTTTATTAGTCAATTGTCCCAGGGTCGATGTAGCGTAGCAAATAGGGAGACCCTGGGGTATCCGAGGATGAAGAAATATAATACTGGACAGTGCCCTAACATTTAGGAAAAGCATATTATATTGATGTATGAATAGAAGAAGGATTGGATCAAAAAGGATTAGGAAAGTTGTGGCTCAAGTTATCAAAATATTACTAAAAATAGTCAATGCTTTTACACTATCAAGGTTTTAAATGGATTAAAGATATTTATGTGCTTAAACTGGACTAGAAATGTAAATAATTTTTAGTGTTCTTTTTTTTTAATGACTTTGGTTATTGCAATTTTGGTTCAGTGGTAAAGGTCTAGGATTTGCAGTCAAGAGCCACCAGTTTCATCCTCATTCTTTACCAAGAAATCCCAGCTTTTTCTCCTTTTCCCACAATGTTTCCTAATCTATCATTAACTAACTGCAGCATTTTAGCCATCTTTAGTTTGTTGTTTGCATAATGTATTACGGTATGCTTTCAATTTGGACCAGCCTAAATTTTTGTCATATAGTAAAGAGGAACAATGTTTTTCATTGGAGTGTCCTTATATAGGATACTTCGGAGCCCGGGGCAAGTGCTTAACCGTTTACCACACACCAAAACCTTAGACCCATCCAAATTGAATGATTTGCAGACAACAAAAATGAAGGTGACTGACTTGAAACTTGACTTTAGGAGAGTAGAAAGCATTTTCTCCTTTACCCACAATGTTTTCAGAAGGCCTTATCCTTTGGGTCATAAAAATCAGGGAATTGTTTTGTAAAGAGTTAAACTTGAGTTCATTTTAATCTGGAATTACTGGTATGCACAAATTTTTAATTTCATTTGTGTTTCTGCAGTTTGTCAAGAAGTGAAGACTTGCATTGATTAGGAAGAAAAATTTTAAAAGCAGATTAAAAGTTACAAAATTGCTCTGCGAAATGTATCAAATCAGTTCTGTTTAATTTTGCAATTCCATGCTTTGCTGAAATGAGCATGTAGAAAAGTTTAACTTTTTACCACACAATCCCAACTTTTAAATTAATGACCCCCCCCCCCCCCCCCCCCCCCCTTGAAAGAGAGTCTTTGAAAAGATTGATGGAATAGGAAAAAAAGCTGGTGACCAGCATTTTCTCCTTTCCCACAATGTTTTCAACCGTTTCAAATCAAATTTCAACTTGTGATTCACATTTTTTTTTTGTCTGCAAATGCTTTCAGTTTGAATTAGTCCAAAATTTTGTCATTTGGGAAAGAGCTAATGAGCACTTACCCTGGCTCAGTGCACTGCGTTTGAAATCTTGGACACACATGAGTTGTTCACATGATATATTTGTAAATTGAATAATGTTGAAAGCAGCATAAAACAACAATTTCTCACACTATCTATTCTCATCCAATGTTAGTCGATACTAATGATGATAATTTGAAACAAAAATTATAGCAGGTTATATTAACTTCTAAGGCCTATTGCATTCAGTTCTTTTATTGCCATATTTACCTGGTAGCTGTTGCAGAGGGCATAGATCAAGATCAGGCTGCACAAATTGTGAAGTCTGATCTGTGAACAATGCAAGCTTCATGTGTTTTTAAAAGAAATCAGCTCCAAATACAATATGAATATACTTTCTGACCTTGAGAAAATTTACTGAATCCATTTAGTCAGCAGCAAATAAATTAACCCTTTTCCAGACAACAAAATTTTTAAGTCTTGTCCAAATTGTGAGCATTTGCAGACAAATATTATCCAAAATATAAAATTTGATAACCAGCATCTTCTCCTTTTCTCTCAATGTTCCAAAAGCCTTCTTTCTCAGGGTCATTAAAAGTTGGCATTTGTTGCGGTTAAAGGTTATTAACACACTGTGTTGTAAGCTGTACGGCACAAAATGTGTAGTCACTTCCAAGATGGCGGACTGTTTACATGGAGAAAGGTGGGTGTCACATTTTATCATCAATAACTTTTTTTTCTTGAAACCTTCGAGACATGATACTTATAATATATTGTGTGGGAATGATGTGGTAAGCCTCGGTGCTATATAGCAAAGAGCCAGTGCCATTATTCGATACGTTATATCGGCGTAAACATTGCCATTGGGTAAAATTTGAATTTGAAGTGAGGAACTTGCATTGTTTTTAGTTATAGAATGGAAAATAAGCTAATGCAGTGGGTGAAGGTTGTTGTTTCTGTAGGTATTTATCACGTGCTTTCCAATGATTACGGTCATTTTTGTGAAATATGTCTAGAAAGACACGAAAACATGTGTTTTGTATATCGCTAATGCAGCGGTGTAGTCCACATCAACAATTTTACACACAGCGGTGTAGACCCGATTTTTTCTGAACGGTTTAGACACAATTTAAAGCACAATATATGTACGGTTTAGACACCAGTGGCTTGGTCTTGAATATTCTTTTCTGAAGATAACGTAACTTGGCGTTAATCCAGAATCATGAAAATTGGCACCAACAGTTCGAGACAGTCTCCCTTATTACCGACACCCACGGAAGGAACCATCAGGAACCGAAAAGGATCATCGTGGAACGAAAAGAGATAGTTGGGAACAAAAGAGTGCATCAAGACATTATTTACGATATTATTTATGTAATAATGAGTATTATATCACGAAAAAATAATCACGAAAAAATAAATTATGAAATTACTAATTAATGTCTGTGCACTTATAAATCAATTCCATCATGGTGGCAGCCATAATTTCAATCATTCACTTAGGATGATAATTACCATCCTGGACTTGACAATCATTTTCCTTTCGAAGTTGTTTTAAATACTGTCGCTGATTCGTATCTTGGTATCTGTTTGTTTAATATCTAGTTAAAGATGCCCGTCTAAGGCCGGTGAGCAGAAATGCTGTTAAATTAATAAAAAACATAGCATGGTACAGAAAATCGGTCCTTATTGTACGCAAGGATAAATTACTGACATGTATGGTGTAACTAAAAACAAAAAATACAAACGCGGAGGTTTGTGTTAGAAACCGAGCATTGGTCGGAAAATAACTGGCTGACGATCGAAGCTGTAAACAATGACAGTGCGTCATGGAAATTTATCGTTGCTTTCCGCCTAAAGTCGGATACGGTGTAACTTGCATATCACTCTCTTGCACTCCGGATCATTACATTCACCTCTGTAGTAGGCTCAGAAAGTAGTCCGTCATTACGCGATACTTTCGTCACATGACCAGAACTCAAAATGGCGACACAAACGCCGGTGAAAGAAAGACCAATATCGATTACTTTTTGTGCTGGTGAAACAGCATACGGCAAATCTGACTAAGTGGTAGGCAATGTGAAAAAGATGGATTTTCTGAAAAGCTTAAATGTCTTTTAAAGGACCATAACTTGTTTTTTAATCTTATAACCTAAGATTTATCGGTGTATTAAAACTGTTGTCATCATTCCTGGGCGCAGCCATTTTTGTTAAGCTTGGCGTAAGATTCTGATCAGTAAAGAGGCTCGAAAAAAAATAGTTCCATTTTATACAGGTAAATTCATCAGTTTGAACGCACCTATAATGTATCCAGAATCATATTTCCATTGTCTACCTTATAATTTTACACACGAAACAGTTAAACAGTAACAAAACATCTTTTCCTCGGTTTGACAAGATTCTTGTCATTTAGCCCATCGCAGAGATGTATGTGAGAGTAACGAACGACAACTCTGCTCGGAGATTGCTTGCATATAGGCCGCGACCTCTGTCTGAAAATCGAGGCTGCAACAGAGAAGCCTACATTTTCTTTTGTTTTCTCAGTATACGCAGGGCGAAGGTCAAATATAGTCACGAGACAGAATGTATGATCATTATACAAATCTACCAGAGTGTATAACGGATATCGAAAATCTTCGATTCAAAAACCAAAAACGATGAGTCTGTTTAGATGGAAGGCCGCAACTCGGCGAAATGCATTTTCTATCGATTGTTATCTAAGCAAGCTTTTCAGGCGAAATATTTGGCATGAAGATATAAGAATGAGTATATTTTGATAAAATAAAAACAAAATGAGTTAAAATTGGCTTAAAATGAGTATAAGGATCTCTCTAAAGTTTTTAGTTTCTGTGCCACTGTTCGAGTAAAATATGACCAGTAGGTTAACAGGGAATGGGGGATCAAAAAAAAAAAAACCCACTGCAGTACAAATTACGTAATTATTGTTTTTTACCCCAAAAGAAAAATCGTAAGATGGAATTCCATGTGATCGATATTCACAATTTTCATTTACCATTGTACAATTTGATTTCATTATATACGGGTCATGGATTTATATTTATAAAATCGAATGTTACCCATCAAGATTAGTTATCTCATAAAGTTTTTTATTTATTCTTATCGTTTCCGGAATGTTTATTTTGGCCCCGGACTACATCTGGTAGTAGACTGGTGTCAGTCCATTAAATAGAACCTTTTCATTAAAACAAAATCATCAAGTAAAACTGCAAAATGGAAACTCTGTGTTCTCAATGCTCTGAATGTCTGATTGAACGTATTTCAGAAGAAGGGCAAGCAACAACACATATTTCTGTGACTTTGCTGTAGTTGTGTACCTTGTTTATTAGAATGACTTAAATGCAGGGCCTGAATGCCAGGCTACATCGGTAGGTGAATATACAGACCCGTTCGCGAAGTACCAAAGCAATTTTAATTTCCCATATTTTGAAAGAAAGACAGTCGATGATTAGTGAAACACTTTCAAAACATGAATAATTTCCGTGGCATCTTATTTGATATAAGTTTGTCTTTTAGAAAATACAGGATAGCAATAATATTGTACATGTATTTCCAAAAGCCCTGATGTTACTTTTGTTCCATGAAGTGTCAAACAAGAATCTCTAAATCTCCTCCAAATGAGCATTTATAGCACATGAATGGCGTGCAACTGGAATATAAGATAGACAAAGTTTTTTTAAGCCGGTAAATGGTATGTAACACAAATATCAAAAGACCAAAGTCTTTGCAGTTCATGTCTAGACCACAGATAGAATCAGATTTTGTGTCTAAACCGTACAGTATATAAAGCTTATGTGTGTGTCTAAACCGTTCAGAAAACGCCGTGTCTACACCGCTGTGTGTAAAATTGTTGATGTGGACTACACCGCTGCATTAGCGATATACAAAACACATGTTTTCGGGTCTTTCTAGACATATTTCACAAAAATGACCGTAATCATTGGAAAGCACGTGATGAATACCTACAGAAACAACAACCTTCACCCACTGCATTAGCTTATTTTCCATTCTATAACTAAAAACGATGCAAGTTCCTCACTTCAAATTCAAATTTTACCCAATGGCAATGTTTACGCCGATATAACGTATCGAATAATGGCACTGGCTCTTTGCTAAATAGCACCGAGGCTTACCACATGATTCCCACATAATATTTTATAAGTATCATGTCTCGAAGGTTTCAAGAAAAAAAGTTATTGATGATAAAATGTGACACCCACCTTTCTCCAAGTAAACAGTCCGCCATCTTGGAAGTGACTACACATTTGTGCCGTACAGCTTACAACACAGTGTAACAGGGATTAACTGATTCTGAATCACTACCAGTCACCTGCAATATCAGTACACCACATCATTTGGCATTGCTGATATCAATTCTGTGCTGTTACTCATAGTTGACTGTAGCTCCAAGCAGCTGACCTTGTATGATTCAATGATCTAGCTTATCCCATGCCATGATGCTACTTTTTACTCCCCTGACTGGGACACATGAAAATATTCAGATGTTTTTGGGATATGTATTTTTTTTTTTCCATTTTTTTTTTTATTATGCCTTTGGGGTTTAACTCTTTATCATTTGGTAAATTTTTAGGTTTGTCCAGATTGAAAGCATTTGCAGTCGACAAAATACATAGTACAGAATAATTCCATTATATCTTTGTAAGGTTGGAAAACATTTTTGGAGGAGAAAATGCTGGCTAAAGATTTTGAAGAAGTCGTATGATGGCCATGAGTGCAAATGGCTGACCAGTGGAATACGGATATTATATGAATCAAAGGGGGAAAAGTATAGTATATTGATGTTCAGTTCAGTTTACGTTTGGTGTAGAATCTAATATCAAAAACATTGTGAGAGTAAGACATAAGGAGAAATCTTGTTAACCCTTTCCCAAACAATTCCGGATTTTTACGGGTCTGGAATAGAAGCCTTTTGAAAACATTGTGGGAAAGGAGCAAATGCTGGTGACCAGCATTTTCTCCTTTTCCCACAATGTTTTCTACCCTATCATATAGAAAAATAATCTTTTTAGCAACTGTTAATTTGTCATCTGCAAAATGTTTCGAATTTGGTCTGGTCCAAAATTTGCCATTTGGGAAAGGGTTAATATGATGATTTCTTTCTTTGATAAGGTAGAAAATATTGTGGGAAAAGGAGAAAATGCTGGTTACCAGCATTTTCTCCTTTTCCCACAATAATTTTTTTATTAGCTTCTTTCTTAGGGTTGTGAAAAGTAGGGATTGTGTGGTAAAGAGTTCAAAAGTAGTTTTAAAAAAATCCACTACTATCTGATAATTATGATGATGCATCATAATATGAGACCATCAATAGAAATAGTATTTTGATATTACTGTTAATGATAACAGTATCACAAAAGTCATTTTTGGGGTCAATTTTAAGGCCTAAAAAAAATAGCTACGTTTAGGGTTTCCGTACCCCACCTAGATAATATAGCCGAGCCTAAACTTTTCATGCTGAGATTTACAAAAATAAAAATTCTGGTGTGATTTCTGTACACAGGGTTTTCCCTTGGCTTTAAAAATTAGGGATCATTGTGACCCCATCCTCATTAGTTGAGGGTCATTTCATTAATTTTGAGGGTTAAAATTATGGATTTCCTCATCATCAACTTCAAGCATGATTTATAATGCATTTTACCTTTAAACGCCAACTTCCAAGATTAAAAAGTCGGTCAATAGTTTCTGACAGAAAGGCCGATGTTACTTTTTGACAGACCAAACATTTACGTCTGAATCGCTGCTTGACGCGGCTTGATCGGCAGTTGTGGGAAGCAGACAATAGAAGAATGCTACAGTTTTCTTCGTCATGACATTATTTTTCCGGTAACAGCACAGACCGGTAATGTGTACATTTTTTATACCGGAAGTCGTGTAAAATATGCAATGAAATACAGAGAACCCAACCACGACTTAGACTGGGCCCATATTTACGACACGTGTCGAATATACATTTCAGCAATAATGCATAAACCAGCCTTATTCTATAAATAAATTACTGGAAAACCACTTTTATCTGAAATAAACCCTGTAGTTAAAAAAAGAACGGTGTTCGTCTGACTTTGAAGCAAGAACAGACTTTGAATTATGACGCTTCATTCAACTTCGTACATTATTTAGATTAATTGGAAAGTTGCGTCACCGATGACGCACTGTCATTTATTTTGGGGGTCATTTGAATTAAAATGGCATCAATGATGCAGGATTTGTGCGTCATGGAAAACCCTGTGTACATTATGCATGCAAAAAAAATATTTGAAAAAAAAAATCCCTACCTACCCGGCCTGCACTGTCTTGGATCGAATTAGCCCTAAACACAGATATTTTTTCGCTGGGCCTCAAATGACCAAAACCCATTGGGCAGTTCATGTAGACTATCTCTTTCACAGACCTATCTTTCACACCATATTTACAGTGTATTAGAGATTGTTTCTGGGGGTGGACAACTTTTCAACTCTTCACAAAGCATTTGTAGACAACAAATAAAATCTGACTCACCTATTAGGATGTTTTTGCTTTGGGAGAAAATCATTTTATCCTTTTCTCACTATGTTTTCAAAAACTTTTTTTGCCCCATGGCTATTAAAAATGGCCCTTCAGATTTCGAGACTAAAATTTTACAAAAGTTGAAAAAAAGCATCCTTATACTCTCAAAGTCTTACTATTTTCATTCATAAAACCCCAGTAGTTGAAAACCATCTGACAACATGAGAAATTAGAGATTTACTACGGCCCAGGTCGACACCGACAGGAAACACGTTCTATTTTTACATGTGCAACTCGCTCATTTTACATACTGGAAATACACATGCGAAGCTTCAAACATAGCGTCCGAAGAAGATATTATGAAAAATAATAACATGTTTGTTCTGTTATGGAATTTCAGCGTCATTAGTCACGTGCCAGTCACTTAACATTCCCACAATGCTTCTTTTTATTTCTGGCGCGAAATCTAAAAATAGCTTAAGAGGCTATGAAGCCTTTTAAGGGAATACCATCGAAATGTTTTTTTTGTAATTTTATGATTCTTAATTATTGATGATGTATTGCTTTTTCAAAGAAATTTCAATGATACATGTATATATATTTTTTAATTTGGTGTGATATGAAAATTCTAAATACCCACCTTTAAATCCTTGGATAGTATTTTAAAGGGTTAAATATGTATTATGGCATAGCACTGAATACATATTGTGACCAGCAATATCTCTGATTTCCCATATTTAACACAGTGTGAGCTGCAGTTTTGTTTTTGGATGTAAATGACTGAAAGTGATTGGTAGGAATCATTGCCACAGATGAAGGATTTGTAAAGACTTTGCACTAAACAGGCTTTTATTATGTAGATTTTGTTTTTAGCTCACCTGAGCACGAAGTGCTCATGGTGAGCTTTTGTGATCACTCAATGTCCGGCGTCCGTCGTCCGTCGTGCGTCGTCCGTCGTCCACAATTTCTTTAAACATCTTCTCCTCCTAAACCACTGGGCCAATCTTGATGAAACTTGGCAGGGATGTTCCTTGGGTGAAGCTCTACCAAAGTTGTTCAAGAGATTGAATTCCACCCATAATTCTGGTTGCCATGGCAACCGAAAGGAAAAAAATAGCAAAATCTTTGAAAATCTTCTTCTCTGAAACTAGAAGGCGTAGAGCTTTGATATTTGGTATGTAGCATCTCCTAGTGGACCTCTACCAAGATTGTTCATATGATGTCCCGGGGGTCAAAACTGGCCCCGCCCCGGGGGTCACAAGTTTGGAACATAGGAACAAAGAAGGAAAACTTTAAAATTCTTCTTCTCTGAAACTAGAAGGTGCAGGGCTTTGATATTTGGTATGTAGAATTTCCTAGTGGACCTCTACCAAGATTGTTCATATGATGTCCCTGGGGTCAAAACTGGCCCCGCCCCGGGGCTCACAAGTTTGAAACATAGGAATAAAGAAGGAAAACTTTAAAATTCTTCTTCTCTGAAACTAGAAGTTGCAGGGCTTTGATATTTGGTATGTAGCATCTCCTAGTGGACCTCTACCAAGATTGTTCATATGATGTCCCTGGGGTCAAAAATGGCCCTGCCCCGGGGGTCACAAGTTTGAAACATAGGAATAAAGAGGGAAAACTTTAAAATTCTTCTGCTCTAAAACTAGAAGGTGCAGGGCTTTGATATTTGGTATGTAACATTTTCTAGTGGACCTCTACCAAGATTGTTCATATGATGTCCCTGGGGTCAAAACTGGCCCCACCCCGGGGGTCACAATTCTGAAACATAGGAACAAAGAAGGAAAACTTTGAAAATCTTCTTCTTTGAAACTAGAAGGCGTAGAGCTTTGATATTTGGTGTGTAGCATCTCCTAGTGAACCTCTACCAAGATTGTTCATATGATATCCCTGGGATCAAAACTGGCCCCGCTCCGGGGGTCACAATTTTGAAACATAGGAACAAAGAAGGAAAACTTTGAAATTCTTCTTCTCTGAAACTAGAATATGTAGAGCTTTGATATTTGGTATGTAGCATCTCCTAGTGGACCTCTACCAAGATTGTTCATATGATGTCCCTGGGGTCAAAACTGGCCCCGTCCCGGGGGTCACAATTTTGAAACATAGGAACACAGAAGGAAATCTTTGAAAATCTTCTTCTCTGAAACTAGAATATGTAGAGCTTTGATATTTGGTATGTAGCATCTCCTAGTGGACCTCTACCAAGATTGTTCATATGATGTCCCTGGGGTCAAAAATGGCCCCGCCCCGGGGGTCACAATTTTGAAATATAGGAACAAAGAAGGAAAACTTTAAAATTCTACTTCTCTGAAAATAGAAGGTGCAGGGCTTTGATATTTGGTATGTAGCATCTCCTAGTGGACCTCTACCAAGATTGTTCATATGATGTCCCTGGGGTCAAAACTGGCCCCACCCTGGGGGTCACAAGTTTAATACATAGAAATAAAGAAGGAAAAATTGAAAATTTTTCTTGTCTGAAACTAGATTATGTAGAGCTTTTATATTTGGTAAATAGGATCTCCTAGTGGACTTCTACAATGTCTGTTCATATGATGCCCCTGGGGTCAAAACTTGCCCTGCCCCATGGGTCACAAGTTCGAAACATAGGAACAAAGAAGGAAAATGTCAATATTATTCTTCTCTGAAACTAGAAGGCGTAGAGCTTTGATATTTGGTATGTAGCATCTTTTAGTGGACTTCTACAAAGTTTCTTCATACGATGCCCCTGGGGTCTAAACTTGCCCTGCCCAGGGTTCACAAGTTCGAAACATATGAACAAAGAAGGAAAACTTTAAAATTCTACTTCTCTGAAACTAGAAGGTATAGAGCTTTGATATTTTTTAAGTTGCATCTCCTAGTGTACCTCTAGCAAGTTTTTTTTTTCTTAGGATGCCCCTGGGGTCAAAATTGGCCCTGCCCAGGGGTCACAAGTTTGATTTTACAGCTTAGTACTCAGGTGAGCGATATAGGACCATCATGGTCCTCTTGTTTAGATTTTGTTTTGGCTAATTTCAGATTTCCTGACAATTCAACTTTCCAGCCATTGTAAACCTCGCCTTATGACCATGGGGGGGGGTATATTGGTATATGTTTTCATAATTGTATGACCATTGAATACAGTGTGACCCCTGCTGATTTGCATAGATGGTTTTTGGTTACAGAGGATTATACAGGTCATGACATTGTAAGGAATGTGATACATGAATCCTGTAGTATGACACTAATATGAAAGATTTATTCTTTAAAATAACTAAGCCAAGTATGTTAAGGGTCCTGTGGGTTCAGTGGTAAAGGGTTGGACTCGTAACCTGGATGTTCCTGGTTCGAGTTACACTGAATCAGCTGGGTTTTTTGTGGAATGGAAGCATCCTTTTGGGCAAGACACCTCAGAGCCATATATAGCTAGTTCTGGTGAAAACCAGGAAATACAAGAATAATGTGAACCGTTGCTGTGACATTGTAAGGAATGTGGTACATGAATCCTGTAGTATAACACTAATATGAAAGATTTATTCTTTAAACTGTGACATAACTGAAATAATGTAAAAAGCAGTGCAAAACACCAGCGTATAACACCATTCAATCAATCACCCAATCAATCAATCAATCAGCCAATCAATCAATTAATCTTTATGTCATACTGTTGGTACTTAAGAATATAAAACCAACCATATTAACCCTTTAACAAACAATCCTTAGTTTTTACCACCCTTAGTTAGGAGCCTTTCAAAAACATTGTGGGAAAAGGAGGAATGCTGGTAACCAGCATTTTCTCCTTTTCCCAGAATGTTTTCTATCCTGCTGGTAACAAATTTCAATTTTATAATTACGTTTGTCGTCTGCTAGCGCTTTCAATTTGGACCAGTAAAAAATTTTGTCATATGCTGTAGGGTTAAAGGTAATTGCCAGCAATGTAAACCAATTCTGTTGATACAGCAGTAACATCATTAATTTAGAAAAAAAAAGGTCCTTCAAATGTATGTTCCATTTGTAAATTTTAGAAAGTTTTGGCTAGTTCAAAATAGGGTTTACGTAAATGGATTTAGGTACATGTATTAAATTGTGGTTTGAATTCATAGTATACGTCATAGTGAAGTCAAAGGTGTCACCTAGTAAATTGACCATGAACCACAAAATTGCCTGCGCACCATATCCTTTGAGTCAGTTTACAATCCCAAACTCTTTACTGCATAGTCAAATTTTAGACTTGTCTGAATAGAAAACAGTAGTTGCAAATGAAATCTTAGAAATGATTACATTTGTCATTAGTAAGGTAGAAGAAATTTTCTGAGTTTGTCTCAAGATTTTCATAAGGGTTTCAAACCATTTTCTGTATGTTATAAGAGTAATCCACTTGAGGAAAAATGATTAGTTCAACTGACACCAAGGAGAATTATTTGAATAAAAGATTTTAAATGCTGTGAAGAACATTTTGGTCAAAAGGGAATTTTCTTTTCCTACAACATTCTCATAAAGTGTTAGCTGAAGGAGTGTGTCTAAAGACGGTAATACTCCTATAATGTATCCTATAGGGTTAAGTTCAAATGTTCATAAAATTCAACCAAGGTAATGTCCCATGAAATGGGTTTACTCATGCTACAGAATGATTTAATTGTAACATATCATTGTTTGTTTGTACGTTTAAATTCAATATTTTAGTGAGAAATACCACAGTGACAGATGAAATTTTCATTGCATTGTTTTGTTTATTCGACACCGAGTTTTAGGCTTATTTTAAAGTTGGGAATTTAACACTGATTCTTGGGATGAAAGATACATGTACTGTATCTAAAAAGGCTGTAAGTATTCTGTGAGTTTAGAGATACTAAGAATTAACCTTTTTAATTAACCTTTTACCACACAATGGCAACTTATAATGACTCTTCTGAAAAAACCTTTTGAAAACATATTGTAGGAAAAGAAAAAAATGCTGGTAACCACTGTTTTCTCCTTTTCCCACAAAGTTCTCTACCTGATCAAAGAAAATTTGCAGCTCTTGAGCGGCTCTGGAACAATCCACTGCAAAATGCCTTAAATTTGGATAGGCCTAAAATTTTGACCACACAATGCTGACTTTTGATGCTCCTGGAAAAGAAGCTTTTTGAATACATTGTGGGATAAGAAGAATATGCTAGTAACCAGCATTTTCTCCTTTTCTCACCCTATCAAAGAAAGTTTGCACCATTTGAGCCACATTGAAAATGTCGTCTGCAAATGCTTTCAATTTGGACCAGTCTAAAATTTTGTCGTCTGGTAAAGGGTTAATACCATGCACAGTTGCTCCAGAATGTACAGGGCATGGAACAAGGGATTGCTTGTTCAAATCTTCTTCTGGGCCAGTTTCTTTCCTATGTGAGTGGTGCCATTGCAACAGAATTCATTTCTGTCTTGGAAAAGAAGCAAGTGCCTAATGGGAAGAATATTGTGTAAAGCACTGGTAAAAGAAACCATAGGAAAGCAAGGATACTTGCACTGGCTGCCATTATATAACTGAAATAATTCTGAAAGTGTTATAAGCATCATACAGATAAAGAAAATGATAAATTTATGATTGATAAAAAAGTTCCAGTTTTATATTAGGAGATGAAGGACTGGGTTGCTGCTCTTGTTTTCCCACAAATGCTGAGTTATAAGATTCTAAACTCTTCACCTGAGTTGGCAAAATTTTGTATTTTTCCAATTGGAATGTGTTCTCAGCAAAGAAATGAAATGAAGTATTTTCTCTTTTTCCAACAATTTTTTAAATGCTTTTTTTCTCTTGCTTGTTAAAACTTGTGATTATTTGGCAGATAATTATGGCAGAAAGTAAACTAGAAAATCACAATTACTTTAACAAAATGAAGCCCACATATCAAAATTCATTGGAATTTTACAGGAGTAAAACCAAGTGTAAACAAAGAGGCATTGATTTAGCACTGATAAGCATTTTGGGCTGGTGCAGATTTCCCAGATGTTTAAGATTTGTTGAAATAGATTAAATTCCTGTGCAAGCCATATTTTCTTTCCACAAACTTTACCTTTTACCAAAAACCCGAATGTTTAACTCTTTACCGAACAGGCCCTAGTTTCTCCACCCTGAGTTATACGCCTTTTGAAAACATTGTTGGAAAAGGAGAAAATGCTAGTAACCAATATTTTCTCCTTTTCCCACAATATTTTCTGTTCTTCGGAATTCAAGTTTCAATTTTTGAGTTGAATTTATTTTTTTGTCTGCAGATCGATGCTTTCAGTTTTGGACCAGTCTTAAGGGTTTAATTGTCAATTGGTATAGTTAAATGAGACTGGAAAACATTGTGGGTAAAAAGAAAATGATAGTTTCATGACCCAAACCACAAAATGTTTAAATGTCCAAATACAAAACATTTGCACTTGATAAACCAACTGTTTATGAAATGGAGAGTTTTGCTCTGAAAGGACAGAAAAACCTTGAATGAAGAAAATGCTTTTTACCAGCATTTTCTCTGCTTCCAACAACATCTTATTGTTTGTTAAAGGGTCTAAGTAAGTTTTGTAAAATCAAGATTCCTAGTTTTAGCGTGCTTCTTAGCACTGGTCAGTAGGGATTAGTCAAGGCACTGCAGAAGCCAAAGCACTATCAAAGCCCTTGCATGGTAATGATAAAACCCCGTTAAACTACATTATTTATTATATCTCTGTAAAACGAATGTTTTCGGAGGTATATTGGAATCAGCCAGTCTGACCGTGTGTGTGTCTGTCCATATGTCCATCCATGTGTCTGTGTGTCAGTGCATCCGTCTGTGTACAAAATACTAGCAATTGCCTATTTCTGTCAAAGCGCTGGCGGGGTTATTAAGTTGCAATCATTGACAGCTCTAGTTCATTAATTTATTTTATTTATCAGTCATGTTGCTTTTTGCGCCTGTCAACACACTTTCTTCACCAGTATTTGACAATATTTTGCAGTCAGATCCTTGAAACAATGTTTAATGCAGATAGAGGAATGAATCTGTATTTGAGTGACTTATCATGAATCCTGTAAGAGTTACGCCAGGCTTGGTTTTGAGCTCATGGCCCATGGTTTAAAGTGTAAATCCTATAAGGATAAACTTAGATAGATGATAGGGAGGCTTTGCTCCCCAAAAAACTTTCATTAAACCCCTTAAACACCAAACTAGTTTTTTAGAATTTCATACCCTGTCCTGATATGATTAGTAAACAGGTTATGGTCAGGGTAGGTGGTTTAATTTTGGCCTAAGAAATGCCTAAAGCCCCATTCAGCATATATGTACCTGTGATAGGGAGACATCATATCGCTCAGGCGTAACTGGTAGATTGATATGCGTCAGATTGGTACATTCATTGTCTGGAAATACGCGGTTTACTGTTCTGAAAATTGTAAGACTCCTCTTACAAAAGAAAACGAGTTCCACTTTTCTATCAAAATCTTAAATTCAGACCATATTTCAGTTGACAAACAGTTTGTGCATTCATTTTTGAATGTGGTTTATCAATTGTGATTGAAGTTTTCACCACCAAATTGACAGATGTGAATAAGTTCATCAAGGTTGTTTATGTCTTTGCTAAACAACTCACAGTGGTGGGCTATATGGAAATCTCCTTGATAGGGACAAGGTTAGATGTCGGCCGAGTTGCAACAAGTGCCTATAACCCCTGTCTCACTGAATCTTTACCTAGAAAATTTTATCCCAGTCAACAAAATCGAAAAAATGGGCTGCAGTCAGGATAGGATGTGTAATTTCAGATGGTAAAATGCAAACACACTGCCAATTGATGTCCAATTGCTCCATGCCTTTAAAAGGGTCAAAGTACAGCAGCCTAACTACAGAACAGGATAGACTGCAAAAATTTTTGAGCAGGCTCAAAGTTCTGGAACACCTTTCGCATCCTAACTTCTCCATTAAGTTGGTGAACAGCATAATTATGGAAGGTTACTGATACATCTACTTTATCCAAACAGTTTAACCCTTTCCCAAACAAGCCCAGGTTTTTACGTGTCTGCAGTAAAAGTCTTTTGAAAACACTCTTGGAAAAGGAGAAATTACTCGTAACGAGCAATTTCTCCTTTTCCCACAGTGTTTTCTACCCTTTTTGAGAACTTTCTGCCATTTTCTCCAAATCTAAAATTGTTGTCTGCAAACTCTTTTAGTTTGGAAGAACCCAAAATTTGTCGTTTGGGAAAGGGTTAACTCGGTTTGGGAAAAATTTTAGGAACAGAGTGAGAAGGAGTTTGTGGGACATTTCTGTAGGTATCCAGTATACTTAGTTAAATTGTAATCAACTAACTTCATCAGACATTTAGTTAAAGGGGGACAAAGTATTCGTTTCTAATTCATGTGGAGGAAAACATGACAGTAAAAGGAGAAAGTGTTGGTCACTAGGATTTTCTTCTTTTCCCAGTTTGTTTTAGCTCACCTAAGCACAAAGGGCTCAGAATGAACTATTGTGATCACTTACCGTCTGTCTGCATCCCGTCATCCGTCCATCATCTGTTCACATTTCTTTGATTACACTCTAGCATCTACAAATATCAACCAATCAGCGACTAACTTGGTGAAAGTATATATGACCATAAGATCTGGTATGAGTTCCATTATAGGTCTATTTTGACCAGGACAACTGGATTTATTTGCCCTTGAATTAGAAACATTGCTCTACATATTTCACTTTGTTTACACTCTAGCATCTACAAATATCAACCAATCAGCACTAAACTTAGTCAAAATGTAAACGACCATAAGATCTTGGATGAGTTTGATTATGGGTCTAATCTGATTAGGACAACTTGAATTATATGCCCTTGAATAGAAAAATTGCTATATTTGACTTTGTTTACATTCCAGTGTCTACAATTATTTACCAGTCAGCACTTAACTTGGTCAATATACACATGACCATAAGATCTCACATGAGTTCGATTATGGCTTTAATCGGACCAGAACTACTAGAGTTATTTGCCCTTGAATTAGAAAAATTGCATCTACAAATATCAACCAATTAGTTCCAAACTTAGATGACTTTAAACTTGGCATTTGTGTCTATTGCAATAATACAGAGTGCAGTGTGAAAGAACCATAATTCTACCTCATACTGTCTATGAGTTATTTCTCTTTGATCATTTTTACAGCATTTTATGCTCATTTGGAATACAAGTTTGTCATTTCCAGCCTGAACATCTTCGAAATTGATATGTATGATTGTTGAAAAATTAAGGAGTACAATGTGCAAGAACCATAATTCTTCCTAGCATGAGTTTTGAGTCATTTCTGATCCTTTGACCTTACTTTTTATAGGATGTCTTGCTATCGCAGAGCAAAACTTTGTTATCTTAAGTAGGAATGAAATTTGGTATGCTTATTTGTTGCAATATTTGGAAGTGCAGTGCAGAAGAATTGTAACTCTACGTCATACTGTCTGAGTTATTTCCCTCTGAATGTCATTTTTACAGCATTTAGTGCTTGTTTGGAATACAACTTTGTCATTTGAAGTCAGACTGACTTCAAACTTGGTCTTCATGTTTGTTGCAATATTACAGAGTACAGTGTGCAAGAACAATAACCTTACCTAGCTTGGATTGTGAGTAATTCCTCTTTGATCTTCATTTTTATAGTATTTCTTGCCTGTCCAGAAATGAAAGAAGTCTGAAAAATTGTGACAACTTGCTGCTCTTGTTTCATTATCATTTGGCGTTGAACCTTGATACTTGGTATTTATCTTTAGTTTAGATCTTTACTGCTTCGAAAAGAGTTACTGCTTAGTACTAAAGTGAGCAATATAGGACCATCATGATCCTCTTGTCAAAATTTTTTGAGTTGGAATTCTTTTGTATAGGGTTAAGGAAAACACCTAATTGTGGTTTACCTTCGAATAAGGATTAATCTATGTAAATTATAAAGTTATACAGGTAATGGGGGAGCTGTTGCTGCCAAAAAACTTTCCCTACACTGTGGATCTATACTAGATTTATTTCTAATCAACTGATTTCATCAGACATTTTGTGAGAGCGAGGGACAAGGTGCTAGTTTATATTTCTGTATCAGTTAGCTGTTAGGTATTTTACACCTTTGACTGCTATGTGATCTTTTTCTTTGAGGATATAACTTACTTAACTTATATAAAGGTAATTTATGCAAGTTTTATGAAATTAATGGTAATGTTATGCTTGTCTTAGATTGTAAATGCACAAAATTAATAGTTTGCATATATTCAAGTTCTTTAGTTGGTAGCATCCAGGATTTGAATATAGGGGCTCCCTTAATTCATTACCAAACAACAAGATTTTAGGTTTGTCCAAATCGAAAGCATTTGCAGACGACAAAATATAAGCAACTGAAAGTTTGACATTTGTTTATCAAGTCTTTACCAAATGACAAAATTTTGGACTTAGTAGTCCATTTTTGAAAGCATTTGCAGATGACAAAATAAATGTGAATCAAAAAGAGAATTTGATTTGGAAAGGGTAGAAAACATTGTGGGAAAAGGAGAAAATGCTGGTTACCAGCATTTTCTCCTTTTCCCACAATGTTTTCAAAAGCTTTCTTTCACAAGGTCGTTAAAAGTCGGGATTGTGTGGTAAAGAGTTAACCCATTACCACACAATCCCTACTTTTGACGCCCCTGAGAAAGAAGCCTTTTGAAAACACTGTAGGAAAAGGAGAAAATGCTGGTAACCAGCATTTTCTCCTTTTCCCACAGTGTTTTCTACCCTTTCCAGATCAAATTTCAATTTTTCAGTCACTTTTATTCTGTCGTCTACAAATGCTTTCAATTTGAACCAGTCTAAAATTTTGTCGTGTGGTAAAGAGTTAAAGGGCATAAAACATTGTGGGACAAGGAGAAAATGCTGGTTACCAGCATTTTCTCCTTTTCCCACAATGTTTTCTAAAGGCTTCTTTTTTAGGGTCATCAAAAGTAGGGATTGTGTGGTAATGGGTTAAGTTTGATCCCCAGCTCAGCCCATTTCTTTGAGAGGATTGATCATAGTCATTGCAAATTTAGGATTCATGCATTCTTCTGTAACCATTAACAACTGACCATTGTTTTGACCATGGTTTTGGGAAAGCTGTCCTTTTCTTTGAAATGGATATTGTAAATTTACTGATTAAAGAAACTCCAGGAAAGCTTTGATTAGTCTACTGGCTGCCACAATATAAGTGAAATAATGTTAAAAACGGCATTAAAAGTAGGTATTTAGAATTTTCACATCACACCAAATTAAAAAATATATCTAATTGAAATTTATATGAAAAAACAATACAAATCATCAATAATTCAGAATCATAAAATTACAAAAAAAAAAGTTTTTTATGGTATTCCCTTAAAAGGCTACGTAGCCTGAGACTTAACCTATTTTTAGATTTCGCGCCAAAATCAATAAAGCACTTTGGGAATGTCAAGTGACTGGCACGTGACTAATAACGCTTCGTTAAATTCCATTACATAACAAACATGTAATAATCATTTTCCATAATGTCTTCTTCGGATGGATGTTTGAAACTTTGTCTGTGTTTTCTTGTATTTAAATGAGAGAACTGATAATCTAAAAATAGAATGTGTCTCCCATTGCTGTCAATCTGGGTAGTAGTAAATCTCTAATTTCTCGGGTTATCGGATGGTTTTCGACTTGTGGGGTTTTTTGAACGCAAATTAAAAGGCTATGGGAGTATACGGATGATTTTTTTGCATTTTTGTAAAATTTTCATCCCAAAATCTGAAGGGCCACCTTTAAACACCATACAATTAATCATTTAACCCTTTACCAAACAATTCCTAGTTTTTACGGCCCTAAGAAAGAAGCCTTTCGAAAACATTGTGCCATGTGGGAAAAGGAGAAAATGCTGGTTAACCAGCCTTTTCTCCTTTTCCCACAATATTTTCTTCCCTGCTGGAAACAAATTTAAATTTTTCAGTTGCATTTATTTTGTTGTCTGTAAGTGCTTTCAGTTTGGACAAGTCTACGATTTCATCATTTGGTAAAGGGTTAAGCGCTGACTTTGGCATCATCATTGGATTTTATGACATCATTTCAAAAGGAATACTTCCATGTGTGTGCTGATAAATAAATGGTAATTTTGTTGTGTGGAGCATTAATCCAGATTTTGATCTTATTTTTTGGGTGGAGGAAGAGGTTAGAAAGTTGATGTTTTGTTAGAAAAGAATTACTAGTATGTGTCATTTTACCCTTGTCAAAAAGGAAGCATTTTTGGTACTCATACCTGAACAACCCGCAAAATTATAGATTATGATACCAATATGAGACTTATGAAGCCTGTTTTGTAGCGTTTGATCTTCATTTATCCCCCCCTTTTTTTTGCAATGGCCCTTCTACCATAGTCCATTATTAACAGGATTGAAGATTTAACAGTAGAAATAAATATCGATAAAAAAAGACTTAGCTATTTCTTCAGAGTTTCTACATATTAGGGGTGTAACGATACATTGATGCATCGTGATTGTGACTGTCCCGATATCAATTGATTGCTGTATCCGACATTGATAACAATCACCGATATTTTGTTGAAGGATCGATAGTTTCGATGGTCAGTACTAGAAATTATTGTTGGCCTGACTTAGCTTGATCTAATATGCTATTTGGGGTTCTTTTTTGAAAGAATAAAATAGTGAATTAAGACCGATTAAACGCTGAGTACCTTCATATTGTTACTATAAGGCATGCTCGATTTCAGTCTTTAGTATACGCCTTTTGGACATTAAAGATCGATTCCATATGTTCGGGAAGACATTAAAAATTCTCTTATCTTTTTCACGTGTGTTAACCATTGTCTTAAACTTGAGTTTATTGTCATATTTACGTACTCAATAGCTGGAATAATCGGCAAATCACTGAAATTGTTATTTATTGTCCATCATTGATTTTGCATAACTTTTTCATACTTACTATGGGAGCGCAACTTTGTACATGTTTAAAAATGTCGTCTGTGCTGGCTGCTAATTTCGAGATCATGAAGTTGGAAAGGTATCTCATATAGCTCAATAGTATCGTGATGCATCATGATATGGTTGTCTCGATAGTGATAGTATCATATTAATGCTACAATAGTAAAAATATCGTGATAGTCATTTTTCAGGCCGATAGTCAGCCCTACTACATATTGTACTACATGACTGTATGCTTTAGTTTTAAAGCCATCATTGCATGTGAATGAAAATTAGTAGTCTTTTGTGAATCAATATTTAAAATAGGTAAACAGCATTTTCTCCTTTTCCAACAAAATTTCCTACCCAATCGAAGACTGCCCCATTTGAGCCACATTGAAATTGCCCTCAGCAAAATGCTCTCAGTTTTGACTGGCTGAAAAATACTGTCCTCTGGTGAAGGGTTAATGTCCTGGTAAAAGAAACCCTAGGAAAACTTGGATATGAGCAATGATCTCTTCCATAAAAGTGAAATATTTTTTAAAATGGTGTTAATTGCTAGAGAACCAAAGATTGAAATGTGAACTGGCCTTGAACCATCCTCGGATACCCCGGGGTCTCCCTATTTGCTACGCTACATCGACCCCTGGGACAATTCACTAATAAAACTTTGAATCTGCTGCCAAAAATTGATACAAAACGTTATAGCGTACAGTCCACTCGCCCATCACAAAATGATGATGGAACCAATGAAAAGCCAGCATTCGGCCAGCGGTAAAGCGAGGGAAATTCAATTAATTGTCCCAGGGGTCGATGTAGGGTAGCAAATAGGGAGACCCCAGGGTATCCGAGGATGGCCTTGAACCAAAATATTTGCAAAAAGCATGTGAAATTGTGCTTGGAAAGCCACACCTGGTCAGGCAGTGATACCAAAAATGGAAGGCATCCAAGGGAGTACAGAGCATACCAATATTGTGAATTAACTCTACCAAATGATAAAATTTTGGACTAGTCCAAATTTAAAGCATTCAAAGCCAATAAGGAAATTTGATTGTGGGAAAAGGAGAAAATGTTGGTGACCAGCATTTTGTCCCTTTCCAACAATGTTTTCAACAGCTATCTTTCTCATTGTCGTTAAAAGTAGGGTGTTGTAAAGAGTTAGGACTATGTTTGTAGAGAATCATGCAAAAACTGCAGACAGTGAATATCTGAAATCCAAACCCACTTTCTCTCATACAGTAGTCTGATCTTGGATCTATACTGTCTGCATAACGGATTAGTTTGGGTTAAAGACTTGAAAGGATAACATCGGTATTGAGAGTGTGGCAAAGATTCCATGAATTCCTTGCCTCACATATTTATTGTAGATTAGAATATTCATGAGAGATATGGATCAAAAAGAAACAAGACCCATACGTCTGTACATACCAGAGTTTCAAGTTTTGCATTACTCAGAATGCTTGCTATAACCCTGCATGGAATTTTTTTTAGCCAGTAGCAAATTTAGTTACTCTTTAATCCTTTACCACACAATGGAAACTTTTGACGACACTGAGAAAGAAGCTTCTGAAAACATTGTGGGGAAAGGAGAAAATACTGGTTACCAGCATTTTCACCTTTTCCTACAATGTTTTCTTCCCCCAAAAAAGAAATTTTAATTCTGTAGTCACATTCATTTTGTGGTGTGGAAGTGCCAGTCTAAAATTTTGTCGTTTGGTAAAGGTTTAAGTATAGTGTGGGTTGAGAGCAGGCTGCATTTTTTTGCGCTGTAGATCAGAAGCCAGTCTTTGCATGGTTTCAGTTGTCTGTCCATCTGTTGATTTTCTTTTCTTGTTTACACTATGGTCACAATGTGAAACTGCCGCCTGCTGATTTTTAAACATTGGAGGATTCTTAAAACTACATGCCGCCGGCCGATTTTTTACAAATCGGTGAGGGTGGTCATAAATAACTGCCAGTAAAAGGCCGCCTGGTGGGTTCCGGGCGCCGGCAGGCAGTTTCTTAAGTTCGAGGGGTGTGGGGTGTCATCAGGCTGTCGGCCGGTGGCAGTTAGGCAACAGTCCGGCAGCCGGCAGATTTTTTACCTGCCACCGCCCGGAGACCTGGCGGACACTGACCATTTACAACTGACACCAGCTGGCGATCAGGCGTTCAAACTGTCACCAGCAGGCGCCTACCCAATAATCTGACGGCGGCAGGCTGGTTTACGGGGGATATTTAAAGCTAGATTGCTCGCGTATCACGCACATATCACGCTTATTATCAAGCACAAGATATCTAATTTTTAAGAAATGATTCCTTCTATCAGGTTGCCCCCTAAAGGCAAGGGGGGCAGGACAAAGCGCCAGCACCAAAGCGCAAGAGACCAGAGCCCAACCCAGCAATATGCAAGTCTGGAAGTCGCTCTGGTGCTGTTGAAATAGCCATGACAACAATTCTTTTATTGTGAATAGCCTCGGATTTATATTTAGGGGCCTGGGAGTCTGCATTCGGCAGATCGCTGTCCTGCCACCTACCAACACCGACAGCCGCCTTCCACCTGCTTTTCAATCCGCCCTGCCGCCGGCAGATATTTTGAAATCGCACGGTGGCATGACGGTAGCAGGCCGGATGCTGGTGAATGGCAGTTAGTTCCTACCGATTGCCATTTAGAGACAAATTACACTATTTGAGCAACCTTTATCAGCTGCAACAGCTTTAATCTTTTAGGAGTCTAAATTTTGTGAATTGGTAAAGGATTAGCTGATAAGTAAAGTAGAGTTCTAATCACAATGGTGTATTGCCAAAACTACCAATTAAACTTCAAAGCAAGGGGGAATTCCAATCCAGACCTTTTTGGCCTTTGTTCCAACACAAGAAAAACATTGCTTTGTTAACAAATAACCATGACAACAGTTACTGTATTTTGAGATTTAAAATAAAAAAGATGCCAGGAATGGCACAGCAGAACCATCCATTCTCTCCACTTATCAGAATGACCTATACACAAAATAGGACTTCACTTCTCTTGAAGTGAAACCATATGGAAATTAAATTTTTTGTAAAGATATCTTGGACAGAAAAAGAAAGTTTTGATGGATAATGAAAATTGCAGTTTCATAGTGATGGCAAAATCTTCTTTAACTCATTACCAAACGAACAATTTTTAGGCTTGTCGAAATTGAAAGCATTTGCAGACAACAAAATAAAAGTGACCGAAAATTTGAAATTTCTTATATGAAGAGTAGAAAACATTGTGGGAAAAGGAGAAAATGCTGGTAACCAGCATTTTCTCCTTTTCCCGCAATGTTTTTTAAAAGCCTCTTTTTACGGGGCGTCAAAAGTAGGGATTGTGTGGTAATGGGTTAAACCCTTTCCCATACAATCCCTGGTTTTCACGACTCTGAGATAGAAGCTTTATGAAAACATCGTGGGAAAAGGAGAAAATGCTGGTAACCAGCTTTTTCTCATTTTTCCACAATGTTTTCTATCCTTCTGGAAACAAATTTCAATTTTTGAGTTGTGTTTGTCATCTACAAGTGTTTTCAATCTGGACCAATCTAAAATTTTATCATTTGGTAAAGAGTCTAGCAGCCTTTTGGAATGAAGTGTGTGAATAGTGAGATTTCTGATTTTACAGTCAATCTTGTGCTGACATTTGATTGACAGGACTGGCCCCCATACCAGTTTGTAAACTCTTTACTCCCTTGCTATTTTTTCCTAGAAGTTATTAGGAAGACAGTGGAAATATTGTAGTATGTAGACAATTACTCACCACAAGCAATTCTTCCTCTTGTGATGGCATTTTGATTTAACATATTGAACTTGCATGTAATGATTTCTGCATGGTTCTGATATTTCTCTAGATATGATGCTTCATTTGGACTTCCTAGAAATTCAGAATAACTACCATATATGCTAAA
The DNA here is from genome assembly GCA_943736015.1 of Tridacna crocea. Taxonomy (NCBI): domain Eukaryota; kingdom Metazoa; phylum Mollusca; class Bivalvia; order Cardiida; family Cardiidae; genus Tridacna; species Tridacna crocea. The sequence continues at coordinate 31,270,149 of OX031059.1, read as the reverse complement.
AAGGAAAAAGGGATAAATTGTCTGCTCTGGGAATAATACAGCAATAAAGTTTGCAGGAGACTTTGGGGAGAGCAAAACCATCCTTTGTCCCTGCTTAGCCCTGTACCGAACAATGGCCCTGGAGAGAAAAGTCCTATGAAAGCATTTTTCCACAATGTTTTGTTCTATGAGAGGCAAAACACACTATTGTAGCCATGTATACTGGTAATTTGTCTTGCACAAATCATTTTTACCCTTTACCCCATGAGGCATTTTTTAAATCTCTAATTGACCCTAAACTACAGCAAGGATGAAGCCGTTTCTTATGTGTATATGACACCTTTTGATAGCATAGAAAACATTGTGGCAAATGGTGAAATTGCTCGTCATGAGCAGTTTCACCTTTTGCCACACTGTTTTCCAAAGGCTCCTACAAGCAATGTGTAGAAATGAGCATCTGTGGAGTAAAAGGTTAATTAGGACTAGACTAAAATTTTTTCAACTGGTAAAGGGTGGAGAGTATTATTATGTGATGTGTTGTGCTACTACCAGTAACTGCTTGAAAGCCAGGGCAATCATCAGCGGACATTCAGGGATTGAATTGTGATACTTTTGGGTTTGTCGTAACCCATAGGTAGCAGAAAAAACCTGAACAAATATTTTCAATCCAGGAAAAAAACCAAATAACTCCTATTTTAACTCTATCACACAAGACTGAGTTTTAGCAATGACAGGAAAGAAGCCTTTCGAAAAGATTGCAGGAAAGGAAGAAAGACCCATAGTGGTACAGGAAAGAAAATGGACAAATCAGACATAGTCTTCAAGCAGAAGTGTTATGGGATTAGCCAATCGGATTTCAGTGTCATTTTAGTAATATTATCGAAATACTATTTTTGATCCTATTGATAAGAATGCTTCTGTTGTGCAATTGATCTTGTGGTACTGTCTACCAAAGCTACTAAAAGTTGTGTGAGACATTATACAGAAATCAATGTTGACTGCTATATGTGTGCAAGTATGAGTGACAGACACAGCATTTCTAAATTGTTTTAGGGGTTAATGAGGGGTTAGAAATAATGGATTTAGAAGATGCAAGCTCTGAGGGATCAGTAGTTCCTGTAAATAATTGCCTCAGGCTTTTTCAGAGTAGGAGGGCAGTTATTGTCTCTACATGGTTGTGTGGAACTGGGAACTTGGATCTTATTCACTTTTTATTTGATTGTAATATAATACATAATTTAGAGACTATTTATTTGATTTTGGTGTAATACTTAATTCAGAGACTAGCCATCTCATTTGCTAATCACATTCTGTCTCAGCCAATTGGATGGCTTATTCTTGGAAGTTTAGTCTTATATTTAGAACTGTTGGATATCATAGCTGTGTTACAATTTTGCCACATGAAATACAGGTCTAGTGTCTCAAATTTCAATACACATGATGTACCAGTTAATCAGCAATCACTGATTTGCTCAGATTTGATAACTTATACCAATCAGGAGTCTTCAATTAAGGAATCTGAAGACAACATCTGGAAGATTTTTGTATATTACTAGATTTCAAACGTGAAAAAAATTTAAAATGACTAAAATTTACTGCAAAAATTGAATTTGGGTTGATAGTGTTAGTAAAGACCTGCCAAATTCTGCCAACCATGAGAAAGGTATTGTAGAATTTTGAATTATTTGAATATTACTTCATGTGTTTATTCTTTGCCTCAGATTCAGGGCAAGTGAGGGCATTTTTGAGTTATAAGAGCAATATCGTCTTACATCCATACAAAAAGTATGTTGAGAAAGCAGTGGTGAAAGTGAAAAAATTACAGTCCAATTACTTTTGCCTACTGCAAGAATAAGGAATCTTCACACAATTGAACTTTCAAAGCATACCAATTTGTGTTGATTTGTAAATAGTTACGAGTTTCAATAACCCTAAGGAATCCATGGAAAGGAACAGTATAAGCTTATGCTTTCGTTCCAATCCATTTTGTAACATATTCTAAGTATATTTTGTTATTGTTTTATTATATTTTGTATGTAAAATGTTGCAAATAAAATGTTTAAACTAACCCTAAGGAAGAAATTAGCTTGTCAAAAATTTATGGGTAAAGGAGAAAATGCTGATACACCTGCAATTTCTCCCTTTCCAACATTGTTTTCTGCTCATACAGTGACAAATTGTACCATTTGACACACATTTCAGTTATGTATGCAAAAGATTTCTTTGTAGATTAGTCTATTATTTTGTGATTCATATGCTGCTTCTTGAAGTAACAGATAAGGTCTGGCTAATTAAGGCACATAGTAACATAAAAAGTCAATTACAGGCATAAAAGTAGAGAATAGATGTATAATACCATTCTTTATTTCTAATTGCAGATTGCCAGATGGAGTAAACTGTGGAAACTTATACAGGATGGCGAATGTGATACTTGTGCTGATTTTGTGATAGATAGTGACCTTGACCTCGAATCTAATTCAACCTTTGACCTTAAGGTTAAAAAATTCCTGATGGATAGATCCATCCTGAAAGTTCATCTCCCAAATGGAGGCTTCAACATGGTCAAATACGGGGATGCCACAGATGTGAAGGTTGGTTACTCTAAATTACTAAATTATCATTTAACCCATTACTGCATAATCCCTACTTTTGACAACCCTGAGAAAGAAGCCTTTAGAAAACATTGTGGGAAAAGGAAAAAATGCTGGTAACCAGCATCTTACCCTTTTCCCACAATGTTTTCTACCCTATCAATGTTTTTTATCCAGATATCAAATGCAGAAATCGCCACTTGATCTAGATTTATTTTGTTGTCTGCAAAATAAGTAATGCTTACTGTCTCACATTTTGGTCATGTCCACAGTTTTGTTGTTTGGTAATAGAGTTTCTGTCAGTCATGTACTGGTAAGCCTTTCTTGATTGTGATGTTTACCTAGATGATCCAGGATGCTATTTTTTTCTGGGAAATCTATCTTTTGCCTTGACATTTTCACCTTTCCAATCACAGATAAGAAATTCCTTGGAGGTATAGATTTCTTGGGGCTTAATACTTTATGTGCAATTCTTTACCAGCGGAAAACGGAAAACGTTTAACCTTGTTCAATGTGAAAGGATTTGCAGACAACAAATTGATTGTCAACTCGGGACAGAATCTTTGTCTGTCTCAGGGAACATTGTGCAAAGAGGAGAAAATTCTTTCTCCCACAATGTTTTGGAAAGCTTTTTTTTGTCCTTTAACTCTTTACCACACGAGAAAATTTTTAACTGGTCCAAATGGATTGCATTTGCAGACGACAAAATTACGGTGACTCAAAAATAGAAATTTGTTCTGGTAAGGGTAGAAAACACTGTGGGAAAAGGAGAAAATGCTGGTTACCAGCATTTTCTCCTTTTCCCTCAATGTTTTCAAAAGGCTTTTATCTCAGGGTCGTAAAAAACCAGGGATTGTTTGGTAAAGGGTTAAAGGGTCAAAGCACTTATGGTTGCCTATGTGGCCAGTGAAGTTTCAGACAAGATTGCACAAAATGTTCATTTTATAAAATTTTTACCCCAGGGCTATAATTTTGGCACTCGTGGTAGAGGCTCTCTTGATAAAGCTATATGCCAAATTTGGTAGCCCTAGGCCTGATGTCTAGGTACCTGAAGAATTTCTAAGTTTTACCTATATAAGCCCATGCAAAACTTGTGATCCCGAGGGGGGGGCCAAATTTGAAGAAACTTGGAAGAGGTGTACGAGATTAAGCTACTTGCCAAATTTGTTACTCGTATTCCTTATGGTTGCAGATAAGAAGATGTTTGAAATAAAAGTTGACGCATACACACAAACATGGATGGACACACTACGGGCACCAGGCCATGATGTAAGCCCGCTGGTCTTTGGCCAGTGGAGCTGTAAATTGCATAAAAAAATTAAACTCTGTACCATCTGCAGACTGCTTTTATCCTTATGTTGTAGACCAATTGTAGACCAGTATTGGTTTGTAAATAGGTATCATGAAACAGAATTGATATTTTTTATGTAGTTGGTAAATCCCAAGAGTCAAGACCGTTTATATATAAGTCTTTATAGCGTCAAAGTGTAAAATGGTCTGTTTATGAAATAAAAGTAAATTACATCTTTACCATTTGAAAATATGGCGATTTTTATGAGTCCAACGATATATAAAGGTGCAGTTGGTAAAAGTGCCAGTCAGTGGTAGTAAAAAGAATGTTGAAACTAGAACAGATCCTCCCATGCTGCATAATCTGTTTGTTTGCATGGCTGATTGCAGACTTTTCTTCGTAAATTTCAGCCACAACTGTATGAGGAGTCTACAGTATTCATCAAAGTTTTATAAAGTACAAGGATAATCAGTCAGAGTCAGAAGAAAGTCCAAATGTAAAAAGGCCTGTTTATGAAATAAAAGTAACTTTCATTTTTTCCATGTAGAAATATGAGAAGTGTTGTGACTTTAAAGATACAGGGTGACCCCAAAAAAATGAGACCCATGAACATGTTAATAAAAACTTTAATTTTCAGGCTACAAAAACTAAACATCACTCATGTTATCTCAACTTAACGCAAGGCCTGCACACCAAGTTTCATTAGAAAGGGCTTATCACTTTCTGTTTAATTGACGTCTTTCAATAATGTGCTCAAAATGAGCCCCTCGGCGCTGGCGGCACACTTGAACACGACGCGCGAAATTCTCAATGACTCGAACGCACTCCTCCTTTGGAATATCACCCTAGGACTGCCTACAGAGGCCTCTTCATTCAATTAAGTGCACTGTGTGGGTTGCAATATCTATACATGGAATCATCGGGCCATTCTGATTTGAGGATGAGAACGAGCGTGCAGTCACTGTGAACACAGAGCGTTACCTCGAGGTCCTCCGCAAGTTTTGGGCTGTACTCAGCCAATAAAGGGGGTTTGTAATGGAGGATCAATGGTTTCAGCAGAATGGGGCAACTCCCCACACCTTAAATGACTCGCTGAATTGGCTGCGTGAACACTTTCAGGATCGCCTTATCAGTTGGAGGTGTGACCCTGAATGGGCTTCACACTCGCCAGACCTGAACCCTTCAGATTTTTACCTATGGGGCTACCTCAAAGACAATGTCTATAGGAATAATTCCCACAACATTCACAAGTTAAAGGAGGCCATAACTGCTAAGATTCGTGTGAGATTCCAAAGGAGGAGTGCGTTCAAGTCATTTAGAATTTCGCACGTTGTGTTCAAGTGTGCCGCCAGCGCCGAGGGGCTCATTTTGAGCACATTATGGAAAGACGTCATTAAACAGAAATTGATAAGCCCTGACTAATGAAACTTGGTGTGCAGGCCTTGCGTTAAGTTGAGATAACATGTGTGATGTTTAGTTTCTGTAGCCTAAAAATTAAAGTTTTTATTAACATGTTCATGGGTCTCATTTTTTTTGGGTTACCCTGTATGTAAAATTACAGTTTGTTAAAGTTCGAGTCAATAGCAGAAACAGAATTTTGAAACTAGAACAGATCCTACATTATAGCGTTATTGGTTTGTATACATCGATTGATCGCCAACAATTAGTAGATCTTTCATCATAAATCTCTACAGTGACGTAAGAGTCACATGTCAGATATTTTACTGCGTTGAAACAAAACTTTCATTCACTTGGTTGTTTTATCCCAATTTTAGGCATGAAAAGCTAAGTTTATCAACATTGTAAGCAGAGATGACGATACATTCTCAGGGCTTTATCCAGGCATTTTGGGAAAAGGCTCTATTGGAAAATTGAATGATTAAGCTTTGTTACACCCCATAGTTAAAGCCAACCACCAACTGGCTGAAGTATTGATTGATGCATTGTTAGTGATGGCTCCAAGATGGTTGTAATTAGCTCATTTGTTGTTCAAACATGCTAAATGCACATTCATTGGATATCTGTCTACTGGCCGAGTAATCCTCCCAGAATTTCTGTGGCATTGTATACCTTTCATTAGATCACAAGAGTTCAGCGCTTTGAGGCCATTAAAGCAGTATTGGTATAGTATTGGTTATCTCTAAACCACTATGGAGACATTTCTGCAACTTTCAAAGATGTTTACATATTCAATTCTGTTTTAAAAAAAAAAACCTTAAGCACACACACACACAGACTTTACTACTTGTCAAAAATGAAAAAATTAATTTTGTAGACAAAACATTTACTGGTTAGAAAACTGAAATTTGTTTTTGGAAGGGTAGATAATATTTTGGTTTCCAGTATTTTCTTCTTTTTCAGTTGTTTTCTAGGATTCTTAAAATTTGGAATTGTGTGGTAAAGGGCTAAGGAATTGAAAAAAAAAAGGATTGTTATCCATGGGTTACTATAACTTTGAAGAAACATTGAGGACATAGTAGAATGAATTGGCTACTAACTCGGAAGCATGTTGTCATGGTCTGCTTTAAGACTATAAGAATCTGATCCACATCTGACACAAAGTTGGCCCTAACACTACAAATGTTTATTTGTTTATATGAAATGCAATGTAAAGACTGGGCAGGTGGTGTGGTCTGGTGAAGATAGCCAGCATTTGAAACAAGGATGAGTGTCAGTTATGAGTGTTTTCTAAACAAGTGAAAGTTGGATCTAAAAAGTCTGTTTGGTTAAGGCTACCACTATTAAAAAGACAAACCTTGGATGTTCTCAATAAAAGTATAAGTAACATTTTGTGAAAGTAGCCATCTATAGAAACACAGATTCAATGCTTTCATAAATTCAGTGAAAATTAGCAGTGTTGTGCCTGGGCCAAAAAAATAGAAAAATTTAGGGGACACATATCATACTTCCATCCGACTCTTGAGTCTTGTAACCACGAGCCAATTTTAGGTCGAAGAAGCGATGGTTCAGTATCTGCGCCAGTAGATGTTGACTGGTCACCGTCAGAATCAGATGAAGCGATCGATTCGGGGTTTTCAAGAGTCCTCTGCGATTCAATTTTGTCTGCAACTTTTCTATTTTTAACATTTCCTGTCATAAAGTCAGTCAACCGCATCTGGCGTTTCGCCATATTGTTTTATTGACAACAGTAAGACTGGTTTAAATATAGGATATCCCTAAGCGACTTTATCTCAGTAAATTCCACGGTCACAGTCTACATTGCGCAGGTGCCCGTTGTAATAAACGCTATGTATGTAAATACCGAAGTGGACTCCAGATAAGGAAAATTCGTCGGATTTTCGTGTGTGCGCCCGACATCCGACAATGGCTTAAATTTTAAGGGACATTGTTAAAAAAAATTGCAGGAATCCCGCAATCCCGCGGCCTAGGCACAACACTGATAAGACCCTTACCAAACAATCCCTGGTTTTTACGACCCTGAGATAGAAGCCTTTTGTAAACATATTAGGATAAGGAGAAAATGCTGGTAACCAGCATTTCATCCTTTTCCCACAATGTTTTTCCACCCTGCTGGAAACAAGTTTCAATTTTTTAGCTCACCTGTGCACGAAGTGCTGATGGTGAGCTTTTGTGATCACCCAATGTCCATCGTCCACAATTTCTTTAAACATGTTCTTCTCGTAAACCACTGGGCAAATCTTGATGAAACTTGGCAGGGATGTTCCTTGGTGAAGCTCTACCAAAGTTGTTCAAGAGATTGAATTCCACCCATAACTCTGGTTGCCATGGCAACCAAAAGGAAAAAAACAGCAAAATCTTTGAAAAATCTTCTTCTCTGAAACTAGAAGATGCAGAGCTTTGATATTTGGTATGTAGTATCTCCTAGTGGACCTCTACCAAGATTGTTCATATGGTGTCCCTGGGGTCAAAACTGGCCCTGTCCCGGGGGACACAAGTTTGAAACATAGGAACACAGAAGGAAAACTTTAAAATTCTTCTTCTCTGAAACTAGAAGGCATAGAGCTTTGATATTTGGTATGTAGGATCTCCTAGTGAACCTCTCCCAAGATTGTTCATTTGATACACCTGGGGTCGAAATTGGCCCTGCCCCGTTGGTCAGAAGTTTGAAACATAGAAACACAGAAGGAAAACTTGAAAAAAAAAAAATTCCCTGAAACTAGAAGGCGCAGAGCCGTGATATTTGTAATGTAGCATCTCCAAGTGGACCTCTACAAAGATCGTTCATATGAGGCCCCTTCCATTGTGTTTTAAGAGCGTTGTCACTCAGTCTAATTACAGATCAGGGTGGACGGCAAGAAAGTTAGAGGAAGCTCAAAGTTCTGGAGCACCCTGCCCAACCTAACCTGTCCATTAAGTCCATTAAGTTCATAAACATATCATAAAAGTTTGCTAATACATCCACCATTTCCAAGCACAGTTTAAGTCCATTCGGCAATCCGTTTGGAACGAAGTGAGAATGAGTTTGGTATAATGGGGATATAAGTCTCGAAGACGCAGTAGTATTCTTTCTTTATTTCAATTGAATCAATCTTTTTTTCAACTTTTATCATGCTACCAAAGATAGGAAGAGTTGCTCATCATGTTCTCTTAGCTCTTAGGTGTGTCAAAAAATGCTATGCTGCTGCCTTCTTTTTCCTGATTGTTTCATCATCAAAGTATGTCATTTTGCTTAAAATGGATCATGATTAATTGAGATTGAAGCTTTGGAACAGTTGCTGAGGACTGTAAGTGGAAAAAGCTAGACACATATCCACATTACTATGACACAGGTGAAACGCTTCAGCCACTCAAATTCAGCTGTCTTCGCCCACACTGTGGTCCCATCTCAATGTCATTGTGCTATAATATGATGGCTACAGGGCGGCATAGCAAGGACTTCATGAAGTCGTATTGCCTTCCTAAGACTTCTTACTTCCTTTGTATTATCTACCTGATTGCACCGATGATCACACAAAGTAATGACAAAGATCACAGGATTTGACAAGATGCCATCAGAATGTGATTACGAAGGACAAAATGGACACACAAATTCTTCAGGAAAATGAACCTTCGCAAGGTCTTCCGGCAATCTTTAGCTCATCTGAGCACGAAGTGCTCATGGTGAGCTATTGTGATCGTGCTGTGTCTGTCGTCCGTCGTCAACTTTTTACCTTGTGTACGCTCTAGAGGCCACATTTTGGGTCCGATACTCATGAAAGTTGGTCAAGATGTTTGCCTCGATGAAATCTCAGACGAGTTCAAAAATTGGTCATGTGGGGTCAAAAACTAGGTCACTAGGTCAAATCTTAGTAAAACCTTGTGTATGCTCTAGAGGCCACATTTTCAGTCCAAAACTCTTGAAAGTTGGTCAGAATGTTTGTCTTGATGATATCTCGAACAAGTCCAAAAAAACTTCATGTCAGGTCAAAAACTAGGTCACTAGGTCAATTCTTAGTAAAACCTTGTGTACGCTCTAGAGGCAACATTTTCAGTCCAATACTTATGAAAGTTGGTCAGGATGTTTTCCTTGATGAAATCTAGGACAAATTTGAAAATTGGTTGTGGCAGGTCAAAAACTAGGTCACTAGATCAAATCTTAGAAAAACCTTGTGTAAGCTCTAAAGGCCACATTTTCAGTCGGATACTCATGAAAATTGGTCAGGATGTTTGCCTGGATGATATCTCGGACAAAAGATCGAAAATGGGTCATGTGGGGTCAAAAACTAGGTTGCTAGGTCAAATTTTAGAAAAACCTTGTGTACGCCCTAGAGGCCACATTTTCAGTCCAAAACTCTTAAAAATTGGTCAGAATGTTTTTCATGATGATATCTCAGACAAGTTCAAAAATGGGTCATGTGGTGTCAAAAACTAGGTCACTAGGTCAAATGTTAGAAAAACCTTGTGTACGCTCTAGAGGCCACATTTTCAGTCCAAAACTCTTGAAAGTTGGTCAGAATATTTTCCTTTATGATATCTTGAACGAGTTTGAAAATTGGTCATTGGGGGTTAAAAACTAGGTCACCAGATCAAATCTTAGAAAAACCTTGTATAATTATGCTCTGGATGCCACATTTTCAGTCCAATACTCTTGAAAATTAGTCAGAAAATTTGCCTAAACAATATCTTGGATGAGTTTGAAAATGGGTCATGTTGGGTCAAAAACTGGGTCAGTAGATCAAATGTTATAAACACCTTTTTTATGCTCTGGAGGACATAATATTTGTCCTGGTGATACTTTGAATGAGTTAGAAAATGGGTCATGTGGAGTCAAAAACTAGGTCAATGGGTCAAATATTAGAAAAACCTTGTGTACACTCATGAGGCTACATTTTCTGCCTGATACTGTTCAAACTTGGTCAGAATGTTTGTTTTGGTGATGTCTCAAAAGAGTTTGATAATGGGTAATTGTCGGGTCCAAAATTAGGTCACTTGTCGAAATCTTAGAAAAACCTTTTGTACGCTGTAGAGGCCACACTTTTAGTCCAAAACTCATGAAACTTGGTCAGAATGTTTGTCTTTCTGATATCTCAAAAGTATTAGATGATGGGTAATGTCTGATGAAAAACTAGGTCACTGGGATAGTAGATGGTTCATGTTTGGTCAATAGACTAAGGTGAGCGATTTCAGGGCCATCATGGTCCTCTTGTTTGACATGCCAAAGATTTTGTCACGAAGTTTCTGCAGGAGCCTGAAGAACTCAACTGGAGGTCGAACGATGGCTTAAGATACTGTCACAAATGGACCAATGTTTTAACAATCAGATGTGAATTTGAACATTTCATTTATCGTGTGTCCATCTGGTATCAATTTCAGGACAGAGTGAAGTCTGCATTAGAATAGTTTGTGATACAGACCCAGAATGTTGATATTTTAGATCTACCTCTTTACCACACAAAAAATTGTCAGACTTGTCCAACTTGGAAAGCATTTGCAGGGGATAAACTTAATGCAGATCAAAAATTGAAATTTATTTTTGGAAGGGTAGAAAACATGGGGTAAAAGAGGATTGAAGCTACCCAAATTGTAGTAACAAGTGTATTGGGTAATGTTAATTGAGTAACTCTTTACCAAATGACAAATCGTTAGGTTTGTCCGAATCGAAAGCATTTGCAGACAACAGAATTAACTCTTTACCACACAAGAAAATTTTAGACTGGTCCAGATTGAAAGCATTTGCAGATGACAAAATAAAGGTGACTAAAAAATTGAAAGGATGTGGGTAAACTTATGAAGAAAAAAGACCCCTCGAGAACACACATGAAATTTATATGAAAGAATGCTATACATGTCTACTTTATCCATCCGAAATATTTAAGAAATTAACAGAGTCCAAAGGGGCATTTCAGAGCTCTAAAGTATGGAGGGCTGGATGGGTCATAATTGCATAAATACTTTTGGTCTATCAATTGGATCCGATTTCTTTGTGAATTCTACGAGAAAATGTTTGAATATCCTAGAAACAACTGCAATGAATCATTTTGAAGTGAAAAAATATTAACATATTGCAACAAACATTGTTAAAATCTCCCCTGTTCGAGCTGTAAAAAGACCCAAGTCTTTCAAACATTCGTTTACGATTTTGAGACAAAGAATTCCAACAAAATGAACAAATTAATATTTCCTTTTGAAAATTAGGTCTACTACATCATTTTGGTATTATATAAAGTGTTAAAAGGATGTGTAGTGTATTGTTTAGAGAATAATTCCATTTTTGATTGACTGTGATTCATGATTATGAATATTTTTAAAAGGACTATTTTATTCATTTTCATCGTTGTTTTCAAGTTCAGAATCAGTCCAACGGTCTTTCTGCACTGCGTCATCAACATGATTGAAAAATATCTTTGATATTATGGGCTTTTGAGATTGATGTCGGTAATACCGTATGATAGGTACCATATCACGGATGCAATATGAGCACAACATCTGACAACTCTTGCCCCAGCTTTACATGAACAATACCAATGAAATATTTGCGTAATTCCAACAATATACTCTATCGACAAACTGTGAAGCTTTGACGATGTGTGCCTGGACTGGATTTGGGCTTTAATCAATGGTGTTCCCTGTGAACTAGAATCTTATAATCACCCTCATCATTTAAGTGTTCTGCCATTTACGATTGAGCTTGTTTTATTTGGTATACCCCAAAAGTTAAATCTCGCAATTCAGTAATATTAAGCTTTGGGAAATCTTCTAGTTCACTTTCATCAAAATCTTTCCAAATGACTCTCCTTTTGTCCAGTTTTTTGGACTGTACTCTTTGCTGCAAAGGATTTTCTTTGCTGCAAAGAGTCAACATTCTTTCAGCAACTACTTGATCAGTGTTTGAGCTAGAGGCCAATGGTGGGCAGAAAGCATTGCACTGGGCGCAGACAATAGGAACAAAATCACTAACACTGGGAATGGGTACATTTTGCAACCTGTTACTGAGAGCTTTCTACTGTTTTATTCTCCCATTTGTACTTTCAATCACCCACCTTACCTTCGTGACATACCTCGATTCATTCCCTTCTTGAATAGTGTGTTGCTTCTGGCCTTTTGGCAGAAAGTGCGGCATTTCGGTTTTTATTCCAAGTTCCGCTAAAAACTCCAGACAATCATGATAGCCCCTGTCAACTACCATGACATCGTCATCTTGAAACCAATTCTTTATGTTTTCAAAATTGTTTCCAAAAGCATGTTTTGTAATCTGACCAGAAAATCCTTTGAAGCAAAGAGTACAGTCCAAAAAACTGGACACAAGGAGAGTCATTTGGAAAGATTTTGATGAAAGTGAACTAGAAGATTTCCCAAAGCTTAATATTACTGAATTGCGATATTTAACTTTTGGAGTATACCAAATAAAGCAAGCTCAATCGTACATTGCAGAACACTTAAATGATGAGGGTGATTATAAGATTCTAGTTCACGGGGAACACCATTGATTAAGGCCCAAATCCAGTCCAGGCACACATCGTCAAAGCTTCACAGTTTGTCGATAGAGTATATTGTTGGAATTACGCAAATATTTCATTGGTATTGTACATGTAAAGCTGGGGCAAGAGTTGTCGGATGTTGTGCTCATATTGCATCTGTGATATGGTACCTATCATACGGTATTACCGACATCAATCTCAAAAGCCAATAATATCAAAGATATTTTTCAATCATGCTGATGACACAGTGCAGAAAGACCGTTGGACTGATTCTGAACTTGAAAACAACGATGAAAATGAATAAAGTAGTCCTTTTGAAAATATTCATAGTCATGAATCACAGTCAATCAAAAATGGAATCATTCTCTAAACAATACACTACACATCCTTTTAACATTTTACATAATACCAAAATGATGTAGCAGACATAATTTTCAAAAGAAAATATTAATTTGTTCATTTTGTTGGAATTCTTTGTCTCAAAATCGTAAATGAATTTTCGAAAGACTTGGGTCTTTTTACAGCTCAAACGGGAGATTTTAACAATGTTTGTTGCAATATGTTAATATTTTTTCACTTCAAAATGATTCATTGTAGTTGTTTCTAGGATATTCAAAAATTTTCTCGTAGAATTCACAAAGAAATCGGATGCGATTGACATAGCAAAATCATTTATGCAATTATGACCCATCCAGCCCTCCATACTTTAGAGCTCTGAAACGCCCCTTTGGACTCTGTTAATTTCTTAAATATTTCGGATGGATAAAGTAGACATGTGTAACATTCTTTCATATAAATTTCATGTGTGTTCTCGAGGGGTCTTTTTTCTTCATAAGTTTACCCACATCCTTTGTTCTGGGAAGGGTAGAAAACACTGTGGGAAAAGGAGAAAATGCTGATTACCAGCATTTTCTCCTTTTCCCACAGTGTTTCCAAAAGGCTTCTTTCTCAGGGGCGTCAAAAGTAGGGATTGTGTGGTAACGGGTTAAAGTGACTGAAAATTTGAAACTTGTTTTGTGAAGGGTAGAAAACATTGTGGGAAAAGGAGAAAATGCTGGTTACCAGCATTTCTCCTTTTCCCACAGTTTTCTAGAGGCTTCTTTCTCAGGGTCGTCAAAAGTAGGGATTGTGTGGTAATGGGTTAATGAAGATTAAATACGAAAGGTTTGACTATATTGTGCTAAAAATGATTGAAGTTGAAGGTTCTGTCAATAAGAATAGCTCTTTACCAAACAATTCTCTGCTTTAGCCCCTTACAATACCGTCCCAAGTTTTGACTACCCTGAGAAGAAAGCTTTTCAAAAATGTTGTGGAAAAAGAGAAAATACGTGTAATCATCATTTTCAGCTCACCTGAGCAAGAAGTGCTCATGGTATAAGCTATAGTAATCATGCTGTGCCAAGCTTCTTGTTATGCTTCATCAATTTTTACCTTGTTTACACTCTAGAGGCCACATTGTCAGTCCGACTCTTGTGAAACTTGGTCTGAATGTATGTCTTAATGATATTTCGGACAAGTTTGAAAATGGGTCATGTCAGGATGAAAACTAGGTCACTAGGTCAAATCTTAGAAAGATCTTCTGTACACTCTAGAGGCCACATTTTGAATCTGATTCTTGTGAAACTTCGTCAGAATGTGTGTATTGATGATATCTTGGATGGGTTGCAAAATCGGTCATGTTGGATCAAAAACTAAGTCAAATCTTCCAGAAACCTTGTGTTTGCTCTAGAGACCATATTTTCAGTCCTATACTCATGAGACGTGGTCTTGATGATACCTAGAAAATGGGTCATGTTGGGTAAAAAACTATGCCATTAGGTCAAATCTTAAAAAAAGAATATCTGCTGTCCGCTCTAGAGGCTACATTTTCTGTCCAATACTCTCGAAACTGTCTTGTTGATATTTTGGACAAGTGTAAAAATGGGCCATGTCAGGTCAAAAACTAGGTCACTGGGGCAAATCTTAGAAAAACCTTTTGTAGGCTCTAGAGGCTATATTTTCTGTCCAGTACTCTTGAAAGTTGGTCAGAATGTTAATGTCATGTTGAAGCTGGAATGAGTTCGAAAATGGATTGTGTTAGGTAAAAAACTAGGTCACCATGTCAAATCTTAGAAAAACCTTGTGTAAGCTCTAGAGATTGAATTTTCAGTCCTAAACTCTTGAAAGTTGGTCAGAGTGTCTTGATAATGTCTGACAAATTTGAAAATGTGCCATGTTCGGTAAAAAATCAGTTCATTAGGTCGAATCTTAAAAAAACATTGTCTATGATCCATAAGCCACATTTTCTGTCCAGTACTCTGGAAATATGGTCAGAATGTGTTTCTTGATAATATGGCAGATGAGTTCGAAAGTTGGCCATGTGGGGTCAAAATATAGGTCCTAGGTCAAATCTTTGGAAAACCTAGTGCACTAACAAAGTTTCATGAGTATTATATAGAAAATTTAGTCTCTTGAGCGTACACAAGTTTAAAGTTTCCAATGCACAACCAAAAGAGCAGGATCACAAAGCTGAAATTGAGCACTTCATGCACAGGTGAGCTAACAACAAAATTATAGACTAAAGTCTATGTTGAAAGCTTCACTTGATAACTTTTTACCGAATGACAAATCAAGGATCGCTAAAGTTTTGGAATGCAGATTTCAGTTTTAAGCATAGAAAAAAATCGTTGGAGAAATTGCTGGTTGCAACCATTCTGTCCATTAGTGTTGGGCAATCGGTTTAAAATCTCAATCGATTATCGCTTTGTAATCGGAAGAGCAAACCAACTAGCTATCGATAGTACAATCGGTTTAGACTCCATTTAACTGAGAATGTCTTTTTGCTTAAAATACTGTGACAATATTGTAAACATGATAGTCTTCATGTATTAAGTTTATAAAGATATTGTATTCTATATTTTAATCAGTTGAAATACATTACAATTAAGTTTTCCAAAAGAGTTAAAAAAAAAAAAAGAATCAGTCATATAACTTATAGTTCAAACATTTGCAGACGACACTCCCCCCCCCCCCCTTTATTTTAATTTCATAAAACAACATTATTTCCACTCATGAACAGAATTTTAGCTTCCACTTATTGCTTTATTCAGAAATTTGTGTGAATTCATTTTTAAAATTCATTATTAAAGATAAGAAGATAGTTTGAAGTCCTTCTGATCGGATGACGCGCTCATTGTAGTGTCATGGGTTTTCACGCTTTTTTTAGCAATCTATTTTTTCTTGACAGTTAGTTTCGGAAGAAGTATTACTACATGATTTGACATCATTTAGTTAGTTTAAATAGCAAGTACCTTAAAAAGCTGTCACTTTACACTAGATAAGAGGAATAGCACCTTCGTTACTCTGTCATAAATGACTCGCCAGCTTCATTATCATCCGGGTGTCCTTCGCATTTTATACTGATTGTGTTTAAACCATGTCTATGCCAGATGCTTGCAAGCTAGGTTATATGAAGTTCTAGTCGATTATTTCATGCCTCCGATTGACATTTAGGCAGATATCTTTCACCGTCAAAGACAGGTCATTTCAAATTTCCAAAAGTCAAAATCTGGGCTCAGGGAAGCTTGCCGAGTTGTCAACTTTTGTCAAGATATTCATGGACAAAGATTTGTTTCTCATTTTTCAGCCAATTTTCGAGTTTGTTATCCACTATGTTTAATCCAAGATTGTGATTAATAATAGTCACGAAATCAAGCGCTACAAACCAGAATTCAAGTTTTGGCACCAAGCCAGCTTAGCAACCGACTACAATCGATTCCGAGATTTCTCAATCAATTATCGGAATCGGAAGCCAAAACCAACTGACTTTCGACTATAGTCGATCATCGGCCCACCACTACTGTCCATGTCTCTTGATATTTTCAAAAACCTTATTTCTTAGGGTCATTAGAGCTATGAGTGTTCTTTTTTATAAATTTAGGATGATGCTGATACATCTTTCACATGAACTTAGGAGCAAGAAGGAAAATAAAACAGTATTTACTTTATTTGTAAAATTGCTACACCATAGCGTAATTTCATGGTTTCTTACTTAAAACAGTGCAAAAATATGAATGAACTATTTATGAATGTGAGATAATGCACAGGTGAAGTTCTCAGGTTTCCTTACACATTTCATAATTTATGGATGCAAAATGTTCTATCTTTAGACACACAGTTACTCTTTGAAGAGAATTGATGTTGATTGTGGTAAACTTTTCATGCTGGGGTTGTTAGAAGTTCTGATAGGTTTTAGTGTTGGTTAAATTGATTGTAGTGCAATGCATGTGATGTGATTATTTTGGAATTATTTTTGGTCATGGGGAAACTATGATTGTAGACAGTTCAGTCATAGGTCTCAAAAAATATGATGTGTTGTATGAAAGCAAAAGGAACAAAGCAAGTAAAGGTTGAAATTTAAGGAAGATTTTTTTATGTGATGGCAGAAAGTGAAGAAAACATTCTATGTATGAATCTAGGATTGATATGTGTGTTGTGTTAAACCTTTACCAAACAACAAAATTTAAGACTGGTCCGGGGCCCGTATTCACCAACCATTCTTAAGAACGTTCTTGTTCTTATTCTTCAGAATTTTGTCCAAGTGAAAGTAACAGAACTTCTGATTGGCTAAACCAAATGGTTTAGCCAATCAGAAGTTCTGTTACTTTCACAGTCGGAAAAATTTGAAGAATAAGACAAAGAATATTCTTAAGAATGGTTGGTGAATACGGGCCCAGGTTGAAAGCACTTGGATATGACAAAATAAATGTTACTCAAAAATTAGAATTTGTTTCCACCAGGGTAGAAAATATTGTGGGAAAAGGAGAAAGTGCTGGTTACCAGCATTTTTCCCCTTTCCTACAATGTTTTTGAAAGGATTCTTTCTCAGGGTCGTTAAAAGTTGGGATTGTGTGGTAAAGAGTTAAATGCAGAAAATGAAGTTTATTTCCTGTTAGAGTCTTTGTGTCACAACAGAAGATGTAGATACTGCAATTTCAAGACTGATTTCATGGAATGTCTGACGAGAAAGAGGACTGAGGATCCAAGATCAGACTATACATTTTGTGCTGTCTGATCTTGATCTTCATTGCCACTTTAAGCAATTAAGTTTGGGTTCAGCGCTACAAGGTTAACAATTAATAAGATATACTCAAGATTCAACAACCCTGATCAGGGTGGCTAAATTATCTTAAAACTTTAAAGAAAAAGAAGAAATGCTGGTAACCAGCATTTCTCCTTATCCCACGATGTTTTCTACCACATCAAAGACAGGAAGTATTTTTTCAAGTACAATTATTGTGTTGTCTGTAGATGCTTTCAGTTTTGTTTAGTCCAAAACTTCATTGTTTGTGAAAGAGTAAGATCAGAAGCTCCTTACAGTATTATGGCAAACAAGCAGATACATGTATAGACTAATAAACTTAGTATGTGTCTGTAAATACATAATTCTCTGTATATCTGGAATTTCTAGGAAAATGTTCTATAGGCAACCAGGCATTATCTGTGACTCATTCACCCTTTTTTTTTAACATTTTAAAGATATAGCAATATTACTGAATCATACATAATTTGACGGGGCAATACTTAGTTTGATTCAGCTAAACTCACTTGGTCATCCATATGAAATTCTTTTGATTGATCTAGTTCGGATTGATTTATCCTATTTTCTAATAATCTATCAGCAGTATAGTCAGTTAAATCATCCATATTGTACTAATTCTATTCGGTATCAAATGTCAGAATACCAAATTAAAGGGGTCCAATTAGTTTGACTACTGGCACCCATAGACTATATAGTGTAATCAAGGGATTTAACTCTGTTCAGCCTGTTACCCGCCACCCACCCACCCAGCAGAGTGAATTTTAGTTCGAAATTCAAAGTAAGATTTGCCGCGTAGGAAAGTGGTTCGACTCTGTACCCAGGATGCCCAAATTAGATATTAATTTTATAGAATGCCATGTAGCGGGAGATAATGCCCCCGACTACAAAAAAGCAACATTATCTTTTGTTTACTAACAGTTAGTCTCCATATTCTTTTGACATTTCTGAGAAATGACAAGGGTTTGTACATCTAGCTTTCAAGGTATAAAGTACACTTTAGTTCCAATGAAACACAGTCTTTGCAGCAAACACCCATTTAACATTCAAAATATCACTGACCTATAATTTTTGTGTTCAACAAAGTCTAATTGCTGAAGAATTCTTGGAATTTTTTTATCAAGATGCAAATTTCAAACAGCTGCTGACATCTTATGTCACATGACATCATTTAAAACGAGAAATTCCATTGGTTTATATTCGCAACCGGCAGTATCCAATGCAAGAACTTGTGTCAATGGTTAAGATTTTTTAGCGTGTTTACAAGTTTGAAGGACTGTAGCAGCCAGACTGCATTAGCCACTGATAAACAGTCGTGTTTTTCTGGAGACAAATGATTTAGCTGTCAGTTGTCCAAAGAATAAGGAGAATACCTGTTAGCATAGAAAAGATACATTTGAGTAACGACATGCATAATCCCTTGATTAACCCATTACCACACAATCCCTACTTTTGATGCCCCTGAGAAAGAAGCCTTCAGAAAACATTGTGGGAAAAGGAGAAAATGCTGGTAACCAGCATTTTCTCCTTTTCCCACAGTTTTCTACCCTTCACAAAACAAATTCCAAATTTTCTGTCACTTTTATTTTGTTGTCTACAAATGCTTTCCATTTGGACCATTCTAAAATACTGTTGTTTGGTAAAGGGTTATACAATATAATGGGTGACAGGAGTCAAACTATGGACCCCTATGACCCAAGTTGTAAGCATTTGCAGATATCTAGTGCCCCAAGTCCATGTATTTGTTTTTGATAGCATAGAAAAACATTTTAGGTGTAGGAGAAAATTCTTTTAATAAGCATTTTCTCCTTTTCCAACAATGCTGTCAAAAGTCTTCTCCCTTAGGGTTATGAATTGCAGTTTTAATGTTAATCAAATCATGCAGTCAATTAGTTTCAAATTGTTTTTTATTTGAATCCTGGCAGATAGCATCATTGTAGTTCTTTTCAACTTGTACAATTTATAAAAAAAAAAGAGAAAATTTTTCTTTCTGTAATTTTGAAATTCAAGGGTCTTGGGCCTGAAAATCTTAGAAAAGGGCCAATAGCATAGATCAGACTACGTTTTCTGTGAATTGCCAGTTCATTCTGAAAATTCTCTTATATCATAAGGATATGATGTCATGCCTCTTATAGTGCTGAACCCAACATCAGTTTCTTTTTTGGACAGAATAGATATAGATCAGGCTGTAGTACACTCTGATCATTCATAAAAACATCAATGGAAATGCTGGTTACACATTTTCTTGTTTTTCCAAAACACTTTTTTAACTGTTTTATTTTTTGCAAATCAAATTCCATAATTCCAGCCACACTTGATTCATATGTTTCAAATTCATTAAAGTTGGAAGAACATAAAATTTGCTCCTCTGGTAAAGAGTGAGGCGATGAAATGATTAGATATGAAATCTTTTCATAGAGTAAAATCTGTTTATCCTGGCAGTATGTCAAAGTTAAAAAGCATTTTAGGGTAATACTTTGAATAAGTCTGTTCACTATTAAGGCAAAATAAGTTTTAGGAGTTCTCTGGGTTACAAATATGTGGAATTATAGTAATTTTAAAAGTTAAAATCTTCCATTGGAGAGTTTCACATGGTGTGTGTTGTGCCAAAAAAGTACAGGAACTATCTGTGTGATGACGGCTTTAAAGTTGAACTCTATTATTTGAGAGTTACACATGGTGTGCAATATGCAGAACTATGATATACCAGAGCCCTCTGTGATTGTAGTCCATGTAGGATTATTTACTAGTATGGTGGTCTTGGATTATGGTCACCTAACAGTTGAGGTAGGTGCACTGCTTTACTCACATGTGAAAATTAGCTATCATGTCAGGTATTGAGTTTAAGTCTTAGACAAGTCTTCCCTAGTATTTTACCTTCCTCTCACTGAGTGTACACATGTTTGTGTCTGCTTCTAGATCCTTTTCACATAGACCAATATATATCTGTGTATATACAACTTGTTATTAATTACAAAGTTTAAGACTAGTTCAAATTGAAAGCAATTGCAGACAATAAATTAACTCTCTACAATTAGCACAATCCCGACTTTTAATGACCCTGAGAAAGAAGCTTTTTGCAAACATTGTGGGAAAAGGAGAAAATGCTGGTAACCAGTATTTTCTCCTTTTCCCACAATGTTTGCAAAACTTCCAAAGTCAAACTTCAATTTCTGATCTACATTAATTTTGTCATCTGCAAATGCTTCCAATTTGGACTAGTCCAGAATTTGTCGTTTAGTAAACAGTTAACCCTTTACCACTCATGACGACTTTTAACGCTACAAAGAAAGAAGCCTTTTGAAAACATTGTGGGAAAGGAGAAAATGCATTTTCTCCTTTTCCCCAAAGTTTCCTACACTATCAAAGCAAAATTGCACTATTTTAGCCACTCTGAATTTGTCGTCTGCCAATGCTTTCAATTTGGACTAGTCCAAAATTTGTCATTTGGTAAAGAGTTAAGTGGCTGAAATGATGGAAATTGCATTTGAATTGGTTGAAAACATTGTGATTACCAGCATTTTATCCTTTAACACAAAGAGATGAAGGTGCTATCTTTCCCATTTTCTGTAAAACACATGATTGATTGGTAAATGATAATAAGGCACAGAGCTCCAGATAGATTGATTTCAAAATTGAAAATATTAATAATAATCCACTAAACCCTATGTTGTGGGAACTCATTAGAATCGTGTCATCGAGACAATTCTAATGAGTACACACAACGTAGGGTTTGGAAAAGAAATAATGGATTTACTCCCTCTTACCTGGAGCTCTGACAGCAGCTAAAATTCCAACATAAAGAACCTATCGAACTGTAACTGGCTTACCTTTCCTATCCATTTCAGGACATCATACGGCTAGTGGTTGGTCGATTGGCAGCAGGAGAAAGATTCTTCGGAAAATGTTATGCCTTGAAACTTGTACATACAAAGTCACGGTTATCCTTCTGGCTCCATAATAATCTTACCATGTACCAAGTCAAACAAAAATATGAAGCCTCAAAACCGCCAGATGAATGGAGGTAAGTTACTTGGAATCAGACCCCTCACATTTACATTCACAGCCTTCTATTAATGCCCAAGGTCTATAAAACTACACAGAAGCATGACAGATATGGTGTGAAACAAGAAATATTTTTGAAAAAAGATAGATGGCGTAAATTTGCAAACAAAATGGCATGGACCCTAATAAGAAACTGGTCTACATTTTTTACCAATCTTAAATTTTTAGCTAAAGGCCTGTGGGTTTATGTCATGGCCCGGTGTCCATAGTGCATCCATCCGTCTGTCAGTGTGTGCGTGTGTTAACGTTTATTTCAAACATCTTCTCTGAAACTACTCATCCAATTTTGATGAAACTTCACAAAAGAGATTTTTTGTGAAGGCTTAATGAAGGAAAATTTGGTCTGATGATCTGGTTGTTTTATATTTTACTTTCTTTACTTTCTTTACAGATATGAATTACCGATCATATGGTTGTTGAAAATATTTTGACGTCTGCAAGTGCTTTCAATTTGGACTAGTTTAAAATAAGTATCAAGTGGTAAAAGGTTATATTACCACACAATGATGCCTTTTAATGACCCTTTTGAAGGGGCCTTTTGAAAACATTGTAGGAAAAGGAGAAAATGCTGGTTACCAGCATTTCCTCCTTTTCACACACAGGTTTTTACCCTATCAAAGAACAGTCTTTTTACAGATATGAATTACCAGTGATCTTGTTGTCTGACTTTACAATATTTTACTTTCTTTACAGGTATGAATTACCGATGATCTGGTCATCAGACTTTACAATATTTTACTTTCTTTACAGATACTAATTACTGATGATCTGGTTGCAAGACTTTGCAAAATTTTACTCCTTTACAGTTATGAATTGCTTATTATTGGTTGGCAGACTTTGAAATATTTTACTTTCTTTACAGGTATGAATTACGTGTAAGATACCTGCCCAAAAGTTTTCATGAGCTCTACGCAAAAGACAAACTGACTTTCTACTATTTATATGACCAGGTACTGAATCTTTTTCTCTCTCTGTCTGTCTGTCTGTCTGTCATTTAGTGTATCTGTAGCTCTCTTGTCTATTTTACCAAACCCTTTAAGTGCCAAATGAACCCAGCTCAAATTTTCACCCTTGATATATATCCTAAATGATTGTAACCATATAGCTTCTGTTTTCTTTAATGGTTCAGTAAAGCAGACACTAAAGATCAAAGATCAGGCTGCATTTTGTGGAGGCCTGATCTTGATCTTGACCTTCACTGGCCACAAAGGTAACTAAAGTGGAGTTGAATCCCTATCATACCCCTCTTAACCCATAACCACACAATCCCTGCTTTTGATGCCCCTTAGAAAGGAGGCTTTAGAAAACATTGTGGGAAAAGGAGAAAATGCTGGTAACCAGCATTTTCTCCTTTTCCCACAATGTTTTCTACCCTTCACAAAACAAATTTCAAATTTTCAGTCACTTTTATTTTGTCATCTGCAAATGCTTTCAATTTGGACCAGTCTAAAATATTGTCGTTTTGTAATGGGTTAAATGTGGTTTGGGTAATGTAATTATGTTTGATCTCTTGGATGCCTTAATTAGTGTTGTCAATGTCCAGCTGTGGAAATACAGGAGCCTAGAATAATTCATGTCCCCAGAGAAGGGAGTATCAGATGGCCCCTGTCAGTCATTGATAGTATCTGTGGTGAAACTTGTGCTCAACACATTCCTTCCTGATTGTGTATTGATTCTCACTTTTTCCCTTTTATACGGTCCTGTGTGAAAATATGAAGAAAACCCAAAAAGGAAAAAAAAGTGCTGTCAAGCTTCCTGCTCTTTTGTATGTTTAACCTTTTGTGTCAACTTTGGGATTTTTCATTGGCCCACACTTTCGGCGCGAGTACTGGTGTAGTTCCCAGGAAGCAGAATCAAGAGAGATTAGTATAAGTTGCCAGAACTTGTTTCTCAGTCGATGTAAGATAAATATGTTTAAACTAACCCTATACCACATAATCCCTACTTTTGACAACCCAACTAAGAAGCCTTCTGAAAACATTCTTGGGAAAGGTAAAATCCTGGTAACCAGCATTTTCGCCTTTCCCTATAAACAGGGTTCCCACGCAGTCGGGAAAACGGGAAAAAGTCGGGAATTTCGTAAAACCCGTTCCCGGTCTTGAAAAAGTCTTGATTTTTGTTATATCTATGAAAAATCGGGAAAAACCCGGGAAAAGTACAAAACGTTTTGGGTATGAAACAAAAATTAAGGACGATAATAATCTCCGGTCTGCGTCCTCCATTTTTCGGATAAAGGTCCAATATTTTCTGCAATATACATGTATATCCTAGACCGTCATTGGTTGAAGACGGTGAATTTCCCAAATACATTACGATCTTTTTTTAGGTTCACTGGTCCCGGAATAGTTATTGTAATATTTATATAAACCGGGATCCAGTGTATTAATTTCGGAGAACTCGGTACTTATCCTAAAATACAATGCAGCCGCGATTTGTATTTTCCCGGGGACGAGCTGAAGTGAATTAACATGAAAATGAGCTACAACAGTAAATATTACTGAAAATTTAAATCCATAGGGGTCTGAAAGGTTAACAGACTTTATCTTTATGAAGCCAAGTTATGATTCTCGTCGGGATGAGGTTGTCGAGTCAGAAGAAACTGAAAGTAAGCTCTTGTCTGCAATCATGGATCAAAACACTTCAAGTATTAAATCTAAGAAAGTTACGATTATTCGTATTTTCAAAAACATTAAAAGCAGGGATATTGCCCTTTGAAAAGACCGGTCTATTTATTCATGTATTTCAGGTCATGAAAACTGAACAATTAAAGTGAAAGTAAAACATGGTACTTTTGGATTAGGCTTTAGTTTCAATGACTGAAGAGGGAAAAGTACCTCTATTTGAAGGCTTACAGCAAAACTATTGTGCATTATGATAGTAAATGATATGCAAGGACTTGATTCTGTGTCTCAAATCATAAAGAAAATAATTCCCAATGTTAGAAAAAAACAACACATTTTTAGCTCACCTGAGCACAAAGTGCTCAAGGTGAGCTTTTGTGATCGCCCCATGTCTGTCGTACATCATCCACAATTTCTTAACACCTTCTCCTCCTAAACCACTGGGCCAATCTTGATGAAACTTGGCAGGGATGTTCCTTATTTAAATCTCTACCAAAGTTGTTCAAGATATTAAATTCTACCCATAACTCTGGTTGCCATGGCAACCAAAGGAAAAAAGAGCAAAATCTTTGAAAATCTTCTTCTCTGAAACTAGAAAGCATAGAGCTTTGATAATTGGTATGTAGCATCTCCTAGTATACTTCTACAAAAATTGTCCATATAATGCCCCTGGGTTCAAAACTGACTCCACCTCAGGGGTCACAAGTTTGAACATGGGAATAATAAAAGAAAACTTTGAAAAATCATTTTCATTAAAACAAGAAGGGATAGAGCTTTGGTATTTGGTATGCAGCATCTGCTATTGGACCTCTACCAAGATTGTTCATATGATGCCCCTGGGGTTCAAACTGGCCCTGCCCTGGTGGTCACAAGTTTGAACATGGGAACAAATAGGAAAATTTTAAAATTCTTCTGCTCTGAAACAAGATGGAATTTATGTATTCCTAATGATGGTCTGCCAATAACAATATTTTACCTTTTTTCATTAAATGTCACATCATGGAAAAAGGGGTCTTGGTGTATTTTTCACTGTGGACCAATGTCTCTTTCATTACAGGACAAAATGTAATTAATGTTCATCTTGTTAAGCCACAGACAATTGTTATTTGATTTTATTTCATGAAACGACATGTTATCCAAATTGGGGACTAAATGTATAATTTCATTCTGGACCAATTACAGTCCGTTGGCCCATCCATCCGCATTGACGGTTCTCTTGGCACTTATGAAACTTCATACATGTCTTCCTTAGGATAGCCTTGTGATACAATTTTCTTCTGTGCGATAGGTCATGGACAAAGGGGTTACCTTTCACATACTGGACTTATCGAGCTCCAATAAATTAGTCAGTAATGTTGTGAGCTGTTAGTCTAGGGTTCCCAGTTTGGCTTGATTACTGTCTCACTCAACATCCTTTGAAATTTGATGAAAAGTTATTGAGACAAGTCTCATTTGTGTCTTAACAACGAGCGAATGATTTTTTTTAATCTGTCTTTCGACCACCATTTTGACCAGGAAATGCCTCTTAAAGTTAATTCAGTCCCTTACAATACAATCCTGACTTTCAATGACCCTGAAGAAGAAGGGTTGTGAAAGCATTTTGGGAAAAGAAGAAAATGCTTTTTGCACAGTTACATACCCTGTCAGAATTATTTGGCCTTGAACTTCCGTATTTGGTATTTATCTTCACTGTAGACCTTTACTACATAGTACTCAGGTGAATGATATAGGACCATCATAGTCCTATCATTCCCAATTTGCCTTGTTATGTAGTCTTAAAAGGATCTATGCTATTTGCCTTCAAATTCTTCATTACTTGTAGGAACTTAGGAACTGTAAGAGAACAGCATGGATCCTTATTAAACTGCCTGTATGGATAGGCTGATCTGAATCTATATTCGGTCATTTGAAGTTTTGTAACTGGCCAAGTAAAGAAATGAAATAACTATCATGCAGTTAGAATGTTCTTTAAATCTTAATTTTTCATTAAAACAAGGATTGTATGAAAGAAAGTAGCTTTCAAAAGGTTTTGCATTTCCAGTTTTTCTATTGCAAAAAAACCTTGAATTCTGAAAAAAATCCTGGAAAAAGTCTGGAAAAAGTCTGGAATTTTGCAAGCAGAAAGTTGTGGGAACCCTGTATAAAGTTTTCTACCATTTTCAAAGAAAGATTTTCCATACTTGTTTAACAATAACTTTGTCGTCTGCAAACGCTTTCAGTTTGGACCTGTCAAAAATTTGTTGTTTGGTAAAGGTTAAGACTCTATTCATAATATGAAGTGAAAATTAGCATGACATTCAGTACAATGATTACAACTGTCATTGTCTTTGTAATGTAGATACCAATGGCACAGAAGTGTCCTTTGAGGGTAAAAAAGATTGTAGGTAAATGAGGAAATGGAGGCAATCATCTGCAGGTGCTTTGGTTGGGTATTAAGCTGTTACATGCATAATTTGGGGGGCTTTCTGAGTGTAGTCCTTGCATACCAAATATTATGCAGACAGCTTTAGGAAATCTTTTTAACCCTTTCCCACACAACAAAATTTTAGACCTGTCCAAACTGAAAGCATTTGCAGACAACATTTTTGATGTGGCTCAATGATGCAATTTTTATTCGATAAGGTAAAAAACATTGTTGTTGGAAAAAGAAAATGCTGGTAACCAGCACTTTCTCCTTTTCCCACAATATTTTCTCCCCTATCAAAGTCAGAAATTATCATATTACCAAGATTTAATTTGTCTGTAGATGTTTTGTATTTGGTCCTGTCAAAAAATTTGTCAGTTTTATAATTAAGCTGTGAGATACTGTAGATGCATGATAGGACCAAACTTAGTTTTGTTTTTAGTTTTATTGTTTGTATATGAATAATCTCCATTTCATAGATAGAGCAATCAAAATTTATCGTAATTCCTTAAGCACGAAATAATGAAGCATAGTTTTATGAAGGAAAACAAAACTCTGCAAAATCAAGGCTGCAATTGCCAGAATATTTCAAATAATAGTGGACAATGTACATCAAAGGTCAGACTGCTCTTATTTTGCAGTCTGATCTTGACATGCACCACCTTCAAAGGCTGTCTGATGTTGTTCTAAATTATTTGTAAAACAATACTTAGATTTTATCATGCCAGTCATGGGTAACAGTTGTCATTTTGCCATTCTGGGAGTGAAATATGGGGATTTCCTTTTACAGCAGTATCTGATAATTAAATGGCTTGGAAATAAAATACAGAACTTCTTCCTTTGTGATGAAGGTCTGAAACAATATGGATTTTATATCGGATTACATAGGACAATGATCGATTATTTTGGACTCTGTTCCTTAACTCATCTCCTGTAGGGCTTATATACCCTTAACCTCCTCCTACTCAGTCTTATATCTTGATCCTTTACTACACAATTAGGAGTTTTAACCCCTTTACCAAATGATAAAATTTTGGATTGTTCCTAATTGAAAGCACTTGCAGACGACAAAATAAATGTAACTCAAAAATTCAGATTTGTTTCTAGCTGTGTAGTAAACAATGTGAGAAAAGGAGAAAATGCTGGTTACCAGCATGTTCTCCTTTTCCCACAATGTTTTCAAAAGGCTTATATCTCAGGGTCATAAAAATCAGGGATTATTTGGTAAAGGGTTGAAGGTGGGTATCTAGAATTTTTACATCTCACCAAATTAAAAACTATATATATCACGGAAATTCATATGATAAAATAATACAAATCCTCAATACTATTAAGATTCATAAAATTAGAAAAAAAAAATTTTGATGGTATTCCCTTAAAAGGCTACATAGCCTCTTAAGGTATTTTAAGATAACGCGCCAAAAATCAAAAAGCAATGTGGGAATGTCAAGTGACTGATGCGTGACTCATAACGCTTAAATTCCCTATCATAACAAACATGTAATAAATATTTTCCATAATGTCTTCTTCAGACGCTATTTTTGAAGCTTCTTCTGTGTATTCCTGTAAGTAAATGAGTGAACTGATGATCTGAAAATAGAACGTGTCTCCAGTTGGTGTCAACCTGGGCCGTAGTAAATCTCTAGTTTCTCGTGTTGTGGGACGGTTTTCAACTACTAAGGTTTTATGAATGAAAATTAAAAGGCTTTGGTAGTATGAGGATGATTTTTTTGCATTTCTGTAAAATTTTCGACCCAAAATCTGAAGGGCCACCTTTAAAGACCGCCTAGAAAGAAGCCTTTAGAAAACTTTAAAGAAGAGAAAATGCTGGTTACCAGCGTTTTCTCCTGTTCCCACAATGTTTTCTACCATTCCCAAAATTAATTTCAGTTGGCAACCAGCAATATTTTCTATCCAACCAAATAAAACTTCCAATTTTTGGACCACATTTATTTTGTAGTCTGGAAATGCTTTGAATTCGGATGAAGTCTAACATTCTTTAGTTTGATAAAATATTATGTATAAAATTTTGTGCTCCCTTAGTATAAATGAGCAATTTCTCTTTTTGCCACTGTTTCCTCTCACATTCATACATTAATTCTTCAAACCTGTGTTTTTGCAACCCTGTTCATTTGTGATTACATGATGTCTGACTGTCTTTTCAACATTATTTCAGTTTTATCGTGGCAGCCAGTGCACCTATCCATTATACTTTCCTGGAGTTTCTTATTACCAGTGCTTTGTACAATATTCCCCACAAGCTACTGGCTGTTCTCCCATGAAATCATTATCCAAAAAAAAGTCAACTATAAGAGAGGAATGACTTTTGTAGCAATGACTATCATCAATCCATAAAAAGAAATTTTCAGAGGGCCAGGAGGTTTAAAGCAGTGACCCCCTGGTTTCAATTCTCATAATTTTAGTGAATTATTCACAGGACTCTACACCTTGAAGAAGAACACTTATCCAATCTTTCAGGGAAAAACAGAAAATGCGTCTATTTTCTCATCAAGGCTACATTTTCCACAGTTTTTGTTCTTGACAAATTCCATTTTTTTAGGCACAAAAGAAACAACATTATTTTTAACCTAAAAATAAGACCCAAATAACGGCAGTTTCTAGGTTGCTTTTGTCCGGAATATCTCCGAAGAGCAGAAAGTGTAGATCAAGATCAGACTACATTTTTTAAAATTTTGCTGTCTAATCTTGATCCACACTAGCTGCAAGGGCAACTTAAATCATGAAAAGTTCTTTAACTCTTTACCACACAATCCCGAATTTCAACGACCCTAAGGAAGAAAGCTTTCGAAAATATTGTGGGAAAAGGAGAAAATGCTGGTAATTAGCATTTTCTCCTTTTCCCCACAATGGTTTCTACCCTTTCCAAATCAAATTTTAATCTTTGATTTACATTTATCTTCTTGTCTGCAAATGCTTTGAATTTGGGATAGTCCAAAATCTCGTCGTCTGGTAAAGAGTTAAAGTTTTGTTTTCTGAATTTACTTTAAGTAAGTTAAAACTGTAACCATCTGGTAAGATACATTGAAGCACAGTACCTGTGGTTTAGTTGTTTTATTTCTAATTTTTTTGCAGAATTAAGGTCTTTTATACCTTATTTCTAAATTTTCTCAAAGTCAATGTCCTTTTACCCTACTAGCTAGATTGAATATTTTTATGGAAAGTAATGTTAGGGGATAAACAGTGACAAAAATGGATTGCAAGCCACAAAAAAGATGAACAGCTGTTTTTCGTGTTACATCCACAGATAATGAGGTTGACCAGTGCATATTGATTACCTGACTACTGAGGCTTGATAATTAGATTCAGTCAACACTTCACCTGAGAAGACAGAATTTCAGAATCAGCATTTTCTCCTTTGCCCAAAATCTTTTCTATCCTGCTGGAAAAAAATTTCAATTTTTGAGTCATGTTTATTTTGACGTCTGCAAGTGCTTTCAATTTGGACTAGTTTAAAATAAGTATCAAGTGGTAAAAGGTTATATTACCACACAATGATACCTTTTAATGACCCTTTTGAAGGGGCCTTTGGAAAACATTGTAGGAAAAGGAGAAAATGCTAGTAACCAGCATTTCCTCCTTTTCACACACAAGTTTTTACCCTATCAAAGAAAAGTTGCATTATTTCAGCCGCTATGAAATTGTCATCTGCAAATACTTTTAATTGGGATAGGTCTTAAATTTTGCTGTGTGGTAAAAGATTAAAGACAATCCTTTTGTTGTCCTGAAATAATTTTGACATAGGCCATTTTAAAATGTTGCATGGTACAGTGTTAAAGTGATTGGTTACCACTTGTAGTCCAACTTTCCCATTTTGCACCAGTGTTTAGCTCCACTGGCAAAAGGCCAGCAACCTTATGCCATGGCCCTTTGTTTGTTGTGTGTCAGTCTGTCCGACTGTTTGTTTTAACATTGATTTCAAACATCTTTTGACCAAACTTCAAAGAATTGATTCTGGCAGAGATAAATCAGTTGAGCTACTACACCAAGTGTAGTGTCTGCAAATGATTTCTGTCCTGGCAACAGTACCGGTAAACTCTTGTAGCATGGTAAAAAGTTAAGCGTTTGGGGAAGAAATTTTATTACCTTAATATTTTCACACAACACTTTGCTCAAGTGCAAGGCCTTGAGACTTGTTAGTGAAATATCTTGGGGCACTTTAGGTTATGGGATTGAGCCCCCATAGCTTGCCAACTTACAACTTACAGTCTTTTGGAATAGACATTAAGCTCAGGTCAAATTAATGTGATCGTGCTATGCACCAAGCTTGTTAGGAACAAATCATGACTTTTTGTTTTTGAACCCTGTACTTGATGTACTTAGACCTGTCACAATGGAAGTATTTGTAGATGAGAAATTTCATTTTGTTTAACCCTTTACCACACTATCCCGACTTTTGACGACCCTGAGAAAGATGTCTTTTGAAAACATTGAAGGAAAAGAATAATGCTGGTAATTAACCAGCATTTTCTTCTTTTCCTACTATGTTTTCTTACCATCCCAACCTGTTTTTTTTTCTCACTTGTATTTTGTCATCTGAAAAACTCTTTCAGTTTGAACTAGTCTAAATTTTTTTTCATATGGTAAAGAGTTAAATGATGGTTTATGTGAAAGGGTGGAAAACTTTGTGGCAGATGGAGGAAATGCTGGTCAACAGCATGTCCTCAACCACATGGTTGTTGTTTACAAAGAATTTTTGTCAGGATGGTACGTTAACTCTTTACCACACAATCCAGACTTGTAACGACCCTGAAAAAGAACACCTTTGAAAACATGGTGGAAAAAGGAGAAAATACTGGTAACCAGCATTTTCTCCCTTTTCCACAAAGTTTTCTACCCTTTCCAAATGAAATTTTAATTTTGATTCACATTTTTTTTTGTTGTCTGCAAATGTTTTCAATTTGGACAAGTCCAATATTTTGCTGTTGAAGGTAATGAGTTAATGTAATACTATGCTTAGAGGGTAACTCTTTTAACAAAAACAAAATTTTCATCTGATTGAAAAAATATATCCAGTTAACAAATTTGAACTGGTGCAAATGCAGGCATTGCCTTTTAAGAGGGAGATAAGTGTGGTAACAGAAGAAAACATTAGTATTTTCTGTATTTTCTGCTTTTGTAGTTATGATTTTTTGACAACCGTTTTAGATCTTCTGGGTTGCATAAACATGTAAAATGATGGATGAAGAGTAAATGACCTTGCAATTTGATTTTTGCTAACAGTTTCACCATTCATCACAAAATGTTTAAAATCCCCAGCTTTGTATGAATTCTATTGTTATTTATAGGGGAAAATCATTTGACAAAGAGAGGGTTAGCTGACTCTAAACTTGTGTTGAATCATAGGCCAGCTGCAGGAAATGAGTATGCTATGGTTGGTGGTTTGGAGAAAATGAAATATTGTTCTCTCATCATTATATTAACACCCCCATTAACCATTTATCAAAAATTCCTGTGTTTTTGTGGAACAACACTTCAGGGGAAGGCTTTTGAAAACTTGGTCAGAAAGGAAGAAAATGTTTTCTATTCTTTCTAGACAAATCGCATCATGTGAGCCATGTCTAGTTTGTCATCTGCAAAATGCTTTCAAAATGGATAGTAATTGTTTGAGTTAGACATCTGAAAATGAGTTCACAGTTATTAATGGCAATTACAGTTTTATATTTTTAAGACACTTATAGTATATCTTTGACTCTTTACCAAACAACAAGATTTTGGGTTGGTCCAAATTGAAAGCATTTGCAGACAACAAAATAAATGTGTATCAAAAATTAAAATTTGATTTGGAAAGGGTAGAAAACATTGTAGGAAAAGGAGAAAATGCTGGTTACCATTTTCTCCTTTTCCTACAAATGTTTTCAAAAGATTTCTTTCTCAGTGTCGTTAAAAGTCAGGATTGTGTGGTAAAGAATTTATGGTGAATAATAATATGTAACAAAATGGGGATAGAAAACAATGTTTTCAAAAGTCTACTTCAGGATTGTAAAAAAGGGATTTTGTTGGTAAGGGTTGGTTTATTGTAAGAAAGGAGCAGCAGTGATGATACAGGGCTATTTTATGTTTTCCTGGGTGAATTATGATTCATACAAGAAAACAATACCAGTGCTTTTTATCTGCTGTAACCATTTCCTCCCAAAATATCCTTAGGCTGCAGTGGGGCAGATATTTTGTGTCTGAAGTAAATGCCACAAAGCTATTTATATCAGTCTGATCTTAAGAACAAAATCCATATCAAAGATAACTAATGCATTGCAAATAATACCTAGAACCCCTGGACAAAAGGCCAACACCATAACTACTGAGCAAAAGAGATTTCTGCCTATGCAGTTGTTAGGTATTGTATTTCAACTGGGATGAAGCCATGCATGAATAAGTTGTCTCCATAACATACCCCCTTTTACAGTCATCATAATTGATGACTCAAAGCCTTATTTGGCAGAAAGTCCATTTTTGGACAACAAATGGGATTAATGGCTCAATGGCCAATCCTCTATGAGCCCCTATTTTATGAACGAAGTCCGTTACAAAGAATCAAATGATCAAAAGCATAGCAGAAATACAGAGACCGGGCAGGATTCGAACCTAGGACGCCAGGACCAAAGACCAACATCATGATAACTGACCGAAAGAGAACTCATTTTGATGCAGTTGCAAGGTATTTTATTTAAAAAAAACAGGATGAAGCCATGCATGAAAGAATGGTCTCCTGTAATACTGTTTTAGCCTAAACGCTGTACCACACAAGCAAAATATAGACTTAGATATCTGGCTTTGAATCAGTGTAATTATAGAGTTGGATATAAAAACTGTAAATGCTACAAGTTATGTCATTGGCTTTTTCCCACAATGTTTTCTACCCTTCCCAAAACAAATTTCTAACTTTGATTCACATTTATATTGTCGTCCGCAAATGCTTTCAATTTGGACTAGTCCAAATTTGTGTCATTTGGTAGAGTGTTAAATTGTTACAAGCATAATTAACTCTTTACCAAAAGGCAAAATTTTAGACTGGTCCAAATGAAAGCATTTGCAGATGACAAATTAACCCATTACCACACAATCCCTACTTTTGACGTCCCTGAGAAAAAAGCCTTTAGAAAACATTGTGGGAAAAGGAGAAAATCTGGTAACCAGCATTTTCTCCTTTTCCCACAATGTTTTCTAC
The DNA here is from genome assembly GCA_943736015.1 of Tridacna crocea. Lineage (NCBI taxonomy): Eukaryota > Metazoa > Mollusca > Bivalvia > Cardiida > Cardiidae > Tridacna > Tridacna crocea. Next base: position 31,236,059 of record OX031059.1, on the reverse strand, counting down.
CCTTCACAATATAAATTTCAAATTTCAGTTCCTTTCATACAAATGCCTTCCATTTGGACAAACCTAAAATATTGTCGTTTGATATTGAGTTAAATGAAACTGAGATAATGATTTTTGGTTTGGACTGGGAAGAAAAGGTTGTGGGAAAAGGAGAAAATGCTGGTTACCAGCATTTTCTCCTTTTCCCTCAATGTTTTTAGAAGGCTTCTTTGTCAGGGTCATTAAAAGTCTGGATTGTGTGGTAAATAGTTAAGACCAATAGAAATAAAAAGGGTAGAGGAGTGAGTTGATCGGAAAGCATGTGGGAAGTTAAAATAATATTAATCATAACTTTCAACATCTTTCCTGCTGGTTTCTCCATTACCTCTTTATCAGGCAACAAATTGTAAGACTGGTCCATATTTTAAAAAAAATTCAGACAACATAATGAGACATGGTTTCGTCCCTTACCAAACTATCCAGGGTTTTCTTGACCCTGAGAAAGAAGCCTTCTGAAAACATTGTTGGAAAAGGAGAAAATACTGGTAACCACCATTTTGTCCTTTTCCTACAATGTTTTCTACCTTCTGCAAATGCTTCTAATTTGGACTAGTCTAAAACTTTTTTGTATAGTGATGAGTTAACGCATTACCACACAATCCCCACTTTTGACGCCCCTGAGAAAGAAGCCTTTAGAAAACATGGTGGGAAAAGGAGAAAATGCTGGTAACCAGCATTTTCTCCTTTTCCCACAATGTTTTCTACCCTTCATAAAACAAATTTCAGATTTTCAGTCACTTTTATTTTGTCGTCTGCAAATGCTTTCAATTTGGACCAGTCTGAAATATTGTCGATTGGTAATGGGTTAAATGATGGTGTTTGTGTTAAAAAAAAGTATGGTGTTTGTGTTAAAAAAAAGTAATCACATTGTGTATGTAACACAGCCATCGGGTGAACTCAATATTGTTACATGTAAGAAGGAGAAAATGCTGGATGCTAAGTTGGGATTGTGTTAAGTGTTGAAATGTAAGGGTTTACGAAACCTCAGACAATTTGACAAAGTGCCATGAAGTATTTTCATTCACAAAAAGATATAAATATATACAATCTGAACATTTTGCAGGAGATTTTAGGCCCAAATATTTGTAAACAATTCCTATTGCGTTTTTCTTACTACTTTACCCTCTTTTAAAGCTCTGAACATACAACCTTTCCAACGGTCATTTGTTTGGCTGGAATAAGGACCCTACTACCAGTGGATGGAGTACAAAAGCAACAGTATCGGATTACAATTCATAAACTTTTCCTTGATGTTGAAATTTCCAACATCATTGACCTATTTGAGGAACTGTTGGTTGTTCAGAATATTTTTGAAGTCTTCAGACTTTCCTCCCCTAGCTCAGGGCTTTAATCCTTAGGTGTATGTTAATGAATATCATAATTATCTTTCCTTATTGACAGTTGTCAATGTTTCATTTAGCCCCGTTTTGTTGCATATATGTTGCATTTTGCCTGTTGTTTCTTCAGTGTAGACTGGAATTTTTCCAAATATCTCTTTAGTGTTGTCCTTAAAGACTTAGTGTCTGCTTCACTTTCTTTCACAATCTCTATTTATGCCGGTACCTGGATACGGTACCTGGATATGCTCAGAATTGGTGATCTAATTTTTCAAGTTTAACTCTTTACCACACAACAAAATTTTAGACTGGTTCAAATTGAAAGCATTTGCAGACAACAAAATAAAGGTGACCGAAAAATTAAAATTTGATCTGGGAAGGGTATAAAACACTGTAGGAAAAGGAGAAAATGCTGGTTACCAGCATTTTCTCCTTTTCCTACAGTGTTTTCAAAAGGCTTCTTTCTCAGGACAGTGATTTTTTTTACAATTTGCTATAAGTGAGTCCTGGGACTCGGTGGGATAAAAATCTGTGAGTCTGAAACCAACTTTACGAGTCCCACCTTTTAAACCCCATTTAACCCATTACCACACAATCCCTACTTTTGACGCCCCTGAGAAAGAAGCCTTTGGAAAACACTGTGGGAAAAGGAGAAAATGCTGTTAACCAGCATTTTCTCCTTTTCCCACAGTGTTTTCTACCCTTCCCAGAACAAATTTCAATTTTTCAGTCACATTTATTTTGTCTTCTGCAAATGCTTTCAGTTTGGACCAGTCTAAATTTCTCTCGTGTGGTAATGGGTTAAACAAAAATTTGTTCAAATTGTTAAAAAATCTGTATGGTCTGATTTATGAATTCTCAGTCATAAATTCTCTACACTTTTGTAAGTTAGCCAACTGAAAAGTGTAAGCCAGTGTGACTTGAATTCTCTCGCTTTCGAATTGGCCGTGGGCCGAATCCACGCCGATTGAACTAGCCAATGATTTCTCATTATTCTAGACATTTTTATCAGTATGTAAGTCACTTTGAGACGGCGGGTCAGACTCTTATGATTTCGTAAACAAACTAGTTGAAATTTGTTGTCTGTGATCGGATTTTGCCTTCTTTTTTGGTGGCATTGCTTACGCTTTACATCGTGAAGGTATACACATTGGAATTTTTTCGACAAAATGGAAATCGTTTAGGGATATGAAAATTGTCCGGGTACAAAAAAGATTCAAAAAGTAATTATTTGCCGATGAGGACATGAAATGATTGTTGTTCAATCATATTGACTACAATTTTCTGCAATCAAGAAAGAAAGAGTAGGCTATGCCTTGAAGAGGCTGGATGTCGATATTCCCTGTACCCGAATAAAAGGAAAACCGGAAACCATTCTATAGACTAGAACATTACTTAGGCTAAAAATAGACCGGAAAAATGAAGGTACCAGTCTAGAGTAGAAAATTACCGGTGTGTCGATAGAAAATGTAAAAACTTTAATTGAGCGGGATCAAATGAAAATTTGCAAAAGGCATTGATATCAAAATCAGTGCGTCTCAAAAATGCACATATCTCAAAGTTTTGGGTCCTCGGTAATTTCTTTGCATCTCTGACGCGGGAAGCACAGGTAAATGAAACACTGCAGGAGCGTCAAAAGTAGGGATTAAATGGGTTAAATGATTTTGTAACATGTCTTTTCAGGTTCGGAATGACTATATGAAGGATCTGGCTGAGCACATAGACCATGATATGGCTGTTAGGCTGGGTTGTATAGAAATGAGGTAAGATATTTTATATTGGAACCTCGGTGGCTCAAATACCTAATGGACCAGATGATTTGTTCAAATTACTGGCAATTTGACTAGTCCATGTTTCTGGTAAAGTATAAGGTGTCAGTAAACGGGTCGCATGTACATTCTTACGGAATCTCTCAAACATAATATTTAGAAATATGGCGTACAACAAGTATAAAAAAAGTTTACAAAACATGTATTTGCAACCAATAGAAAGAAGGCTTTTTAACCCTTCACCAAACAAATTTGAGTTTAAATGACCTTTTAGCTGATTACCGTACCTGCATTTTATCCTTTTCCCACAATCTTTTTCACCCTTCTCAAAACAAATTTCAGCTTTTGAGTCCCATTTATTTTTTCGTCTGCAAGTGCTTTCAATCTTGACAAATTAAGAATTTTGTTGTTTGGTAAAGAGTTAATCAATGGGATATAAGATAGAAAAATTTGATTTTATGCCTTTGTTTCATTTCAGGCGTTTCTTCAAAGATATGCCTCAAGTAGCTTTAGATAAGAAGTCAAACTTTGAATATTTAGAGAAAGAAGTTGGTTTAAAACGATTCCTACCCAAGAATGTGATAGACTCAACCAAGGTAAGGGATCTTACACAGGTTATTCAGTTTTGTTTTTTTTAGCTAACCTGAGCACGAAGTGCTTATGGTGAGATTTTGTGATCGCCCAATGTCTGTCGTCCATCGTCCGTCATCCACAATTTCTTTAAACATCTTCTCCTCCCAAACCACTGGGCCAATCTTGATTACGCTTGGACCTCTACCACCTAGTGGACCTCTACCAAGTTTGTTCATTTGTAGGAACAAAGAGGGAAAACTTTAAAATTCTTCTTCTTTGAAACTAAAAGGGGCAGAGCTTTGATATTTGTTATGTAGCATCTCCTAGTGGACCTCTACCAAGATTCTTCATATGATGCCCCTGGGGTCAAAACTAGCCCCGCCCCGGGGGTCACAAGTTTGAATCATAGGAACAAAGAAGGAAAACTTTAAAAATCTTCTTCTCTGAAACTAGAAGGGGCAGAGCTTAGATATGTGGTTTGAAGCATCCGCTGGTTGACCTCATCCAAGTTTGTCCACATGATGTCCTAGGGGTCCAAAGTGGCTCAGCCTTGGGGGTCACAAGTTCGAAACATAGGAAACAAAGAAGGAAAACTTTAAAAACATTTTTCTCTGAAACTGGAAATCATAAAACTTTGATGTTTCATTATGTAGCATCATTTAGTGGACCTCTACAAATACGAAACGATGATCTTTTTTTGGAAAGAAGAATTTTCATTGTAGACCTTTACTGCTTAGTACTCAGGTGAGTGATATAGGACCATCATGGTCCTTTTGTTTTTGCATAGACATTAGTTGTAATCTCCAGAGAGGAAGTCTGGGAAATTCAATAAACCTTTAAAGTTTGGGATATTCAATAACCCTTTACCACACAGTCTAGAGTTTTATGGCCCTGTGAAAAAAAAGGAGAAAATTCTGGTGACCATGTTTCTCCTTTCTCACAATATTTTCTGGAAAATTCCATATTATGAGCCACATTTAAATTTTCATCTGGAATGGTTTCAACTTTGACAAGTCTATGCTGTTGTTGTGTTGAAAACTTGCCCAGTGGCTGGAAAATTTTACTGGACAGTTGGTCTGACAAGCATGAAAGTTTTGCTAGACCTAAACAAAGTCTGTGGACCGAAAAACACTCCACCAAATTAATTTTTGGCACATGTAGCTTGGATATGTGGTTCAAACATTGAAAAATTGTGACAAACAACACTAAAAACAGTATCTCTTGTTTCCAAGAGATTTGGTTGAGCGATAAAGTTTTGCAGTTAAATAAAAATTATTTGAATAAAATCTTCTTTTGCCTGTCAAATAGTCTATCCTTTGTGTATGATAAATCGGTCGGAAGTTAAAGGTGGCCCTTCAGAACTTGGGACAAAAATTTTACAAAAATACAAAAATATCTTCTTTATACTCCCAAGCCTTATAATCATCATTCATACAACCCCAGTAGTCGAAAACCATCCGACAACACGAGAAATTAGAGATTTACTATGGCCAAGGTCGACATCGAAGGGAAACACATTCTATTTTTACATGAACAACTTGCTCATTTACATACCAGAAATACAGACGAAGCTTCAAACATAGCGCCTGAAGAAGATATTATGAAAAATAATTACATGTTTGTTATGTAACGGAATTTAAGTGTCATTAGTCACGTGCCAGTCACTTAACATTCCCACAATGCATTTTTTTAATATTTGGCGCGAAATCTGAAAATAGCTTAAGAGGCTACGTAGCCTTTTAAGGGAATACCATCAAAAAAAATTTTGGGGGCAATTCTGTGATTCTTAATTACTGATGATTTCTATTGTTTTTTCATATAAATTTCAGTGATATATATATTTTATGATTTGGTGTCATCTAAAATTCTAAGTACCCACCTTTAAAGAGAATTCCACGATATAAGACCATATTAAGATTGACTATAGAAATGATAGGTAGTAACTAAGTAGTCCTACATATCCAGACTCATTCCGCAGTTGGTACCACACTCTTGATTGATAACCATTGTATGATGTGTATACATGTAAGGCATGTAATTAGACAAAATCAACCAGCACCCAACAAGGTGCTGGGTTTCTTTTAGGGGTATCTGTAGGGAACGGAGGCTCTTTCAGAGCCCTGGCCTAGTACTGATGAAACCCAGGATACACGGAATAAGTGACCTGTCTCTATGAAATGAATAAAATAGTGTTGAAAGTATGGTTTACTCTTTACCACACAATCCAGTCAAAATGGCCCTGAAAAAGTTCCATTTTGGAGACATTTTGTGAAATGAAGAAAATACTGCTTTCCAGCATTCTGTCTTGTACCTAAATTGTTGTCTACCCTATTAAAGAAAAACTGCATCATGCAAGCTCCATTTTAATTGTTATGGGCAAAATTAATGTCTTTAAAGGTGGCCCTTCAGATTTTGAGACGAAAATTTTACAAAAATGCAAAAAAATCATCCATATACTCCCAAAGCCTTTTAATTTTCATTCATGAAACCCCAGTAGTCGAAAACCATCCAACGACACGAGAAATTAGATTTACTACAGCCGAGGTTGACACCAACGGGAGACATGTTCTATTTTTAGATGATCTATTCGCTCATTAACATACAGGAATACACAAAGTTTCAAACATGGCGTCCAAAGAAGACATTATGGAGAATGATTATTACATCTTTGTTATGTAATGGAATTAAAGCGTTATGAATCACGTGCCAGTCACTTGATATTCCCAAAATGCTTTATTGATTTTTAGCGCGAAATCTAAATATACCTTAAGAGGCTACGTAGCCTTTTAAGGATACACCATCAAAAATGTTTTTTTCTGTAATTTTTAGAATCATAATTGTTGATGATTTTTGTTATTTTTTCATAGGAATTTTAGTGATGTATACATATTGTTTAATTTGGTGAGATGTAAAAATTCTAAATACCCACCTTTAATTTGGAAGTCTACTTTTTTGTAAAAGAAAAAAGCATTTCTTTACATTTGTATTTTGGTGAAGACTTTTGTTTAACTCTTTACCAAACGACAAAATTCAAGACTGGTCCCAATTGGAAGCATTTGCAGACTACAAAATAAATGCGACTCCAATATTGAAATTTGTTTTGGGGTGGGAAGAAAACACTATGGGAAAAGGAGAAAAAGCTGGTTACCAACATTTTCTCCTTTTCCCCACAATGTTTTCAAAAAGGTTTCTTATTCAGAGTCGTGAAAACCAGGGATTGTTTGGGAAAGGGTTAATGTAATTGTTTTTAGTAGAATCATGTTGCAGGCATTTGCAGTTGGAGATAAAAGTATTTCTCTACTTGAAAACTTAATAAAGGGAAGTAACTCCTAAGAAATGAAAATAGGTGTATGATGTTTATCTCCCTTGACTTTTATCAAGCAGATGCCTCATATTCACAGAACTCTTTTCCCTTTACCACACAATAAAATTTTAGATTCATCCAAATTAAAAGCATTTGCATACGACTTATAAACTGTGGCTGAAGTTATTGGATATTTCCTGAAAGGTTAAAATCAGGGTTTTCCCTTGGATTTGAAAATTGGGGGTCATTGTGACCCCCTTTCTCATTAGTTGCGGGTCATTTCATTAATTTTGGGGGTCAAAAATATGGATTTCCTTGTCATCAACATCAAACATGATTTATAATGCATTTTACCTTTTAAACACCAACTTCCAAGATTGAAAAGTCGGTCGATCATTTCTGACAGAAAGGCCGATGTTATTTTTTGACAGACCAAACATTTTCGTCTGAATTGCTGCTTGATGTGGCTTGATCGGCAGTTGTAGGAAGCAGACAAAAGAAGAATGCTACAGTTTTCTTCATGACATTACTTTTTGGCTAACAGACCGGTAATGTGTACTTTTATATACGGGAAGTCGTGTGAAATACGCTATGAAATACAGAGAACCCAACCACGACTTTGACTGGGCCTATATTTATGACACGTGTCCAATATACATTTCGGCAATAATGCGTAAACCAGTCTTATTCTATAAATAAATTACCTGAAAAACACTTTTATCTAAAATAAACCCTGTAGTTAAAAAAAGAACGGTGTTCATCTGACATTGAAGTAAGAACAGACTTGGAATTATGACGCTTCATTCAACTACGTATATTATTTAGATTTTGGAAAGTTGCATCACCGATGACGCAACGTCATTTATTTTGGGGGTCATTTGAATTAAAATTGCATCAGTGACGCAGGATTTGTGCGTCTTGGAAAACCCTCTTAGAATACATTGTGGGAAAAGTAGAAAATGCTGGTTACCAGCATTTTTTCATTTTCTTACAATGTTTTCAAAGTTCCTATTTCCAAAGGTTGTCAAAATGAGGGATTGTGCGGTAAAGGTTTAAGAAACAAAAGAATGTGGGAAATAGAGCCCTAAAACATTTCATATGAATAACTGCTCTTTACCCCCCGTTCACACATAGAAGCCGCTTCTACTATGATTAAAGCGTGGCCGAAAAACGTGGCCGATCGTGGCAAATCGCAGGAGTATGATCGCGGTAGGGTCTTCATGATGGGGAAGCTCTACGGTCTGGCCACGCTTATTTTGAACATGTTCAAAACAAGCGTGGCAGGATCGTGGCCAACAAGAATCGGGGTAAAGTCATTAAAAGAGCATAGTAGAAGCGCCGTAATCGTACAAGCAGCGTGGAAGCATCGTGGAGAGATCTTTATGATCGTAGTAAAAGCGTAGTACAGTCGGGAACATATCGAGTACGCTCCTACAATGTTCCCATTACGTTCTTACTACGTTCCCAGTACGATCTCTCTACGTTCCTGACGATCCTACGAAGACTCAGCATGACCTTACCCCTATCATACTACGACCTATCAGGCAGCAGTCTGTTTTTACAGCGCTGATATTTGACCAATCATCATCTGTCAACTACATATAAAGGGCGGCACTATACTTCATGATCATTTACAGTTGAGACGTCGGACTTTGCACATCTTGTTACAGTTGCAAAAATTGAAAATGCCCCGTAAACTCTGTGGTAAAGGCCGTAAAATACCTGCGGTTGCAAGCTCTGTGACTCAAGACAATGAAAATCCTGCAGCAGAAAATCTTGAGTGTGTCATAGTGTCCAAACTGGAGCTTCCTATCTGCAGATAGCCATGGCCGTACCCAGTATCTTCTTGGCCTTCTTCTGCGCCTCCACCTGTGCAATTTCAATTTCAACCAACATTAATTTTTTTGTTCTTGCTGAAGTAAAGCAAGATGAATCAGATCAGCATTAATACGTCCGTTCATGTTTGAAGTTTGGAAAGAGGTGAAAAATAATGTTTGAAACCCAAGGTATATATACATCATCGCCAAAATCGCACTAGAAGCGTACTACAAGCGAGATATGATCTTCACCGCCGTAGCGATATCGTCGTACAGTCTTCTAGGTCTGCGTAGCATCGTAGTATGATCTTGAATGTCGTAGTGACAGCGTTGTATAAACGCAGTAAATGCGGCCGCTGGTCAGCAACGGTCTGCGTTACATCGTAGTAGAAGCGTGTCAGCAGCGCTTTGGACGTGGGAGCATCGTAGTACGGTCGTAATGAAGACCATAATTTGCCAAATTGCTCGATTTAGACGCCGTTCGGCCCCGATCCGCCCCATTCCGATAATTTTTCAGATCGTGGCTTGATCGGGATGATCGTTCTAAAGTCACAGCTCTGTGTGAACGGGGGGTTAGGTAGTTATCATTTGCATAACATTCTTAACTGAGGATTCCACAATAATCAACAACAGTTAAAAAGCGTTAAATACTGTTTATTCTTAGAGTGCCAGTAAAAAACAAAACCTTCTTATACCAATACAGATGAAGATCAGACTGCACAAAATGTGTGTTTTAATCTTGATCTGCTTTGTCAACATTGCTGAAGCCTTGTGGACAAGAATCTTGAAATTGCTACTATTTTTGCTGTATTTCTAGGCTGAATATGTTCTTTACAACTTAACCCTTTACCCCATAAGGTATATCTATGGTATCTCTGATTGACCCTAAATAACAGCAGGGATGAAGCCATTTCTTATGTGTATATGACATGTTTTGATAGTATAAAAAACATTGTGACAAAAGGTGAAAATATTCGTCACGAGCAATTTCACCTTTTGCCACAATGTTTTCCAAAGGCTCCTACAAGCAACAGAAATGAATATCGATGCGGTAAAGGGTTAAGGTTTATTCAAGGATCTAGGACTTCAATGCTCTAATTATGTATATGAGGAAAGAGAGGATAACTGTTCTGCTGTTAATCCTTCACCGCATAATCCTGTCTTTTAACAGCACTGAAATGGAAAGCATCTGAAAACATTGTGGGAAAAGGAGAAAATGCTGGAAACCAGCATTTTCTCCTTTTCCCACAATGTTTTCCATCATTCCCGAAACAAATTTCGGTGTTTTACTTTCAATTTGGACGGATCTGATATTTAATTTTATCATTTGGTAAAGACTTGCGCAAGTACAATTTCTTATACTCCTGACAACATCAGAACATTTGAAAAAAAGGGGGTAATTGCTGATGATAAGGAATTGCCCATTTTCCCTCCAGGTTTTCTGTATTTGTAAAAAGACCCAATGTTTTCCTTCTTTCAACATTTTTGTCTAACCTGTGATCACAAAACATTTTTGTGATTCAAAAAATAGCCTGTACAGGAAACCTCTCCCAAACAAGGCTCCCAAATTGAAAATTATTACTGTGGACAAATTCAAAATTAAGACAATAAAGAAGGAAATGCTGTTTTCAGGTCTTCTTCCTTAAGACCATTAACTCTTACCAAACAACATAATTTTAGACTATTACAAATTGAAAACATTTGCAGACGACAAAATTGGTGCAACTTCAAATTTGAAATTTATTTTGGAAAGAGTAAAATACATTGTGGGAAAAGGAGAAAATAATGGGTACCAGCATTTTCTCCTTTTCCCACAATGTTTTCAAAAAGCTTTAATAGTCTTGATTGTGTGGTAAAGAGTTACACTTTCCCAAACAAGCCCTGGTTTTTACGTGTCTGCGGTAAAAGTCTTTTGAAAACACTGTGGGAAAAGGAGAAATTGCTCGTAACGGAACAATTTCTCCTTTTCCCACAGTGTTTTCTATCCTTTTGAGAACTTTCTGCCATTTTCTCCAAATCAAAAATTGTCGTCTGCAAACTCTTTCAGTTTGGAAGGGACCAAAATTTGTCGTTTGGGAAAGACTTAAGACTTGGAATTGTGTTGCAAGATTAAAGGCTGTGAAAAGCTGAAAGTTGATTTCTGGTAAATGTACATCACAGTTACATATTTCTGAACTCTTCCAAATGACAAAATTATACACTGGTCCAAATTGAAAGCATTCAAGACAACAAATGCTGTTAAAATGGTGATTTTTTTTTTCGATAGATAGAAAACATATTGGGAAAAGGAGAAAATGCTGCTTACCAGCACTTACCACAACTCAAAAGGCCTTTTTCCTAGGGTCGTCAAGTCAGGATTGTGTGGTAAAGGGTTAACCTCTTTCGATGATCAAGTACATGGGAAGGCAAAATGGGGAAGACTGAAGATTACATTTCACAATTTTTGTATTTGTCAAGCTGTTTTTCAATAGCAAAGGCAGAGGGATTGAGTGTAAAACATACAAATGAGAAGTGAAGTAGATCTTCGTGGGACTAGACATACTTCCTAAAGAGCTGTATGCCCATATAAGGAAAATACACAGGAAATAGGACAAGTCAAATGAACACAAAAGAGTATTTATAATTTTTGTAACATAATTGACCAGCCAAACCTGATTATGATTAACTTAATTAGTAATGAGACTAAATAAGTTGATTAGGAGTTAAATCATTACCAAACGACAAAATTTTAGGTTTGTCAAAATCGAAAGCATTTGCCGATGACCAAATAAAAGTGACTGAAAATTCGAAATTTGTGTTGTGAAAGGGTAGAAAACATTGTGGGAAAAGGAGAAAATGCTGGTTACCAGCATTTTCTCCTTTTTCGACAGTGTTTTCAAAAGGCCTCTTTCTGAGGGTCGTTAAAGTCGGGATTGTGTGGTAAAGAGTTAACTCATTACCAAACGACAATATTTTGGCTTGTCCAAATCGAAAGCATTTCCAGAAGACAAAATAAAAGTGACCGAAAATTTGAAATTTGTTCTGTGAAGGGTAGAAACATTGTGGGAAAAGGAGAAAATGCTGGTTACCAGCATTTTCTCCTTTTCACACAGTTTTCTAAAGCCTTCTTTCTCAGAGTTGTCAAATGTAGGGATTGTGTGGTAATGGGTTAATTGCTGGTCTTGTCTTGGAACTCAGTGGCAATTCAGTTTTGGAGCTCAGGTGGGTTGAAGTTTGGTTTTGGCACAGGGCTGCTCAATCCTGCAGTGCAGGGCAGTCTGGTCAGTTCCAGAGAGGCTGTCTGGGAGTCGATGTTGGGTCTGACTAAAACACAAGCTTGGACTTTTCTTATATGAAACAAACACAACGTGAAGAAGAAGAAGAGTAGTACTAACCACTTCATAACACTTCCGATGATTTGTTTTATAGTGCCCAGTCTTTGATTTAGTAGACAGGAGACTTTGGTATTATTTAATCTTTACCGAATGACAAAATTCTAGACTGGTCCAAATTGAAAGCACTAGTAGACAACAAATTAAATACAACTCAAAAATTCAAAAATTAAAATTTGTTTCCAGTAGGGTAGAAAACATTGTGGGAAAAGGAGAAAATGCTGGTTACCAGCATTTTCTTCTTTTCCTGCAATGTTTCCAGAAGCTGGTTACCAGCATTTTTTCCTTTTTCTACTATGTTTCCAGAAGGCTTCTTCCTCTTGAACGTAAAAACAAGGGATTGTTTGGTAAAGGGTTAACTTGTAACAGATTGCTTTTGAAATATATTGACTAATGCTAAATTACTGCCGATGAATGCTTTAGCAAATGAAAACATTTTAGACTTGTCCAAATTTGATGCATTGGCGGAAAACACTTGATGGTCTTGGTTCAGAAATGTGTCTTTGCAAAGTTAGAAAACACTGTGGGAAAAAAGAAGAAAATGGTTCACCATATTTTCTCCTTTCCCACAGAAAATTCCAAAAAATGTTTTCTTAGGTTTTTCAAAAATAGGAGTTAATGTGATAAAGGATTATTTTGTTGTCTATTAAAGGTGGCCCTTCAGATTTTGGGACGAAAATTTTACAAAAATGCAAAAAAAAGCATCCTTATACTCCAATAGCCTTTTAATTTGCATTTATAAAAACCCAGTAGTCGAAAACCATCTGATAACACGAGAAATTAGAGATTTAATACCGACCAGGTTGACACCAACGGGAGACACGTTCTATTTTTAGATTATCAATTCTCTCATTTAAATACAGGAAAACACAGACAAAGTTCCAAACATCCGTCCGAAGAAAACATTATGGAAAATAATGATTACATGTTTGTTAATAACGGAATTTAAGCGTTATTAGTCACATTCCAGTCATTTGACATTCCCACAATGCCTTATTGATTTTTGGTGCGAAATCTAGAAATAGCTTAACCCTTTCCCAAACAACATAATTTTAGACTGGTCCAAATTGAAAGCATTTGCAGACGACAAAATGAAGGTGACTAAAAGATAGAAAGATGCCCTGGGAAGGGAAGAAAACACTGTGGGAAAGGGAGAAAATGCTGGTTACCACCATTTTCTCCTTTTCCCATAGTGTTTTCAAAAGGCTTCTTTATTAAGAGCGTCAAAAGTAGGGATTGTGTGGTAATGGGTTAACTCTTTACCACACGAACAAATTTTAGACTGGTCCAAATTGAAAGCATTTGCAGATGACAAAATAAAGGTGACTGAAAAATGGAAATTTGTATTGGGAAGGGTAGAAAACACTGTGGGAAATGGAGAAAATGCTGGTTACCAGCATTTTCTCCTTTTCCCACAGTGTTTTCAAAAGGCTTCTTTCTCAGGGGCGTTAAAAGTAGGGATTGTGTGGTATTGGGTTAAGAGGCTACGTAGCCTTTTAAGGGAATAACATAAAAAAGAATGGGGGGGGGGGGGGATTTTATTATTCTTAATTATTGATGATTTGTTATGTTTTTAATGCCCCCCTTTCAAAGAAATGGGGGTATATTGCTTTGCACTTGTCGGTCGGTCCATAGACCACATGTTTGTCCGGAGCATAACTCAAAAAGTATTTCAGGTATCATCTTGAAACTTCATAGGTGGATAGATCTCATTAAGGAGAAGTGCAGTGCACAAGAACCATAACTCTGCCCATCATATTCTTGGAGTTATTGCCCTTTGTTGATTTTCATACTTAATTTTTGTCCGGAGCATAACTCAAAAAGTATTTTAGGTATCACCTTGAAACTTCATAGGTGGATAGATCTTATTTAGGAGAAGTGCAGTGCACAAGTACCATAACTCTGCCAATCATACTTTTGGAGTAATTGCCCTTTGTTTATTTTTACACTTAATTTTTGTCCGTAGCACAACTCTAAAAGTATTTCAGGTATCACCTTGAAACCTCATATGTGAATAGATCTTATTATGGAGAAGTGCAGTGCACAAGAACCATAACTCTGCCTATCATATTTTTGGAGTTATTGCCCTTTGTTGATTTTCAGACTTAATTTATGTCCGGAGCATAACTCAAAAAGTATTTCAGGTATCATCTTGAAACTACATAGGTCGATAGTTCTCATTAAGGAGAAGTGCAGTGCACAAGAACAATAACTCTGCCCATCATATTTATGGACTTATTGCCCTTTGTTGATTTTCACACTTAATTTTTGTCCGGAGCATAACTCTAAAAGTATTTCAGGTATCATCTTTAAACCTCATAGGTGGATAGATCTCACTAAGGAGAAGTGCAGTGCACAAGTACCATAACTCTGCCCATCATATTTTTGTAGTTATTGCCCTTTGTTGATTTTCATAGTTCATTTTTGTCTGGAGCATAACTTAATAAGTATTTCAGGTATCACCTTGAAACCTCATAGGTGGATTAATCTTATTAAGGAGAAGTGCAGTGCACAAGAACCATAACTCTGCCCATTATATTTTTGGAGTTATTGCCCTTTGTTGATTTTCATACTTATTTTTGTCCAGAGCGTAACTCAAAAGGTTTTTCAGGTATCATCTTGAAACTTTATATGTGGATAGATCTTATTCAGGAGAAGTGCATTGCACAAGAACCATAACTTTGCCCATTATATTTCTGCAATTACTGCCCTTTGTTGATTTTTGTACTTATTTTTTTTTCTGGAACATAACTCAAAAAGTATGTTAGGTAAAATCATGAAACTTTAAAAGTGGATAGTTCACATAAATGGGAAGTGCAGTGCCTAAGAATTGTTAATTTATCATTAATAATTTTTGAGTAATTACCGTTTGTTTGTTTTTACACTTTGAACGTAAGAGTTTATAATCACATTGGATGCCATTAGGGGGGCATACATGTTTTACAAACATCTCTTGTTTGAATAGACATGATAAAATTATCTTATGTCTATAACATATTGTGTCAGACTTTTTTGTTTACATGACACCCAATGTTGTGTTTTCATTGGCCTATAAGACATGGAACACTTATCAATCAAAATCAGCAGAAAGGTCCATTATCTGAGTGCAAAGACTTGGCTTTTTAATAGAAGTTAAAGTTTTTGACTTAGCTCAAATGGTAGCATTGCCATTAAAGGGGTAAAAATAACTTCAGTAAGTGCCCTACTTTTCCTCATATGGGGTTGGCAATATGTTGTCTTTGAAGATGACATGCGCAGACAACAGCATTTGTCCTCAATGTTTCAACCCTTTACCAAAGAACCAAGATTTTAAAACATTACAGAGCCCTTATCCTGGTACTTGCATGTATATGTGAACTGTTAACGTATAACTGAAATACTGTTTAAAGCAATGCGAAAAACATCACTCAAATTAAAACTTTTCCAAATTAAAAGCATTTGTAGACAAACACATACATGTAGCTCAAATGATGAATTTGCTTCTGAATGCATGAAAGTATTTTGGGAAAAAGAGAAAAATGCTGGTAATTTGCATTTACTCTTTTTCCAGAAAAAATGTTTTCAGAAGTTTTCTATCTCAGGCTTGCCAAAACCCGAGATATTTGGTAAAGGCTTAACTCTGTGTTTCACACAATCTCGACTTTTAACGAGCCTGAGAAAGACACCTTTTGAAAACATTGTGGGAAAAGGAGAAAATGCTGGTAACTAGCATTTTCTTCTTTTTCCACAATGTTTTCTACCCTTCACCAAACAAAGTTCGAACTTTTAGTCACTTTTATTTTGTCGTCTCTCAATTCTCTCAATTTGAATAAACCTAGAATTTTGTCGTTTGGTAGTGAGTTAAAAAAGCTATACCCTTGAGAACACAATTTAATTCTTTAACACACAATCCTGACTTTTAACAACCTTGAGAAAGAAGCCTATAGAAAACATTGTGGAAAAAAGTGGAAAATTTAATGCTGGTAACCAGCATTTTAGGCCTTTTCCCGCAATATTTTCTATAATATAACAGTCAGAAGTCATCATGTTACCAAGATTTTGTTTGTTTTCTGGAGATGCTTTGAATTTGGTCCAGTCCAAAAATTTGTTGTTTGGTAAAGAGTCTAAACATGGGATATTTTGTGCAGGGTGAAATGCCCACATTGTGAGGAGTTTTAGTCAGCGAAGTGAAGTGGCCCCACAAAGTGAATTGGTCCCTCTTGTTTATTTCCTGAGTTATTTTACAAGAGCTAGTCATCATGGCTGCTGTGATATCGTTAGATCAAGAATGAATTATTGGGAAATTTTGTGTGGATTTTTGGGTATGGCACAGGGATGTGAATAACCGTCTTAGAATCAAGCACTGCAACAGTTCCTGTATGTTTCTTTTTTGCTCACAGTGTTTTGCAAAATCAGACTGCACAGAGCATTATAGTCTTTTACTGGATTTATATTGATAGTTTGTTGTTAAACTAATAATTTGTCATGTATACACTATACCAAATATACAACGGCTGTGTAATGGTGTTTGTTAGTGGCTGAAAATGTCCAATCCATGTATTTGGCATTGTAAGAATAATTGTTTATGAGTGACTAACCATAGCTTTTTATGCAGCTATTATCTGTGAGGGTAATCTAGATCAGGGAAGAGTTTGCAGTCAGGAAAGATCCAGAAAACACATTTCAAAGGCATTGGTGGCCAAATCACAACAAAGAAAATTGGACAGAATTATGATTTAAGATCAGACTATATGCCAACTTAGTCTGATTTTGATTCTTTCTGTCCAAGTTCAAGTTTCTGCATCTATTTTCAATTGTGTGCAGCAACAGAAGTTACTGATGTAGGCATTTGAGTGAGTGTGTTGGAATAGATACTGAATTGGGAAAATTTATGTAGAAAACTAGTTAACATTCATTTCGTGAAGTGGGCATTGAATATGGATTTACTTCTTTTCAGTCCAAAAACTTACGGAAGTCCATTCAACAGCATTTTAAAGCGTACGCACAACTGTCGGAGTCTGAATGTGTTTACAAGTTCTTCGAAACATTATCCATTGTCTATAGATTCAACCAGGAAAGATTTAAATGCCAGTTAGGGGTAAGTAGCCAGTCTTTTGCTCTCTTGTCTTCATACGCTAGTCAATATATTGCAGACTAACCTGGTAGCAGAGTTTGATTTTTTTCGAAGATTTATCAATATAATTACCACACCATTGTCTAGAAAATCACACAATAAATGAGGGAAATGCTCAGTACCAATAGCTTTTATAATTTGTAGATGCTCTGAAGGTCTTCTTTCTGCCTGACATACAGAGATTTAAGGCTAGCATAATGTAATGTTTAAACACAGAACTGCAACCTTTAGATACTTGAGTATGTCAGAAAATAGCTTAACCAAATTAACACTTAATTCTAAGTTTTAACGACTCTAACAAAAAAGACTTCTGAAAACATTGTGGGAAAAGGAGAAAATGCTGGAAAACACCATCTTCTCCCTTTCCCACAATGTTTTCTTAACTTTAAGAGACAAATTCCTTTATTTGAGCTAAATCAAGTTTGGTCAATTTGGACCAGTCTAATATTTTGTTGTTTGGAAACAGGTTGAGTAAGGTTATAATTATCAAGACATGTAAAACAAGACAAACATACTGATTTTGAATTGTGTGAAAAGAATTGCTTGCATAATGCAGATTTTGGATTCTTTGAAAAGAATTGCAAGCAGTTTTTTATATTCCATCAATGTTCTGTAAAGCTGTTCATTGCAGAGACATCAGTTTTGCCTGTGAATTGGTGAAGCTGACCTTTTGTTAGTTGCTTGGTTGAAAGAATTATCTGATGACTAAGAATAATCAATAAAATGAAAATTGAACAAAGAAATGGCATACTGTCTTCTTTTGTTTGAAAGTCATGGAACTATTACAGGGGGGAAAATCTGTAAATGTTGGACATTATAGAAATAGCATGAAATTGAGGCTGAAAGAAGGTCCCTGAAATAAGAAGTTAAATGTGTGATTTAACTCTTTACCAAACAACAAAATTTTAGACTGGTCCAAATTCAAGCATTAGCAGACGACAAAATAAATGTGGCTCAAAAATTGAAGTTTGTTTTTGAGAAGGGTAGAAAAACATTGTGGGAAAAGGAGAAAATGCTGGCTACCAGCATTTTCTGCTTTTCCCACAATGTTTTCAAATGGCTTCTTTCTCAGGGTCTTTAAAAGTCGGGATTGTGTGGTATAGAGCTAAGTAGCTCTTTGCCATATAACCAAAAAATAGCTTTTAAACAAAGTTTAAAATGATTTGAAGACAACAAACAGAATATGGTACAAGATTTTTTAAGAGCTTTGATAGCCCAATACCACACAACCCTAACTTTTATTTGAAAAATTGTGAGAAAAGCAGGAAATGCTGGTAACCAAAATTTTCTTCTTTTCCATCAATGTTTTCTACCAATCTTAATACAAATTTTAAATTTTTAGTGAATTTTAATTTATCATCTGCAAATGCTTTCATTTGAACGAGTCTAAAACTTTGTTTGGTAAAGAGGTAATAAAAGGGTAAAGTACATAGAGAAATGAAGAAAATGCAGGTTACCAGCATTGTCATTAGCTCCACTGGCTGAAGGCTAGCGGGCTTATGTCATGGCCCGGTGTCCGTGCGTGTATGCATGCGTGCGTTAACTTTCATTTCAAACATCTTCTCTGAAACTACCCATCCAATTTTGATGAAACTTCACAGAAATTATCCTGACATAGTCCTCTTCAAACTCTCTTGAAAGAATTTTATTTCTTCAAAAATTCTGGTTGCCATGGCAACAAAACTGAAAAATATTGAATTTTTTTAAAAATCTTCTGAAACCATAAGGCCTAGGGCTACCAATTTGGCATGTGGCTTTATCTAGTGGACTTCTACCAAGAACCTTTAAATAATAGCCCTGGGGTAAAAATTGGCCCCGCCCCGGGGGTCACAAGTTTTATATGGGCTTATATAGGGAAAACTTTAAAATCCTTCTGGCACCTAGCCATATGGCCTAGGGCTACTCAGTTTTACATATAGCTTTATCAAGTGGTTGTCTACTAAAGGTGCCCAAATTAAGCCCTGGGTTTAAATTTGGCCCTGTGCTGGGGTTCACAAGTTTTACATGGGCTCGTATTGGAAATTTTTTAAAAAATCTACTTGTCTTAGCCATAAGGCCTAGAGCTACCAAATTTCGCATGTAGCTTTATGTAGTAGGCCTCTATCAGGAGGGCCCAGGTTATGTTTGTCCTCACACCAGGGGTCACAAGTTTTAAATGGGCTTTTGTGGTGAAAACTTTCATCATGTTACTAACCATAACAAAGACTAGGGCTACTAAATTTAGTCTTGTCTCATGGGTTTCATGTTTTACAGGGCCTTTTATTGAGAAAACTTTCAAGATCTTCTTGTTTATAATCACACATTCTAGAACTGTATTACATGTTTTTGGTATGGGGCTTTATATTGGGGACCTCCACCAGGATTATGGCCCTCTTGTTTATTACAGTATTTTGAAAAAGCTTCCTCAAAAGCCTGCTTCAGTTGGATGGTATGAACTCAATATTGGTGAGAGAAAAGGTCAAAAGCTATTATCCAATGAGTAATAGCTGCACTATTTCAACTGGGACAAGCTGTTATAGATTGTGACATTTGTTCAAAGAAAAAAGTAAACATTTAAGGAAATCATAGACAACTTGTTCATAGATTTTGAACTCTCAAAAGCATTGTTGCAAATAAAGAATTTCAGGCAAATTGTTCCTAGATTTTGAAACTCTAGAAATGTTGCAAACATAGAATTTACACTTAACTCTTTACCAGATGACAAGAATCTGTTAACTCTTTACCAAACAATAAATTTACAGACTGGTCCAAATTGAAAGCATTAGCAGACGAAAAAGTAAATGTGACTGAAAAATTTAAATTTGATATGTGAAGGGTAGAAAACATAGTGGGAAAAGGAGAAAATGCTGGTTACCAGCATTTTCTCCTTTTCCCACAATGTTTTCAAAGGCTTTTTCTCTTGGGGTCGTTAAAAGTCGGGATCGCTTTGTAAAGAGTGAAGACTACTCCCTGATTGAAAACATTATGCTTGTACAGATGATAAATCGAACTGCTTTCAAATAAAGGAACTTGTCGATGTAAGGATGGAATAGATTAGTGAGAAAGCAGAACATGTTATTTGCCAGGTTTTTTTTCATTCATTTCCTTCAACCCCTTACCACAAAATCCTGACTTTTAATGACCCTGAAAAAGAAAGCTTTTGAAAAAATGGTGGGAAAAAGAGAAAATGACAGCAAAATGCTAGTTACCAGCATTTTCTCCTTTTCCCTTAACCCATTACCACACAGCAAAATTTAAGACCCGTCGTAATTGAAAGCATTTGCAGACTTGAATATTTCATAGTTGCTCAAATGACGCAACTTTTCTTTGATAGGGTTGAAAAGTTTGTGGGAAAAGGAGAAAATGCTGGTTACCAGCATTTTCTCATTTTCCCACAACTTTTTCAAAAGGCCTTATCTACTAAAAAGGCTTCATTGTGTGGTAAAGGGTTAATGATATCTAAAGGCTTTGGGCTTGTCAAAAGTCACCATTGTGTGATGAAGGGTTAAGCGATATTGGTAGTTTAAGATGTATTATCAGTTCATACAGAGGTGGTTTCAAGTCCTGTGCCACAAATTGGTCTGCGGAGGAAATGTATTAAAGTATAAAGATGACCAAATGACAAAAATTTAGATTGGTCCAAATTTAAAAAAAAAAAGCAAAAAAAAAAAATGCAAAACACAAAATTTTAATAAAGAATGGCTCAAATGATACAATATTTTTTTTCTATTTTTTTTTAGAAAGAGAAAATGCTTGTTACAGAAATAGTCTTCTTTTACCAAGGTATAAAACCTACTGTAGGGTTGTTAAAAGATTAGATTGTTTCGTTTAGAGTATAGCAGCAAAGAACATAATCAGGAAAACATCTTCAAGAAAATGAGGAAATGATATCAATAATGAAAATACCTAATAATGAATAAATTGCCTGAGGCTGCATGATTCAAATTTCATCACCCTGTACAACCTTGCTTGTCATTTTAAGTTCTTTAGAAAATCAATATGGCACATGATCATTCCCATAAAACTGCAAGTACAGAGTTATGTGTGCTTTTTGGTTTAATTAAAATTTACTGTCTGCAATTTTTTTTATCATTTCTGTCTTCTGTGTTAATAAGACATTAATTGGAGATGGAAAACAAAGTATAATTATTTCTCTGTTGTTAAGGGTTAAGAAGACGATAGCTGTCAATTATCTTCAAGTAGTGCATGTATCTTTCAGTTTTAATAAAAGTGCATTATTGAACTACTTAAGTTTTAATATTTACTAGGTAGACTGTTTCTGGATTACATCATTCTTTTACTGAATTGGAGTTCTGTTTCTTTTAATGAAAATGGTTGTTGGAGGTAAAATGAATAGTGATGTATTGGTTCAAATGATAAAGGCTTGGATTAATGTGCAGATCTGAGGTAATTTTAGATTCTTACATAGAAACAGGTCTTATACAAATCTTTTTAGCCCACTACCACACAATCCCAACTTTTTATGACTCAGAGAAAGAATCTTTTTGAAGACATTGCAGGAATAGGAGAAAAGCTGGTGATCATTAAACATTAGGAAAACAAATAAACAAGAAAAGTTTTAAAGGATCTGTAGATAGAAATCTTTGAGAGAGCATGATGCTAAAAGATTAACCCATTACCACACAACAAAATTTTTGACTAGTCCAAATTGAAAGCATTTGCAGAAGACAAATGTGAATCAGAATTTGAAATTTGATTTGGAAAGGGTAGTAAACAATGTGTGTAAAGGAGAAAATGCTGGTTACCAGCATTTTCTCCTTTGTCCACAACATTTTCATTTCCAATTTGAAATTTGATTTGGAAAGGGTAGTAAACAATGTGTGTAAAGGAGAAAATGCTGGTTACCAGCATTTTCTCCTTTGTCCACAACATTTTCAAAAGGCTTCTTTCACAGGGGTGTTAAAAGTCGTGATTGTGTAGTAAAGGGTTAAAGAAAATTCATCATTACTAAAGTATTGTGGCAGATTCAGAAATTTGTCACTATATGAAGTTCATCCTGTTGACAGAATGCTGTTCCACATGCCTATAAAATGCAGATGTATCAAAATTGTATTATAAAAATAATGTTTACAATTAAGAGCGTAGTTTCCACAGAAATCTTTCAGAGGTTCCTCATTATGAAGGAAAAACATCATGGGGTAGTGAGATTATTGGAAGATGCCTTGAATCTTAAAACTGATAAACCACAAGGGGCTTTTGTGGAATGATAAAGATTGAGCCAAAGTCTGTGTATGTTTTGGATGTTTATAGGGAAATAGTTCCTGATTTGTTTGTACATGTATAATTGTATTCTGTTGAAATTCCCTGTACTAGAAGATCCCCAAGTTTTAGGTTCTTGAAAGCTTTTTCAGTTATATTGAATAAGATTGCTTGGTAAAGGGTCAACTTTATATTTTTTTCTTGTTTGCTGGCCCATGGATTGCCAGATACCACTGAGTGACTGATAGTTTTATTAGTCTTTTTATTGGTGTAATAAAATTTCTTAGAAGATCTGTTGGATCTGTCTGGGATTTTTTCATTTTAATTCAAGTAAGAATTTACAACATTTGACTACTAGGATTCCTCTCGTTCTGATAGAATGAAAAGTGAATACTGGTAGATAGCTTTTGGTAAGTTTGGATTATTTTTCAATGTTTAACTCTTTACCAGAGGACAAAATTTTGGACCAGTCAAAATTCAAAGCAATCACAGATGACAAAGTAAATAAAAAAAGAATTGAAATCTGATTTTGGAAGGGTAGAAAATCAATGTGGGAAAAGGAGAAAATGCTGGTTTCAAGTTTCTCCTTTTCCTACAATGTTTTCAAAAGCTTTTATTCCTAGAGTCCTTAAAAGTTGGGATTGTGTGGTAAAGGGTTAACTGTGACTGTGTTTGAAAAAAGGTTTGATAATGTGTATTTTCCTGGAATTATACAATAGAGGTATTGATGAAGATTTATTTTCCTTTATCACCCAACCCTGAGTGATGCAACCCCTATGATCTTACAAGAAAGCTTTACAAAAAAGTTGCAAGAATGAAGGAAACTGCCACTCTAGGTCAAGGTCAGACTGATCAGAACATGTGGTCTGAGCTTGGATCTACAGTGACAAGGATCTACAGTGACAAGGAAATATTTTTCCTGAAAGAAAAACTTGCATAGCAAATATTTTTGTTTTTACTATTGGTTTGAAAGCTCCTGGATAAGAATTAAAACTGCAGAAGTGGTGCAAATGAGTGCTTAGTTACAAGTTTAAAGCTTTCTCTGGTTTCTGTCTGTGTATATTTTATCATTGTTGCCATTTAGTTCTGCCTTCATCAAAGGCTGAGAAACCTAAAAACATTTTGGTCCTACAGTCCTCTCACTTTACAAGGACATTCTGATAAAAGCAGTCCAGAATGAAGGCAATACCAGTACCAATTTGTACCTGCCCATTTCACTCATTTTAGTGTTACATGAAGGTTTTTTGCTGTGGTTGAACAGGGTCTCATGAGATGGTCTCTTAAAATGTATTCACTATCAATAAATTGTTGTTGGCAGACTTTAGTAACAAGGTAGCTGATAATTAGAGATTCAACTCCTTTGCAGACCAAGCAAACTTTATCTCCATTCATAGTGAAAGCATGTTATGGGGGAAAATGAAATCTGTACCAGTTCATGTGATGTGATTTGTTGTAGGAAAGGTAAAAAAGAAGAAAAAAATGTTGGTTATGAACATTTTCTTCTTTTCCCACATTGTTTTCAAAATCCTTCTGCATGGGGGGTCATGAAATCTGATTGTTTTTGGTAAAGGATTAAAGGATCCTGCAAAACAGTGTACTTATTATATACTTGCAGTATGATTTAGTTACTAATTAATGACCTATATACATGTCATTTGATATTTCCATACATAATCAATTGAGACCCTTGCAGCATCAAAACCTCTAGAAAACATTCTGATAGTCAGGCTTATGAAACTGTCAAACAGTTTGTCTGGTTTGCAGCAAGTGAAAGAATTGCTCATTTCTCAAGAGCTGCATTTGCTGTTGCCACATTATATAAATTTATTGCTTTTGCTTGTTGGATAGAAGTAACTGTTATCTTAACCCATTACCAGACAATTCCTACTTTTGATGCCCCTGAGAAAGAAGCCTTTAGAAAACATTGTTGGAATAGGAGAAAATGCTGGTAACCAGCATTTTCTCATTTTCCCACAGTGTTTTCTATCCTTCCCAGAACAAATTTCAATTTTTCAAGCACTTTTATTATGTCGTCTGCAGTCTGCAAATGCTTTCAATTTGGACCAGTCTAAAATTTTCTCATGTGGTAAAGAGTTAATACATTAGCCATATGCTGCATCTGTTTTGCAGAGATAAAAGCCAGAAATGCTTCCAGGATGTGCAATGGATTTTATGTATTCTCTTCCTTGCATCGATCAGTTCTGTTCTGGCCCATACTTCCCGAAAAACCAAGAAGTGACCACCAAATGGGCAATCAAGCAGCCCAGTGTATTTGATAAGATTGATTGATCGATTGATTAAATGGTGTTATATGCCACTTTCAACAATATTTCAGTCATATCACTATAACAGCAGATGCTTACAATTCATATATATATGTGAATATCACCTGTACTAGTCTAAAGTTCTGAAGTCTCTTTGCTGAAATACATTTTATGAAAAAAAAAAAACGGTGCTTGCAGTGAGGCAACAGGCCCCCAAGTTATGCCTAGGTCACAAACAAAACGGGCACCAGATGATTTCTCCCAACTTTGCCGATTCAAAGATTTGAAACATCGTCCGGGGGCCGTACGATTTTCAGACATTTTGCTCAAGCAGTCATTAATCAAACGGGCACCGGACAGCAACTTCTTTGGAAATGCTGTGCGTACAGTTTTCAGTTCAGAAAGGCACCGGGCGGTAGGGCTCCGTATCGGTCAGTTTGATCGATACGATATTTGTATCGATACAAAATGATCGATATTCGATATATCATATGATATTTCAATTTTCAATAAAAGAAAGAAAAAAATGTGAAAATTGTGTTTGTTCTTTTTTCAGCATACCTGAAAAACAAAATACCGCAAATTTAACACTTCTAGATTGTATTGAAATTTCATAATTATGTAGGCCTAAATTAATATGAATTCTAACTAGATCTACATTTACTACTCATTAAAAAGCTGAAAAGACAGTCTAAGAGGACTCTGATCGGACAATGTCAAGGAGACATTTTGTTGTGTCATGGGTTTCCGTGTTTTTTTTTCACCGAACAATTTTTCATGCGTGTTAATTTCTGGATAAGTATGTTCGCATGATTCGACATAGATTTCTCAATAAGGATTAGAACTACATGTAGCATCAAAACCTGTTATTTTACTCACGATAAACAGATAATGGCCTTTTTTGTCCATGTTTTTTCTTACGTGAGGTCTCGCGTGTGATTAACATTTGTTATGCAAATTTCAAGCCTATAAAATGATTTACACAATAATTTATGCGAGTCGGAACACTGATTTCAGATAATCTAATGGAAAAAGAGATTTGATTTTCGAGCTACATTTTTCGGCAATATTAAAAGGTCAACCAAATAAAATCTTAGGAAGGTTGAAAGGTCACGGCTTCAATTATTTCCATGGCTACCTCTCGATCACATCACGAGATGTTCATTACCTTTCTTTAATCAACTATATTGACCAATTATCAGCGTAAATTTGTCTGCAATCTGCTGATTGATGCATAATTTGCAGATTTCAAACAACATGACGGGGGAACGAGAATAGGGGTATTAGCTAATTGTCATCCATTGTGCAACGGGTACAGGGCGAGTAATAAAGAATGACGCATTTCGATTGGTTGTAAGTTTCCCAGGTAGCCACACCTACCTCTATGACTACTCGGCTTTAGAGATTACCTAAAGTAAACTCGTAATGAATTTCGCCATTAAAAACAACTAAATTGGGTATTTATATGCTTTACTTTTATTTTCTTTAGATGATCGATATTTTGTTCGATACAGAAACGTTCGATCCGATATATCTATCGAACGTAAAATACCGGTTTTCGATATATATCGAGTACCGGAACGGAGCCCTACCGGGCGGCAACCGACGGTCATCAGGCGGCAACTGGACAGACATCGGACAGACATCTTTTGGACTTTGTGCCGCCATCTGGCTAGCTACAGAGGCGTGTCATGCCTCTGTAGGCATGACATGCCTCTGTAGGCACGTTTTGACCCACACAGTCCTCACTCTGTGGCGTCGCCAAGCACGCTCCTGATCATAAACAGCAGCAGCTGCTATTACGTTTATCAGCCTTTGGCGAGCAGCATGCAATCTTTCTTGATGAAGGAAAAGGTTCAACAGATTTTGTGGTGATATAAGTGCCGTTTTTACTTCAGAACGGATAAATTATGATGAGGTAAGACATTAATTTACACTTTTATAATATTCTCATGCCACCAAAGTGTATGTTTGCCATCCGGTCGCCGTCCTGAGAGATTTAACAAAATAAAATATTCATAATCAGGCGGTACCCGTCCGGGCTCCATCCGGCACCTGGATGGAGGCAGTCCGATCGCCGCCCGATGATCGTCCGGTCTCTGGACGATTTGGAGATAAACATTTTCATAAAAAACGGCTGGGCGCCGTCCGATCTCTGAAGGCATCATCTGGTCACCCCACAGCGCCCGGACGGTGCCCGGACGATGAGTTAACGGGCTCTCTGATGGCCAAAAAATCGTCCAGTCGCCGTCCAATTATAACTTTGTTTTAAAAAGTGAACGGGTACCGGACGGCGTCTCAAAATTGAACTGCCACCAGACGGTCGCTGTGCAGTCCCCGGACGATTGCGTCAAAATCTGAAAAACTTGCAAACTGGCGGCAGTTTTAGAGGAGTTTCAGCTATTTATATTAGGCAATTGGAGACTTTTGACTTATAAGGGGATGAAAACACTGTAGGACAGGAATAATGGTGGTAACAATTGCTTACTTATTTTTCTTCAATGTTTTTAAAAAGCTTTTTCCTTGAGGGTGCTCAACCCTTTGCCAAACAATGCCAAGTTTTAACAATGAAAACACTATTTTTCACTCTTTCATAGACAAATTTCAGAATTTGCTCATCATTTAATTTTGTTCTCTGCAAGTGCTTTGAGTATAGTTCAGTCTTAACTCTTTACCATACATTCTGGACTTTAAACAAATCGGAGAAAGAATGCTTTTGAAATAAATTGTAGGAAAAAGAGAAAATGCTGGTAACCAGCATTTTCTCCTTTTTTACAATGTTTTCTATCCTCCCAGAACATTTTTCAATTTTTGAGCCACGTTTATTTTATCTTCTGCAAATACTTTCCATTTGGACAAGTCTACAATTTTGTTCTTAAAAAAAAAAGTTTAATCATGTCTTGTAAAGGGATAAAAAACCAAGGTTCAACGTTAACACTAAATGGGAGATACTGGGCTTGACAGTACAAAAAAACATTG
Organism: Tridacna crocea; assembly: GCA_943736015.1. Classification (NCBI taxonomy): domain Eukaryota; kingdom Metazoa; phylum Mollusca; class Bivalvia; order Cardiida; family Cardiidae; genus Tridacna; species Tridacna crocea. Next base: position 31,208,294 of record OX031059.1, on the reverse strand, counting down.
ATACCCAAGAGTAGGGGAGCTATTGCAGAGATATAGTTTAAAGTAACTTTAAATGTGGCATAAAATACCATCCATCTACAAGATCTCTACATGTAATTTCTTAACCAGATGACAAATTTTGGGGTTAGCCCATATTGAAAGCATTTGCAGACAGTGTACTAAATGTGGCTCAGAGGATTGAGTTTGTCTCTGGAAGAGAGTGCAAAAGTTGTGGGCAAAATGGTGGTTATGAACATTTTCTCCTTTTTTGAATGTTCTTAAAGGCACTTTTTCACTGGCTTGATGTAGTCTAGACGGGACTGTTGCGCTATCCCCATTGTTGGTGTCAAAGAATTGGTATGCGATTCTTAATCCACATTGTATACTATCGTTGTTTAACTCATTACCAGATGACAAAATTTCAGACTTGTCCACATTGAAAGCATTTGGAGATGACAAAATAAAAGTGACTGAAAATTTGAAAAATGTTGGGTGAAGGTTAGTTACCAGCATTTTCTCCTTTTCCCGCAATGTTATTTAAAGGCTTCTTTCTCAGGGGCGTCAAAAGTAGAGATTGTGTGGTAATGGGTTAAGAGTTCACATTTACCAAACAGTGTTATGGATCTGATTCACAAGTGGCTTGACAATACGCTTGGTGTCAGATACAGGTACACATTTTTATTAAGCATGCCCAAGATCTTAAGCCTAAAGGTGACGGTGACAGATTTTGAAATTTCGTTTTAAAGTTGTTCTGGAGCTCTTATTCTCTTGACCAAATGATTGATTTGTTTCATATTTAGTATAATGTTGGAAAATTGGTTCAGTTTCATTCAGATTTCACCCTAATGCTTGTGCCCAAAAGTTCAAGGTCTTCCTATTGCACAAGCCCTGGCTTCAGAGTTAGTGTTGGGTCTTCTGTCCTAAGCTCAGACTGTGTTGCTGTTTCAAGTCCATCCAGGGCCCGTATTCACCAACCATTCTCAAGAACGTTCTTGGTCTTATTCTTCAAGATTTCCTGACTGTGAAAGTAACAGAACGTCTGATTGGCTAAACCATCCGGTTTAGCCAATCAGACGTTCTGTTACTTTCACATTGGCAAAATTCTGAAGAATAAGCCTAAGAATATTCTCAAGAATGGTTGGTGAATACAGGCCCAGAACAGACATTTTTTTCAGACAAACATTGCTTTCTGATGACAGTTCTTGTTTTCAAGGCTGTTAGAACCTGTGATTGTGCGGTAAAGAGGTATTAGCTGTAGTACTTTTACACAGGAAGTTATGAAAAGTATCTATTACTCATTAGTTCATGTTAGTTTTTTCCCAAAATGTTTATTGACAGCTTATTCACAGTATGTCCTAAGTACCTCAAAAGATTCTCACATTTCTAAATGGGAGGGGGGAGGTATAGAATAGTGAAAACCTCTTACTCTTTCTTATTTGTGTTTGTTAAGAAGGCAATGAATGCAAACTAGGGATCCAGATCAGAATTTGATCCAGCCAGATCAGACAGCCTGGAATGAAAAGTGTGACCTTTAACCTTTGGCAAGCTAAATAAAACTTGACGCAGACCAGGGCTTAACTCTTTAACGATCCAATATTTTCACAATCCTGGGGAAGAGGCCTTTTGAAAACATTGTGGGGAAAAAGAGAAAATGCTGGGTACCAATGCTTTCCCAAGTTTTCTTCATGCGATTGCTAAAGGTTTGGTAAAGGATTAATTTTTGAAACAATGATCTTTATCTACAATTGCCACAAACACTTAACTCTGAACTCTGAACTTTGCCTTTCATTGGTTGAAGAGATATGATCTTGCAGAGTTAATTATAGGACCTTGCTTAAGCCTTACAAAGAATACACCCAAGGTAAAAAAAACTCCTAAAACTCTTTCCAGTCATCCTTGGTTTAGGGTTATGGAGAGTCAAGTGATAATTATGAATTAGGTCTGTTTGCTAAGAATTAGATCTTACTGGATTAAAGTATGAATTGAGGGAAGTGTTTGTTTATTAAGAGGGAAATCCATCTTTTTGTTTAACCCATTACTACACAATCCCTACTTTTGACACCCCTGAGAAAGAAACCTTTTGAAAACACTGTGGTAAAAGAAGAAAATGCTGGTATCCAGCATTTTCTCCTTTTCCCACAGTGTTTTGTACCCTTCCCAGAACAAATTTCAATTTTTCTGTCACCTTTATTTTGTTGACTGCAAAGGCTTTCAATTTGAAACAGTCAAAAATTTTGTCGTGTGGTAAAGAGTTAACCCATAACTCCTGTATCAGATGCAAAAATACCAGACAGGTCTGATTAGAAAGCAATCACTGACAACAAATTAGATGTGGCTCATAAGATGGGATCTGTTTTGAAAAGGGTAGAAAACTTTATTGGAAAAAGAGAAAATGCTGCAATTAATGGTAACCAGGGTATTCTCCTTTCCAAAAGGGTTATTTACACTTTTATAGACAGTCACTGTAATGTCAGCCATATTTCAGTAGAGATATGCAAATGCTTTTATTTTGGACAAGCCTAAGAATTCATCATAAAGAGTTTATAATCTTGTCTTCAACATTGCTAGTCAAATTTTGCTCTCAAAGGAATATTGCTTGTAATTATGCCATAAAAGACTTTGACTGTGCTCAGAACTTCTGTTTTATATACAAGTATACCTTTTTTGCTTCATCCCCTAAGTTTTACAGACCATAACCGTTACATTTCATACATGGGTTACAAGATAAATTGGCATTATTGTCCTCCTTGAGGAAAAGGGGATGAGTTGCTCCGGATGTTCAAAGGCTTATAACTCTGGAATTGTTCTCCCACCTGAGCACAACATGCTTATGGGGAGCTTTGAGGATCACCCTGTATCCGTCATGCGTCGTTCATTGTCCATCGGAATAATTTCTTTAAAAATCTTTCTAAACAGCTGGGCAAATTTGGACCAAACTTGGCTGGAATGTTCCTTGTATGTTGGTCCTCTTTGAAATTTGTTCACAAAATTTGATTCCATAAAAAACTCTGGTTGCCCTGGCAACCAAATGGAATTTTTTTAATGAAATTCTTTAAAAATCTTCTCTTGAAATACTTTCATAGAGATGTTTCTTTGGTGACCCTTTCAAAGATGTTCACAAAATTTTGATCAATCAAGAGACATGGCTGTGGTGAGTGGGGACTACTTGCACTATATGGAAATGAAGAAATTCTCCAAATTTCTTTTTCTCTGAAATGGTTGGTGAGATTGTGAAATAATTTCACAGAGATGTTCTTTGGGTGACCCTTTCCAAAAGTGTTTGCAAAATTTTGATCCCGTCAAGAAACACGGCTCTGGTGAATGGGGCTACTTGCACTATATGGAAATGAAGAAATTCGTAAAAAATTCTTTTCTGAAACGGCTGGTCAGATTTTGAAATTATTTCACAGAAAGTGCTTCTAGGGTGACCCTTTTTAAAAAGTGTTTGTGAAATTTTGATCCATCGAGAAACATGCCTCTGATGGCTGTGGACTATTTACACTATACAGACATAAAGAAATTCTGAAAAATTGTTCTCTGAAACCCTGGTCAGATTTTGAAATAATTTCAGAGCAGTGTTCCTTGGGTGACTCTCAAAAATTGCTAGGAAAACTTTTACCCTTGGTAAACAACAGCCAATTGTTGGTACCTGCATGTGGTGCTCTTGTTTGACTTATGTTTTTAGTCACTATGTGCTCTACTTAAGAAACTGTTTTTGGGTGATCTGTCCAAAAATCTATTATCAGAATTCTTATTTCATCAAAATGTTTGATGAGGTGATGATTGTTTGGGCAGTGACAGATTTTGAAATGACTTTACAGGTGACCTTTTCAAAATTGCTTGGCAAAATAATGATTTTGTTTCCAAAGTTTAAAAAAAAATGACTATGGTCCTCTTAAAAATTCAGTCATGCGATCCAAGGCCATCTTGGCCCTCTTGTTTGTGTAACCATTACCTGTGCATAGATTTTGAAATCGTGTAGTACTAGTATTTACTTTGTATTCTTAGGTTAAAGGTAAAAGTTGAAGGTCACTTATGAAACTGTTGTGAATTTAACTCCATCCATTTCTCCAACAGCTTTTAGAATCACTGGGTGTCCTTGAGAGGTCCTCTTTAAAAATTGATCACAGAATTTGATTCCGTCAAAAACTCAGGTTGCCATGGCAACCAAATGGAATTTTGTAGGTAATTCTTTTAAAATATTCTCCTCTGAAACCGCTGGTCAGATTTTAAAATAATTTCACAGAGTTGTTCCTTGGGTGACCCTTTTCAAAAATTGTTTGTGAAATTTTGATCCGTCAAGAATCATGGCTCTGGTGAGGGCTTCTTGCACTATACAGAAATAAAGGAATTCTTAAAAATTCTTCTTCTCTGAAAAGGCTGGACAGATTTTGAAATAATTTCACAGAGATGTTCCTTGGATGACACTTTTCAAAAATTGTTCGCGAAATTTTGATCCGTCAAGAATCATGGCCATGGTGAACGGGGGCTACTTGCACTATACCGAAATGAAGAAATTCTTAAAAATTCTTCTTCTCTGAAACTGCTGGTCAGAATTTGAAATAAATTCACAGAGATGTTTTTTGGATGACCCCTGTTCACGGATTTTTGATTCGTCAAGAACCATGGCCCTTAGTGAATGAGGGCTACTTGCACTATAGGGAAAAAAACTCTTTTTCTCTGAAACCGCTGGTCAGATTTTGAAATAATTTCACAGAAATGTTCCTTGGGTGACCCTTTTCAAAAGGTGGTCATGAAAGTTTGATTCATCAATAAACATGGCTCTGGTGAATGGGGGCTACATGCACTATATGGCCATGAAGGAATTTTTTTAAATTCTCTGAAACGGCTGATCAGATTCTAAAATAATTTCACAGAAATGTTCCTCAGTTGACCCTTTTCAAAAATTGCTTGAAATATTTTGATCAATCAAAAAACAGGGCTCTGATGGCTGTGGGCTACACTATACAGACATGAATAAATTCTTAAAAATTCTTCTTCTCTGAAATGGCTGTTTAGATTTTGAAAAAATTGGCTATGGTCCTCTCAAAAATTCAGGTGAGCGAACCAGGGCCATCTTGGCCCTCTTGTTAGATGAATTTGATTTTTATTTTACAGATCATGATGATTGAAAAGGTCACAAGTGAAGGTCAAAGTGTAAAATTTCAGTACCACAGTATTTCTCTCATGGCAGTTGGGGCCCTGCATAGCATAGGTTAATGGTTGGTTGGGATTAGTATGATAATGAAGCGGTCCTGGCTTATAGGAACAACCAGAATTTTTGCATAGCTGCTTACGCTGTATACTGAAACTGTTTGTGAAGGAAGTACTTGAAATCACTTTCATATTTCAATTGTTACATCAATTTTGCACATTCATCAAGTTCCCTTGTTGAGGAAGTACTTCAAATAGTTTACATACTTCACTTGTTGAATTGTAAAAATTAACATTTTACATTCTTCATTTTTAGCTCACCTGAGCACAATATGCTTGAGGGGAGCTTTTAGGATCACCTGGTGTCCGTCGTGTGTTGTCAACAATTCCAAAGAATAAATTGTATTGGGTATTGTAGACCTAAGATCAGTTTGTGGCCTGATGTTAACCTATGTTGTCTTCAAAATGCACCATAAATCATTTTCAGCATCCTTAGGTCTGGAAAAAATGTTACCAAGGCTTTTAACATCTGCAGAGACTATAAAAACAATTTTAATGAATTGTGAAGCTAAAAGTTCTTGATTTATTGGCATATACTAAGGGCTTCAACTCTTTACCAAACGACAAAATTTTGGACTGGTCCAAATTGAAAGCATTTGCAGACAAGACAATAGATATGACTTAAAATTTTAAACTTGACTTTAGAGGGTTAGAAAACATTCTGGAAAAAGGAGAAAATGCTGGTTACCAGCATTTTCTCCTTTTCCTATAATATTTTGAAAAGACTTTTTTCTCAGGGTCGTTAAAGTCGGGATTATGTGGTAAAGGGTTAAAAGATAGTCTGCTTGGAACATTAGAGGTAAGAGCCAGATCAGACTGTATGTGTGTGTAAGCTGATATATTAGTCAATGCTTTTTTGCAAGATGCATTCAGTGTTGCATAATGGCTAAGAGTTTGAAGGTAGATAATTCATTGTGTTACTTGAAGATCTTGAATTTCCCGAGCATTCACAAGATTGCATTTGATAACACTCTGGTGTGCACATGTTTAACTCATTACCAGTCAACATTATTTTAGACTGGTTCAAAGAGAAAGCATTTGCAGACGACAAAATAATGGTGAATGAAAAATTGAAATTTGTTCTGGGAAGGGTAGAAAACACTGTGGGAAAAGGAGAAAATGCTGGTTACCAGCATTTTCTCCTTTTCCTACAGTGTTTTCAAAGGGCTTCTTTCTCAGGGGCGTCAAAAGTAGGGATTGTGTGGTAATGGGTTAATCCTGAGAGCATTAGGCATAGCTTTTGTTTTTTTTTTAATGACTGAACCAAAACCAGACTGCAAAGAACAGTTAGCTGTCATATCATAGATTTAAATGGTCTGCTTCAGGTCAGAACAATTCTTTGTCTAGGCAGACTTTAGCAGTGCATCGTTTTTTGCTGTTGTACCCAATTGAAAAAGTTCATTTTACCTTTTCCCAAATGACAAATTTTGGACTCTTCCAAACTGAAAGAGTTTGAAGTCGACTACTTTAGATTTTGAGAAAATGGCAGAAAGTTCTCAAAAAGGATAGAAAACCCTGTGGGAAAAGGAGAAATTGCTCCTTATGAGCAATTTCTCCTTTTCCCACAGTGTTTTCAAAAGACTTTAACTACAGACACGTAAAAATCAGGGCTTGTTTGGGAAAGGGTTAACTGTTTACCAAGCAATCCCTCGTTTTAACAACCCAGAGGATGAAGCCTTCTGAAAACATTGTAGGAAAAGGAGAAAATGCAGGAAACCAGCATTTTCTTCTATTCCCACAATGTTTTCTACTAAGGTTAATTTTCAATTTTTGAGTCGCATTTATTTTTTTGTCTAAAAATGCTTTCAATTTGGACAAGTCAAAAATTTTGTCGTTTATAAAAGAGTCAAATCTTTACCAAAGGATTAAATTTTAGACAGGACTGGTTCACTCTAGAAAAGCTTTGGCACAACATTGATAATTTAAACATGGCTTTGATGAAATTTGTCTTTGAAAGAGCGTAAAACATTTTGAGAAAAGGAAAAATGCTGGTAACAAGCATTTTCTCCTTTTCCAAAAATTTTCGGAAAGGCTCTTTCCTTAGTATTGTTAAAATTGGGATTATGTGATAAAAGGTTAATTTTCTCAGTGCTCAAAGAAAGAAATTGTTTCAGTTACAAATTTGACATTTTTGTAGTTCATTAAGCACTTTTATTTTCATGTGGTTGTCTGTTATAGGAGGAACTAAATTATCAAGTGCATTCACATTGACTAGAGATTTCGCTGATTTATAACAATTGACATAGGAATTTCAAGAATTATCATTGCTGAATAGTTCAAGTTATACTAAAACCATCCCTCCTGACTATAGAAGATGAGTTTGCAGGCACCTGGTGAAAATTTGATGATCAGTTTAAAATAAACATTTATTGTACAGCCTGATTTTTAATGACCCAAAGGAAAAAAAAGTCATTTTTAAAGGGGAAATCATGGTAATCAACATGGTCTCCTCGTTGTTTGAGCTCATTTGTCACCTGGCAAACTTTTTCAGAATTGACAAGTACAGAATTTTGTTGTCCTGTAAATACATGAATGCTTGTAAAACATTACCTATTTCAAATGTTATTGCATATTGCCGCTACATGAAAAGTAATTTGAAGGGGATATTTTTTTTAAATATTTCGCTTTTCCACCCACAAGGCAAAAATAGGGACTTTTCTCATTGGTTCCCAAGGTTCAGTGAATTTTGATGTTATGAATAAATAATTAAATTCCCAGAATAATTACAGAGAAAGCATTATGACTGATCTGCAAATGTCAACATAAAGCCATTGTAATGATAGAATCTGTCTTTTATGGACCTATGCATATCTTGTTTGTTCCCTGTTCAATATTTACTTCTAGGAAAAGTACATGTACATCAACAATTTTCCATGCTTCTTTAATTCTGTCTGTACTATCTTTGTTGATTGGATCTAGAAGAAGCCTAAAAGTCACCAACTATGAATGAATTTGTTGTTTAACACATTACCACACAATTCCTACTTTTGACGACTATGAGAAAGAAGCCTTTAGAAAACATTGTCATCTTGGATTAGCCTGCGCAGTCCGCGCAAGCTATTCCGAGATGGCACTTTACGACTGTATTAGATATTGTGCTACACTGTACTTGTGCAAAAGAGAAAATAGCATGAAAACATAAAGTGCCATCTCAGATCAGACTGCGCAGGCAGATCCGTTAAGAAACTTTACGCAAATGTCTGAATGCCCCTTTTCGCATGTTGCAGGAAATATATGAATGCATTAATGTTTAGTCATTAATACAAGGGAAACTTGGCCACAAAAGAAGAAAGTGATCTTTGGAATTTTAGATACAATGTCCACTTAAGTCATGTGCTGAAGGTGCTAAGGGGAATAATTGTGGGTTACTAAAGAGAATCAATGATATTTAAAGGCCCACTACCAGCTTAACATAGACAATGCTGGTATCAAATTTTGTTGAAATCCTATGAAGCAAATTAAAAGTATGGAAATTAGTGTGAAGATAACAGTCTGTTAATGTGTTGCAGGTTTTAGTCTTAGTTGCTTGCTGAAAATTGAATTCTAGAAACTTGGTTGAAAGTTGACAGGTGACTCTTTTTATTTCCCCGCAAAACGAATGTTTTGGGGGGTATTCTGGAATCAGCCTGTCTGTCCATGTGTCCGTCTGTGTGTAAGTCTGTCTAGTAATTTTGTGCCGCAAACTCCTCCTACAGTTTTCCTTAATTGTATGGAAACTTTGCACATATACTGATCATACATTGAAGATTTGCAAGACGCAATTTTCAAGTGTCAACTTTTCCTGGTTGAGGAATTATCTGCCCTTGAACTTGACACCTTTTTCTGTCAAAGGGCTAGCAGGGCTATTAAGTCACATTCAGTGACAGCTCTAGTTTTTTTTTACTTTTTGTATGGTTTTAAATTGTACTGCCAGTGACTAACAATTAGACCCACCATATAGTTAATGATTGTCATCCTCACCATAATTTCCATAGTTAGAAATAGTATAATCTAAACCTAAATGTGCTTTATCACCCATTTTTGGCAACTGCTATGCCTCAAACAGATGAAAAAATAATGTCAATGATTGAATTCTGTTAGTGCTGTATGGTTCTAGTCTCTCGGCACTGTCAGGGCTTTGATTTTTCATACAGTAGGACATTTTTCTCTGTATATTTTCAGTCTGGTTGGAGTATATCAATGGAGTTAGTGATAGGTCCAGATGTTGGCATCAGCTATCTCACAGAGAAGGCCTCCACTGTAAGTATTTACTGTACTTGATTACCTAATAACCACACATTCCTTATTTTCAAGCACCCTGACATAAAACTCTATTGAAATCAAAGTGTTGAGAACACTGAAGTGGTATTTGTCAAGGAAGCCTTTGTGTGGGATTAATAATATGAAAGAAAAAGAGTAATATTATCATTCAAATATTGGCCTGAAAGTCAAGCTACAAAGCAAATGAATACCTTTTTAGCTCACCTGAGCACAATGTGCTCAAGGGGAGCTTTTAGGATCACCCGGTGTGCGTCAGTGCGTCGTGCCTCGTCAACAATTCTTCAAACATCAACTCCTCCTAAACTGCTGGGCCAATTTGGACCAAACTTGGCTGGAATGTTCCTTGGGAGGTCCTCTTTAAAAATTGTTCACAGATTTTGATTCCGTCAAAAACTCTGGTTGCCATGGCAACGAAATGGAATTTTTTAGGAAATTCTTTAAAAATCTTCCTTTCTAAAACCGCTGGCCAGATTTTAAAATAATTTCACAGAGATGTTCCTTGGGTGACCCTTTTCAAAATTTGTTCGCGAAATTTTGATCCGTCCAGAAACATGGCTCTGGTGAATGGGGGCTTCTTGCACTATACGGAAATGAAGAAATTCTTAGAAATTCTTCTTCTCAGAAACCGCTGGCCAGATTTTAAAATAATTTCACAGAGTTGTTTGTTGGGTGACCCTTTCCAAAAATTGTTGGCGAAATTTTGATCTGTCAAGAAACATGGCTCTGGTGAATGGGGGCTTCTTGCACTATACAGAAATGATGAAATTCTTAAAAATTCTTCTTCTCTGAAACCGCTGGTCAGATTTTAAAATAATTTCACAGTGATGTTCCGTGGATGACCCTTTTCAAAAATTGTTCGCGAAATTTTGATCTGTCAAGAAACATGGCTCTGGTGAATGGGGGCTTCTTGCACTATACAGAAATGAAGAAATTCTTAGAAATTCTTCTTCTCAGAAACCGTTGGCCAGATTTTAAAATAATTTCACAGAGATGTTCCTTGGATGACCCTTTTAAAAAATTGTTCACGAAATTTTGATCCGTCAAGAAACATGGCTCTGGTGAATGGGGGCTTCTTGCACTATACAGAAATGAAGAAATTCTTTAAAATTCTTTTTCTCTGAAACCGCTGGTCAGATTTGGAAATAGTTTCACAGAGATGTTCCTTGGATAACCCTTTCCAAAAACTGTTCGTGAAATTTTGATAGGTCAAGAAACCTGGCTCTGGGGAATGGGAGCTACTTGCGCTATAGGGAAATGAAGAAATTCTTAAAAATTCTTCTTCTCTCGAATGGCTGGTCAGATTTTGAAATAATTTCACAGAGATGTTGCTTGGGTGACCCTTTTCAAAAATTGTTCGTGAAATTTTGATTCATCAAGAAACATGGCTCTTGTGAATGGGGGCTACTTGCACTATAGGGCAATGAAGAAATTCTTAAAAATTATTCTTCTCTGAAATGGCTTGTCAGATTTTGGAAAATTTTCACAGATATTCCTTGGGTGACCCTTTTCAAAATTTGTTCGTAAAAGTTTGATTCGTCGAGAAACATGGCTCTGGTGAATGGGGGCTACTTTCACTACATGTATATGGAAATGAAGAAATTCTTGAAAATTCTTCTTCTCTGAAGCTGGTCAGATTTTGAAAGGACTTTTACTGGTGACTTTTTAAAAACTGCTTGTCAAAATGATGATTTTGTTTCCAGTGTTTCAATACCTTAAAAAAAAAAAAAGGCTATGGTCCTCTCAAAAATTCAGGTGAGCTATCCAGGGCCGTTTTGGCCCTCTTGTTTGGTTGAAGGGAGAGTACTCACACCAAAGATCATGAGGAGTCGGGAGTATTGTCTCTTGACAGTAGGGTGCATGATGGATACAGAGAGAAACCATGTTAAAAATATCAAATGAAATTAAGTTTGCACCTGTTTTGTATGATAATGATAATACCAATTTTGTACGATTGAGCCAACAGAAAGCTATTAATGAGTGAAGCTAATTACAATTAAAAATTAGTATTTCCACGATAGATGGTCTAACCCAGAGTATTTTAACATGCCATTTCCAATTACATAAGTGATTGGTACCGAAAAATTCATTTGCCAGAGAAAAATTGTGTTTAATTAGGTTTATTTCCTTCAACTTTGCACAAAATACAATACATGGTCTTCAAATTTCAATATTGAATTCATAGTGGTATTGTCTATGACAAATACCACAGAAATTGTCATCTTGGCGAGCCAAGGTTATGATCACTACATGGATCTTACCTTGACTGATTGAGCCTGATTTCGAGATTCCTGCGATGCGCCCTCTATTGGATGCTGGTTATTATGCCCCCTTTACACCATATTTCTAAAAGCCAACGAAATATCATTTTACAAACCGCTTACGAATGAAGCGATAAGCAGACATCAATGTGGGTTTCCATGTTTACCTTCTATTCGAAAGGTAGCGACCTTGTTTTATTTTTTATCAAAGATGAAATGCTACAAGCGATTTCATTCATTGCAGTTAGAGCTGGCTGCATCCAATGAAAAAGCATATCGGGGGAAAATGTAAAAATCAAGCTTCTAGGTGTGACTCACTGACCTTTTATGGACAGTGGAGATCAAGATCAGACTGCACAGAACCAAAACACTCAAATTATTGGGAAAGCCAAGAATATTCAACTCTTTCCCAAATGACAAAATGCTGAATGCCCAATAAGGGAGTCTACATTTTTGTCATTTAGTAAAGGGTTGAACATTTTTGGCTTTCCCCATGATTTGAATGTCTTGGTGATGGACAATTGGTGGGCATGAATACCAGTATCGGATTGTATATATTTAGTCATAAAAGTCTTGTGGACCCCCCACCCCCCTTTTGTACATTTATTCATTTATTTCTTGACTGGATTGTAAGATAATAGAATAAGAGTAGAGAATTGCATGATTCATACATCAATAAACCAATCTTGTGAGTAAAACATGAACTGTGATAAGGTTCTTGCTGGCATCATGGTATTTAAAAATCTTGCATACAAGTACAGTGTACAAATTAACTGAAATAGATGACATTTTAAGTATGGTCAAAACTGAAAAAGAAGATCAAAACGAAGCTTCTGATAAATTTTAAAGTGAAAAAAAGAGACTTGGCAAACACAAACAGTCATATTCCGAACTTAAGCCTATAACTTGGATTGCAGCTTGCACTCAGTCTTCATTTCATACCCCTGAGAAGGGGGTTGAAATTGCACTAACAGCAATTGCTACCATTCTTTGTGCTATGCTTTTTCCATATCCTGTAAAACCTCTGGAAAAGGATCCCTGTTTCATCAGGCAGCCCAAAATGTCACTTACATGTTTGAAGGGTGTGAGATATATATCTTGGTTTAAGCCCAGCCAGGTGGTCATGCAAGTTACAGACTTGAAACCAAGGAGTGATTATTCAATACCCAGCTAATTTTTGTCTAAGGATTGATGATTGGCACTTGGAAAAAATACTACTACCGGGTATACTCATGAATCGGCCATGCAAGTAGCATGGCAAGACTGTTGTGTGAAAACCATTGAGAACACAGAATTTTCATTTTTGCACTTTTACTTAATGATTTTATTTTAATGAAATGGCTCTATTTAACAGACTGACACCAGTCTAGTTCTGACTGTGCTATCTAGGCTTCAGATATTTCTGTTTACTTTGGAATAAGAAATAAGATCTACCTTTGCTTCCAGAAGCAGGTTGCTGTAGATTTTATCTATAATTAAAGCCAAAGAAGAATCTTGGCATGAGGAAATATCTCTAAGTGATAAGAATATTAATCTTTGATTCACCTTTTACCCTTTTGAGTTCCTTCCCTAACCATAGCTGCTTTTTATAGCCATTCTAAATCAAGATTGGATTGCACTCTGATAGGAAGTACAGTCTGATGTTCAATCTACACTAGCTGCTTTGCTGAGACACCCTGGCATGGTATTGTCTTGGAATGCCAGTTATTTGTGTCTTTTTGCTAGTTGAAAAGTATGATTTTCTTTAACTTGGCTCCCTTATTGCTTACCTATTGCCATGTATAGCCCCATCTAATCTCAAGGTGTTCAAAAGCTTTCTACCTCAGGGTCCTTTAACTCTTCACCACACACTCCCGACTTTTAACGACCTTGAAAAGGGAAGCCTTTGGAAACATTGAGGGAAAAGGAGAAAATGCTGGTAAGCAGCATTTTCTCCTTTTCCACAGTGTTTTCTACCCTTCCAAATGAAATTTCCATGTTTGATTCATGTTTATTTTGTCGTCTGCAAATGCTTTCAGTTTGGACTGGTCCAAAAATTTGTCGTTTGGAAATGAGTTAAACAAGTCATGATATAGTAATGAATAAATAGTTATCTGCTGTAATTTTGTTACAGGAAGTATGGTCGGTCAAAGAGTTGGAAATCTTGATGACTTCAAGTCTGACAACATGTTTGCGAGACAGAATATGTTTTCTATGTATCGGATGTAACAAGCATATTCTCAATATTTAACTCATGTGACCACAATGTGCTGAAATTCAGCTTTCATGGCCATGCTGTGTCTATCATAGGTCATCCAGGAGCTAACCCATTCCTTGTTTGCACTCTAGGGGCAACATTTCTCTACTGGTATCAAATTTTTATCCTACTGTTTTCAGCCTACTCATATGGCAGACTTCTCTCAAGTCCAGTCCATACACACCTTACAGTTGGACGACGGGAAAGGGGTTCTTCAGCTCCGAATAGCTGGTGCTCAAGAAGCCCTGACAATTACCTGTGCATCTCTGGGTGAGGCTGAAGACATGGCAGATCTCATAGACGGTTATTGTAGACTGGTACATGATTGTCAAGGCTCATTTTGGACCAAAAAAGGTAATTATATGTAAGCTAGTCTGCTGTAATGTGGGTTTAGAAGAGCTACTGAAATCTCTTAACTCATTACCAAATGACAAAATTTTTTACCAGTCCAAATTGAAAGCATTTGCAGACGACAAAATAAATGTGTATCAAACTTTGAAATTTGATTTGGAAAGGGTCGAAAACATTGTGGGAAAAGGAGAAAATGCTGGTTACCAACATTTTCTCCTTTTCCAACAATGTTTTCAAAGGCTTTCTTTCTCAGGGTCGTTAAAAGTTGGGATTGTCTGGTAAAGAGTTAACTGCTAAAACTGATTTATTTTCTGCCACAATGAATCCTTTGCTGAACAACCACATGTTTTAAACACCCGGTAGAAAGGGGTATTGAAAGTATTTTGAGATAAGGAGAAAATGCTGGTTACCAGTTTTATTGATTTTTCTGTTTTTTTTTTTTAAACTGTCAAATGCAGTATGCAAATTTATTTAAAACCTGTAGCAAAATGGGTTAAATAGCAAGGTTGTAAAAAAGGAAGTAGTTCCTCTAGGGGACCTAGATGTAAAACTATTAGATCACTTAATTAACTTATTTATAACAAGACAAAATTTTAGACTTGTCAAAATTCCAAACAGTTGCAGACAACAAATCAAAGGCCAGTGAAATGATGAAATTTACCTACAATTGATAAGAAAAGAAACATTTTCTCCTATTGTCCCAGTGTTTTCAAAAGGCATCTTCCTCAGGGTCATCAAAACATGGGATTGCATGAAGCGTTAAATGAAAGAAATTTATTCAGAAATCAAAATACCCTTAAATATTTCAGCATCAAAGCTTTTGTGTACGAATTCTAAAACTAAATTTTTCTTGTGTACTATGCTGCAGAAACTCTAAAAACTTCCCTTAGCCATGGACTTTGCCATTAGTATTTAGAAAACACTTGAGTTCTAAGCCCTAAACTACCAAAACGGTTACCAGATAACAAAACTTTAGATTTGTACATATTGAAACCATTAGCAGGTGACAAAGTAAAATATGGCACAAATTATGGAACTCACCATAGAAGGGGCAGAAAAGAGTGTGAGAGAAAGAGAAAATGTTGGGTGTGTTGTGGAAAAATACATTTTCTCTTTGTCAGAAAAATGGTTTTAACTCTTTACCAAACAACAAAATTTTAGATTTGACCAAATTGAAAGCATTTGCAGACAAAATAAATGTGACTAAAAAGTTAAAATTTGTTTTAGGAAGGAAAGAAAACATTTTGGGAAAAGGAGAAAATGCCAGTAACCAGCATTTTCTCTTTTTCCCATAATGTTTTCAAAAGGCCTCTTTCACAGAGGTGTTAAAAGTCGGGATTGTGTGGTAATAGGTTAACAGATTTAGAGACATTAAATTCAACTCCACCTTTTATGAGCTGTCTGCAAATAGTCTAAAATGTTGTAAGACAAAGAATCAGATATATTTGTAAGTAAGAACTTTTCATGAAAATATTTACATTAGGGTATACGATCATGTAGTGCTGTTAATAACCAGCAGAACAAACAGTATATACATAATATCTGTAAAAATGTTTTGCTTTAATAATAGCCATATTTCGCTTCATTATAACTGTTTATATTTGTATCTCACCTATTTAATCACCAAACATGTTTGCTGTTTTCTTAATGCAAGCTTCTGCTGATGCTAAAAGTACAGAAAAGTTGCTAGCTGATGCCAAAGGTTTGTGGTCCAAGCATGTTAAGGCACTCCAACGTATTTCATGTATCGTTTTGATGTGCATGATTATTACCTATTTCTTTGATGCAAAAATATTCACAGATTTTTAGTGTGGCCATTTTTGATGAAGACATCAAAGTATTGTCTAAGTCCTGTCATTGTATGCATCCAGAAAAAGTGACATTTTTTCCAGGTTCTGTCATGGAAGTTATTTTAGTATGGAACTTTGTTAGTTAAGTATCAGATGGAGTACACACAGATGAAGGACAAATAAGGCTCAAAATATTTTATACAACAGTTTTACTTCATTTTTAAAGAATTTTCTCTAGAATTTGTGCAGTACTTCATACATTGCTAAATCAAGGCTCTTTTTCCTAGTTAATTTGTCAGTTAATGTGGCTATGAGATCAGTACCATGCAATGATCTACTATTTGGGCTGCGGCCATCACACATCACATATATGATTCAGACAATACTGTACTTTCAGAGGTGTAGAAAACACATTGACAGACCAGAGCATTGCACGACATTGCTCTTTTTGCAAGCTTCAAAGACTTTCACACGTGTTAGTTTAAAGAATGACAAGTTCACCCTTTCTTAACCCTTTCCCAAACAAGACCTGGTTTTTACGTGTCTGCAGTTAAAGTCTGTTGGAAACACTGTGACGAGCAATTTCTCCTTTTCCCACAGTGTTTTCTACCCTTCTGAGAACTTTCTGCCATTTTCTCCAAATCTAAAGTTGTCGCCTGCAAACTCTTTCTTTTAGGAAGAGTCCAAAATTTGTCGTTTGGGAAAGGGTTAAGTTACTTTTGATCCAATTTTATGTGAGCTAAAGATGAAAAAAGGAAATAGAATCGTTTTTTCAAAAGCAGGTAGCAAATGTGACATGGATTAGGAGCAAAGCTTCAACTGTTTATTTTGTATGGAATATCATGGGTGTCTTGCTTGTTCTATAGTAGGGTTTGAGGCTTATTTTTGCATCAGAGAAAGTAATTACATTAGACTTTGAGAACCCTACTTTTCTTGATTGTTTTGCATGAAAAACAACTCTTTTTGTTTCACATTTTATATTTTGTAATTACATTCACATTTCCTAACAGAGACTTTTCCCTTCCTAAACACAGTCCTGTTTTAATAAACCTGACCAGGAAAGCTTTTGAAAACATGTTTAGGGAAAAAAATGCTGGTAACCAACACACTGTCCTATTCCCTTGATGTTTTCCACTGTTTCACAAACGGGTCCCAGTATTTCCTCAAAATTTGATGTCTGTAAATGTTTCAATATAGACTATTTAATGTTGTCATCAGGTACAGAGTGGGCATAAAGAAAATAATTATTTGAACATTTGCAATCATGTAAAAGTAACCAAGTCTTTTATGCAACTGAGGATTTTGAAATACCAGGCAAATGGAGAAAGTGCTCTTAATGAGCAATTTCTCTATTTATCAAAGTGTTTTTCTTTTAATAGTTTTAATATATGACATGCAGAGCCCGAGATAGAGGGAGTTATTTTTTATTTCATAATTGAAAATATTGGTTATTCTCCACTGAACCCTATTCTATGGGTACTGATTAGAATCGTTTCATGGAGACAATTCTACTTAGTACCTTCAACAAAGCGTTTGGAAGGAAAAAAACCAATGTAGAATGCCATCACTCTTATCTGGATCTCTGTTGAAGTAAGATACGTTCTGACGATGGCAGAAGTAAAGAATTTGTTGTCGGTAATTGGGTATGAGACCTTGGCTTTACTGCTAACAAACACAGGTGCCTGACATGTCTGGTATCATACCATCCCTCTAAATAGATATAATAAAACGGCAACATTTTGCAGAAACTGGGCATGAGACTTTGCCTTTAATTTAAGATCATTTTAGATTTAAAGAAATGTTTTGTCCAGGAAGAATAATCATTTAAGCGCTGACCAAGTCAGGTCATTCAATCTTTTGCCTTCATTTGACTTTTCAGTCAATCATCATTTGAGGACAGTGTCAGGTTGGAGAAACTTCTCGTTGCAAACCTTGTCTTTATTATATCTATATAGAGGGATGGTATGATACCAGACATACTAGGCACCTGTGCTTACAAACGACAAAGTTATAGGCTTTTTTTTTGTTCAGTAAAGACTTAACCCATTTCCAAACTATTTTAAGTTTTCATGACCTTTGGAAAGACGGCTTTTGAAAACATTCAGGGAAAGAGGAAAATGCTGGTAACCAGCGTTTTCTCTTTTTCCAACAATGTTTTCTATCCTCTCAGAGACCTAAAGCTCATTAAATTTTGTACCATTTCCACCAATTTTGAATTTGTCGTCTATGGTTACTCTCAGTTTTGGAAGAATCTAAAATCTATCATTTGGGAAAGGGTTAAAACAATATTGTCTTCACTCCCTTACCATCACTGTAGTTACATGTATTTCACTCTGTAGTGCATGTTTTACCTAGCACTGTCTCTTTATTTGTATTTGAAGGACAGAAAACATTGTGGAAAAAGGGAAAAATGCAGGATAGTACTATTGATTGTTTTAGGTCAGATAATTTCATGAATGTTCTGCATTCTGTGGTCTCTAATTTCTTCAAATGAAATATACAGTTCAGCTCAGTGTACCAACAAGATCACACTGCATGTGAAGTACAGTTTGATCTTAATCTAAACTGTCCGCAGTAATGAACAAGTTTGTGTGATGTATCTAAGACAAGGTATTGCTTGTGCTTTCGATTCTAGTTTTGTCCAAAAATACCTTTGAAATTGAAAAAAAAATGTTTATTATTCTTACGGCTTGAAAGATTCACTTCATTTATTTAGCAGATAAGGGTTATTGATTATGATGGATCATTTTTAAGATCAGATTGAGTCCCTTGGTTTTAGGGTCCCTGTCTGCAAAGGCAGAAAATATTGCAGAAGTCATAGAGGGGTCAATTATTGAAAGGTATGACTTGATAATACATGTACCTATTTAAAAAATGTTATATGGAAGAAAGTACATGTAATGTGGACAGTGTCCAGCCTTTAAGGTGATATTTTTAATAAGATATGATTCTTTTATCTTTCTTCATGCAGTTGTTTTTACCCAAACAGAACCCAAATTCCCAGTAGTTCCTTATAGTTGGTATGACTTTGGTAAGGCACAGTGAAAAGTTGTTGATTGCTTGATTGTCCATCTCACAACAGCAAGCCAGCTGATTTGGTGTTGGGATATGTCAGAGTTCATGTGTTGAAAGATAACCAAATCTTTACCAAAAAAGAAAAATCTAGACCTGTCCAAATTGAAAGTATAAGCTGAAGAAAAATTTAAAAGTAATTCAGATAATTATTCCTCTGTCTTTGAAATGGTAAGAAAACATTGTGGGAAAAGGAGAAAATACCACTTACTAGCATTTTCTTTTTTTCCCACAATGTTTACAACATCTGTCTTCCTGAGAATCTTTAATACGCATGACTGTTTGGTAAAGAGTTAAGTCTCTAACCAGTCCCAAGTCAAAGTAAAAGTAGACAAAAAATATGAATGTGAATCAAAAAAAGAAATTTTAGGGTGATGGGTTGAAATTAGTGTGGGGAAAAAGGAGAATATGCTGATAACTAGGATTTTCTTCTATTCTAAATTTTTCATTTTCGAAAAGGTTTGCTTCAAGCTTATTTAACCCTTTACCACCCTGACGACTTTGAGCACCCTTGAGGAAAAAGCCTTTCGAAAATTTTGCAGGAACAGGAGAAAATGCTGGTAACCAGCATTTTCATCTTTCCCCACAAAGTTTTCTACCTTATTAAAGCAAAATTGCACCATTTGAGCCACGTTGAAATTGTTGTTTACAAATGCTTTCAATTTGGATAGGTCTAAAATTTAGCTGTGTGGTAACAGGTGATTGTTGGTACAGGGTTAACATTTTCTTGGGTATTTTTTCTTCACTTGGGGGAATATTTTTTACGGCTCTCTTTTGAAAGGAAGCCAATTGTAAAATAAAGGTGCTGAGCTCAGTAGAGTACAGGACTTGAGACCAAGGGGTCACTTGGTCAAATCTCCAGCTTAGCCAGGTTGTTTCTGGGGATTGGTTATAGTCATTGTGACAAGATTTATTCCCCTCTCATCAGTGATCATTCTTTTGCTGATGGTTATTTGGGGAACCAGCCAGTGGTTTGGGTAGAAAATAGGTACAGTACTGGTTAAAGAGAACTTAACTCATTACCAAACGACAAAATTTTAGGTTTGTCCAAATCGAAAGCATTTTGCAGATGACAAAATAAAGGTGACTGAAAATTTGAAATTTATTTTGTGAAGGGCAGAAAACATTGTGGGAAAAGGAGAAATGTGGGAAAAGGAGAAAATGCTGGTTACCAGCTTTTTCTCCTTTTCCCACAATGTTATATGAAGGCTTCTTTCTCAGGGTTGTCAAAAGTAGGGATTGGGTGGCAATAGGTTAAGAAAATACATGTATATATGTGTAACTAAGTAATGAAAAGTGGTGTTTGTCTGTCAAAATTAATGGTTTCTACCTTTCTGCTTTGAGTTCTTGTGGCTATACATGTATATTGCTTTTTAATAGAGTTCATGTGATTGCCATTTTATTTTTTTTCTAAATTTTGGAAAGATCCAAATGCAAATTATTTACAGAGGGTAAATTGAACGAGGCTCAAATCTTGGGTTCATCTTTGAAAAAATAAAAACTACCGTGGGCAAAGGAGTATCTGCTTATTGCAACCATTTTCTCCTTTTCCCAAGACATTTTTAAAAGCTTTCATTCTCACGGTCATAAATTCAGAGTTGAGTGGTATAAAGTTAAATATTTTCCATAGAAAATTTAACAAAGACTTTTGAAAGGCAGATGTGTGTTTGTATTGTCAAAGGATTTTGATTACCGTCACTTATTTTTACCTTTATTATACTCCTGCAAAACAAATGTTTTCGGGGGTATAATGGAATCAGCCTGTCTATCCGTCCATGTGTCCATCTGTGTACTAAACACTTTAAAAGTGCTGGCGGGGGTATAAATTCACATTGAGTGACAGCTCTAGTTTAGGCTGTACACTGAAACTTTTTTGATGAAGAGAGTCTAACAGTTGAACTCCTACATTGCAGCATTACTATGTGCTGAATAAACAAAGCTGACATTCTGCACCACAGATGCAGAATTTGCAGTTTCAACTTCAAGGCTGTTTTTGTCGGAATATCTGAGAATGTATTGAACAAAGCAAATCGATGATCACACTTATGTTGGCAACTGAACAGCGGTTGGAGGGTTAACTCAAAAATGACAAAATTTTAGATTGGCCAAAACTGAAAAGCACTTTCAGAAGACGAAATAAACCTAACTTAAAAAATTGGAATTTGTATCCAGCAAGGTAGAAAACATTGTGGGAAAAAGAGAAAATACTGGTTACCAGCATTTTCTCTTTTTTTCCACAATGGTATCAAAGGTTTGTATCTCAGGTTCGTAAAAACTGGAGGTTGTTTGGTAACTTATGTAATCCAGAACCATGGTTAGAAAAAAGGAGTTTTAACCATTAGAAAACATCCTGATAAAATTCAGAATTGTCATGATAAATAGGTTTTTACTTTTTAGAAACACGAAACCTCAGTCAGGAGAAAAATGTGGCAAAAGATGAAACTTGAGTTACTATGTGCTATATCTGCACAGTATAAGCATTTCTTTTTTTTTTTTGAATGAGTCTTCTGTAATATGTATAAAAACATGTGTTTGAGGTTATGACATAATGATTTGTTCCTGAAAAGAGGTAATTATTATCTCCCTTTGTAATGAGAATTATAGTGCTCTTAGATTTTTGTAATGAGAATTATAGTGCTTTTAGATTTGTAAATGATAATTCTGAGAAGGGAAAAGAAGAGAAACTGGCTCAATTAAGTAGTAAAATAATACTCTATTGATTATAGCCAATTACTTCAGGGTAATATTATTGTGGAAATACCTGTTTTTCATTCTGGTTCTTCTATCTGAATGTTAATTATCCCTATTTTACAAGGGTGTTTTCAAAGTATTCTGCTGCCATGTTGTATTAAAAGTTAAAGAACTAATATAAGATCTTTATACTTTTCCAGATGAAACAGTTCCACCTTCACCAAAAATAAGGTAGGTATTTGCATAATTTAGCCTTTGTTCTTATACAGGACTGAATGTTGCAGTACTCTGCTTTCAACAGTGTTTTAGTCATATTTCAGTCATATTTCCATAATGTAACTTTTTTCCTTATACAAGATTGAATATTGCATTAATGTGCTTTCAACAGTATTTCAATCATATTTCCATTATGTATCTTTTGTCCTTCTTCTGGGTTAAATGATGCATTGTTATGCTTTCAACAGTGTTTCAGTCATATTTCCATAATGTAACTTTTATCCTTGTACAGAATTGAATATTGCATAATCCAGGATTTCCTGAGTGCAGGTTTAATGCCTGAAGTCCCTACCAAACAAAAAAATAGGACTTGTCCAAGTTCAGAGCACTTGTGGACGACAAAATAAAAACTGATTTATGTATTTGCAGTGTAGAAAACATTGGGGGAAAGGAGAAAATGCTCAGGTCACCAGCATTTTCTCTTCTCCTAAGTGTTTTCAAAAACCTTAGTTCCATGAGTTGTTGAATTCAGGATTGGATATTAATGGTTATTTACTTCAGACCTTTGTGACATACAGATGCCTTTGAAGTAGAGAGCTTTATAGAATCTGCCACAAATATTCTGTGTGTAAAGAGGCATTGTGTGCCATAGAAAAATGTGATTATAGCTTTGGCAATCCCATGGTTGAATAGATCTAGGGAGAGCAGTTTGACTACTTTGCAATTTAGACACTAATGATCACATTTGAAAATTACAGCAATTTTTAAAAAATTTCTGTCTTAGATGCCTCAAAAAATACACTAACTAGTTACCAAATATCAAAATTTTAGGCTGGGCCAAAAAATTTCCAGACAAAAATTAGATACAGCATGGGTGATTGGAATTGTCTGAACTCTTTACCAAATTTTAAGACTCATTCAAATAGAAAGAGTTTGCAGATGACATGTAAAGATATGCTGAAGTGGTGGAATATGTGAAGGAGAACAAAGCATTGTAGGAAAAGGAGGAAATACTGGTGTTATACTGCATAATTCAATGTTTTATATTTGCATTATGTTTTGTTTTCTAGCACCTCAAAGAAAGACGGCAAAAACAGATTAGAAGAACCACTGTCTCCAAATGAAAGTAAGTTTAGATAAATACTTTTGTTTACATTTCGTTATATAGTGTCCCCCTGTTCGCATGATTTTTGAATTATGGACTGGACATATTTGATAAATTACTGTTGTAGCTACATCTGATCTTAAACTCTTTCAATGCCAAATACACAGAATAGACTATTTTTTGACGGCTTAAAATCAAATGCACTAAAACTAAGAATTTTTTTTTGCGTACAGGCTTGACTTCAAAAGAGGATGGTATAGATCTAGAACCAGACTGTACATTTTTTGCAGTCTGGTCATGACATTCCTCCCCTGCAAGAGCCCCTGTTTATGACTGGTAGTGAAAGGGATTTAAAAAAAAAAGGATTAGAGAGAAATTAGTGATACACAGCATTTTGCAGTTCTGTCCCAATTATATTTTTTATGGTTATTAAGAATTTCTTATTATTATCTCTTATACATGTTCAATAAGGGAAGTGTAATTTGGTTTCTAGTAATAGAGTAAATTGACATTAGACCGCACAGAATATATCCACTATATCCATTCTGTCCAGTGTACTAAGGGAATATTTCCGAAAAGAAAAACTACTAATTTCCTATGTATAGGTTTTACCTTCTTGCAAAAAAAGTGGATTCTTGTATTGTGCAGGTGTCTGATTTGAAACTCAGAA
This sequence comes from Tridacna crocea, assembly GCA_943736015.1. Lineage (NCBI taxonomy): Eukaryota > Metazoa > Mollusca > Bivalvia > Cardiida > Cardiidae > Tridacna > Tridacna crocea. Next base: position 31,184,452 of record OX031059.1, on the reverse strand, counting down.
GTCTGGGTTTGAACCTTCTTTAACTCCTTACCAAACAACAAAATTTTAGACTGAACCAAATTGAAAGCATTTTCAGACGACAAAATGAACATGACTAAAGAATTGAAATTTGTTTTAGGAAGGGAAGAAAACATTTCCCACAAAGTTTTCAAAAGGATTCTTTCTTGGGGTTGTTACAAGTCGGGATTGTGTAGTAAAGAGTTAAGCAGCTGCATTTTTTGTTTCATTATCCTTTTGCAAGATTTAGGATGTAAGCTGAGACCATGTCATGTCCCAAATATTGTTGAAATTAACATGGAACAAAATGCAGCTGATCAGCAAAAAAAGCTTCATTGAATTGGCATGGATGAGTGACAAGGAAAAATGAAAGGGGAAAAAAAGAAAAAAACTTTGTTGTCTGGGCTTGTGTTTGTGAGATTGAATTTACTTTGATTTTTTTGTTTATTTGAATTCTTTCTTTGCAATTATTCTTTTTGACTATATTGATACTGGCTGACAGACTTGTATTGGCTTTTTCATCCCTGTAGTAGTACATTGACCTTCCTAAATTTACCAGGAATAATACTGACAAATTTGTATACATGAATTTCAGTGCTCTTGTTAACATCTTAATTATTCACTAGTATGAAATTTTAACAGTTTATTACTTAATCTCATTTTTAGCTCCACTGGCCAAAGGCCAGCAGGCTTATGTCATGGCCCGGTGTCCGTTGTTCGTGCGTCCATCCGTGCCTGCATGCATTAACTTTTATTTCAGACATCTTCTTCTCTGAAACTGCCCATCCAAATTTGATGAAACTTCACAGGAATGATCCTGCCATGGTCCGCTTCAGAATTTCTTGAAAGAATTTGATTCCTTCAAAAATTCTGGTTGCCATGGCAACAAAACTGAACAAAAATTAACATCTTTAAAAATCTTCTTCTCGGAAACCACAAGACCCAGGGCTACTGAATTTGGCCTGTAGCTTTATCTAATGGACCTTTAACAAGTTTCTTCATATTACAGGCCTGGGGTCAAAATTGGCTCCATTACAGGGATCACAATTTTAACATGGGCTTCAAAATATAGTCTCTTCAATTTAAACATTACTCAAGGGAAATAACACTTTTTTTATAAAGGATAAAGTTTGTTACTATTTACCTCCCTTGATTATCAAACTGCAGTGATACATGATTGGAACCTGATATTAAGTTTTTTTTTTTTATTGAAAATATTCTGTTTTGAGGGAGAGTGATTCATATTGATGCTAATAGTTATGCTCACATGAGTGGAATATTCAAAGCAAGGCTTCTGTCATTCAGTTTTTTTCCCCAAGAAATTTAACTTTCATGCCAATGAATTAAGTTATTAATTATTCATTGTTTTCAAAAGCCGTCTTTTTCAGGGTCATAAACACTTCAAATTGTGTGGTAATGGATTAAAAAGCCAGTGGAGCGATACAGGGCCATCACATCACGACTCTCTTGTTTACGATTTGCAAAAGCTGATGAAAATGGCTTTAGAAAATGTTTTGTGAAAAAGAGAAAATGCTCTCATGTCTCATTTCCCAAAATGTTGTCTACACCTTCAGAAACAAATCAAGTTATTTGGTCACATAGAATTTGTCATCTGCAAATCATCTGCAAATGCTGCTATGTTGCTCACATCTACAATTTTGCCATCTGGGAAAGACTTCTCAGAAAAATGCAACACCCACAGGGGAAAAAACAAAATTAGATCAGTTTATTGAAAAGTTGGATGTTTTATCATTTTGGCATCCCCAAAATTTGTAAAATCTTTTTTCTAGAAGTTATTCGCATGAAAAGACCAACAAAAACACCTGGTAAGCTCTTTTCAGTGGAACAGCATAATGATTAATTTCAAAACTTTAACTCTTTACTACACAATCCCCGATTTTTTATGACCCTGAGAAAGAAGCCTTTTGAAAACATTGTGGGAAAAGGAGAAAATGCTGGTAACCAGCATTTTCTCCTTTTACCACAGTGTTTTTTACCCTACCCAAACTAAATTTCAATTTTTCAGTCACATTTATTTTGTCATCTGTAAATGCTTGCAATTTGGACTAGTCAATAATTTTGTCATATGGTAAAGAGTTGAATCTGGATTAGCCATGGCTCTATCAAAGATTGATGGAGCTCCTTGCATAAAAAAATACCATTTAGAAAAGTTTGCAGAACATTCCTTTTTGAACAAGTAAGAGAAGGAAGACCCTTTAAACCACTGCGGGAAAAAGAGAAAACGGTTGTAATGAGGATTTCTACTTTTCCCAAAATGGTTTTACCAACATGTCAGTGATAGTTTTTCTTGATTCAAATTTAATTTGCTGTCTTCAAAATTACTGCTTTCAATTTTGGTGAGTTTATACCTTTGTTAACTGGTACAGAGCAAACATGCTTGAAAGACTTAAGGACAGTGCTAACAGTGTCTCTAAGTAAAACATATTTGACAGTATTGTTCCTGGAAGAACATGTATTTTCCGTGTATATGTGACTATTATGTACACTTTTGTGTTATTGATGTAATTTATTCCTAATGATTATGCATTCAGTATCTCATTACACTCGTTATGAATCTTTTCTGCACAAACCGTACATCAAACTTCAATTTTCTAATCAATGATCTACTTTCATCAGAGCTCCAGATAGAGGGAGTGATTTTGGTTTTAAAATTGATAATGTTATCAATTCTCCACTAAACCCTTTCTTGTGGGTACTCATTAGAATCGTCCCATCGAGACGATTCTAATGAGTACTCCCAACATAGGGTTTCAAGAGGAGATAATTGATTTAGAAAACCATCACTCCCTCTTATATAGAGCTCTGTTTCACACTAAGTTTATTCTGAACTATTAAGGGAAAATTATGAATAACCCTGTAACACACAGTCCCGACTTTAAACAAACCTACGGAAGAAGCCTTTTGAAAATATTGTGGGAAAAGTAGAAAATGCTGGTAACTAGCAATTCTCTCCTTTCTACACAATGTTTTCTACCCTTCTCAAAACAAATTCTAATTCTTTGGTCACTTTAATTTTGTTGTCTGCAAATGCTTTCAATTTGAACCTGTTTAAAATTTTGTCGTTTGGTAAAGAGTTAAATTGAACAGACGGTCCAAGGAAATTTTGTTTTGAGATTTTGTTTATTTTGATGGATAAGTATAGTTACGAAATGCATCTGCATATCAAACTTTTTCATTCTGCAATTTTAACATAATATGATTAACCCTATAGCAAGCAATCCTGAGTTTTATTGACCCCAAAGAACATGACTCTTAAAACCACTGTTGAAAAATGGCAAAAATGCTTGAAACTAGCATTTACTCCTTTTTTTTCCCCAGCAAATCCAAATTCTAAGTTTTGAGTCCCATTCATTTTGCAGTAAGTAGACACTTTTAATTTGAAAATATGTAAATTGCTTCCTGTGCTTTTGAAAAGATTCATAACTATTTCTATGTATTGGAGTAAATTATGGGTGGGGTTGTATTAGTAACTACCAATTTATGACTCTGTATTGTATATGTATACATGTAACATTAATAATAAGATTTTAACCTTCTGTAACGAATCAAATTTCAAAAAAGATTTTGATGGCTAAAAAGGGAAACATTTTCAAAACATGTTTCGTATTATAAAGCATCAGTCACCTTTAAAAAAGAATATTGACTGCTAACACAAATTTTTAATATTTGTGGTCCAGTAGTTTTTCCCCAATTGAAAACACCGCAATTGTAGGTTTAAGCTATATAAGCAGGCTAGACAATTTTTCCAACTAAGTGCTCTTAAAGTTCTGTAAGAAGCCATAGTTTCTTCATGCAGGCTAGAATAATAGAAAGCCAATGATTTATGTTTAGGATGCTGAAAGTGAAGAGAAATTTTAAATTGACACTAAAAATGACCTAGTTCTTTCATATGCTAGATTTTGAGTGTGGAATTTGAAATGGACACTATAATTGTGGTGGTTGACATTTTGTAGGAATTTCGGATTACGCAGAGATAGTTGAAGATGATGGAGATTACAGCTCCCCTGATGGTAACATTCATTTTTATTCACTGAATTTTTTTTTTTTATTTCATACTCTAATCTTTCACACATTAGAAAATTAACTAGAAATAGATTGTTGCTGAAGACTACTGAAACCTTTAATTTACTTTATACTATTTTTTTTAACTTGTATGTAAACTATGAATGCAATGTGAAAAGAGGGGTGATTGCTTGGAACAAGATCTTGCATCTTTCCCATAACATTGTGTTTTCTTATGCAGAAGAGATAGTTTCATGCCAGTTTGTTTGAACATTTTCATTAAATTATTACAGTATGTCTGACATTATCTGTAGAATACTTAAGATTCTGTATAGAAAGAGGAAGTAGTTTGATATGGACAGTCATTCAATGTGTTTTTCTAGACAACTGCTTATTCTAAAATTTTATCCCAATTCAACATTAGCTTAGCCCAAAGCCTATCCAGATAAACAATGGATGAAGCTGTTGTTCAAAGGGTAAAAACCTTTGGATGAGAGGAAAGGAGAAGCAAATAAAATACTAACATAATGATGACATTAACTGAAGTAACCATATGACAAAATATTCTGTATCAATTTTTATTTCATAGAAACAAGTATATGTAATCATATGTATTGTATTCTGACACATTGTGCAAGTTGGGTGTTAGGTTTTTTTCTCTTAAATTTATTGCATCCATTACAATTATTGCCAATTTAAGGTGGCATTTGGTCAGGATTGAAGCTGGCAGGGGACAACTGGTAAGTTGTCACATACAACAAGCGTTTAGTGGTCAAGGTAACCTTGGCCACTTGCTTAACAACAGAACCTGTCCATCTACAGTTTCAAAAACCTTTTTCATTGACACCGTTTGGAAAATGACTGTATGACCAAAATTAACTTAGTCAATTTTCAGACTACAAAGTTTTATAGTTGTATGATTTAAAGCTTTTTTCAGATATTGTAACACCACAAATTCAACATTTTTGATATTTCATATGAAGTATTTTGCAGACAAATTATCAGAGTTCTTTAAAACTAGGCGTATGGTGTCTAAAGAAAACCATATCCTTATAGGACAGGACTGGGTCAACATGGTTTACAAAAGTGTCCCAATCTGAAATAAGGAGTTAGTTGGACCGATGACACATATGTAAAGCATAAGCTTTTTTAATTTTTTTTTATTTTGCTGTGGACTTTAAAGTATGTTTCTCTGAAAACATAATTATGTGCTTTTATTATATCAGGTGAATCAAATAAGCACTGTTGGGTTGTTAATTTACCAAGCTCTGACACTTTTCTTTTTAGTATTATCTGTAATTGATCGTGTTTTTGGACGGTACGTTTATGTTATACTCTTTGAAAAGCTGATCAAAATAACTTTGAAGCCTGCAGTAACTACATACTGTAGTGTGAAGGGTTATTTTTTGTAATAATTGTTGTGGCATACTTCTAGGTCGTAAAAAGAAAGGAAAGAAAAAGAAATGTGAGTTTGCATTGGCATGATCCTAGAGAGTAGTGCTATACAAAGTGAGACAAATGAGCTGTTCCATACTTGCATAATTCAGTACAAATAAACCATTAAGCATTTTGTATGATAAAAATAGCTCAAGGCCCATAATTCTGTATCTTTTATGCTGAATGACACCCATGCTAAACTCCCTTTACTTTGTACATGATGAAACAAAATAAAGACTCATCCATAGTGAGAATTTTGCAGTTAACACATTAACTCTTTACCATATGACAAAATTTAGACTGTTCCAAATTGAAAGCATTAGCAGATGACAAAATTAAAGTGACTCAAAAATTGAAATTTGGTTTGGGAAGGGTAGAAAACATTGTTGGAAAAGGATGATTGTGATTAGGGTCATTTTTTTGTTAGGAAAAAAAAAGCACTTTGAAGCACTGAAGGTACTTGAGATATTTGAAAGTAATTTACTCTTTGAAAAGAGTTTTAATGCATCTGCACAAAGTTTTAACCCTGATCAGCCTACATAGGTTGACTTGGGTGGAAATGTCTTGCTATTGGTGAACTTTCTGAGCGTCGAAGGACCATTGTACCTGATTATTCAGCTGTTTTTTAGACAAAGTGGTTCTATATTATGCAGTGACTTCAATTGTATCATCTATTACAAAAATGCTGTAAAACCCTTTATCCCAGAGTGCTGCTCAAACATAAGGCAGTTCATATATGTAGTTGACTAACCTGAAGCTCACTCTGGTTAACATTAAATACATTTTGACCTGGGCAGCTTTTATCACACTCAGTGTAATAATAGCTTTATCCAAACAAAAAAGAGTAAGAAGGTCATAACTGGAAATGTCTCAAATAACTAGTTTAAACTCTGAACTATAAAAATAATTGTGGGGAATGTGCCATACATTGGCTACTCACATTTACCCCTATCCCCACTCTGTCCAAAAGCCTTCTCTTGTCTGGGGTGAAGGTGAAATTTAAAGAATGATATTTGACAATAAGTTCAATTAAGCAATTTCTCCCTTTGCCACATTTTCACTCATATTTTTGACTACTGGTAATTTATGTGCTGAAATGGACTGATCATGCTGAATTTCTATAATCTATTAGGATAACATTAGTCATCTGCTACAGCTTTGTTTCATGAGGTAAGGAATTTAATCTGATTGCTTTGGTCTATTTTTGAAAATGGAGTAGTCATGCTTCTATCTTTAAGCTTTGTATAGTTTTATCAACCAACACCAGATTCTGGCACTTAAGTTTTAAGAGAAAAACATTGCTAAAATCTAAATGATCTATAAGGTTTTGTGTTCAATTATATGGAGATGGAGCTGTAATTACATGTATGTAACTTGTTAATCATTAAAAAAAAAACCTTCAAAGTTTAAATAAAGTGTGGATGTGGATTTGATGGAATGTAATATATATCTGACCTCTGTATACTATAATGCCTCCCTTTTTAGATTAACATTGCATTGTTAATTGCATTCTGAACATGTAGCCTGAAATGCATGTGTAACACTGTACAATGTATGTATACTTTTGACTTAATATTACCTTGCTATGCAAGAGGAATAATGAATACAAATTGGGAACCCACAGAGTGCTGCTCAGTTTTTATTGCTTTTGTTACCTAGCCTTCCTGCAGCTTTAGAAATCTATTTAAAAAGATTCTGCAGTCTCTGATATCCCCATGCAAATATATCAAATATACCTTTTTGCATGTTGTTTCTGAATCTGATGGTTGTGATATAAATAGCATCTTTATATGTAACATGAAGAATTGAGATCCTCAAGCAGGCACTGGTTTTCCTGTATGGCTCTGAGGTGGAGGTAAAATATTTGCTATACAGAGCCCTGGATTTGATCCTGTATTGAAGGACAGTGATTTCTGGGAAATATCATGAGGCATGACACTTCAAGCCCTGACCTAGATTTGGTAAAGTCAAGGAGACATTGAAATTAATGATCTGTTGCTGTAACATAAGTGGGTTAAAGTTAACAACAGCGCAAACACCTTCAATCAGTCCAGTGACACTGGACTTGTAATTAGAAAAATTGGACTCTCTGGTCAAGTGGGAGAAAGGATTCAAAGGAGCTGAGAATAAACAGTGAATATGTTTTTCTCTAAAATATTGTGAAAGAAATCATTTCTTAGCTGTAACGTATTGATCAAGAGTTTGTATCTATTTTGTTAACCCTTGTGGAAAACAACCCCAGGTATTTTGCTGCCAAATTAAGCAATTTTGAGGGGCAAATTACAGGCAAATTCATTTCGTACCATTTAAAGATCAGGAGATTAAGTTTGATAATGTGTAAACAATGCAGTCGGTCAAAGATCCTGAATTACTGGTTAAAAAAATGTATTTCAAAACTATACTTTCCACATTGCTTTCCTTTTTCCATTCTTGCAAAAGCTGAGTTTGTTGGCTTTTTAAAGATTCAACTTCACTTTACAGTTATGGCCAAGATCTAATATTACATACTGGTCAGTCACATGATTGGATATTTTGTAATATTTTCTGGCTAAATCGGCCTTTAACCTTTTTCCACACAATTCCTACTTTTGACAACCCTGAGAAAGAAGCTGTTGGAAAACATTGTGGAAAAAGGAGGAAATGCTGGTAACCAGCATTTTCGCCTTTTCCCACAAAGTTGTCTACCCGTCTCAAACCATATTTCACTTTTTTCATTCACATTTATTTTGTTGTCTGCAAATGCTTTCAGTTTGGTCCAGTCCAAAAAAATGTTGTTTGGTAAAGAGTTAATATCCAAATTGGGGTCTTTTTTACTGGCTGAAAGTGACAGTACTCATTATTATTGTGAAATTTGTATTCTCAAATTATGACAACTGAACGATTTCATAGCTTTACCATACAAATGCATCTTTTTATGCCCAGGTTTTAAGAGATGCAAAAGGTTGTGGGAAGCTTGTGGGATAAAGGATAAACCAAACAGTCACATGTTTTCATGTCCCTGGAGAGTAAGGGCTTTTGTAAACATTGAAGGAAAAGAGGACAGTGCTGGTCTTTTTTCCACAATGTTTTCTAATTATTCATAGACAAGTTTTATCATTCCTGCCATTGTCAGTTTTTTTGTCCACAAATGGTGACAAATGTGACAATTCTTGAATGTTGACATCTGATAAAGGGATAAGAGATTCATGTCTTTGGTATGAAGGGTAGAGGAAGGAATGAATGAAATGTGTTTTTTTTTTTGTATATAAAGTGTCTGAGTAATTTCTATGACATCATGTTCAATCTTCCAGCCCATGACTATGAAATACAGAGAGAAAGAATACAACTGTTGGAAATACTTGGGAATGGCCAGTTTGGGGATGTACATAAAGGGGTTTATAGAGATAAGGTGAGTTGAAATTTTTTCAGTGGTTCACTGATACAGGTTTTTGTTCGTCCATCCATCCATGCATTTCAACAATTCTGTATAACTTAAGTCTTTACCACACAATCCCGATTTTTAACGACCCTGAGAAATAGGCCTTTTGAAAATATTGTAGGAAAAGGAGAAAATGCTGGTAACCAGCATTTTGTCCTTTTCCCACAATGTTTTCTATCCTGATGGAAACAAATTTCAAATTTTGAGATGCATTTATTTTGACGTCTGCAAGTGCTTTCAATTTGGACCAGTCTTAAATTTTGTCGTTTGGTAAAGAGTTAAACTATTCCTGTAGAGGTGTTTTTCAAGTCCTGTTTATTCTGTATATACAAACTATGGAGAATTTAAGAAGAGGTTGTCTGTTTATTACATAATATAACTATGAATATCTCAGATTTCAACTCTATACCAAACCCATGCTCAAACATTTGTCAACCAGAAGGTATTTGAAGATACTGTGAGAAAGAAGCATTTTCTCCTTTTGTAATGTTTTCCAGCCTTTTAAGGCATGTTCTTTAATTTTGATTGTATTTTGATTTGACATCTGCATATTTTTTTAACTTTTAAGCCCAAAATTTATTTTGGACAGAGTTTATACAGTATCATTTGGAAGCGTTATCTATGTGCCATACAACTATTTGTTGCAAAATGGTTGATTGATTGATTTATTTATTGTATGGTGTTTTACACTTTTCAATATTATCTAGTGTACCTTTTCATACTCTTCTTATTTTCTTTTACCTATACTGGTAGTCTACACATTATTTATTCCAAATCACTGGCTGCTTTCCCATATAAGCATAATCAAAAACAATGGTCATCAGTTAGAAAGGAATGAATCCTGTTGCAGTGACTGTCATCATTCCTTGGAAAGAAATTTGCCGGGCCAGGGATTGAACTGGCAACCTCCTGTTCTTCAATCCTGTATGCTACCAATGAGCTACTGAGGCAAAATGAAAATCTGATCTGATGCATGAGAGTTTATCAATTGCCATCTGAAATAACTTGTAGCTAATGATATTGTTAGTATCTTGTAAAGTATGGAATTTGCATTTAATCCCTATAATTATATCACAATTCCATGTTTTAAGGTTGCAGATGTTAGTCAGTTGAAAACATTGTGAGAAAAGGAGACACTGATGGTAACCATCTTTTCTGCTTCTCCTGAAATACTTTCTATCCTTCAAAGATAAATCCCATCTTTAAAGCCACTATTGATTCGTCTCCAACAAATGCTTTCAGTTTGGATGACTCAAAAAATTTTTTTTTAAAAGAGGTCATACAGATTTATCCCTGTACCAAACAATCCCTGATTTTGATGACTGAGAAAGAAGCATTTCCTCCTTTTCCCAAAATATCTTCTCCATTCCTAGAACAAATTTCAATTTTTGAGTTGCACTAATTTTGTTGTCTGCAGATGCTTTCAGTTTGAACCGTCTAAAATTTTGTCGCTTAATAAAGAGTTAAGCACTACTAGACAATAAGGTAATAAGAAATATTTACTTCGTGTCTAATTTGTTGTCTGCAAAGGTTTTCAACTTAGACAAGTCTAAAAATTTGTCCTGTTCTTAATAGTGGTTTTAACCCGTTCCCAAACGACAAAATTTTAGACTGGTCCAAATTGAAAGCACTTGCAGACGGCAAAATAAATATAACTCAAAAATTGAAACTTGACTTTAGAAGAGTGGAAAACATTGTGGGAAAAGGAGAAAATGCTGGTTACCAGCATTTTCTCCTTTTCCCACAATGTTTCAGAGGGCTTCTTCCTCTGGGTTGTTAAAACCAGGGATTGTTTCGTAAAGGGTTAAATAATGAAATATTTAATTGAATTAATTTTTAACTGTGATTATTACTTTTATTTTGCTCTACAAACTCCAGGATGGTAATGAGGTACCAGTGGCTATTAAAACATGTAAAGAAGATGGTGAGGAGTCCATGACAGAGAAATTCCTCGAGGAGGCCTGTAAGTACAGATCACCCCATCTTTGTGAGCCAAGGTTACGATCACTACATGGATCTTACCTTGGATGATCAAGCCCAATTTCGAGATTCCTGCGATGTGCCCTCTATTGGTTGCTGGTTATTACCCCCTTTACATTATATTTATTTCTGAAAGCCAATGAAATATCGTTTTACAAACTGCTTATGAATACAATTATTCAACATGAAAGATAAGCAGACATCCACATGGGTTTCCATGTTTACCTTCTATTCTATTTTTATCAAAGATGAAATGCTACGAGCGATTTCATTCATTGCAGTTAGAGCTGGCTGCATCCAATGAAAAAGCGTATCGGGGGAATGTAAAATTCAAGCTCAATCCGCCAAGGGCAGAGAAGCGTAGTGAATCGTCAGCCTTGGCTTGCAGAGATGTGATCACCCTTCCAGAAAAAATATTAGTTGCTTTTGTTGGTTGGTTGGTTATAGTGGGGTTTAACGCGACTTTAACAGCTAAGGTCATACCATTGCATTCGGTGACCAACATGTGTTTCCTGGCTTTCTCAAATCTGTACCAACACAACTTTCTTTTCAAAGCCTCTGACTACTTTTCTCACATGCCTCAGCAGAGTTGAAAGGCAAAAATACACTTTAAAGAGAGTTCGCCTCAACTTGGTATCAAACTCGCAACCACTAGGTCATGAGTCTGACATGTTTACCAACGAGCCGCTTTTGTAGACAGGGTAGATTAATGTAGTCTGATCTTACATCTGCATTTTTGACTACTTTGTTCCATGTTCTTGCCAAAACAACCTAAACTCTTAACTCCTTACAACACGATCCCTGGTTTCCACGACTCTGTGAGAGAAGTCTTTTGAAAAGAAAAAAAATGCTTGTGACCAGCATTTTCTCCTTTTCCCATGTCTTCTACCCTTCCCAGAACAAATTCCAATGTTTGAGTCAGCTTAATTTTGTCGTCTGCTAAGGCTTTCAATTTGGAAGATTCTAAAATTTTGTCATCTGGTAAAGAGTTAAATGGGCTATTTCATCAAAATCAGATCTATTTCATTACCTTGGTACTATAGCATGATTGAATGGTGTGTTACTTGGCTTTCAAAAATGGATTAGTTAGATCTAAATCACTGTGACCGCTAACCCTTTTCATGTATGTGCTGGTTTTTACCAGGACAAGGCTTAGGCTCTGAAGTTTCAGCACTCAAAGGATGCATCCTTTACCACACAATCTTGAGTTTAACTCTTTACCACACAACAGATTTTTAGACTGGTCCAAATTGAAAGCATTGGCATACGACAAAATAAGAGTTATTGAAAAATGGAAATTTGATTTGTGAAAGGTAGAAAACACTATGGGAAAAGGAAAAAATGCTGGTTACCAGCATTTGTTCCTTTTTTCCACAATATTTTCAAAAGGCTTATTTCTCGGGGGTTGTTAAAAGTAAGGATTGTGTGGTAAAGTGTTAAGAGACCTTTGGAAGAAGGCCTTAGAAAAGGATAATTTCTTGTAACGTTTACTTTCTTCTTTTGCCAAAATGATTTTACCCTTTTAGCAATAAATTTCAATGTTCGAGGGCTTGTGAATTTATCCTCTACAAATGCATTCAATATAGACATAATTATCAAAAATGTTGTTGTTCGGTAATGAGTTAACTTGTTCCTTCCTATAACAAATTTGTCACAGACAATTTCAAAAGTATCTTTGTGAAATTTGGATAGCTCATTACTAAACCACAAATTTTAGACCTGTCTTAAGTGTTACACACAGAAAACAATTCATAATTATGTTGCTCAAACTATGGAATTTATCTTCCAAAGATTAGAAAACATTGTGGAAAGGGGACTAGCTAGTTACAAGAATTTTCTTCTTTTTAAAATAAGACCCAGATTATTGCATGGCTGCATCTATACTGGAAAGTTTTCTTGTTAAAGGCCCTTTAAATATTGAAACAGGGTGATAACAGAATAAATATAATACAGTACTTTTCATTTAATTAACCAGTACAACAGCCAAATAAACAGATTACTTGGTTATCTAATCCTACACTGCGTCAAATTATTGCTGAAAACAAAATAAACCGGTAATTTAACTGACTTTATGGTTGTTTCTTCACAGATGTAATGCAGCAATTTGATCATCCTCACATCATTAAACTAATTGGTATTTGCTCAGAAACAACACCTGTCTGTATTATAATGGAACTGGCAAAGCATGGAGAGGTAAGTAAAAAAATCAAAAATGCAAACTTGGTCAGATTATTGCCTCTTTATAACTTCCTTAGTTTTCCTTTACCAACAAAATTTTAGACTTATCCAAATTGAAAGCACTTGCAAGTGACAAATATAACTCAAAAGTTGACATTTGTTTCCAGCAGGGTAGAAAACATTGTGGGAAAAGGAGAAATTGCTAGTCACCAGCATTTTCTCCTTTTCCCACAATATTTTCAAGAGGCTTCTGTCTCAAGGTCGTAAACCAGGGATAGTTTGTTGAAGGGAAAACATACTAGTATCTATTTACATTGATTGTAAAACAAGTTCTCACAACTTCCTCTAATCTCCCTCAATTTTCAATTATAACTTCCTGAACTCTACACCACACAAAAAAAAAAACCTCGACTTCTCTTACTCTAAAGCATGTGCAGATGACACTTTGGCTCAAATGATGGAATTTGTCTTTGCTAGGGTAAAAACATTGTAGGAAAGGGAGAAAATGCTCAGTAGCAGCATTTTTCCTTTTCCCACAATGTTTTAAAAAGTGTGCGAAAACAACACAATGCTGGTAACCAGCGTTTTCTCCCTTTCTCACAATGTTTCGTCCCAATCAAAGACAGAAATAATCATTTGAGCAACATTAATTTTGTCATCTGCTTTCAATTTTACCAGCTTTTTCTCCTTTTCCGACAATGTTTTTGAAAGGTTTCTATCTGAGTGTTCTTAAAAACCAAGGGTTGTAGGGGAAAGGGTTAAATGTTTATGAATGTTTTGTAGATGAGGGCCTACTTACAAAACAACAAACACAGACTTGAACTCACTACTTTGATCATGTATGCCTTTCAACTTAGTACAGCTTTATCCTATTTAGAAAGCAAAAAGTTCGTCCATAGGTAAGTTGCTTCTTAGGTATGTCTGTTCTCTGGGTATACTAGACATATTTCCCTACAACTTGGCTTCTTCAATTATGTTTTCAAATGATGTTTTACTTCTTCCAGTCAAAAAGGGAAGAAACATTGTCCTGTGTTGTCCATCGGTCCTTAGCAGGATTTGGTGGTGGATATCATTTGGCATCCATTGGTATTTGATTAATATAACTTGCCAGTCACAGAATTAACTGGTCCACTGTAATACATTTATACAAATTACAAGAAGACTTTGTATTGCTGTTCATCTGATAGTTTACCCTTATAAAGTAAAATGAGTAAGACTTTACATTGCAGCTTCTCTGATAGTTGATACCCGGAAAATAAAAGAAACATCTGATTGTTTATCCCTGTTCAGTAAAAGATTTTATATTGCAGTATATCTGATAGTTTAAACCTGTAAAGTAAAAGAAGATTTCATATTGTAGTTTATCTCTGCACAGTACAAGAAGACTATGTTGGAGTTTATCTGATAGTTTACCCCTGTTCAGTAAATTTAGACTTTATATTGCAGTACATCTGATAGTTCACCCCTGTTCAGTAAAGCAATAACTTGATATTGCAATTTTTCTGATATTTTACCCCAGTTCAGTAAAAAAAGACTTTATATTGTATTTCTCTGATATCTTATCCCTGTTCAGTAAAAGAAGACTTTATATTGCAGTTTATCTGATAGCTTATCCTTGTACAGTAACAGTAGAGTTCACAGACTTTACAATTATCTCTCACTGCAGATCATATCTTTCTTTTGATGATTGTTTTGTGGGAAAGCAGCCAGTGGCTCGAAAAGAATATTGTGCAAAGCACTAGTATAAGAAACTGCAGGAAAGCATGGATAGCTGCACTGGCCACTACAAAGTAACTGAAATAATATTGAACGGGCATTGTACACAAAACAAGAAATCAATCAAAGGCAATTACTGTATGTCTTCATGTCTTCACTAAAATCTTTGAGATCAATTCTCAGAAGAGCTATCACATCAAGACAAATCTAACTAGTTTCCACAATGTAGGCTTTTTAGCAGACATGATATTTTTCTAATCTTGTACCTTTGTTTACAGAGATATAGCAGCTAGAAATGTGTTGGTGGCCGCCCATGACTCAGTCAAGTTAGGAGATTTTGGGTTGTCTAGATGGGTAGAAGAACAGAGCTATTACAAAGGTATGAACTTCATCAATGATATTTTTATATGCTATGAATAGGCCCATTTAACCTTTACCATACAATCTGTTTATAATCACTTTGATGAGAGGGCTTTTGAAAAGATAGTTGAAAAAGGAAAAAAGTTTGTAACTAGCATTTTATTATTTTCCCACAATGTGGGATTTGATTTGATGCAACTACAGAAAAGTTCAGTTGTTGATGTGTCAAATTGAGTGTAGCAAGGCAGCATACATTTAACTTTTTAATGTATTATAACAGAAAAATACTATCAAGTCCATAAATTGCTTGATGCTTTCAACATTGTTTCTGCCTAGCCACTGGAACTGCTAAATCTTCTGTAATTCCTGAATTTCACTAGTATTAATCTCAGCCTATGTGAAGTGCATTATCCAGAGGCTGTCCTTCAGAAATGACAGATAACTAAAACCAGCACCTCTTGATTTCAAATTGTAGGCTTTAACCCATTACCACACAATCCCTACTTTTGATGACCCTGAAAAAGAAGCCTTTTAAAAACATTGCTGGTAATCAGCATTTTCTTCTTTTCCCACCATCTTTTTTACCCTTCACAAAATAAATTTCAAATATTTAGTCACTTTGATTTTGTTGTCTGCAAATGTTTTTGATTTGGACAAGCACCAAATTTTGTCGTTTGGTATTGAGTTAACTCTTTACCAAACAACAAAAAATCAGACTGGTCCAAATTGAAAGAATTTGCAGACAACAAAATAAAAGTGACTGAAAATTTGAAATTTGTATCGAAGAGGAGAGAAAATATTGTGGGAAAAGCAGAAAATGCTGGTTACCAGCATTTATTCCTTTTCCCACAATGTTTTCAAAAGGCTTCTTTCTCAGTGTTGTCAAAAGTGGACATTGTGTGGTAAAGGATTAAACCTTTGCCACATGTTCTAGAGTTTTACTTACCCTGAGCAAGACAGACCTTGAAAACACAGTGGAAAAAGAAGGATATGCTGATAACCAGCAGTTTTTCCCTTTCTTCCTATGTTTTCCGCTCTGCTTATAAACCCTGTAAATGAAGCCACATTTGACTTGCACTTTGATTTATACAATTCCAAAATTCCTTTCTTTTTTAAAAAAAAGAAACAACCTTTTACCACACAACACATCCCTAGATCTAGTTACCCGCATTTTCTGTTTTTTTTTCTTCAATTAAGGCGTTAAAAAGTGGTCTAATTTAGGGTTGTTGCAAATCAAGATTGTTTAGTAAGGGCTTAAGTTCAGAGCTAGGTAGGGGACACCCACCCATTCCAAAATAAAAAATACTAATTAGTCAAAAGAAACCTAACTAAATGTCAAATATATGTGACCCGTCACGCAAAAAGGGACCTTCTGGGAACTGCGAAAAGTGTCAACCCTGGTCAGACTGTGTAAATTGCGCAGACTGACCCAGGTTGACACTTTTCGCTTTAATGACATTTTCTGTATGAAAAGATGTCATTGTACCTGGTTATACAATCATTTTTTAACTATCAACTTAAACTCAACTCCACTATCCTTGATCCGTTTTCATCTAATTGATGTACAGAATTCCCAGATGGTCTCTTTTTGTGTGATGGGTGACATATTAGTTGCCAAATTTATCTTTAGGATCAAAATACCATGCTAGTCATGATTTCTGATTCAAATTTTGATCAACAACTAATGGATTCATAGAAAGTCAACGATAGCAAGAAGTTTTAAAAGAAAATGTCAGCCTGCACAAACTATGCAATCTGATGGGTTGATACCGTTTGCAGATGCATTAATTCTTTACCACATAATCCCAAGGTTTAACGACCCAGAGGAAATTGGAAAACCTCGTGGGAAAAGGAGAAAATACTGGTAACCAGCATTTTCTCCTTTTCCCACAAGGTTTTCTACACTTTCACAGACAATTGTATTTATTTCAGATAAATTTAAAGTGTCGTCTGCAAATGCTTTTAATTTGGACCAGTCTAAAATTTTGTCGTTTGGTAAAGAGTTGAACTCTTTTGAACATGAGTCATGAAGATGCTTTCAGTTGTATATGCTTGTCACTATTTCAGCCTCGAAAGGAAAATTACCAATCAAATGGATGGCTCCTGAGTCTATCAACTTCAGACGGTTTACCACAGCAAGTGATGTTTGGATGTTTGGTAAGAATAATCATTAATCTCTTTTTCCTACAAAGTCATTTTACACACTTAACTCTTTCCCAAACAACTAGAATTTAGACTGGTCCAAATTGAAAGGATTTGCAGATGACAATTTAAATGTAACTGAATTTAAAATTTTTGTTTTGGATTGCGTAGAAAACATTGTGGGAAAAGAAGAATTTTTTGGGGGGTTACCAGCATTTTCTCCTTTTCCCACAATGTTTTCAAAAGCCTTCTTTTCAAGGGTCATTAAAAGTCGGGATTGTGTGGTAATGGGTTAATACAATTGGCAGAGTTCCTAGCAGGAGACTTATAACTCTCCTCCAAATCATGGAATTTTATACCTGTCCAAATTGGAAGCATTTGCTGACAACAAGTGAAGCATGAAATTAGTGTTTTGGTCTTTAACCCATTACCACACGGTCCGTACTTTCAACAACCCTTAGAAAGTAGCATTTAGAAAACATTGTGGGAAAAGGAGAAAATGCTGGAAACCAGCATTTTTTTCCCTTTTCCCACAATGTTTTCTACCCTTCACAAAACAAATTTCAAATTTTCAGTAATTTTTGTCATCTGCAAGTGCTTTTGATTTGGTCAAGCCTAAAATATTGTTGTGTGGTAGTGAGTCCTTTTGGTCTTTAATATGGTAGGAAACATTATGGGAATAAGAGAAAAGCACTGGTTACCAGCATTTCATTCTTTCCTCACAAAGTTTTCAAAAGCTCTTTTCCTTGGGGTTGTCAATGGTCAGGCTTGTGCGGTAAAGGGTAAAAAAATTATTTAGAAGTTAACCCTTTAGCATACGACAATTTCTAGACTGGTCCAAATTAGGAAGCATTTCTATACAACATGTTGAATGTTGCTAAAATAATGATTTTAGACCTATTGAAGTCAAAAGAATCTGCTCTTGACAAATATGATTTGACATACAACACAGAATTAATCACTCTTGGGAAAAAAAATGATGCTTGTTACATGCATTTTCTCCTTTTTCCACAATGTTTTTAGAAGCCGTCACATGTTTAAACTCGGGAATGTGTGATAATTAGGTAAATGATTATTGGAAATGAGCCTAGATACCTTGAAAAGTTCTTTAGAAAATTCTTACGTATGGTATGTATTTCATTTAAGGCGTTTGTATTTGGGAGATATTGATGTTTGGAATCAAGCCATTCCAGGGTGTGAAGAATAATGATGTGATAGGAAAGATTGAAGCAGGAGAGAGACTACCCCTCCCACCTAATTGTCCACCATCTTTGTTCAACCTTATGTGTATATGTTGGTCATATGAGCCTTCCAAAAGACCCACATTTGCAGATCTGAAAAGTTGGTTATCGTGAGTATTATTTGGATTATCCTCAATATACATGTATATATTCTGTCATGAAGATGTTTTTACAAATTGATGTTAGACACAACTCTTGTCAGGGGGTAAACTTATTTAAAAAGATAAGTGCATTATAGTGTAGATGAAAACTTTTAGTAGAACACGGAGAGGTTTCTGTGTGCACACTTCATTTTGTATGGATGAAGTTTTAGTGCACTTCCAAGAGTGGCTGTTTCATATGTTCAGGAATTGGCCACTCTCTCTTGCTAGCTTATCTGCCCTTACATCACTGGAAAGGACTGTAAATATTCTACACATATCGTGCAACTTCCCCTGTTCCCAAAATGCTGTCACATGCAGTCGTTTTTGGCCTTTAATTCATGTTGACAAACCATATTTTTGAAGGGCATTTTCAGAGTGTGCTGCAATTTAGTTTTGAAGAAATTACTTCTGTTGCCATATTCTAGGAAAAACATAAGCCCCTAATTTGGCCTTCATTGGTATTTGTCTCAAGATTTACAGAATATCCTGGATGCTTCTTAATTGTTCTGAAATGCTCTAAGATGATCTTTAGATAAAGAGAGAGAAATAACTGCAATTGTTTTACTGTTTAATGCTTACAGTGAAATCTGTGAAGAAGAAAAGATTAGAAGAGATCAGGAGCAAGACAATAGGAAGATCAATACTATTTCATGGGGTATGTTATATTGTATTCTAATAGCAGATTGTTCTCCTGATCCTTTTAGGTTTAGTTTTGTCAGTTTTTCTTCCTTTTTAGGTTAGGTAAATTTTTCACCCTTTTTTCAAATTTTCTTGCAACTAGCCTGAAAAGCTTAATATAAAGTGCTTTTTGCAGGTGGAAAGACCATCATCAGACTATTCAATCTTTGCATTCTGATCTATATCTGTGTTAGATGCCAAAGTAACTTTTAGTATCCCACATTACTTTTAAAAAAGTACAACAGCAGTTTGTTTGATTGCACAAGCATACAGAAGATAGTGTATTAACATTTAATTTCAACAATTTCAACAAGCACTGTACGTTAACAGATAATTATGGGTTAATTTCATTCTGATGATTTCGGTGAAAATTCTTAGCTAATGATCCAGTGAGGAAGGATGTCTCTAGAAACCTTTTGGAGAAAGGAGCAGACAACCATGGTAGTATTGTCTTCTTTCCTCATGCTTTCCAGCCCACAAGTACCACAGACAAATTACAGAGTTTACTGTCTTCTGCAAATTAAAATGACAAATTTAACCAGTTACCACATAGCAAAATTTTAGACCTGCCCAAATTGAAAGCATTTGCAGACAATTTCAATTTGGCTCAAATGGGACAATTTTGCTTTGATAGGGTAGGAAACTTTGTTGGAAAAGGAGAAAATGATGCTTACCAGCATTTTCTCCTTTTCCAACATTGTTTTCAAAAGGCTTCTTCCTCAGGAGCATTAAAAGTTATGGTATGGTAAAAGATTTTATCTTTTAGTGATCAGTTGCACAGCAATCTTTTATCATTTAATGTAGGTCCTGAAGATGGGGAGGAGCTAGCCCCACCCCCCAAACCAGCAAGACCCCTGCATCCTGGGATGTCACCCTCAAACTCTTCCAGAAATCTCAACCTAAGCAACAGTTCATACAGTGTTGCTTCGCCACCTAGAAACTGGAACAGTGCTTCACAACTCCCATTAGGGCAAAGTACTCCATTTGGGCCAAGCCCACAGCATCCAGCTCCAGGGGGTGTTCAAGCTGCCCCACCCTTACCTCGTGAGATTGATCTTTCCCATTACTTCCCTTCATCATCTGGTTATACAGCTGTTAGTCAAGTTTCCAGTACCCAGGGTGGCCCTCCACCCTACAGACAACAGCCCCAGCTAGGAACCCGAGGTGGTACATTCCCTAGTATAATGATGACTAGAAGTCCCCACGAACTGTCGGATCAAGTCAATGGAGGCGCTCAATCCAAGATTTATCCTCAGTATAGACAGCAATATCAGGACCAGGTATGTATCCTAAGGTGTAGACTTTCAACTACCTTTATTGAAGATTTCACCTTGAATAACATTTTGCTTCTATTTTCAAAGATTAAAGCTTATATATATATCCACATAGCAGCCAAAAGTACTGCTGGTAAAATGCATGTAAATTTATCATAAACAGAATTATGTGAAAGTGACAATTTGTAATTGTACAATTTTTAGTCATTTTGTATGTATCTACAAAGACCAAAGCATGTCTTCTGAAGATATGCTCCCTGATGACATGCCCTGATACAACAAAGACAATGGCATGTCTGCCAGGTCTAAATGATGTCACAGATACTGAAATGCCAAGAAGCATGTCTCCACAGATTTGCAAGGCTATTAGCTTGACTCCTCCGGAAGACTTGCTTCCGTGTTCGACAGTGGGACCCGATCCCACCAACAGTGCTGTTAGCTTGTCAGCAGAGTCCAGTCAAGCAAGAGGCACAGCCTGTCTTGTCTCTTCCAGCCAATATTTTACTCAGATTTTAAAATTAGTTTTTGTGGCAATTAACATTGCGACTGACAGTACAATAACACATTCACATCTTCAGTTACAGCTATACTTCGAAAAGGTAGGATTTAAGTTGACATGATTTGTTTACTTTTGAAAGCTGTAGAGGCTTTAACCCTTTAACACACAATCCAGAGTTTTACCAACCTTAAGGAAAATATTGTGGGAAAATTATGGTGACTATCATTTGTTTGCTAGTCTTTCAAAGACAATACCCAAAAGTTTAGAATTATTCATCTATAGTCTGCAAATACATTGGGAGTTGGACAAGGCCAAAACTTTGGTTTGGCAAAGAGTTGGCAAGACTGTAGCATTGTTCAAAAGATTTAGTTACCATATAAAGCTGACTCATATCATAGTGCAGTTGTAATGTGTTAACAGAGATTTCTGTTACTCACTGTTCTGAAATATTTGTTACCTGCAGATAACTGAAGTATCAGAGTCCCTGCCTAATAACAACATGAACTCGGACATTGATCCATCAGTTCTGGAAGAGAGATTGAGACAGCAACAGATAGAGTCCGAGAGAGATGCAGAATGGCTGATCACCGAGGAGAAAAATTTGGTAATCTCATATATCTTGGTTTTCAAGAAATTGTTTGAAAATGAAATGTTTTATAAAACCTACAACACATAAAGAAGATCGACATTTAAAAAAAAGTTTCAAAATCCCTAAACCATCACTTAATCATTAAGTAAAGCAGTTGTGTCTGAATAAATGATTTATATTTATCATGATTTGATACGTCAAATTTCCCTAACAACTTAATTGTCAAACAAGAATGTCTCTCTAATATTTTAACCCATTTCTACACAATCCCTACTTTTGAAGACCCAGAAGAAGAAGCCTTTAGAAAACAATGTGGGAAAAGGACAAAATGCTGGTACCCAGCATTTTCTCCTTTTCCCACACTGTTTTCTACCCTTCACAAAACAAATTTCAAATTTTCAGTCACTTTTATTTTGTCGTCGATGTGGACAAACCTTCAATTTTGTCGATATAATTTGTCAACATTCTTCTAAATAATGTTTGTTGCATCAGAGATAGTCCAGCCTAAAAAATGTCGCATGCTTTATAAGTCAGGACAATTTCAAAGATCATCTTATCTAAACATGTGGCCTCTTATTTCTTATTTCATGAACTGTTAAAGTTATCTGCTTTGAGTCACACATATAGAAGCAATGCAAAAGGTTTATTTATCTCTATTATAGAAAAGAGACTTGCCCGGACAAACCATTAACTTAAGTCCCCTGCATATATCTGAAGAAGGGGACAACATAAAAGAGAATTCCCCACCCAACACAATACAGCAAACAGAAACTAGGCCTACCATCATGCGGACCACTTCAAGAATATCTAGTGCTAGTATGTTTCTTTCATTATTTGTTCGTCTGTTTTTTTAGCTCACCTTAGCACAAAGTGCTAAAGGTGAGCTACTGTGATTGCCCTATGTCCATCAACAATTTCTTTAAACATCTTCTCCTCCCAAGCTACTGCACCAATCTTGATGAAACTTTGCAGGGATATTCTTTGGTGAAGCTCTACCAAAGTTTTTCAAAGAATTGAATTTCACTCATAAGTTATAGTCTAAGGTGAGCGTTCCAGGGCCAATGGCCCTCTTGTTTTTTATATCTTTTTAATCAGTATTTCTTTTCCATGATGGATATCAGTGAATTTACTTATTAATTTCTTTTGCCACGAGAATTTTTTATTCAGAGATCCTCTGTTACAACTTTATCTCAAGAGATTATGACTTAACTCTCTGCACTACAATAAATTTCTAGGCTAGTCGAAATTTGAGGCCTTCGCAGACCACAAAATAATGCTGCAAGTGATGAATTATCTTTTTAATGTGGAAAGATATATTATGGGAAAAGGGAATGCCAATTACCAGCATTCTTTACTTTTCCCACACTTTTTTCAAAAGCTTTTCTACTAAAGGTCATTAAGACTTGTAATTTTGTGGGAAAGGGCTAAGCTTAAACTTGAGTTGTAGTTAACACATTATGAATAGAATTTGTGAGCGGCATTTTCTTCATTGTAATTTTGACATCCTACCCTTTTGATGACAAATCCAACCACTTTGGCCACATTTAGATTCCCATCTTCAGTGGCTTTCAAATTGGACATATGTGAAATATTTGCATGTTGAAAAAAGAGCTATCTCTTTACCACACAATCCAAACGTTTAACCACCCAGAGAAGGAAAGCTTTTGATTTTCTCCTTTTCCCACAAAGTTTTCTACTCTTCCAGAATAAAAATTCAACTTTTGATTCACAATTATTTTGTTGTCTGCAAATTATTTCAATTTGGACTCGTCCAAAATTTTCTTGTTTGGATAAGAGTTAACCTTTTACTACACAATGACAACTGAGGGAGAAGCCTTTTGAAAACAATGTGGGAAAAGGAGAAAATGCTGGTAAGCAGCATTTTCTCCTTTACCCACAATTTTTTTCTATAAAAATTTTATTGTCTGGTAAAGGCTTAACCCATTACCACACAATTCCTACTTTTTACGACCCTGAGAAAGAAGCCTGTAGAAAACATTGTGGGAAAAGGGGAAAATGCTGGTAGCCAGCATTTTCTCCTTTTTCCACAGTGTTTTCTACCTTTCACAAAACACATTTCAAATTTTTAGTCACTTTTATTTTGTCGTCTGCAAATGCTTTTGATTTGGACAAGCCCAAAATGTTTTTGTTTGGAACAGAGTTAAATAATTAAACACAAAACATTTCAGGCAGCAGAAGTAGTAGCACCAGTGATCATGATCTACCTCGAGTGGTAAGTATAAATTGCTTTATTCCTTTCTTCCACAAACACATGTAATTTTGTGTTCTCTTGCCCTACTTTTTCCCATGAGTTTGGCTGAAAATCAAACGGAAATGTTCCTGATATCCAAACTTGTGCACCTATAATTTTCATTTTAATTGATTGTGACAAGAGTATTGGCTCTTAGAACTGTTTCACAGACAATATTTTATACTGTTACTATCTGGAAGCACTGGTAGACAACAACATTTATATGGCACATATAATGGGATATGTATCAGATAGTCTAGTAAACATAGTGGGAAAAGGAGAAAATGCTGGTTACCAGCATTTTCTCCTTTTTCCACAATGTTTACAAATATATTCTTCTTAGGGTCTTTAAAACTTGGGATTGTGTTGTAAAGCATTAATCGATGTCCAGATCAAGAGAAAGGCCAATGGAAGTGTATGTCTGTATGATTACAAAGTCTTTTAGAAAAATATGTAGCCCTTTTACCTATCAACCTTTTGTTCTAACATCCTTGAATAGAAGAAGCCTGTTGAAAGTACTTTGGGAAAAGAAGAAAATTTTGTAACTAGCTTTTTGACCTTTTCCCATAATATTTTCTTGGTAATTAGAGACTAATTTCATCAGAGTCACATGTCATCATTAAAGGGCTAATCCTTTACCAAACAACCCTGTGTGTTAATGACTCTGAGGAAGACAGCTTTAGAAAACATTGTGAGTAAAGGAGGTACTGCTGGCAATTATTTTCTATCTCAGTTGAGTTTGAAAATGGGTCATGTGGGGTCAAAAACTAGGTCACTAGGTCAAATCTTAGAAAAACCTTGGGTACGCTCTAGAGGCCACATTTTCAGTCGGATACTCATGAAAGTTGGTCAGGATGTTTGCCTGGACGATATCTCAGTTTAGTTTGATATCTTGGATGACTTCAAAAATGGGTCATGTGGGGTCAAAAACTAGGTCACTAGGTCAAATATTAGAAAAACCTTATGTACGCTCTTGAGGCCACATTTTCAGTCCAAAACTCTTGAAAATTAGTCAGATTGTTTGCTTTTATGATATCTTTGACGAGATTGAAAATGGGTCATGTCAAGTCAAAAACTAGGTCACCAGGTCAAATGTTAGAAAAACCTTTTGTAGGCTCTAGAGGCCGCATTTTCAGTCCAAAACTGTTGTAAGTTGGTCAGAATGTTTGCCTTGATGATATATTAGACGAATTTGAAAATGGGTCATTGTGGGTTAAAAAGTAGGTCACCAGGTCAAATCTTAGAAAAACTTTGTGTATGCTCTGGATGCCACATTTTCAGTCCAACAATCTTGAAAATTAGTCAGAATATTTGCCTTTATAATATCTTGGATGAGTTTGAAAATGGGTCATGTTGGGTCAAAAACTGGGTCAAAAGGTAAATATTATAAACACCTTTTGTATGCTCTGGAGGACATTTTCAATCTGATACCCCTAAAACTTGTTCATAACATTTGTCCTGGTGATACCTTCAAGGAGTTTGAAAATGGGTCATGTGGAGTCAAAAACTAGGTCAATGGGTCAAATATTAGAAAAACCTTGTGTACACTCTAGAGGCTACATTTTCTGCCTGATACTCTTCAGACTTGATCAGAATGTTTGTTTTGGTGATGTCTCAAAAGAGTTTGATAATGGGTAATTGTCGGGTCCAAAACTAGGTCACTTGGTGAAATCTTAGAAAAAACTTTTTGTATGCTGTAGAGGCCCGATTTTCAGTCCAATACTGATGAAACTTGGTCAGAATGTTTGTCTTATTGATATCTCAAGTGTTTGATGATGGGTAATGTCTGATAAAAAACTAGGTCACTGAGAAACTAGATGGTTCATGTTTGGTCAATAGACTCAGGTGAGCGATTTCAGGGCCATCATGGCCCTCTTGTCTCCTTTTTCCACAATGTTTTCTACCCTCCCCAAAAAGTTACATTCATTTTGTCATCTACAAAACGCTTTCAGTTTGGAACAGGCCATAATTTTATTGTATGTTAAAGAGTTAAAGAGCTAAACAAATATATAAATAAATGTCCATTTTTATTGCAGCCTGAGCCCTCAACACCTGTACTGAAAAAGGACAGCCTAGACCGTACCAATGACCGTGTGTATGAGAGTACTACATGTGTTGTAAGGTCAGTCATGGCACTTACACAGAAAACCCCAAACAGTAGGGCAGACGAGTTTGTTGATCTTGTCAAGGTAAGGACATCTGTTCCTATCTCTCTACTTTTAACCCTTTACCAAGCAATCCCTGATATTTACAACCTAGATGACGAAGCCTGCTGAAAACGTTGTGGTTAAAGGAGAAATTGAGTCATGTTTATTTTGTTGTCAGCAAATGCTTTCAATTTGGACAAGTCTAAAATGTTGTCATTTGGTAAAGAGATAAGTCCTAGTAGGACAGTTGCAACAAAGAAGGACTAGTAATTCATTGTGAGGCCCAATGATGGCTCAAGATAACATGGTGTAAATAAGACAAGTCTGTGACAAGGTTGTTTGTGTTGTGTTGTACACTGTTTTCAACTTTATTTCTGTGAAATGACAGCCAGTGCACCTATCCATACTTTCCTGGTGTTTCTTTTGCCAGAACCTTGCATAGTATACTTCCTATTGCCCTGGTTTCTGTCTCAAACAGCCATGAGACAATGATCAGGAGTCAGAGAGGATTAAATCCTGTCACAATGACTTTCATAAATCCTCAGAAATAAATCTGCAAAGCTGGGGATTCAAGCTAGCAATTCCCTTGTTTGAAGTCCATTAATCTACCAACTGGCCTGAAGGTGTTGGCTCTGTTTTAGAGATCTTAGCTAATCCTTTACCAAACAGAACTCACGGGTTTTAAGTTTGAACCTTCATTCAATGTATCATGAAGTGAATATGCTATCTGATGTTGGGATTTGACCTTATGAAACACTTCCATTGTTCGAAGATCCAGTAAAGAAGGCTTTTGAAAACATTGTAGTATAAGAACATATTGATGAACAGGATTTTGTCCGTAATTCTTTACCAAAAGACAAATTTATAGACTGGTCAAAATTGAAAGCATTTGCAGACAACAAAAAAAATGCAACTGAAAAATCGAATTTTGATTTGGAAAGTTTAGAAAACAATGTGGGAAAAGGAGAAAATGATGGTTAACGGCATTATCTCTCTTCCCACAATGTTTTCAAAAGGCTTCTACCTTAGGCCCCTTCAAAAGTCATCATTGTGTGGTAAAGGGATAAACGCTGTTTCTAAGTGTCTCATTGATGAATTTCCAATTATCTCAGTCTCAGCAAATGCTTTCAGTTTGGACAAATCTAAAACCTGGGAAAGAGTTTATCATTTTATTTGGTATTTTTTATCTATGGCATGCTTTTAGTGGGACTTGGTAAAACTGTGGGGGAACAATAGAGCAATTACAAGACTAGTTTGAAAATTAAGGCATGGTTGAAATTTTAGCAGTGTACCTGTGTGGGCCATTTGAAAGCCGTTTTGCCAATTTATTTTTTCACTAAGATTGGATGAAGAAACAGTGAAGAAAATGTTGGAACAAAAGAGAGATTGTTCATGTTTTCAACAGCTTACATTTACAGAGGAATTAAAAGATGTTTGTATGAGGTATTAGGTCGAGGAATATATTTTTGTAAGAATAGATTTAGAGGATTTTTGTTTTTCTATTTACAGGCTGTTGGCGTAGAATTAAAGAGTTTACTCGCCACTGTTGATGAATACTCGAGAACACTGAATAGTTCATTACAAAATGAGGTAAGATTCTTCGTATAGTTCTATTGGTTTGAGTACCATATATATGTCATAGGGAGGATTGAGGGCCAAATCATGTCTGATTACAGCACTGTCAAGGTCTTATACCTCATTAACAGATGGCAAGATTTACTGCTTTCCTTTTGTAACTCCTTGACAAAATGACAAAATTTTAAACTGTTACTACTTTAACCTTTTTCCACACATTCGCTACTTTTAACACCCATGTGAAAGAAACCTTTTGAAAACATTGTGGGAAAAATTTTTGTTGTTTGGTAAAGGGTTAAATGTTTTAGGGAAAGGCAACTGAAATGTGGTGCAAAGGCAGACAAAATGTCTTGTAAGGACAAAAATAAAATTTGGAAAAGTGGCTACAAATATTTTCTCCTTTTCTCTCAATGCTTTCAAAAGCCAGCCTGAAATTTTGTTATCTGGTAGAGGCTTTAGTTACTTGTGGCCATTGAATGCATGTTGGATTTATGCCAGGAGGTCCTTAAAGACCTCCCGGATAAGGACCTCCCGGAATAAAGGCTTCTGGGAATATCTCGTTATCAAATACATTCTGATTTGATTTTGTGGGATTGTATTCAAATGGGCACAATGATGTAATAACCATGCTGTTATTTTAACATCAAAGTTGTTATTCTTTATGGAATGTAACTGTACGGCTTCTTTATATGTGCGACGAAAAATATCACTAGTATCTAATACCTGTCAGTATCATGAAAGAAATTTTGCTATGTGCCATATTATTTTGAATATACCCCTCTAATGACTGTTTTTCCTGATTGTTTTTCAGATAAGTATGGCCCAAAAGGTACTAAGTACAGATATGGGTTCTCTTATTAGTGCCATGAAACTAGCTCAACACTACAGCAGTACAGCTCTGGATGGGGAGTACAGAAAGAGTATGCTGAAAGCAGCTCATGTGCTGGCAATGGATTCGAAAAATCTTTTAGACGTTGTTGATAATATTAGACTATCTCAAATGTCGAATGGCGTGAGATGATAACACCAAAGAAATGTTTAAAGACCCAGATGGGGGCCAAAAGTAAAAGATTTGCAAGTCAAAATGCAAGCAAGTTAAACCCATTACCACACACTCCCTACTTTTGATGGCCCTGAGAAAGAAGCCTCTAGAAAACATTGTGGAAAAAGGAGAAAATGCTGGTAAACAGCATTTTCTCCTTTTCCCAAAATGTTTTCTACCCTTCACAAAACAGATTTCAAATTTTCAGTCACTTTTATCCAGTCGTCTGCAAATGCTTTTGATTTTGACAAACCAAAAATATTGTTGTTTGGTAATGGGTTAATTCATGCAATTTAAGAATAGATACTATAGTGAAAGATGAGAATGTGTTATAGTACAGTCTGTGGAAGTTATAGTTACTGGCAAGAAAAATGAGCCACGTGAAAAGAAGGCTTCATGCATCTCCCGAGAAGTACTGACCTTGGTCAGCCTATGCAGGCTGAGCTTTGCTGGTATTAGTTAATATTCTGTATGTCCACAGACCTGTCTACCTCATGATTTAGTCTATTGTTATAAAAGGTGACTGTAATGGATCCATAAATATGTAATGGCTAGCTTAGTATGAAGGATAACTAAATTTTCTTGTTTGGATAAGTCTTAACCCTTTACTACACAATGACAACTTTTAACGCCCCTTAGGGAGAAGCCTTTTGAAAACATTGTGGGAAAAGGAGAAAATGCTGGTAGCCAGCATTTTCTCCTTTTCCCACAATCTTTTCTACCATATCAATAAACAATTGCACCATTTGAGCCACAATGAAATTGCTGTCTGCAAATGCATTCAATTTGAACAGGGCTAAAAATTTTGTCATCCGGTAAACGGTTAACCCATTACCACACAATCCCTACTTTTGACAACTCTTGAGAAAGAAGCCTGTAGAAAACTTGGGATTGTGTTATAACACGTTAATTGATGTCCAGACCAAGAGAAAAGGCCAATGGAAGTGTATGTTTGTATGATTACAACATCTTTTACAAAAATCTGTAGCCCTTTTACCTATCAACCTTTTGTTCCAGCATCCTTGAAAAGAAGATATATTAAGCCCCCTTTTGCCAGAGCATGGCCCAATTTTTTTTTTCAAACAGAAATTAAAGTTGCAAGCTGTACTTAATGTTTTGAGATTCATTTTTCTAACAATACTTGAAAGTTTCACAGTATGTATAGTAACACATTGTCAGATTTTGAAATGGTTGGCATTAAATTTGCCTGCAATTTTTACCCACTGTTTACTTTTGGCTGCTTTCATTTTAGAATATCTGATTATTTTATGCACTTTGATATTACTTTGAATTTTTTTTTTTTACACATATTTTGCCATTTTTTTTAAACACTGTGGCAAAAGGGAAAATACTTAAAATATGCAGTTCACCCTTAGCCAAGATGATTTACATTTTATTCATGTTTAGACCTTTTACCAAACAATTATGTGCTGTATAAATCCTTACGAATACAGGATTTTCAAAACATAGTAGGACAAGGAGAAAATAGTGTTAACAAGCTTTCAAAATCCCCTCCCTTTCATGTTTTCTACAAAATTTAAGACAATTTTGTTTAGACTGCATTTGATTTGTTTGCAAATTTTTACAGTTTAGGACAAGTCTAAATTTTTGTCTTGTACAGAACTGTAATGTTTAATTCAGTTTTTCGAGGATATCTTTCAAAGTCCTGTTCTAGGGCTTTTATACAGGAGATGATTTGAGAAAGGTAACAGATATTTAGGAATCAGATGCTATGTTCTCTGGTTACAAATAATTTCATTAGGACATTATTCGCAAGGCTTGTACTCTCCACCCTCATAGATTCAAGAACTTTTTTTCTTCATTGTAGTATGATTTGATTTTTAGCCAAGCTGTTTGGGAGAAAACCTGGTGATATTGTCATAGCCATGTTATAACTTTTTCATGACTGTCTCATAACTAAATATATTTATTTCAGACTTGGGGTATTTGTTAACCCTTTACCACACAATGCATACTTTTGACACTCCTGGAAAAGAAGCCTTTTGAAGGCCTTTTGAAAACATTGTGGTAACCAGCATTTTCTCCTTTTCCCACAGTGTTTTCTACTCTTAGAAAACACCATTTGAACCACACTGAAATTGTTGTCTGCAAATGCTTTCAATTTGGACAAGGCTAAAATTTTGTTGTCTGGCAAAGGGTTAACTATCAAAATGGAAACTCATACAATAAGAGCGGGTAAGCCTAATATATCTGAACGGCTATGTCCCTTTTCTCAACTGACAAAGCAACTGCAGCAGACGGATGGCACACACATTATGTGCTTGTGTTTTAGTCTTTGTAATCTGCATTTATAAAGTTTCAGTCACCATTGTTTTATTCAGACCACCAATTTTACTCTTGTTTTAATTTATAGCTTGCCTTTATATATTCAACAATGACAGCTGCAATAGAAGATTTTGAAAATTTGTGCGATTATTACACAAATACCATACCTTAACTAAATTTATCAATGTTCTAAACCTGCATTTTTAAAGGTTATTAGAACTATAGATGTTTGATAATAGATTTAAGAAACTGGTATTTTTTTTCTTTTAAAGGAAAAAAAACCTATGTACGACTTTCACAAGAATTCGTTGGGTCTAAAGTTTGCCAGTGCTGTGTGGTATTAACCCTTTACTCCATAGATACTCATTTCTATGCACTACCTGTAGGAGCCTTTGGAAAACATTGTGGCAAAAGGTGAAATTGCTCGTAATGAGCACTTTCACTTTTTGTCACAATGTTTTCTATGCCATCAAAAGGTGTCATATATATATTTAAGACGTGGCTTCGTCCTTGCTGTTATGTAGGGTCAGTTAGAGATACCATACAAATGCCTTATGTGGTAAAGGGTTAAATTTTGGATAGAATGCAGAGGTTCAAGAATGTTTCCATTGTTTTATTTCACTAGTCATAAACATTGTAACTTTGTGGTCAATATGTATGTCCATGTTTCTATGTTTCCTGTATGTTCTTTTTGAATGTACAAAAATATTTATGTAATTTGTAATAAGTTGGTTTCCTTTTGTCCAAATTTTACTGATAAGTTTTGTTTTGTATTTTGCTGGGATCTGTTAACCCTTGGCCAAATAATCCCCAGTTTCAAGGAAAGCAAGAAGCATGGCTTTAAAAAAAATATTCTGAGAAAATGCTGTTTTCCTACACTGTTTTCTCCACTTTCAAATTCAAATCATTTTATGTTACCCACGTAAGTTGTTGAAAAATGCTTGCAATATGAACATGTGCTTAACTCTTTGCCAAACAACAAAATTGTCGACTGGTCCAAAATAAAAGCATTTGCAGGCGACAAAATGTGATCAAAAAATTGAAATTTGGTTTAGGAAGGGATGAAAACATTTCTTTCTTGGGGTCGCTGAAAGTTTGGATTGTGTGCTAAAGAGTTAACTCCTTACCACTCAATCCGAACTTTTAACCAGGAGTAAGAAGCCTTTTGAAAACATTGTTGAAAAAGGAGAAAATGGAAATAAACATTATGCTTCTCTTTTCTCGCAATGTTTTCTGCTCTTCCTAAAAGTAGTTTCAAATTCTTAAATCACAGTTACTTTGCTTTCTGCAAAATGCAGTCAACTTGGACTAGCCCAAAATGTTTTCGTCTGGTAAAGAGTAATACTAGCATTTTTACACCAAACAGACTGTTTAGAGATAGGTTATATTTTGCCCTGTGTTGCAATATTTATCTAATGCCTGATTCTTCAAACAAGGATGTATGTGGAAGATTGCTACATGTTTGATATGCATGACCAAAAATAGTTTCATTCCATTCATTCCATTTGAAATGTTAGTAGTAAGTTTATGTATGTGTGCAGATATCCAACCTGTAAGCTCTTATTGATACAACTTTGAAACATCCAGTTTTAAGCTATTGTTTTGAAAATGAAAATGGAATCTAATAATGATTGCAAGTTTTAACAATACCAGATGAAGGCTTTTAAAATCATTATTATTGGCTACCTGTATCTAGCAAGCAACTATTGAGCTTCCAAAGAACAAGGATACATATGTCTTAATTTAACCCTTTACTCCATAGATACTCATTTCTACGCATTGCTTGTAGGAGCCTTTGGAAAACATTGTGGCAAAAGGTGAAATTGCTCGGGACAAGCAATTTCACCTTTTGCCACAATGTTTTCTACACTATCAAAAGGTGCCATATACACATAAGAAACGGCTTCATCTTTGCTGTTATTTAGGGTCAATTAGAGATACCATAGAAATGCCTTATGGGGTAAAGGGTTAAAATGTACCTGTATTAAGCAAACACATTATAGAGTGCTCATTTAAAGCCAGCTTAAAGGGACATTAAACTTGTTTTCATTTTGCAATTTTCTTAGCAAATCTTTAAAGGGCAAATCCTAAGATTTTTTGACCATACTGTTTTTTTGCTCCAATCAGCTGCAAATGATGTTAGTAAACACGTGTCCATCAGTTTTCATAAATACCACTCTGTAACATGCCATAAATCACGCTCGAATTGTCACGCTGATATACGGCCCCAAAAATGGTGCATGGCTTACTTCCCCTGATTCGCTTATCTTCCGTACCTGTGTGACGTCATAGTCGCGTAAGCCTGTGTTTACAGTCAGTAGAAATAAGTAGGAACGCTGATGATTATACGCAGATATCTGAGTATTAACATAGAATTCAGCCGAAAAAATGGTAAATTGTGCAGCCTATAGCTTCAACGTCGAATCAGGAACACATAGAATTAGTATGTTCAAATTTCCGAAGGAATTAAAAAGGAGGAAACTATGGATTCAACGTTTAAACCGGGGCCGGACAGTAACGGAGGATTTTGTGCCATCAGTTCATTCCAAATTGTGTTTGAAACACTTCGAGGACAGTCAGTTCTTAATAAGTCCAAAACTCGTAAAAGAAGTTGGTTATAGGAATATTAGGCTGCGATTAAAACCTGATGCTGTGCCGACATTGTTCGAAACTCCGAGTCGAAATAAGATAGGCCATAAGACAGACATTCTGCAATGGCAATCTCCAAAAAGAAAAACAAACATAAGGTCGGTAATTCCTTTAATTGTTTTTCGTAATATTTTATCCTTTTCCAGATCTACATTCTGGACAAAGTAGAAATTGGTGCCGTTTTCTCCCTTTTTTTCCCCAAATGTTTTCAACATTTAACCCTTTACCAAGAGACAAAATTTTAGAATGGTCCAAAGTAAAAGCACTTGCAAACAAAGTAAACCTTACTGAAATATTGAAATTTGCTTCCACCAGGATAGAAAACATTGTAGGATAAGAAGAAAATGTTGGTTACCAGCATTCTCTCCTTTTCCCACAATGTTTTAAAAAGGCTTCCATCTCAGGGTTGTAAAAACCAGGGTTTGTTTGGTAAAGGGTTAATTTGCACATGACATAAAATGGTAATCAAAAAGTTGAAATGAAATTTGATTTGGAAAGGATGGAAAACATTATGGGAAAAGGAGAAAATCTTAGCATTTTCTCTTTTCCTCACAATGTTTTCAAAGGCAACAACATAACATATTCATCCAAATTCATAACATAGACCATTCACCAAACACAAAAATTTTAGACTGGTTCAAATTGAAAGCATTTGCAGACAACAAAAGAATTGTGAACCAAAAATATTTGCAGCTGATTGGAGTAAAAAACAGTATGGTCAAAATATATTAGGATTTGCCCTTAACCCATTACCACACGAGAAAAATTTAGACTGGTCCAAATTGGAAGCATTTGCAGACGACAAAATAAAGGTGACTGAAAAATTGAAATTTGTTCCAGAAAGGGTAGAAAACACTATGGGAAAAGGAGAAAATGCTGGTTACCAGCATTTTCTCCTTTTCCCATAGTGTTTTCAAAAGGCTTCTTTCTCAGGGGCGTCAAAAGTAGGGATTGTGTGGTAATGGGTTAAACAGTAAACATCTTTTTCTTCCCACACTGTTTTTCAAACACTCTTTCTTTGGGTATTGGAAACTAGACCTAGGGTTTGCATGGTAAAGGGTGAAGTCAGTATCTGGCTACCCCTAGTCAGGGTCATAAATGTTAATCTTTCACCGGCCAGTTGAAACAATACAGGAAATGGTTACATAACATTTGCATATCTCACCCCTTTACTCTGTAATATTTGTTTGTGACAGTAAACCCATGTTACAGCTTTTATCCCGTACACTTCTTCTCTTAGACATTTCACTCTTAAAAATGATTTGACAACTTACTATCATTTTGAACAAATTTTGAATTGTATCTTTACATTTCTGATTTTTGGATATTTCCCTGTTCCTCTCCATACTCTGTCTTCTAGACAGGCTACTGAGAGAAATCTTTTGTTTTTACGACCCTTGTAAAGATAGAAAAAACTTTCGAAAACATTATAGGTAAAAGAGAAATGTTGCTGACCAGCATTTTTCCTTTTTTTACAATGTTTTTTACCCATCAAAAACAAACCAAACATGCAAGTTAAACTTAATTTGTTGACTCTAATTGCTTTCAATTCGGTCGAGTCAATAAATTTGATGTTTGGTAACAATTTAACCCTTTCCCAGACGGCAAATTTTGGACCAGACCAAATTCAAAACAAAATTCAAATTCGGATACTGCTCCCTGTGAACTTAACCAGAACTTGTGCCCAATGTGTGGGATCTAATATTTAACCCTTTACAGATCAATCCATATTTTTTACGACCCCGAAGACAGCAGACTTTTAAAAACATTGTAAGAAAGTAACCAGCTACCTAGTAGAAAGTAACCTAGTAACCAGCATATTCTCCTGTTAACACAGTGTTTTACTCTGCTGGAAAAAAATTTCAATTTTTGAAATATATAACTTTATTTTGTCGTCTGCAAGCTATTTCAGTTTGGACCTGTTTAATATTTTGTCGTATGGTAAAGAGTTAAAAGTAGAAAATATTGTTGATAAAGGATAAATTGATACAAACGTGGTTACCCAGAATATAAAATAATTTTGATGATTGTCTTAACGATCTCGGAACATATTATTTTCTGAAATTTCACGCTCGTTAACAGCATTTCAAACTATTCTTATTCTCACGAAAATCGCGATTTATTGTGTAACCCTTCACCCATGAGAGAACAAATTTCGTACCTGTTAATGTTTACAGAATTCTTTACAAGGTACAAATATAGAATCCATCAACAAATAGTTAGAACTAACATCTTACGATTATCAATCGTAAAAGTCAAGAAATCGGTTATTTGACATGAAACTAAAGTGTAGAAGAAATGTCTTTAAAAGTGTCGGGGAACTGTATAGATCTTGGAACTATCTTCAAACCGTCTTTATTATTATTATTATTATTAATGCCACCCGTAAATCTACTGAAAATACTTCAAGTGAAACAAAGCTTATGCCGTACACTTAATTTTATCATGTATCGAATAATATTTCTGTAAGCGACGTTCGCCCCGTAGCCTAATACATGTAGGCGTGATACTCATCAGTTCACGCTGTTCAAATGTCTGGCATAACATCGTTATTTTCGCCATTGGTGGGCGAATTTTTACTTTTATCCTCATCATCAGAAACTATTAAGTTTCATTAAAAACTTGGTGGTACATGTACGGCCTTACCGGCCTAGAATCGTGTATTCCTTCGTCTTAAATATCGCTCATTTCACTATCTGAAACAAGGTCCATATTGAAACAAACGCTCCTATGACGTCACAGATCAAGGTGCGCTACAATAAGTAAGGGAGGTAAGCGATGCAAGAAAAACTAATAAGCAAAAATGTAAATTGGAAAAAAGTACTTTTACTAATATTTTTTTCAAATTACAATATTACCAGGTTGCCATTTGATAGATGTAGATTTCAAAATTAATCATATCAGAAACCTGTTGATTTGCCCTTTAAAGACCACACATTTTCATGGAAAGATAGCTTGAAAATTAAAACAGAAAAGGATGGAAAAAATTATTAACATGAAAAGTAATAGTTGCCATAATAGGTTAGTTGGCAGATTTGCCAACCACAAACTTTCAGGGTTGGAGTCACACCAGAGGCTTTTTTGTTTTTTCATCATTTTTTACCCTAATTAAGGGTAAACAATCAAGTTCACGCAATATCAACTTTCTTCCCAAGTTTTGGGTCAAAATCGGATTCAATGGCCCATTATTACAGGTTACACTACATTGGAATTTCTAAACATTACTATGACCTATAGGATAAATTAAAACGAAATGAAACTTCTAAGGCTATGATTGTTGCCACAAAATCTATTAACCCTTTATCACACGATCCTGACTTTTAATGACCCTGAGAAAGAAGTCTTTTGAAAACATTTTGGGAAATGTAGAAAATGCTGGTAACCAGCAGTTTCTCCTTTTCCCACAATGTTTCTCCCCTTCTCAAATCAAAGTTCTATGTATGAGTCACTTTTATTTTGTCTTCTGCAAATGCTTTCAATTTAGGCCAGTCTGAAATTTTGTCATTTTGTAAAGAATTAATGTATGTAACATCCTTCTATCCCTTGCTTTAAGCTTATACGTTGTATAGAAAGGCCTTTTGAAACATTGAATGACATGTCAATCTAGCATTGATAAACACCGCCATTTTCAGCGAAGATTAATTTAATGCCCTTACATTGGACATGTAAAAGATATTGCCTACTACAATTAAAATCTATGTAGAAATGTTCATTCACAGTTTTGTAACTTTTATTGAAATACATTCATGTGTTCACAGTATATTTTCATTATCATTGTTAATATCATGCCAGCTTTTTGTACAAATGATTGCACTGTTAATGGTCTATAATGTTCAAATTAAAATGTAAAAAACAAAAACTCCATGGTTAAAAACAATTAAATATTTCAAATGTGACCTTATTGATTTTGTTTTGCTTTACTCCTATTTATTGTTTGTACCTGACTTTAAGCACAAAGTGCTGGAGAGGAGCTTTTTAGCTCACCTTAACACAAAGTGCTAAAGGTGAGCTATTGTGATCGCCCTGTGTCCGGCATCCGTCGCCTGTCGTCCGTCAACAATTTCTTTTAAACATGTTCTTCTCCTAACCACTGGGCCAATCTTGATGAAACTTGGCAGGAATCTCTGAAGCTCTACGAAAATTGTTCAATGAATTGAATTCACCCATAACTCTGGTTGCCATGGCATAAAAGAGGGGAAAAAATACAAAATCTTTAAAAATCTTCTTCTCTGAAAATAGAAGGCATAGAGCTTTGATATTTGGTATGTGGCATCTCTTAATGTACCTCTACCAAGTTTATTCAAATGATGCCTCTGCGGTCAAAACTGGCCCCACCCTGGGGGTCACAAGTTTGAGCATAGGAACAAAAAAGGAAAACTTTAAAAAATCTTCTCATCTAAAACTTGAAGGCATAGAGCTTTGATATTTGGTATGTAGCATCTCCTAGTGAACGTCTACTTGGTTTGTTCAAATGATGCCCCTGGGGTCAAAACTGGCCCCGCCCGGGGGGGTCACAAGTTTGAGCATAGGAACAAAAAAGGAAAACTTTAAAAATCTTCTCCTCTGAAACTAGATGGCATAGAGCTTTGATATTTGATATGTGGTATCTCCTTGTGGACCTCTACCAAGTTTGTTCAAATGATGTCCCTGGGGTCAAAAAACTGGCCTCACCCAGGGGGACACAACTTTAAACATAGGAACAAAGAAGGAAAACTTTAAAAATCTTCTCCTCTGAAACTTGAAGGCGTAGAGCTTTGGCTTTGATATTTGGTATGTAGCATCTACCAAATTTGGACCTCTACCAAGTTTGTTCACATGATGCCCCTGGGGTCAAAAACTGGCCCCACCCCAGGGATTACAAGTTCAAACATAGGTACAAAGAATGAAAACTTTAATATTCTTCTTCTCAAAAACTAAAGGGCATAGAGCTTTAATATTTGGTATGTAACATCTTCTACTGGACTTGTACCAAGTTTATTCATATGATGCCCCTGGGGTCAAAACTGGCCCTGCTCCAGGGGTCACAAGTTTTCAAATATAGGAACAAAGAAAAAAAAATCTTATTCTCTAAAACTAGAAGGCATAGAGCTATGATATTTGGCATGTAGCAATTCCTAGTGGACCTCTACCAAGACCCCTTGGGGTCAAAAATGACCCTATCCAGGGGGTCTCGAGTTCGAACATAGCATCAAGGACGGAAAACTTTAAAAATCTTCTCTGAAACTTGATGGTGCAGAGCTTTGATATTTGGTATGCAGAATCTTCTAGTGGACCTCTACCAAGTTGGGTTATATGATGTCCCTGGAGTCAAAACTGGCCCTGCCCCAGAGGTCACAGGTTGGAACATAGGAACAAATAAGGAAAACTTTAATTTTTTTTTTCTCTTAACTCATTACCACACGACAAAATTTTAGACTGGTTCAAAATGAAAGCATTTGCAGACGACAAAATAAAGGTGACTGAAAATTTGAAATTTGTTCTGGGAAGGGTAGAAAACACTGTTGGAAAAGGAGAAAATGCTGGTTACCAGCATTTTCTCCTTTTCCTACAGTGTTTTCAAAAGGCTTTTTTCTCAGGTGCGTCAAAAGTAGGGATTGTGTGGTAATGGGTTAATCGGGAAGGTGTAGAGCTTTGATATTTGGTATGTAGCATCTTTGAGTGGACCTCTACCAAGTGTGTTCCAAGGATACTGCTTTGGTCAAAAGTAGCCCAGCCCGGCAGATCTCAAGTTCGAACAAAGGACAAAGAAGGAAAATTAAAAATACTTCTTTGAAATTTTTGAAGGCATAAAGGTGAGCTATTGTGATCGCCCAATTCCGGCGTCTGTTGTCGGTTGTCCAGTGTCAATCGTCTGTCAACAATTTCTTCAAAACATCTTGGCAGGGATGTTCCTTGGGTGAAGCTCTACCAAATTTGTTCAAAGAATTGAATTTTACACATGAGCTATAGTCTAAGGTGAGCATTCCAGGGCCAATGGCCCTCTTGTTTGATCATGCTGTGTCCACTTGGTATCTGCAACTACCTTGACAGTAGTGCATACTAAAGTTGCCACTTTTTTTGTCCCAATTCACATAAAAGTTTGTCGGAATATTGTCTCAGCCTGGAAACCATAAGGTCCCAAGTTCAATACCCGGGATCTGGTGTCAACTTTGAGATTTTTCAATAGCCCACACCTTTAGCATGAGTATGCTGTAGCTCCTAGGAAGCAGAGCAATCAATGTGAAAAAAATATATATATTGGATGATATTTCTGATGAGTTTTAAATCAGGTCAGGTCAGGTTGATTTCAAACTGGGTCATGTCAGGTCAAAGAGTAAGTCACCTGTACAAAATTAAACTAATATGAAAAACTTCAATAATAAAATGGCTGAATGCAGGTTTCCCGGCTATCCAGAGATGTAGATCCCTACCAGAAAGAGTGTATGGAGTTGGTAGAGGTTCTTGCTGGCGCCTGAGATGATGCTACTTGGCAGACCCAGGGGTCGGTGCAGATTTGTTAGAATCTAAGTTGAAGTGGTTGGCTATGGGAGTGTCTGTATTTAGGCATATGCCCCTGATGTGTTCCTTAGTCCTAATTTTGAACTTATGTAGAGTTTCCCCATGTATATTTGAGGCATTTGTTGCATGTTATAGGATAGACAACGTTCTTGGTTATACAGTATCCTCTTAACTTATTACCAAACAACAAAATTTTAGGTTTTTCCAGAGGACAAAATAAAAGTGACAGAAAATTTGAAATTTGTTTTGTGAAGGGTAGAAAACATTGTGGGAAAAGGAGAAAATGCTGGATACAGGCATTTTCTCCTTTTCCCATATTGTTTTGTAAGGGCTTCTGTCTCATGGTTGCCAAAAGACCACAAACACCAAAGCATGTCTCGCCTCCTGAAGACATGCTCCCTGGTGACATGCCCTAAAGCAACAAAGACAGTAGCATGTCTCCCAGGTCTAATGATGTCCCAGGCACTGACATGCCCAGAAGCAGGTCTCCACAGATCAGCAAGGCTACTAGCTTGACTCCTCCAGGAGACTTGCTTCCTTGCTTGGCATGGGAACCCGACCCCACTAACACTGCCGATTACATGTCACCAGAGTCCAGTCAATTAACAGGCACAGCCTGTCTGGTCTCTTTCCAGCCAGTATTCTCTACTTCCTTGCTTGGCATGGGAACCCGACCCCACCAACACTGCCGATTACATGTCACC
This sequence comes from Tridacna crocea, assembly GCA_943736015.1. NCBI lineage: Eukaryota > Metazoa > Mollusca > Bivalvia > Cardiida > Cardiidae > Tridacna > Tridacna crocea. The sequence goes on along the minus strand of OX031059.1, from coordinate 31,143,625 downwards.
AGAGTCCAGTCAATTAACAGGCACAGCCTGTCTGGTCTCTTTCCAGCCAGTATTCTCTACTTTGAAAAACTTTATTTGCACTCTAGAGGCAGATATTCTGTCACACTCATAGTCAAGCTGGTTATCAGGTTTGCTTTGATACTACTTATATTTGACAGGAAGGAAATTTTGTCATGTCTGATTGAAAATAGGTCCCTGAGACTAATTTTAAAAGTCTATATTGTGCACACTTAGAGGCCGAATATTCCTTTTGACGCTCATGAAAATTTGTAAGAATATTGTGTCTTGATGATGTCGCAGACAAGTCGAACTAGATGTGTCACTGGGAAGTGACTGGTGCCCCTAAATTAGTAACCTTTTCATGTGAGCTGTGCACATGAACATTGAAAATGGACACAACACTTTCAAACAATTTTTAACTTGCCTGTATCTTAAATTTTGATCCAAATACATTCATGTGTGTGACGCACCATTTCTAGGTGTTTGACAGTACTGTTGTGCAGTTACACAAACACTACAAACAAACAAAAATTGACCTTGCTGTGACCTTGACCTTTTACCTATGGATGTGACTACTAGTAATGCATGACCCATCCTGTTGATTTGTTTCACATTGTGCCAAATTATTTTTTATATCAAGTAATGGGGAAAAGACAACAAAAACAGACATTTGAACTTGCCATGACCTTCACCTCTGGTCTACGGACATGGTTCTTGTCCACTTCATATCAACAATGTGGTTGACCTTTCTGGATTGAAATACTTTTGCAAGAAAAAGTAACAGCCCCGATTAAAAGATAACCCCCTCCATTTCTCTTTTAAATAGTATTTGAACTTGTTGTGACCTTTGACCACCGACATGGTTCTTTGCGTGGCATTGTTTGTATGTGTTTACAATTTTACATAGTTACACTGAAATTTATTCATAATTAAAAAAGTTCCAGGCAGGGCACAAACACTATCCCCAAAAAAAACACAGGAGACCTTGCTTTGACCTTGAACCTTTAGACATGACATTTCATATGTGTTTGTTGCGAGAAAGTTTCTTTTCTGCCAAATGCAATTTGACCCATCATTATTGCTCAGGCATTGTAGCATAGTTTAATAGATTTTCATCGAGGATGTTGAAAAAAGTGATGTTTAGTGCTGTTTTCAACACTATTTCAGCTCATACATTCATGTTCAACCTGGGTCTCAGCAGTGCAAGGCTCATTTTGTGAAGTGTCATGCCCAAGAACATTGCCTTGACAAAAATGTCAACCATTTACCAAAACATCCTAACACTTTACTCCATGGATACTCATTTCTATGTGTTGCTTGTAGGAGCTTTTTGGAAAACGTGGCAAAAGGTGAAATTGCTCATGACGAGCAATGTCACCTTTTGTCGCAATGTTTTCTATGCTATCAAAAGGTGTCATATACACATAAGAAATGGATTCATCCTTGGTGTTATTTAGGGTCAATTGGAGATACCACAGAAATGCCTTATGGGGTAAAAGGTTAACACTTTACAAAACAAAAAAAAAATTTAGACTCGTCTAAATTGAAAGTATTTATACTAAAAAAATAACTGGTGGTTTGAATGACAAAATATGTCCTTGATAGGATAGAAAACATTGTTGGAAAAGAAGAAAATACTGGCTACCTGCATTTTCTCCTTTTCCCACATTGATATCAAAAACCTGTCAGGGTCATTAAAATTACAGAATTGTGTGGTAAAAAGATAAATGGCCCCAGGAATAGAGCATTTTGATAACACTCAGGGAAAAGGGGAATGATTGGCATTTAAAGCTGCTTTCAGCATAATTTCAGTCATATCATGGCAACAGCTCATCTGTCAATGTAAATTGTGGGTTTCACCAGATTTTTGCTAAGGATCTGAATGGCACTCTCACGAAAACCCTAATGTATCCAGTGAGGCTCAAGACTAGTGTACACTTCACCCACTGACCCCTCTGCTTGTAACCAGTACTTTCTACCTTTCCCACAATGTTTTCTGATCCTTTTAAAGACAAAACCCACCTTTGGACCCTTCTTCTACAACCATCTTTAATTTAGGCCCATCTAAAATTTTGTCATCTGGTCATGAATAACAACCTGGGGACCAGTCATTGCTTCTCCCGAGGTCAGATTTTCAAACAATTACCTGTATGCTACAGTATTGAACACCAGATGCTGAAATTTTACCTTAGCTCTTTACCAAACCACAAATCTTTAGGCTAGTTAAAAACAAGAGCATTTGTAGTCAACAAACTAAAGGTTGCTCAAATTATGTATTTGTTAATGAAAGGATAGAAAACATTTATTTAACCCTTTACCCCACAAGGCATTTCTATGGTATCTCTAAATGACCCTAAATAACATCAAGGATAAAGCCGTTTCTTATATATGACACCTTTTGACAGCATAGAAAACATTGTGGCAAAAGGTGAAATTGCTCGTCACGAACAATTTCACCTTTTGTCACTGTTTTCCAAAGGCTCCTACAAGCAATGCGTAGGAATGAGTATCTATGGAGTAAAGGGTTTAGGAATTACTACTCACAGTATTTTCTCCTTTTTCCATATGTTTTTCAAAGCTTTCCTTATCAAGGTCATTAATATTGGTTTGTGGTGTCCGTGGTTGTAAGGTAAAGTGTCAGCCTTGTAAGCTTAAGCTCCCATATTCAATAACCAGGAGCAGGTGTCAACATTGAGATTTTTCACTGGCCCATACAATTGGCACGAATACTGGTGTAGTTCCAAGGAAGCAGAATCGAGCGAGATTGGTAAAACCCTTTACCCCATAAGACATTTCAATGGCATCTCTAACTGACCCTAAATAACATCAAGGATGAAGCCATTTCTTATGTGTATATGACACCTTTTGAAAGCATAGAAAACATTGTGACAAAAGGTGAAATTGCTTGTCACGAGCAATTTCACCTTTTGTCACAATGTTTTCCAAAGGCTCCTACAAGCAATGCGTAGAAATGAGTATCTATGGAGTAAAGGGTTAAGCTGTAAGAACTTGTTTCTCAATTAATATAAAAAAATATGTTTAAATGTTGGGATTGTGTGGCAATAATTAGATAATGAAACCCGGAAAAGGATCAAATCATGTTTTATTAAACAAAGACTTTGGTAACATTATACATACTTATCAAATAATTTATTCCCACTCTTTTCCAAGGTACACATCAGTTAATCCATTACTAAAACAATTACATCTCGAGTTTTCATGACCTGCAGGATAAATAATTTTGAAAACATACTGAAAAAAGGCTTGTTTACAACAAGTATATTCTCATTTCCACAATGTTTTCTTCCCCAGCATAGATGAATTCCATCATTTGAGCCATAATTTAACTCTGTACCAAACAACAAAATTCTACACTAGTCCAAAATGGAAGCATTTGCAGACCACAAAATTAATGTGACTAAAAAAACGAATTTTATTTTGGGAAGGGAAGAAAACATTATGGAAAAAGGAGAAAATGCTGGTTACCAGCATTTTCTCCATTCCCACCATGTTTTCAGAGGTTTCTTTCTCAGGGTGGTGAAAACAAAGGATTATTTGGGAAAGGGTTAAAGCATCAACTTCTGACAAGTGTACAGATGAAACAAGAGCACTGCATGCAGGAGCCAGCATTCTGCTGCAGGGGCTCCATTTTCATTGAAAACACTAAACTGAAACACGGGCATACTTTGATAGTTATCTGTTCCTAGTGTATGAGTTCCCTCTTTCCATAGTTAACAACCTGTGCAAGCTAAAAATTGTGGACTAGTTCAAATTAAAAGGCACTTGCAGACAACAAATCATATGTGGTTGAAATAATGGAATCTGTCTTGAATTGAAAAGATCACACTATGAATAAAGAAGAAATTGCTACTTGCCTGAATTTAATCCGCTGAGTCGTTTTAACAAAGGACGGTTTGTTCATGATGAAATATCAAAATAGGATTTGCATAAGTCTTTAACGATAAATCTAATCAAATTCTATTGGGCAAATTGGGAAAACTTTTACAGCAAAACCACCATATAAAAGGACAAAATACATGCAATAGTGACAATAATATACATAAACCAATTTTGCACCAATATGTTGAAGCCTATATACCAATTACAATATTACAATACTCTTCTTTACCTCCGGCAGACACATTTTTCTTATGAATAGTTCACCAGTTTTTAAAGTACATAGATGTTGGCTGAAAGACGCAATTTCTGCTTTTGTCAGAATGTATTAAAAGATTAAACCTCAAACCTCTCCAACAAAAAAATTGAGCCTTGTCACATATGAATGCATTTACGACAAATTGTTGGTGGTATGTATGTTACATCTTGTCTTTGATAAGGTAGAAAAACTAAATTTGAAAAGGAGAAAATGGTTTCAAGCATTATCTCCTTTTCAATCATGTTTTCAAAAGCTGTCTTTGTCAGGATCAGTTAAGTTTGTGATTTTTTGGCAAAATTTGATGTTAACTGTTTGCCAGACAACATAATTTTTGCCTTGTCCTATCTGAAAGCATTTGTAGGAGACTATTTCAGCTTGACTAATACAGTGCAATTTTTCTTTGACTGAATAAAAAGCATTGTAGGAAAAGGAGAAAATGCTGGTTACCAGCATTTTCTCCTTTTCCCACATTTTTTTATAGGCTTCTTTCTCAGGGTCGTCCAAAGTAGGGAGTGAGTGGTAATGGGTTAACCCTATACCACACAATCCTGATTTTAACAACCCTGAGAAAAAAAGCCTTTTGAAAACATTGTGGGAAAAGGAGAAAATGCTGGTAACCAGCATTTTCTCCTTTTCCCACAATGTTTTCTACCCTTCCCAAACCAAATTTCCCATTTATTTTGTCATCTGCAAATGCTTTTTATTTGGACTGGTCTAAAATTGTCTTGTGTAGTAAAGAGTTAACGGCAATTTTGGAAATAATACAAATATGATGCATACTGGTAGATCTGTCTTTGATCCAGATTATCAGAAATCAATTTTTTGGTTTAATGCTCAAGAGGTAAACTCTACAATACAACAATTTTAGACTCCTATACACCAAAAGCATCAGCAGACAATAAATGATGAAGTTCAAATGATGGGACCTGTCTCGGAGAGGGTAGAAAACATTGTGAGTAAAAGACAGTTATGGTTACCGGCATTTTCTCCTTTCCCACAGTGTTCTTAAAACACCTCCTTCTTCACATTTTCTCTTTTCCCACATTGTTTTTCAACACCTTCTTCACAATCATTAAATGCTGGATCTTTTAGTTGGGGTTTATTTACTGTTTACTCATCACAAAGCAACTGCTCCTTTTCCTACAATGTTCTCCCAAAAGCTGTTTACTGCAGCAAAAAGTATCATGATGTGATACAGCTTGGAAAGATGTTTTTTGTTCCTACATGGAAATTTAAAAAATAGTTTATTTCCTGCTGACAGAAGAAGTACTAGTTTTGTGATTAATAAGATAATTATGTTTGTCTCTATCACAATTCTTCTGTCTTATCCGGCCGCACATCAATCATTTTAAACCAGTTGCCACATTCACATCTTTTCTGTTGCCCTCTCTCTATCCTCATCCATTTAATCTCCTTCAGATCTTTTTCACCTGTGAATTTAAAGAACCGTTGACATATAAAGCGCTACATACGTCCATGATACAGGACAACAAAATTTAAGATTAGTCCAAATTCAGGGCATTTGCAGAAGACAAAATAAATGTGAATGAAAAACTTAACTTTGATTTGGGAAGGGTAGAAAACCATGTTTTCTAAAGATTTCTTCCTCAGGGTCGTTAAAAGGCATCATTGTGCAGTAAAGGGTTAACCCTTTACCAAACGACAACATTTTAGATTGGTCCAAATTGAAAGCATTTGCAGACAACAAAATATAAGTCAATGAAAAATCGAAATTTGATTTGGGAAGGGTAGAAAACATCGTGGGAAAAGGTGAAAATGCTGGTTACCAGCATTTTCTCCTTTTCCCACAATGTTTTGTAAAGGCTTATACCTCAGGGTTGTCAAAAGTTTTCATTGTGTGGTAAAGGGTTAACTCATTACCACACAATCCCTACTTTTGATGCTCCCTGAGGAAGAAGCCTTGAGAAAACACTGTGGGAAAAGGAGAAATTGCTGGTAACCAGCATTTTCTCCTTTTCCCACAATGTTTTCTACCTTACAAAAAACAAATTTCAAATTTTCAGTCACTTTTATTTTGTCGTCTGCAAATCCTTTCCATTTGGACAAGCCTTAAAGATGCCTGTTTGCAGCCGGTGAGCAGAAACGCTGTTAAATTTAAAAAAGAAAAATAGAATGGTACAGAAATCTGTCCTTTGTATACACAAGGCTAAATTACTGACATATATCGTGTAAATGAAAAAAAAAAAAATGGGGGTTTGTGTGAAAAACCGAAAATTGGCCAGAAGAAAACTGGCTGACGATCGAAGCTGTAAACAATGGCGGTGACTCATGGACTAGAGTCGGATACGGGGTAACTTACATATAGGCCTCGATCTCCGTCTAAAAATAGAGGCTGCAACAGAGAACCATCCATTTTCCTTTATTTACCGCATCAAGGCCAAGGTCAAACATAGTCACGTTACAGAATGCATGATCATCAAAGTTTATGAATCTACCCGAGTGTATAACGGATATTGAAAATCTTCAATTCAAAATCCGGAAACGACCAGCCAGTTTACATTGAAGGCCGCAAGTCCGCAAAATGCATTTTCTATCAGGCGTAATCTAAGCAACCTTGCAACCGTCAGGCGCAATATTTGGCATAGATATATAAGAATGACTATATTTTGATAACAAAAAAACAAAATGAGTTAAAATTGGCTTAAAATGAGTATTATGGCCTCTTTAAATATTGTCGTTTGGTAATGACTTAAATCCTGCATCATGTGATAAACTGTAACCAGCATTTTCTTCTTTTCCCACAATATTTCCTCCTTTTTCAATGGCGAATCGAACAATTTGAGCCACATCGAATTATTTTCCCAAAATGGCTTCCAGCCTTTCATAAAAATTGCTAGCATGACAAGCATTTCTTCCCCCACAATGTTTTCAAACCTTTTCAGACACAAATTTTATCAAATGTGCCTATTTGATTTCTTGTCTGCAAATACTTTCAACCCTTACTAGAAGATCAAAATGGTGGCAAAAAAGGGGCTATTTCTTGTCACAAACTACAGCTTCTTTTCCCAAGCTGTTTCTACACAGGCATTAAAACAAGTAACTATGATAAGAGGGTTAGTTTTCTGAACATTAAAACTACTGGCCTTTGAGGGCCTGAAGTTGCTCTCCTGGCAATGATTTTTTCTTTTATGCTAGCATACATTATGAATTCAAGGTACAAAAAGAAAACAAGAAGCACAAAACAACCATCCTTGATAGGTTTTCAGAGTGCCTTGTATGAAACTCTTCAAGCAAATTTCAGATGTGGGCTTCAAATGGCTGCTCTTCCTGAATGGATTACTAGATTTTCTTCACTTTTAATGGAGTTCAATCCCTTGACAAATCACACAATCTTCGCAAGTTTCAAACGATATGGCTACCTTTCCCATACTGATTGTCAGATTTCTTTTTTTTTTAAATCAATAGGGTTGTGGCAAAGCCATAATAAATTTATTTTCTGTAGCTCCTTTGACTTTGGACAACTCTGAAATGGTGAAGTCTGTTTAACCCTTTCCCAAACAAGCCCTGGTTTTTATGTGTCTGCAATAAAACTCTTTTGAAAACACTGTAGGAAAAGGAGAAATTGCTCATAATGAGCAATTTCTCCTTTTCCCACAGTGTTTTCTACCCTTTTTGAGAACTTTCTGCCATTTTCTCAAAATCTATAATTGTCATCTGCAAACTCTTTCAGTTTGGAAGAGTCCAAAATTTGTCGTTTGGGAAAGGGTTACATCCTTAACAAATAACATTATCATTTTGTACTTACAGACACATCCTATAATTCTAGAAGTTTCTACAGAGGGAACTAAAACGGGTCTGTTGAAGCCCCCTCTATCACCTTGTTCTTCTATTGCAAGATCATATGGGTCCTAATAAGATTAAAAAAATGTAATGTCATCATTACCCTTAACATTTTACAAAACAACAAAACATAAACCAGTCCAATATGAAAACATCTGCAGACTACAAATTAAATTTTGATCAAATGATAATATTTGTCTTTAGTTTTAGTTTAAACATATCTATTTTACATCGATTGAGAAACAAGTTCTTATAACTTATACTAATCTCTCTCGATTCTGCTTCCTGGGAACTACACCAGTACTTGTGCCGAATGTGTGGGCCAATAAAAAATCCCAAAGCTGACACCTGCTTCCAGGTATCGAACTCAGGACCCTTAGGTTATGAGGCCGACGCTCTACCTCACGACCACAGACACCAATATTTGTCTTTCAAAGGATAAAAAACATTGTGAGAAAAGGAGAAAATGCTGGTTACCAGTATTTTCTTCTTTTTAAAAATGTTTTCAAAGCCTACTTCTATATTGTATTGCTGGAAATCAGAAATGTTTGGGAACTGCTTAAAAACACAAGCCAGAGCTTAAAAGATCCCTACAGAAACGGCATGGGGAAGCACTAACTCTTTACCACACAACAAAATTTTAGACTGGTTCAAATTGAAAGCATTTGCAGGCAACAAAATAAAGGTGACTGAAAAATTGAAATTTGTTCTGGGAAGGGTAGAAAACACTGTGGGAAAAGGAGAAAATGCTGGTTACCAGCATTTTCTCCTTTTCCTACAGTGTTTTCAAAAGGCTTCTTTCTCAGGGGCATCAAAAGTAGGGATTGTGTGGTAATGGGTTAAAGGAAGAGGAAGAAATGCTTGTAATGTAAAACAGCTCATTCTTTTTCTTCCACAATGTTTTCTATCCTTCCAAAATGAACTGTAACTTTTGAGTTGTATTTATCAAGTCCTCTGTAAATGAATCAAATTTGGATGTCATGTCTAAAATTTTGCCATCTTGTAAATATCAAATTCTCTCCACTAATGGACTTTGTCTTTTGTCTTTGAAAGGACAGAAAACAGTGTTTGAAAAAAGTGACTACGCAAAAGTACTATCCCTTTACCAGATGGCAAAATTTAAAACTCATCCATATGTAAGGAATTTACAGAATGCCAATTCAAATTATGACAAATATTTCTGAAATAATAGTGTTTGTCCTTGAATAGGTAGAAATCATCGAGAGAAACAGAGGAAATGTTGAATACCAGCATTTTCTTGTTTTCCAACCGTATTTTCAAAAGCTATTTTTCCTAAGGGTAGTTAAAAATTGGATGTGGTAAAGGGTAATTGTGCTAAGAAACTGACATGGATATAAAGATGGAAGATATGGTAGATTGGTATCTTGTATTGGAGAAGGCAATTAGACTAGGCAAAATAATTTAATTCAGTGAGCCGGAGCCAAATCTAATAAAAAACAAAGCAAAGCTTGATAACATTCTCTAATCCAACAAACATCTATTTGTCTTGTTACTAATTTATAACTCATATCTAAAACAACCATCTATTTGTCTTGTTACTAATTTATAAGTCACTTTTATCTAAATTCAATATTTCACACAACACAAATCTATATTTCTTTGTGCAAACATAAAGAACTATATAAAAGTCCTTGTAACATTTATGCAGCTGGAATTATGACCTCCTGTATGATATTGTTTATGTCATGGATGCAATGTAATACTCACTGTTAAACCGCCTCTTCCAAATATGTCATATTTTTCAATGTCATAGGATTTATCAAGGGCTTTTACAACATTAAATTCAACTTCTCCTATAGACTTTGCTATCTTTCTTTTGTCTTCTTCAATCTCTGTAAAGAAATAAATGTTTAACCTTTTACCATGACATGAAGGCAATACAAAACAAAACAGCTAGAACTGTCACTGGTGCTACTAAATACAGCAACATCCAGAAACTCCTGCATGATCTGAAGTGGGGAGCACTAGCAAGATGGAGTAAACACTGATTCATTTTGCTCTACAAAATGTTCATCCTTCTATCTCCTGCATACCTGTCATACCTTTTCCTTCATGTACCTTCAGTCTGAAAGTTTGCTCTGATGCTATTTTTGTAATTTGTCCCCACAACCTTTAATGCAGCCCTCTTTAAACACATCTGGAAATAATATGATTTTACCAGCATCTTTTCAAACAGCTCTATGCATCAAAATTTCCAATTACAGCTCATAAAATGGTCATGGATCGTTAGGTAATTGATTAAACTTTACAAAAAAAAATGATGCTAGTTAATGTCTAAATCTTATCTTCATGCAAATCTGTATTTTTCAACACAAATAACTGTTGACCTACTTCACCAGTAATCAAAACATGGTGATAACCATCAATGTGCATATCTAGGCAGAAATCGCAGTATCTCTGACATGCTCCAGGAAGGTTCATTTGGGAATTCCATTATGACAAAAGCAACTTGCACCAAAATGGCTGTTAGGGTTAGAGAACCAGATTGTATAAAATTCAAATTCGGTTGAGTGCGCAAGTCTGTTTAACAAAAGTCACCATGTCAGTTGTCTACAAATTACACTGGATTTATTTTCGTTGGGAAAAAGGGTAAATGAGCCTGGTTTGTCCGGGATATAGCGCTATATAAATGTACATTATCATTATTATTATTATATTTAATTTCCACTGATTTAATTTGTATTTTGCAGAACAGTTTGTGTGATGTTAACGATTAATCATTGATGGAACGATCCATGCCCATTTTATTAGCTGTCACTGGAAATTTTGTCGCATACAGCCGTTTGAAAAGATGCTGGTAAAATCATATTATTTCCAGATGTGTTTAAAGAGGGCTGCGTTGCAGAGAAACCTTCTCCCTGTCCATGATAACGTTTTGTGATCTCCTAAGTGATGGGAGGAGAAAACAGGAAGTTGGCAAGATTTTTATACTTTTTTCTATATTTTAGGCAAGATATATAACTTATTCTGTTTAATGCTATTAAAAAAAAAAAAACTTTAGGAGGGGAATTAACATAAATTACTCACAGTTTGTTTCCCTATCCTATCTATCAAGCATTTTAACTTGTCATGCCATGAACCATATCACTATTTCTTTTTTAATTTTTGCATGTGTTTTTGTATCTGTCTAAATAAATAAAGTTTAACCTAACCCTTTTCTAACAGGCTATTTCGTCCCTTGCAATGTCAGACTTTTAAATGCATAACTGCTACTCAGCTTCAACTTAACTCATTACCAAACGATAAGATTTTAGGTTTGTCCAAATCGAAAGTATTTGCAGACGACAAAATTAAAGTGACTGAAAATTTGAAATTTTTGTGAAGGGTAGAAAACATTGTTAGAAAATGAGAAAATGCTGGTAACCATCCTTTTCCAACAATGTTTTCTACAGGCTTCTTTCTCAGAGGGGTCAAAAGTAGGGATTGTTTGGTAATGGGTTAAACATAAGGTTGCTTACGTTCGATCAAATTTTTTTCGTCCTCCGTTGGTATAGGCTTCTTAAAACGTGGTTTCCACATTTCCCATCTAGATGTATTTTGTGCTCTGACGCATGTCAACATCAATTCTCCACGAACAACCCGGGGACAGTTTCTACACAGGGTTAACGTTGCTTTCTGCATATTAAATCCTACCACAAACTCAATGTCACCCACGAAATTACGAAAGAAATGAAGTTGTATAAAAAGTTATCTACCTTTCCGAGGGTTTCCGAGTGATATATCCCGGCGTGCGAAACACGGAAAAATCCGGCACCGGTAGGTTCTTGTGTAATCTGCGCCTGTCATATTCTTCGAAGATTCGATTTTTATGGGGAATCAGCTAGTTGGTTGGGAATCATATTGAGCAGAGTATCAGTAACAGAAACTCCAGGAACGCATGGTAAGTGTACTTGCTGCCGCAACATGTATAATTATGTACATACGGAGAATAATGAAAAGAAATGAGTTCTACCGGTTTCATGCTTATGTGGAAACTTCAGGAAATGTCTCGAAGAAAGATCCTCCGGCGGTTTTTCCCCCCTTTTGGATAAAGCAACCCGTATTTTGTAATCACCGACTCATTTATGATTTGAAAAAAGTCACCCAGCGAAAGATAATGGTTGTACTTTTTTAAAATATGGTTTTTGGATGAAGTGAAAAAACATTTAAAGACTCCTTTCTTTGAATTATGTAATCTATTTAAATGTGAAATGATGTTAGGGCAACAGTGACCATGGAGTGTGCAACCCACCTTTGATAATGATGTTGAAAGCCTCTTTCAAGATGCTAATCGTGATATCTATAATATTTTGTTGACACAAATTATAGAACTTTTATTCAGTACCATCTATCCACTCATCCGTCCATCCGCTCGTCTATCCACCCACCCATCCATCCATCCATCTATCCATCCATCCATCCATCCAAGAGACTGAATGGTAACTTAGTTCCAAAAACTAGTTGGTTAATCTTTCCGCAAATACTTGTATGCAACTTGTCAGTTTTTTTTTCCCTGAATTGCGCTCATCACATGTATATCCACATATAACCCACAATGGTGAGGCGGTGTGAGGACAAATGATACAATGAGTGGGAATGCAGTTTATTGAAGTATACCACAAAGAGATTTTATTCTTTCAGCGCCGAACATAAAAACTTCTTTCAACGACTGTACATAGACAAAATCCACTGAAAGGCATCTTGTAAACATGACTAAACAAACGGATTGCAGGAATTCAACACTAGAATGCAGGTTCTGTGTGGTCTTGATCATTGCCCTTTACAAAGTCTCTGTTTTAGTTTTTTGCGCTTCAAGGGTTGAATCGTCAGTTATTTTTTGTTATTCTATTGATTTGAAATTAAATCATTGTGTTGAATTGATGAATAAAATACCTTTAAACTAAGGGTTGAATCGACAACTGAACCGGGTAAGGGCTGGCAGATCAAATTTGAAAAGCATTGGCACAACGATAACCTTTTTTCTACGGACAATCAAAGCACGGAATTACAAGTACATGGTTAAAACTGGATGCCAACTTTTTCCCCTCTGAACAGGGATCGTATACGTAGACGATCTGTTGGTGCTGAAATTCAAGATGGCGTCGTTTATCATTTCTTATCAACTCAAGGAGAGTAAGAGAAAAAAAAACAGAAGTTCTGTCACGTTACCCTTCCCTGTGTGTATATGATTCCTGCTCTGTCAAAGAAAAATGATACTTGTCGATTAATTATCATTAAAACGTTACTGCCTATTGTTAGTTATGATAGATCTAAAACACTTAATTATCATAACTCCATCCCAAGTTCATTTTCCTAGGAATTACAGGCATAATTATGAACATAGACTTATTCTATGAAGTAATGAAAAAATATTTCACTGGATCCCATTTCTTTCGGCGTAGTTAAAATTGATGGCTTTTGACCTACTTTTTCGTAATCATAAGAAATGAATAAATAGAAATTCGTGATTGGTAAAAAAATATAGGTCTCCACACATTTATTTTGGGGGCTCATGCCCTCTTTATGAAAATTTAAGCCATGTTTTGTAAAGATATTTCTTGTTCCAACATTATACACAATTTAGCGTATTGCGCGTTATGGACGCTTTATTAAGACTTTTCTGTTGAACAGAATGTAAAATAAGTAAATGCTTTCTGCTTGAAATGTATGTTTACCAGCTTCAAACAGGGCAGGGACTCTATGAAGAAATTTCACAAACAACAACGAAGATGTAAGAAATTCGAGAAGTTTCAACAAGCATTTTACTGACACTGTCTTCAGTTTATAGACAAGATTTGCAGGAAAATATATATTAAAGGTGGCTCTTCAGAATTTGGGACGAAAATTTTACAAAAATAAAAAAAAAAAATCATCCTTATATTCCCAAAGTCTTATAAGTATCATTCATAAAACCACAGTAGTCAAAAACCATCCGACAACAAGAGAAATTAGAGATTCACTACAGCCTAGGTCGACATCGACGGAAAACACATTCTATTTTTACATGAGCAACTCGCTCATATACATACCGGAAATACACAGACGAAGCTTGAAACATAACGTCTGAGGAAGATATTATGAAAAATAATTGCATGTTTGTTATGTAATGGAATTTAAGTGACATTAGTTACGTGCCAGTCTCTTAACATTCCCACAATGCTTTTTTAAATTTTTGGTGCAAAATCTAAAAATAGCTTAAGAGGCTACGTAGCCTTTTAAAGGAATACCATCAACATTTTTTTCTTGTGTAATTTCATGCTTCTTAATTATTGATGATTTATACTGTTTTTTCATATAAATTTCAGTGATATATAAATTTTTTGATTTGGTGCGATGTGAAAATTCTAAATACCCACCTTTAAATCTATGGGTTATCACGCAACACTTACGTTGATATTTGATCTATATATACGTTTCTCGGGTACAGGTAAGCAATGAATGTTAGACATCGCATGTATCGAGCATTTATAACTCGTTTAAATATGTGATTCATATTTTGGGACACAATGCTGCATTGTTATCTTACCGGTTTTAGATAACGCCCGTTTTCAATGGGCCCAATCGTCGATAACCCTCGGTCGTCATAGACTCTCTTTCCGGAGAGTATCGGTCAGTTTTCAGGACGGTGTAGAAACTAATTGAATCTAAATATAGCAACAGTGCACATTTAATATTTATTTAGATAAAACATACTCAAGTAGAGTGATAGCAGATTAAAGCAGGAAATATGGCTGTTGAACCAGGTATGTAAATTTTACCGCTGCAATAACATAAAATGTGTGCAGCTTATTTTCATTTTCTGATTCGTGTAGCCGATCTGATCACAGTAACACCTACATCTAGTACTAATTCACAAAGTCGGGTAAATCTACCTCACAGTCATGAACGGTTTCGTCGTTGTTTTGAAGCACGCATGTACATGTAGATGATACAGTCTTCTGTGGTTTTATCGCACGTGATTAGAACAACTGCGTATTGTGCTTTTTGCCATGTAACTAGTTTGCAAAGTTCTCTTTTGCTTCCAAATGAATACATGAAGATATATCGTAATCTATCTTAGTAGAATTTGTGGTCAGGGATCTACCCTTTTTTATTATATTTTCATATGTCTATTTTTAGAAATGTTACGGGTAAAGAAATGACGTAATTTACGCTGGTGGAATTATTTCCTCGTCACAGTGAATATTTTCCTCCTGCCGAAAATCTGGTTGACTTGAGATCCATAGTTTTAAAAGTATTCGTTGACAAAATAATCAGAGGAAAATTAATATAATATATTATTTATTTCATCAGCTTGTGATTTGAGGAAATATTTGCCTCAAAAGGGAAAGGTCCGCGAAAATAACTCGTGCTTTACGGCACTCGTTATTTTCACATACCTTTCCCTTTTTCTTCAAAAATTTCCCCATATTAACCACAAGCTGATGAAATAAACTCTATTTATTCTCAGTGCACCTTCTGTACTGCCTGATCTTAATATACCCGCTGGCAAAGCTCCCTAGATGTATGTTGCCTGAGGATCATATTGAGGGATCATGTAAAATTCGAACTAAGATATAACCAAACAAAAGACAATATAAATAAGTTAACTGATGCGGAAGAGAATCTAAGTAGTGTTTAGGGCAATTTATATGTAGTATCAAAAGAGTGAAAATTTTGAAAATCAGATTTCACCTACATTATGAGGAAAAAGAAACACGGGACTATAATTAAGCACAATAAAAGTTAAGATCGAACTGAAGTACAGAACATGGGAAGTACATGGGAACACAGATGAAAAAATGTCACCTCGGCTAACAAATATACCCGGCTGTTTACGACGGTATTTGCACTCAAAAACATCCAAGTGGTTGCTAGAGGCAACAAGCTGTGATACAGCCATATATAGGGTTACAGGTAATGGAAGGTTAGAGTGTTTAAACACTTTGCACTCTCATTAGATACTACAGTTTTGAATGTATCTAAAATCCTGTCGGTAGTTAAAGCTTAAAATCGATAACGTTATTTAGATATTACAATTTTGAATGTATCTGTAATCATGTCGGTAGTTAGAGCTTGAATACGTTGTTTAGATAATACAAATTTTAATGTATCTGAAATCATGTCGGTAGTTAAAGCTTGAAATCGATAACGCTGTTTCACATTGTCTGATACTCAAGGTTATGATTATAAATACTGTCATATGCCAAGTTTAGGTCAATAATTCTAACCTTTGCTTGAACAGGATCGACTCATAAACCATTTTATTACTTTATCTTTACTACACAAAGCTAAACACTAGTCCATGCCGCGAATGTTGACATAAATCCAAACCTTTTTGAATTTTTTTCTGTAAATTTTCTACGCGCCAAAGGACCATTCTACCTCATTACGATAGGTGAGTGCAACACTATTCTAAGTGCCTGTACAGGCACTTAGAATAGTGTTGCACTCACCTATCGATTATTTATTTGGATGTTATGGATCCATGGTTATATGATAGCTTGCAGATGCACTGAACTGCTTTTCCCAAGTCTGCCTCGATTGTGAGCAGAATCACTTACGTTAATGATTTCACACGCTTAGTTCAGAGGGTCGTGAAAACTTGGGATTGTTTGGTAAAAGGTTAATATGTTCGCTTTAATTTCGCCGAACAAATACATTATCGTTCACTGACTGGTGGAGTATTTTGGTCGACTGCTTTCAGGGGACATAGGATTTCAAAGTAAGCTAGACGAAACTAGTAAAAAGAAAGCCAAAGAGGAACTTCACGAACTTAACGAGAAGGATAGAGAGCTGGCCGTACAAGCATTCCGGAAATGGATCCTAGACCAACCTTGGCTAAAAACACCAACAGGTATGGCTACTTTCCTAGGCATTTAAAATACACGACATTAATTAAACTTTAATAGTTTTCAAAAGTCTTTTTCCATAGTGAGATTAACTCATTACCGAACGACAAATTTACGAACAAATTGAAAGCATAACGACAGACGACAAAATGAATGTGTTTGAAAAGTTAAAATTTGCTACATTACACCTCTAAAAGTGTATCCTACAAGTAAACTGTAGAAAACTGTAGCAGACTGTCACATAATGTTTTTTTTTTTAAATATTTATAACAGACAAAACACCATTTGTTGCATTTATGACACATCCACGTTGTGCAAAAGATTGAAGGTATATGTGTGTGTTTATTTTTCTTCTACAGATTTCAGCTTTCTGCTCCGCTTTATACGAGTCCGCAAGTACAGTCAGCTGAATGCTCGACAATCCTTTGAAAATTATTGGACAACACGATCAAAGTACCCAAAGTGGTTTAGAAATGTGGACCCCGCAGACAAACTTTTACAAGAGATATTAAGATCCGGGTAACGTATGGCTGTCGAGTATTGGTGGTTTATAGTTTTGATATTGTCTTGTTCTCTTTGGATTTGGGATCTCATCGATTTTAACGTTATTTGTGCCACAAGCGTAGATACGGGCTTTTGAGGACGATGTAGACCAGAATTGTCTGGGACATGCAGTATGTCGCACCACTTCGGAATTGCCTGCGGGTAGAAGTACCCAATATAGTACCATTTGAAAACTTGGTAGTAAGCACTTCTACTGCTCTGTTTAATCAAAGAAAATCAGCCCTGGATAAGTCGAAAATGTGTGTTTTGGTGTTGACTTGATGGTTTCCTTGGAGTGCAAGCTTTTTAAGTCTTTTGGAACTACATGTAATTTGTGCCTGTGGTCATATAAGGACCATTGTCTACAACTGGGAAGGGCCTTATTTCATTTTTTTTTTTTTTTTTTGCTACTCGGGTAGGCCAATGGACTTATCCTTTTTAGAAACAAACGACTAAGCAGTAGGTTTGCCGACAGAAGTACAGCAGAGGGTCAAAAAGGCTGATTTTCAGTATATTTTCAACTTTCATTTACGTAAAACGAGCAGCGTGACCCCAGTATGGAAATCTGCAGCCAGTAAAGATCAAGATAAAAATACATAGAACGTACAGTCTGACCTGGAGAGACTCTTCCCGACTTGTCAAGTTTTTCACCTTTGATTAGAAATTTCAGTGAATATGTTGAGAATTTTAAGCTCTTACAAAAAAAATGGTGTTTAAATCTAAGAAAAAATAACATCTTTTAGAGCACACTAAGGAAATGAGAAAATGCTGGACATTTTTCAACTTTTGCGTTAAATTTATTTACCGGTCTGCAATTGATTGCGATTTGGACAAGACCAAAATTGAGGGGTCTGGTACATGCAGATTAAGCATTAAGGTAAGACCTGTGTAATGGAAAAAAGCTATTTCCACTGAAATATCATTATGCAAAATTAGCTATAATTAAAAATGAATATTATTGAACTACTTTCACCTTTTCATTTTTTCCATTTTTTCCTTCTTTGAATTATCATTTATAAATCTAAAACT
Source organism: Tridacna crocea (assembly GCA_943736015.1). Lineage (NCBI taxonomy): Eukaryota > Metazoa > Mollusca > Bivalvia > Cardiida > Cardiidae > Tridacna > Tridacna crocea. The sequence continues at coordinate 31,125,265 of OX031059.1, read as the reverse complement.
GCTATATTCTCAATTGAAAAAGAGATAATAATTACCTCCCTTTTTAGAAAGCGAACAAAAATATCAAAAAATAGTTTCAAGATATAAATAAATGGAATTTCTGATCCGTTAGAAATGTGCAAAAATATTATTTCTGCATAAATCCTTATTTATCCTTATTTAACAACCAATTAGAATTTTTGCCAAATGTTCACCGGAAGTGCATTACACAGGTCTTACCTTAAGTATACTGTGTATTTCAGTATTTACGTGGTACCAAGACAAACAGATAAAGACGGGTGTCGTTTCCTTATCGAAAAATTTGGTAACTATTGTTTCTTGTCAACATTTTATATTGATTCACATTTTTTTTCCTCATGCAGGCTGCTTTTTACGTCTTACAGTAGGCTCCTCTTATAGGAGTAGCTTAATGCACATGTAGTTAGCGTTTGCATGCATGTTTTCCGGTATTAATGAAATCGAACGAATAGATACTAGGCCTAATTAACGATTTGTCAAAATTGTGCTAAAAGGGTAATTCGGACATTTGCGTAAAGTGTCATCTCGGAGCAGCCTGCGCAGTCTGCGCAGGCTAATCCGAGACGGCACTTTATGACTGCATTTCGTTTTATGTACACTGGCAAAACCAAAGTAAAAGCAGTTACCCTTTCTGGAGCCCCGTCTACATGAATACACTATCAACACAACATCCAAAATGGCGTCGATCAAAATAAACATCGAGATTATGATGATATGGTTAATATATTTTAGAAACATGATATGGATGAAATATTTTAGAAGCGTGATATGGTCAATATATTTTAGAATCACGATATGGTTAATATATTTTAGAGGCGTGATATGGATGAAATATTTTAGAAGCATGGTATGGTCAATATATTTTAGAAGCAAGATATGGTTAATATATTTTAGAAGCATGATATGGTTAATATATTTTAGAGGCATGATATGGATTAAATATTCTAGAAGCATGATATGGTCATTATATTTTAGAAGCATGAATATGGTTAATATATTTTAGAGGCATGGTATGGATGAAATATTTTAGAAGCATGAATATGGTTAATATATTTTAGAAGCATGATGGTTAAATAAAAATCGGAAGCATTATGGTCAAATGTATCTTGCACCAGAACTCTCGTTTTCCATCTACTGGTATAATAGTCATAAGGGTAACTGTGAACTACGAAAATCATGATACATTCCACGACAGCGCAGTCAGCATGATTTACATAGAAGTTCTCGGTAAATGACCACATAGAAGTCTAGAGGCGACTGCATTCATCTTTCAGACCTTCATGAAAACACTGTGGTAAAAAGAGACGTTGCTCTGTCGAAAAACTATTTTTTGTCACTTGTTTTCACATGTGGAATCATGTATTAAATGGTATAAATGTACTACAAAGACTGAACATATGTTCAAGGGTAGAACAGGTAGAACAGGTACACGTACTTGTATTGTCAAATTAGCTATATAGGAATGAATTTAAAATACTACAGATTGAAATTTTCATTCAGTCATTCTAGGCATGCCAGCGTGAGAGGATAAGCAATTTGTTTGTGCTTTAGATTAAATCTCAAATTTTGCGACCATCGTCGTATGCTTCACTACCCGTCATGGAAATCGAGGCATTCATAACTCGGTGTTTGTGATTTATACATAATGACATAAACATGTTTTCACAAGGTATAGATCATTAACTCTCAGGGTATTTATTTGAATTATTCTGTGCAAATGATAGCAATAAAAGGAATTAAATAGAGTTTATTTCATCAGCTAGTGGTTTATATGGGGAAATACTTTCCGAAAAAGGGAAAGATATGCGAAAATAACGAGTGCCGTAAGGCACGAGTTATTTTCGCTGACCTTTACCTTTTGAGACAAATATTTCCCCATATTAACTACAAGCTGATTAAAAAGATAATATATTATATTTCCTCTGATTATTTTGTCAACGAATGCTACTTTTAAAACTAGTGATCTCAAGTTAATTAACCAGATGTTCTGCAGGAGGAAAATATTCACTGTAACGGGGAAATGATTACCCCCCCCCCCCCCCGCTTAAATGACGTCATTTCTTACCCTTAACATTTCTAAAAATAGACACATGAAATATAATATTTGACTTTTATAGCCCAAGCGAAAAATATTAAATCTCGAGAAGTGGTTTTTTTGGGGGTTGTAAATGAAATATTGCTGATAATGCGTAAACGATTAACAAAACTGAATAGTGATATAGTTTGCATTCTCCTGCAGGTCACCTGGACATAAAGAAAGTGAAAAAAGACTGGGGTATAGACAACGTGTTTAAAGCCCTTGTATTGGTTTATGACTGGATTGTGCTGGACGAGAATACACAAGTTAATGGTATAAAAGTTCTCTCTGACTTGACAGATATCAGTATGGCCATGGCGTTGGCTTTCAACAATGACCAAGAAGCTGCCATGAAATATTTCACGGTAATTATATTCAATTAACTATAGCTCAAAGATAATACTGTGTTACCTGTGTATGAACAGTTTAACCCATTACCACACAATCCCTACTTTTGACGACCCTGAGGAGAAAATGCGGGTAACCAGCATTTTCTCCTTTTCTCACAATGTTTTCTGTCCTTCACAAAACATTTTTTTTTCAAATTTTCAGTCACTTATATTTTGTCGTCTGCAAATGCTTACTATTTGGACAAACCAAAAATTTTGTCGTTTGGTAATGAGTTAAAGGTTTGTACAGCAACTGAGAATGGGTATTTTAAATCCTCACCTCTGCACCCTCCCACACTCCTTTACTATGTTTGGTTACATAAAGTTATTCTTGGTAAGTCCTATGGTCGAGGGCAGATAGATTAAAGTTCTACCCAATATGACTTAGAAAGATGATGGTTTTCTGCAGGGACCAGTGGCAGCTATAAAATATTCCATGTAACGTTTTACATCAGATTGTAATCCGAGAAAAACCATAATCCAGATCCTTTATGAAGATTTCAAACATTATCTTCATTGCCCGTCGCAATACAAATTCTTGAATTTCAAGAGAAATATTATTGCTACCAAGTGATATAGAGGATATTTGTTTTTTTCGGTGTAAGATCGAAATTTATTTCATCGAGTGGACACCATCGGTAATATTTTCACGAGTGGCACAGCCACTCGTGAAAATATTACCGATGGTGTTCACGAGATGAAATAAATTTCGATCTTACACCGAAAAAAAAAAAACCAAATATTCTATTTATTTTATGCTTTCAACCCTTTCTGGGAGGAGCTTTATCAAAATTCAGTACAGTTCTCTTCCCTTATTCCCCGTGGCATACCCCTCCCGCATAGCAACGTTACGTCAAGCGCGTGAAATGTAAGGTATATGACGTCATAATTCCCATCTAGTTGTTAGGCACGCGCAATTTACCTAGGCAACAAGAACGTGAAAATCGGTATTTTCACTGGTGGTACCATTGTAAGATCGAAAAATATTTTCACTGCTATTTCTCGATATCCTACCGGAAAGCATGAAATAAACGGCAATGTTTTTTCCTACAACGTTTTGTACCATTTCAAAGACAGTCCCATCATTCGATCTATGATTCAATTATCATTTGCAAATGCTCACAATATGCTTATTTCTGAAGTTTTGTTCTCGGTTAACAGTTATTTACTCTCAGGACTGTCAGTGCTTTGATAATTTGCTGTTTGTTTTCATTTTCAGAAAGCCCTACCCATCCGGATGAAGGGGTTTCTTATGTACAATGAACCCTCATTCTTCGATGTTATATACGCTATGATTGCACCTTTCATGTCGCAGAAACTGAAAGACAGGGTACGTCATCATTCATAATGATAATCATCAGCACACTCTCTTCACCACCCCCACCCTTCTTTCCACTCTCTCAAACATGCCCTGCAGGTGTAAATTAGGTGTTCGAACATAAGTTAACCCTTTTCTCCATAGATACTCATTTCTTCGCATTGCTTGCGGGAGCCTTTGGAAAACATTGTGGCAAAAGGTGAAATTGCTCGTGACGAGCAATTTCACCTTTTGTCACAATGTTTTCTTTGCTATCAAAAGGTGCCATATACACCTCGTCACGAGCAATTTTACCTTTTGTCACAATGTTTTCTATGCTATCAAAAGGTGCCATATACACATTAGAAACGGCTTCATCCTTGCTGTTATTTAGGGTCAATTAGAGATACCATAGAAATGCCTTATAGGGTAAAGGGTTAAGTCTTTGGATGCCAAATATATGAGCCATACCATGTGAAAAGGGATCTTAATGCATATGCAAAGGACCAATTTATGCCATGACTCAATTGCTTTTGACACAAAGTGATTTAAATGGACCCAGAATCATGTAATGATTTTTTTGTATAATATACATACGAGGAAAGTCATCACATGGTTCTGGATCCATGTTTGACCATTGGTCAATTTGTGTATCTCAAACAATGAGTCTTCCTCCTGTAACTAAAAAGTTGAAATTTGGTTTCCAACAGGGTAGAAAACATTGTGGAAAAAGGAGGAAATGCTGATTACCGGCATTTTCTCCTTTTTCCACAATGTTTTCAAACGGTTACTATCTCAGGATCGTAAAAATCAGGGATTGTTTGGTCCAAATTGATAGCACTTGCAGACGACAAAGTAAATGTGACTAAAAAATTGAAATTTGGTTTCTAACAGGGTAGAAAACATTGTGAGAAAATGCCGGTTATCAGCATTTTCTCCTTTCCTCTGAATGTTTTCAAAGGGCTTCTATCTCAGGGTTGTAAAAACCAGAGATTGTTTGGTAAAGGGTCAACACATTATTCTGTTTCCCATTTAATACTATACAATCCTTTTATTTCATGTTACAGATGACGTTGATGGGAAAAAACATGGTAAAGGTGTATGAACAGGTTCCGGAGTATTTATTCCCAGATGAATATCTACCAGATGATTATGATGGCCCCTCCCAGGGTCCCTCATCCAAACTTATAGGTAGGGGTCAATTACTTTTTACATGTTCATAAGGAAATTTACGTTGATGATGTAAATGGGTATGGTTAATTCATAATTCCATCTCCTCATACCCAAATATATGGCATATAATCACCGATAATGTCAATAGATACATGTGGATATTCTTGAGCACCAAAAGCAATCTATACAATATGAAATTTGTAGAAATAATAGAAAAATAATAGCAAATTAACATAGTAACGTTACAAGGACAAATACATTTCTACTCGTACATGTACCAAGAGTCATAGTAAGATATCACAGTATTTCTATCCATACAAAATTAAGAAAAAAAATATTTCTTGAAAAATGTCCATGAATTCACATATGGCTTGCAACACTCGAAAATGGCATTCAGATATTTGCGTAAAGTGTCGTCTCGGATCAGCCTGCGCAGGGACTGCGCAGGCTAATCCGAGACGGCACTTTACGACTACATTAGATGTTGTATTACAGTGGACTTGTGCAAAACGGAAAATTACATAAAAACGGAAAGTGTCGTTTCGCAGGCTGATCTTTAATAACACTGTGCAAATGTCCTAATGTCCCTTTTCGCAAGTTGGAAGCCGTATAATAAACAGTATCCTAAGTGATATGTGGCAAACAGCAATATATAAGATACGTACACTGGAAATTGGGAGTTAAATGCCTCTCGGTGATACAGTACGGTTTGCAGGTCATCATATAATTGTGATCCATAAACTCCATCTTGTCTTACAGCGAACTGAAACAAGATGTAAACTGGTCAGAGGGCCAGGCAGCCTCAGTTCGGCAGTTGTTACAATCTCACCTCTACTACCAAAATGTAATAAAACTAACAGCTTAGTCACCCATCCAAGCACTAACCGTTTAGCCTAATTCTTAATCATCACCGAACTGCATCGCTGTAAAAACTTGCCCTACAGCAAAGTCGATTTTTAGTGCTATTCTACTCATTCATTTTTTCTTTCCGTCGTTTATTTATTTATATATTTATTTATTTATCTGTTTCAGAGGAGATGATAGAAGACATGCAAAGACCGGAATTTCGAAACTTCATAATAGAGTTATCGTCTGATAAATACGGTGTTGACTCGGAGATGAAAGCTCAGGCAGATAAAACCGCTCCGGTGGCTTCATTCAGAAAACTTAATGTTGACTGAAATAAAACTCAATGTTGACTCAAGTATGGCAATCAAAGGCCCAGACTAACATTTAATATCTATATGTCTGGTGTTCACACATTTTTGCCAATATATCTGTTATTTAAAGGCGGCCAGTACACCTATCAGTATGTTCTGAAGATTATTTCAACTGCACTTAACACAACAATTTCTTTCTAAGCCTCGACTGCTTTCCCCACGTATACAGCTACAAAAGTTAATGCCGAAAGGTGCGTGAGAAGGATGCAGTCACAATGACTTTCACAAATACAATCCCTGGAAAAAGTTTTGGCTGGTCTGAGGCTGGAGCTCACCACCCCTGCATTAGTAGCCGTCGTCATACCGCTGAGCTGTAGGACTGGTGCATCGTTTTATGTATTAAAGATCCGGATATGGAAGCCGTTTTCATCGTGCGTTCCATTACAATGTCAGGCTGAACGTCTCGACCGGGCTATTGTGTAGTCTTCTTTGGCCTTTGATCTCCTTTAGCCTGTACCATGTAGTTCTGTGTTTAATTCTTTATCATATACGACTGGTCCAAATTGAATGTTCCTTGGGAAGTCCTCTTTAAAAAGTGTTCGCAGAATTTGATTCTGTCAAAAACTCTGGTTGCCATGGCAACGAAATGGAATTTTTAGTAAATTCTTTAAAAATTTTCTTCTCTGAAACCGCTGGCCAGATTTTAAAATAATTTCATAGAGATGTTCCTTGGGTGACCCTTTTTAAAATTTGTTCGCGAAATTTTGATCCGTCAAGAAACATGGCTCTGGTGAATGGGGGCTTCTTGCACTATACAGAAATGAAGGAATTCTTAAAAATTCTTCTCTGAAACTGCTGGCCATATTTTAAAATAATTTCACAGAGATGTTCCTTGGGTGACCCTTTCCAAAAATTGTTCGCAAAATTTTGATCCGTCAAGAAACATGGCTCTGGTGAATGGGGGCTTCTTGCACTATACAGAAATGAAGAAATTCTTAAAAATTCTTCTTCTCTGAAACCGCTGATCAGATTTTGAAATGATTTCACAGATATGTTCACAGAGATGTTCTGTGGATGACCCTTTTCAAAAATTGTTCGTGAAAGTTTGATCCATCAAGAAACATGGCTCTGGTGAATGGGGGCTACTTGCGCTATAGGGAATTGAAGAAATTCTTAAAAATTCTTCTTCTCTGAAACCGCTGGCCAGATTTTAAAATAATTTCACAGAGATGTTCCTTGGGTGACCCTTTTCAAAAACTGTTCGCGAAATTTTGATCCGTAAAGAAACATGGCTCTGGTGAATGGGGGCTACTTGCATTATAGGGCAATGAGGAAATTCTTAAAAATTCTTCTTCTCTGAAACGGCTGGTCAGATTTTGAAATAACTTCACAGAGATATTCCTTGGGTGAACCTCTTTAAAAATTGTTCGTGAAAGTTTGATTCGTCGAGAAACATTGCTCTGGTGAATGGGGGCTACTTGCACTATATGGAAATGAAGACTTTCTTGAAAATTCTTCTTCTCTGAAACGGCTGGTCAGATCTGAAATTTATTTCACGGAAATATTCCTTGAATGACTTTTTACAAAATTTGTTCGCGAAATTTTGATAGGTCAAGAAACATAGCTCAGGTGAATGGGGGCTACTTGCACTGTACGGAAATTAAGAAACTCCTAAAAATTCTTCTTTTCTAAAACTGTTGGTCAGATTTTGAAAGGACTTTTACAGGTAACCTTTTAAAAATTGCTTCGCAAAAAAATAATATGTTCCAATGTGTTTCAATACCTTCAAAAAAAAAAAAAAAAAAGGCTATGGTCCTCTCAAAAATTCAGGTGAGCGATCCAGGGCCATCTTGGCCCTCTTGTTTAACTCTTTACCACACGACAAAATTTTAGACTTGTTCAAATTGAAAGCATTTGCAGACGACAAAATAAAGGTGACTGAAAAATTGAAATTTGATCTGAGATGGGTAGAAAGCACTGTGGGAAAAGGAGAAAGTGCTGGTTACCTGCATTTTCTCCTTTTCCTACAGTGTTTTCAAAAGGCTTCTTTCTCAGGGGCGTCAAAAGTAGGGATTGTGTGGTAATGGGTTAAATACTGTGCGAAGGAAAAAAATGCTTGGCGAAGATGCATTTCATTTTCTTTTGAGATGTCCATTTGTATGACGAATGCTATGAACTTCATTTTCGATTGGGATAGGAAATCGAATACCCCTGTCCTTTCCTTCATTAAAAGAAAATCACGTACGTTTGCAAATAGATATTTACAAACGTACGTGTTTTTCTTTTAACGTACGTTTGTAAATAGATACTTACAAACGTACGTGTTTTTCTTTTAACGTACGTTTGTAAATAGATACTTACAAACGTGCGTGTTTTTCTTTTATGATGATCATATTGAAGCATTCAGACTGGATATCCAACCTTATTTAATGATAACTGGTGGATAGGCCTACCTATGAAACACTTAGAAACAACATTTTTGTCTTGAAAAAAGGACACATATTTATGTTTTGAGTTTTGTGTAAAGGGCCATAGGCCTTTGTGGTAAAATAAAATGTTTTTAGCGTCATTGTCTCGTTTAAATTTATATCATTTATGCCTGTGCTGATGTCAAAGGATGGCACCGTTGTCCATATACACGATTAGCTGAATAGCTGTATGAGGGTAGGTAACCAATGTACATGTAGAGCGCCAGCATATCGACTGTGTCCTGTTGATTATCCTGTAGTCGTTAATTAAGACCGGCCTTTTTCGTCATAATGTGTATTTTTCAAGTTGTTTTATACATGTTAAAAGGCGAATGAAAATGGAGTCATGCCTCAATGGTGAATTCAGGACGTAAAGAAATCGATAATGTCCATATTTATGTAAGGAAACAATTGATTTTCTGATGTTAATATCTAGCACACATTGTGGGGACTGATAAAGTTACCTGGCGGATTCTCAAGTTATCGTGAGGTCAGATGTTAGGGATACCCTTCCCTTTATTGCATGGTCCTTCCCTTCATACATGCAAAACCTACGGAGAAATGTTAGAAATATTCCGGATAAATGTGCAAACACACATGTAGGCCTAAGATACTTGATCTTAACCACTTCCCTGGCGACCAAGAAAGACCCTAAGAAAGAAGGCTCAAGAAAACATTGTGGAAAAATGAGAAAACTTCGAAGTCATCCTTGTAAAATACGGATAATCACGATAAAATCAAGTGTTATCCTTTATCAAATAGTACCGTCTTTTAACGACCTTGACAAAACTGGGATTTTGAAAGCATTATTTATCAAAGAAGAAAAAATGCTAGTAATCTTTTTCAAGGATGTTTTCTGCTCTTTCAAGGGTAAATTCGATATAAAAACCACATTCAGTTTGTCGACTGTATGTACTTCCAATTTGGACAAGTCTCAAATCTACGCCGTTATGTGAATGGTTGATAAATGAATACATGACAGTACTTTGTGGCAAAAGGAAAGTTAGTCCCAACGGCCAAAATGATTTTGTGCATCTTCTTTTTCATCACTTATTCATTGAATTATTGAATGAACTTCCAGGTGGCTTTTTGGTACAGCGAAAACTCGTAGTGCCAGTTGTAAGCTTGTATCCGAAACCTCAATGAACAAGTTGGCTCCTTTAAACAAGACGACAGGAGAGATCAGTATCAATGTTTTCAAATAGATCATAGGCTTTTAATTTCAATACATTTTGGTACATGTAAACAAACAAGTGAAAAAGCCGCCGCGTAGAAACGTCATATGCTTTACTTGACGGTTATTTGGCCTTCTTGTCGCGTTTTCAAGTCGCATGATCTTGTCCAGCAGTCTTCTTCCTCTTTTTTAACGAAATTATTCTTATTTTTTTTCTTTTGCTTAGATTTATTTACTAATTAAAAATTACAATTATTTTAGGAATCATTTGCAGCCATGACAAATTAATGTAACAAATATTTTTCTGAAATTCGTCATATAAAAATAAACCACGTTTATTTCCTGTTTCCGTTTTTTGAATTTCGATTTATTTACAAAACCATGACGAAACAGACTGTGTATCAGAATAATTTCGCAAGAAAAATGGATTTAGATAGCAAATTCTGTGACAGTCTGCCTTTTAAACTCACCACTGTTGGAGAGGTCTGATGACCTCCAATAAACATGACCGCTTTCGATAGCTTAAAATACAAATCACTAAAACTCATAATGACTTCTGGCCAATAGCCGCGACTTAACAAGCGGGCGATCTAGATCCAAGATCAGATTGCATGTTCGTGAAGTCCGACCTTGACCTGTGTCACAAAAAGCCTTTGTTTTCCAAATATGGCTACTGAAAGGGTTGGAATTATAGAGTAAAGAGAAATTAGTAAGAGACTGATAGTATAGCCTACATAAATCGAAAGTAAACAAACGGTGTATACGTGTCGAACTGCTGACAAAATGGCTGTCGAACCAGGTAAGTGATATTGACTTTATACATGTATTTATACATGTATTGCAAACGCTTGATTCGTTCAAATGTCGATTATTTTTACTATGAAATTATTACGGTGCATTTATTAATATGAAATAAATGTTTGATTTGTCAACTCCAAAATGAAGGTTATTCTTAGATATCCAGAATGAAGTTAATAATTCACATGGAGAAATAAAGCCGCTATTCGTCGTTTTTGTATCAGTACAGTGCAGTATTGAACTGCAATAATTGGTGTTCAACACGCGAAAAGGTGCAATCGGACATTTACGTAAAGTGTCGTCTCGGATCAGCCTGCGCAGTACGCGCAGGCTAATCCGAAATGGCACTCTACGACTGCTTTAGATTTTGTCCTTCAGAAGACTTGTGCAAAGCAGAAAATTACGTAAAAACAGAAAATATCGCTTCGGATCAGCCTGCTCGGACTGTGCATGCTGATCCAAGAGGACGCATGAATGTGCAGTCTGATCTTAGATCTACAGTGTGTGCTACTTCTTTACATTTTCTGGTCATAACGATAATTCAGATGTTTTGTCTTTATCCAAAAGGTCCATCAGTATAAATTCAGTGTTCTGGGGATTAAGCCCCCGTCCCTATACAGCTGGAGTTAATGCTCAACTGAGCATGTACTCAAATTTCCTAGAAGGTCGAAAAATGATAAAAAAAAAAGTTACTTTGTGTGGTGTATCGAATCATTTGTTTATAATTAATCAGGCAAAAAGGGGCATTCGGGCAACTGTGTAAAAATCACGTCTCGGATTAAAGGTGGGTGATTAGAATTTTCAAATCACACCAAATTAAAAAATATATATATCATTGAAATTTATATGAAAAAACAATACAAATCATCAATAAGTAAGAATCATAAAATTAAGAAAAAAAATTTTTTTTTTTTGATGGTATTCCCTTAAAAGGCTACGTAGCCTCAAGCTATTTTTAGATTTCGCGCCAAAAATTAATAAAACATTGTGGGAATGTCAAATGACTGGCGCGTGACTGATAACGCTTAAATTCCATTACATAACAAACATGTAATAATTGTTTTCCATAATGTCTTCTTCGGACGGATGTTTGAAACTTTATGTATTTAAATGAGAGAATTGATAATCTAAAAATAGAAAGTGTCTCCCGTTGGTGTCATACTGGTCAGTAATAAATCTTTAATTTCTCGTGTAATCGGATGGTTTTCGACTACTAGGGTTTTATGAAGGCAAATTAAAAGGCTATGGGAGTATACGGATGATTTTTTTGCTTTTTTGTAAAATTTTCGTCCCAAAATCTGAAGGGTCACCTTTAACTCGAGACGGCTTTTTACGACTAAATTATTAGTCTTACGGTCAGGTGGCAGGGGACTTGGAAGCTTGTTCATGGCTGTGGTGAATCATATGGCCCCAAGCGGAAGGCGAGGTAGTGACGTAATTCACAACAGCCGTGAACAAGTTTCCAAGACCACTGCACCTAACCGCACGACAAATTTATTATACTACAAAGTTTTACCATTCTTGACGTTTGCTATTTTTTTTTTTCCTTAAAAAATGAACTCATACAATGACCTTCAGGGTGCCCAAAATTGTCCTTCAGAGTGCCCAAAATTCAATAAAACTGACGTCATTGGGAAATGATGTCACTGAAACCTTGGTAATACGTGCTTTTATTTCATGCTTTCTCGTAGGATATCGAGAAATACCAATGAAAATATTTTTCGATCTGACACCAGAACCACCAGTGAAAATACCGATTTTCACGTTCTTGTTGCCAAGGTAAATTGTGCGTACCTCACAACCAGATGGGAAATATGACGTCATATACCTTACATTTCTCACGCTTGACGTAATATTGTAATGCGTTGCTAAGCGGGAGGAGTACGCCACGGGGAATAACAGAAAAGAACTGTCATTGAATTTGATAATGCTCCTCCCAGAAAGGGTTAAAAGCATGAAATAAATAGAATATTTGTTGTTTTTTTTTTCGGTGAAAGATCGTGAAAATATATTCACTCGCACATGGCCTTCTGTTGGCGCAATGATACAAAATGCGTCTACCTATCGCTTGGCCCTGGGTTTTTTCGTTCCAAAACCAACACTAGTGTTGTCATGTATACGGGGTTCCCGAAAGTGAAACTGCTTTTACGTTGGTTTTGCTGGTGTAGATGATATATACATGTATGTTCGGGGCATATTATATAATCAGAGAAATTTCTTTGCAGTATGATAATAGTTTTTGTTCTTTAGCAGACTTGTGCAAAACAGAAAAATTGCATAAAAATGAGAGCGCAGGCTGATCCGAGACGACACTTTACGCAAATGTGCGTATGCCCCATTTTTTCGTGTTGCAAGCCATATGATTTAGCAATTTTATGCTCAGTTGAATTTTACGTATGAGCACCTACATGTACTCAGACTATCTTGTCAAAATTTTGACGCGACGAACTGTAGATGATATAAGGCTAACTTTAAGAGATATTTTTTCAAAAGGATAGAAACTGTTAAGGGAAAAGGAGAAAATTCTAGTAACGAGCAATTTATCAATTTCTCGCAACGTATGCAAAAGCCATCTTTTTCAGGGTTATTAAAAGCCGTGATTGTATGGTAAAGGGTTGAGGTTTAATCTTTGAAAATACATGAAAACATTGTTACGAATGGAGATTTGCCCTTTACGATCATTTTTCTCGGTGATTTTTAAAACAAACCTCCTGCAACTCGCAAAATATCGATCATCTGCAAAGGGTTGTTGGAAAAATAATCCCTACCCGATCATTTTCATACCTAGGTGATGCAGATTTTAAGAGCGAACTTGATGAGGCCAGTAAGAAGAAAGCTAAAGAGGAACTGAACGAATTGAACGATAAAGACCGAGAGCTAGCAGTGCAAAATCTACGCAAACTAGTCCTCGATCAGGACTGGTTCAAAACACCCACAGGTCAGTACATCTGTTAAGCCTGTATCCTACAACTCTTTACCATATGAAAAAAATTTAAGACTTGTCAAAATTGAAAGCATTTGCAGACTACTAAATAAACATGACTCAAAAATTAAAATTTGACTGTAGAAGAGTAGAAAACAATGTTTTCAGAAGGCTTCTTCCTCTGGGTCGTAAAAATCAAGTATTGTTTGGTAAAGAGTTTAACAAATATCTTTAAAGTCGATAGTAAAAACTCGAATAGTGCTATTTTAAACATATTTATTGAAGAACAATATCTCCTCACCGGACAATGTAGATACACGATCAGACTGTCCGTTTTAAGAGTTCTAATCTTGACCTACAATGTCAGAACAAGATCAATGAATTGCACCGGGCAGCATAAGGGTTAGCATTATTCTATACAGTCTGATCTTGATCTACATTGTCCGCAAAAGGTCTTTAAGTCGCCTAAGGGTTAAAAAATAAACATGAAGATGGAAAGACACGTTCTATGCAGTGTGATATTAACAAGGGTGATAACCTGCATCATAGCAGAGGTGTCGGAATAGCCGCCATTTTGTCCGCAAAGTGCAGATTTATTACTTTAAAAAGATCTATGTATCTAAAATTTACTTAAAATACCTACTTTATTTGGTGATGGTAAATATATTTGTCCTACTCGTGAAATCAAAATGCCACGAAACAATGTTGTAGCTCTATTAAACACTTCAACACAATTATTCTTAACGGCATTGTATACATCTATTTTTAGATCGCACATGTATGTGTCACCGGCTTCGAAAATTGTGCGGAGGTAATTTCAAAATCAACGAAACTAATGAACAAAATATTGATGTATACTAACGAAGAAAGTTGTCAGGTACCATATGCACTGCTTTGTTTAAACAGATCTTCAATAACAATAATGTTCAAGCTGAAAACCTTACCTTTTTAAAACGAAAATGGCGGATTTAAAATGTATCCGATGACGTATGCTATGATGTAGGTTATTGCCCCTGATTAAGCATGCATTGCCCGCAAAATCAATTTAAAATGAGCATACAGAATCCCAAGGGTTAAACGTTTTGTCTCTCCTTTCCCCCTATGTGAATGGTTGGTGCGTACACTTCCTTAATCTTTCCACAGATTTCGAGTTTCTCCTCCGGTTTATTCGTGTTCGAAAATACAGTCAGTTACGAGCTAGAGAATGCATAGAAAACTACTGGACACACAAATCTACGTTCCCACAGTATTTCCGTAATATGGACCCGAGAGATCCAAAAATATTGCAGATTTTACGTTCAGGGTTTGTTATTTTTTCTTTGATTCTTGAAATTAGGTTTAGCCCTTTCATCTTTTTTTTTTCATTTTTCCCCTTTGACCCATTAACACAATCATGGACAAACGTATACAGTCACGTGACTGTAAGACAATTATAGATAAAAAAAGGTAGAAGAAGAAGAAAAAGACGAAGAAGAAGAATATAAAACTTTTCATGGACGTATAGATTCTAGGTCCAGTCGTTCTTTACATGTCTTCGTTTCGTCTAGCCATTTCTAGATTGTACGGTAACTAAATGATGTATGACTATATATCCTACCTTTCTTTTCTACCTTCCTACCTATTCTACTTATCTCCCCTTTCTAACTACCTACTATATATCCAATATAACAACCTACCTATAAATCCTACCTATCTACTTATATATTCTACATATCTACCGTCCTTTTCTACCTTCCTACCTATTCTACTTACCTCTTTGTTCTACCTATATATCCTAACTACCTACATATCCCAAATACATATATAATGTTCTGGCAAAAAGGGGGGTTTATTAGCACTCATTTTCAAACGACAAAATTTTAGGCTTGTTCAAATCGAAAGCATATGCAGACTACAAAATAAAAGTGACTGAAAATTTAAACTTTGTTTTGTGAAGAGTAGAAGATATTGTGGCTACCAGCATTTTCTCCTTTTCCCACATTTTTTTTTTTAAAGGCTTCTCGTCAAAAGTATAGTGATTGTGTGGTAATGGGTTAATGTATTTTCGTGATGTTTTATACCAATTAAGTCTTCATATAATAACGGATTCATAAAATTCATTTTGTTTCAGAACGAACAAAATCATGATGAAGAACGGTCCATGGCTGTATACCGAAATTTGACCCAAAGCAAGAAGTTTCAACCCATGTCAGCCTGTACTGAATGCGCAGACTGACACGAATGGATACTTTATATGCAGATACAGTACACCTTTTCACAGAGCATGGTTAAGATGGCCGGTTTAACCCTCTCCCAAACAAGCCCTGCTTTTTACGTGTCAGCAGTAAAAGTCTTTGAAAACACTGTGGGAAAAGAAGAAATTGCTCGTAGCGAGCAATTTCTCCTTTTCCCACAGTGTTTTCTACCCTTCTTGAGAACTTTCTGCAATTTTCTTCAAATCTAAAATTGTCGTCTGCAAACTCTTTTGGTTTGGAAGGGCCCAAAATTTCTTGTTTGGGAAAGGGTTAATGCAGAGAAATGACCCACCCCTGCAAAACAACACATGGGTCATTTCACTACGTAGAGAAATGACTCGGTCATTATTCTACGTAGAGAAATAAACCTCTTGAGTCATTTCTCTACGTAGAATAATGTCCCGGGCCATTCCTTTACGTACTGAAATGACTCATGGGTCATTTTGTAGGGAGAGTCATTTCTCTGCATTACACCGGCAACACGCGGAAAAGAACATCTGGATATTTGCGCGCCCTAACCCGTTTTTAAGTAATTCTCTGTATTGTGCAAGTCTGCTATACCACAAAATCTGATGTAGCCATAAAGTGCTGTCTCGGATTAGCCTGCGGAGACTGCCGACACTTTACGCAAATGTCCCATTTCGCGTGTTGCAAGCCAATAATAATGATTCCTTATTTAGATTATATACTGTATCGTTCATTTCAGATTTTATGTAATACCGAAGAAACGGGATAAGGACGGATGTCGAGTTCTTATTGGATCAGCGGGTAAAGTTTTTTTTTTTTACAGCTAAAACTACTTTACACAGTTCTGCCTGAGAGAGAGAGAGAGAGAGAGAGAGAGAGAGCACTCAATTCTCGGAAATGTCTTTGCATTTAGTCCTCTACCATCTTTTTACAAACATGTATAAAAAATGCGCAATTTTACTTTTCTCTCTCGATTTTTATCACTTCATCTTACCATTGCATTCTTTTCTATATGATTATTTATTGTGAGAAATGATCAAATGTGGAGATCCATGGGTAGATTGCACGATCTATGCAGTCTCGGATGTTAAAATGTATTTTCCACATAATTGTATAATCCTTTTGTAGTAGCAATATTAACCTTTTACCAAACAATCCCTGCTTTTTACGACCCTGAGACAGAAGCCTTTTGGAAACATTGTGGGAAAAGGAGACAATGCTGGTAACCAGCATTGTCTCCTTTTCCCGCAATGTTTTCTACCCTGCTGAAAACAATTTTCAGTTCTAGAGTTACTTTTATTTTGACATCTGCAGGTGCTTTCAATTTGGACCAGTCTAAAATTTGATCGTTTGGGAAAGGGTTAGATACATACCAGTTTTATATACAGGGTCGTTGAAAATCGAGACAATCAAGAAAGAGTGGGGAATAGACAATGTCGTTAAGGCGGTCAACATATTGTACGAATATTTGGTCAAAGACGAGAATGTCCAGGTGAACGGACTGAAGATTTTTGTAGATTACACTGGCGTGACTCTGGCATTAGCTACAGCTTTTAATAGCGATCATAAGAAAGCTATGATGAAGTTTTTCCAGGTATGGTGACCAAATCTATCTATTTTTTGGTAATTCATGAGCCATGCACTGTGAAAAGGGGGCTTAATGCATCGGCGGAAAGTATTGATCCTGGTCAGCTGCTGCGCTGTCCGCACCGGCTGACCTGGGCCGCCACTTTCGCTATTGGTCAATTTTCTGTTTTTCAAGGACCAGTTTACCTCAAGATTTAGTGGGTTGCTAAAACAAGTGGCCAATATAGCTCAAAGTGTATGTAAAATAGCTTACTTGGTACGATGCATCACGGATATGCACCCTTTTGCCGGAGCAGGGCTCGTATATAATTGACATTATCAGGAATCAATATTGTATTTTTTTGAATAGCTTTATCAGGCAGCGTATATCAAGATCAGACTGCACAGAACGTTGTCTCCGATGCAAGTATACAGATAATTATAGATACAGTCATGCACCTATTCAAAATTGCTGTATCAGGAGAGGTAACCATTCTATTATTAAACCTACCCTCAGTGGAAGGCGCATCACCATCAACAAAGTGTATTGGCGCAATGAAAAATAGACCCATAAGGCATTCATTTGTTGGCACAATTTTGAAGTCTGGTTTACAAACAGTGAGAAAGACATACAAAAATATTGATTGCTATGACTGAATGTTTTATTTACACTAAGGGTGAGACACTGGTCTACCCCGTTAGCCCTTTCTATAATTTGCTGTTTTACCTCGACAGAAAGCATTACCAATCCGGATGAAAGGGTTTTACCTGTACAACGAACCGACGTTTTTCGATGCCTTATATGCCATTATGTCCCCGTTCTTGTCTCAGAAAATGAAGAATAGGGTATGTATCGCAGGTTTATCGCAGTAAGTCTTTTCGTATGCATTGATATTGTTTTTCCACACAACAATTTCGAAGAACTCGTAGAACTCGTTTGAGCATGTACGTCGTATAAGAGTCATGCTGTGCAAGAGAAGGACTTAATGCATCTGCAAAAAGTAACGACTCGGGTCAGCCCGCGGGGGTTGACTTGGGTCGACACATTCTACTTTCTGTCGATTGTCTGCATGTTAGAAGAGTTTTCAACATTATAGCCTAGGAAGATTTTCTGAAATTCCTCTATAGTAAAGAGCAGTAGGCATGACTAGGTAGAATTTGGCACCGTATCATTTTAACATAATTTGGGTATGTTGAATTCAATGTATCATTGAAAGACATTGAAAATGATAAAATTAAGCTGGGCCTACAAAATATGCATTGATAAGATATTTTTACTTTTTTCAAGAACAGGGAAAATAAATTCCACTTATATGGCTCAATATTCTATGAAACTAAACTTCTACGGGTCCCTTTTGGCACTGAATATTGATATATTTTGGTTTAAGTAAAATTACTTAATTTTTCTGACCTTTTGTTAAAATTACAGTCAAGTGCAAAGCCAAATTGTTTATGTTGCTATTTGCCATAAGATCACAAAAAGTTTTCCCATGTTTTAGCTCTCACGACGAAGACGTTGCAACAATACAGAGGGCCAGTCGAGTCCGGTGTTTTGTCACTAATTGTGGGTAACCATCCACTTATTGTGGGAAGTCGCTTAATTTGGGTTATCACACTTGTCACTAAATGTGGGTAATTGAGGAGTCACTTAATATGGGTAATCAAAGTTGTCGCTTAATGTCATTATGTGGGTAAGCATCCACTTATTGTTGGAAGTCACTTAATATGGATAATCACAAATGTCGCTAAATGTGGGTAATCATCCACATATTGTGGGAAGTCACTTTTAAAAGGTAAGACCTGTGTAATGCACTTCCGGTGAACGTGGGATAAAATTTCTAATTGGTTGATAAATAAGTATTTATGTAGAAATAATATTTTTCACCTTTCTAATGGATCAGAAATTCCGTTAATGTCTATCTTGAAATTATTTTTGATACTTTTGTTAATTTTCTGAAAAGGGAGGTAATTATTATCTCCCTTTGAATTGAGAACATAGTGATTTTAGATTTATAAATGATAATGCTACATGTACTAGTTATAGTTGTTTGGGATTTTTGAGTCTATCTATGTGAGACTTGCTCGTAAAGGTGCTGTAGCAAGTTTTGTGCCATTTCATAGGACCTGCAGGATTGCTATGAATAGGTGATAGTATGTTTTCTATTACTGTTCTGTTGTTTGGATCTTTGAAAGTTTGGCATAACTTTGCTGCATTTATTAATGTAGATAGACTCGTATCTGTAGAACGCAAATTTTCCTTTTTATTTTCCTGACAAATAATACAAAGACTGTATTCAATTCGTTGTTCTCTCTTAAGAGAACAGGCAGGTTCCATTTTAAAAAGAAAATAATCTCCAAAATTTAAAAGGTTCACAGCGTCGTATTTTCACTGCAAACTAGCTTGAGAAAACCTTTTAGAAAGAAATACCTGGAAACTTCAGATATCCCCCGATTTATAGAAAGAAATACAATGCTGATCAGAATTTTAACTGCATGTTTGAGTTACAGTTTGACCGAAATCTTTCAAAAATCTTCTCTCTAGTCAAAACGCCTAGGGCTACCAAAGTTTGCATGTTATAGCTTTATCTATTTGATGTTTACCAAGGATGCCCAAGTTAAAGCCCTGGGGTCAAATTTGTCCCCGCCCTGGGATTTTTGCATTGGGGTTATGAAGGGAAACTTTGGGAAATCTACTTGTATGTAGCCATAAGGCCTAGGGCTACCAAATTTTGCATGTTGTACCTTTATCTAGTGGGTCTCTACCAAGAAGACCCAAATTATAACCTTGAGGGTCAAATTTGGCCCCACTCCAGGTGTCACATGGACTTTAATTTATAGTGAGAACTTGATAAATTTTCTTGTGACTAACCATAAGACATAGGGCTAACCTGTCGCATGGGTCTCAAGTTTTACAGGATGTTTTATTGAGCAAACTTTGAAAATCTTCTTGTTTATAACCATACATTCTAGACCTTTTTATTTGGTATGGGACTGTATCTTGTGGACCTCCACCAGGATTCAATTAATTGTAGCTTTGTTGCCAAAACAGGCATTTCACTGGGGTCATAAGTTCCTCATAGGATTTTATAGAAGAAAATTTTGTATGTCTTTTGGTTAAAATTGTGATGTTTAGCTAGCCAGTGGAGCAATACAGGGCCATCATGGCCCTCTTGTGTTAAAAAATGGCTGCCATTTTGTACATCAAGATGGTCCATGTTTTATTATAAATAATCCTCCTAAGTACTAAACATGTTTTAATGGGAAAAAGTGCAACCCTTTAAACATTATAGCTAGCACTACCTTCTAAAAGCATAAGATCGGGCCATTTTGGTAGCCATTTTGTAAAATGGCCGCCATTTTGTTAAAATGACAAATTTCAGCTTGGCACCTACCATTGAATTCAGCACCCTTTAATTGATAAAGACAGGTCAGGTGCCCACTTCTACCTAAAAATGCCTAAAAGTGATAAGATTTCAGAAAATCTTTCTAGGCTATTACGGTTCTGTCAGTTTTCAGACAGACTAGATTTTACTGCTCCATAGTTACACAGAGACTTCCTCGGAATTGAGCCTCACATCTTCGCGAGCCAAGGTTACGATCACTACGTGGATCTTACCTTGGCGGATCGAGCCCGATTTCGAGATTCCCGCGAACCCCACCCCCTCTCCCCATTGCATGCTGCTTATTATCTCCCTTTACATCATATTTCTTATAGCCAATGAAATGTCGTTTTACAAACCGCTTACGAATACAAAAATTCAACATGAAGCAATAACCACAAACGCACTTCGACATTCCATGGCCAGGTGCTGGGATATAGCCTAAAATATTTGATAATTGATTGGTCATTGAAACTTTATGTAAATATTTTTCGTCTATGTTTTCTTCGGTAATAAATCATTACAGATCCTGCACACATCCACAGAGGTATTCATGTTTACCTTCTATTTTTATCGCGATCCTGTTTTATTTTTATCAAATATAAAATGCTACGAGCGATTTGATTTGATGCATGTTAGAGCTAGCTGCAACCAATGAAAATGCGTACCGGGTGATCGTCGAAATCAATCTCAATCCGCCAAGGGTAGAGTAGCGCAGTGGATCCTTGGCTTGCGAAGATAGGAGCCTCATGGAGATGAATTACAGTGTTTGCTGCCAGATTATGGCACAATACTATACTTCTTAACTCTTGACCAAACGACAAAATTATAGACCAGTCCAAATTGAAAGCATTTGCAGACGATAAGATAGATGTGACTTAAAAATTGATATTGCTTTTGCGAAGAGTAGAAAATATTGTGGGAAAAGGAGAAAATGCTGGTTACCAGCATTTTCTCCTTTTCCCACAATAAATTTCAAAAGGTTTCTTTTTTACAGTCTTTAAAAGTCAGGATTGTGCGCTAAAGAAACAATCAAAAGTGCAAAAGAAGTGTTGCTAAACGTAATTTATACAAACAAGCAGTACCCCTAGTCTCAGGTCAAAATTGTCTATGGCACGTTTACTTATCTTGATAACCATAAATAATTGATTAGTGCTTTAACAGAAATCAGAATTATACGCCTTTCGGTAGCATTTGCAGAACATCAAAATATTGTAGGAAACTGATTGTACGCTGGTAACCTGTACTTTTCCCTTTAGAACTCACATTATATTCAAAAGCCTTGTTTCCACAGGGACGTTAAAAGTATGAAAAGCTATTACCACTTGCTAAGAATCAAATAGCATTTTACGACTGCGTGGTTATTGACGTACGGTTTGGATCACCAGCTGCTGGTTCTGAACTCTTATCCTGATGAAAAAGTTGAATGAAATTTTCGAACTGATACTAAAAACCCGAACAACGCTATTTCCAACTTATTTTTCTTTTTTTGGATAAAAATAGTTCCTTCCCCGACAGTGTATATCTAAGATCAGACTGCACGTTCTGTGCAGTCTGATCTTAATCAACACTGTCTTCAAAACGACAGCCTAAGGGTTCACGCAAAACCACAGCAGCTCTTTGTTCCTCGTGGCTTTTTAATAGCATATAGTATATAAATATTACCATAGTAATTATCGATACAAAAAGAGGTATGAAGCAAGTAAAAATTAAGTCGTGATGTTGTCATTCTCTACGGGAGCCTCAAGGGCCATTTCAATTTCGAAAAGATCTCTTCAATACTCAACTGAAGTGGCCCTATTGGGTTCCCTGAGTCTGTGGTGGTAATGTGTTATGTAGGACTTCATTGTAAATTCAGACACACAAATACTCGTGACCGGAACAAGTTTCTGGTGCTGGTCTTAGTCGTGTTATGGCGAATTGCAATCAGTCAACTCGGGTGTACTTGTAAACATGCATCATTTCCGCTATCCAGAGCAATATACTATATATTAATGTCATGTTTTCAGATGCATGTGGTCGGGAAGAACATGACACGTGTATACGAGCACATAGACATGTCCGTGTTACCGGATGAATATATACCGGACGAATATGAAGGCCCAAGGGTTGGTCCTAGGTCAAAAGTACTGGGTGAGTATATAATTGTAATGTGACCGTTACCGCTTTATTTCCCCTTTCACACGCATTGAAGAGTTTAAACGACCCTGAGAAAGAAACGTCTCGAAAAAAAAAAAAAATAGTAGTAATGAAAATTAAATAAAAAAATATGTGCGAAAAGGATAAAATGCAAGTTAACAGAATTTTCTCCTTCATCCACAATGTTTTCTGTGCTATCAAAGACAAAACATCATTCGAGCCACATGAAATTGTTGCTGAAGATGCTTTCACTTTGCAGAATTCGAAACGTTTGTCCTTAGGTAAAAGCCAAAGCTAAGTACAGATAGAACCAAAGAAATACATGTATATGTGAGTGTCGCCTCGATTTAACTGAAATTAAGTTGAAAACTACTTAAAACACCAAACAATTAGCCAGTCAGTCGACCGACTTGCCGATCAATCTAAAGTAAAGGGTTGAATCAGAGACCGGCGTTATACAATACTTGGTAGAACATCTTACACCAAATACGCAGTTTTCGAGCAACCTGTCTGGCGAGCAAGGGCGATAAGCATGTAACATACCCTAACTAATCCGATTATTTTTATAACCATGAATTGCATAAATTTAGGAAAGCCTCGTGAAAATACGATGTCTCTTTCTCAAATCATGTTATTACATGTATTGCAGACGAGATGATTGAAGAATTGACGTCACAAGAGTTTGTAGATTACATCACAACTTTGTCGTCTGACAGATATGGCGCGGATCTGAGTAAAAAACCGGAAGTAGGGAGTGGTGAAGTTCCTGTAGCATCGTTTAGGAAGCTCAATGTGGACTGAAATCCCTTAAATCCGATTTCAGGGACACAGGGACGATGATTGAAGCTTTGATTAAACCTCCGCCAAACAATTTCGTGGAAGAACCTAAAATTGGCTTTGAAACCATTGTGGTGAAAAGGAGAAAATGCTGTACCAGTCACCAGCACTTTCTCCTTTTCCTACAATGTTTTCTGGTCGTTGGAAGGGCAAATTCCATAATTTGAGCCACATTCAATTCCTTATTTGAATCTGCTTTAAATATGGATCAGTCTCAAATGTTGTTTTGTACAGACTGCATCAAATGTTTCAGAAATAGATATCCCTCTAGTCGTCAAATGCACACATTAAAAATCCTTACTGCATAACTCCCATTTGTCTAGAACCTTCTGTAATAACAAATAACTAATAGGATAAAGACATCTTGGTTTCGTTTAAAAGTTTTATTTCGTACTACATTCTCATACAAAACACAAAGAATACCCTAACGATTACTAGATTTCTATTACAAGAAATACACCTTAACCTAACCTACTTTACAAAACATATATCAGATTTGATCAGATCATACAAAGAATGTTTCAATTGCTATGTGCACACATGTATTGTTCATTTGCATGTATTTCTTACAGACAACACGGATGTTTGGCAAACTTTAGGCGTTTTCTCTCGCATAATTCACAAACTCGTCAGTTGCTTTCAAACTTAAGATGTAAGAGATCTACAAAAATATATATATTGAAATTTAAATGCCGAATAAAACTGTGTGTGTGTACAATCATAGTCAGGCAGTGTTCTGATTATATCCATGACATTACTTTCCCATGATTATGAAAAATGCATTGAAATAAAGATATTTCAGGTATACAAAAAGAGTTTTAACAAACTGTCAAACTGAGTGTTTTAGTACAATGTATTATATTATACAAGTACTTGTCTTTAATCATAAAATTGCGTAGTAACTTTTGAAAGCTGTAATGATTTATCTTGAAGCATCAAGTATTTATGTTCAATGTTATGTAAAGTTGCTTGCAGTAAAAGTGTTATTTTACATTCGGGATCTTTGGATCATTTTGGTGTTCAATCCAACAAGTACTCGAAAAAAGCTGTATACATAATAAAGTTAAAGGACAATGATGATTAAATACAAGAGGTAGTCAATTTTATATTTTAGCATATAGAGCATTTGATTTGCTATTAAGCAATCTTTAATCATAATGGATGGAAAGTTTTAATCATAATGGTTAGAAAGAAATTTCTAATAATTCCTAAAGTGGAAAAGAGCAAAGATCATGACAAAGAGAACACAGAATTTATGAACCCAGTGAGCAAAGAAGTGTGACAAGCTTCTGTGGTCGTGGACGTAGTGGGGCGCTTCAAGAGTGGCGTAGATGGCGCTCAAGATCAATGCCAAGATGGCAGCATCCTCCCAAGTAGAAACGGAGTAATATTGTCTGTAATATAAAGTAACAGTATTAAAATCAATAGCATGTAATAGGTAAATAGACGTTGTAGGCCTATTCACTACCCCCTTAACGACCCGTAAATCTTAATTCCAAGGCAAGCCATCTGTTTGGCTGACACGTTCTGACCCTGCAGTACCGTAGATGACTTGACACACATGTCATCTAGCTGCAAGACAGAAAGTCGTATGCATGCAAGTGGTAATGAGTTAGCCCGTTACCGAAAATCTTCTATTTAAATAACCGTGTGGTAGAAGCCCTCTGAAAACTTTGTTAGAAAAGAAATTTGCTACCAAACAGCACTTTCTCCTATTTCTTCCACAATGTTTTCTATTTTTCTAAAGACAGAAACCATCATTTTAGATTTACTTTATCTGTCGGTTACAAATGCTCATGACTTGCTAAAAGTCTACAATTTATCGTTTAGAAGAGGGTAAATACGTGAATCTGCCTAATAGTCCATTCAAGAAGCACATGTATTATAATCCCGGCATAAACATTAATTGCCAGGATATGATTCCTCAAGTGAGTGATACTTTAAGGTTACATACACTTTCTCGCCTTGCCACATCCTTTTCAAACGATATTTACAAACAGACAGAAACAGTCGTCTGAAAGTTACCATTCATGTCTCATGATCCACCATAGAAGTACCACAAGCCCATAGTCTCTAATGACAATAGCGTTCAATTCTCGCACCTAGCCTTGAATTAATAATTCAAATATTTACTTGCTCTGTAATCCACTATAAGTTCGGTGTCAAAAAATAAGGCGGAGATCATGAAGTGCTGTTCCTGTATATGTTTCTCTCAGGTCGAGAGAATATTTTTGAATAAGTGCGAAGTTCTCTTTTACTGATTAGTCATGGTATTTCCAAATGCGACATGCTATTTAAAAAAAAGCAGTCTGTAGAAACCAAGAAGTGAAAGAGATGGATTTTCCTCGTGACGCATCTCAGAAAGACAACAAGTCTGGCGTCACAAATGAGAACGGAGATAACATGATTCCCAGTTATGACTCCTGCCGAGTGACGATTTTAGGATAGGCCTTAGAGCAATTTCTCATTTCGTTACAATATTTTCAATAGATGTCAGCTGATAGACAAAAACAGTCATGGTTCAGCCGAGTGCTGGACAAAGTATGTGATGACTCTTTGGTTATAATGCATCGAAGAGATGCATTACACAGTCTTTGTCTTTCCCCTAACATTTAAGAAAATAGGGGCGCAGCAGACCTTGTTTTGGTCTTTTCAAGCCCCTTGCAAGCTTCTTCAGACGACTGTTCCAAGCATGTCTTAGATATCATGGGAAAAACCCTTCTAAATTAACTTCAATGAGTATCGTACAGAAAATTTAGCCTCCATTGTGCACATAAGTTTGTTTTTTTCTAAGATTGTCTCAGTGGCCTACTTTAATTGTGACCAAATTTTGAACATGTCTGAGATATTGTTCTTACCAATTTTCAAGGGTATCGGACTGAGGAAGTGCACACTAGTTAAGTGTTGCACAACGAACGCAACACGACTTACGACGGAACAACACGATCAAAAAAGCTCATTCACAGCACATTGTGCTCTGATATATTATATCCCGGTAGATGGCATTCTATAAATAGTCATCAATCTACTTTGGGCATCCTGGGTACAGAACCGAACCACTTTCCTACGCGATAACCGTTACTTTAAATTTCAAACTATAATAAACGTTTACTCAATAAAACGCTACCTCGTATTCACTCAGATATGATCATCAGTTTAGAGAAATCTGGAGCTAAAGCAGATCTCATTTCTCCTCAACCATATCATGGAAGCTATTTTCTACATTGCTACTTTATAGAGCGTAATATTACAGTCTCCCCGCCTTCGGGGCTAGTGATGCGTCATATAAGACAGTCGAATCTTCGAATAATATGACATGCGCAGACAACGGCTCAGATGAGCAAAAAAAAAAAGATGTCCTTGCCTCATGATCCATTGTAGAAGTACCACTAGTCCTGCGTCACAAATGAGGGCTGAGATTAAGTACCGTTCCCCTATACGTCGACCCCAGGCCGAGTGATGATTGTAGAATAAATAACTGACCACTTCCCCTAACACAGCGGCTATTACCATAGATACGCTGAACTGAATATGTAGATCCACCATTTTGGACAGGTTTCTTGGTCTGCTTGGGTTATTAGAAGGTAACTGTAAAATAAAACCTTGGGGATTTACACTCTGTACCAGACGACAAAAATGTCACAGTCGTTTAATCCTTTACCACACAATCCCGACTTTATTTGTCTTTAAAACAGAAAGGGTAGACATCAATGTGCAAACTAGAGAAAATGCTGCTGCCTTTTTTCAGCGGTGCAAGTTTCAAAAAGGCTTCTCCCTCAGAGTAGTTCGGTTAAAAACGTTACATGTGCATACATAACAGCCGTGTTCTTGCAGAATGTGGTTTAACACATCTCCGTAATGCAATAGATCATACAACACATCATTCCTTTATGGATCCATATAAGTCGTTAATCACATAAGACTAAATCATGAGCTAGTATGGTCCTTGGACATGCAGAAAATTGGCCAATAGCAAATAGTTTCGACCCCAGTCATACTGCACAGGCTGACATGAGTCTATACGTGAACAAGTTGCATCACGCCCCCTTTTCACAGAATATGGTGCGAATCTTTCAGGAAGACGCATTAAAATTGTACGTTTGTTTCCTTTAAACCTTTACTCCATAGATACTCGTTTTACGCATTGTTTGTAGGAGCCTTTGGAAAATATTGTGGCAAAAGGTGAAATTGCTCATGACGAGCAATTTCACCTTTTGTCACAATGTTTTCTATGCTATCAAAAGATGTCCTATACACATAAAAAATGACTTCATCCTTGCTGTTATTTAGGGTCAATTAGAGATACCATAGAAATGCCTTATGGGGTACAGGGTTAAATTTTTGCCGTACAAAGTCGACCGTTTGACAACCTCAAGGAAGAGGCCTTCTGAAGAGATTGTTGAACGAGGAGAAAATACAGGTAACCAGCATTTAACTTCTCCTTTTGCCGAAATGTTTTCTTTCCTATCAAATACTGAAAACACGACCTAAGCAACATTTTGATATGTAATATAATGTCGTTTGCGAATGCTTTCAATTTGATCCAAACCAAAATTTGTCTCTTGGTAAAGATTCATACATTCCCATCTGCAGGCGATCGAAATACCCTCAAGATTGCGGTGCAGCAGACAACTTCCAACACGTTGTGTGATGCTCTTATAAAGACTGTTTCTAAGTCGTCTGATACAATTATATGTTTCTTGCGATAAAGTGTAACAACAATACTTTTAAGTCTTCACTAAACGACAAAGTTTTAGACCAGTCAAAATTTAAAGCGATGGGGACGACAAATAACAATTTAAGGTATTTTCTCTGATCCAATAGGAAACATTGCAGGAAAAGATAAAATGCTGGTGACCAACAATGTTTTCAAAGCTTTCTGAAACACAGTCGTTTACATTTTAGACTGTGTGGTAAAAGGGTTAATATACATTATTTCTGCAGAAATAAGCAATTTAAGGGACCCGGTCTGTGCGCCTTAATTTTCATGCTTTATGTCTACATGTAGAATGCACCTGTGTATAGGGTATGAAATTATGGGCTTGCTGAACCCTTTTCAAATAAATTAGGAAACTATTACATATTTCTACCGGCTAGGATTTACAAAATATACAATGCATGCTAACTCTAATTGTTTCCGATGGTTAAATCTGTTCGTATGTACTGAAAACTAACAACAAACAACCACCAGAAAATCACTGCTTTACCGATAGCATTTCAAAAAACTCACCTCAGTCAATAGTTACACTTGATCCTTGAATGAATTTGAAATGAAATTGTTCGAATTGTTGACTCAAAGTATTAGGAAAGTCGTTACAAACTAACAAATATAATATGTATTCAGACGCGCCGTAAGTGGGTCACTAAGCGGATTAAAAATAGTAACATAAACACGGCCTCTTTCTTTATCGATTTTCTGATTGGTTCGTCGGTTGACCCCTGCATCACTATTGAAATCTGACAATACTCACAGCTAACCCTTTCCTCAATATAAACGGTGCCACAAAACAGAATTTTGGACTCATCCATATTCAAAGCAAATGCAGACGACAAATTAAGTACGATAAAAATGGTAGAAAATCGGTTTGAAAAGTGTACCTAGCTTATTCTAACAGGAGAAATGCTGGCTACAAGGATATTTCTTTCCCCACAGTGTTTTCAAGAGTCCAAGCGCTGAGTTTTAACAACAACGC
The DNA here is from genome assembly GCA_943736015.1 of Tridacna crocea. Classification (NCBI taxonomy): domain Eukaryota; kingdom Metazoa; phylum Mollusca; class Bivalvia; order Cardiida; family Cardiidae; genus Tridacna; species Tridacna crocea. The sequence goes on along the minus strand of OX031059.1, from coordinate 31,095,972 downwards.
AATAGATCTAGATTATTTTGAAACAGATTACAATACCAGACGAACCCGACCATAGCTCAGGATCCCTTGACTTGAATGGCTTTGGAAACCAAAAACGATTAATTCCAGACATTCATCACAGACAAATGGAACGAAAGCAGTCTGGGATTACACTGTCGGCCTACTTGTAACAAATGTGTATGCTGGTATTGTTCCATTCGCTTCACTAGGAATTAGTAGGAAAACAGGCCCTGAGACGCAGGCATGGAATCACATCCAATGAGAGAAGTCCAAAATCTGACCGCAAAACTTGCAGTTTGATCACTGACTGTAATTGCATATTTGGGCCTCTCTTCGATAGTTTGATTAATACTTAACAGCATCAGCCAACTGATACATAAGCAACATGTCAGCAGTATAGGCCATACTGGCTCACCTTGCCTTGTCCATGTGACTAGCAGTGCCAGCTAGAATCGAACAAAAAAAACCTGTGGGTGAAAATATGAGGGAACAGGAGGAAATGCTGGTGACCAGCAGTCTCTTCTTTTAACTCTTTACCTGACGACAAAGTTCTAGCTTTGTCCAAATTTAAAGAATTTGCAGACGACAATTTAAATGTGACCCAAATAATGGTATTCGATCTTGACAGGGTTGAAAACATTGTGGGAAAAGGAGAAAATGCAGGTATCCAGCATTCTCTCCTTTTCCAACAATGTTTTCTAAAGGCTTAATCTTCGTTAGTGGTGTTAAAAGTCAGCATTGTGTGATGATGGGCTAACCCTTTACCAGACGACAAAATTTTAGCCCCGTCCAAATTAAATGCATTTACAGACAATTTCAATGTGGCTTAAATGGTTCAATTGTTTATCAATAGGGTGAAATCCTTTGGGAAAAGGAGACAATGCTGGTTACCAGCATTTTCTCCTTCTCCCATAATTTTTTCCGAAGGCTTCTTTCCTAAGGTCGTCAAAACTCGTCATTGTGTGTTGAAGGGTTAAAAAGTTTTCCATCCTTCCGTAAACAAGCCTCATCAATAAAACGATGTGATAGGCCTGTAAATGTTTTCACGAACGTGAGGAGGGAGCATTCTGACGTATTGTTGAAAAAGGAGAAAATATTGGTAATCATTCAGCCATTTTCTCCTTTTCCTACAATGTTTTTACCAACAAATGTCTGTAAAAACTGTATTTATACAATAGGTGAGGTAAATTACCTTTTATTTTGATTTTTTTTTCCTCTTACACACTAATGAGTATCTTATAGCATCACGAGTGGTGTCAAAAGTAGAGGGGTATCCTCGTATTCGGAGCAAAAAACTCGTTGAGCAAAATCCTCGATGGGCAAAATCTTCGGCGTTCTGATGACGTCAATCCATTGATTTTACTCATTTTTCAATCAGGGTCCGTTCTTAAGAACATTCTTTGTCTTATTCTTCAACATTTTCTTATTGTGAAAGTAACAGAACTTCTAATTGGCTAAACCAAATGGTTTAGCCAATCAGAATATCTTTTACTTTCACATTGACAAAATTCTGAATAATACGACTAAGAATGTTCTTACTAATGGTCGGTGAATACGGACCCTGTTGTTTAGCTGTTTTCAGTGCATCGATAACGTCATAACAGAATATCAAAGCACTGAGAACGCTGAAGTGGTATTTGTCAAGGAAACCCAATGTGTGGAATAAAAAGTTTGAAAGTAAAAGAGACATATTGTTCAAATAATGGCTTAAAAGTCAACCCACTATGCAAATGAATACCTTTTCAGTTGAAGGGAGAGTGCTCGTGTACCTTTAAACTACAATTTTGAAATATCTTTAGCCTTTTACATTTAATTTCCAACATTACATTCAATTACTTCGATCTATAAGTATTCATGAGCAATCACATGGAGAAGCGCGCAATTATAGGACGAACAAGCTATGGAAAAATTGGTTTGGAACGAAAAAGCAGGCAAATTTGTATCACTGCGCCAATAAAAGGCTATGAGCGATAGAAGCTATTTTCAATAACAAATAACTATCTCAACGATCGATGGCCTCGCCCAATGTATTTTGATATGCCATTTCAAATTACATATCTGAGTGCTACCGAAAAACAAGGTCAAGTGATTTTCTTTCAATTGCTTTGATGAAATTGCACGATATTTTCTATAACGCTTAGGAAAAGATGAAATGAGTAAATTATTTAGAGATTTATCCTATACTCTGTGAAAATTTCTTACTGATTTCGAAAATAAGTCACAAAAAACTAGGACATCTGGTCCAATACCTATAAAAATTTGTGCACAGTAGCGGGGTAACAGCCGGTGCAGGACTCATGAAAGTTGGTCAGAATGTTTGTATAGATGATATCGGACATGGTTTTGAAAATCCTAGAAAAAAAAGGTCATTTTGGTAAAAAAAAAAAAATCTCGTGTGAGCGACTTTAGGGCTATCATGGCGCTCTTTTTCTCAAAAACTCGTATTGGATCGAATCTATAGGAATTTAACGCCACTTTAACACCCCAGGTTATATCATGGCGGACACTGATGCTCCCATGTGTTTCCTAGCTTTCTCACACCAATACTGACACAACTTTCTTTCAAAATCCACTGACTACTTTTCTCACATGCATTAGAGGTGGGAGGCGAAAAAGTAGGAAAGAAGGTTCGCCGCAACCGGCTATCGAACCCGCAATCTCCAGGTCACGAGTCGGATACTAGTATGTTAACCACTGAGCTACTGATAATGATATTGGGAACATAGTAGTTTTTAGCTCCAGTGTACGAAGGCCAGTATGCTTGTGGAGCTAAGTCAGCATTGGATGTGTGCTTGGCAAAAGAAACTTATTTTCAAATATCCTTTTTTAAATTACTTTTGCCACATGACCTAGCAGATGATCTAAAAACGTCATCAGGCATGTTTGATAAGTAAAACTGCGTGTAATGAAGGATTTTAGAGGGTGGGTAAATGGTGTTAAGCATGTAGGTGCCATGACATCGTCCTCACTTCCAATATTTTTTTCTTTCATTCCAATCTTTTATTTTAAAAAAATGAAGCCTGCTGAGGTAAAGAAATGCCCAAGTTAACTCATTACAAAACAATGATATTCTAGGCTTGTCCAAATCGAAAGCATTTGCAGACGACAAAATAAAAGTGACTGAAAATTTGAAATTTGCTTTGTGAAGGGTAGAAAACATTGTTGGAAAAGGAGAAAATGCTTTTTCTCCTTTTCACACAATGTTTTCTAAAGCCTCATTCCTCAAGGCGTCAAAAGTAGGGATTGTGTGGTAATGTCCAAGTTAAGGTATTTGCAATCAACGTAAAGTCCAGACAAGCTGCTACTGGAAAAAAACGATTAGCTTTAAGCAATATGTACTGTAAACCTACATGTGGCTATAACCTTTTACCACAGTACCAACTTTTAACTACCCTCTGAGAGAAAGCTTTGGAAAACATTTTGGGAAGTGAAGAAAATACATTTTCCCCAAAGCATATTCTACTTTATGCACAATATTTTCTTCCCTTTCCAAACAGAATTTCAATTTTTTCACCAAATCTACTTTGCCATCTGCTAATGCTTTCAATTTGGACTCCTATAAAATTTTGTTCTTAGGTAAAGTATAATACAGTAAGTGTATAGGACACTAAAAATCTATACACAGCTTTTTGTTTTAATTTATGTTTACAAAAAATAACAGTTCCAGACTTGCTCTGTTTCAATGCCTCAAACACTGACAGCAACCTTTTCACATTTTTCCTATGTGGAAATCAGCAATAAAAGTTGTCTGTCTTAACTCAGATGAGTGCTCATTCTTGATCAAAGCGTTCATCTGTTGAACATAATGTTGCCTGCAGAGAAGTCTTTGTCTCACAGTAGACTATGATAATTGGTATTTAGAAACTTCTTCATTTGCAACAATATATTTCTTATGTTTAACCCTTAACCCCATAGGGATTTCTATGGTATCTTTAATTTATCCTAAATAACAGCAAGGATGAAGCCGTTTTCTTATGTGTATATGACACTTTTTGATAGCATAGAAAACATTGTGACAAAAGGTGAAATTGCTCGTCACGAGCAATTCCACCTTTTGCCACAATGTTTTCAAAAGGCTCCTACAAGCAATGCGTAGAAATAAGTATCTATGGAGTAAAGGGTTAAGTATTACACTTTAACTTAGCCATGCTATGGCATAAGGATTAATGCATTTCCATGTTGCATTACATCAAGCAAGACATTACACAATCATGGACCCATTAAAATGAATTTTAAGTCATTTGGAAGTACGGTCTTTGGACATAAAGGTAATCTGCAAAAGATTAAACCATGTCAGCTTGTATAGACTGCACTGGCTGACATGGGTTGATAGTTGATGCTTTCTGCAGATGCATTAAATCTCAATTTAATGTCGACTTCATTCTTAACAAAGAGGTCTTCAAAGTTGTATGCAGGAAATGTTCAGGAACTAATGCACATTTAACCAACATCATCTGTCATCACTTATTGTTCATTTCTTTCCAGTTTTCTTTGCTTTAGAAGTTTTTGAGTTCTTTGAGGAACTCACTTTTGCCTGTTTAGGTTTAGCATACTTTGCTTCCAGTTCATCAAAGAAACTTGACATATGTGCTTCTCGAGATTTCTGTCGACTCTGTATCAAGGCCTTCAGGGAATCATCGCCATTTAGTCCAAGTTCCTGTTGCAACTCCTCTGCTTCTTCAGCTTCTTTTTTTGCCTAAAATAAATATCATTCAAATATACTACTCAAAATTTACAAGGGATCACCATATCAGAGTAACTCTAGATATGTGGCATTTATCATGTATCATTTTAAAATATGTTATATTATATATGTTACTCTTTACCAAACAACAACATTTTAGGCTTGTCAAAACTGACGACAAAATAAAAGTGAAATTTGTTTTGTGAAGAGTAGAAAACATTGTGGGAAAAAGAGAAAATGCTGATTACCAGTATTTTCTCCTTTTCCCACAATGTTTTCTGAAGGCTTCTTTCTCAGTGTCGTCAAAAGTAGGGATTGTGTGGTAATGGGTTAAAAGATGAAATGATATGAATTGATAACCCCTTTCAATCTTAACCTCTGATAAAACAACTAATTACATTCTTTGTCTCTCTACTTAATGACAAAAACGTCATCACTGAAAGAATTTGCAGAAAGATAGTTTCAGTGCAACTCAAATGATGGAATTTGCCCATAATATGATAGAAAACAGTGTGCCTATGTCTCTTGCTTGTGTGGTACTGAGTTAATACATGTAGATGACAAAATTCTAGACTTGTCAATATTGAAAACATCTGTAGATGACAAATTACAGTTGCCTCAAGTTACTAGAGCTGTCTCTAAAAGAAAAGAAAGCATTAAGGGAAAGGGAAAAAAAAACTTGGTCACTGGCATTAGCTCCTTCACCTTCCAATGTTTTAAATACAGTTTATTTCATCAGCTTGTGGTCAATATGGGGAGATATTTGCCAAAAAAGGGAAAGGTATGATAAAATAATGAGTGCCGTAAGGCACAAATTATTTTCTTGGACATTTCCCTTTTGAGGCAAATATTTCCCCATATTAACTACAAACTGATGAAATAAATTATATATTTCCTCTGATTATTAAAAAAAGAAGAGACGCTACTTTTAAAACTAGATTTTCAGCACGAGGAAAATATTCACTGTGACGGGGAAATAATTCTCCCTCAACTTAAATGACATCATTTCTTTATCCATAACACTTCTAAGACACATGAAATATAATATAAGGCTTTTTGCTCTTATGATCGTTTCTTCTAAGCACTCAATCCCACCAAATTTTAACAACTCTAAGGAAAAAGGCCTTCCAAAATATTGTGGAAAACTGTTAAGGAGCACTTTCTTCATAGTGTTTTCTACTCTCTTCAAAAAGGAATCTCTCTTTTGAGTCATGTTTTATTTATATCCTCAATTAATACTTTCAATACGGATGAGTCTAAAATTTTGTCATGCGGCAACAGGTTAAAATTCAGGATTGTTTCTTAACCCTTTAACAAATGACAAAATTTCAGACTTATCCAAATTGACAGCATTTGCATAAAATAAATGTGACTGAGAAATTAAAATTTGTTTTGAGAATAGTAGGAAACATTGTGGGAAAAGGATAAAATGCTGGTTACCAGCATTTTCTCCTTTTCCCACAATGTTTTCAAAAGATTTTTTTCTCAGGGTCATTTAAAGTCGGGACTGTGTGGTAAAGGGTTAGAGAGTGAATCTTCAATGTGAAATCTCATACCCTTCACTTACTTTTCGTTTCCTGGCTTCCTTTGATTTCTTTTTCTCTTTACTGAAGGCTTTAAACTCTGGTACTTCTTTCTTTTTTATCATAGTTTTAATAATGTCAGAAATTCTATCTTCCTCCTCAATTTCAGCACACATCACATTAGACAGTATCTCATCCATGTTGCCCTCAAATTTAACATAGGCTGTCTTGATATCTTCAAGTTCCTCTTCTGAACCTAGACAAGAGTTAAGTAAAATGACAGTTGAGTGATTGCAGACTATAAATAACATAGGTTAGAACCAGATCACTTTTGTTTTGAGTGGTGTTTTATCATAGTTTCAACTATATTAGTTCTTAAAATTAGCTAGGGATCACCCTAAAAGATTCACTCTAAATATATATGTGGCATGTATCATGTATGGTTTTACAATACAATGTAAGTTACATTGCCACACTGAGCAATAAAATGTTAAAGACACTGACAAAGAAGCCTTTGGAAAACGTTGGAAAAGGAGAAAATGCTGGATACCAGCATTTTATCCTTTTTCAACAATGTTTTTACGCTATTACAGGCAGCATAGTGCATGTTGCATTTAGTTTTTAGTCAGCAAATGCTTCCAACTTGGACAAATCTAGAGTTTTACAGTATGGTAAAGACTTTATGCAAAACTGTTGTAACTTATAAACCCATACAGAAATATGTAATTGATCCCTTTCAAAGTTTGAATAGTATATAATTGACAGTTATTGTGGAGTGACTTTCAGTTGCTTATAGCTCTTCACCACACAATCCTGAGTTTTAACCGCTCAAAGGAAAAAGGTTTTTGCAATGCAAATATTGAAAACATTGTTGAAAAAGGTGAAAATGCTGGTAACTAGCATTTTCTTCTTTGCCAACATTTTTCTAACCTGCTGGAAACAAATTTCGATTTTTGAGTTGTGTTTATTTTGTTGTCTGCAAGTGCTTTCAATTTGAACCAGGCTAATATTTTGTTTTTTGGTAAAGAGTTAAAGAAGAGGGCCACATATGGCTGCAAATGCTTGGCTGCAACTGCTTTTTCATGTGCCAAATACATTTTAAATTATACACGCACTATTGGTTTTGATTTCTCTTTTGATAGATAACAGCTAAATATTCTTTGTAATGACAGAAGATACATATTGCATTTCATGTTAGATCACTTCCAATTGTAGAATTTGATGTTGGTTATTGTCCTATGTCAAACCACTTCTGAAAACATTGTGGCATAAGGAGAAATTACATGGTACACGTACAGGGTGTCCGGAAAGTAAGGTAACACTTTTGTACTTTTATATTTTGGCTTAAAATATAGGATAACGAGATGAAAAATATATATACATGTAAATAAAACATGTAAGTTTTTTTGTGTGATAATTTAATTGAATTTTCATAACACTTTGCGCTTTTATACAGATTTCACTTCAAAAGTCCTTTTTTGGTCTTTGAAGTCATTTTAGTAATTAATGACGTTTTCAGTGTGACTGTCTTTTACACTCTTTCCTTTCCGAACACGCACAATGAATTTTTCACTCACTTTGAAATGCATTCAAACATCAATCATACTGATTTCACTAGAAGGATTTTTTTTTAACGACAGGTCTGGGTTGTTTAGGTTGGGATCGTAGACCTTTGACTTCAACACACTGCAAAGGAGGAAGTCATGCAGGTTAAGGTTGAGTTTTGGACTGTGTGCAGGCCATGTCTTACCTCCGGATATCGTTTAGACATTACTCTATATCACTGAACATATTATGTAAAAAGTCTGCCACACATTTAGATGTGTGTGGCGTAGCACTTTCCTGCATGAACCAATTGCTTTGCAATGAGGAATGAGGGCGACTTTATTCTGATTTCAACATGTGTGACTTCTTTCTGTTAGTTTAAAAGGTCAAAGGTTGACCTCATCCAAGACAGCACAGCCATATTGTTAAAGACCACTTACACTGAAATAGATTGATATTGAAATGTGCACTCAAGTGATTCACAATATCATCCGGCATGATCGGCATGGTAAGAGCATAATCTGCCGTCTCGCTGCAAACGTCATTAATTGTAAAATGACGCCATTGACAGAAAAAGGACTTTGAATTGAAATCTGTATAAAAACACAAAGTGTTAAGAAAATTGAATTAAATTATCACACAAAAAACTTACACGTTTTATTTACATGTATATATATATATTTCATCTCGTTATCTTGTATTTTAAGTCAAAATATAAATGTACGAAAGTGTTACCTTACTTTCTGGACACCCTGTATTTCCTCCTTTTGCAGGGGTATTGACTATTCATATACTAATTTTATCTTTCCTTATCAAAACTTTTACTTATGTTCAATGTTTCCATTTTACAAATACTGTATGTTTTAACAAGAGCTTCAGCAGTGCATATAATAATGCCCAAATGGGCTTGTCAGTGAAATGGGTTAAAATCTAGAATGTCTAGAAAGGTCCAAATTTTAAGAGTCACATGCACAACTATACACCAAAGATTCATTGTTATAGGTTTCAAGTTAATGCCATGGAAACTGTAGAAGGAGATATGCATGCAAGAAATTGCTAACAGACGGATAGACATCCGGGGCCATAACACAATAATACCTTCCGGGGATATAAAAATTGTTCACAGCAAATTTCTAGGGGGTAAGGAACTGAAATACCTTTGTATTTCTTCTCAAATTCTTCAATGTCTTTTTGAGTCACTTTTGGAAATAAACATCTCCAGTAGGCTTCCCAGTCACTGTTTGGTGGCACAAAATCCCCATCTTCTGGAACTTCACCTGAGAAATCACCAATTATCATACATTTCAATCACACTGTCTTGGTTTAACCCTTTACCACACAACTCCTACTTTTGACGACCCTGAGAAACAAGCCTTTAGAAAACATTGTGGAAAAAGGAGAAAATGCTGGTAACCAGCATTTTCTCCTTTTCCCACAATATTTTCTACCCTTCACAAAACAAATTTCAATTTTTCAGTCTCTTTCATTATACTGTCTGCAAATGCTTTCAATTTGGACAAGCCTAAAATTTTGTCAATCGGTAATGAGTTAACCCTTTACCAAACTGCAAAATTGCAGATTTATCCAAATTGAAAGCATTTGCAGACAACAAAATAAACTTGGCTCAAGAATTGAAATTTGTTTTGAGAAGGGTGGAAAACATTGTGGGGAAAAGAAGCATTTTCTCCTTTTCCCACAATGTTTTCAAAAGGCTTCTTTCTCAGGGTCGTTGAAATTAGGAATTGTGTGGTAATGGGTTAACTCTTTCCAAATTAACATACATTAGCCTCTTCCAGTTTCAAAATAGCTGCGCAAAAACAAATCTGAATTTAGAACAAATGATGCTGGTATTTTGATAAGCTAAAATAATACTGCGAGAAAAAGAGGAAATGAAGGTTACCAGCATTTTCTACTTTTCTCACAATGACAACCCCCCCCCCCTTTTGGAGTATGGATTTTTTTGGAAACTTTTTAAAATACTTAAAGTATACTTATTAGTATCAGGTACTAGTAATCCTTAGATTACTGAGCAGATCTAAAGCCAGATGTAGAGACACTTGAACTCTTTACTGTACAATGACAACTTTTAACGACTCTTGGAAAGAAGCAGCTAACCTTTTGAAAACATTGTAGGAAGAGGAGAAAATGCTGGTAACCAGCATTTTCTCCTCTCCCTACAATTATTCCTACCCCAGCATGGAAAAATTGCACCATTTGAGCCCAAATGAAATTGTTGACTGCAAATCTTTTCAATTTGAACAAGGCTACAATTTTGCCATTAGGTAAAGGTTTTGATCAGAATATGAGTGTCTGTTGCAGACAATGTACAGCAAGACCAGAGTACATAAATTACAGTCTGATCCTTGATCCACTTGGTCCTTGATATAGTAAAATTTAGTAGCAAAGGCATCCTCAAAGTTTTTGATGTAAAACATGATAAGAAATAGATATAAAATTGGGTCACATGGGTATTCTAGTGGTATTTTGTGTTTATCCGACTCCCACACAATCAAAAGTTTTGATGATCCAGAGGGAGAATCCTTTTGAGAATAATGTGGGAAGGGGAAAAAAAAGTGCTGCTAGCTAGAATTTTTTTCCCTTTTCCAACAATGGTTTCTACCCTTCCTAAAAGAAATTTTAATTCATGAGACACATCTATGTATTCTGCTGTCTGCAGTTCCTCTCCATTTGGAGTTGTTTTAACTCCTTACCAAACAACAAAATTCTAGGTTGGTCCAAATTGAAAGCAGTTGCAGGTGACATAATAAAAGTAACTAAAAAATTGAAATTTGTTTCCAGCAGGGTAGAAAACGTTGTGGGAAAAGGAGAAAATGCTGGTTACCAGCATTTTCTCCTTTTCCCACAATGTTTTCTAAAGGTTTCTATCTCCGAGTCGTGAAAAGTAGGGATTGTGTGGTAAAGGGTTAAATTGTGTTGTTTGATTTAGGGTAAACAAAATTTTCAACAAATATATCAGTGATAAGTGAAGTGCTATTGTTTCCTTTCTAATTCCAAAAAATGTGCCATCGAAATTTGCTGTTTCTTGATCTTTTATGCCAAGAGGTCTGGGGGTTTTTTTTGCGGCTTAAAATAAGACAGAGATTGGTTCCCATTTCCACAACATTTTCTTTTAAAATTGGATACAAGTCAGTGGTTATTTAGATTCTTTTGCACATCTTTTTGTCAAATTGAGTTGAAAAGCATGTTGGAAAAAATGCAACTAACCGATTCTTTGGGAACAAGACAGAAAATTCCACTGTGATAAGTACAGACTCAATAAAAAATACACAATTTGTTATATGCAAATCTTCCTTTTGCCACCATGTTTCAAACAATGAGCAAAATGTCACATGTATAATTCATTACCAAATGACAAAATTTTAGGTTTGTCCAAATGGATAGCATTTGCAGACGACAAAATAAAAGTGACTGAAAATTTGAAATTTGTGTTGTGAAGTGTAGAAAACATTGTGGGAAAAAGAGAAAATGCTGGTTACCAGCATTTTCTCCTTTTCCCACAATGTTTTCTAAAGGCTTCTTTCTCAGGATCATTGAAGGTAGGGATTGTGTGGTAAAGAGTTATGGAAATGAACAAAAGAGCACTACAATGGGTTTACGTTTACCAGTTTCATCATAAAGTTTCCTCTTGTCTTTGTCTGACAGAATACAGTAAGCTTTTCCTAGTGTTTGAAACTTTTTGGTAGCCGTCTCCTTCTTGTCTTCAGACACTCTGTCTGGATGGATCTTTAAAGATACTTTGTAATAGCCTTTCTTCACTGAAAAAGAGGTAAAGGTAACCGAGTCATGCTCTGGCAAAAGGGGACATAATGCATCTCTGTGATTTGTGGTACTAAGCAAAGGCCATCACACACTATACGTGTGTAATCAAATTTTGTCACCATGAGCAATTTCACCTTTTGCCATAAACCTTACCAATAGATAAAAAATTCAGCTGAGATCTGTGGATTGCCAAGGCTTTGACCATCTTTGGACAGTTGAAAGCCAAGCAAATAAAATATAACTCAACTCTTTACCACACGAGAAAGTTTTAGACTTTAACCCTTTACTCCACAGATACTCATTTCTACACATTGCCTGTAGGAGCCTTTGGAAAACATTGTGGCAAAAGGTGAAATTGCTCATGACGGGCAATTTCACCTTTTGTCACAATGTTTTCTATGCTGTAAAAAAGGTGTCATTTACACATGAGAAACAGCTTCATCCTTGCTGTTATTTAGGTTGAATTAGAGATGCCATAGAAATGCCCTATGGGGTAAAGGGTTAAGAATTCAAGCATTGGCGGACAACAAAACAAGCTAATGTGGCTTAATTAAATGATGCAATATGTTTGATACTAGGGCCAAAAACATTGTTTGAAAAAGAGAAAATGCTAGTTACTAGCATTTTCTCCTTCTCCAATGATGTTTTCAGGGTCGTTAAAAAGTGCTATAGTTTGGTGAACTAAAGGCTTAGGCCGAAGACTGAAAAGTTTTCGAAATTTGGATGAATCAAATATTGCCATTATTTATTGGATCGCCATCACAATAAGATTTGATGGACAACTTTACCAATAACTAATACCTTCAGCTTCTGTCGCAGTCTTTGGGATGGCGAATATTTCGTATAGATCTGTAGTTCCAAATAGTTCCTGGCATTCTCCTAAAACAGTCATTGTGCAATGTAATATTGAAAGTAGCCGGCTTTTTTTTGGTTGAACTAATATTCTATAGAGTGAGGGTACGCTGTTTTGATATAGACTCGGTATAGACTCTAAAGAGCGAGGGTACGGTATGACAAAATGGAAACGCTGGCATATGTAGAAATATGTATCATATAGAAGATCTGCAGATCAAAATTAAAATTTAAATATCGTCCTAGATATCTGCAAATTAAGAAGAAAATGCCAATATTCAAGTTATTAAAATTGAACTACTTTATGCCAACTTTAATATCATTGCGCTAAAGCCCGGGACCTTTCGGAAGTAGATTAATTTATCAATTTCATTGACAGGCGTCTTCTTCTGAAAAGGACTGTTAATACACTTGAAATTACGTTTTTCAGCCCGTCTGGCGTTTTTTTGCGATAAAAGAGCATATAAAGATTGCTTTGTCTGTTTGTATGTGGTTAGGACAGAGAACGTAGTGATGATGTAGTCTACTCCAACGTGTTAAGGTATCTAGAAAGCAGTATAAACTGTAAAGCGTTTAGGTACATAAACAATATAAGCATGTTTAAAATTTTTAAAAAAATGCATGTTTCCCTTTTGACAGCGACAAAATGAATCGGCTAAAGCTTAATTGATAGTGTCCATGGTTGAGAGATAGAGCGTCTGCCACATAACCAAAGGGACTGGAGTTCAAGACACAGGAGCGGGGTTTTTTAAGTTTGGGATCTTTCATTGATCAACATATCCGGGTTAAGTACTGGTGTAGTTCCCAGGAAGCAGAATCAAGAGAGATTTGGATAAATTGTAGAAACTTGTTTTTAAATCGCTGATAAATATACATGTTTAGTTGTTTTATGACCGAAATATGTTTAACATGCGCTTTAACCCATTACCACACACTACCTACTTCTGATGACCCTGATAAAGAAGACTTTAGAAAACATTGTGGGAAAAGGAGAAAATGATGGTAACAAGCAATTTTTCTCGTTCCCACATGAAGACTCTAAAGAGTTTAGGTACATACACAACAGAAATTAAGACTCTAAAGAGTAAAGGTACATACACAGCAGATATGACGATCCTAAAGATTAAAGGTATATACAGAACAGAAATGAAGACTATAAAGAGTAAAGGTACATACAGAACAGAAATGAAGACTCTAAAGAGTAAAGGTACATAGACAGCAGATATGACGATCCTAAAGAGTGAAGGTACATACAGAACAGAAATGAAGACTCTAAAGAGTTAAGATACATACACAGCAGATATGACGATCCTAAAGAGTGAAGGTACATACAAAACAGAAATGAAGACTCCAAGGAGTAAAGGTACATACGCAGCGGATATGACGATCCTAAAGAGTAAAGGTACATACAAAACAGAAATGAAGACTCCAAAGAGTAAAGGTACATACGCAACGGATATGACGATCCTAAAGAGTAAAGGTACATACAGAACAGAAATGAAGACTCTAAAGAGTAAAGGTACATACAGAACAGAAATGAAGACTCTAAAGAGTTAAGGTACATACGCAACGGAAATAACGATCCTAAAGAGTGAAGGTACATACAGAACAGAAATAAAGAGTCTAAAGAATAAAGGCACATACGCAACGGATATGACGATTCTAAAGAGTAAAGGTACATACAGGACAGAAATGAAGACTCTAAAGAGTTAAGGTACATCCCAACGGATATGACGATCCTAAAGAGTAAAGGTACATACAGGACAGAAATGAAGACTCTAAAGAGTAAAGGTACATACGCAACGGATATGACGATCCTAAAGAGTGAGGGTACATACAGAACAGAATTGAAGACTCTAAAGAGTTAAGGTACATACGCAACGGATATGACGATTCTAAAGAGTAAAGGTACATACAGGACAGAAATGAAGACTCTAAAGAGTTAAGGTACATACGCAACGGATATGACGATCCTTAAGAGTGAAGGTACATACAGAACAGAATTGAAGACTCTAAAGAGTTAAGGTACATACACAGCAGATATGACGATCCTAAAGAGTGAAGGTACATACAGAACAGAAATGAAGACTCCAAAGAGTGAAGGTACATACAGAACAGAAAAGAAGACTCTAAACAGTGAAGGTACATACAGAACAGAAATGAAGACTCCAAAGAGTAAAGGTACATACAGAACAGAAAAGAAGACCCTAAAGAGCAAAGGTACATACAGAACAGAAATGAAGACTCCAAAGAGTTAAGGTACATACACAGCAGATATGACGATCCTAAAGAGCGAAGGTACATACAGAACAGAAATGAAGACTCCAAAGAGTTAAGGTACATACACAGCAGATATGACGATCCTAAAGAGCGAAGGTACATACAGAACAGAAATAAAGACTCCAAAGAGTAAAGGTACATACACAGCAGATATGACGATCCTAAAGAGCGAAGGTACATACAGAACAGAAATGAAGACTCCAAAGAGTAAAGGTACATACTGAACAGAAAAGAAGACTCCAAAGAGCGAAGGTACATACAGAACAGTAATGAAGACTCCAAAGAGTAAAGGTACATACAGAACAGAAAATAAGACTCCAAAGAGCGAAGGTACATACAGAACAGAAAAGAAGACTCTAAAGAGCAAGGGTACATACAGAACAGAAATGAAGACTCCAAAGAGTTAAGGTACATGCACAGCAGATATGACGATCCCAAAGAGTGAAGATACATACAGAACAGAAATGAAGACTCCAAAGAGTAAAGGTACATACAGAACAGAAAAGAAGACTCTAAAGAGCGAGGGTACATACAGAACAGAAATGAAGACTCCAAAGAGTAAAGGTACATACAGAACAGAAAAGTAGACTCTAAAGAGCGAAGGTACATACAGAACAGAAATGAAGACTCCAAAGAGTAAAGGTACATACACAGCAGAAATGACGTTCCTAAAGAGTGAAGGTACATACAGAACAGAAATGAAGACTCCAAAGAGTAAAGGTACATACACAGCAGATATGACGATCCTAAAGAGTGATGGTACATACAGAACAGAAATGAAGACTCCAAAGAGTAAAGGTACATACACAGCAGATATGACGATCCTAAAGAGTGAAGGTACATACAGAACAGAAATGAAGACTCCAAAGAGTAAAGGTACATACAGAACAGAAAAGAAGACTCTAAAGAGTGAAGGTACATACAGAACAGGAAGGAAGACTCCAAAGAGTAAAGGTACATACAGAACAGAAAAGAAGACTCTAAAGGGCGAAGGTACATACAGAACAGAAATGAAGACTTCAAAGAGTTAAGGTACATACACAGCAGATATGACGATCCTAAAGAGTGAAGGTACATACAGAACAGAAATGAAGACTCCAAAGAGTAAAGGTACATACACAGCAGATATGACGATCCTAAAGAGTGAAGGTACATACAGACTCTTTAGAGTCTTCAGTTCTGTTTTGTATGTACCTTTACTCTTTAGGATCGTCATATCCGTTGCGTATGTACCTTTACTCTTTAGGGTCCTCTCAGCTGTTGTGTATGTACCTTAACTCTTTAGAGTCTTCATTTCTGTTTTATATGTACCTTTACTCTTTAGGATCGTCATATCTGTTATGTATGTACCTTGACTCATTAGAGTCTTCATTTCTGTTTTTTATGTACCTTTACTCTTTAAGATCTTCATATCTGTTGTGTATGTCCCTGAACTCTTTAGAGTCTTCATTTCTTTTCTATATGTACCTTTACTCTTTAGGATCGTCATATCTGTTGTGTGTGTACCTAAACTCTTTAGAGTCTTCACTTCGGTTTTATATGTACCTAATCGCTTTAGAGTCTTCATTTCTGTTTTGATGTACCTATTCCCTTTAGAGTTGTCATCATTGTTGATAGGAACATAATCTCATTACAGTCTTTATCATTGTTGTGTACGCACCGAATTTCTTTTAAGTCGTCAAGTCTGATGTGTATGTACCTAAACTCTTTAGAGTCTTCATTTCTGTTTTTTATGTACCTTAACTCTTTAGAGTCCTCACAGCTGTTGTGTTTGTACCTTAACTCTTTAGAGTCTTCATTTCTGTTTTGTATGTACCTTAACTCTTTAGTTTGTGAAGAAGACTCTAAAGAGTTTAGGTACATACAAAACAGAAATTATTCTAAAGAGATTAGGTACATAGTTAACCATAATGCCGATTAGGCACATAGACAACAGTGTTTTCTAGTCTTTCTGATTCAAATTTGAATCAATTGTTACACCTTTAATTTTTCGAAATTTTAAATTTGTATAAGGCTTGCCATTATTAATGTTTTTGTAATGTTTTCATATCGTATTAATATGTCCCAATATAACTCTTTACCATACAAGTCTGAGTTTTTTTAGTTCTGATAACCAAGAGGAAGAAGCGTGAAAATCGCAAAATCATTGTGGGAAAAGAAGACAGTGCTGGTAACCAACAGTTTCTCCTTTTCCATAACGTTTACTACACTTCAAAGACAATCCTGTCATTTGATATACATCTATCATAATTTGTCATCTGCAAATGCTTTCAGTATAGATAAATATAAAATATGACCATCACAGGGACGTAGGAAGCAATTCAAGATGGGGGGGGGGGGGTGTTGATGCTAACTCGTATTTTATGGAAAATTTTGCGTCGATTGAAACTATCCGCGACAAAGGGTAATTTGAATTACCATGATTGTCAAAATCATTTGGGGGGAAGAGGCTTACCCCCTCCCCCCGCCCCTGTTCCTACGGGCCTGCATCAGGTAACGAGTTAATTCTCTTCAAAACGAGAAAATTTAAGACATGTCGACATCGAAAGCATAAATTTGCAAGTGACATTTGAAATGTTATTCAATTTTTTTTTAAATTTGTCTTTCAAAAGGTAGAAAACATTGCGGGAAAAGAAAAAAAAATGCTGGTTACCAGCATTTTATTCTTTTCCCACACTGTTTTTAAAAACCTTCTTTTTCAGGATCGTTAAGAGTCGACCCACGGTATGGTTTGTATAGAATTAGAAAACTTGTTGGCAATGACTTTATATATGTATACTACATGTCCTTTTTCTGCCCATGTAGATTCCAGTCATTTAATTAAAAGCATACATGTAGATCTATAATGAGTTTGAAATCCAAAGACTTAAAAAGCTTAGAAAATGACACTTGCTACATTTGGGATTTTTACTATTTTTGAAGACTAGTCAATTAACTCTTTATCAGACAATTTCGAGTTTTCGCATTTAGCAAACCGATGAAAAAGTCTGTTTGAAAACATCGTGGAAAAAAGAGAAAATACAAGAAACGGCATTGTCTCGTTTTCTCACTATGTTTTCTAGCCTATCATACAAATTCTGTCATTTTAACCTGAATTAAATTGTTGTCTGCGAATCCTTTTGATTTTGACAAGTCGTTCTCGTGTGAGTTGAACTAAAATTCCAAAGCGTTTGAATCAGTTTCAAGCTACAAACATACGGGATATTCCGGCAAAATTTAAGCCTGAACTACTTTAACCCTCGCTCATTCTACCGCTGTGTACCTTCACGCGATAGATTATTACATCCACGCTTTTTTTTTGTCGTGGGTTTAACTTCCGGTAATCTATTGTTTCGTTCCACATCAGATTCGTACTGTTATCAAAAGGAGTTAGTTGTTCTGATGAAATATTTCGGTAAGCCATATACAAATACTGTTTTTAAAGATCTCGATTATTTTTAATTACTTTTTAATTCAATAAAGATTTTGTCATAGTTATTTTTTCTTAAAGTGAAGGTAGTCTGCTGAGTGTTTGTTAGAAATGGCTGTCAGGACTTAGCAGCGCAAAGCAAGCTTTTTTTAAAAAACAGTATCAAAATATCCAATAACTTCTTCAAATATTTTAACCCTTTATTACATAGATACTCATTTCTATGCATTGCTTGTAGGAGACTTTGGAAACATTGTGGCAAAAGGTGAAATTACTCGTGACGAGCAATTTCACCTTTTGTCACAATGTTTTCAAAAGGTCTCATAAACACACATAAGAAACGGCTTCATCCTTGCTGTTATTTTTGGTCAATTAGAGACACCATAGAAATGCCTTATGGGGTAAAAGGTTAAGGACTCTTTAACATAGGCATAACACTGCCATAACACTAATAGGTGAAAAAAAAAAGCGACATTTCTAAATTCAGATCTGTTGATGCCTGCTGAGGGCAAATACTTATGTTTTCTTCTTTCTTTTTTAGGATGATGTTAGTGCTAAGACAGACAGCTAGAATGATAAGAACCTGTCTAAAATATGGTAAAAATGTTTTTCTTTTTTGATGTCCTTCACCAATGCAATTCTGGGTTTTCATGACCCAAGAGAAGAAGCATTTTAAAAACATTGTTGGAAAAGAGGAAAATGCTGGAAAACAGGGTTTTCTCTTTTTTCAATAATGTTTTCTACCCTAACAAAGGAAGATTGCACCTTTTGAACCACACTGAAATTGTTGTCTGCCAATGCTCAAAATTTGTACAAGGATAACATTTTAATATTCATGGTAAAAGACATGGTAAAAAGCATGAATTTTTCTCCTTTTCCTACAATCTCTTCAGCTTTTTTCGAAACAAAAATCATCATTTGTGCTTTAACATCCATAAGTGTTTTGAATTTGGAAATTTTAAAAAAAATTGTGTATGGTAAAGGGTTAAATTATTCCATACCTAAAATACCGCAGCCTGTTTCCTTATATGTATATAGGATTACTGATATAATCACAGATATTCCACAAAGAAATCGCAGAAAGTCCCATATGTCTTTCTGTATTCTTGTAAAAATACCTGATGCAACACAAGTCTGGCTGTATTATATCAAAGACTAGGTAGTGATGATGCTAAGTTTTATTACAAATCAACACCAACAGCTGAAGATCATTAAAAGATATATCAGGGAGCTGAACATGCCTAGCTGTTTGTATGCCATGTAGATTTTATTAGAAGTAATAACAGCTGAAAGTTCCAACCTACATAAGCTTGAGAAAGGACTTATAAACTAAAAATATTCCATATTAGTTTTAGGAGAAGTGTTCCTTTTTGGATTTTTTTTTTTTTCTGTTGCAGCTTTTGACCAAACCACATTTGTATAGTAGGAATAGTTGGCTGGGAGGAGACAAGGGGAAAAAAATTCATACTGTCTTGATTTGAATAAGGTTGAGAGTACTCTCCCTCTCCCCCCACCCCACCCCACCCCATCATGCATAAAAATTATTTTGAGTCATATGAGGCAAGGCAAATATTAAATTTGAATATTTTTAATCTTTAGAATGCTGAGTACACCCAAAAGATATTTTAAGTGCAGTCATTAGACCCAACTGAACAAGAAGAATGTCACGGCTGGTCTCAAGTGGAGACCCGAAGTATTGCAGCACAGCAGACACTGTAGGTCGCTGCAAAGGCACCTACAGTTGTGGAAGACACTCTAAAGTTTGATAAAGCTTTAGTTACCTGGACATAATTTCTTATTCTTTAAGCTTTGGTGTATACAGCACTGCCAGTTTCTCAAAAACAATAAAATGTGCAAAAGTGATTTTGTGTCACTACATTTCTCAACCTCATTGTTACGTATTTAATAGTAATCGATCATCTTCACTTTACTGTTCTTGTCTTCAAACTGCTCTATCATCTGTTTGATATCAGTGTCATGAAAATATGGTTGACCAATTCAAAAGAGCATGATGAAAGATTTTTTATACAGCCATAAATTATTTACAATCCTAAAACTTATAACCTTTATGTGCAATTTGCTTTAATGATATCCCAGAGCCCCAGATAAGGAGTAATGGTATTCTAAAGTCATTAATGAGCACCCTAACATAAGGTGTCCTGGAGATTAATGAATATTTTCGATTTCTAAATCAAAATCACTCCCTCTATATGGAGCTCTGTATCCATCACTTAAATGGAACCATGTCTGGTATACACAGAGAGGCAATATTTGTATGACTATACCACCTTAGGCTGTTTCTTGTTCACAATATCATGGACTGCTGCTTGATATAAAAGTATGCAATTACCTGCTTCACTGTTTGGCCAATTTTTACAGCAATGAGATTCATTGCATTTCCTTCAATGATAGTTAACCCTTTACTCCATAGGTACTCATTTCTACGTATTGCTTGTAGGAGCCTTTTGAAAACATTGTGCCAAAAGGTGAAATTGCTCATCACAAGCAATTTCTCCTTTTGTCACAATGTTTACTATGCTATCAAAAGGTTTCATATACGTATACACATAAGAACCTGCTTCATCCTTGCTGTTATTTAGGGTCAATTAGAGATATCATAGAAATGCCTTATGGGGTTAAGGGTTAAGGTGCATGACCAGTGCTTAGATCACTGACTTTGTAGTTGTGTGGTACTTTACATTTATTAGATGAGATTTATGACAACTGCTTGATTGAAGTTGCTTTACTCTCTTGCATTCTCCACCAGTATTGTATATTTGAGACATCTCAAAGGGGAATGTGATAGCATTGTTTCACATTATTTACAGAAGTGGCATACTGTGAACCAGAAAAACATAAGTTTTTGAGGTTGACATGATAAATGCTTAGCATTAGACAGCAAAGATACTGCAATGTATGGTGGTAAAAAGCATTGTTCAAGCTATCCAGCAAAATTGATAAACTTCCTCTAAGAATGACTTTACAAAATTTCAACATATATATGGACATGATACTGTGGCAATCATGCTGAAGTTGATCTTTGTTCCTGTATATGTTGAGGTCAGACGCTATGTATCAATGCCAATGTATTCAATTTCAGAGAGGAGCAGCAAAATGGAACTCTATAAAGCTACCTACAGATTAATGAGTTCAAGGGCATTCCCATTGAAAGATGAATTCAAACAAAAATTGCTCAGTCTGGAAGGAGGTTCAGTAGACCTGCAGAAAGATAACCAATCTGGAATTGCCACCATTTTGATGAACCATCCAGAGAAAAAGAATGCTTTTTCAGGTTCAAAAGAATATTTTAAATATATATAATGAATTGTGCAAACCAAACACATGAACCTATGCCAAATTTGATCATAGATATTTTTCAAAGGTTTCAATAGGTTTGGCTGATATCATTGGTTTTTGTGAAATAATGCCTGCTGAATCTTTTGATATTGGCCATGGACAGATAGTATTAATTTGATTGTTTGGTTTCATTTCAAATAAAGAAAGGGTCAATTTCAAAAGTCAATAATCTGTAGTTCTTATGCCTTCAGAGGGCAATAATAGATAATTTTTCTTGGCTGAAACTGTCTGTTTATTTTGAGCACTCCAAGTATTATAAACAACCACACAAATACAAATGTTTAAGTTCTTGCTAGTAACCAATGCAAAAAGTGTAATGAGACAAGGGGCAGTTACTCTTTACTTTGATATTTCCATATCAACTAGAAACAAGAGGACCATGATGGTCCTATATGGCTCACCTGAGTACTAAGCAGCAAAGGTCTACAACAAAGATTATAATTACCAAATATTTAGGTTCAAGGGCTAATGATGATGAAACAGGAGTGGCAAATTGTCGCAAGATATGCAATCCCACTGCCAGTTGTAAAGGAGGTTTAATAGTTGCAAAGGGTAGGCAATGCAACAAACAATTTGACTTGAGACTTCAAAATTCCACTCTGGACAAGCAAACAATACTATTAAAATAAAGATCAAAGTGGAATTACTCAAAATCCATGCTAGGTAGAGTTTTTGTTCTTGAACACTGTACTGGGTAATATCACAAACATGCATACCAATTTTGAAGTCATTCTGACTTGAGATGACAAAGTTATATTCCAAAGAAGCATTCAATACAGACTCGTGTGAGATTTTATTAAGACAGACATTCTAACTATTTTTCAATTCAGCTTACCTAGAAATGTGGTCTCAAGAGTGCTCACAAAAAGACTTTTAAAGATTTCCCTCTATCTCTATGTGAAATCTGAGACCAACAACATGGGGCTAACTTTCACACCAGGACCATAATTTGAAGTATTTGGTAGAGGGCTGATAGATGATGCTACATTCTAAATATGAAAGCTCTAGCCCTTATGGTTTGGGAGAAGAAGATTTTCTAAGATTTTCTTCTTTATAGCCATGTGAAATCCAAGAACCCACAACATAGGGCCATTTTCAACACTAGGGCCATAATTTGAGGTATGTTGGTAGAGGGCCACTAGATGATGCTATATGCCAAATATGAAAGCTCTGGCCATTACGGTTTGAGACAAGAAAATTGTCTAAGATTTCCTTCTTTATCGCTTTGTGAAATCCGAGACCCACAAAATAGGGTCAATTCTTTACATCAGGGACATAATTTGAATTATTTTGGTAGAGGGCCACTAGATGATGCTACATGCCAAATATGAAAGCTCTGGCAGTTACCATTTGGACAAGAAGGTTTTTAAAGATTTCTATGTGAAATCCAAGACCAACAACATAGGTTTAATTTTCACACCAGGGCCATAATTTGAAGTATTTTTGTAGAGGGCCACTAGATGATGCTGCATGCCAAATATGAAAGCTCTAGCCCTTACTGTTTAGGACAAGAAAATTTTCTAAAATTTCCTTCTTTATCTCTTTGTGAAATCCAAGACCCCACAACATAGGGCCAATTTCCGCACTAGGGCGATAAATTTGAAGTATTTCAGTAGAGGGCTATTAGATGATGCTACATGCCAAATATGAGAGCTCTAGCCCTTACAGTTTGGGACAAGAAGATTTTCTAAGATTTCCTTGTTTATCTCTATGTGAAATCTGAGAACCCACAATATAGGGCCAATTTCAAAACTAGAGCCATGACTTGAAGTATTTTGGTAGAGGGGCCACTAGATGATGCTATATGCCAAATATTCAGCTCTAGCCCTTACAGTTTTGGACAAGAAGATTTTTAAAGTTTTTTCACTCGGTTGCCATGGCAACCAGAGTTCTTCATGGAATTAAAACCTTTGAAGTCTTTTGAAAGTGCATCACCCAGGGATCATTTCTGTGAAGTTTGATTGAAATCTAAATGTTAGTTTAGAAGGAGGAGATTTTTTTGTAATTGTTAACGGACGGATGGACATTGATTGATCACAATAGCTCACCTTGAGGTGAGCTAAAAAAACATTTTCAATGCCTGGCTGAATTTTTTACCCAACTCTTAATTAGGAGACAAATTTTAGTCTTGTCCAAATTGAAATTTTTAAAATTTAGCAGATGACAAATAAAGCATTTCTCAAAACATAAATATTTGTCCTAGAAAGAAAAGAAAGCATTGTGAGAAATGGAGAAAATACTAGTTACTAGCATTTTCTCCTTTTTAGCACACTGTTTCAGAAGCCTTCTTCCAAAGGGTCATCAAAAGTTAAAATTGTTTCTTAAGGGATGAAATTACCACATGGTTCTAGGTTTATACTCCAGATCGGTAGAAAACATGTTGTGAAAAGGAGAAGTGATTGTTACCAGCATTCCTTCTTTTTTCAAACTGTTTTTAAGAACTGTCTTCCTTACAGTTATTGAAACTCTGGATTGTTTGTCATGTGGTTAGATCAATTTATTAACAACCCTTACTCTGTGCTAATGAAACAGTGTGATGTATTATTTGTTCCTTCTGTAACTCTGTACCAGGAAATTAAAAAAAAAATGCATTTTTTTTGTTAACTCTACAAACACAATCCCAAATTTTATCGACTCTGAAAAAGAAGGTGTCTAAAAACATTTTTGTAAAAGGAGAGAGTGCTCGTAGGGCAGCATTTTTTCCACAATGTTTTCTACTCTTTCATTGACAGAAACCTGCCAACAAACAGAATTTTTGACAGAAATAATTTTTGAGCTGTATTCAATGTGTCATCTGTAATGCTTTTTGTGTAGTCAAGTGTGAAACTTTGTTGTTTAAAGAGTTGAAATGCATTGTCTTTAAAATGAAGACAACAGGATGTGTAAATTTTTTATTTATCATCTCAGGTAAAATGATGTTGGATTTAGAGAAATGTATCACAGAACTGGAAAACTGGGATGTGGGAAGAGGTGTGGTTTTGGCAGGTGTAGGTGGGACTTTCTGTTCTGGGGGTGACCTTGACACAGTTCAAAGGCTATTAAAAGGAACTTATGGCAATAGCATGGCTGCCTTCATGCATAATGTTACGTCAAGACTTCACAATCTTCCAATGATAAGTGTAGCTGCAATTAATGGACATGCACTTGGAGGTGGGGCAGAAATGACAACAGCCTGTGATTTCCGAATAATGACAGAAAATTCTAAAATAGGATTTGTTCAGATTAAACTTAACATAGCACCAGGTTGGGGCGGCTGTACAAGACTTGTAAATTTACTAGGACGAGCCAAAGCATTGCACTTACTCTCTTCTGGAAAAGTGATGGACTCTCAACATGCCAAAAGTATAGACTATGTAAGTGAAGTTGTACCAGACAACTCTGACATTTCTGATCAAGGGAAAAAATGGTTGGAAGAAAACTGCAGTGGAGACGCTAAAACTGTTGGGGTAATCAAGACTATGGTAACTGCTGCTACTGAACTGAACAGGAGAGAATCACTGGATAGAGAAAGGCAGCTTTTTTCAATGATATGGGGTAGTGATTCTCATTTAAATGCTTTAAATCAGAATTTGAAGCATAAGTAATCTTAACTTGTATCCAGCCATGCATGCCTTAACTCTTTACCACACACTCCCGACTTTTAACAACCTTGAGAAAGAAACCTTTAGAAAACATTGTGAGAAAAGGAGAAGATGCTGGTGACCAAATTTTCAGTCATTTTTATTGTGGTCTGCAAATGTTTTTCGATTTGGACCAACCTAAAAACAGTTAAATCTTTACCAAATGACAAAGTTTTGGACTGGACCAAATTCAAAGCATCTGCAGGCAACAAATTTAATCCTGGTAATATGATGATTTCTGACTTTGATAGGGTTAGAACTCTTGTGAGAAAAGGAGAAAATGCTGGTTACCAGCATTTTTTCCTTTTCCCACAATGCTTTTCTGTAGGCTTATTTCTCAGAGTCGTTAAAAGTCTGGATTGTGTGGTAAAGATTTAACTCTTATTCCAAATGACAAAGTTTTGGACTTGTCCAAATTGAAAGCATTTGCAGGCAACAAATAAACATGACCGGGAAGGGTAGAAAACATTGTGGGACAAGGAGAAAAGGCTGTTTTCCTATTCCTACAATGTTTTCTGAAAGCTTCTTCCTAAGGGTTGTTAAAAGTCAGGATTGTGTGATAAACAGTTAATATCCATTTCATATCAGGTATATTACGACAGTCAGTGCACCCGTCCATACTTTCTTGGATTTTCTTTTGTTACTACTTTTCACAATATTCTTCCGCAGTCACTTGGTGCTTTCCCATGTAACCATTATCCAAGCAGTCTTCAATGGTGAGAGCAGAATGAAACCTCTTTCAATGGCTATCGTCAATCCTTGGGAAAAAAAAGGCTGTCAGGGATTTCACCCAAAGACACCCGGGTTTCAAGTCCTGTTTGGTACTGGGCTAGATAGGACATTCCGCCCAGTTTCAACTACTTGGGTCCTACTTTAAGACAGAAAGTCTCTGTGTGGTTTAATTTGACAAATAGGAATTTCTCAGATGGAGCAATTTATTCTTTTTTCACTTATTTTGGAAATCTTTTGTGGTTTTACTAAAAGATGTTTATGGGAAGAAATTAAAAAAATAAAGCTGAACTTTGCTTTCAATATAGTTTTATTGATACAATATTGAAATGGTGTGTATTTCTTAATGATTGATTACTTAAAAACAAGATAGACTATGTTGTTTGTTAGTTTACACACTGAACAAAATAAATCATAATTTGTAATAAATTTCTCAGCATAGTAGTCAATATCAGACATTCCCCAATTCATTTATTACCTTTTTCATTACCTTTTTCATTTTTTTTGGGGAGCATGTGACACCATTTTTCAACATTTCAATTATGGTGCAGCAGCCAACATATCTAACCCTGCTACCTCACGGGTAGGAAACTTCATATTCAGAGCCAATGGCTCCGACGAGAAAATGTTGTGTTGGTCTTCCGTTTCTGAAGATGTCGGCTGAAAAACAATCCCAAAACAGGTAGGCATGTCAATATTTGTTGTTGTGTGTTCTTATGTCTTTGAAATTCAAAAAAAGGAGAATGTCATTCGATGCTCTGGTCTTTCAACGTGCTTTCTGCACTATGGAAAGTTGGAATAGGTGTACGATGTTGTCTGAATCATTTGTGGCGTGGATTGACTGTAGCCAAAATAATACGTCTCGGAGATAAATTCAGTCTGTTATTACCATTTAATTGGCATGTAAGAGAGAGTCTTACTGTCCCGAAGCCGTGAACTAATGTCCCGAAAAGTTACATTCACTACTGGTCAAAAATTGAAAAGAAAAGCACAAGAATCGATAAAAATAAAGAAGGGCTCTGATTAAGTGGACCGGCTCTGACTATGTTACTCGGCACTGATTCAAGAGGGCTCCCTTTCAAAATTTTAGTTTTCTGTAAATAATTAGTCAGGACGTAAATTTTGGTTTTCCATTAATATCTTTCTGTCCAAAATTTAGTTCATTTGTTGGATGGAACATGATTGCATGTATGAAAATACAAAGGACTGGTGTTGCCACGTTAGAAAAATGCTGTTTGACATTAGTCTATCTAAATTTTGAAAATACTTCCGCATAGCTTTTGATTAGACCGAATGGTCCATATATAAAATTTTTCGTGCTTTTGTCGCAAATGCAGCCCACACATAAGCACAAATAATGAAACATATTTTCTTTTAGAAGTACGAGAATGATAAACACAGCACGTGTTTGAATGGTCTAGATGCATTAATTTGCATTATGCAGTTTATGAATCATTATTCAGCCATCAACATAATTCTTTACATATAATTGAAACTTTGGAAACAAATTCATTATTTTGCGAAACAATTTAAAAAGGTCACCTGTAAAAGTCATTTCGAAATCTGTCACCACCCCTACTATCATCACCACATCAATGATTTTGATGAATCAGAATTCTGCAAATAAACTTTGGATAGATCACCCAATAACATTTTCTTGCAGAAGAGCACAAGCTCGAAAGTGACTAAAATCATGAGTCCAACGAGAGAACCACATGCAGGTGCCAACAATAAGATGTTGTTTTTCGACGGATTAAAAATTTCCAAAACGATTTTTGAAAAGGGTCACCCTAGACATATCTGTGAAATTATTTCAAAGTCTGACCAGCCATTCCGGAGAAGATTTTTTTTTTTTAATTTCTTCATGTACATACAGTGTTAATAGCCCACAGCCATCAGAGTCATGTTTCTTGATGGATCAAAATTTCTCAAACACTTTCGTGCACGAAAGCACGAAAATTTTATATATGGACCATTCGGTCTAATCAAAATCTATGCAGAAGTATTTTCAAAATTTAGATAGACTAATGTTAAACAGCATTTTTCTAACGTGACAATACCAGTTCTTTGTATTTTCATACATGCAATCATGTTCCATCCAACAAATGAACTAAATTGTGGACAGAAAGATATTGATGGAAAACCAAAATTTACGTCCTGACTAATTATTTACAGAAAACTAAAATTTTGAAAGGGAGCCCTCTTGAATCAGTGCCGAGTAACATAGTCAGAGCCGGTCCACATAATCAGAGCCCTTCTTTATTTTAATCAATTCTTGTGCTTTTCTTTTCAATTTTTTACCAGTAGTGAATGTAACATTTCGGGACATTAGTTCACGGCTTTGGGACAGTAAGACTCTCTCTTACATGCCAATTAAATGGTAATAACAGACTGAATTTATCTCCGAGACGTATTATTTTGGCTACGGTCAATCCACGCCACAAATGATTCAGACAACATTGTACACCTATTCCAACTTTCCATAGTGCAGAAAACACGTTGAAAGACCAGAGCATCGAATGACATTCTCCTTTTTTTGAATTTCAAAGACATAAGAACACATAATTACAAATATTGACATGACTACCTGTTTTGGGATTGTTTTTCAGCCGACATCTTCAGAAACGGAAGACCAACACAACATTTCCTCGTCGGAGCCATTGGCTCTGAATATGAAGTTTCCTACCCGTGTACCTGGTGTCTTACTTTTTACTAAAAGACAAAATTTTAGACTGGTCAAAATTCAAAGCACTTGCAGATGACAAAACAAATGTAAGTTAAAAATTGAGATTTGTTTCCGGTAGGGTAGAAAACATTGTGGGAAAAGGAGAAAATACTAGTTACAAGCATTTTCTCAATTTCCCACAATGTTTTCAAACGGCTACTATCTCTGGGTCGTAAAAGCCAGGGACGGTTTGGTGAGGGGTTAACAAGCACTTTGCATGACATCCATTCCAATATTCTGGCTGCCTTTCTGTATAAATCTTGTGTTTGTCTGTTGCCAGTAACCTCACAAATATCTTGTGTTATTAACTTAGCCCTGTGTGTATACTGCTGATACCTGCAGAGGCTGGAATTTTGATAAAAAATCAAAATCTAAGACTCTTTAAAAATTTAAACCATTGGCAGACAAAAAGCAATATACTGGTAGATTAAAAGATTACTTCGTTTTTTTAACCCATTACCACACAATCCCTACTTTTAATGCCCCTGAGAAAGAAACCTTTAGAAAATATTGTGGAAAAAGGAGAAAATGCTGGTAACCAGCTTTTTCTCCTTTTCCCACACTGTTTTCTACCCTTCACAAATCAAATTTCAGTCACGTTTATTTTGTCGTCTGCAAATGCTTTCGATTTGGGCAAACCTAAAATTTTGTCATTTGGTAATGAGTTAAGTGGTAGAAAATATTGTGGGAAATGGGAAAAAAAAAATGCTGGTCACCTGCCTGTATTCCAACTCAAGGTCTGTGACACTGGGAATGTATGGTAGAGGCTTAAGTAGAGCCAACCATAGTTTGAATGAAGCTAGGCACACAACAAATGCGATTATCTTCAATTTGATCATGTGTACAGGATGCTTGCTCTATCTGTACTGTAAAATCAGATCCAACCCGAATGAAAAGTGTTTTTCACACAAACAAAACACAAAAGAAAGAAAAAACCCAAAAGCCATTTCTATCATAATCTGATTTTAATTAATGTCAAGACTATGCTGCTGACAAACTATTTTTTTCTCATCCCTCAATGTTTTCTTCAGGGTCATTTACACATGGTATTGTTTGGAGAACGGTTAATTTATCTCTCCTTTTTGTCAATTTTACTAGTATGACCAGTAAGTAATAACCAGATGTTGCTTCAATGATTTCCAATATGGTGATGGATTCATTAGAAAGAGAATCAAGTAGATTGGTTAACACTTGTATTTAAATGATATGTATAAGCACAGAGAAACCTGCCAACAAATAACATTTTTTAATCCTTTACCACACTATGCCGACTTCTGACAATCCTGGGAAAGAAGTCTTTTGAAAACATTGTGGGAAAAGGAGAAAATGCTGGTAACCAGCATTTTCTCCTTTTCCCACAAAGTTTTCTACCCTATCAAAGCAAAATTGCACCATTTGTGCCACTCTGAAATTGTCGTCTGCAAATGCTTTCAATTTGGAGAGGTCTAAAAAATTGCTGTGTGGTAACGGGTAAAACAAAGAAGCCAACACACAAAATATCTATCGACAGAAGTATTGGATCTGAAATGAATTGCTATTTGAGATAAAATTGCATTAAAAGAGTCTTGAAAAAAGTTATTCAGCAACCCTATGGCAAGCTTAATAACAATTTTTGTTGACCATTTTAATGAAGTGTTACCTAAAAAGCCAATGAATGTCAGATTCCTTTATCACATAACTTTATCTCAGAAATTTTACTTCATTATATATTTAAACCTAGGCCAAAATGGACACATATATTTCACAGCTTTGTAAGAATCATTATGTCATCAAAGTTCTAGACAAGAAAGCTTTGAACAAACACAGGACATTAATTTTGTTTTCCTCAATGTGTGTCAGATAAAAGTATTTGTTATGGCTATATTACATTGAAAATCCAGGTAGATAGGTGATAAAAAAGTCATATATCCTGAACATCTACCCTACTCTTCTCAATTTCCTCAATAAGAAACCAAAAACAAAACAAAACAAAAAAAAGAAAACTTCTCGTGCAGATTCATACCTATCTAATGATACCGCTTGTCTGTATTTTCTTGCAATGAGAACAATCAAAATCAATAAAAAGATGGAATTTACTCTTTCAGTGGAATAAGCAATAAAATGGCTTTTTGCAGGCAGCAAAGATTAAAATCAACTGCAGAAAATATGTAGTATGATCTTGGATTGATCCAATCCCCTACTTTAGTCAGGCTTTTACTACAGAAGTCTCAAAGATTTTAACCCTTTACCAAACAATGACTAATTTTGCCAATCCTTAAGTAGTAAGCTTTTCCAAACATTGTGTGAAAAGGAGAAAATGCTGGTAACCAGCATTTTCTCCTTTTCACATAATGTTTTCTTCCCTTCCCAAATCAAATTTTGATTTTTCAGTCACATTTATTTTGTCATCTGCGAATACTTTCAATTTGGACCACTCTATAAATTTGTTGTGGTAAAGAGTTCAAATTGAAAGGTTTGTTTCTGAATGGTAGAAGATATTGTTGGAAAAAGGAGAAAATGCTATTTAGCAGCAGTTTTCCCCTTTTCCAAGATGCGTTTAAAAACCCATCAATCAGGATCATAAAATTCAAGGAGCATATGGGAAAGAATTAATCAACAAATGAATACAGATTGAATCAAGCATTTATCAAAAATCTACATATTGCACCAATCCAAACATGAAATACAAATACATGTAATATGTGATAAATGTGATAAATCTTTTAAACCATTAACACCTGCCGAAAAATCTTATAAAAGATTGTAGCATGAGGTGACATTGCCTGTCTCGAGAAACATTTTCCTTTGCCACAATTTGCCCATTCAACCTTGATTTATATAAATGTCCATAAACTCGGCGGGCTGATCTCAATTTACACAGTTTCCCAATCTGTTTCTATTCTTTTTCATGTATAGATTCAATAACACAAAATCAACCATCCTCTTACATCTCTGAAATGATTGATAGAATGTTCCTTTATGCCATGTTCATCATTAGCCCGATCATTCCACAGTCATGGCTTGCACATTTTTGTCCTAGACCACACTAGTACAAGGATACTCATCACAAATTCGCTGCTTCCCATAGTACATCTAACCTTGTCCATAACAAGAACGTCTCCATTATGAAATACTACAAGTAATGTGATTTTAAATATGGCCTATGAATGTACATCAAGTTTGTGCACTTAAATACTTACACTAAAAACTAAGATCAAAGCTGAAAAATATGGGGAAACAAGAGCGGCAAATTGTCGCAAGATACGCCCGTCTTACCCCAAGTTGTAAAGCTGGGGCATGCACCGGACAAAAATAAAGTATGAAAAATGACAAAGGGCACTAACTCAAAAATTAAGCGAGCAAGAGTTATGATTCCTCTGCACTGCACTCCCCCTTGATGAGATCTATCCACCCATGGAATTTCATAACCCTAGCTAGTATAGTTTTCGAGATACGCTTCAGACAAAATTCAAGTATGAAAAACAACAAAGGGCAAGAACTCAAAAATTAAGCGAGCAAGAGTTATGATTCCTGCGCACTGCACTCCCCCTCAATGAGATCTATCCACCCATGAAATTTCATAACCCTAGCTAGAATAATTTTGGAGATATGCTCCGGACAAAGAATTGGACGCCACCCGCCCACCACGGGTGATCCCATAATACGTCCCGTCTTCGACAGGCATATAAAAACAGACCTTATTTTGACCCAAAGACCAGAACTGCTCCCCAAACCCTTTCCCAAACAATTCCTGGTTTTCACGACCCTAAGATAGATGCCTTTTGAAAACATTGTGGGAAAAGGAGAAAATACTGGTAACCAGCATTTTCTCCTTTTCCAACAATGTTTTCTGCCCTGCTGGAAACAAATTTCAATTTTTGAGGTGTGTTTATTATGCCGCAGGCAAGTGCTTTCAATTTTGACCAGTCCACAATTTTGTTGTTTGGTAAACTCTTTACCACAAGACAAAGTTTTAGACTTGTCGATAATGAAAGCACTTGCAGACGACAAAATAACTCATAAAAGTGACTCAAAAGCTGAAACGACTTTTAGAAGGGTAGAAAAAATTGTGGAAAAAGGAGAAAATGCTGGTTACCAGCATTTTCTCCTTTTCCCAACATGTTTTCTGAAGGCTTCTTCGTCAGGGTCATAAAATCAAGGGATTATTTGGTAAAGGCTTCAAATCCAAAGTGCCTTTTCAAAGAACATCATCCATTATTTAGATAGGACACTGTAGGAACTGTAAGGATTAGGAAACTGTTTAAAGGAACTGTAAGGGATAGGAAACTGTTTAAACAGTGAAAAAATGAAAAAAAAAAAATCAAACATCATAGAGCCCTTTGTACACACATTTCATCTAAATACACAAAAGTTTCTACATGTACAAATTCAAAATAGACAAAACCCAATATCACAGTTTCTTTACAAACAGAAATATAATAAGAACAAACAAACAAAAAAGAACTGAAACACAAAGGAATGATAAATGACATTAAATGATTAAAACAAATATATGTAAACTCATTAAACCAATTCACTGGACAATCAACTTCGTATCAGCCTGCAATTGAAAGCGCTTAAAAACTGCGGTAAAAGGAGCACTTATTTTGAAACAGCAATTGCTCCTTTTTCCACAAGGTTTTCCATACTGTCGAACATTCATTTTCTCGTTATTCAAGTTTCTACATTAAGTATCTTTTGTGACGCTTTTTTTGGATAGACTAAAAACTATCATGCACAGTAATTGGTTTTGGTAATCTCAGGCAAACAAATTGCAAACAACTAAATCCATAACCCTTCACCAAATAATTTAATAGTAACTTTGGATCCTTTTCTGCTTGATACCTATGACTTTGAAAACATCCAAGGAACTATGTGTACTAGAAATCAACATGAATTGATCTTTATCAGACAAAACAATTTTTGAAAACATTTGCAGATGGTTATTCAATGTTTTAACAACAAACTAAATTTATCTGTGAAATGGTAGAAAACATGTCGGCAAAGAAATAATGCTGGTTACTAGCATTTTATCTTTTCCCACTTTTTTCAAAAACTTTCTTCCTTAATTAATTGGTGTTCTATGCTGCTTCAACATTATTGGTCATACCACACACCAGTTATGTTCATGTATGCCTCAAGTTTACCAGTACTGGGCTAGGGCTCTGAACATGGACAGCCCCAAGAAAAACCATCTGCTTTTAATAAGGCTCAAATCTGGCACCTATAGGTTACAAGCTGTCCTTAACTTTTCCACTAAGTAAGCCAGAGCCTCATTGTATTTTAAACCTAAAATTGTCTTGTAAAAGGTATAATACATTTAATAAAAACTACCCAAAATGCCAACAGTATGTAATAAGACCATGGAATCGACATTACCATAAAATATTTTTTTGACTTGGGAATATTTCATTAAAAACCCTCCATAAGTTGTTGGTAACATGTATTATGACAGAAGATAAAATTGCAAAATTTATCTGTCACAAAACTGGCTAGCATCATTGGTGTTTCAATTTTTCTTCTACCTACATAAAAATAATCTAAACAATCTAATCCTTTTTAACATTACCATAATTTAATGTGTAAACAAACTACACAATATTTAACAAATTTCTAATTCTATAATTCACAATGAATAACAAACTTGCATAGCTATGAAAATTCCAAAAAGTTTTAAGAATGGATGGACTTGTGGTAGTATATCAGTTAATGAATGTGAATTGTTTAGTTTGATACTGAGGTGCCATATGTCTTTCTCAGTTTCGAGATAGTAGAGAGCAATTATTAATCTTAATGCATGTGAAAATAATTTAGCAATTCCACAACAGAAACAGTTGAGTTTCCTAACTCTTACTTTAATACCAATTTTCTAGTAACAATTTTTATGGCTAAAATTTAACTGTTTACTCCATAGATACTCATTTCTATGCATTGCTTGTAGTAGCCTTTGGAAAACATTGTGGCAAAAGGTAAAATTACTCGTGACGAGCAATTTCACATTTTGTCACAATGTTTTCTATGCTATTAAAAGGTGTCATACACACATAAACAGCATTCATCCTTGCTGTAATTTAGAGTCAATTAGAGATACCTTAGAAATCCCTTATGGGGTAAAGGGTTAAGGGGACATTGCACTAGACTTTGACTCAAAAGATTTTTGAGGGGTGTAAAGTTGTTACTTTGACATCAAAAATTGTAAGAACCTGACTGTTTTATCCATAGATACAGGAAAAGAATAAAAGAAATGTTGGAGAAAAAAAAAAACACCACTACATAAGACTCAAACCCAGGCCCTTCAAAACTAGTATCTGTGACTCTTAACAACTGCAACTGAAAGGTTAACATGTTAAACATGAGTCTATTGTTACTAATAGAGAATTTTACAACAAATAAAATCTTAGTAATTCCTTGTGTTTCTGCATGTAATACTACATATTTTTCAACTTTAAAGCCATTTTTGCATGCAATTAAAAGCTGCCTTTCTCTTATTTGAATTTGGCTAAAATTTGCAAAACAAAACTCGGCTTAATGTCCCTTTAACCCCTACAATTTCCAAGAACCAAGGTGGAACTTTACAATCTGACAGTACAACAAGGATGTAGGATGACAAAAACTAACTAATTCTTCACCTAATAGTCTACCAAATAATCTCATGACCCAAAAAGGGAAGATATTTTTAATAATGTGAGAAAAGGAGAAAATGCTGGTTAATAGGATTTTCTCCTTTTCCCACAATGTTTGCTTCCCTCTCAATGAAAAATGCCATTAATAAAGCTTCATTTGTCATCTGCAAATGCTTTCAGTTTTGGACATGTCTGAAATTTTCATGTCTGAAAGAGACTTCAAACAACATTCAATTCTAAATGTTTTCCAGAAAGCCTGACATTATTGTACTTCAATCTACAGGTGACAGTTTCTATGCTAACTGTGTACATCAAACATTTACTGTTCTTAACTAATTACAATGTACCTCCAAAATACTGCTTCAGTTCATATGGTAGGACAAAAAACATCAAAGTAGCTCAGTAGAAAATTATTATAGTGAGCAACTTCTCCTCTTGTCTCTTCTCCTCTTGTTGCCATGTTTTCACACATGTTAATATATTGAACCTGTATTTTCACATGTGTTAATATATTAAACCTTTACCACACAATCCAGAGCTTTGTGACCCTGTGGTAGATTGCCTGGGAAAACATTGTAGTGAAATGAAAAAATGATAATGACCAGCATTTCATCTTTTTCCCACAACGTATTCTACCATGCTGACAATTTCCACCATTTGAGCCACATTTGCTATTGGTTTGGATCTGTACAAGCCCAAAATTTTCTTGCTCCTTTTCCCACAATGTCTTCTTCTCCATCTAGAGCAAATATCATCATTTCAGTTACATTTGTCATCTGCCAATCCCTTCAAAATGAACCAGTTTAAATTCGTGAGGTAATGCAATCAATATACTACTCCGAGTTTGTATCTCTAAATTCTATTACAAATGTGAAAATGCCACAGAGTTCTATATGAATTGTTGCATGTCTGTGAATTTTTTATGTATCCTTGCAGGTACCTGCTTTCTATATGACTTGTAGAATGCATATGAATTATCCACATAAATTGTAGAGAGTAAGTCATTAGTACAGTGATTTCATCCCTTCCTCTTCAAACTGAGCCCAAGCATCATTTAATTCTATGAAGATTGCTCGTGCTAAGGAAAGATGTGGAGAATCAGTCAGCTACAGAAAAACATAAAACAACACAAGGGTTAAGGCAATTGGAGATTTTCAGTTAAACTCTTTACCAAACGAAATTTCAGACATGTTCAAACTGAAAGCATTTACACTTTTCATATCAAATGAGATTCACATCAAAGGATCTGTCTTTCATCGGATAGAAATACCTTGTTGAAAAAGCAGAAAGTGCTGGTTACCAGCATTTTCTCCTTTTCCTACAAAATTTTCAGAATCAGTTTTCATTTGAGTAGTTAAAACTTGGTGTTGTTTTGTGCAGGGTTAAAAGAACTAGAAAATTAAATCCCAATGGCTCAATAGAAATGGGCAGACCAGTAAGTCTTGAACTTGCAAGTTAGAATATTTATTTGGCCAAAACTTGTAACCATGATTGATGACAGCTATTTCAATGGACTTATTGGACTTATTCCTCTGTAACAGCTGAACATGGTTTGACTTTGCTTGGTGAAAAAGTAAAATGTCAGACTCCTTTGGTAGCCCTGTTTTGTTTACATGCACACAGTTTCTATGCTACCAGTAATGAATGAGTGCTCTTACTCTGCTTCCAGATTGGTGACATACATTGAACAGCCTTAATCTAATACCAGACAATCCCAAGTTTTAACGACCCTGTAAGAGAAGGCTTTTGATATCTTCTCCATCCAGAGCAAATATCTTCATTGTAGTTACATTTGTCATCTGCAAATCCTTTCAAATTGAACCAGTTTAAATTTGTGTTGTTTGGTAAAGAATTAAGTGCTTTCTCCAATTATACCCTAAGCATGCATAATTTGCGAACCAACAACGTTAGTGGTCAATGGTCTTTAGGAGATAAAATGACCTTAATTACAGCAAGAGCTATTCTGCCCTTTAACTAATTATTAAGATACGAAATTTTAGTCCAGCCCAAAATTGAGAAAACTTACAGACAACAGAATAAATACCACTGAACTGTGGGAAAAGGGAAATACAATGGTTGAAAGAATTGTTCTCCTTTTCCAACAATGTTTGCAAGTCGTTTTCTCAGGGAAATAAAAGAATGGATTGTGCGGTAAAATGTTTAGACCCAACACTCCAGAATTATTTACCTCTTTGTCACGGGTTCTCAATCACTCAAGATTGATAAGCAAATCCAGTAATCCTATGGTCAAAACTTTGAATTCTTAGCGAGACCAAAATTATCCAGAGGGACTGATGAGTCATTACAATATGATTTACTGAGCCCAATATGTCTATTTTTTTCAACATGAAAAAGCAGCCAGTGACTCT
Organism: Tridacna crocea; assembly: GCA_943736015.1. Classification (NCBI taxonomy): domain Eukaryota; kingdom Metazoa; phylum Mollusca; class Bivalvia; order Cardiida; family Cardiidae; genus Tridacna; species Tridacna crocea. The sequence continues at coordinate 31,058,497 of OX031059.1, read as the reverse complement.
GAAGTAATGCTAAGTATTTGCACACAACAATTCTGAGTGCTTGTGGATAGATTGCCCCACTATAACCGAGATATTAATTAAGATTATATTTTACATAAAACTAAATGTCCGTTTGCCAAGGGATTGGTCATCAATACACAAATAAAACAGAATAGGCCATACCTTATCAGGATGAACACAGAGTACTGCCTTCCTATAAACCTTTTTGACTTGTTCTGGGGTCACTAAATCATGCATGCCACACTGTTTCCATCGGGTTTCATCTTCCCACAGAACAGAGTGTAGGGAACACAGAAGTGCTCGAATATTGCGTTCTTTGCCTTTGGTCCAGTCCATTACCTACAAAATGTACAGAAGTCTTTAACCCTTTACCACACAATCCCGACTTAATGACCCTGTGAAAGAAGCCTTTTGAAATCTTTGTGGAAAAAGGAGAAAATTATAACCAGCATTTTCTTCTTTTCCCACAATGTTTTCTACCCTTCCCTAGGCATATTTCACTTTTTCATTCACATTTATGTTGGTGTCTGCAAATGCTTTCAATTTGGACCAGTCTTAAATTTTCTTGTGTGGTAAAGGGTCAACTCTTTACAAAGCATCAATTTTTTGGACTAGACCAAAAATCAAAGCATCTACAGACAACTAATTAAATCTTGGCATTATGATTTCTGACTTTGATAGGGTAGAAAATATTGTGAGAAAAGGAGAAAATGCGGGTTACAATCATTTCCCTCTTTTCCCACAATGTTTTCTACAGGCATTTTTCTCAGGGTCATTAAAAGTCTGGATTTTGTGGTAGAGATTTCACTTTTTTCCTACTGTTTCTCAATAGATTTATTCTATTATTTTCAATGTTTGTTTGGTGTTAATCTCTGTATTCATCAAAAACTCAGTTATGTAATGGCAACCAGTCCATAAAAGTTGCTTGGATAGCAAAATTAACAGATGGTATGAAATACATAGTGGGTTTTAAAAACTGGATAAAAAACCTTCAATTTGATAGGATCCATTTCTTCTGCTAAAGTTTTCTTTTTCATTTCACCAATTGTCTTTGGGCCCTCATCTTTCTTTGTGAACCCACTGCCTTGTGGTAGGAGATCTTCGAAAGTCCCTGCTCCCATCTTTGGTTTAGGTCCTACATTCAACAAAATTTTGCAGAATTATCACCCAAGACAAATTCTCTACAGATTTATTTGAAAAGATTTCTGCAATCAATATAAATGAAATTTGAATGTAACAATCGAATAGAGACATTAGGAAGAAATGCCTTTTATGAGATATACACTGCAAAAATGTTTTCCAAAGTGGCCAGTTGCAAGGCAAGGATAACTGTCTACAATCTGTAATATGTGTAGTGTTCAGGCATTTTTTGTTTTTTCCAGCATATCAATAAAGGGTCATCATACAAGAGTACCAAGATGGCCCTAGATTGTGACCTACTTATTGACCAAGTTTCAAACACATCTGAGTTAATAGTAAGACAAACAGTCTTGGTTTCTTCAGAATCCATTGGAAAATGTAGCCCCTTCAGTATTCTCACATTTTTTTTAAAGATTCAACCCAGTAGCACACCTTTAGACCTGTTTTCAAGATAGTCATAGATATTATCTAGACAATCATTTTGACCAACTTTATATGAGTATCCCACTGAAAATATTGCCAAGCGAGTGTACATAAAAGTTTCCAATTTATTTCACTGGTCTACGATTTGATCTGATGTGACTCTCCTGAAACTCGTCCAAGATATCATCATGACGAATATTTTGACCATTTTTCATAAGCATCTGACTGAAAATGTGACCTCAAGGTTTCTCTTTATGATGTGATCCAGTGACCTCCTTTTCAACCAAATATGACCCATTTTCACAATCCAAATGAAAAACATTCTGAGTAGACACAGCATGTTTGTAAAAACTCACCTTAAGCACTTCATACTCTGGTGAGCTAAAAATATTCTTTGATACAAAGTGTCACAAGAAATTTTATGTTTCTTACTTTCACCACTAAGATATTAAATACATGTCTAATTTAGGACAATTAAATATAACCAGAAAGATAACAAAACTGCAATTTCAAAGCTGGTTTTTTGATTATATTTCTTGCAATATCAGAACTCTTATTTGCCTGCTTTTTATGCACAAACCTAGGTTTACGAGAACTACAAAAAAAAAAGAGGAAAGTATCGAGAAAGCAACTAAGCAATCTGGCACAATTTGAATTAGTTTAAATTGCACTACATTTAACTCTTCACCACACAATCCCAACTTTTGACAACCCTGAGAAAGACAGCCTTTGAAAACATTGTGGGAAAAGGAGAAAATGCTGGTAAACAGCATTTTCTCCTTTTCCCACAATGTTTTCTACCTTTTCCGAATTTATTTTTAATATCTGATTCACATTTATTTGGTCGTCTGCAAATGCTTTCAATTTGGACAAGTCCCAAATTTTGTCATTTGGTAAAGGGTTAAATGAAAGAGAAAGAACAGTACTGACACAAATAATTTGATGTCTAGATCCTAAGAATGTAAATAAACAAACGAGGTAAATTTTAAGTCTGTAAAGCAAACATACAATTAAATTTCAAAGTTTTCTCAAACTACAGTGCCCAACCCATGAAATGTAAAAGTCATACTCATACTGTGCATGTAACAAATCTTAACCATAATAATACTACAACTTCTTACCAAATGCTTTCTTAGAACTATCATTTCTGTCAGAGAAAACACTGCCCTGGTGGTAGTTTGGTTTCTGGGTTGCAGTTTGAGTTGGCGGTTTACCAGGTGCAGGTTGTTGTTGTGGCTTTTGCTGCTGCCATGGTTGCTGCATTCCTCCTGTAAGATAAGGGCAAATTCCTTTCTCTACTCCAATGGGAAACATCACCATATAATGTGAAAAATCATCATAAACTGAAGTTTAACCCTTTACCAAACAACCCCTGATTTTCATGACCCTGACTTTTGAATACATTGTGGGAAAAGGAGAAAATGCTGGTAACCAGTGTGGGAAAAGGAGAATATGCTGGTAACCAGCATTTTCTCTTTTTCCAAAAATGTTTTCTACCCAGCTGGAAAAAAAATTCAATTTTTGAGTTACATTTATTTTGTTGTCTGCAAATGCTTTCAATTTTGGCAAGTCTAAAATTTTGTAGTTTGGTAAAGAGTTGATACATAAATGTAAACAATTGTGGCTATCGGAGTAATTTATCCTGTAGCCACAATGTACTTTAAAAGATGTCTGTTGGAATGAACATTACCAGACAAACCCTACTATTGACGACCCCAAGAAAGAAACCTTTAGAAAGCCTTGTGGGAAAAGGAGAAAATGCTGGTAACCAGCATTTTCTCCTGTTCCCACCGTGTTTTGTACCATTAGAAAACCTTGTGGGAAAAGGAGAAAATGCTGGTAACCAACATTTTCTCTTGTTCCCACCATGTTTTGTACCCTTCACAAAACAAATTTCTAATTTAAATCCATTTTGTTTTGTCGTCCGCAAATGCTTCGATTTGGACAAGGCTAAAATATTGTCGTTTGGTAATGAGTTAAGAAAATCATACAAAGTTAAAAGCAAGAGCATCGCATAGCAGGTACCAAAGTTTCTCAGTGAAGATACCATGATGGCATATCTGTGCAACACTACTTCTATTTCAAGTAAATACATGTATCTTCAGTTTTGAAGATAATGGGTTTTCATTAATTATCGAAGTTTGCAAGATAACTGCAGAGACACATATGATAATGCATGACAATCAAACCTATCATACATGTTGTACAAATATGTGTTTAAGAGGAACAATTCTTCAGAAAAGAAAGATAAAAAAAAAATAATTCCGTTCTTTGCATATGTAGTGTTCCTGGTTAGAAATCATACAAAATTTTAGTATGATCCTAACAAAAGTACAGGTTTTAAAGTGTTAAAACTCCTTGCAAAGATGAAAGGACAGAATACTTCTAGTAAACTGCCCATATTTGTATAGTTACTAAAACAATGATGATGTTGATGATAATGGAAATGATGATACTAATGATGATAACAATAACAACTAAAGCTGTCACTGAATGTGAATACTTTGAAAGCGCTGATTCCAATATACCCCGAAAACGGTCGTTTTGCCTGGGTATAAATATAAAGATAATGAGGAGGATACCTTGATAGCCAGATCCCATTGGTGGCTTTTGAGGCTGCTGGGTTTGTTGTTGTGAGGGCTGGGGTTTTGTTTGTTGACCACCAGATGCCATTCCAAAGTTTCCTTTAAAATTTAAAAATGTAAACACCATTTTAGTACAATATTGCTTTTTTTTAACATCTTCACAAAATAACAAATGTTAAGATTGATAGCATTTGAATGACAGAAAGTAATATAATTTTGTAGCAAGATTTGAAATTTTAAAAGGGTTGAAAATATTGTTTACAAAGAGATATTATTTGCTACTAGATTCTGCTTTATCTTCTGTTTCTCATTGAGTTTTTAAAGCTATCTTCTTTAGGACCATAAAGATATGAGATAATTTGACAAGAGGTTAGGTAAAATAAAATACTTGCCTGAATAGAAAGCATTTGCAGGCAACAAATACAAATGTGACGGGGTTGTTTCACAAAGAGTTAAAATCACCTATATGCAGATTTCCAAAAAGTGTTCGGTATCAATCAAACTCAACGATTATTACCTCTTCATTTAACTTTTTATCAAATTACAAAATTTTAGACTTGTCAAATTCAAAAGCATTTATAGAAAACAAACTTCATGTGACTTAAAATTTTCAATATGATTTTTTGAAAAGTTACAATGTAGGTAAAAGAGGAAAATTTGGTTTCTACAATTTTTTAATTAGGTTTTCTTTCTCAGGATTATTATAGCCAAGGGTTGTTTTGTAAAAGGGCTTACACTTACAAGAAATTTGTTTGTAAGAAGAGTACCAACCAAGCATGCTTTCACATCTACACAACAAATCTGTGTTTCATTAAAACACTTATTAGTTACTGTCTGCAAACCTACCCAATGTAACAAGTTTTTTTTTGGACAAAGAGTTTGGGAATTCTGGAGAAATTCAAACACGGTGAAAGTCATTGAACACATACCTAGATCTGCAAAAGGATCAGATTTTGTAGCGGCCATCCCTGCACCTGTGCTTCCTACTCTTTGTCCCATGCCTCCCATAGGCTGATATGTACCACTGCTACTTCTTGGAATATTGCCTCCCATTCCCTGGAATGTTCCGCTACTGTTTCTTGGAATGTTTCCGCCACCCATAGGCTGATAGGACCCACTGCCCAGCAAGTTTGAAGCTGAACTATTTCTGGAAATATTTGGACTAGACTGACCACTGCCACCTGTGGGCATGAAACTATCCCACCCACCCATCAAATCACCTTGTTCATTAGAGTTAGAGCCTGTCTGTTTACCTGTGTTACTAGTAAAGCTATCAAATTCATTTACATTACCACTTGAAGAACCAAATGGATCAAACCCACCAAAGTCATTTGTTGGTGCTGTTACTTTTACTGGAGGAGCATCGGCTGCTTTAGAATCACTGGTAAAAGCTTGAAATGGATCAAATGAATCATTTGTTTGTGGTTTAGCTCCACTGTTTGCAAACAAATTTGATTCAGATTGAACATTCATTGTCCCGCTAAGAAGGTCAATATTAGATGGTGGAGGCTGATCATTAATGTCTAATAAGTCAACCTTGTTTATTACTGGATCTGTTCCAGAACCTCCCATATTAAAGAAATCTACCTCTTCTATTGGTTGTTGACTATTTGTGCCATTATTCAACAAGTCTGGGGTATTTTCTTCATTCCCTTCTATACCAATATCAAACAAAACATCAGTCTTTATCTGCTCTTGTCTGTTTTGTTCACTTCGCAATGCAGCAAAATCATCATCATTATCACTCTGATCATCTAACAGACTGAACTCATCTTCCTTCGGTTGCTGCTTTTCCTCTACTGTTTCTGGGACATTTGTATTTCTAGTATCAGTACCAGCTGAGCTCCAGTCCAGTGTATCAAAGAAGTTAGCTGTTGGTACCTCTTGCTTTGGCTTATCCTGGGTTTGGTTCACCGGCTTAGCAGACTCTACTTCATTGTCTTTAGTTGACTGTTTGGAATTCAATCCATTTGGAACATGTTTAGGACTATCATTTGAACTCTGACTGGACTGCCTACTCAGTCTTGCTCTTCCTCTATCAGAGATGCCTAAAACAGTAATAGTGAAATGAAAGATTAATCAAAAAGTGTTTTATTTCACCTTAATTTAATTTAATAATATTTTATTCACGATCAAATAATAATTACAATATAATGAGGCATGCAAAATCATTTTAGCTTATTATGTTCTTCTCCAATAAAAAGACATTTCACCTTCAACACTATGACAGTATTATCACTGCAAGACTTGTTCAGTTGTTTCCTATGTTTTGCATGTAGAAGGCTGGCGCTCTGCAAAACCTTACCCAAGGTCACCCCAGTGAAAAAACATGGTAATCCTCTGGATTACTAGGCAAATGCCTTAACCACTGTACCACACAGGACCTTAGTAATAGACAAATAGATGTATCACCCTTCACTACAATATCATCAATTTTAGCAATGCTAAGGAAGAAGTCTTTCACAAAATTAATAATTGAGGAATACTTTGTGAAAAGGAGGCTTAATGTATTTGCGAAAAGTGTCAACCCTGCGCAGCCTGCAAAGGCTGGCCTGGGCCAAAACTGTTTGCTATTGGTCATTTTTGTGTATGTCAAAGGACCAGTTTACCTCTTGATTCAGGAGGTTATTACATAAAGTGGATATTAGGGATGTAGAATACTGTGATGACTTGCACGGTTTCATACATCATAGAGATGCATTAAGCCCTCTTTTGCCAGAGCATGGCTCACCATAGATACTTATTTCTACCCATTGCTTGTCGGAGCCTTTGCAAAACATTGTGGCAAAAGGTGGAATTGCTCATCACGAGCAATTTCACCTTTTGTCACAATGTTTTCTATGCTATCAAAAGGTGTCATATACATATAAGAAACAGCTTCATTCTAATTAGAGATACCATAGAAATGCCTCATGGGGTAAAGGGTTATACTCGGAAAAGAAGAAATGCTTGTTGAAAGCATATTGTCCTTTTCCCTCAATGTTTTCTATCCTTCCAAAATGGCAAATTTCCTACTAAAACAAGTTTGAATCAGATAGATTTCAAAAGGTTGTCATTAAGTAAGGACAATAATAACAGCTTGATGTAGGAGTACATTTCAAACTTTGAGGAAAATGGAGACATTTCTCAAATGGCAAAATTTCTCGCTGCGTGACAATGTTTTAAAAACTGGTCTGACACAAATATCTGCAGGTTGTATTAAGTTATTTATTTTGATGGTAATGTGAAAACCCTACCGAAATCTGACATAGCTTCATTAAGTTCATCTTTGGTAGAGAAAAGAATTCTAGGTGATAATTTCTCTGCATCAAATTTATCCCAAGGATAATGTTGTTCAGGTGGCCTGGCTTTCTGTGAAACAATTAGGTTCAACACTACACAAAATCTCTCTGGGTACTTATCAGCAGAGTCTAACTGGTCAAGGTCGAATCTGAAAATACATATAAGAGCCATATCCTACAGTATGTGGCAAATGTCTGTCCAGGATATTACAGATTGTCAGCATTTTTACAATCAAGGATTTTATGGACATGAGAGAAAATGCTTGCAAGCACATTGGTAAAAGACAAAAATACTAGTAACCAGCATTATCTTTTTAACCCTAGTTACACCCGACTCGTAGTACGAACCAGGCGTAACTCCCTTTACCACACAGCAAAATGTTTCATTGATCCATATTGAAAGCATTTACTGACAACATTTTCATAGTGACTCAACACAATTTTTTCTTTGAAAGGGTAGGAAATTTTGTGGGAAAAGGAAAAAATGCTGGGCATTTTCCCCTTTTCATACAATGTTTCCAAAATGCCTTTTCCTCAGGCTTGTTAAAAATCCTCATTGTGTGGTAAAGGGTTAAACCATTGTAAATCATTACAAAATATATGATGGTGAAATTTTGTTGTCTGGTATGGGACGACAAATTGCTAAACAGTTATTTATAAACTAACCAGAAATTGTTTTGCAAAGGTAAAAATGAGTAAATCTCTATGAAAAGGGGTTTTAGCACATCTGGATGAGGTATTGACCAAAGTTAGTCTACACAGCCTAGTCATGGTAAAACCGTGCTTTTGGTAATTTTCTATCCTGCCTCAGTATTCAGCCATTTGTTGTGCTATATAGAATGATAGAGTAGCACTAAAACACTTTTGCATGAGAATAGCTTATACTAAACAAAATACAGGACATTGGGAGCAAGCACCAAGTCAGTGTTTCAGTGTCAGTATGTCTGCCATATTTGACCCTTAACCAAACGACAAAATATTAGACCCTTCCAAATTGAAAGCATTTGCAGACGACAAAATAAACATGGCTCAAAAATTGAAACTTGATCTTCAAAGAAAAGAAAACATTGTGGTAAAAGAAAAAATGCTGTTAACCAGCATTTTCTCTTTTTCCCACAATCATTTCAGAAGGCTTCTTCTTCTCTGGGTTGTAAAAACCAGGGATTGTTTGGTAATGGGTTAAAACTTACTTATATTAAGCTACATCTTTAATCATACAAATCCTTGAGAAATTCTTAACCAAATTAAGCTTCAGCTTGTCTGGTACAAACTTCAAACTTTGACCATCTTTGAAAAAATGCATATGTAAAGCTTCACATCTTAGAAACCTTCATATCAACTTACTGTGTCATTTTGATACTTTTTCTATCTGGGTCAATATATCCAGTGTTCAGTTGAAACTGAAACATCTTTATTGAAGTGATCTGTGAAATACACAAGAGAGCCAAAAATGTACTTATGCTTTAGTTTTCACATATTATTACTTGTACAGGACAAACAGGTTTTTATATCTGGTACCGACTTGCCCTTTTAACCCATATTTCTGTCCATGTTGTGCAAGCTACTAGCAGTTTGCTACTTGTATAGAGTAAACATGTAAAGCTGTAAGAGATGTACATTCAATTACAATAATATAATGTCTTAGAGAGAAATAGGAAAATCTATTTTTCAGAATCATTGTGAGAACACTGAAAACTTCAGGTCGAAAAAGGAGCATAACTCTATCAAAATATTTTGATGGTTACCTCTCCTGTTGCATAAATTCCTCTTTTGACAGTTATAAACCAATCGCAGTTTGAAGGAAATATCTTCAGTAATGACACAGATATTAAACTAGAGCTGTCAGTGAATGTGACTTAATACCCCCGCCAGCACTTAGGGAGAAAAAAGTGTCAAGTTCAAGGTGAGATAATTCCTCAACCAGGAAGAATTGACACCTGAAAATTGCGTCTTGCAAACCTTCAATATATATGATCAGTATGTAGGAGGAGTTTGCTACACAAAATCACTAGTGGGACGGACACATGGATGGATACACGGACAGACAGGCTGATTCCAATATACCCACGAAAACATTCGTTTTGCGGGGTATAAAAATGTCAAATCTGATGCTCAATGATGATTCCCAGGACAAATACTATAGGGTTATGACAATACCATATTATCTTTGATGACAGCCAAGCTTGAAATCTTCATGAAATATCAGTTCATTCTATTTTCCACTTTCAAAGGAGTTTGTTTATTTAGCAAAGAACAAGAAAGTGGCTATAAAGACCATGGACATATATATTAACAAAAGGGAAGGTAACAAAGACGACATGTTGATGCTTATAAATGGCTTAAGTTGCTTTTTCAGTGAAAGTTCAGAAAATGAGAAGGGACATAACTGTGTAAAACACGTTCAGGTTAACTGTCTTTTTTGAATAGGTCCCCCTTAGATTTCACCTTTTACCACACAATACTAATTTTTTACACTGTAGGGGAAAAAATAAAGAGAAAATGTTCCAAAATTTTTCCAAAATTTATTTCCAAAATAAATTCCAATATATTTTTTTTTCTCTTCTGCCAATTTTTTTAATTTGTTAAAGTAGAAAACTGTCTTTGGTAAAGAGTTAAAAATAGCAAAGCCAAAAAGCTTTTATGTTCTACCTTTCCTTGTATTTTCCCACCAAATGTTGATCGTGCATGATAAACACATAGAGTGATATCCCCACTAGCAGAGATATTCACAGGTAAAGTGGCTGACCCCTCACTGTCTGAATAACTGGCCATCTTTTCATACTCTTGTGATGTTGATAAAATTCTGTCTTCACCAACATAAACCTCCACAAATGGTGTACAGCCATTTCTAAAAAGAATGTAAGTCATTAGAAGTATACAAAAAGGCTTAAAAAAAATTCACATAAAATCAACATAACACAATACCGATATGTAACTGCAGCAACATGAAAAGGACCTAAGGAGATTGGGAAAGATCTGAGCAAAGTTATACAAAAAAGTGGTGTTCTGTAAAAAAAAAAAAGGGTGGGGGGATGATGTTTCTTTCTAATGCATTATACAACACAAATCGTTACATAATATAGATTAGAATCATGAAACAGATTAGTTCTTTGAGCTGCAGAAAATTTACTAATAGTACAACATATTAAACCAAGGTCCAGCTGACCTAGATTGATCTTTGTAATAGAGTATGACTAAAAATGTCATATATAATAAAACAAGAGGCCCAAGATGGCCCTGGTTCGATCACCTGAATTTTTGAGAGGACCATAGCCAATTTTTTCACAATCTAAACAACCGATTCAGAGAAGAATTTTTAAGAATTTCTCCATGTCTGTATAGTGTAAATAGCCCTCAGCCATCAGAGCCATGTTTCTTGATGGATCAAAATATTTCGAGCAATTTTTGAAAAGGGTCAACTATGATACATTACTGTGAAATTATTTCAGAATCTGATAAGCCGTTTCAGAGAAGAGTTTTAAAAGATTCCTTCATGGCCATATAGTACAAGTAGCCCCCATTCACCAGAGCCATGTTTATTGATGAATCAAACTTTCATGAACACCTTTTGAAAAGGGTCACCCAAGGAACATCTCTGTGAAATTATTTCAAAATCTGACCAGCGGTTTCAGATGAGAAGATCTTTAAAGAATTTCCAAGAAAATTCCATTTGGTTGCCATGGCAACCAGTGTTTTAGACGGAATCAAATTCTGTGAACAATTTTTAAAGAGGACCTCCCAAGGAACATTCAAGCCAAGTTTGGTCGAAATTAGCCCAGTGGTTTAGGAGGAGTTGATGTTTAAAGAATTGTTGACGATGCACGACGGATGACGCACGACAGACACCCAGTGATCCTAAAAGCTCCCCTTGAGCATGTTGTGCTCAGGTGAGCTAAAATGTGTAAAAGCTGTATTTCTACATGCCAATCATTACAAAGCATAATCTGGGCAGCTAGACTAATAATTATTTGTAACAATCAGAAAATGTAGATATACAAAATCAACTCCAAAGTTAAGTGTGTGTCTACAGGATAAATATCCTTAACAGCACATGTCAAACATCTATGTATGACATGTAGCCACATACAATCCCCCAATTTCTAACCAACTCCAAAATATTTTAGTCAATATATTCAACTGCTTAATTCATTTGTCACGACTTTGAAAATTTCATCCGTGTGACCTTTTCTCAACAGTTTCTCCTTTTGCTACAATGTTCTATGCCTTTCAAGAGATAAATCCTATGACTTAAACAACACCAATTTGCCATGTTCATGTCTTTTGATATAGGTGATGTGTAAATTTTGTCATCTGGTTAGGACTTTAGCATACAAGAAAAATTAGGAGTAATCCAAATTGAAAGCACTTGCAGGAAACACTTTAAATATGACTAAATCATGAAGGAAGAGTAGAAAACATTGGAATTAAAGCTGTCTTTTTTTTTTTGGGGGGGGGGGGGATTCTTTATTCTTTTGTAAAACCTCTCTTTCTCAGGATCATTAAAATTCAAGATTGAGTGGTAAATGGTTCAATATGATATAAGGTTACATTACTTCATTTTGTTGAACATGGGTATAGGTGTCAGGGTAATACTTTTCAGAAGGACTGATCGATTGTGTGGACGAACTGCTTCTGGTCCAACTATCTCACTGATGTACTCAATGTATCTGAAAATGAATGAGATAAATATAAATGCAGTTAACCTACCTTCGCATTCAGCATTACCAGACCATTCCAATTCCATCACCTGTCTTAAGGGAATATTAATTGGGGGCTTTTGTCTTTTTATAAGAGCTTCCTTCTTACTCTTTATCAGATGATAAAATGCCTCACTTTTCAAAGTTTACGAGCAGTCTTTTCAGACTCATTTACGACATCATCAGCACAAACATCCGACAAATTTTCCGAGTATTTTACAGAAAATTTGGCCTCCTATATTAGATACACAAACTTGTCACTGATATTTTCAAGAAAAACATTCCGACCAACTTTCATTGGTATTGGACTGAAAATGTTGCCTCTATAGCGTACACAAGGTTTTTTCCGAAGGTTTGAACTATTGTCCTAGGTTTTGACCCAATGTGACCCAGTTTGACTTATGCTCAGGTGAGCCGAGAAGCAATAGAAATATTCTATACTGATTTATTAAGGTGCCTTTGAAATCAAACACATCCATACTAGAAGGTCTGGGAAATATTATCTGAAATTTTGGCGGCTTAGTGAAGTGAGGAAGTCTGTGTTTGTTTTATTTTCTCCTTTCCCCACAATGTTTTCTTCCCTTTCCAATTCAAATTTCAATTTTTAATTCAAATTTATCTAGTTGTCTGCAAATGCTTTCAATTCGGACTAATCCACAATTTTGTTGTTTGGTAAAAAGTTAAGTGTTGAGTGGTAAATTGAAAAAGTATTTTATATTGGGTCTGACTATTGAGTTTACCTATAAAAATCTATAATAAAGGCATCAGCGCATTAGTACCAGAGGTTTTTAAAACATTTCAGTACAGAATATTTTACCTTCTCTGGGAAGCACACACACCAGGTGCACACCTCTTATTACTAAACATGGTCAAGGATTGTTGAGGGCCATCAAACATCTTACAGAAAACTAAAAATGCCCCAACTACAGTGGCTGAGATAGACTTGCCATCCTGAAAAGTTACCAATAATACATAATTAGCCTGCTTTGTCTGGCACAAAGTCAATACCACTTTCATAATTTTTTCAGGCATAACTTATTAAAAGCATAAAAAATACAGCAAATGATGACTGACAGGTTAGTGACATTCAAGTCTGGCAAAGATTAATTTGGTACTTATCCCAAACACACAAAACATTTGTGTAAGAACAATATGCATTTGGGACATACCATGTCATCTGTACCAATAGTAAGCCTTGCTTACAGACTTGATTCAATGAATTTCAAACCCAATGCCCAATCAACAAATCCAGATCTCTCTGTTCCACTTACAAATCCACAAGATTTAATTACACATCTTTTTTCTAGCATATTCAACTCATTAATGCTGTTGGTGTGATCTACCAGTACTAGGGCTGAGGAAAGAACGTTTGCATTCAGACGATCTCAGCATAACCAGCTCCATAGGGGATCGTGCTGAAGACAGTTTAGCAACAAACCAGATTAACTGATCATTTTCTCTAGGCAGGACTCCTCAAGCTGCATCAAAACTGGGAGAAAACAGCAATTCCTCTACAAAATAGGCTGTATTTAATTGAACCTGGAGCTAAATATTTCAAAGTGAGAAAATTTGGGTAACCAGCATCTTGTCTTTTCTCCACAATGTTTTTGCCTTTTCCTCACAACATTTTGTCTTTTACATACAGAATTTATCTGTGGGCCACATGTAATATGTCATTTTGCAACTGCCTTTTTCTTTTTAATTGTCTTAAATCTTGATAGTAAAGAGATAATGGAATGCTCACAGATGAACTAGATCTTTGTGGCCAGGTCAAATGTTTTTTGACTAATCTTAAACAAACCAAAATACAAAGAAAAAAAAAGTTTTAGTCATTAGACAACTAAATAAAGTTAACTGAAATTATAGACAACTAAATAAAGTTAACTGAAATTTTCAGTCTCAGACCATTGTAAGAGAAATTTTAAGGGTTTCTATTGTTACACAAAGGAGACAAGGTAAATCAAAGATCAGAATGCAGTTTTGTGCAGTCTGGTCTTTGATCTACATTGGCTGCAAAATCAATCATAGTTTCAAAGGTAAATTAAGGGTTGACACACTTACCAAACAATGAACTACACATATATTTTTTGGGTTTTGTCTCAACCATAAATGCATATTTTTACAGATGGCAAATAGGTTGGCAAGAGACGGGGCTTTCCTCTGTGGCCATCCACATTCTGATACCTGTAAAAAAAATCACTATCCTCTGTACCGTTTTGTTACAGAACAAAATAGAAACTATGATTCAAACATTCTTTATAAATGTTATTATAAAATGGGGATACTTCATATACTCATGGCTCCTTGAACAACCTTAAACCATCAATTGGCAAAGTTACGTTACTCAACACTCTTTGTTTCTTTTACCACACCACTTTCAACTTCATTTGAAGGCTAATCCAATAAATGTTTGATACATAAATGCACCTAACATAACTTTGGCAGAAGGAGGTATTGCTTTTGAACATAGCAAATATATTACTATTGCTTTATGTATTTTATAGTTTCATCTTCAGTCATGCTGTTTTAATTAGCTGATTAAGATATTTCAAAGTCATCTACAGCACCAAACATCTTTGACCAAAATCCAAAACCCCATATCTTTCAATACTTTATCCAATTTCTGCTCCAAAGCATTTGTGACCCATCACAAAAAGGGACCTTCTGGGAACTAAGAAAAGTGTCAACCCTTGTCAGACAGTGCAAATTGCACAGGCTGACCAGGGTTAATACTTTTCACTTTAATGACATTTTCTACATGAAAAGTGGTCATTCTACCATGTTATACAATAATTTTTAACTTAAATTGACCTTCACTATTGTTGATCTATTTTCATCTAATTGATGTCATCTAACAGATGGTTCCTTTTTGCATGACAGGTCACATATTTTTTTTTTCTTCCGGACATGTATGAATTACATCATTCATCTGCATTTTTTACAGGTCTAAAATGTTGTTGACTGGTAAATGAAGTATGATCCATAAGCACTCACTCTATTTTCAAATCTGGAATTCCTATATTGTCTTTGAGAGAGATTGTACACAGCATAGCAGTTTTTGTGCCGGCTTTCTAAGAAAGACCTGACATCATCTATATGGTTTTTAACTGCAGATTCAACACCTTCAGCAGGGAATGACATGACTGCAAAACAAAGAAAGGATATTACAACATGGAGAAACTTATAATTTGACTGACTGACATAATACATTATTATGGGATCTAGTACATGTCTCTGTTACAGAAAAACACATAAAAATCTACAGTCATTTATAAATAGGGATGGCAACGAGTAACCGGTTAACCGAGTACTCAATCCGACGTCTGAGTATCGATTACGGAATTTGATATTCGAGTACTCGGTATTTTTTGCAAAAATGTACCATTTTGCTTCCCGAGGAAAAATTTCTTTGCAAAACAAACACTGCAGCCGATTAAAAGTAATCAAAACATCGTTGCGAAAGCTACCGAAAGATAGCAAAACAATTTGACACGTGCTTGTAATAAACAAAACTGTCTCAATTATAATGTTAAGCCGATCACGTTAATCACATATCATTAAAGTTTTCGTAATTTCAGTAAATCAGAGGCCGGCTAGTATGGTCTAATTAGGGAAGAGAAAGTAATTATCCTTAATCTCCACAGTTTGACAGTAAAAACTAATAAATTTAGGGATCGTGCATACCTTGTGATCGCCAACTTGCCGTTGTATACCTACCACGTTTTGCTTTAATTTTTGGGATAGTAAAATATAATTATTTTTTTTCCTGTTCCATTACTAAGGTCTATAAAAAATAATTATTTTGTAAGCGGTCCCAAAACTTATGATCAGACAAGACACCCTCGCGAACTCTTGGTCACTGACTGCTGACAAGTCGAACAATGCCGACATTAAAAAGCTACACCATTGAGTTCATAAACCTACTTTCGTATGCAGGTTGTCTATTTTTAGACGGATTGGAATTCCAGCGGTCAATTTGTGCACTAAACGGTCCAAAACTTGGCTTTTTCCCATTGTTTTCGTTGATGACTAACATGTAACTCATTATTGTCTATATTGGGACAACGATGAATATTGTTATTTTGCGTTTTTTGGTAAAATCATAATATAATTTACCTGCTTAGGTGAGGTGAATGACGTAAATTCCACTGACAAGGACCTGCTCAACTCGTTCTCAAATTTGATTGGTTCGTCGATCTTCAATCGATAAAACTCAGTTAGATTACTGAATGTTGATTTCTAATTATAAAGAACGAACCCGATTGACTGTGAAATACATGCTTGTCAACTCCATGGCAACCTCGTATGTATGTGTATCTTGGGATACAAGCTTTATCACACCCTTTACACATTTATATCCAAATTTTTTTGAATTGGGGTTTAAATAGTCTGTCAGGTGATTGGATTTTTAGGTCTTGAATCGGGAAACTCCCTTTGAAATCGTGGTGGGTTGGGAAGCATAGTTATGATGTTATGTGTGTAGAACGTGAAATAAATGCTTGTAAACAAAGGATGTCAAACGGATCAAGATTTTTTGTTGAATATACTTTTGCTGTTTCAAATTCTTTGGGACTAAAAAAATACTGATCTTGCTCTGAAATTTTAGTATAAAATTTAGCTTAAATCGTCCGAGTAACCGAGTACTTGATCGGAAGAATGACCGAGTACTCGAGTATTAAAATCGATACTCGTTGCCATCCCTAATTATAAATGATACAGCTAAACTATTGATTTGAATGAGTTTTGGATGGTTTTTCTCTAAACCTTATATTTGACATCACCTGCAAGTCAATTGCTACGCTATTTCAATGCTTTCACTCTTTACCAAACAGCGAAAATTTTGACTAAGGTATTTACAGATGGAAAAAAAAAGAAGACTCATAAGTGAATTTTGATTTGTAAAGCGTAGAAAATAAAATGGAAAAAGCTGGTTACAAGCATTTCCCCTTTTTCCACATGGTTTTCAAAAGGCCTCTGCCTCAGGGTTGTTAAGACTCTGGATTGTGTGGTAAGGGTTTGTTAAATTTGAAAGTTGTGCTGAAGCATACAGACAATTCCTTTATCTTTTACAGATTACAGTCAAGTTCCCTAACATCACCATATAAATATTTTTTGTACCACAAAAAACAATTGGCAATGGTACATGGATTGATGGATGGATGGAACAGATCGTAACATATGTACATAATAAGTTCAAATACTTACCTGCTAATCTTGATGTTATATAACTAATATCTAGGTCACCTTTGTTCATTGTCCTGTAAAAATTTCCAAAAAAGAAAATAGTCAAAAATGAACTAACAATATCATAAAAGATGACTTAAAATGAATGCCAAAAGCCTTACTCAAACTAAGATGCAAAAGACATAATGTCTACAAGTACAAGGGAAGGTGTTTCTTCAATGCTCTAAAACAGATATCCCTAAACTGAATCTTCCACATCTAAAATTGGGTGGAAGAAATGCAAAAGGTTTCCATTCAGCAAAAGCAAAAAAGAGTCAATTATTTGAAATCAAATCATATCCACCCATCTACACACCCTGATAGATGAACAGGCAAGTTGTTAAGACAAACAGATTTAATCATATGTAAACTGAAAAACCTCTGGCAGTAAGTTTGAATGCAAGATTCTTCACTTAATTGAATGTTGAATCTCTGCCTTACATGGGAGACAGACATTTGATCTATACCTGTCCCCTATACCACTAAAATTCTGATAAGAAAGGGTCTCCACTTACGCTGAGACAGTTTCCACAACTTTTGCAGAGGCATCCTTCACATTTTTCATTAGATTACCTGCCCCTAGTTTAAATGAAGAGAATAAAGAACTGGCAGTGGAGTCAGAGCTCTGCTGTGACTGTTGTTGTGAAGGTGGGGCGGAGCTAGGTTCTCTAACAGGACTTGAAGGAAACACTGTGGAAAGAAATTAAAAGCATTCAGTAAGTATATCTGATCATGCTGGGAATAACAGTACTGATGTGCTTAAGAATTAAGACCAATTCAACAAGTGGAGGATAAATGGGTTCTTTTGTAATGTATGAACTTCTTGTTTTATGAGAAATCCCTCCTTTAAGTCTTTATATAATGACAGAAACTTTTGGACTTGCTTCTTTTCTCACAATGTTTTAAAAACTTTCTTCCTGAAAGTCAATTAAACTCTGGATGTGTGGTGATTGTGTGGTGATGAATCAAAGGTGGAAAAAACAAAATGACCTACCAGTAGGTACCATTCATTTTATTGACATCCTTACAAATTCCAATGTCTAATAGCTTTACTACTAGCACAGCACTGGGCTATTAACCTGGAAATTTTTGTATTGTATCCATGCCAGGTCAAAAAACTCTTTCAAAAATAAGACTTGATCCACTTTTTACCACACAATGCAGTGCTTTAACAACCCTATGGAATACTGGTTTTGAAAAGTTTGGGAAAAGGAGAAAATACTGACAACCAGCAATTTTCCTTTTTCCACAAAATATCATAAATTGAGCTATCTTTCATATGTTCTCTACTTGGACTTTGAAATTATGTCATTCGGCATAGAGTTTAACTTGTTGCAGTAGGATTTACAACTCATTTTACTTTACCCCATTAACAAACGACATAATCTTTGGTTTGTCCAAATCGAAAGCATTTGCAGACGACAAAATCAAAAAGACTGAAAATTTGAATTTCGTTTTGTGAAGGGTAGAAAACATGGTGGGAAAAGGAGAAAATGCTGGTAACCAGCATTTCCTTTTCCCACAATGTTTTCTAAAGGCTTCTTTCTGAGGGGCGTCAAAAGTAGGGATTTTGTGGTAATGAGTTAAAAGGGCGTTGACACATTTTTGATGTGCAAAAACTTGCGTTTTGTAAATAGCATAACAATAAGATAAAATGCTAAAATTAAACTTGCCTACATTTGGATTTGAAGTAAGTGACTTTTGAAATCCTTAGTCAGCCACTCAATGAATGAGATAAGGGTCATCCTATATATTTTTTTTAGTTATGTAATAACTGCTATTCACTTAAAAAGGGGAAAGAACCTTTACAGTGAAATAAAAAAAAAAACAGCATTATTGCATGTGCCAACCCTTGGCTGTAGTTGCTTTAACCCTTTACCAAATAATCATTGTCTTTTACGACCCTGAGAAAACATTGAAACATTTTAAAACATTGTGGGAAAAGGAGAAAATGCTGGTAACAAGCATTCAACACCATTTAAACAGATTAACAAATTACAATACATATTATCTTCAAACCTATGCAATCCTTCTCTTCAGACATTTTTTAAAGCCTCAAACTGTGGGGTGCGAGGAATTATGTGCATATGTTAACCCATTGCCACACAATCCCTACTTTTGACGCCCCTGAGAAAGAAGCCTTTAGAAAACATTGTGGAAAAGGAGAAATGCTGGTAAGCAGCATTTTCTCCTTTTCCCACAATGTTTTCTACCCTTCACAAAACAGATTTCAAATTTTCAGTCACTTTCATTTTGTCGTCTGCAAATGCTTTCAATTTGGACAAGTCCAAAATTTTGTCGTTTGGTTATGGGTTAAAGGGTAAAGCAGTTAGTTTTGCAAGTTGTAAGACTTACTAAATTGTTGAGCCTGTGCTTGAGACAGGAAGGAGCTAGGTAATGGATCTTTTAGGTTGACATTCCTAGCTGCAGCAATCTCTTGCAGTCTCTCTATTACATCATTGATGTTGGGTCTGTCCACTGGGTTCACTTGAAACATTCCCACTGCAAAGCGAAAATATTACAATATCACAGTTAAATCTTTCTGTGACAAATGTATGAACTAAAAACTCAAACTAAAGCTCTGATTTTTATGCTTAGGCTTGACGAAATATGGGGGAAGTCTCAAATCCTGTGCAATCTAATTTGAATCTGAAGTACAAAAGCTGTTATGGTACTGACAGGGTATAAATTGTCACAGAGTCCACTGACACTTAATCTTCCATGATGAGCTACCAACTGCATCTAGTTATTTACCATGACATTGAAAACTCTGACAGGTTATTGAAGTAATTGGACTTTTCACTTTTTCTTTATTTCATGGAATATATAATATATACATACTGATGAGATCATGAAAGACAGAGTATTCTGTGTCATTGTCTGGAATACTGTAGTTGGCATTGATGATTCTGAGTTTTGCAGAGTCCTCATAGGGATGAACACGATAACACAACATATAGAGTACACAACCAAGGGCCTGTAAAAAGTCAAGACAATAGCGTGATTAAATTTTATTCTTTGCCTGACAAAAAATCTGACTTGAAACAATATGCAGGCCAAAAATAGTGTCTGAATGAAAGAATTCTGCTTTGCAAGGGTAGGAAACGTTATGCAATAGAGAGAACATGGTTATCATAAGCTTGTTTCCTCCATCATTGCTAATAAACTGGATTTTGTTGATGCAAAACTTTCAGTGAACCAAATTACAGTAAATCTTAACCAATTCTGACAATACAAAATAGAACTAAATTTTCTAAATGGACATTTCAATTTGTTTTGGGAAAACAGACAATGGTGATACCCTGCACTATCTACTTTCCCTGTATGTGTTTAACCCTTTACCCCACAAGGCATTTCCATGGTATCTCTAAATGACCCTATTTCTTACAAGCAATGTGTAGAGATGAGTATCTATGGAGTTAAGGGTTAATCTTCTCCGCAACATATCTCATCGTTTGAGCCCCATTCGATATTCTGCCTACAAGTTGTTTCATTTCATACGTGTCTAAAAGTGGAAATCTTTGTTTGTTTTTGAAGTTCAATGCCATTTTAACAGTTTAGGTCATATTATGGCAGCCAGTGACACACCCACGAGTTTCCTGGCTTTGTCACACAAGCAGTAGAAGTCTAATACTGAGATGATGGACTTGTTAAATTCTACCACTGTAATGCAATAAATTAACTCTTCCCATACTAAGCCAGACCAAATACTTACCCATATATCTAGAGCTTCATTAATTGGGAAATTTTGGTACAAGTCTAACATTTCCGGTGTTCTATACATTGGTGTGGTATTTTTGGTTATCTGCAAAACAACAAAAGGAGAAATCCACATTTCCATAGCCAGATAGAAAACTGCAGAAAGTCTAGAATGAAGACGAACAAAAATCATGAGAACATTTTGCAAAAAAATACTTTACAATGCAGCAAACAGTCTAGGTTAAAGATCAGGCTGCATGCTCTGTGTAAACTGATCTTTATCTACACTGTCTCCCACAGTAACCTTTGTGTTTAGTGTTTCACTGGTTTATGCCTGTAGCCAAAAAAGAAGAAAATGGCAAACACAGTAGAACCACACCAAACCATGCATATTGCTAAAACTTCTGGGTCATCATTCTTTGCCCTTAGAGGGGAGATACAGTAAAACCTGCTGTCGAGGCCACCTTTATCAAACAAGCAACTTGTGCAAAGTAAGCTCTAAATTTACTAAGCTCTCTTACATGACAAATATACACATGTATTGAAATATGGATGTACTTAGCAAGCACATGTCTTCAACAAACACATTTTAATGTAAAATAGGTGCTTCCTTAATCTCAACCAAATGACAGAACCCTTGACTCATTCAAATCAAATGCATCTGCAAACTCAAATGATAAACTTTGTCTTTAGCAGTAAACATTGCAAGAAAATGTGAAAATGCTGAATCTCCTTTACTGACAATGTCCAATAGCTTCTTTTCCAGGGTCATCTAAACACAGGTTTTTCTTTGGCAGGGGTTGATAACAGGTTGGACTGTCCGTCTATTTTGCATGCTTAATAAGCCATGTACATAGACAGAAAAAACAAACATATATCATAATAACTTGTCTGGTCCTTTAGAAAATTTTATAAATGCGGCTTAATTGGGTCTTTGAAAATACTGTAGCAAAAAATTTTTATCAGCCCCATGTGTTATTGACTAAGCAGATGAACGCCGTTTTTACAGGTGAAACAATGTATTGACATACATAGACTGTAAGTTCACAGAATGCAGTATATAATTATTTCCTAAAGATAGGTGAAATAACAGTACCTCATCTTCCACTAAACTTCGTCTCATTGCTGACCAAGTTTCATCTGGATAGTGTGATTCTGTTGTTGCACTCCCAAAATCACATAGTTTGATGAACCCTTTAGAACTTATTAGTAGATTTTCTACCTGAAAAAAGTTTTGTAATGAACTCTTAACCTTTTATTAAACAGCAAAACTTTTGACCCTTCCTGACTGAAAGAATTTTTAGAAGACAAGTTTTTTTTCATATGATAGTTTAAGTCTTTAAACAGATAGAAAGCATTATGGGGAAAAAGGAGAAAATACTGGTTACCAGCATTTTCTCCTTTTATCCCAGTTTTTTCCAAAGACTCTTTCCCAAGGTCGTGAAAAGTCAAGATTGTGTGGTATGTGGTTGAATAAATCATAAAAAAATATAATGATAATAAAATACCTCAATTCAACTTCAAGACAATAATAACAACATAAGTATTCTGATGTCCATATATCTTTTTGTTCATCAGAACTCAACATTTCAGATAATGTAAATCCACGATCAAACTGCATGTTCTGTGCTGTGTAAGATCATCAACTCTTTACCACACAAGAAAATTTCAAACTGGACCAAATTGAAAGCATTTGCAGATGACAAAATAAAATTGACTGAAAAATTGAAATTTGGTTTGGGAAGGGTAGAAAACATTGTGTGAAAAGGAGAAAATACTGGTTGCCAGCATTTTCTCCTTTTCCCACAATGTTTTCAAAAGGCTTCTTTCTCAGGGTAGTTAAAAGTCCGGATTGTGTGGTAATGAGTTAAATCATACATGTATTTAGTAGCGTAAGGTTTAGGACAAAAGCACCAATCTTAAGCTGCAGATGTATTTAGCACAACTGTCCAAGCAAGTTGTTATCAATAGGATGGCATTAAGTTGATTGGTGTTTACTTAAATTCTTGGCTTGTGAACAGACTTACAAACAATGGAAGACATACAACACATAGCAACTTAACCCTTTACCACACAATCCCGACTTTTAACTACCCTATGAGAGAAGCCTATTGAAAACAGAGTGGGAAAAGGAGAAAATGCTGTTAACCACCCTATCAAAGACAAAAATTATAATTTGACTTACATGTATTCTGTCATGTGCAAATGCTTTCAATTTGGACAGGCCTCAAATTTCCTTGTATGGTAAAGAGTTAAGTGCCAAAGTTCAATACATTAAGTTTAAACTCTACAGACTGTCAAGTTAAAGCTCATATTCTTTTGCTATCCTATACAAAATTTGAAGACTTCTACCATTTACTAGAACCATTATTTGATTCATTCTCAATCAGTAAGTTCTTGTTTTTGTTATAAATGGGAAACTAAAACTGACTATAGTGGGAAAAGGAGCAACTGCATGTATCAAGCTATGATTTTTCTGCAGTGAAAGGAAAATTCCACTGATGGTGTTTGCAAAGTCGTAATTATTTCTACTATTTTCTAGCGCATTACTTGAAAACAGACATTTCAATAAAAGGCCAACATACCTTTAGATCTCGATGTACAATTGGTGGAGACTGTTTGTGTAAATGTTGCACAGCCCGACATGTCTGATAGAACACTTGTAGGACTACATTACAGGGTATTGGGGCATCATACTGAGTAATTGCATCCACCACCTGGCCACCTATCGACAACAAAGATCATACACTTATCAACATGTTATTTTATAGATATGCAGATGTCAGATAACTTAAATTTGAAATAACATAAAGCTATAATTTAAACCATTTCTTTTTCTGGGCTGGAAATGCACACAACTCTGAATCGGTCATTACTTGAAGCTGTTGTCCTTTGTGATAATTCAGAGTACTGAAGATGTATTTGTAGCTTGTCTCAGAAGATTTAGGGTTCTACTTTGACTGTGGTCCTGTGGTGTCCGTGGTTGTAAAGTAGAGCGTCGACCTCATAACCTATAAATGTCCCGAGTTAAATACCCAGGAGCGGGTGTCAACTTTGGGATTTTTCAGTGGCCCACGCATTTGGCGCGAGTACTGGTGTAGTTCCCAGGAAGCAGTTTCGAGAGAGATTAGTACAGGCTGTAAGAACTTGTTTCTCAATGTTTAAACTAGGGCTCCGTACCGGTACTCGATATATATCGAAAACCGGTATTTTACGTTCGATAGATATATCGGATCGAACGTTTCTGTATCGAACAAAATATCGGTCATCAAAAGAAAATAAAAATAAAGTATATAAATACCCAATTTAGTTGTTTTTAACGGCGAAATTCATTACGAGTTTACTTTAGGTAATCTCTAAAGTCGAGTAGTCGTAGAGGTAGGTGTGGCTACCTGGGAAACTTACAACCAATCGAAATGCGTCATTCTTTATTACTCGCCCTGTACCCGTTACACAATGGATGACAATTAGCTAATACCCCTATTCTCGTTCCCCCGTCATGTTGTTTGAAATCTGGAAATTATGCATCAATCAGCAGATTGCAGACAAATTTACGCTGATTATTGGTCAATATAGTTGATTAAAGAAAGGTAATGAACCTCTCGTGATGTGATCGAGAGGTAGCGATGGAAATAATTGAAGCCGTGACCTTTCAACCTTCCTAAGATTTTATTTGGTCGATCTTTTAATATTGCCGAAAAATGTGGCTTGAAAATCAAATCTCTTTTTCCATTAGATTATCTGAAATCAGTGTTCCGACGCGCGTAAATTATTGTGTAAATCATTTTATAGACTTGAAATTTGCATAACAAATGTTAATCACATGCGAGACCTCACGTAAGAAAAAACATGGACAAAAAAGGCCATTATCTGTTTATCGTGAGTAAAATAACAGGTTTTGATGCTACATGTAGTTCTTATCCTTATTGAGAAATCTATCTCGAATCATGCGAACATACCTATCCAGAAATTAACACGCATGAAAAATTGTTCGGTGAAAAAAGAAAAACCACGGAAACCCATGACACAACAAAATGTCTCCTTGACATTGTCCGATCAGAGTCCTCTTAGACTGTCTTTTCATCTTTTTAATGAGTAGTAAATGTAGATCTAGTTAGAATTCATATTAATTTAGGCCTACATAATTATGAAATTTCAATACAATCTAGAAGTGTTAAATTTGCGGTATTTTGTTTTTCAGGTATGCTGAAAAAAGAACAAACACAATTTTCGCATTTTTTTCTTTCTATTATTGAAAATTGAAATATCATATGATATATCGAATATCGATCATTTTGTATCGATACAAATATCGTATCGATCAAACTGACCGATACAGAGCCCTAGTTTAAACTAATCTCCTTTGACTCAGGATCCTGAGTTTTGCCGCTTGGAAATCCAAATGACCCATTTTTGACTCTGAAAAGTAACTGGCTAAACGTCAATCTGATGCATGGTCTTGTCAGATAAAGGATCATATAAATAAGCTGGTATGCATTCAACAAGTATAGACTGTAATTAACATGATCCCAATATCAAACTATGAAAGGCGATTTTTCTGCAGTGAAAGGGACTTTTTACTGATGGCGTCTACAGTCTTAATCATTTCTAAAGAATTACTTGAAAACAGACATTTTAATAAAAGGCCAATATATCTTTAGATCTTGATGTACAATTCGTGGAGACTGTGTAAATGTTACACAGCCGACATGTCTGATAGAACGCTTGTTGGACTACATTACAATTCTAACTACAAAAATAACATATTACTTACCAGTACAGAGCTCCATAAGTAACAAATACTCGGACTGGCCATGCCCAGACTGATCCTTACCAATCGAGGCAGCTGAAACAAACTGTACAATATTTGGATGCCCTGTCAATTTTTTCTAGTATAAATGTTAAGGTTCATTTATTTAAGGCTCATCGGTTCTGACGGACAAAACGTTAAACTACTAAATATTTTTGGCTTGTGCTAACCTAGTATAAGCAAGACATTTTAATTGTTTTTGACATTTATAAATTCTTTGAGTAAGCATGACAAATCAGCTATTTGTTATACAAGCACAATTGCAAGGTATATGAAACAAGAGGGCCATTGGCCCTGGAACGCTCACCTTAGACTATAGCTTATGAAGTAAATTCAATTCTTTGGGCAACTTTGGTAAAGCTTCACCCAAGGAACATCCCTTCCAAGTTTCATAAAGATTGGCCCAGTGGGTTAGGAGAAGAAGATGTTTAAAGAAATTGTTGAAGGGCGATAGATGCTGGACATAAGGCAATCAAATATCAAAGCTCTACACCTTCCAGTTTCAAAGAAGAATTTTAAATTTTCCGTCTTTGTCCTATGTTCGAACTTGTGGTCCCCGGAGCTGGGTCAGTTTTAACCAAAGCAGCATCCTTGGAACAAACTTGGTAGAGGTCCACTCAAAGATGCTACATACCAAATATCAAAGCTCTACACCTTTCCGTTTAAGAGAAAAAGAAATTTAAAATTATCTTTCTTTGTTCCTATGTTCCAACCTGTGACCTCCAGGGCATGGCCAGTTTTGACGCCAGGGACATCATATGACCGAACTTGGTAGAGGTCCTCTAGAAGATTCAGCATACCAAATATCAAAGCTCTGCACCTTCAAGTTTCAGAGAAGATTTCTGAAGTTTTCCTTCTTTGTTGCTATGTTCCAACCTGTGACCCCCCGGGGCAGGGCAGTTTTGACCCCAAGGGCATAATATGAACAAACTTGGCAGAGGTCCACTAGGAATTGCTACATGCCAAATATCATAGCTCTATGCCTTCTAGTTTAAGAGAAAAAGAATTTTAAAATTTTCTTTCTTTGTTCCTATGTTCGAATTTGTGACCCCCGGGGCAGGGCCAATTTTGACCTCACAGGCATGATTTAAACAAACTTGGTAGAGGTCCACTAGGAAATGCCACATACCAAATATCAAAGCTCTACGCCATCTAGATTCAGAGGAGAAGAATTTTAAAGTTTTCCTTCTTTGTTCCTATGCTCAAACTAGTGACCTCCGGGGTGGGCCAGTTTTGAGCCCAGGGACATCATTTGAATAAACTTGGTAGAGGTCCACTAGGAGATGCAACATGCCAAATATCAAAGCTCTACTCTTTCTACTTTATGAGGAAAAGAATTTTAAAGTTTTCCTTTTTTGTTCCTATGCTCAATTTTGTGACCCCCGGGCTGGGGCCAGTTTTGACCCAAGGGACATAATTTGAACAAACTTTGTAGAGGTCCACAAGGAGATGCCACATATGAAATATCAAAGCTCTACGCCTTCAAATTACAGAGGAGAAGATTTTTAAAGTTTTCCTTCTTTGTTCCTATGCTCAAACTTGTGACCCCGGGGTGGAGCCAGTTTTGATCCCGGGGGCATAATTTGAACAAACTTGGTAGAGGTCCACTAGGAGATGCAACACACCAAATATCAAAGCTTTGCGCCTTAAAGTTTCAGAGTAGGAGATTTTTAAAGTTTTCCTTCTTTGTTCCTATGCTCAAACTTGTGACCCCTGGGGTGGGGCCAGTTTTGACCCCAGGGATATAATTTGAATAAACTTGGTAGAGGTCCACTAGGAGATGCTACATATCAAATATCAAAGCTCTACGCCTTCAAGTTTCAGAGGAGAAGATTTTTAAAGTTTTCCTTCTTTGTTCCTATGCTCAAACTCGTTATCCCCCGGGGCGGGGCCAGTTTTGACCCTAGGGGCATAATTTGAACAAACTTGGTAAAATTAGGAGATGCTACATACCAAATATCAAAGCTCTACGCCTTCTAGTTTCAGAGAAGAAGATTTTCAAAGATTTCGTTTTGGTTTTGTTGCCATGGCAACCAGAGTTATGGGTGGAATTAAATTCTTTGGACAATATTTCGTAGAGCTTCACTCAAAGAACATTTCTGCCAAGTTTCATGAAGACTGGCCCAGTGCTTTAGGAGGAGAAGATGTTTAAAGAAATTGTTGACGGACGGCAGACGACTTTGTGCTAAGGTGAGCCTAAAAACAGAATTTTGAAATTAGAATGACTTTTAACTTTCTTTGCTGACATTGTCAGGTAACAGACATAAACAGCAAAGCAAGGTGGAGGTGTCATTTTGTTCAAAAATGGATTTGTTTTGAAATATTTATCTGCTGAAAACCTCATTTTTCTGCAAATCTTGCTGACAATATTAATTTCAACAAATTATATGACATCACCCACCTAAAAGTTCAATAAATTTCTAGTATCAAACAAAAAAGATCCCCTACTAGTTACGTGCAATTTCCCTTGGGCAAAAGGGTTTTCAAGTGTGCAATCATGTGGAAAATTATTCCTAGTTAGAAGGATACAAGAAACCTTATCTCTTGTAAAACTGCCTCATTCTTCTCTGCATCGTTTGCCAGAAGTCGCTGTAAAACAAAAGAATAAATGTGTAAGATTTAACACTTTGGACAATTGATTTCATGATTTAACCCTTTCCCAAACGACGAGTTTTGGACTCTTCCAAACCGAAAGAGTTTGCAGACGACTATTTTAGATTTGGACAAAATGGCAGAAAGTTCTCGTTACGAGCAATTTCTCCTTTTCCCAGACTGTTTTCAAAAGACTTTTACTGCAGACACGTAAAAACCAGGGCTTGTTTGGGAAAGGGTTAACCCTTTTGCCACACAAGCTGTAAAACAGTCTAGCGTTTTGATAACTGATAACCTTGACCGGAAAACCTTTTGAACCCATTGCGGATATAAGAGAAGGTGCTGCTAAAACTTACCAGCATTTACTCCTTTTTCTGCCAAGGTTGGGCGGTTGAAACCAGGGGTGGTTTTAACCGGCGGTTTTAACCGGTTAAAACCGCCCCGGTCAATACTCCCAAAGTGGTCAATACTGGTCGATTGGATATTTGTAGTGGTCATTTGGAAATTTTACTGGTCAGATGCATTTTAAGTGGATAGTGATGCTATTTAGTTGATATTTATTGTGGGTTTTTTCCCTATTTTGGTTCCAAGGTTGGTTGAATTCATCAATATGAGAGTTGACTTTAGTGGAAAGAATGTTTTGTCCCTGCCAAGGCTATTTATCAGCTGGCTTTTGCCAGTTCTCCAAAACTCTATACAAGCTCCTATTAAATAAGGTCTTTAGGTTTCATTTTTGACACCTTAAGTAACTGCGTGGTGATAAGATATTAACTTGATTGCGTATAAATCAATATTTCACACTTTAGGAATAAGGCCTGGTGTCAAGTATTCTACCCCAAATAGGGATACATGATTGGTCCTTTTTGTAATTTAAGCCACACCCATTGGGATAGAAAGGGGCAACTTTTACACCTTTTAATGTGTTTTGACAACAATGTAAAGGTGTAGGTAGACACTTAAATATGCTTCAGACATTGATATTAATGTATCCCTAACTATTGTTTAGTTAATCAGTCACAGCCTCTTTATGGGTACTCAATATGCATATACATTAGTGACATGTAAATTTCACAATGGTTTACACATAGGTGACACTTTTTTCTTCAATTTTACATGAAAGTTTCAAATTAGCTGCTTTTTTATGCTATCTTCGAACTTTTAAATAAACTAAAACCTAAGTATATTTGTGCTGGTAGTGGGGAAGAGAAAAAGAGAGAAGATGCAATACTATAAATAGATATGTAACCTATAAGGAATGATGATAGATAAAACTTCTAAAGTTCTTTGGTTGAAAAGGACTGACCTGCATATAAGTCAAAAGAGGAAGGTCAATCCAAACAACCTCTTCAGTTGACCAGCAGTAATGTCTTTTGAATTATGATCAAATAAAAAGGGGACCTTACTGATAAGAACTATGACAGTGGTGATGATATGTAATATATTTTCAGTACAGGATTAAGGAGAGCTTTTAAAGCTAGCTTAGAAACAGGACAGGTATTTAAGTCTGTGATTCAATCGACCCAATCAACCACTTCAATTGACCACCAATCGACCAGTATTGACCAGTTTTAACCGGTTAAAACCGCCGGCCCGGTCAATACTCATATTGACCGGCTTTTTGCCAACCTTGTTTTCTGCTATATTTTTTATCCTTTTACTAACAAATCCCACCATTTAAATTTTATTCCGATTCCTGTTTGTAGATGCTTTCTTTTTGGAATGCAGCATTTCCCCTTTTCTCACCATGTTTTTACCCTAGCTAGGACTAAAGTCGTCAATATAGCTTAATTAATTTTGTCGTCCACATTTGCTATCAATTTTGTTGTACCTAATATTTTGTCGTTTGGTATAGAGTTAAGGATCAGCTGAAAAATTGTCTCTGAAAGCAAATGATATGGACAAAACTGATGTATTTCTACCCTATCAAAGACAATTTGCACTATGGAAGCTGTCTTTGTCATCTGATATATAATATCTTTCTGATGAATTCTGTTAGAATCGATTCAAAGAGCATGAAAATTTTATGTTAAAGTTTGGTAAAGGAAACCATGAAGGGACAGATAAGACCTGACATACATATGAATCTCAAAATGAAAAGAAACACAATAATGTATGTTGGAGCTTATAAATATAATTGTGGGAGATATTGCTGGGGAAATTTTGAGAGGGAAACTACAGCATCTGGGCAACAATGAAATATTGTCTGCAACTGCTCTCAATTTTGTTCACGTCTGAAAATTGATATAGCTAAAAGTTAAACTGCTCACATGTAAAGAGTTCTTGCAACAACTTACTCCAAAACTGTTCAGTTTTTATTTACAAATAACTTACCTTCAATGCATACTCTTTCCCACTAGCATTGTCTTGAGCAACAAACACATATGCAAATCCACCTGAAAGAAACAAAATATAAAAGTTACAATACAATCAAAGTTTTGGGTATTCAACACCTTTCTTCATTATCGAAAAAAGATAAAGCATTACACAGGCCTAGTTTAAAGTATGGAACTTCGCAAAATTTGTTGCTCCATACCTGTGTGTGGAATTTAGACCTTGTAATTGTGGAATTCCCAAAATATTTTCTAACGTTGTCTCCAAGGATTGATTAATGATTATAGTGTTGGACATTAATGGGCAATGGGCAAACAGTATTAAGTACATGGATCATGAAAAAAACATATGTATGTGAATCCTGCAAATTCTGAAATAATTGCATATAATTTAAAAACCATAAATGTGCAAGAATATGCACAAAATGGACATCAAAATTTATCAGTTACATCAGAAATGGGACTATGCGATGTATTACATCTATTACAGTGTTCCCACTCACACAAATTTTTGTGCAAATAATGTTACAGAGCTGAAATTCATACCTATCTAGAAATTGCCAAGTATGAAAAATCAATCGCAGCAAAAACTGTGGAGACCCTGACGACACAACAGAATGTCACTTAGACATTGTCCGATCAGAGTACTTTTGACAACCATTCAGCTTTTTAATGACTTTAAGCAGTAAATTTATATAAATATCTTATTATAGCAGACATTTTTGCTGTAAGTCATCAATATGGATTGCTTTACCTCAAGCTGAGAAACATTACTGCCATACCCTCCAATATGAAATCTTACCCTCAGATTTTCAGGCCAGTAGGTAAGTGTACCCTTGAAATAAAGTTATTAGGAACACTGTATTAGACTATTTGTGAAAAGTTTAAGTCCTTCTCATGATCTACCATTATTAAGGGTACATAGACTTCTAATGCTAGGCATGATTGCATGTGAAATACCATTCTCTCCATAGAACAGGCATGTCAGTCAATTCAACATAGGAGGAATACTGAATACCCTCCACCCCATTTTTCCCCTCAGATTAAGATGATTTGGAAAAATGGCATGGTCGGCTCCTAAGATCGGCATTCCCGTAAACGCAAAAAAATGCATCTGGGACGCAATCTTATGTTGGATGTGAAAAAATTTCCGTCTGCGTCCACAGGATGCAAAGCACCTTTTGTAATGCATCACCGATCATGGCGATTTCAAGTTCAAGGATGCCGATGAGAAACATCCTAGCAGCTCAGAAGGGTTCTAATTTTATCACCTACTTGAAATTACTAGGTGTAATAATCAATTACATTAAGCCTCTTCAGACTGGTTGTCGCTAATTACACACTAGCTTATCATGCTAGCCATATATTCCTGACAGTATACACACAGTCAAGGCATGGCTCGAGGCTCATGGGCGGTGAATAAATCTTGTACTGGATTCCTCATTAGTATGCAGTACACCATGCATGAAAGTTGGAAAAGTGTATTTAAACTCCCCCCCCCCCAAAAAAGGTAGCGAAAAGTTCGTTTTCGGTGTGACCAGAGTGGCGGCAAGAGTGTGGCTTGCCTTTGACATCAGTCGACCAGTTGATTTTTCAATTTAGTGGCCTCGAGCCAGCTCGGAATTTTTCGTCGTAAAATCTGCGTCGTGCATCGCCGATTAAATTTTTATTATCAGTTCATTGCTTTGAGGGGATTAAGAGTGGATAGCCTTTTACTGTCTGAAAACATTGTGGAGAAAACGAGTTCTTTAAATTGCGTTACATATTTTACCTTTTAAAAATCTACTACTAACTGGGTACTTAACATAGCCTCGCCCTACCTGCTCTCACGGCCAATAAAAAAGTCAAACATGTCAATCTATTTATAGCCATTATTTGATAATGTGTATTGAAAATGTCAGCGAAATCACGTCTGGATTTATTATGAAGAATGAAGACAGTCTTATCTATTTGTATATCACTTATTTTTTTTTGTGTAAAATGTTTATATGAATACATGCAAAAACTATTGCGATCATTATTGGTTGTAATCTTCATCAGTATGCTTTTGTCAGTTCAAAAAAGAAAGATACGTCAGAATTATGTCCAACATCGGCATGATTTTCCAACCCAGACTAAATAAAATGTTTTCTTTCTTCGGTTATTTACGTTGTCAGTTTTACAAAATATTGAAAGTAGGAATGTCTAAAAATGCTTCTCGTAGCAAAGACGCGAAATGATAGCTCACGGACACAAATTTTCAAGCCTCTGCGCCCACAGCCACAGGACGCAAAGTAAAAATAGCTAGCGCTAGCACTGCAAGATTGTATGGTATTCCATTGCAATATGGAAAACTTTTACCCATGCATATATTAACAGATGTGGTAGAATGTATAACTTGATAGGTCAGGTGTATAGTGACAAAAAATGTCAATGTTGATTATATTTTCCTCGAAATTGTCATCAGGCCATGAGATCAGCTTTCTGCAACTGACAATCACTTGGTAACTTTATGGGTTTTGATAGATTGTATTCAAAATGACCACCGAATCATAGATCAGGGAACTTTTGAGTCTCCAAACATTTTCGAGCTAGGTGTTTAAGTGCTTTTGTATTGTACAAATAGTTGCAATGACAGGAAAAATTCAATGAAGCAAGAAAGGCGAATACCCTCTGCAATCTTCTTCTTTACTCGCAGTTTCTGGTTCCCAAGTTCAACAACTTGTCCCACAAAGTCATTTTCCTCCCTATTTCCAGAACTGCCACTAATGATTCCAAATGCAGATTTGAAAAAGTCTGTCATGATTTCAGAAAATTTCTATAAATGTCATTTATTATGCCAGAGAACCTGGCGTATTCATTTCTCTGACGTCATGCTCAACTGCCAAAAAGTAACACTGAGTCGTAAAATCACTTCCGGCTTACACTCTTTGGCATGTAATTGCTTGCACATAACCTGTTTTAAGTATTTACCTAGATAATCTGCTTCAAGTGTTTAAAAGCCTGAAATAAATGCAATTTTCCCTGTAGTGGAAAATTACGACATTGTCCACATATAATTATGTAACACTCCCCTAAATTGGGCACTTCTTCTTTAGGTGTCACACCGATAATTTGGTTAGTACATTCACCAACATAAGCAGGGCTTCCTAGATTTGCCTTTTACTTCATAGTTTATTCCTTTAACATTCGAAATGGCAAGAGTAATAGCACAATTCTTCCTCAGATAGATCTAGTGTGTCTTAACACTAGAAAAATTCCCAGTGTGGATCCATACTTTTTTCCATCCAAGTTACACTATGCGATTATTGGATTAGATCTATATGCGTTTATTGGACATTAAGGTGGGTATTTAGAATTTTCACATCCCATCAAATTAAAAAGTATATATGTATATATCACTGAAATTTATATGAAAAAAACGATACATTTTTTTTTTTCTGATGATATTCCCTTAAAATGCTACGTAGCCTCTTAACCTATTTTTAGATTTTCAGCTTAAAATAAAAAAAGAAAGCAATGTGGGAATGTTAAGTGAGAATGACGCTGAAATTCCATAACATGACAAAAAAGTAATTATTTTGCATAGTGTCTTCTTCGGAAGCTTTTTTTAAGCTTCGTCTGTAATTTTTTCTCTTGTTGTCGGATGGTTTTCGACTAGATCTACTTGGTTTTTTTTTTGTTCTTTTAATGAAAATTATAAGGCTTTGGGTGTAAGCCTATAAAGGTGATTTTTTGTATTCTTGTAAAATTTCCGTCCCAAAATCTGAAGGGCCACCTTTAAGACATGACAGGCATTATACTATGAAGTTTGAAACTCGTTTGTGGTTCAGCACGAGAAGAAAATAATCAAAAAGTGTCAACAATTTCTTTTCTCTCTTTCCCCCCCCCCCTTCATTGTTTTTGTGTATTATCAAAAAGTGAAAATTTACTTTACGATATTAAATGCTAGTTCAAATCATTGTTGGAAAAGGAGCTGTTGTCCCTAAAAAGCTACGTGTCTGAAAATACGTATGTGACGTGGAGCGGCTTGTCAGCTATCCAAGCACTAGCCGTATCGCAAGCCACCTCACTTTTGGATAATGAAGAAATAACATGTAGTGTTCATGGCCAACTTTATCATGCAAATCAAACCCGGTAACTGTTATTTGACCGCTATGTAAGCCAATTAAATTATGAGAGTTTGATCCCTTTTGGCCGTGAAATCGATCACATACGGAATTATATATTGACTGGCGATCTCTGCAAACCCTTTGCACTTATAACCCGAATTTCGCGCTTCGAGTGTAGAGGGTTTCAATTTATTGGAAAACAACTCTGCGGGATATCTGGGGTTGTAAATTACTGGGGTACCAAAATTTGTAGGATTTGTTTTCCTTTCAGGTCTTGCAATTTGATCTACCTCAAATTTTACCGAAAGCACGCGTTTGAAAAATTATGGTCAGCTATAGAGATGCTTTTGACCAGCATTTGCTCTTTTTCAAGCAATGTTGTCATGCCTTAATTGATACAAATTGAATAATTTGAGCCATATTTATTGTGTTGTCTACAACTGCTTTAAATATTGGGACAGTCATACATTGCAAGTCCCTGAAGAGTTAAAAAAAAAAAAGAAAAATATCCGCAGTACAAGTTTCTTATGATGAGACTAAAGCCGGGGGAGGAGCGCGACACAAACGCTCGAAATGTAACAGCACATATGTTTACTGCATCTTTGGAATTTTATCTCTGATTTTTTCATCATAATTTTGAATTCAATCTCTGATATTTTTATTGATTTATCAACAAAAATGGTACAATAGTAAAAATACTTCGGTTGGATATATTTCTGAATAGCTAATATAGCTAACAAAGTTAAGGATATTATGAAGAGGCTTCTCTTGTTACAATGTTTTTGAAAACATTAATCTCAAACCTGTTGCATAGAGCTATTACATAGTCAACAGACGGCATTTTATTGTAATTGTTTTGCATATAGCATCGTCACAAATACATGTGCGTACATGTATATTAGGCTGGGGAAAGTGTGTTGGTAGATCAGACCACACTGGTATCGTCTGATCTATCAAAAACAAACCAACCGTATACAAATTGTACTTTTTAACCTTTATGTTCTATAGGTCAGTTCTTTTTAAAATAATTTCGTCATTTTTTAGAAGAAGTCAGTGGTTTTGTGAGCACACGGTAAACGTAGATCAACCTGCACAATAGTGTTGGAAAATCAAAATTATCTTCAGGGAAGTCAGAAAGCTTATTCATTGTTCTTTAATAATTTTTTAATGAGATTATTTATAAGGATTTAAAGTCAAGTTTAACAAGATCTTGTAAAAGGAAGTCCAATTTGCCGCCTTCTCTCTTTAGCTCTTTACTTGCAAATGTGTAATGATTAACGCATTTTCAAAAGTATTATATGGCGACAGCTCACATATTCAAATGTCCTCGCTATTTTCAATCTGATCACATGTATTTTCTCTCATGTGTCTTCAAAAGTCAATAATTTAAAACCTTTTCCCATATGAATTTTTTGACTTCACCAACTTAGAAAAAAAAGCAATTTCAGAAAATAAATCAAATGTAGCTAAATTGATATTCTTCACTTTAAAAGAGTAGAAAACATTGTAGGAAAAGGAATCAATACTGGATTTCTCCTTTTCTCACAATGTTTTCAAAAGGTTTTATGCAGGACCGTTGAAATTCGGGAGTGTGCTGTACGGATCACATCCATACTCTCAAAACGCAAATTGTTTTCTGCTGATTTTAGTCACATATTGATATTGATACGTCAATTTTTTTAAGCCAAAAGAATTTCGACACATGAAATAAAACCGATTCGGCCCAGGATCAGACTGCTTGTTTTGTACAGTTTGTTACTGGTCTATTGACTGCATAATTATTATAATGATCCAATAATACAACAAATTCAATCTTCTTTAGAAATAAAGGAAAAAAAAAAGAAATAAAAAAAAAGAAAAAAATAAATAAAAATGCAATTTAAAGAAATTTATGCTAACTAAATTGAAATTATTTTCCAAAAAGAATTAAAAAAAAGACGACACTGGGAAAATAATGGTTTTTACAAATCTTAAAAGTTTTCACTGATGCAAATAATATACACGTACATGAGGAATACGTTTGTTAGACTTTTGTAAAACAAACACGTTGCGTTTAGCCAATGGCAGGTTAGGTATAGATTTTGACCGTGGCGAGTTCACTTATTTCAATAAAAAAGCGTGTAGCACAATTGATTATTTATTACTGAGAGAACACGATTTTCCACGTGTCACTTCATTTCAGATTGGGTCATTTAATATGTATAGCGATCATGCAAGTTTGCGCTTTAACCTTTTCGGTGGAAAGAGCCTGCCGAACACACCTATCGAATTGAATATTTCTGATGAATATTATACTTACTCATGGGACCAGGATAAAAGGGATGTTTTTAGAAGGCGTTTGATAGGAAAATTGCCAGATTTTAATAAGATTTTAAATAATGTTAATTTGAGTGATACACACTCTATCGAAAGTATGGTCTCTAGTTTTTCGAGCAAAATTTGTGAAGTCGCGGACCCGTTATTTATGAAGCGAAAATCACTTAACAAAACGAGATCTCGCCATGCCGAAAGTCAGTGGTTCGATACAGAATGTTATGAGGCAAAGAGTTTATACAAGCAGTATTTACGGGAGTTTAATCGTTGTAAATCCTATGAAAATAGGTTGCAGTTATGTGAGTTTAAAACAAAGTATAAAACATTAATTCGTAAAAAGAAAAGAGGGTTTATGTTGAAAAAAGCACAGCAACTTACTGAGTTAAAAAAACATAGACCTAGAGACTTTTGGAAACATTTCGGTAAGAGCAAGTTTGTCTCTTCGTCACCTATTCATATCGAGGACTTTAAGCAACATTTTTCAGATGTTTATAGTAATATAGGTAACTCTCTTATAGAGGAGGTCGAAAGTTATATATCGTCTGCTGACTTTAATATCGAGAATCCAACATTTACAGAATTAAATACTAAGATAACTTACCAGGAAGTGCAATCTGCAATCAGAAAATTAAACCGCAACAAGGCATCTTGTCCGACTGACAATTTGATAAATGAATATTTTTTGGAAGCTGACGATATTTTAACGGGGCATTTAACAGACTTATTTAATATGGTATTTGATTCAGGTTGTTTCCCACAAAAATGGTCAGAGGGTTATATTATACCAATCTATAAGAAAGGTGACAAATCTGTGCCAAACAACTATAGAGGGATAACCATTATGAGTAATTTGGGAAAGCTATTTACAAGTATTCTGACCAGTAGAGTGGAAAAATGGTTCGAAAGCAATGATTTACTATCTGACGCTCAGTTTGGGTTCCGGAGAGGGCGTAGCACAGTTGACGCATGTTTTATTTTACAAAATTTAATTGAACATTTTATGCATGATAAAAAGCGCTTTCCATGTGCCTTTGTAGACCTTAAGAAGGCATTCGATTCAGTGTATCGTAACGCCTTATGGTTTAAACTGCTGAAAATGGGTTTAGATGGTAAAATACTTAGAATATTTAAAGCCATGTATGTAACTGTTAAATCATGCGTAAAGCACTTAAACTCACTTTCGGACTTTTTTGATATAGCAGTAGGATTAAAACAGGGTTTGAATAATTCGCCTGTATTATTTGCACTTTTCCTAGAGGACTTGGAGCTCTTTCTGCAAAATCAAATGGATTCAGGAGTTAGTATAATCGATATTTGTATTATTGTATTGCTCTTTGCAGACGACATGGTAGTAGTAGGTAACTCAGTAGAGGACCTTCAGAATAGCCTTAATCAGCTACATGAGTACTGTCAGTATTGGGGTTTAGAAGTTAATATTGACAAAACTAAAATAGTAGTCTTTCGTAAGAGAGGACATATATTGCCGACCGAGAAATGGTTTTACAATGGACAAGATCTTGAAGTTGTTGACAATATAAACTATTTGGGTACAGTTTTCAACTATACTGGATCATTCGTTTTAAATAATCAATACATTATTGGTAAATCTCTTAAAGCCATGAATATTTTATTGTATAACATTAAGAAAGTTGAATTATGTCCTGAGATATCTCTTCAACTATTTGACGCTTTCGTAGGTTCGATTCTCAATTTTGGATGTCCAATCTGGGGATTTTCAAAGTCTAAGGAGCTAGAACGCGTGCAACTAAAATTCAGTAAGCAAATTCTTGGGGTTAGATCGAATTCCAGTAATGCAGCTATATATGGTGAATTAGGGCGTTTTCCGTTATATATAAAAAGATATGTTCTCATCCTTAAGTATTGGTTAAAACTACTTCACACTGATAATGTCATCTTAAAAAGAATTTATCAAAACTCTCTTGAAAGATGTAAATCAGGTTCAAAAAATAATTGGGCAAACAAGGTCAAGACTCTACTAGATACCTTTGGTTTTTCTGACTACTGGCTTTACCAAAATAACATTGATGAAACTAGGTTTATTTCTATATTTGAAACAAGACTTTTAGATTGCTTTAAACAGACATGGTCATCGGATATAGAAAACAATCGGGTTCTCAAGTCTCTTTATCAGTATATCAAGCCAAATTGGGGATTAGAAAATTATATTAGAATTTTAAACACTAAACAAAACAGGAGCGCGCTTACAAAAATTCGAATTTCCTCCCACAATTTACGTATTGAATCAGGCAGGTATGGTAGACAAAGAATTGAAAGGTCTGATAGAGTTTGTACAGTATGTAATTCTGGAGAGATTGAAGATGAGTACCATTTTATCTTAATTTGTCCAGCATATAGTGACTTTCGTAAAAACTACATAAGAAAATATTTCCGCGTTCGACCGAATATGTTTAAGCTGTTACAGCTACTAAATTCAAGTAATGTAAGAATCTTATTAAACCTTTCCCGTTTTATAATCTGTGCTACAAAACAGAGATTGTCATTGTTGAATGCAAATGTGTAATAACTGAAATAATGTTGAAAACGGCGCTAAACACCAAACATTCAATCAATTATTTCCCGTTTACATATTATAAGCCTTGGCCTGCTAAATAAATAAGTGAAATCAAACTGTCAAGACGATAGTAATAATCACACTGTTCTTTTTTTTTTTTTTTTTTTTTTTTTTTTTCAAAGATATTCTAATGGGAAACATCTTATCTGGCAATGTGGATCCAAGATCAGATTGCACATTTTGTGCTTTCTGGTCTTGATCTACAGTGCCACTAAGGTCCTGAAGTCACGCATAGCAGCCCAGGGTTTAAGTATTATTTGTAAGTTTTAGTATCTCTAAACTAGCAACGGATCGCTGCAGGATGTCAGATATTACACATTTTATTTGTCCTACCCCACACTGTTTTAAATTTCGTACCTTTCTAAGCTGTATGTTTCATTTCGAAACCTTTAAAAAATGCACTGTTTCAAATTGAGTGATTTGACTAGTGCCTATAAGCTAGCAACGGAATGTTGTAAGTCGTTTTATATTATGTATTGTATTTGTCTTGCTCAGCGCTATTTTCGAGCAATTCTATGTCTCGTTCTCCATCCTATCCTTATTCTGTTCCATTATTTCAGATATTTTCTAAGGTAAAGTTCAAAATGACAAATTGTAGTGTACATTTCACGCTCAGCGACCACCCCCTCAAGGTGTGATCTCTATGTACTATACAAGTTTGGGTTACTCATTAATTATCGTATAAGTACTATCTCCTTTTTTTCCTCAGTATTTTTGTTAAACGGAAGAAATTGGCTTTTGTTATATTCTATGGGGTTGTTATTGTACACATCACATGACCACAGGTATGGTAAAATCATATATAATGTTACAAGATACATGTATATGTATACGTAATAAAGTATGTCTATGTCTATGTCTATGTCTATAAAAATGATAAATACAATCATTATATATTTGGACAATGTGTAAAAACAGGATCCAGGTTTAACAAAACAATACAGACAAGGTTATCATGTCATCAGTTCTTATCTTCCCTTTATCCGTTGCTAAATCTTTTCACCCAGTCTTAAAATCTCACTTTGCTCGATACTGCATTTTTTATACAAAAATTAACGATAGTGTCGTTTTTAAACTAAAATGGACGCAAGATCTCAATTTCACAAATGTAAACGAATACTTTGATCATAATCACAACAAAACATAGAATACTTCAAGACGTTATAGATTTTTTGCTTGCAATTCATTTTTATGTTATTTAGCGTCAAAAACGGCGCAAGAGCAAATTTCTTAAACCTTTATATAGAAATAAGAAGGAGAATGGGTCAGTAACTTTAAATCAAAATGGACGCAACTTCCCATTTTGCTACAGGAATTAAAATTATATTGAAGTAAAGTAGAGATATTACAGAATACTTCACGACGTTATAGATTTGAATCATTTTAGAAGAAAAATGTGTTTTAGTCGATCAAAAAATTTTCCCTTCTGAATCCTATATGACCGGCCGTTATCGGAAATCCTTTCGGACCAGATAATCGATAAGTTCCAAGGAGAGTAACTCTTGCTCGACCTGCAGCTGAAAGTTGGGGATGACAAGTAAAATTGAGTGTATGCTGTTTAATGCCGTTTCAACATTATTTCAACATTATTTCAGTTATATTGGGGCGACCAGTTCACCTATCCATGCTTTCCTGGAGTTTTACCAGTACTCTGCACAATTTTCTTTCCAAGCCACTGGCTGCTTTCCTACAAAACTATCATCGAAACAATGGTCAGCGGTGGGAGAGGAATGAATCCTGTCGCAATGACTATCATTTATAAATCCTCGGAAAGAAATTGGCCGAGCCAGGCATTAAACTCACGACCCCCTCTTCTCAAGTGCTGCACGCTACCGACTGAGCTACCGGGGCTCGGCGTCACAATTAAGAGTGTTTTTCTTTTTTTTTTTGCTACATTGAACATAGCATTGTTTGAGCGTTTTCATATTCTACATCCAACTTCGTCTGTATAGCAGTCGTTTCTATATGAACAGCCAATCTCGTCGATCTAACACATGGCGGCGCCATTGTAACGGTATTGTAAGCCATCTTGCAACGAGATAAACAACCTCGATGAAATTATTTGATGCACATTTATCTATCTGTCGGACTTCAATCGGACGTGATAAACCACGTTAATAAATATAATCTACAAACTGTGTGTTAACTGAATTATAGTGAGTTACATTTCGATAGAAAAAAATTGAGACTCGTGTTTTTTTTTTTTCAGGGGAGCCATACAAGTTTCAGAACGGTAAACCGGGGTATTTTCGGCGTTGAAATGTATATCGTGTAGGTGCATATCAAACTACTCAGCCGAGGGATTGGATGGCCCCCACGAATGTAGGAAAAAAGTCACAGGAAAAAAAGTAACAATTAAAAAGAAAAAGATTAATATCTTGATTTTTTTTAAGATAAGCGGGATAGATTAAAAGATGAAAAAAATCAAGGTTGAATTGCTAAAAGTTCTACAAATACACTGTGGGAATAAGAGAAATTGTTTTAAAAACATTGTGGGAAAAGGAGAAACTATTGATAGTCGCCATTTTCTTTTTTTTCCTAACACTATTTTCAATCCTTACAGAAAAAAAAGATAAAAGTGGTTGTGGCAAAATCATTTATATCGACATCCACACACATCACCTTTTTCTAGTAGCCGACTGCTCTCCATGCATCGCGGAGAAAGTCGGACCAAAGTTCAGCTGTGAGAGAGGGATTATTTTGTCTCACGGCTCTCGGCAATCATCAGAAAGTATTTTGGACAGAGCCATGAATTGAACCAGCTATCTACGAGGTACAATCATGTCGCTGTGCTACCCTTGACTTGAGTGAGAGAGAGAGAGAGAGAGAGAGAGAGAGAGAGAGAGAGCATATATATGACACTTTAATCGATAAGAGGAATACACGAGAGAGAGACAGAGAGAGGGAGCTTATATGACACTTTAATCGGTAAGAGGAATACATCAGAGAGAGAGAGAGAGAGAGAGAGAGAGAGAGACGGACAGATAGACAAACGGATGTTACACAAGACTTGAACTGCCAGGACACTATCAGTGTTATATATGACAGATTGAAGTTTTATAAGCTATTGGTGTTCATTTGAATGAATAAAACTCAAATCCTATTGATCTGCTCCGAAGCATTTTTAAGATATGCAAATTCCAAATTAAACGCCGACAATAACACGCCTCACTGATTTATTTACATCCACGAAACATATTTGATGTACTCCTGTCTGTGTCACATTAAAAGGATACCAGAGTCGAGAAAAAGGTAGTGTGAAACTTGATTAGCCCATTACCACACTATCCCTACTTTTGTCGACCTCGAGAAAGAAGCCTTTATAAAACATTGTGGGAAAAGGAAAAAAATTATCCTTTTGCCACAATGTTTTCTATCCTTCTCAAAACAAATTTCAGAATTTTACGTCACTTTTATTTTGTTTCTGCAAATGCTTTCAATTTGGACAAACCTTAAATTTTGTCGTTTGGTTTTAAGAAGAAGAAGAGAGAAAAAAAAAAAATACTTATCAAATCAATTTAATTTAAACAAAACATAAATTTTACAACCCCCAGAAGTATTTAAAGCAGTAAATTTTATTCAATTTTAAAATGATTTTAAAATGTTCAATTATACAAAAATAATAATAATTAGCATGTTTTTAAAACCATGGGGGGTTTTGTCCACTTTTCAGTTAAGGGTGTGGGGGTTTTGTCCGGGGGGTTTTGTCCATGGGGCTTTTTATCCTAGGGGGAAGGGGGGGGGGGGGTCATGTCCAATGGGGCTTTTGTCCGTTCACCGATTTATGGACAAATTAAAACAAAATGCTTTATCATTGACTGGTACATATGAGGTTCATCGCGAAATACGCTGATTTAGATAGGCACGAATATACAAAACGTGGGAAAAAAAAGACCGTAGACAAAGTGCAAGAAAAGATAAAAGACAAATAAAAAGGATTCTTTGCCTACATACGATCTATTACTTTTCTTACATTAATGGCTTCTTTTGTCACATTGTTGTTCCACGCATTAAACATTAATCCTTTAGAACACAGTCCCGACTTTTGACGACCCTGAGAAGGATAGCCTTTGAAAACATTGTAGAAAAAGGAGAAAATGCTGGTAACCAGCATTTTCTCCTTTTCCAACCATGTTTTCTACCCTTTCCAAATCAAATTTCAGTTTTTGATTCATATTTATTTTATCGTCTGCAAATGCCTTGAATTTGGAGTTGTCCAAATATTTGTCGTTCGGGAAAGAGTGTTGATTATCTTTGTTTTACAAAGATATTGTTTTACAAAGATATTGCCGAGCCTAGAACCGTACAAGACTCGAAACCGACGGGTCGCTGATTTGAATCCACGGATTGAAGATTTTCTTCCGACGAATGGTGGTAGTCTTTGTGAAAGGCTTTATTTCCCTATCACCCCCTGATCACTGTTTCAAAGATGGTAGAGCAGCCGGTGAATTAGGAAGAATACTGTGTGAAGTTCTGGATCTATAAGCTGCAATAATTCACGGATAGGTGCAATAGCCGCTGCGATATAGCCAAAACAATGTTCAAAACAGCTTTAAACACGAAACAAACGAAACAAACAGGGATGTTTTCAAAATTATGTACCGAAAGTTGTCACAGGCGATATGTCCCGCTTGCAGATGACGCTATACGGCTTGTAACACGTTAAAAGCGGCATTGGGACATTTGCATAAAATGTCGTCTAGGATCAGCCTGCGCAGTCCGCGCAGGCTAATCCGAGACGGCATTGCACGACTACATTAGATTTTCTGATACGGTAGACTTCCGCAAAACAGAAAACTACTCCAGAACGGAAAGTGCCGTCTCTGATAAGCCTGTACGGACTGCGCAGGCTTATCCGAGACGACACTTTACGCAAATATCCGAATGCCCCTTTTCAGGTGTTGCAGGCCAAATGGGAGATATATGATATAGGATGGTCTTTGAAAAGGATA
Organism: Tridacna crocea; assembly: GCA_943736015.1. Taxonomy (NCBI): domain Eukaryota; kingdom Metazoa; phylum Mollusca; class Bivalvia; order Cardiida; family Cardiidae; genus Tridacna; species Tridacna crocea. Next base: position 31,013,768 of record OX031059.1, on the reverse strand, counting down.
GTTCATAAATAAGGCAACAGCGGCGTTGTATGACAGCAGTCAGTGAGAAGGTTTGTGTGTGGTGTATGTCTTTAAGTGGGGAAAAAATAATAAAAAGAAATATGTTTCTTGGATGAAATTTCTTTGGACGTACATAAACATAACTTATGAGTTTCAACACAATATACATATAGAAACTGATACAATGAAGAGTTTGAAATTTCATTACAACACCGTGAATGCATATTATTTCCCACCTATATGTACAGACCATCAAGTGTTTTATTCTTTAGCAAAGTTTTTCCAATATTTGACAAAAAAAAAAAAAGCCGGGAAAATACTGGTTACTAGCATTTAGATATATTTCTACAGTTCATCCTACCATTTTTAAATCATTACCAAACAACAATATCTTATGCTTGTCCAAATCAAAAGCATTTGCAGACAACAAAAAAAAAGTAATTGAAAATTTGAAATTTGCTTTGTGAAGGGTAGAAAACATTGTGGGAAAAGGGAAAAATGCTGGTTACCAGCATTTTCTCCTTTTTTCACAATTTCTAAGATTTCTAAAGGCTTCTTTCTCGGGGTCGTCAAAAGTAGGGAATGTGTGGTAATTGGGTTAAACACAAATCTTGTCACATTTCAGTGTTCGACAACACATGTTTTCAATTTTTGACAAGTTTTTTGTCATCTAGTAAAGGGTCAAACTTTAGTTTTTGTGTTGATGAGCTGTATTCTTAAAGGATGTTGTCAAATTATTCTGCTGCAATTTTGTTTAAGGTAGTAGACCCCTAATACCTCTAGTGCTGCAATGCATAAAGTTTTATTGATAGTTGATAAATATGGATTTATACAGGTATAAAACTTTTTCTCATTTTTAACCGTCCAGAAATTTCTTTATGTCTGTCTGTTAGTTTCCAGAAAAGGGAAGTAATTACTATCTCTCTTTGTAATGAAAATATAGTGGTTTTAGATTTATAAATGATAATTCTAGAAAAGACAAAAAGAGAAAAGTGGCTTGGTTAAAGTAGTACAATAACACTCTTTTTTAATCATAGCAAATTTTGTAGAATACTATGTTTGTGGAAATAGCTGTTGTCTATCAGGGGGTCTACTACGTTAATCGGAAACCAAGTTTTGATTTATTGGCTGTTCAAATGTGAATTATCAAATACTTGTTTCAGCTGAGTGTATATCCAACAGTACATAATGTTATACGATGACGAGAGGCGTTATGATCGCTTTCGGATTCATTCTACTTAGTTTAGTATTGTCGACTCTTGGTACGTAAAAAAACATCTGTTTTAATGGTCACCTTTATAAAACAAGCCATTTCTATAGAAGTATTTTGACGCCATTTGTGTGTTTTGTTTTTCTGCTTCAATTCACTCTTCCCAACCCTTTACCATGAAATCTCGCGTTTTAACGACCCTGAGAGGTACGCCGTGGAAAGCATTGTTAGTAATCAGCATTTTCTTCTTTTCCAGCAATGTTTTCAAACTTTTCAATAACAAAAAAATCCAATCATTGGAGACACATTTACCAAACAGTCCCCGGCTTTTAGAAATGCAGAGGAAAAAGCCTTGTGAAAGCATTGTGGGAAAAGGAGAAAATGCTGGTAACCAGCATTTTCTCCCTTTCACACAATGTTTTCTACTCTTCTAAAGTTAAGTTTCAATGTTAGAGTCACGTTTATTTTGTCGTCTGCAAATACTTTCAATTTGGACAAGTCTAATTTTTTTTTTTTTGGAAAGTCGTCGTCCGCAGTGCTTCAAGTTGAACGATTCTACTATTTTGCCGTCTGGTAAAGACTTAGTTTTATTATTTGATAAAGGGGTATTTTGGTATTATCTTCTTGTAGTATGTGCAATAAAGCCAGCCATAGTTCTAGGCGTAACCAGGAAAAAGTAAATTATACGCACGCCAAAGTTGGCCATCTTTGAGGTCGGTGACAAGAGCATTTCAGAATCAGCCGAATGGAATTGGAGCCGTAAAATCAAGATATTTCTGATCTTGGCTGTTTCATAAAATGTCCAAACTGAAAAAATACGCGAAAAGAGGCAACCTACGACCTTTCCTCGATTTTTTTACATTACGCATGTGCGTGGTGTGCGTGATAGAAGTTACGCCTATGATAGTGACCGCCTCTATTGAGCGGGTAACCTGTATTGAAGGCGACAATCCAGATTCTAATTATAGTGCTTATTTTCAAAATGTGTTTTATAATTTTGTACGCCAGTAATGCAAACCATCGATAAATAAAAAAGTGAGCACTCTGTGTGTGTGCGTGTGTGAGTTGGTTGTGTGTGTGTGAATTGATGATATTTTAATTAAAAGAGAGGTAGCCTACTTACCTCATGGGAAACTTTTAGATTTTAAGCCATAGCTTTTGATAATATGGCTTGCAGCGCGCGAAAGGAGCTGCATTCGGACATTTGCGTCTATAAGTGCCTGTGCAGGCTAATCCGAGACGGCACTTTAAAATACCATCATATATATTTTGTATTACAGTACACTTGCACAAAACAGTATAACGACGGACAGTGTCATTTTTGACCAGCCTGCGCAGACCGCGAAGGCTGACCCGAAACGACACTTTTCGCAAATGTCCGAATGCCCCTTTTTGCGTTTGCATGCCATATTACGTGATCAAACACATGTTGCCATTTTATTATAGTTATACAGGTTGGACTGTTTTGTCACTTTCGTAAGACCCATACAGCTCTTTCTTTTGATATTAATTGCAAATCAAGATCAGGAGCCGTATTCTATAATTGTCTGATTCCATCCCTTAAAAATTGAAATATTTGTTTTACATTATCCTACCATTTTCTAAAGGTATCGTCTGCTCCCCGAACAAATTTGGACAGCGCTGTGCTTTCACATGTCACTGTCTTAATGACGTAAGCTGTGACGTTATGTCCGGAAGATGCCCAAGAGGGTGTGCACCTGGATGGGATGGCGATTCATGTCAAAGAGGTACAGGAAAAATGTTTGGTTGGAATACCTTTGTGCTTGACTTATAAAGTTTTCCGATGTATTAAGTTCTACTGATCAATATGAATAAGTAAGCACATTGTAAGAAATACATGTTGTTCCATATAAAAGTTTGCGATATAAAAATATTTCCCCCTTTTTTATAAGGTTATAAGCAAATAAATGATTATCTATGTAGGCGATGTTTTCAATTTGATCTTAGTTTTTGCCTTTCTATGTTGACCATCCGATGGTTGCTGTATGTGTTACAAAAGACACATACCTTTGTAATTGTAGAGAACATCGCGTTCAATCGCGGGACAAAGCAGAAGGACGGTAAGGGTCCACGTAGCAACTCGAACCTAGCTGTTGACGATGATCTTACCACATGTTCTACAACAAAACCAGCAGTGCCAGGATGGTGGACAGTGGAGCTACAGAATACGTCTGTAGTAACGACACTAAAACTATTAGCAGGTGTGCGGCATATTTAAACTGGCACAATATTTTATCATCATTATATTTTTTTCCTTTCAGTAAGAGACAGCGTTCACCAACCATTCCAAATTACATACTCGTACATATACTTTTTACCGAAAGTCATTTTCTTAAAGCCTTGTTCTAGTCCGATGTTATTCTTATATTATTACTATGTTGAAGCAAAGGGGGGAGGGTATCACCATCAAATATATTCCCGCGTACACGATAGGTAAATGCATACACCGTTTGATCAACAATTCTCCTTACATTTCATTTACGAATTGGTTTCATGATGAAGATTGTCCGAATCGCAATGGACGATTCACATATTCTTGTAAACATAACTGAAGGAGAAATACATACTTTCTTAAAAAAAGAAAAACTTGCCCAATGAGGGTATGGTTAATACAATTGTATCTGTGGTAGAAAATCCGTTAATCAAACTTTTTCCAAACAGTTATGTTTTTTTAACGACCCTGACAGAAAGGACCATTGAAAACATTATGAGAAAGAAGAAAATGCTCAGTAGGCTCTCCTTTTCCCAAAAATGTTTTCAACCGCTACAAAAAAATCTTGTAGTTTTAGCACCATTAATTTATCGTCTGCAGACGCTTTCAGTTTAAAGGAATTTATGATTCTGTCGTTTGGTACAGTATTAAGGCCTACTTTTGTGCCTGTGTGTGTGTCTGTGTGCGATTTTGTCCCTTTTTGTCCCTATGGAGAGGGGATTGAGAGGGTGTTGATTATATATCTGTGTTTTGCATACATGTAAATCTTTCATTTTCGCTTATCTTACCGCAAAAAAACTTTGCATAATATACATGGAGCTAAGTGAAGACACCAGGGCCCGTATTCACCCACCATTCTTAAGGACGTTTCTGCTTTATTCTCCAGAATTTTTTACATTTTTAAGTAACACAACTTCTGATTGGCTAAACCATTCGGTTTAGCCAATAAGAAGTTTTGTTACTTACAAATTTACAAAACCTTGGAGAGTGAGACTAAGAATATTCTCAAGAATGGATGGTGAGTACGGGCCCAGGAAATATATGATATTTCCTATACTATCAGATACATCTCTTTAAATACATGTAATAATAAACAAACCATGAAACACAAATCCCCAGTAAGCATACAGAACAACACTACAACAGAAGTCGCTAAAAAGATGCAATTAAATAACAATCATTGCTCTTGAACAGTAAATTTATGTCCTGTCCGATCTTGGGATCTAAACGATGATGGAAGATTATTACAGTCTCCTGTCAGCTATCGGACTGTTTTTCTCCCGTTTAAGGTAAGAGAGCTTGCAAAATAGGTAATGACATACAAAAATATTTCATTTCAGACGAGCAGACGGACATAAATGGCTGGAAAGTTTATGCTGGCTTGGATGATAAAATATTTTCGATGACCTTATGCACGACAGTTCGTTTCCACGGAGACGGCGCATTTTTGGAGTGTGACATGCCAATCATAGCAAGATACGTTATGGTTGTAAACAGAGTTGATCCCGTGACACTTTGTGACGTTGGAGTATTTGGTAGGGAGCCTTGCATTTTCAAAGGCCCAAAAGCAAACAACAATAAAAGAATGCGGGTGTTACAATGCATTTAGATTTAAATTATACTTACATAAAGTATGTAAATTATTGTGAAGATTATAATCTGTTACTGATCGGTTGGCGCAAGTGTCAGTCGCTAGCCGAAAATTGAAATGTTAAACAAGCTAAAAAGTAAACAAAAGACAGACTTTTTACCTTTGTTTTTAAGTTCAATTTTCTGTCGGGGACTAACGCTAAGACCCACCGTACTAATTGTTATCTTTATCAAGAACTTCTTTACTTTAAAATAGCGTGTTTTGGGGCGATCCGGACTTAAAGAAACAGAAACCATACTTCCTTGATTAATTTGTGCACTACTTGTGATAACTTTTGCGAAGATGATCGGCAAAAATCCTTTCTGTACCTGACCTCATGACCAGGATAGATCAAAGTGGAAAGCTGTGGTAAACAGCCTTGTGTGCACCACAGAACGATGAGGATATTGGAAGATTGATTGGTTGATGTATGGTGTTTAACGCCGTTTTGAACATCAATTCAGTAATTTCAGGCTGGGCAATCTTATCCATGCTTTCATAGAGACTCTGTTACCAGTACTCGGAACGATATTCTTCTAACCCTCCAAACATTCTCTCAGTCATATCATATCCTGGGCTTTACAAGTACAAGTTTCTGTTCAAAGTGTGTTGCCTGGAAAAAAAAAAACAAAACAGTAGTTCAAATGAGTCTCAAATCTGGGGCTTCCAGGTTACGAGTCACAGTTTTTACTACTGAGCCACGAAGGACCCTTACCTGTTGGCAGTGAGTAAACCGCATGATTTGTTCTTTTCCTAAAGTTGACTATCTTGAGCAGCATTCAATATTGCCCAACATGTATTGCCATATTTTGATTTTTTTTCAATCTAAGATAAGTTGGTCTATCTTACAGCTTGCAGTCGTTATTGGTTCGGTCATGAGTGTGACAGAGCATGTAACTGCGCAGACGAGCAGGAAGTATGTGACGTAGACACCGGGGCATGTTCTTCTGGATGTTCTGCAGGATGGACTGGACACGACTGCCAAACTGGTATCAATTTCTACTTAGTAATACTTTGTAACACCATCGTCGATTACTTCCGGCAAATACCTTTATTATCTCACAAAGTTTCCATACACGATAGGATATAAAGCTGACAAAATTTTGTCCCAATAGGTAAACATTAAATATTTCATCAGTTTCGCAATGATGCCTCTTCGAAACTTTCGAGAAATGAGCTGATCAAAGCACTTCCGCATTTTACTAGTCTTGTGTTGGAAATGGTAATCCGTATTTGACGTCAGCCTTACTGATAAGGACAAGCTGTGATTGGTTGAATAGTCGCTCCAAAAATTTATAAATATAGACATAACTAAATGCTGTAAGACAATACCTAGCTTTGTTACAGCTTACTTTAGATTGAGGTAAAAATAGATAATGCTGAAATCATCGCGAGATTCCATAAAAGAGCAATGGACATAGGGCTGTTACGGTGTATGTGTTTACGTACATGTAAATTTACAACAAACAATTCCGAAATAGAGCGAAGCCACTAAGATAAAAAATAAACTGGTCTTCGCATATCACAATCAATTATTTCGATCTGTAAATATTCATACTCCCACGGGACGAACAAGCCAAGGTACGAAATGGTTTTAGAAAACAAAAACAGGACAAAGCGATCAGTATATAAATGCTATGTATATCATTGCGCCAATAGAAGGCTATGAGCGGGTGAAGCTATTTTCAATCAAAACTTAGTATTCCCACGATCGATGGCCTCACTCAGTGTATTTTAACATGCCATTTCCAATTACATATCGAAGTGCTACAGATAAAGTCATTTGCCTGAGAAAAATGACCTTAATTGGGTTTATTTCCTTCGGCTTTGCAGAAAGTACTATACAGGGTCTTCAAAATTCAATATCGAACTCACAGTGGTATTGTCTTCGACAAATACCACAAAACGGGAAACTAGCTGAACTGGAGCCTATTTTACTTTTCGTACAATACTCTCTCTACATTACAGAAAAAAAGTAGCTGAGCCATCATAAATTTGTCGTCTACAAAAACTTTAATTTGGACAAGTCTAAAGATTTGCCGTGGAATAACCTAGTAAACCATGACATCTAGTTATTTTCAAGGTTGTCGAAATCACTACGGCAAAGACTGTAAATACCCATGTGGAAAATGTGATCAAAACATGACCTGTAACAGAACAAGCGGGCGGTGTCCATTCGGATGCCAGGAAGGGTGGAAAGGCATTTATTGCACAGAAGGTAGGTAGGACTTATGTCTGTTTGAGTTATGGCATCATCGCTGCATTTGGTCCAAATTGTATTCAGGGGTTTTGAAGTGTTAATCATAAAGCTCTCCGCAAGATGACATACCACAACCCCTCTTTTAAAAACAATAGATGCTAATATTCTGTTATACTAACAAGTTACAAAATCCTGGTACTAGCACACAAGTCTTTTCAGCCAACATCCATCTTTGATATTTGCTTGTCTCCCTAACTCTGTACAAGTATTTAAACTCGCACCCTCTTGCTGCTGAAAATGTAACCCGCTGAAATTCTGGCTTTTTGTCTCATAGGCTTGGGTAAACGAGTAGACGGTATAGATCCAAAGTCAGGCTGCATCTTCTGTGCAGTCTGATCTTGATCTATGCTGTCCACAAAAGTCCCCTGTGGCGCTGAACAAATTCGCAGCAGACGAAGGTCAGACCATTAACCATAATTTAAGTTTTATTACACGAATGCATGTGATATCATTGTATGAGGATTCTTTTAGTCTCCGTTTACTACAATCTTTTCGAAATGAGTCTAGCTACACGACGAGAAGAATGTTTATAAGTTGTATAAATTAAAGTGATAGAATTGTCATTATCGGTATCATGCACTATTATAAATTGGTCCCCCACCCTCCGGAGTTTAACTCTATTTTTTTCTCTTACATTTTTGTCTTGTTCCTTGTTCAAAGTTTTGTTTTAGAATTTAAAATGTCTAAATTTTACACTTCTAGCACCCGATGAACTGTTTACGAATGCTCAGATTCTGAGTGTATCAAGCTTAAAAGGGGCTATTTCGGGATATTTTTTATCATTTCACCTAGCTTTGAAAATAATAAATCACTGAATTGATCAAGAAGAGAGACAGATGATAAACTAAAAGTAAACGAAAAAAAAAAGAGTATTTTGTTAATGGCTACTTCAGCCTCTTCAGGTTCATGTATGTTCAGATTTCGCGCCAGAATTCTGCAAAGCTAAGGAAAGCATTTGCGAACGTCATGTGATCAATAACCCTTCAGTTATACGGGACAGCACTGCAGGTAATAGCCCAGTTTGAGTTAAAAGAAAGTTTGTAGTATTTTTAATTGTTTCACAATAGGACTTTAAACGCTGCCAAACATGTAAAAATCCCTCTATAAAATTATTACAGAATGCGATCCTTTGACCTTTGGCAAGAATTGCAATCAGATGTGTGGATATTGTCATGGTGACGGATTATGTGACAGTGTAACGGGGAAATGTCGCTACGGCTGTTTGGCGGGATACAAGGGAGATAAATGTAATCAAAGTATGTGAACTAAATTTGTTACTGCCCATGTTCTGTAAATTGCATTTCTCTTTTGCAATCAATCACATACGAACACGTAAGACTGTCCTCAGTACAATCAAAGTGCTGAAAGAAAAAACAAACTAGACAGTTTTGCTTCCTACAGAAACTCGGTTGGTGGGTTGGTGGGTACAAGATCGGAGAAAAATGGTCCAGTTTAGTTATTAAGCACGACCTGGTTTGATACAATCCAATTCGGACATTAAGTCCAATCCGGTTTGACCAGCTTGTGGCATTTGAAATTTTCTAGAATTCTCCTTTTGATAAATTTTCCATGCTTATTCATTTTCTTATCGGCTGGAAGAACTTGAAGCTAGGAGAAACTACAGCACCCGCGAAAGACACGAAAATGGAAAAGGTTGTGTTAATGTAAGTAAAGATGAACATAATGCGCCAGGTCACTGATTTTACATATAGGGAAACATCTTGTACCTTATCGTTATAATCGTGTTCAGTTTTTGACTTTTTAAGTCGACTTCGTTCAAATTGGAGTGTTTAAGATTTTTAAGTTAAGTATTGATGACCACCTGTATTATTTGTGATAGAGATCAGTCTTATTAACTATTGGATTTGTTGCATTTTAAGATTGCTCAAAAGGTACGTTTGGTGAGAACTGCAATTTCAAATGCAGTAACTGTGCTGATGACATGGCATGCGACACCAAAACAGGAGTTTGCCTAAATGGTTGCAACCCAGGTTGGGAAGGTGCATTTTGCACACAAGGTAAGTGTAATAAATTCTCAAGTTTTTAACAGAAATGACAAAATTATCATTCCCATAAAGGACCTTGTATGAGCATACACATCACATGTCCACATAGAAATGATATATTTATCGATACAATTTATGTCTTGATAAAAACAGTGCTTTTTGCATGCTTTGTGGATAGAGCAAATAAAACATAATGAACTCCATCATGTGACTTAGTTCATTGGAAGCTTTAGAGAAAGCTATTTGACATGATTTTCCACCATAATTTCCACTTTTCTGTATGTGGAATTCGTAGTTTATTCAATTTATATGCGTTTTTTTTAGAATGTTTAGTGGGATTTCACGGGAAAGACTGTCGGGAAACTTGTGACAATTGTCTGCATGGAGAATGTAACAAGGTTACTGGAATGTGTCTGAATGGATGTGCTGCTGGTTATCTCGGGGATAATTGTACAGAAAGTATGCATACTTTGTACTCTTACTCGTATAGATGAGACGCCGTTATGTATTTTTGAAACGTATTCATCAACCAATTCTGTTCGATTCCTGTGGTCAAAAGCCAGTGTTAAAGGATACCACTCCTTCATGCATGGCCTTGTCCCGATTTAAATACAATACCTAACTACTGCGTTGGAGAGGTATCTCTTTGGCTCAGTAGTTAAGACATTGGCCTTCCGTCCGGGAGTTCTGGGGTTCGAATCCCGCTCGGTTATTAGAGTGGTTATATAATACACGCCCCAATAATAAGACAGTTATCACTGAAGGTTTAAATTTTAACAACTTGATAAGAACGGCTGCCGCCACTACTACCAATATGTACAAAATTCATAAGCTCTAATCGTACTATGATAACATGCTTTGGGATTCTTAAATAGAACACGAAAAAGTGTACTGCTCTATCTAGGACACTGCCTGTAATTCATTACTATCGTTGCCTAACACTTTCCACAGTGAGAAAGGAATATCTGTTATATACATGTAGGTCTACGGCACCTTACTCATCGGTAAACATGGCGTTTGGATAAAGACTATTCGGTCAATCTATATAGCTTCCGCCTTTTGATATAAGAGTTACGGACCATAGTTCTATATGGAATTTGTCAATATCAAAGTTCTAGACATTTTCTATGCTGTCATTGTTAAAATTACCGGGTTGTGAACGTTATGTACAGCTTACACTACATTCTTTATGTTTCAGCCTGTAAATCTGGAACGTTTGGTTTGAATTGTACGGAAACCTGTGGAAAATGTCTTGAACGTGATGGTCATATTTGTGACGTCAGAAACGGAAGTTGTATAAATGGCTGCAAATTTGCATACGACATGCCTCTTTGTATTGATCGTAAGTAGAGCTGTTTGGCTTGTGATTTTTTTTACTTTGTTGAGTAAAAAGTTATCAGCTGCCTCTTTGAAAAAGTCTTATTGGCTGCCCCTTCGAAAAAATCTAACCGAAAGTGGACTCTCGCTGCCAATTAATTGTCTTAGAACTGTTTAGTGATCTAGAAACTAATTTTAACAACAGTCGGAGATGAATTTTGATGGCCTAATCACAGGTGTAGAAAGATTGAGATTAAATATCATACTACACAATCTGTGCACTCTTATTTCAGTCTACGCCGCACACACATTATCTACGTCGACAATGGCAGTGAAAGAGTGAAATTACTTAAATTACCTAACTAATCGCAAGCGGCAAGAAATGACCCTCTAAGTTAGTATTATGGAACCAAAAGTGACTTATTTGACTGAAAGCCGACCCCGCTGACCTTTGAAGACAATGAATTCCAAAGTGTCAGCAGATCATTATTTCGTGAATCTGCCTTGGTAAGGATTGACTGATAACTTACTAACCCTCCTCATCATATTACTATATTTATGCACACTATCCGATCTTACCATGGTAAACCTCATAAATCGGGTTGTCACAGAAACACACGAAGGATATAACAGAATATCATTTGTATCAGCTAATAATGTCATGCTATAGACGAGCACTTGTCGGTATTGTGTCGCACATACATATACACAAACAGTAAAAACCAAGCAGAACAACAACGACAAAAAACAGAACTGATATTGTAAAACAACTTCTTTACCATTTAAGGTCTCAGTAGCGTCCAACTGAATAAACAAACTGTTTATAAAATAAAAGTAACATCATTTTTTACTATGTAATAATATGGCGTTTATCGTGCCTTTCACGATATGTTAAAGTGCAGTTCGCAAAAGTTCCAGTAAGTGGCAGCAAAAATAATTTTGAAACTAGAACAGATCCTACCATGCCGCATTATCTGTTTGTTTACATCGATGATCGCCGACGATTAGCCGACTTTACCTCGTAAATATCCGCAGTGACGTGTTAGTGACGTAAACACCACGTGATCATTCGAAGCGTCGAAACAAACCCTTCATTCTTTTATCGTTTTGTCCCCATTCTAAGCTTGAAAAACGTAAGTTTATGGACACCATGAACAAAAACAACGACACAGTCTGATCATCGCTTTTTGGAGAGGTCATCTCCAACAGTGGTGAGTTTTAAAGGCAGACTGCCACAGAATTTGCTGTCTAATTTTATTTTTTCTAACGTAATTATTCTGATTCACAGTCTGTTTCGTCATGGTTTTGTAAATAAAGCGAAATAAAAAAAAAAACGAAAGAGGAAATAGACGTGGGTTACTTTTACACATGACGAATTTCAGAAAAGGTTTAATTTAGTAATTTGCCATGGCTGCAAATAACCTCTCTCAAAATCGCATTTTCTTATTAAGCAAATATTCAAGCAGAAGAAAACAAAACAAGAATTTCGTTAAAAAAGAGAAAGAAGACTGCTGGACAAGAACATGCAACTTGAAAACACGACAAGATGGTCAAATTACCGTCATGTAAATCATGTGAGGTTCCTACGCGGCGGCTTGTTTTACTCGTTTGTTTGTATGTACCGAAATATATTGAAATTTAAAGCCAATAAACTATTTCAAAACATTGATGCTGATCTCTCCTGGCTTCTTTAAAAAAGAAGCCAACTTGTTAATTCATCATCAACACAGGAAGAATTTATAATGCTTTGTTTGTCCGGTGTCACGTGATACTTCCGGTGCACCGCTTACGATAACAAGGAATTATCGCTTGAGCCTTCTACCAAATATAACTGGCAAATCGTCCACTGGAACTGAATTTCAGAGTTTGTTGATACAGATTATTTTGCTGTCGTGTGTTATATCTTATGCGCGTGAAACGCATGCTTTTCAGCCGGGAAATTTTCGAGTATATAATAAAGGTATTTACGTCACAAAATGCTTATAATTCTATTCAACCCTATCAAAGTGCCACATTGTCGTCGTTGCACTATAACCTACGCTGTTTTCTAAATAAAGGCTGGATTTCACCACTTACTGTTACTGACGCTATTTCTTCTCTTTTTTTTTGTAGTCTGTCCGGCTGGTTACTATGGGGACGGATGCAGTAAATGCGGTATGTGTAAGGCATCAACAACATGCGATGTATACACGGGCAAATGTCCCAATGGGTGTGGGCTAAACTTTTACGGAGACATGTGCATGCAATGTAAGTACACCCTGGCGTAGGTTGCAGGTGGATTCAAAGCCGCAACATTCGCAGCACATTTGCTTTGATCGCTCGTCCGACGAAATGTTCTGTAACTTCAATTTTTCTTGGGTTTTCAGCTATACCATTTAAACTTCTTCACCACACAACACAATTTTGGCTTTGTTCACTTTAACTCTTCATCAAACGACTAAATTTTAGACTAGTCTAAATTGAAAGCATTTGCAGACGACAAAATAAACATAAATCCGAAAATGAAATTTGATTTGGGAAGGGTAGAAAACATTGTGGGAAAAGGAGAAAATGCTGGTTACCAGCATTTTCTTCTTTTCCCACGATGTTTTCAAAAGGCTTCTTTTGTTAGGTCGTTAAAAGTCGGGATTCTGTTAAAGAGTTAAAACATTTCTAGATGACTTTCAAGCTACCGGTATAGCCCAAATAAAAAGATTTGTCTGAAGAAATGCTGGGTACCAGCATTTTCTCCTTTAACTATGGTTCCTCAAAACCCTATCCTTCAGGATTCTAGAGTTAGGCTTACGCTATATGTATTTTTTTTTGAGACTTTTATATGCATTTTTTTTTTCAGAGTTCTGAGAAAAGATAAAGTTCTGTAATACATGTATTCATTTCTTTCAAAAATTCAACCTGAGATTTCAGTACATAAATTAAAAGAGTTGATATAAACACGCTGTACATCATCCGCATGATGATTTAGAAATGGGGACAGGCCAGCAAAATAAATAAACAGCGTCATTTAAAACAACTTGGCAAAATGGCAGGAAAATTTGTCATTGTGTTGTATTGTTCTGGATATTAGTCATAATCATGTGTGTGTTTTTACATTATTTACTCCCCTCCCCCTACCCTCCCTCCGGTAACAAATATGCTGCAGCCTCGGAAAACATTGATGTAACTACAGTGATGTAATAAAAACCAAACAATTAGAACTCTATTAATATACTGATGCATGTGCACGAAAAAACATTTAGGGAAAAGAATAAAATTGCTGATTGCTCGCAATATGTGACTTCTCCATTTTGCCACAAAAATCCTATGTTGTTTAAGTCATCTGTAGGTTGTAGTTTGTTGTTCCTTCCTGTTGTTGAAATATCTTACAGCAGATAATGTAGATTCAAGATTAGACTGCAAACTCTACGCAGTCTAATCTAAACCCTCAACCCTTTCCCAAACAACAAAATTTTAGACAAGCCAAATTCAAAGCACTTGCAGACGACAAATTAGACGTTACTCAAAATTTACAGTTTGTTTTCAGGAGGGTAGGAAACACTGTGAGAAAAGGAGAAAATGCTGGTTATCAGCATTTTTTCCTTTTACCACAATGTTTTCAAAAGGCTTCTATCTCAGGGTTGTCAAAACCAGGAATTGTTTGGTAAAGGGTTAAACTGATAGAGATAAAGAATGGAGATTTCCATCTGATAGTTTAGACGGAAACATCGCGATTACAAAATGCTTGTACCTGGGAAAAACGATTCGGACAGTGTAGACCTAAAATCAGATTGCAGCATCTGTGCAGTCTGATCTTGATTTCCTATATCTACAAAAGAGCATTGGCTGATTATGATCATTTGTTTTCCTATTTCTTTAACAGCGGATCCTTTCTCCGACCAGGATGGTCCTCAGCTGGCAATTTTTCTTGGGTTTATGATCACCATTGTCGGTATAATGATGACAGTTGTGACAGTGTGCCTCGTTTTAGTTTGGCAACGTGAGGAACTTGCAGATATCACCCGAAAGCCTGGAGACAGAAACTCCATTCATGAGATATCGGTGAGAGAGGAAAACGGGTGTTTAATGCACGAGTTTGAGGAGACCGATTCGGTTTGACTTACATGGTGGTCCCTTAACCTTTAACAAGCTAAATCAGTAAATGAAACTTTCAAGCTGACTAAAAATTGAAAAAAAAAAAACAACCCCTAAATATTGCTATTTCAAAGTGTTTTCGTTTAGAAAATATAGTCGGACAATGAAGATCCATCTGGGACTGCAATGTCTGTGCAGTCTGATCTTTATCTATACTCTTTGCTGAAGATCCTATAGTCGCGCTCAACAGCCTATGGGTTAAATATTCCTAAGGCGCATGAATGACTATTACATGGTGTCACGCTACACCGAAATGCTGTCGGGTTGTACTAGTCAGAAGTTGTCTTACTTGATAAATCGACCTTTTCGCCGTGGGCATGGACAAGCGTTCAGCAGATAAATAACTGGATTTGGAGTACAGTTGAATGAAACTGGATTGATATTCATCATCAAACTAAATATGAACCAAATCATTCAGTATGGAAAAAAGGAACTACAGCAAAACTTTGTTGAGACACCATATAGACATCTATTACGATATTTGTGATCTTAAATCGTGGCCTTCTGAAAGCTTTGACCGACATATTGGTGTACATATGCGCTACCATAAAACATTTAGATCTATATAATAGTTGCATCCTATATTTTTTTTTTTGTATTTCTAGTCCTTGAAAAATAAAAATGGCGTTTACGTGTTATAAAGCGTCTGAAGTACTATATAGACATTATTCTTATATATTATATTTCATGTGTCTATGAAGCTGTGGTAATTATTTCCCATTCACAATGAATATTTTCCTCCTGCCAAAAATCTGGAACTATTTTTCGGTTATCCGGTTAATTGACTTGAGATCACTAGTTTTAAAAGTAGCATTCGTTGACAAAATAATTAGAGGAAATATAATATATAATTTATTTCATCAGCTTGTGGTTAATATGAGGAAATATTAGCCTCAAAAGGGAAAGGTCTGCGAAAATAACTCGTGCCTTATGACACTTGTTATTTTCACATACCTTTCCCTTTTTCGGCAGATATTTCCCCTAGAACCAGATGAAATAAACTCTAAGTCTTTTTGGAAAAAGCGGAGGGACCCTAAATTAGTTTCAGTTTGCCTTTGGTTTTCGCGTTAGCATCATTCATCTTTCCTGTCATCTTTTTATATCGACGAGTACTCTTACACATCTCAAACCAGGAAAACCTTTTTTTTTTTACTTTTTGCAATGATTCGAAAACCAGTATTTCTCAGCAATTATTTTTTTCTTGTAATTTTGGGCATTTCTTTACATTTCTGCTGGACATAATTATATTGTATGTCCCAAAATCTTTGTAAGCCGACAGAACCAGACTTGTAGAAATTGAAAGCATTTGCTGACAAAAATGAAATGTAAAATGATAGGATAAATGATTGGTAGCGTCGAATACATTCTGGAAAAGGAAGCAACACTGGTAACCAGCATCTTCTCATTTTCCTAAAATGTTTTCAAAAGCCTTTTCCTCAAGGGATCGTTTAGTGAAGTGTTAATTTCGTTACATAATGTGGAGTTTTTATTACTTTGATAAATATAGGTATGTCGAAGTATGTTTCTTAATTGCTAGCCTGTGGGAAAGATTTACTAAATTAAATCATTTGTGGATATTGTTCATCTAAAGAAGACTGCAAAGAACGTACTGTGCCCCTTCTCATTTTAAAAGAAAAACAAAAACAATCATAATAAAGTAAAACTGATCCCTTTGAATATGGCCAAATTTAAAGTCCGATTTACCTTTTATTCATATGGTTTCGAGTTTATATATAATATATTTTAACAAGTTATTTAAGTTTTGCGAAAATCTGAGCAGTCTGATCTTGATCTACACCGTCCGCAAAAGGTTGCACTTAGCAGCCTAAGGGTTAAGTAATGTATTTGTTGTCAAATTAATGTTTTGATATTTTAGATAATAAACTTAGTTAATATATTACTCTGCGTTCTCTCCATTTGACTGAAAACTAAAAAACGGTGGCTAGACATAGACTGATTTTGTTCCCACATTCATCAACCTTGTGGTTATCTTTCACTTTCGAGATAATTTAATTTCTCCTCAAAATCAAAACACACTTCACATCCGGATGGACAACAATATAAAATTACTTTACTCAATTTCGGTACAGCTTAGAGGACCAGCCACATAAAAAAGGATATTTTCCGTGCGTAAACAAGATACAGATGTGGCAATATTTAATATGTTTTAAAATAAAAAAAAATCGGAGGAAACAGGGGTTTAAGAAAAAGATTGCCTTCTCAACAGCCTTGTTTTGATCTGTCATACTCATAAATACATATTCACATTGATATTCTTTTGACAGATATCAGGCTTTATGTCAATATGTCATAATAGAACACACAAGCAGACGCATTTAAAAAAAATGCCACGGCAAGGGGTGCTGCTGGTTCAGTATAGCTTTTTGGAAAAAAAATGCACTTGGTTCTACTATAACCTGATTAACACATACGTCAAGGTTTAAAACTTGTGCTAGCTTTGCAGACAAATTAGAAGAGTCTCAAATGTTGTGACCTGTTTCTTAAACTGGTAAACAATTCAATTTGGCTTGAATAAGGAGAAAATTTTTTGTTACCAGCATTTTTTTCTTTTAAGTACCCTCTTTTTTTCCAGACACCATCTACCTTGTTTTACTTAACAATTACAGGATTGTTCGGTAAAGCATCAATGTCATAAGTAAGACGGTAGCCTTTCCGGCCACTCAATTAGAACGTGGTACCATGTCCTCTATTTTAGTCAAATGTTGCCTCTTTGTACCGGAATTTGGTTTTTTTTTTTTGAGTCGCCATTGTAATGTCGACTTAAAGATTTGACCGTAGACTCGAACAGAGAGACAATTACCAATACATATTGATGAGGTACTGCCAACGATTTTGACATTTGTTCCATAACATAACTCCGATAAGATATTGCTTACATAATTGGTAGCCCCACAGTATACAGCTAAACAGTGTAAATAATATTATTCAAATGATTAGTAACACAAACATCGCTTTTAAATTGGTTATATTATCTGTGAAAGGTGATTTTCATTACCCAACGATAAAATGTTAGAATTGTCTGAAAGTATTAACCAACAAAATATCAGGATTGGCATGCGATACATGTATGAAACAAGACCTAACGAAGTAGGAAACATTGCAGGAAATTGAGAAAAAGCTGGTTACCAAGATTTTCTCCTATTCTAACAATGTTTTCAGAAGCATCCCTCCCCACTTGTTAATGTTCAGATGAGGATTTATGCGAAGACATCCGAACACCGAAGAACAAATACATGTACGTTGACACTTGAACAATTTAAAACTTCCCTATGTTTTCAATTAATAATTTACTTTCTTTAATTGATCTGTCTGTAAATTACGCCTTGATTGTACACAGTCTGTCAGATTTTAGACAAGCATGGATCATTCATGACACGGTGTGCAAAGTACACGAAAAATGAGATTTCCAGAAAAATGCCTAGGTTTCGCAATTTCAAAATTCTGTTTTGGTATCATCGGAAAATCTTATGAACAGCACACTTAGTATTGATGTACCACTTCGACAAAACATACATGCATGTGTAAACTGGATAGGGTCATTTCTATAAATGACCAATCCAGGAAATAAGTTTGGTTCTGCAATATGACTACAGATTTGAGTTGGACAAACCTATCCACCTTCCCCTCTCTTCTGTCCTTTTTCTCCTCCTTTCAAAATGCCGCTAACTGGATAATAAAAGAAAGTTCGATGAAACAAAGGGCCAAGATGAACCGGAGTTACTAACCTGAACTTTCTTGATCAAACAAAACCCATTTTGAATCTCTTCCAGACATTAAGACAAACAGTCAAACAAATTTTCATGAGTTTTCAATTAATCACAGGGATTTGACATTGAAAACAAATTGATAAAATATGAAAAAATATCCTCTATATATTAAGAAACACAAGGAATGCAACGCCTCGATTACCTGCGACAACACAACATGCCCTACCCACCCAAATTCAGCAACAAAACAAAGAGGGATAACAATGATGGATGAATAATCTTCTCCTGCCTTAAGACACAAGATCGTCCAAAAAGGGAATATAGATTGAACAGGCTATTAGCATTTCTAACATATGAGGAAACCAATGTTTTCTTGGGCAATTTGGTGTAGTAAGAACAATTTTGCAGCGAAAAAATGTCATGTGAATAAGAACTGAAATTTGGAATTTACTGAATCGGAAAAAAACGTAAATGTATACATACTCTGCCATGCAGTTGACAGAAGATCCAAGGCTAGTGCTTGAGGGTGAGGTTGCAAGGAGCCAAAAAGTGGGTTCTGTTCTTTTTTTTTTCCGATTAGGCGAAAACCTCACCGATTGAAAATTTTCGACACAACTGTTTTGTTCAGTTCCCATTCTGTGTCCCGCAGAACCCGCCAGCACATAGTGTCAGCTAAAATTTTCATCTTCTCCAATACATGAACTGCTTTGAGGAAAATGGTGATGTCTATTTCCAGATACCACAGATCCCATGCCAGATGGCACAGAACCTTCTATCGGGTACCCACCTTGCGCCTGATATATTGGCATATTGTAGAAATTATCTGACTGATTAAAAAAATTCCGATCTTTGGGAGCATGAAGAAAGTGCTGGACTCTGTAAACATCTGCCTTTATTTCCAGAACACTGATATGCAATAATTCATGTGCTGCTGAACACTAGCTTTTCACGGCAAGGGAATTCATGTGACCACCCCAGCTCCATCTACCTGCTGTGATCGGAAAGTATCTATAAATAACAGATCTGCCCATTTGAATGTTTGATTCTGTAACCGCCATTTCATACGAGGAACGAACTACACTGTCAGTACAACCTTTTGGTTTAAATGCATTCTGGCAGGACTCCAGTTCTGAAGTAAATGAAACTAGTCTAGTCTCACGGATAATCTTGTACCCAGACTTAAGTTCAAGCATAATGTAATCATTCCTAAGGAAATAAAGTAGTCTTTGACTGTTAGTATACCATGAAGAAGACCTTGAGCTGATTTTTTGTGTTTTAAAATCCTTTCCCGAGTTTGGAAGCTCCATTTTCATATTGAACCCCCCCACCACCACCATGTGCACAAAATTTTGAGAGGGGATAGGAGACAATTTTCCTTTGATCTCTACAAAACCCAGTTGAAAAAGGAGGCTCAGAAATATTTTCCTATATATCTACAAACAGATTCATTTTGAGCCAACTCAGATATAATCAGTTGTCCACATACACTGGCATGCGCAGGGAGGCTGCTACGACTGATATTACTTTTGAAAATACCGTCCGTGCAAATGTAGAACCAAAGCAAATTGCTCGAAACTGATAAATCTTCTTGTGGAAACAAAAATCGCAGGTACACTGGGTGTTTCTTGGATTTTTTGAAATGGAAGTATTCTTCATGGAGATCTAAATCTATTCCAAAGCCTTCTCTTTGAACTTGGTCTAGTACTTTTGTCATTGTGCCCATCTTGAAATGAATTGTCCTCAAATACTCGTTCAGAGTCTTTTAATGTATTACAGGTCGCATTTCCCAACTCTTTTTATTTGGGTACTAAAATCGTGCTGTAAAAACCTTTCTGGGACTTTAACGGATTGACAGTTTCTGTTGACCTTTTGCTTAAAAGATTGTTTATTTCTTCTTCTATAATTGGCACCTTATGAGAATGTACTTAAAATTGTTTCTTTGATCCCTGAAAAATAAGGAATGTTTTCGAATTCCAGTTTGCAACCCTCTTTAAACAGGTCCAACACCCATATATGTGAGGTAATCAGTTCCTATTTGGCGGCCTCCAACCGGTATATGAGAAAATTTGGCTATTATGCTCATCTTGTCATTGGCAAGCTGGCTTTCCAAACTTTGTCCT
Organism: Tridacna crocea; assembly: GCA_943736015.1. Taxonomy (NCBI): domain Eukaryota; kingdom Metazoa; phylum Mollusca; class Bivalvia; order Cardiida; family Cardiidae; genus Tridacna; species Tridacna crocea. The sequence goes on along the minus strand of OX031059.1, from coordinate 30,993,136 downwards.
GGAAGCATTACTTCTCCTTCCTATGGTGTAATCAGAATTGGATTCTGTCCATCTGTACTAGTCTCAGCATGACTGTGATTTCTTTGTTTGACTTGTTTTAGTCCCGTCTCTTGGAATCTTTTGAATTTGACTGAGTTTACGAACCCCTTGTATTGTAGTGACGTTTTGAATCGAGGCTCTATGAGGTGAAAGCTTTCTTTTGTCCGTTTTTCGATACCCTGGAAGCATCTCGTCAAGTTGGTTTTTCCCTTCTATGCGAGACTAGAGTAAAGTTTCAAACCCTGACCCAAACACAACTTCCCCTGTGAGAGGTAAATTAGAGAGGTCTTTGAGGTCAGACGGATCACACAAAGCTGTATCTGTTATAGCCACTGATCGACGAACAATGTGATGTAAGGCCCTGTATCTACAAAATTACCAAGACTTTCTTGCAAATATAATCATGGCCTTCGGTGAACATAGTAAAATATGACTGATGTGTTGAGTAGCCCTCTGCTCGTCAAAGTTAGTTTAATTATTAAATTTAACAAAAATACCAAGACTTCCATGCAAATATGGCTGAATAACAATTCCTAGTCTAGATGATTGCTGTTATTTGTGAGCTAAAAATAATCTCCATGTACTTTCCTCCATGACTGTTCAATGAGCAAGTCTCCGCTAGTTGGTCTAAGGGCGGGAACCTCAAGATTGTTTTCCGTTTCTTCACCAACCGGAAAATCATCAAAATGTTCTGATGAGAAGGTAGAGAGGTCATTAAACCATTTTCCAGAACTTTTAATTAGAATTTGTTAAGGTTGATGCCTTATATTCTAACCGATTTTTTCACAATAGCATCATCCCTAATATGTCAAACAAGTACTCCTGGGTACACTCTGACAAGACATCCTGGCCAGTCTTTCCTTCAGTAGTCCCTGAGACATTGTAAATTTCATCCGAAGATTCACTTCTTTCTTCCAACTTACTACCTACCCGTACTCACACAACATCATCCTGAGTCCAATCAGTTTGACAGTCTAGTTTTATGCTTTTGACTCTGTGTCAAAGCCGAAAACGACCAATGCCTTTGTGACGAACATGAATGAGAAGGTTTAGACGCGTCCATCTTCTCCTCGAGGCTTGGAAATTTATCCTTCCATTTCCTCCCTAAAGATTCCAACCTTTCATTGGATGACTGCATGTTTCTTTTATTCCTACGCTTCGTTATTTCAGCTTCCAGTTCGGTCGTAACTGAGAGCAAACCAAAAAAACAAACATGACCGACACGGTCGCCCCGCCGAAAAAAGGACCTGATTTTCAAGGGAGATAAAAAGTTTAATGGGAGCAAGTTAGAGAAACTAACGGACACGAAATCCATACAGTACTGTCAGGTATTTTTGTTCACAAAATGAAATGAATATCTCGACTGTACATGCGGATTTTAAGCAAGTTTGACGAGGTCCACCTATTTCTAAACCGGAATTAATCAAGTTTCTGACTGGTCAAAGATAACATCCAGACATAAAACAAAACATCTTTCAGAAACGCTTCTTAACACATATACTACACACCATTTGGAACAATACGATGCCCAATAAAAATTTACATCAGAGGCAACTCCAACCCCAGGCCGTGTGGTTAGCACATTATTTTGGTTTCGAATTATTTAAAGACGGGCTTACCGACAAGAAAGAATAGGGCGACTTTTTGTTATACTCTTCGTTTGAGTACACTTGATGACTTGAAAAATTACTGTTGATAATCCCAGAGCCATGCTTGTCACCGAATAATATTGTCGAAAATCCAGTGATTCCTGTGGATCCACATTTTGTCGAATGGTTTAGCAAAATTGAGCATTCATCAACAATAATAATTGGTCGAATAGTCAGTCAGCCGAAAATAGATATACTCTGACACTCGTAAAGATTTTGCCGAGAACTGTAAAGAGTGAAATCAGAAACAGAAACAACGTTGACTCAATTTTTAATTACAACAAAATTGACAATATGAGAGTCGAGCAAAGTTCAATATTGATGTCAGTGGCATCGGTATTGATACTGAAAAAGAAATTTACCAAACATTCCCATGGTTTTTGCTTCCTCGAGGAAGAAGGCTTTGAACACATAGTGGACAAAGTATAACTTGTTTATTAGCATTTTCCCCATTTTCCACACGGATTTTTTTTACGGTTTTATGGTTTACCCAATCAGAAAATGCGTTACTTTCTAGATTTGGAATAAGGCTAGAAATGCATTGTAGAGCAAGTTTTGAATGCAATCCATGGAACCCTTATTTTTACACTCGGTATTTACACTCGATATCGATAGCATCGATGGATTATTATCGCTTGAGGAAAGGTTGAAAAATGAAAAAAATAAAAGAAACACGAGGAAATATCTTATTATTACTGAGGGTCGTTATAAAGACGAAACAAACAAATGAAAAAAAAAGTTACAGAAGGAAACAGTCAGTGTCCGTCCGGGGTGGAGGGGCATCAACTTCGGATCTTATTGCGAGAGAAAACAACAAGCGAGGCAAGCGATACCTAAAGGGGATAAATGGTATTGTATAGTGCTGCAAGAGGCTGTACATCACTGTTCAGTGTATGTCAACTTCTAATTATTCACGTGTTCTCTTTGCAAAGCATCGCCAATGGCAAAGCAAGGGTCATTTTGGCTGTGATTACTCATTCATCATAAAAGGTTTCACTTCATCCGGCAACTGCTTGTTTATTTCATTACAGAAAAAGTTTTGGCTCCATTTCATGGCTTAAATATACAAATTCATTACTTTGCAGTTTTTTCTTTCTTAGTTTAAAAGAATGAATTCGAACAGTTCTTGTCCCGACAAAAGCTGTATAATATCAAAGTAACTTGACACGTCAAACCAGCTCACTCATATAAGCTGTGGAAAAGTGTTATTGTACATTTATACTCAAATGAATACTAGTAGTGACTTACAAAATGCAAAAGATTGGGCTGAAAATGCCCAGTAGTTCGTCACACGGGAATAGGTAACAAACTTGGTAAGTGGGACGTTGAACTATTTCCGTCTATCACATAATTTGTTCATTTTGTCTTCAATAATTCCTTTCTATTTTCACAAATATGTAGGTTAGTGATTTAAATTGTGCATTTCTTTTTCTTTTTCTAGGCACATAAACATGCTACGTTCTCAGAATATGCTTAAGTCTGGTCCAAATAAAAATCGTTTGAAATGTACTATTTAAAGCGGTATGATTTTATTATTGATCAACCTGTACTTCAGACAAATTGGCTCTTCACTTATGAGGCGACAATTGCAATTTTGAATTTTGTCTTTTGCTTTTTTGGTAAGAAAATATCACGAAAAAGGCTTATCTGCCGGAATATCTTGTGTCTTCAACACAAAATTTCTGATACACGTAACTTGCGCTCATAGGTTTTCGTGACATCATGTTATTTGTGCAAAATTCAGAATAATTTAATCTAAAATACCATCAAAAAGTAGCTCCACAAAGTATATGGATCTATACTGAATCGAAAGTATTGCATTGTTTTAGAACGTTCCTTTCCCAAATACGTACTCCTATAATAGCCATGCTCTGTGAAAAGGGGGCTTAATGCATCTTATAAGGGAAAAAAGTGTCCATTCAGATCAGTCTGCTCGGACTGAGCAGACTGATCTGAATGAACACTTTTTGTTCTGGATAAAACATATTGCTTTTAGCCAGTCGATTGCTAGACTTAATGAATTGAATTGATCCATATTTCGTTTATATTCGTAATTTGCTTGATAAAATGTATAACAGATTAAGCATTAAGGCTCTTTTTGCCAGATCATGACTCTTTTATTTTTGCTTGTCAGATGCAGGAAATTTGGGAGAGCAATGAGATTAACTCATTACCAAATGACAACATTTTAGGCTCGTCCACATCGAAAGCATTTGCAGACGACAATATAAAATTGACTGAAAATTTGGGTTGTGAAGGGTAGAAAACATTGTGGGAAAAGAAGAAAATGCTGCATTTTCTTCTTAGATCTAAGTAAAGGGGGACTACTTTTTTTAATTTCCCAATATCAAAATTTCTTGTAAAACACCGTTTAATAGAACTGTTTCTATCATGCTTTTCGGTAGGATATAGAGAAATAGCAGTGAAAATATTTTTCAATATTCCGCGGGTATGACCAGCGAAAATACCGATGTTTATATTCTAGTTGCCAAGGTAAATTGTGCGTGCCTCACAACCAGATGACAATATGACGTCATTTACCTTACATTTCTCGCGCTTGAGGTTATATTGTAATGCTTTGCTATGTGGAGGGGTACACCACGGGGAATAACTAAAGAGAACTGTGCTGGACTTTAATAAAGCTCTTCGCAGAAGGGTTAAAAGCATGAAATAAATAGAATATTTGTTTTTTTCGGTGAAATATATCGAAATTTATTTCATCGAGTGAAGACCATCGGTAATATTTTCACCAGTGGCTGCTCCACTCGTGAAAATATATCCCATGGTGTTCACTTGATGAAATAAATTTCGATGTTTCACAAAAATCCTTTATAAACATATGTGAGCCATGCTCTGTGTAAAGGGGGCTTGGTGCATCTGCGGAAAGTGTCAACTCGGGTCAGCTTTCCGCGCAGGCTAACCTGGGCCAAACTATTTGCTATTTGTCAAACTTTCTTGTGCAATAGGTAACGCTGTCTGTAACTTAATCACATTAGATATGACGTAATCGCACTTGTTTGAATTTGAATCCTCGAAATCAAAACATTATTCTGATGGTGTGATATTTCAAGTGGTTTTTTTTTTTTCGAAACTCTGACGTAAAATCTAAAGATACCTTAAAAGGTTTCGTATCCCATTAAAAAAGATACCACTGAAATATATAATTTTCTTACTTTTTGACTGTCTCCTTTTTTGATATTTTACCTTCTAACGCTATTTCCAATTCAGTGATATATCATTTTCAAAATATGGTGGGATTGAAAAATTCACAGTCGCTCTCTTCAACGCTCGACCACGCTACAAAATTTTAGACTTGTCCAAAATGAAAGTTTCTGCAGACAACAATATGAATGTGAATAAAAAAGTTGTCTTGGGAACGGTAGGAAACAATATGGAAAAAGGGGAAAATGCTTATTACAAGCATTTCCTACTTTTCCCACAATGTTTTCAAAATGCTTCATTCCAAGGGTCGTTAACAGTAGGTTATGTGTCGGTAAAGGGGCAAGGGTGTAAAATGTTTTGTTGTGTATCCCTCGTGAGATGTATGTACTTTTAAGGATACAAGCTGACATGTTGGATATGGCTGCCTGGCTTGGCAAACAGAATCAAGACATTATCACTGACGAACATATTTCCTTCTTATTCATAAGCAAGATCTCTTTCCTTCATTCCAGTTTAAAAAGTGATCCGCTGTAAGAGTGTAAGATTGTTTGTTTACAGCCAGAAATGGGACAAGAAATGTTTAACCCTTTACCGAAAAGTCCTTGGTTTTTACAAACCAGTGAAAGAAGCCGTCTGAAAACATGGTGGGAAAAGGAGAAAATGCTGGTAACCAGCATTTTCTCCTTTTCCTACAATGTTTTCTACCTTTCCAGAACCACATTTCAATTTTTCAGACACATTTATTTTATCATCTTCAAATGCTTTCAGCTTGGACCGGTCTAAAATTTTCTCGTGTAGTAAACAGTGAAGAAGAAGAAGAAGAAAAAGAAGAGGAAGAAGAAGTCCCTATTTCAAAAGACACACATTGGTATACACTGTATCAAATCTTTGTCGAGTGTCTCCCGAAAGGCATCCTCAGTGCTTCCTTGAGGATCGAACCAGGTTTTGTTTTCATCGGAAATCTATCACCTGAACCATTACCACACAATTTCGAGCTTTAAAGAGCCCGACGGAGAAAGCCTTTGAAAACAGCATATTCTTACTTCCTTACAAGGCTTTTTTTACCCTTTCACAAGCAAATACCGAGCGTATTCCTTTCACCTGTTCTGGCACAATGTTCTGTGTTCTGGAATGCTGTTCTGGAATGTGCGAAAGGGATATTTCAGAACACAATACACTGTTCCAGAAGTATGTTCTGAATGAAGCACGTTCGGAACATTATTCGAAACCATATCGAAATGAAAGTACATTGGCATGATGGCTGTTGCAAGAGGTATTGTCTTTGCTGTGTTATTTGAGAATATGATTCGATGCAGAGAGAGAGAGAGAGAGAGAGAGAGAGAGAGTAGAGACGAGTCTACCATGCCCCTATTTATGGCATATCGGACAATTGCAAATTTTGCCATGAAGAACTCTCCGTCTTTCAGCCATCTTGTATCACCTAGCAACCGTTCAGTAGGTGCGCTACACCTCGATTAAATTAGAACATGTTCTGAAGAACACGGTACAGTGTTCTGAAATACTCCATTGATCTAGATCATGTTTGGAAGGTTCGGACCGTAATTTTAGTCTAATTCGATTTGTCGTCTGCACTTTGAAAATGAATGAAAATCCCACGAATCTTCCATTCTGTCCTGAGGTACAGAGCTGACCTCAGTGTCACGAGGGATGTCTTGCCTACCAAATGAAAATTTAAATCTTTCAATGCCATATTAATTTTTCATTGCAGATAATGGAAGGGGTCCTGACTATCGTATTCGTTGTTTCCATCAAACTTTTATATATCGTCACAAGCTTCCCTACGGGTCCGCCGAGGACTGACTTTGTTTGCAAGGATATGTTTCCGGTGGGTCACGGGTATGACGCCCAGTTTAGTGAGCCACCCTATGCAATCAAGCTTTCCCAAAATGTCTACACACCTTGGGAGGAATTAAGAAGTAAGTAATTTCTGTGTGACATGTATATTTCGCAACTTTTTATATGTATATTTTACAAAATTGTACACACACAGTTGTCGAGACCGTAAGTGCATGGCAGTGCTATACGAAAATGCAAGCCTTTTTCGTGTATGGAAGCCTTGTTTCCGTGTTGTCAAAATCTGCATAACAGTGCATAACAGCGCCATGTCTCGTTCGAACATTCCTAGCGTGACCATGTTAATTCTGCAGGACAATGCGGTATATGGTACCTTTCTTTTTTTTACCTTTACATTAATTTTGTGGGACGATGCTATATCTCTAGAATTATTTTATGCAATTAAAACTAGATCCTAAAGCCTTTCGGGGTCGATGAGTAAATTCTGTAAGATAGCACCTTAGTTCGAAATATTTTACCTCTGCTTTGTAAAATTCTACGAGATAGGTAGAAGTCATATGCGCCTTGCACTTGGTGATAATACCGTATTTTGAAGTCTCTTGGCGGCGCCACATTAATTCTGTAGGACAATTATGTACATGTATGTGGAAGTCTTTCTTTTCGTAATTAGAGGAGCTATCAGGTAATCCATCACTACATCAAAAATGCAGGACGAAAAATAAAATGTAATTCAAAAATTGTTTCTGTTCTTATATGAGAAAGAAAACAAGGTGAATACAGGAGAATTCTCTTTTTCACACAGTGTTTTCGAAAGCTTTCTTACCCTGGTGAGTACAAAATGGGATTATTTCATTTAAGTGTTAGTCAAAGGTACTGCCGAAGAAGGACATGTATAAAAGAAAATATTGTAACTTTGAGCGCCCTTAATTTGGTAAATTCCACCTTAGCACCAGACAGGCCGAGCTCTATTCGCTTAGATAGTGATCCGAGGGATGTAGGTTCGAATTGCAGCTGTTCTAATAGCTGATTTCAGGGATTGATTGCGGTAAATGGGGAAAAAAAAAGATTCCACTCCTTTCTTTCGGCGGAAGGTATTTTCCATCTTTTTGGTATAATAAGTTACCTGAAGTGACCGGTGTGTGTTGTGGTGGTATTGACAGGTGTACAGGTCGCTTGACACGATCATTTGAAATACTGTTGAACGGCAAATGAATAATACAAACGAAAAAATAAACAGTAACTCAGGACCATAGAAAAAAAAGTAACCATGTGACAAAAAATACAGGCAACTAAGTTATTATTTACACTGTTTACGCTGTTGCCTGAATGATTGTGACGGTAATGATAGCTTCGAGCGTGGGAGTAAATCTGACCGCTTTGTTCTTATTCAAGGGCTATTCATTTTACTGATACTATTAATCTTTCTACGCGTGCTTTCCTTTTCGAATAGTGCAGACTAGGAACCTTCCGCATGTCAATGTATATTTGCTTGGTTAGAGTCTAATTAAAGATCTTTAACCATGAGTTTTAAACTTTTAAACCCTCAACGCATTAAAGGCAAAAACAAGGACTTTGAGCACAACAAAGATCAAGATCAAAGCGCACAGCACGTGATCTATACTAACCACTACATGTTTAGTGACTCCTATAAGATAAGTATTTCTCCGAGTTTCATTGGATTGTATTTTTAGCCGTCAAGAGAGGTTTAGTTATGATACTTATATGGACTGCAACACGCGGAAATTCGAGCATTTGCGTTAAGAGTCGTCTCGGATCAGCCTGCACAGTTCGCGCAGGCTAATCCGAGACGGCACTTTACGACAACATTAAGTTTTGTCCTTCAATAGACTTTCAAAAAACAGAAAATTACGTAAAAATTGAAAGTGTCGTTTCGGATCAGCCTGAGCGAATTGGGCAGGCTGATCCGAAACAATACTTTTGGCAAATCTCCGAATGCCCCTTTTCGCTTATTGCGAGCCAACTATTATGCGCTGAAAGCTAAATCGTACTTCACATACTCCAGCAACAGCAACAAATTAACAAATTAAGAGCTGTTATAATATCATTGTCCTCCTTCCGCACCCCCCCTTCCCCATCCATCCGAAGAAGAACTCTATATTTTTCGACTCCTCCAGTTTTAGACAATTTTGCTGACATGTTCGAGTAAACTTTATCATGCTAGCACGTGGACCAGCATTTTTTCTTTATTACAGGAGTGTCGACTCTTTTGGATTCTCTGATCAGCTGACAAGGCAACAATCTGCGTGATTGTAGTATGGAAGAGTGTTGTTCTTCATACAAGAAACACCCCCAAAAAACATGTATAGGTGCACTAACCATAGTAATATGACTGAAATACCTTTAACATCACCAAAGCTTGTTCATGCGATAGGGTCTTAATTTTTTTTTATCTCTTTGGATTTCAAACAAAGTGTTGCTGTTTTAGAATCCACATCTGCTTCTTCACCGAAAAAGCACCGAACAGAGATATATACACTATTGGATTGAATTTTCTGTGCATTTTGATATTGATATACACTATACACAAAAAAGCAGTTTTGTTGCAATGGTAACAAAAGAGTGAGTTGACGTAAAAATGATTTCATTTTTATGATACAAACATGTAATACTTCCTTTTCTAGTTACCGTTGCGGCATCAGGAGAACATCTTATAAGAGGACTCTTTGTACAAGCCAGACGAGCTAATTGTAACCACCCACAACAGAAAGAGCCAGTTGGGACGTTCCAGTTACTTCTAGGAGAAAGGTTTCTACAGACAATGCCCTGTCTAGATCGAATTAATGTAAGGATAAAGTTCTGTCCTTTATTATATTAGATATAGTATACTAATTGGCAAAAGACAGTCCTCATTTTCGAAGGTAGTACAACTCTATCGCTTCCAGTGGAACAAGGACCTAAATTTCTTGTTAGTTGATAATTAAGGATTTATACTGATATAATACTTTTGCACATTTTTAACCCACCAGAAATTCCTTTGCTGACTATCTTGAAATCATCTGTTGAAACTTTTGTAAGTTTTCTGAAAGGGAAGTATTTATGATCTCCCTTTGTAATGAGAATATTGTGGGTTGGGATTTCTGTCAAAGCGCTGGCGGGGGTATTAAGTCACATTCAGTGACAGCTCTAGTTTCTTCTGTTTTCAGATAGAAAGCTGAGAAACCAAATACTGCGAATATAGTGGGTTGGGATTTATAATTCTAATAAGGAAGAAAGGAAAAAGTGGCTCGGTTAATGTAGTACAATAATACCCATTTTTAATCATAGCAAATTTTGTAGGATATATATGAAAGTGGACACAGCTATTTTCCATTAGGGTGCCCTGTCCGTAATCGCAGTATTTGGTTTCTCAGCTTTCTATCTGAAAACAGAAGAAACTAGAGCTGTCACTGAATGTGACTTAATACCCCCGCCAGCGCTTTGACAGAAACCAGTCTAATTCAGTTTCACATGTTTGAGATTTTGTGAAAAGATTGATACCAGTGTTCCATAGATAGTCCATAATATATAATGTATATCAGATACATGAATAATGATGTACACCAACATTAATAGCGAGACAGTAAATTTCCCCGAAATATGGCCTTGCCGCATGTTTTTTCTCATTTTAACCAGCATCTAGTCATCCTAAAATCCCCGTCCCCCCATAAAAAAGCTTCCAAAATGTCTCTGCCATTCAAATGGCAAGTCTTGGCTCAGATTAAGATCAATATACTTTGATTTTCAGAGTTCCATTTCACATAGAAGTAACCCGGGCATGGTCCAGGCTGTTTTCAAATGGTATGCGCCGGCAGTTAGCGTTGGACATATTTATTTCGTGTAAGTTGATCGTATTTTCCGCTCAAAGCCACAGTTAGTGGCCATAAATACGAGCATTTCGGAGGACGGAATGATAATTGTTAATCATGTTACTTTTTGTTGTTGTTGTTGTGTATGATAATAATCACGGTCGGTGTCATATAATATTATTTAGTTTCACAAACGACCGATTGGTAAAGAATAATTCATTCCATGTGATTGGCTTCAAATGCTAAGCGGCTTTCTCAGAAATAAAAGTAAATACACTGCCTAGCTGCCGGACAGAGACATTTTTTAAAAATAATTTTGAAATAATTAACCTTCTAAATCGTTTCGTTATATAAGTAATTTGAAATTAAGAGTCCTTTTTTGCATTATCGTTTCATTGGTCGATTTTTGCACAAGTAATGCCTGTATCTAGATGCAATGGCTACAACGTAGTATCTAAGAAACCGCTGAGCACGGCGTCTATACGAAAATGAACCGTTAAACTTACATGTGTGTCATATTAAATACATGGTGCCTTTGTTTATGTTATAGAGCAACAGTGGTAAAAGAGAGGAAAACATTTTGGACTACCGTTTATTCGGAGGTACTGCGAGATTTATCCCTCGATGCAGGGGCCCAAATTTGTCCTGCACGGAAACTCTTGGACCCTTTAATGCCACAAACAACGACTCCGAAATCAGGGAACAACTCTTCTTTGGAATCTTCTTCGCCTCAGGGATTGTGTTCTCTGAACTCTTTATTATTCATGTGTTCAACAATTGCGATTCTAGCAACGAAAAAATGCTTTATTTTACAGTAATTATTGACTAGTAAGGACTTTTTTTCCTACGGACAAAAGTTTTGTTTCCCTTCTGACGATATTTTTTTTCAGTGCACATTCGGATCACTGTAATACGTTTACAAAATGTTTCCGGCAGCCAGGACAGCCATTTTTCTGACAATCGGGGACAAAACGGGGTTGACTTAATAACGCAGGGGAACGGCATAAATAAACTTACCAGTCCGAGATTACCGTCGTTGTCGTGCCCGAGATTTGACTGTCGCTAATTAATGGCGATAAAAATCCCATTCAGTGTTTCCAGTGCATTTCATCTAAGTTGTAAAGTTCTTTTATCAAATATCAAGTGTCTATATTTAGAAATGTTATAAGCTGCTGGGGGGTGGGAGTGGAAAGGTTATTTCCCCGTCACAGTGAATATTTTCCTCCTGCCGAAAATCTGGAACTACTTTACGACTTGAGATCACAAGTTTTAAAAGTGGCATTTGTTGACAAAATAATTAGCAGAAATATAATATATAATTTATTCAATCAGCTTGTGGTTTATTTGGGGAAATAAATGCCTCAAAAGGGAAAGGTCTGCGGGAATACTCGTGCCTGACGGCACTCGTTATTTTCGCATACCTTCCCTTTTCGGCAAATATTTCCCCATATTGACCACAAGTTGATGAAAAAAACTCTATAGATTGTGTATTTGCTACCTATATAACACCTCTTGACTTCTCGACCAAGTGAAACAAATCTCTCCTTTTTTTCTCATATGGATAAAATACACTGTCCTTTCCTGTTGCCACATATAGGGTCAAAGAAGTGAAAAGAAATCATTTCAATTCAAGCTCTCAACTTTTAGTTCACGTCCGAATCTGTTTTAAATTACGACACAGGGGCGTAGCCACGTAATTTTGATTAGTGCATCCCGCTGGTCTAGGGCAACGATCTGGCGATGTTTCAACCCCCCCCCCCCTTTTGCATTTTCTAAAGTCTCGAGAGCTTTTACACTTTACTTCATAGATACTCATTTTGACTCATCAACAAGAGACAGCTTTTGAAAACATTGTGGGAAAAGGAGAAATTGCTCGTAACGAGCAATTTCTCCTTTTCCCACAATGTTTTCCACTCAATCAAATATTTGTATCCTCATTTATCCATATTTTTGGCATCATATCTTTATTTGCTGCTGAAATGGAAGAGCCTGAAATTGGCATATCAGGTAAAGGGTTAAATCAAGCGAATGGTACTTTTCATTTGGTTCTGAAAAACAGAGTTCGGGTAGTATTATATACTTAAATACCATAGTTTAACACTAATACAACCATTTTCCATCGAAACAACTCATAAATGCGACTTCAAAACTCTCAGCTTTCCTCACATACGACAAACACTAGTAAGGCGTATTCCTGCATTCCTGCTGATAGTTTGTGCAGGATTTGGACTTAGCCGGGATATCATTGCTTATTCTTTGGCCAAAGATTTGAATTTTTCATAATATGGTTATCCTTTGGCCTTTTTTGGATGAATTCTGAATATTTTGTATGTGGTAAATTACTTATTGGTACCTTCGTCATGAATACCAAATGCGTCACTGTATATTTACAGCATTATAATGCCATGATTAATTATTAATTGCCGTTATTTGTTGCTGTGTATCAGTGAAAGACTCTCGCTAATTGTTTATAAATTGGTATCATAATACTCATATTTTTATTTCATGCTTTCCGGTAGGATATCAAGAAATAGCAGTGAATATATTTTTCGATCTTCCACGGGTACGACCAGTGAAAATAAAGATTTTTGAGTCGCCTGGTTGCGTTGCAACCAGGCTCTCATTGTTATCATCCCGATCGATGGGGTGACGTAAGCATACCCCGGCCTTGTACTGCTTCCTGTCCCAAGTTCCGGTTTACGAGATAAAACATAGTTTTCTAATTATTCGGTGAGCAACCCAGTTTTTGTTTTTCTGTTGTAAATAATTTACAATCGTGCCTTTGTGATAATGAATATGTCTATAAAGACTGAGCTGTTTAACGTTTCAAACCTTTGAAACAATCATTTCGTCCGCAAGGGTACACATTAGCCTATTGCTTACGCAGACATTATTTCTTAAAATAGCGCATTACGTGCATGTATATATGTAAAAATAGCTGCCGTGAACCCAACAAGTCTGCGGACACGCTGAACAATCTTCAACAACAAGTGTCTTTTCTACGACACGCTTCTATCTGTGGACAATTCTCAGTGAAAATTGTTTGATAATTACCCATTAGAAGTACACTCTAACTCTTACAATCTGTCCCTAACTGCAAGTCTTATTTCAATTCAACGCTCAACCTATGATTGGACAGAGAAAGGCGATGCCGAGTTGCAACATGAAAGCTTTCAATTCTTTTTTTTTTCCTCAACAGTAGGCTATTTTATTTTTTTTAACAAATTTATAACGACTTGGAATGGTTGCATTGCCTCCTTAGGCATTCTTACACGTTGCTTCTTCCCAGCTTTTTAATCTAGACTTTAGATACTTTGCACACCCATATTCTAGGTGCACAAGAGATCGTGCAATGTGCACGGTTCTAGGCTGTACCAAGTCATCGCTTTGCAGGTGCTTTCCGGAATGTAGCTTTGCGACAAATCTTGTAATCACGTGACGTATAAACGTCATATGCACCACGGAAATCTTTATAAATTTACATATTTATGAATCAGTCGCTGAACCGGCCTTTACTTTCAGCGTACACCGACCTATACAGAGAGCGTGCTTTGACGTTTACTATGTTTAGTTGTTTTTTGTTCATAAAGACGGGCAAATTTGTTAAAGTCTGCTGTTATTTTTTTTTCAATGAGTGATTAACCTAGATCTAGTATTTATCAAACAACAATTTATTAGTGCGGGTGTTAGAACACAAGGTGCTTTCGTAACTGCCAAAATCTGAATTTACACTACGCAGTTCTAACAACCAGCAATCTGAGAAATTGACTTTTTACTCCGCTATAAATCAAATATAAAAGAACAGATCAGTGTTAACGAACTCGAACAACAAGTTCTTTATTGGAGTGTTTGTAATCTTGTGAAGGGTTTTTGTAAAGGGTAATAAAGCATATCGCTAACATTTGATTTACACCAAAGCAATATACGAGTACATGTAGACAATTTTCGATTGGTGTGGAAGCACTATTAATCCCTGGGACGCTATAAAACGGAGACAAAGATTAAAGGCTGATGATCACACTATTGGGTTATAGATTTTCTTGAGTTGTAGCAGCCACATTCATAGAGTCCATTGCTGGTAAAAACCTCAACCTGGACAACAACAAAAACAAATTATTTCCAAAGGACAGGACTGAGTCAAATATTTGTTTGTGCTCCAAAGGCTACAGTTCAGTCCAATTATCATGAAACTGCCCGGCTGTTTGTCTCAATAATATTTTTGACAAAAAAGAATATAGGTCACCTGGGGTTAAAAGAAAAAAGCCTAAAGGTGGTCACTAGGTCAAATGAGACGAAACCGTAATAGAAATGTAGAATCCATAAATTTATGTTCAGTCTAATACTCATGAAACTTTGTCAGACTGCTAAGATTAGATATGGGCGAGTTGCAAAAGGGCATTTTTGGTCTAAAAGTATGTCACTAGATCCTATACCAGAAGATAATCTGGTCTTTAATTGTAAAGGGTTGTTGTCTGTGACTAAAAAACTTTGAACTTTTTAAAGCTGGTCCTGGTGCCTATTTTAATTTCCACATTTTTTTAAATGTAAATTTTAATACGGATATTTTGAATTTTAGGATGCCAACTCAGAAATATGCTTGCATATAATACTGTTTTATGGTTAAGTTATTCTGTATCTTGAATGCTTTTAATAGGTTTGAACAAAAAGGGTGAAAACTTCTAACCCATTACCCTCCAGGCGACTCTCAGTACTATCAGTCCTTTGATTATATTCTAGTAAATGGCGCGTGAATTACAACCAGATTGAAATACTCGTATGACGTCATTTACCTTACATTTTCTCGCGCTTATCAATTTAGCTGTAGCATGTAAGTTGTTTTCTTGAAAAGGTTTCATTTTGGTCGGACCCAAAATTTTATCATGTGGTAAAGAGTTCAAGACAGGGAGACCGATATTCTTCTTGGGTTAAATTCCTTGGTTACATGTATTTGTTGATCAGTCTGATCATAGCCATCATGGTAGTTTAAAAAGTGTGTAAAAAGATAAGTATGGTATTTGACGCATTTTTTTTCAATATGGTTTTGGTTTATATATGGTAGTTTTCGTGCTTTCCTAGAAGTTCTTTTATTACAAATGTGTATAATGCTCTTTCCAAGCCACTTGTTACTTCTCAACATAGTCAAGACAGTGAGGAAGAAATGAATCCTCTCGTAATGACTACAATCAATCATCAAAATTGAAAAGCGAAGCTAGGTATTTGATTCTTCGACCCCTGCTGTCAAGCCCTAAAATGCTAACGAATGCGTTACCAGGACTAGGGTAGAAAGAGGATTGATAGATTGAATTAGCATGTATCTAGCGTTGCCACCGGTTGTCAAAATGCACCACCCCATGAAGGCTGTTAGTATTGTTAAAGAGAATAGTACAGGATGAAATCCATCTTAGGTTACACATGATTCTTTAACGTATTTGGTGTACATCAGCATAATGTTGGAGCCCGGTTTAAAGTCTCACCCGAAAGTCAATATAAGTAATTTTAGACGGCCGTCCATGGGAATCGAACCCAAATCCTCAACTGGCCCGAAACATGATGGTTACAAGCCTTTCAGTCTACCGACTAAGCTATGCAGACTGGTCAACAGAAAGAGAAGTACCGTAATAGGAGGAAAGGACTACTCCACATGACTGCGAAAGCAAGTGAAAATCAACCCACTAAACCTTACTTTCCTGGCTCAAAATTTTTTAAATATCTATCTAGAAATTTCCTATTTTCAACATTCAGGTATTGAAAACCCCTTTTTAAAAGCTGTGAGTTATTGCTGTGTAACACATATGAAGGATCCAAAGAAAAATGCATACTTTCCAGAGTTGCTCGGATGTAACAGAGGAGAAAAAATAATTTCAAAGGAAGTAGGTTACCCAAAAAGAATCGCCCTAACTATTGCACCGCAAGCACCACACACTGTAGAAGTTAAGAGTGAAACAAATTTCAAAAGTAAAGGGAAAAGTGATTGTGGATGACCGACTGTCTTGATAATTGTACTGGAAACGGCAGGACTTTATATTACTATGAGTGTTACAATCGGTTATCTTAGACATTACACTTCTAGGTCCGTATTCACCAACAATTCTTAAGAAGGTTCTTGGTTCTACTCTTCAAGATCTCCTGACTGTGAAAGTAACAGAACTTCTGATTGGCTAAACCATTTGGTTTAGCCAATCAGAAGTTCTATTACTTTCATAATGACAAAATTCTGAAGAATAAGACTAAGAAATGTTTTGTGAATACTGACCCTAGAACATTGGTGCTAGACGTTTGAGCATCCTTTTTATCACAAGTTAACAGTTTGCCAAACGATAAAGCTTTGGACTTGTCTAAATTGAAAGCATTCGCAGACGACAACATGAATAAGTCTCAAAATCTGAAATCTATTTGTGGAAGGGTAAAAGTATTTTTAGATATGGAGAAAATGCTGGTTACCTTTTTTTTTTTCTTACAATATTCTAACAAGGTGTCTTCTTCGGGTGTTTAATACTCGGGATTGCTTGGTAAAAGATTAAAAAGATTTCCGCGAAAGTGACATGCAACGGTTGGTCTAAAGAGGCAACTATCCCTATAGTCTAAATATCTTTTACGATGTCTAATTTTCCTACAATAATAAGCGTTGTGAGATCATCCATTACGTGACCAGTTTGACCCTTCAGACTAGAGTGACTAGTTTTAAACAATTTGAAGACATTGCGAGAAAAGGACAAAACACTGGTAACTAGCATTTTCTCCCAAAAAGGAGAAAATGCTGGTTATCAGCATTATCTTGTTTCTCGTAAAGTGTTCCTATACTGAGTGTGAACTCTAAAGTCTTTACCAAATGACAAAAATTGGACGAGAACAACTTAACAGCATTTTCAAATGACGAAATGAATATCTGTCTTAGGGTCAAAAACATTATTGGAAAAGAAGCAAATGGTGAGAAAATGCTGGTAACCTAAACCAGTACTAACATGTTTTTCAACAATCTATTCTACCTTCTTTGAAGTCTTTACTAAATGACAATTCATCGAAATTTGATTTTCAGGTTTTAAGCGTAAATTTTTCGTTGGGGTAACGGTCACTCGGTTTACATGTAATGGCATTGCAGCCTTTGTTTTGGACACTGAGCTGCTAGCAGCACTGGTTAAACAAAACCTAAAAAAGCAAAGACTTGTGCAAAATGAATGTGGAAAAATACAAAAATAAAGCCAGTAGACTTCCGAAATTGGACAGGAAAATTGGCCGGTTGCCTTCCATTACAGACATTAATATTTAACAGACAATTAAAAAGAAACAAACATCGGTTTAACTGAAAATATTACGAAGTTAACAATTTATTCGGCATGTTCCATTTTACAAGCTAATTATAGTGAGTAATGTCTTTCACTGAACTGTCTACAGACGTCATATGACCGGAATATATCGCTATGAAAAGGTAAGTTCAAAATAACATATGCTAATTGCGGTCTGGAGACAAGCAGGGTTTTAGGTGGAATAGTGAACTTCACCAAAACAGTTTGGATTACAATCATTTACTGATTTTTTTTTTCAAAATTTCCTATTGAATTTCGGTAACTGTTATTGTTTGAAATTTAAAGTTGCATGTATTGTGATATAGTTATGAAATATTTTGTCTTACCTGATTTAATAATCCACCCGATTGTAGTGTAATACGTTTAAACTTTAAACTTTATAAAATTTGTGGTACTTAAAGAAAGATAAAGTATGTTTATGGTTTTTGATTACGTTCGGACACACAACTCGACTTAAGAGAAGTGCTTAAACTAAACTCAATTCAGATGCTGGATAATCACACAACGTATGATTGTTTTGTGTTAAACATCGTTTTCAACATTATTTCAGTTATACCGCGACGACCAGTGCACCTAACAATACCCTCCTGAAGGTTATTTTGCGCAATATTTTCCCCAAGTCACTGGCTACTTACTTAAATGATACATGTACCTATCAATGTTTTAGTAGTCTAGTATATCGTCGTAAATGAAATTTACTGATTCTATGAAAATAAACTTTTCTAAAAAGGCTATAAGCCTGATTATCATTTTTCTCAAACAAGAGTACCGCATTCCGGTGCAAACGCTCGGCTGCAGTTACTTAATTATTAGTGAAAATTCAAAGTCGAAAAGCAGTACAACTGTGTCAAAATACTTTCATGGTTACTTGCCCTTGTTGTATGGGCTCCTCTTTTTATCTTCCCTAATGACAGATGTACATGTATTATAAAATGTCTGAGTTTAAACAATATTTTTCTCTCCTATATATCACTTGTAAAACCCATTTAGGAGGTGCTTGTCTGTATCTTAAGCCTTTACTCCATAGATACTCATTTTGACGTATCAACAACATAAAGCCTTCGAAAACATTGTGGGGAAAGGAGAAATTGCTCGTAACGAGCAATTTCTCCTTTTTCCGCAATGTTTTCCACTCAATCAGATATCTGTATCCTCATTTGTCCATATTTTAGACATTATATCTTTATTTGCTCCTGAAATGAAAGAGCCTCAAATTGGCATATCAGGTAAAGGGTTAAGTTCCACAATTTTCTCTTTTCATTTAGTGGGACGATGAAACTAGACTACCTAGTGATACTATGGCTGTTGTGGACAGTTGATGGGAATCGCAATATAGCTTACAAGAAAAGACCAAGTCTCAACCATAATACTTGTGCGTCCGTAACTTTTAATTATGGAAACATTTTGTCAGCAATACAATGTATGGCGATTTGTACGCAAAACCCATCGTGCAACACTGCCCAGTATCTTCCGGGCTCCAGAGTTTGTCTGGGTTGCTTGGAGGGCAGCAGTCTAAGCGTTTCAAAGGAAGGCGCACAGGTTTTCGATAGGAGTAAGTAGATTTAAAATCATGGCATCTAGAAAGCACATACGTTTACTCTTTCAGAGATGTCTCCGTATTCTCCAAGGACTCAGAACTGCATTCTAATTCTTATTATCAAGATTTTTCTTTCTTTTGTAGCAACGCAATTTCTGCCTAGCATAGCCACTCTAACCATGACTAGCTAACCATGATTGGCTTTGTCTTTCTTTTTAGCGAATCATAGATTGTATTTGTGTCATAAGCTTAGAATTAGAATTACGTCTACGGCCTTATCATAATAAAAGACGGAAGCTCCCGACTTGTCCAAGTAGCCTTTACGAAAATGTCAATGTTTACCGGTGAATAATGGGCCATAGACCTTAAGAACAATGCAGCTTGGAATGATTGGTGAAAACGGATTACTACCTTTCTGAGGGCACCTTTGTATCGTTTCCCTCTTCCATCCTCCTGCACTGACTCACTGAGTCATTCTGTCCTTTGTAACTTTATTAAACCAGAGGAAACGTGTCACATGTGACTGATTCCCAGATATCAATATATCCCTATCTGTGAGCTTTGAATTTGAACCTTGACCATGAGCACAATACTTTCGAACACTTCTAACCTTGCAATGGCCTTCATTTTATTTCCACATATGACCTTGCCGTGTACTTGACCTAGGACCTACGGAGACAATTATTTGACATAACAAATCGTCTTTTTGTGGTTGAAGTTTCCGTATACTTAAGGTGATTTTCCATTTAGAATTAAAGAAAGTTTAAGGCCAGACACATGCATATTTGCCCAGAAACACGATTTCTTTAACGATATTTGGCCTTGTTCTGTAACCGCGATCTTTGACCTACGGACACTATTCTATTAAGACATACCGTCTGTATGTGGTTAACATTTCTGCAGTTATTCAAAAGTTTTGAAACAGAAAATAACTGTTAAGGCATGGCACAAACATAACACCTTAAAATTTCAATTCTTTGAAATACATTTGAATTTACCTTTACCTTGACCTTTCACCAGACGATTATGATTCCTCCTCTCCAAACATGTATGTGGTTGACATTTCCGTACGGCAACGCTGATATTTATTCATAATTAAAAAAAGTTGCACGCAGAGCACGCACACTTACTCCTCCTAAAGATATTTTTGTCACATTTCACATAGCCGTAATTCCATGACAGTGGGTCTTGCGCTCAATGCATCGTCTTTGTGTGGTTGACAATTCTGAACAGTGTACTTAAATTCATTTACGATAAAACAAAAATACAGGCTGGACAAAAACATAACGCTTCATACCACATTTGACCTTGCCGCTACCTTGAACTTTGATAAAGGATGTGATTCTTTCTCATGACAATAAACAGAGACCCGACATACAGTGATTGGATAATATTTCGACTATACTAGAGCACACTGATCAACGTGAGCCGCGGACACCATGTGTTCTCGGTACACCAGATCGAATTTTCCATGGAAGAACCGGAGGTGGTGTAAGTATTCTCATTTTTATGGACCTGATTAACCTAGATAGACATGTTGATTTACAGCAATGTCAAGCCGAATGATTGATCTGTTTACAAACATACTAGGGAATAATAATACCATCATGTAAGCGAGCTGTGGCTTTATAAGCAACTGGGGTCTTATTGTTTTGAAGTTTGTTGCCGATTTTCGGACAAAATCCCCTAACCATTGTTCATTTTACAAGTTTGTATGATAAGATAAATGTATTCTTTAAAGGAACACAAAATTTCACTTAGAAATGTCCATCCAAAGCGAAGTTATACGTTTTTGAATGGACCTGGGTAGAGGAAAATAGGCTAAGAAGACACCATTTTCATTTTCAGAGTATGTACATTGACACCAGATCAGAAAAAGCTTGTGGTAACTGGACACCAACCTGTAAATCATCAATATTTCTGCCTGAACATCGATGCATGGGCTGTATACGAAGACTATTTTCGTAAACATTATGTCACTACGGTCTATTACCTGATAAAGAGCATGTTCGACGCAAATTTATTACTTGTATAGCACTTACTTTTTTGAAATATTTGCAATGTTACGGCAATTTACGAAGTAGACCTACGATGCTTGATCACAATTGACCGGTCAATGTGGTAAATAACGTATACTCTATATTAGTTAATAGGGTTTTTTTTAATAGACAATGTTTTTCGAAGCCATCGTTCCCAGGGACATTAAAGCTCGTGATTGCGTGATAATGGGTTAATACGCCATTCATAAAACTGAAATGCTGTAAAAAAAGAACATGTCTTGCACCAACATTGGAGGCAATGACCAGTCAATTGTGATCAAGCATCGTAGGTCTACTTCGTAAATTGCCGTAACATTGCAAATATTTCAAAAAAGCAAGTGCTACAAGTAATGAAATTGCGTTGAAAATGCTCTTTATCAGGTAATGGACCGTAGTGACATAATGTTTACAAAAATAGTCTTCGTATACAGCCCATGCATCGATGTTCAGGCAGAAATATTGATGATTTATAGGTTGGTGTCCAGTTACCACAAGCTTTTTCTGATCTGGTGTCTATGTACATACTCTGAAAATGAAAATAGTGTCTTGTAAGCATACTTTCCTCTACCTAGGTCCATTCAGAAACGTATATCTTCGCTATGGATGGACATTTCTAAGTGAAATTTTGTGTTCCATTTACAAACTTGTAAAATGAACATTGGTTAGGGGATTTTGTCCGGAAATCGGCAATAAACTTCAAAACAATAAGACCCCAGTTGCTCACAAAGCCACAGCTCGCTTATATGATGGTATTATTATTCCCTAGTATGTGTGTAAACAGATTAATCATTCGGCTTGACATTGCTGTAAATCAACATTTCTATCTAGGTTAATCAGGTCCATAAAAATGAAAATACTTACACCACCTCCGGTTCTTCCATGGAAAATTCGATCTGGTGTACCGAGAACACATGGTGTCTGCGGCTCACGTTGATCAGTGTGTAGAGGGGCATGCTGAACTCCGCTTCTGCTGCGATTTAATTGCCCGATTCAAGAAGTTTCTTATCCTGGTTCTTTTTATCGCAACGATAGATTTGCACATTTTTACTATCTAGCGCTGTATAATTTCTTTGTGGACTTTTGAAAGTAACACAGCTTTTTTTTGCTAAACTATTTGACTTAGCCGATCAGAAGTTTGATAACTCTAAAATCGACAAAATTCTTAAGAATTACACAAAGAATATTCTTAAGATTTGTTGGTGAATACGGACTCCGGTGTACTTTTTTGCATTGATTGTCCTGAACGCAAACAGTGCGAATGAATCAATTTGCAGTGTGAAAAAGTTAAATACTTATTTCATGCTTTCCGGTAGGTTATCGAGAATTCTAATATGGCACGTGAATTCGGCTCCATTAACAGACTGCAACGAAAGCGTGGTAAAATTAAGAAATGATCTTCTTCCTATCGTGGTTTATCGTTAGTTCCGAGTTATGAGGCACAATAAATAATCCACGGGGGCGATAGCCCGAGTGATTTATTTATTGCGCCTCATAACTCACAACGTAGTTTAATGAACGAATAAACACGATAGGAAGAAAATTATTCCGATTCTAATATTGCCAATTCGTAATGAAAGGAAAACAAGTCCAAACTTGGAGTAAACACGCGGATGGAGATTATGTTCCATTGAATAACCCAGTTATTGAATGACGTCACTCTGCATGGATTGTCGCAGATTTTACCACCTTTTCCTTGCACTGTGTTTATAGAGCTGAATTCGCGTGTCATGAGAGAATCTACATTCTAACATGACACGCGACTTTGGCTCTATAAACACAGTGCAAGGAAAACGTGGTAAAATCTGCGACAATCCATGTAGAGTGACGTCATCCTATATCGAGTGACGTCATTCAATGAGTGAGTTATTCAATGGTACATAATCTTCATCCGCGTTTTTACTCTTGGTTTGAACTTGTTTTCCCTTCATAAACAATTGGCCATGTTAGAATCGAAATAATCTTCTTTCTATCGTGGTATATCGTTCAATAAACCACGTTGTGAGTTATGAGGCGCAATGAATAACCCACTCGGGCTATCGCCCTCGTGGATTATTTATTGTGCCTCATAACTCACAACTGTGGTTTATTGAACGATATACCACGATAGAAAGAAGATTATTTCTTAATTATTCTATGTTGAGTAACGTCATTCAATATAGAATGACGTCATTATGTATAAGGTAAGTAAGTAATTCAATAGAATAAAATCTGCATCCCAGTGTGAGTTATGAGGTGCAATGAATAACCCACTCGGGCAATCGTCCTCGTGGATTATTCATATTTATTGCCTCATAACTCACAACTGTGGTTACTTGAACGACTATTTCTTAAATATCAGTGAACTATTTTCGATATTTCAGGGTTATCACCAGTGAAAATACCGATTTTTATATACTATGTACCTAGGTAAGATGCGTGTGACTCACAACCAGATAAAAATATGATGTCATTTACCTTACATTTCTCGCGCTTGACGTAATATTGTAATGCGTTGGTATGCAGAGTAGGTACGCCATGGGGAATAACTGAAAAGAACTGTACTGAAGTTTGATAAAATTCCTCCCAGAAAGGGTTAAAAGCATGAAATAAACAGAGTATTTGTGTTTTTTTTTTATCGGTTAACGATTGGAATTTATTTCATCGAGTGAACACCATCGGTAATATTTACTCGTGGCAGCGCCACTCGTTTAAATATTACTGATGGTGTTCACTCGATGAAATAAATTTCGATCTTTCACCAAAAAAAAACAAACAAACAGATATCCTGTATTGTATATATTGCAAAGACTAAATTTGCCGAAAGGATGACAATTTACTAATTTCAACAATAATGCCGCATGGCAAATTATCAAAGCAAACTTTAGTTCGTTGGATAAGAAATGTTCTTTATCAGGATAGCTCTCCAAATATTTACACAACGCATAGCACTAATCTGTACCAACCTCAAACGCATACGATAAAGGTAGTTATTTACAAAACATCATCAAGACTGTTGGATGGAATAATGCAAGAACTTTTGAGAGATACTGCAAAAGACCAACAGAAAATGACAATTTGTTTTGCCCATCATGCTCTAATGGAATACTGGTTATATCTGTAGAAAGACTGATTGGATAACAAAATATTGTAAGTTAAGCCTGTTATGCATTAGACTTACAACAGCAGAAATACTTCTTGACAAATCATAGGACTTCGTTCGGACTCCGAAAGACTGCCGAACAAATTTTGCAAAGCCGCAAACGTCGCAAGCTGGTTTTTCAGCATCCCCATTTTCTTGGGTGATTTCTTTGCGATTTTCGAAGTTCGCACGGCAACTGTACTTTTGCAACACGGCAGCCGTGTGGCTACACTGAGACCATCGCACGTCAAAATTACGATTTTAGCCTTGCATTTGTCCTAGGAGGACTCCACAGTGATCGTATGTTCATCTTCAGGCTGTCTTGCGAATGCCTTGCGTTCGGTGAAAGTCTGCCTAATGACTGTTGCAGAACGTACGAACAACGTTTGGATTCGTACGGCTGCTCCGCTAACGCCTTGCGGAAAGTTATCGCCATCCCTCCTCTTTTAAGAAGTTTGTTTGTCTTGTTCGTCATGAGCCGCTGTCGAGATTTCAGGAAGAGAAGGTCATGCCTCCAAAACAAAGATCTCAGAAGGGAAAGGGGAAGGCTCCGGTTGCTGAACCCGAGACAACCGAGGTACCACCAACCCAGGATTCAGATGAAGAAGGCACGTGCTTGTAAAAGATTGACAAATATGCTTTTACTTCACAGCAAGGGAATACACTTGTGAATTGACGCTTAGGGACATAAGACATACACTAGAAAATAGCGTCGTCCCATTCTTCATTCGGGAGTGTCCTGTTCATGGCTGCAATACGCAACCTATGTGCCTGGATAGCCATAGTTAACTCCGTGAAGGCCTGCTGCAGAGTGAGGCTGTTGTCGCATATCAATGAGCACCATACAGCAGCTGCTTTGCGAATTCGTGCTTGGCGTTCGGTGGTCGTAAGAAGCTTGCGAATTCTTACGGCAGTCTTGCGGATGCCTTTAGAATTTGTGCGGCAGCCTCACGATAACTGATGACAGCCGTGCTAACACGTCGCTTTGAATTTTCGTATGTTCAACCTGTGAACACTGTACGGTTCGTGAGTTAATCGTGCGAACAACGTACGGAGATCGCTTCGCAAATTTGCAGAATGTGCAACGGGTGCGAATAGGTAGCCACAGTGTTTGCGGCGGAAATCGCACGACGAAAAAATCGCATGGGTGATGTGAAACAGCTTTAACTAGTATTTTTTGTGTGTGAAAAATTAATTACTAAAATTTCGGTCGATTAAACATGATGAAAATATTTCTCAGGTTCACTTAACTCTCTGCCTTAGAAGGTACTATATGTGTTGGATGAAATTCAATCATTAAGCTAGACTTACATATCAGATAGAGATTGACAATAATTGATTATTCGATACAAAAGTCCCAATGGGCTCAGACACACCGAAATACATTTCCCCAAATCAGATTCATTTTGAAATATTACATGTACGCGTATGAGCTCACTGGCGCGTCAATATGCTGCAAATATCTGTGTCCGCTCGTAGGTAATTTTGTGTCGGATGAAATTATGGTCAACCTCCTCATTACTCAAGTAAGTTTAGCTCAGTGATTCAATTTTGATGAATTGACGTAATTCAATGAAAACAAATGTATCAATAGTTTAGTAATAATCTAAACATTTTCATCTGACACCACGCAATAAATTTAACTTTTTATTTATTGAATTTTACTTCCAACCTCTTCTACAAAAAACATCGATTTAAAACACATCTACAGCTTCAGGATACCGTTTTATTACAGAATTTATGCAAACGTTATATGAAATGTTTGTAAGTTTTACATATTCGAGATTTCATCGTATGATTCTTTATTTCGCCAGTTGATAGCGGCTGCATGGTTGAAAGAGATGATAACATTCACGTTACTGCCGCACTACAGATTTTTCGGGAAAAAGGTGCCAGCATCTGCTTAAAACAAGTGATCGAAGTCACTAATGGCGTGGCCTACGGTGACTGGTGCCAGCCTGAATTTTGTGAACGGGGAGAGTTTGCCTATGGATATGCAATAAAGGTGGTCTTACATATTCTCATTTTATTTGTGTTGAACACTTATGATTTTTCTAGAAAAAGAAAACAAGTCAGCAAAAAGGCTAAGACAATATTTTGTCAGATCAGAAAATGCATCAGAAAATTTCTTAAAACAAACCTGTCACATCGTCGTAAATATCAATTATTTCTTCTGGTGACTTATTACAAGTTTGTTTTATTTGCAACCGTTTTCCCTGCCTTTCCTTCTCTCTATCTGAACTGTTGGTTTTCCTTCCGTAGATATCTGGTTTGAGGTGCATTTACGAAACGAAATTAACAACATAACTGTTAAAAGAAAAGTGAAAATTTTGTAACTCAAATCGAAATGGCGACCTTATCGGAAATACGCTTATACATAGGTTACTGTTGCATTCCTTATTTGTAAATCACCCCCAAATGGTTCGCTAGGGTGTACATGTAGATGGTAACATACTACAGCATGACAGCATAACAACTTATTAGTACAGGTAACTGTACCCAAGGACGATGTTACTCTTAGACTGGTCACCTCTTGGTACAGAGATGATCAAAAACAAAAACAGTTGAAAAATCCGCATAGACTTTACGCGCAAGTTTGAACGCTTACAATTTCACAAAAAGACCACAAAACTAGGATTTTAACATAACTGTTTATTCAATAAACCATCGTTTGAAATACATGTATTTTCATTTAAATGCTGAACATAAGAAAAAAAGTCCATCTGTCACTCGAGTAATTTACGTTTCCGGAAACACACATAATAGTCGTCACGTACGGTAGATTTCGTCAGTAGTTTTCCGGAGATATACCAGTTATAAATGACTTCTGAAAGCTCTTAAGGTAATGAAAGGTTTAATAATAAGTTAAATGTATTTCCTTGCAATACAGAAACAGAAATTCAGTGTAGCGCTCAATCTTTGTTACCGGAAAATTTACGGTACGGTGCAATATGTCCAAATAAAAAAAATCACGGTGCCTATCATCAAATGGCCTCCCACAGAGAGGAATTTATGTCCAATGTAAAAAAAATATTAACGCTAAAATTATCTTAGTGTAACGATTACAAAAAAGGAAAACATCGGATATCGATTCTAAGTTTTTAGAGTGTTAACACTTCAGTTTGCGAGAAAAAGAATCCAGCGAAAGAGAAAGGAAGAAAATTTCATGTTAAGGAACCGATAGATTAGTAAAAGATATGACAGACATTTGGCGATCTGACCTGATATTTTACGGAAGAAATTGACAAGTATCAGCTGTACCAGCTTGGAGACGGTTCTTTGACAAGGGATTTAAATTGAAAACAGTGTCAAAGATTACCACCGTGCTATAATTAATAGAAAGAAAAGATTACATCTTTACGGGAAGAAATCAAAACAAACAGTAAATGAAAACTGAGAAAATGTAATGTTATGACACCGAAATTGCTAGAGGAAAGAAAAGCTAGGACGACAAGAAATATATATATTACAGTGTGTGGGCCAGTTTGGTGATTATGGACTTCTTTCTATGATAGGGGTGATGTTCCTGCATTAACGGAGTAGTTTTTTTCAGTCACAATTGATAGATGGTTTGACGGTGAAATATATCTAGAGGTTCGACTTTTATCCATAACCAGTTTTAACTAGACATGAATCCCGCATTTTCATTGAGGACAAGGCACTATACAATTTTTTAGAAGCCTCAAATACTTGAAGGGCAGAAAAGAACTTTCAAAGAAAGCACTCTAAAAGGTAGCCCTATAGATTTTAGGACAAAATTTTATCAAAATTGCAAAAAAATCATCAAAATACTCCCACAGCCTTTTCATTTGCATTCATAAAACCCCAGTAGCTGAAAACCATGCGACAACAAGAGAAATTAGAGATTTACTACGGCACAGGTCGACACCAACGGGAGACACGTTCTATTTTTACATGAGCGATTCGCCAATTTACATATAGGAAATACACAGACGAAGCTTCAGAAATAGTTTCCGAAGAAGACATTATGGAAAATAATCGTTACATGTTTGTTATGTAATGGAATTAAATAACGTTATTAGTCACGTGCAAGTCACTTGACATTCGCACAATGCTCTTTTGATTTTTTGCGCGAAATCTAAAAATACCTTAAGAGGCTACGTAGCCTTTTAAGGGAATACTATTAAGTTTTTTTTTGTAATTTTATGGGTCTTTAAATTAATGATTTGTATTGTTTTTTTTTGTCATGTAAATTTCAATGATATATATTTTTTTTAATTTGGTGAAATGTTACAAACCTAAATGCCCACCTTTAATGAATTCTAAAATCAGAAAAAAAGCATATATTACGTAGTTTTTAACCACATAATCTCTAGAATATCTTTCAGTTATTGGAGAGTTTTTATCATTATGATTCTAATGCTAATGGAGAGAACGACATGAAATTGCCCTGATTTTGGGAATTCAGTATTGGCCACTGAGTGTAGTTATAACTCACAGTTGTAATGACAAATAGCGCCTTTTGTCGTTATTTCTACTGCAAAAACGGCAAATATTTTATTTAAATACAGCCACATTATTTTTCAATGAATTCTGCGTTACTTGTGTTATAAGCGGGTGAAATTATTCATAATCGTATTGAGGTTTTGGTATACAGTGTATAAATACGATTCTGCAATGGCTAACAATTTTGTATTTCATCGTTTTGTAACGAGGGTGAGCAGCACATTCACTATGTATTGTTGCATCTTGGTGATGTGTAAACATTATGTCCAACCACTGCAGCCTCAATCAAAATGGATAAATTTATCAATGTTTATGATACAAAAAAATCAAAACAAGTGGCGGTATCTTTTACGGACAAGGATTTCAAAAGGGTCTTTCGGGAATCACAGCTTAAATTAGCGATTTAGAAGTCTTTGGTTTATGTCAACGCACACGCAATCTTTTCTATAGATCGAACAAATCTTTTCTCTTTATTTGATAACTAGATCTGTGTTGCTAGGATAGTAGTTAGTCATCAATAGAAATCAAAACTCCACCGAAAATATTACACAACAGGTATGTACATGCCTTATAGTACACGCCTGATTGATTCTGAAAATTTACTCCCCCGAGGTGATGGCATCGTTTATATAGAATAAAGAACAAATTTCACTACCGGAAGTGCCATGACTAACTACTGCTAGGTTTTGAATTAAAAGATTAAAGATACATTTCTTTGTTTTATGATTATTTTGCTTATCTAAATTCTCAAAGTGTATGTTTGTATTGATCATTTGAAATGAGTGTTTGTTTTTTTTTTTTAATTTATTTTTGCGGTTAATATTCGTGAAAAGCAATAAAATAGAAAGTCTTTCGTTCCCAAAAAAATGTTTTCGTTATTGTTTTAATCAGATTGACGACATGTCTACATTCGGTATTGATGATGACACTGGCGCTAATGCAATTAAACTGTTGTGTAGATCAAGGAATGAAATGAGTCAAACCACAAGACCGACTTCATGCGTGGGACCTAAGGGGATCTGGCGGGGGCCAGTCACTTGCAAGAATGACTCAAGATATCAGGTGTTGAAATCCTTTCAAATGAAAGTTGAACAACCATCGGTAGGTACAGTTTCTGAGCTCTCACGCCTTTTCTGGCTGAATGAATTTCGTTGAGTCGGAAAATTCCGTCCTTTGGTTATTAGTTTTTATTGTATGTGCTATACTTTGGTTGCTATAGTTTTGTTGTTTCATCACCAATTTCGAAACAGTGACTATTTTTGACGGCATAGATCCTGTGTCGATAGTGTCGTCGGTACTCAACCATCTGTGCCTTTCCCTACGTTGTGGGATTGCTTTACATTTGGCTGGGCGTATGTGGTGGGTTCGAACGATGACGACAGATATGAAAGATGATGATGAATGTTTAATGGTGATGATGTTGCAGACATTATACATGGACATTCACACACATGGACGTAGACGATACAAGAACAACATAATCTGAAAACAAAACATAACAATTATAAGCATTCTCTCCATTCTAACAAGAAGACGAGTTTGCATTAATTTACGCGGTCTTAGATCGCATCACGAAAATCCGTGTAAAGAGTTTAAATAACTTATTCTAGGCAAACCCATGTCACAATACAATATATAAACATACAACAACCATTTAGCAAAGGGGGGGACGTTACCTGAATATATATAATATATATTTCGAGATAATTTTTTTTTTCTGTAATTCAAAACATGTCAGAGACAAAGAGAATGAAGTCGCAGTGTGTAGAAGAAGAGTATCCAGGCCAGGTTATTCAAACAAAGATTAGTAAGATGTTAGAATTACCCACCTTTGACCATAAGTGACAACTTACTAACTACGGTGCACATTAAGGGCCATAATAATTGGTAAAGAAATAAAACAAATTCGCTATCTTTTCAAAGAACATTTTATTTCAATCAATTTCTACCCTATGACATACTTCCCCTCTTCGAAAAAGAAGACGTCCTCGACTTCTAAATTTTCTTCTGAAAAGTAAATCCAGTAGGCATATGTGTAATTGGAAATAAGACATTTTACAATGAAATGAAAGGAAATGAAAATGAGTCAAGGTGAATAAATGGGAAAAAACAACTATGTATACGACAAGATGGCAATAAAACTGTTTAAACACATAAACAAACCAAAAGAAACCGTTCTGATAGAACACAGAAACACTTACAAAACAAGCGACGCTGAAAGTCACCTAATAATGATTGAACAGAACAACATTCAAACAAACGAGCTATTGCATTACCCATTCGTCCGATGTTTGCCATGAAGGTTTCTTTCTTACCCGTTTCTGCACTGGTGGCAATTCCTCCTGACGTTCAATGTATCCTGGTCGTCTTGCTGGTATTACATACCTAGGTGAACTTACCTGTGGTTCATTAGAAGATGCAGTTTTGAGAGGAAGCAAGAGGTTACGATGCATAACTTTCGTCTTCCTTGACCCAGGTACTGCCTTTTTGATCTCATACACAGGAGAATCAAGATTTGGTTTTCCCACAACAACATAAGGCTCCGATTCCCATCTGTCTGCCAACTTCTGTCGACCGCGGAGACTGACGTTTCTTGGCAGGACCATGTCTCCTGCTTCCAATAAGGAAGCGTTTGCTTTTTCATCATAATGTTCTTTGTTTGAACACCCAGTTGCCTTTGCTGCTTCACTTGCCTTCTTGTACGCAGATGACAGCCGTTCCTGTAAGTTACGCACGTATTCATGTGTTTCTTTTGACGAGGAATCATTGGCTGTCAATCCAAGAAAGGCGTCAAGAGCAAGTTTTGGGTGACGTCCGAACATGAGGAAATACGGTGAAAACCCCGTACTTGGATGAGTCGTGACATTGTATGCATGCACAAGGGAGGCAACATGACTTTTCCAGTCTGCTTTCTTCTCATCTTCTAGAGTACCCAACATATTTAGCAATGTCTGGTTAAATCTCTCAGTCATACCATTACCCATTGCATGATATGGGGTGGTACGAGATTTGCTAATCCCAGCCAAAGAACACAGCTCTGACATCAAGGATGACATAAAGTTTGCACCTTGATCACTATGAAGTCTTGCAGGGAACCCATAGTGGACGATGAAATTGTCAAACAGTACACGAGCAGTCGTCTTGGCCGTTTGATTACGTGTAGGATAGGCTTGAGCATACCTGGTGTAATGGTCTGTTACTACCAGTATATCCTCATAGCCCCCTTTGGACCTGTCAAGTTTCAGGTAATCTAAACATACAAGCTCAAGGGGTGCTGTCGACGTAATTGGTACGAGCGGTGCAGTTTTAGGAACACTTTTTCTTCTAATGCATCTTGAGCATTTCTTTACTCGCTCCCGAATCCAAGACTCCATGCCAGGCCAGAAGAACCTATCTTTGAACAAAGATATTGTTCTATCACGGCCTTGGTGACCCAAGTCGTCATGTAGCGAAAGAAATATATCTTCGCGTAAATCAGATGGTAGGATAAGTTGAAGCTTTTCCTCGTCGCCTACTTTAGCACGACGGAAAAGAACCCTGTCTCTCAACTCGAGCTTGTCCCATTCACGCAGGTATTTAAGGACAGTAGAATTGGTTGGCAAAGCACGCTGGGCGGATGGTCTTGATCCAACATTAAGGTGTGACAAAACCCTTGATATTACAGGATCTGCCAATTGTGCTTTAATCCAGTCCTTAGAAGACAATGAATAAGCCTGCAAAACACTTTCTGGAACATCAGGCTCTAAAAGTGTAGCCTGTGATGGTGATGCTTTCTGAGAAAGACTATAGATCAGTGGTGTCTGCCTTGCATCTACAGTGGAGTATAATGACAAAGCATCAATCGCATATGAGTCAAGAACTGAGTCATAGTCTCTATGATGACGACGTGATAAACCATCCGCATCACCATTCTTTTTCCCACTGCGGTAATGTATGCTGAAGTTGTAACTAGCAAGGGCAGCCATCCATCTATGACATGTAGCATCTAATTTTGCTGTTGTCTGTACATATGTTAAGGGGTTATTATCAGAGAGAACCTCAAACTTACAGCCATAGAGATAATCGTTAAATTTCTCCGTAATAGCCCACTTGAGTGCCAGAAATTCCAGCTTATGAGCTGGGTAGTTTTTCTCTGACGGTTTTAAGCTCCTGCTAGCATAGGCAATGACTCTGTCAGAATCACCTTGCTTTTGGTACAAAACTGCACCAAGGCCTATCCCAGAAGCATCTGTGTGAACCATAAACGGCAGGTTATAATTTGCATAGGCTAACACAGGAGGGTTTGTCAGTTTTAACTTTATCTCCTCAAAAGCGGTTTTCTGAGCTTCAGCCCAGACAAAAGGAGCTTTTGTCTTTTTCTTTGAAGATGTTTGTTTTCCTGAGCAATGACCTACAAGCAAATCATTGAGAGGTCTTACTATAGACGCATACCCTTTAATAAAGCGTCTATAGTAACCGGTGAAGCCAAGAAATTGCCTAACTTCTTTGACAGAAATCGGTTTTGGCCATGACCTGACTGCTTCGATCTTGTCCGGGTCGGCATGAACACCATGTTCAGAAACAATGTGACCAAGGTATTTGACTTGTTTCTGAAAGAATGAACATTTGCTGGCTTTCAGTTTTAAATTGTGTTTGGCTAAGCGACTGAATACATTTTGTAGTCGCTCCACATGTTCCTCAAAAGTAGCAGAGAATATGATTATGTCGTCAAGATAAATGAGACACTGTTGGAGGTTAATTTCCCCCATACACCGTTCCATCAGTCGCTGAAAAGTGGCCGGGGAATTTGTAAGCCCGAATGGCATACGGTTGCACTCGAAGAAACCTAATGGCCCAACGCTGAAAGCTGTCTTACATTTATCTGACTCTTTCATACCTACCTGCCAATACCCCGCTTTCAAATCAAGAGTCGAGAAGTACTTTGAACCTGCAAGCAAATGTAGCGTGTTTTCAATTTTAGGAATAGCATACGCATCCCTAATTGTGCGTTTGTTCAGTTTCCTGAAATCTATACAAAATCGAATGGTGCCATCCTTCTTTCGAACGATTACAACATTCGATG
Organism: Tridacna crocea; assembly: GCA_943736015.1. Classification (NCBI taxonomy): domain Eukaryota; kingdom Metazoa; phylum Mollusca; class Bivalvia; order Cardiida; family Cardiidae; genus Tridacna; species Tridacna crocea. The sequence goes on along the minus strand of OX031059.1, from coordinate 30,959,138 downwards.
AAAACGGACTGGAAGATGGTCTAATAGCACCACAATCGATCATTTCTTGCAGATGCTCCTTGATCTCTTGAAACAAGCCTGGCGATATATGCCTAGGGGGATCTTTAAATGGTTTTTCATCAGTCAAATGTATCTCATGTTCCACCAGATCAGTAAAACCAAGATCAGTGGAACCTTTTGAAAAAATGTGTGTCCATTTCCGAAAAAGATTACTTACCTCATGTCTTTGTGCAGAATTTAAATCGGTTTCTGAAAGATCAATGTCTTCAATTAGACATTTCTGTAAAGTTGTCTCTTGTTGCAGGCAAGTGATTGTATCATCTGAATCTTTTGGGTGATAAGGCGTAGTTTTAGGAAATGACAAAGAAGAACGCAAAACATTTACCTCGTGCAATTCACAAAGATTTGCTTTTTGACTAATGGAGACTGGGCGAGCTGATAGATTGCACAGCTTCACTGGCACTCTAACAGTTTTTCCAATCCCATCAAGTGAGACAACTCGAGGACACACAGTCACTTTATTTGAGCAGTGTGACTCAATACACGCTTCTGTGACAACAGAAGCTGACGGTTTTGTTTTGTGTACAATTCCTGTCACTGTCCTTGCCTCATATGGTCTCAAAGTGAAACGGTGAGTTGCTTTCACAATACCGGCTTTGATGTTGCAAACTGACTTAAAGGCCATATTCCATGCTTCTGGAATATGAGATGATTCACTATCTTCTACATTTGAAAGACATTCACGAATAAGGTTGGTTCCGATAATAATAGGCACCTCATAGTTCTTGTCAGTCATAGGGACAACTAACACAGGTATATCAAAGAACGCTTCGCTAAGAAAGGGAATCTTAAGTCTTGCCTCAATGTATCCTATGTAGGGGACTGTGTGGCCGTTTGCGGCATTGATTTCTAACTTAAAATCAGTCAGTTGCTTTAATTCTGGTTTTGGGTCTAAAGCATTGTAGAAATCCAAAGCGATTGTAGTAACCATGGATCCTGTATCTATTAATGCTTTAGCTTTAACACCCTCGACTAGTATTTCATCTGTGTTATTTCCTCCAACTATTCTTCTAAGTATATTTTCGGAAAGGAAATTATCTATAGGGCTTTTTTCATCTTTACTGTCTCCAGTTCGCCCTTCAAAGGAGACAGTTACTGGTTTAAATCCTTTTGATTTTTTCCAGTGTTCTCAGACTTTTGATTGTTATTTGAACCATTCCTTTTCGAATTACCTCTGTTCCATTTCTTCCAGTTGGAACTGTTGCTCTTTCTTTCACTATCTGAAGTTTTGACAGATTCTGAATTGATCTTGTTCTGTTGCTTCTCCACCCTTTCCAATTTCTCTTCTAAAGATTTCAGACGTCCAAGTACCTCTTTCATCAACTTCATACTCTCTGATTCAACATTCTGCTGCATCGATGATGGCTGACGAAGATTTGTATCTCCAACCATCTCATTTTCCTCTGTTCTTACTTTCATTCTCAAATCTTCGAAATCAAAAGCAGTGTCATAACACCAACGGGTTGCAAACCTCAATTTTTCACTATAAAGGTTTCTCCAAAATCTATTTCGAAGCAATCCGTCATATGAATCTGCTCTGATTAATCCCTTGTTCATAGCTGATCGAAGCATATTCTCCAATCTGATACCCCACTGAGCTACAGATTCATCTTTCAATTGTTTTGCTGAATAGAAGTCAGCAAGAATAGCTTCTCCACTTTTCACATCCCCATAAATGCTTCCAAGTTTATCAATTATTTGTCTAGTTGAAGCATCAGGGCTAAGGGAGAGTAAAACTTTCCTTGTTCTTCCTGTTAGTGAATTTCTCACTGCTTGTCTCAGTATCTCGTCATGATACAAGCCAGACCTCATCATGCATTGTATTTCAAGTTTCCATTCTTCATATGTTTCTTCTGTTAACAGGGGAACAAAGGGCTTTTGTAAGACATACTTGGTACTTGACTTTTCTTCAACAACTGGCTCTTTAAAAGAACTCATCTTGTTCTGCTTCTGTCTTAGACTTTCTGTTAAGTTCTTTTCTCGCTCACGAAGTTTCTTCATTCGACTTTCCTTCAATCTAAATTCCTCGTGTCTTTCTCTTCTTGATAACTCATCATTCAACCTTTCTTCTTCCAATTCCATCCTTTTTATCTTGTCCTGGAGAGCTTTCTCTTCATCATCAAAAACTTCTTCATCTTTCCAAATTTTTGGTGCCATACTGCTCTTGTCAGTTCTCATCCCCTCCTGTGCATTTACTTTGCTTAAATCATCTCTTTCAGTATCAAAATCTCTGATCTTCGAATCTATCCAATCCATTTCTCTTTTTAAACGCCTATCAAACTCTTCTTGTGAGTTGTGGTGTAGCTCATCAATGGTAAAATACCCATTTCTTTCCTCTTCTATCCCTTCCGTATCAGGTGTCTTACTCCTTACAGCTGGAGTTGAAAAACTCCTTGGCTGGCCTCTTCTTCTTTCTAAGTGAATCGTCTCATCGGTTGACAATAATTTGTCAAGCTCTTTCCTTCTAAGTTCGATTTCCTCTCTTGCACGGTCTCTATTTATCCTACGGATATCTCTCTCAGATAAATATTCCGCCATTTTAGAACAGAATTGTTCGAAATCAAATGAACAGAACAAGATTAAACTCTTACCTTTGAGATAAAAGTAAGCAGGAACCAATCACAAACCAATCCAAAGCAAGAGACTAGTATCTTTTGTGTGTTTGAAAAAAAAAAACACTAGAAAGTATGGCAATAAAGGGACTTGAATGGTAGGTAATGAATGAAGAACGAACTAATTTATTAGAAAAAAATCGGACCCAACTGAATAAATTGGAAAAAAAAATCGGGCAAAAAAAAAAAACCACTGTAATTAAGTGTGGAAGAAAAAAAATATGAAAAAAAAAATTGATGAATCGAAGGCGGATCGAACTTAAGACGTCGGATTACTAGTCCAACACCTTATCCTCTAAGCCACAGTCCCACTAAATGAAGTGGAAGGTTGTTATTGGAAGTAGGAAAACAGCGCGCACTCGTGAAAATTTATCGATAAAGGTTTAGGTAGAACTATCGATGAGAACCCTTCGCAATTTCAATGTAAACCAATATCTTTCTGATTAATGGTTATGTGATTACAGAACCATTATTCCTGTATCTACCTGGTACCTTTCGAAAGTAAAACTTTCCAAAAATACTAACACTCGTTCATAAGGACGTAGTAACACGTAGATCTATCATATAGATCTACGAGCTCTCATATCTATGCTAGCTGAAGTCCGCTTTACAAAGGTATGCTCCTTTTTTCACACTATTTTAGTGATAATCTATAACGTTTGGATTTCACCATTCATTAATTGAATACAGACCTACAGGTAATTTTTACCAGATCACTTAACGGTGCACGTGATTTGTTTTTACATGTGAATGGTTAATTTATTAGTAGACAAATGTTGAGATAGACAGATAGAAGAAAAAAGAAAGAAGAGAATGACTGATGACTATCATGGGAAAAACAAATATAATACAGGAATATGCTTAAATGTTTTGAAATACTATTATATTTGACCCTTTTGACTGCTATGCTACACTTTTTCTGACAGTCTAGATCAAGATCAGACTGCATGGAACGTGCAGTCTGAATTGAACCTACACTTTCAGTTCTTTTGATCTCAGTCTCAATTTTAATGAATGCTATGTACCTCAATGCTCCAATTTCATGAGAACCACACACGGTCACACTCTTAACTTAGACTCTACACATATACACATGAACAAGACATATACATGTAACACAAATCCAGAAGTATTCGCACAGTCACCGCAATGTAATATTGGGTTGAATGATTGAGAGTAGTTCCTAAACCTTTGATCACCAATGTATCTAGAATAAGATGAGCATCTTGGAACTTACACGGGCTATAGAATAGTCCAAGCAGCTGCGTAGGCCTATAGTGTTAATGGTTAACCATTTAAGGTATAATGAAATGAAACAACTAAACCTTGTAATCGGTAGGATCCCGAAAAAAAAAACACGCTCCTATCACTTTCCAAACAACACAGTGTTGATTGATGTGTCTCTATGTACTTTACTGATCGTAGTTACAGTAGAAAAACGTTGGGCGCCATTGTCGTCGGTACTCAACCATCTGTGCCTTTCCCTACGTTGTGGGATTGCTTTACATTTGGCTGGGCGTATGTGGTGGGTTCGAACGATGACGACAGATATGAAAGATGATGATGAATGTTTAATGGTGATGATGTTGCAGACATTATACATGGACATTCACACACATGGACGTAGACGATACAAGAACAACATAATCTGAAAACAAAACATAACAATTATAAGCATTCTCTCCATTCTAACAAGAAGACGAGTTTGCATTAATTTACGCGGTCTTAGATCGCATCACGAAAATCCGTGTAAAGAGTTTAAATAACTTATTCTAGGCAAACCCATGTCACAATACAATATATAAACATACAACAACCATTTAGCAAAGGGGGGGACGTTACCTGAATATATATAATATATATTTCGAGATAATTTTTTTTTTTCTGTAATTCAAAACATGTCAGAGACAAAGAGAATGAAGTCGCAGTGTGTAGAAGAAGAGTATCCAGGCCAGGTTATTCAAACAAAGATTAGTAAGATGTTAGAATTACCCACCTTTGACCATAAGTGACAACTTACTAACTACGGTGCACATTAAGGGCCATAATAATTGGTAAAGAAATAAAACAAATTCGCTATCTTTTCAAAGAACATTTTATTTCAATCAATTTCTACCCTATGACATAAGCATAATTATCGATGGATGAGTGCAACACTATCCTTAGTGCCTATACTTTGTATAGGCACTTAGGATAGTGTTGCACTCTTCCATCGATATGAAGTGCAGTCTGATTTTGGATCCACACCGTCCGTATTTTAGTCAAGCCTAAACGATGAATTCTTTCTTAGTTTCAGTGGATAATAACGTTTTTTGGCCATCGAAATAGATAGGATTAGATCGAGATTATAAAGGCGCCGAAGTGTGAAGCAGCATTTCAGTTTTGGCAGGGCGGACAGTATCATATTGATACACACTGAGCGACAAGTAGAAAGTATGAGTCGCATATTTCTAACTTAATACTTAGAGTTACCACATATTTTAACTATTTCTTCATCTAAATTAAAGATAAACAAAACAAGACATTCCTCCATGACATTCTGTGAAAATTTGAAGTCGCTGCGGTTTTTCTTTCGTTGAAGCGATATTAGCTAGCGATATGACACGAGGGTCTATTGTAAGCATTTTACTTGCATTGCTTAGAATCGCTTCACCCGCAGTAATGGCTTAAATTCATTTTGATGCATACCCTGGCTTGTTCGTGTATTATCAGTCACTAAACCAATAATTAAAAGAAGTAATCACACAACACCAAAGTATGAAGTGTATTTAAATGAATTAATTTAAACTTGTGCTGGCGGAAATGCCAACAACAACAATAAAACGCAACTTCAGTTTGATAAACAGCCTCAGGATATCGAAATTTCTGCCAAGTACCCGGAACTGATTTAGCCTTGGGGTAGACCGCAAGACATTTGATTGGCACGCCGTTTTAGTCCTATAGGACTGTCATAAATCGGATGCGCCAATCCGGGATGTTGGTTAAACGTCATGAGGTTTTTACACTGGCCGACACTTATAATCAGAGAACGTCAGCACGTTTTCAATGGCTATAAGCACGAGGGCCCAAGTTGTTCCGGCTGGCTCTATGGCGACTTACGCTGTTCACAGAGGAATCAAGATCTACTCGCATCAGACATACGAGAATATGTCAATTGACGTTGCGTTGAGCCCTCTTCCGACGCTTGCATTGGGGAAATCGATAGATTACAGTTGGTTGGCTCTGTGATGATATGTAGTGGAATTTCACATTGTGTGAAAACACATCTTTTATGCATATCAAAATTATATATAATCCTCTTCATTTTAAGTCTTAATCAACTAAACTTTTAATACATACATACGCGTTAAATGACCAGAGCAGTCCATGCGCTCTAAAACAACATTAACAACATTCATTCACTCACTCATTTGCTAAATGAATGACTGACTCTCTCTTTCACTCACACACTTATTCACACCTTTATTCACGTACTCGCTCTTTCATTAGTGAAATTACTTATTTTAAACACATTTATTTTATATTGATTGAGAAACAAATTCTTACAACTAATCTCTCAATTTTGCTTCCTGGGAACTACACCAGTACTCGCGTCGAATGTGTGGGGCGATGAAAAATCACAAAGTTGACACCCGCTCCCAAGAATCGAACTTGTGACTTTATGGTTACGAAACCGACGCACTGCCTCACAACCACCACGTGAAAACACTTGTAACTGCTTTTTAAGTCAATCTTCGATACATTCGCTATCGGTATCAAGTATCCAGCTTCTATGACTCCATTTTCGAAAACCTACATTATTCCGAGAACACGCGTAGCATGGTTTTGTCGGAATTTTCCGAATTATTTTAAAACCAAAGTACTCGATTGGTCCCCATTCTGTCCAGATTCAAACCCATTCTAATATTAGTGGGATGAACTGAACAGCTATGAAAGTAAACGCGTCAAAGCTCCAAATAACTTTTCAAAATTAATATTATAGGGTTATATTTGTGCGCTTTGGTCGCAGGGTTACCAGGTCATTATATTTTCTGGTATAGGATCAAAGATTCGAAAAATATTCAAAGGAAAATTATATTACTGAAGTATCTTATCGTCGAAATTATTCTAGCATTTCAGTTTTTTTGCTTCGAAGTAAAACTTCCATATATTCCACAGAATTGTTTGTATATTGTAGGACGACGCCAGCACTTTAACCGTGTTTGTGGACGAAACTACAGTCAAGTACGCCCACTTTACATGCGGTTCACTGACTGCCCATCAAGGAAATGAAACCCTTGGTGTACAATACGGCAACTTTCCATGGGCAATGCTTGAAGACAGCGGAACCCCTAGCGAGTGGAGTGAGTCTTGTGGTCCAGGTCGAGGAATCTGCGGGTTGCGCACACGAATGCATCAAGTTATAGTAGAAGATGAAACTGGGTTAAACGACGTCGTTTTCTATTGTTGTTGAACTCTTACTACCTAAAGAACGACTCAGTTGCTTAGGGCGAAATTTCAGGCCAAGATCAAGCTATAAAGACCCTATAGTTTGATCGTGAAGCCGTTTTGTCCGTTTGTGAGACACTGACCAAAAATGTACTAAAACTGAAATGTTTTTGTTTCTTGTGTGTTAACTTTTTTGTTGTGCCCAAAGGTTAATCGTTTAATCTGTGCATACATGTTATTACTATAGGCACTTAATTCTAAGTGGAAAGCCTAAACAACAATGAGAAAGTAAAACTTGTCCAGACAGACTGCACAGAAATCAGGGAGGTAATAAACGAAGTGTAAGTGTAACTCTTCGGAACATCGGGTGATGTTTTACTGCAAAGAAATTCACTGCTTTCTTTCTTTATTATCCCCTGCCGAGCATTAAAGTTTCGGCGTTGTCAGTCCCTCTTTCCTGCCTTAGGTCCGTCCGGGAGAAGATCTCCAATACCATTGGACAACATTTCGTGAAATTTTATATGTGTGTACAATAAACTATTGCGGAGAGACACTTTTTTTTTTAATGCAAGTCGGAATTTCATTTTTGAAAATGTAGAACGGTGTTACCGCAAAACGAGCTTTAATTTTAGAGAAAGGCTGGTTTGCACTCTCGCAGTAGCTCGGTATCTTAAATTGTCTTACATAGATAGCAACAAGCAAAATGAAACTACGAAAACAGTATTCCTAATATTCCGTATTCACATCTAACAGCTTCTGGGTAAAACGTAAAAAAAAAAACAATTATGTTTTACAAGCAGTTGCCTACTGTTGCTCTTTCACCCACAATATCTCCGATACTTCCTCCTGTGCTTCCGATATTTATGATTGGTGTATTTTGTGTTTTCTTTTTAGGTCTTTAAAAAGCCAATATAATTTATACAAGGTGTTTCATAATATGTGTCCATATTTTATACATAAATAGTTCTACACATATTAGCTTACAATAAAACGAAAACTACAAAAATTCTGTTGACAAAATTTCTTGTATGATATATTTGCATAACAATTAATTTACAATAACTTGGTATTTGGCACTTTTTTGATAAGCCCAATTTACAACAACTGTTCCACATAACGTATTTATTCTTTGCATTGAAAAATGACGTCACGTTTTTTGTTCAGAGATAATTTTTGAAGGTAAGATGTTTTATCGGCCCTGGGAAACATATTTTCAAAAAGAAATAATCTTTATCATTAGGTGAATACTAATCGGGCTTCTTTCAATGCTGAGTGAAATGGGGAATTTGATTCTCGCAAATGACAAAGGTATTGCCAAGACTGTAAATAAGGGTGGTTATCTAAATGTTCAGTAGAAGAAATTAATTACTATACCCAGAAGTACAAGTAGTAACAACGAAGATCCATGTACTAATACATTGAGTCAGCAAGATGGAGCCACACAGCACATGACGCAACCATAATTAAATGACTTAGAAAAATATTGGGGCAAAAATTTGCTTTGAACATTCAGATTATCACAGGACGTGCAGTCTGATCTTTACGCTATCCGCAAAAGGTCAGCGAATCGCGGTCAGAGGCCTAAGAGTTAAAGTCGTAATAGTCCCCGTCCCTTTTACCTAAGCACATGCATCACAGAAGTCTTTACTCTTCAAAGACCCAACTAAAAAACTGTGGGTGGAGCTTGGCGTAAACCGGGATACATCTATATAGGTCAACCATTTAATGATCAAGTAGTCACGTATGTATAAGTTATTGGTCATATATTTCATTAGAATGAAATTAAATCGGAGGGAGGCGAAGCGTGCGCTTTGAGTCGTTGTGTGTCACTATTTTGTCTCTGAACTAGTTTCAGGGACAATGTTTGTGATCATGCTCCTTTAAGCGCTAGATTCAGCAATGAATGCATGCTTTGAGCTAAGAATTTATTTTCCCCGACACAGGCGATGTCGGGCTAACACAATTGTGTAAAACTAACACCTAAAACTGTGATCGGAGCTTCGCGTAAACTAGCATACAACTGTATATAGGTCAGCCTTTTAATGATGAAGTAGTCACGTATTGCAACATCTGGAGTATGTATGGAATTAAATCCAGCAGTTTTGAACGAAATCCGACTTTTTCATTGGTTTAGAAAGTAGGCCAAAGTGTAACGAGGGTTGTTTCGGTCGTTGGCGTCCGTGAAGTCGACGGGCTTCGCCATGCATTTTCGCACTCGTATATCGTGGCAACAATCGCAGTAACTGGAACGTTCGGGTTTTCTCCGATCTTATATATGTGTGTTGTGATGGGTTATCCGATATATTTACGAGTTATAAGCGGCTTTATTGTGGCTTTAAGAGTTGGTCATTTTAGAATCGAAATAATCTTCTTTCTATGGTGGTTTGTCGTTCAATCAACCACGATGCGAGTCATAAAGCGCAATGAATAACCCACTCGGGCACATGGATTATTTATTGTGCCTCTTAACTCACAATTATGGTTTACTGAACGATAAAGCACGAAAAAAAAAAAAACCATTAGATCTATCTCTTACAAAAAAAGATGTAACTCTAGGAATAAGGACAGATATATCAAAACCGTTGCACAAAGATCATCTATCTTATAAATGTTGTGTAGAAATGGAATGTAACTGTATAGGAGAAGTTTTTTTAATTAATATTTCATTAGTTTATGCCACACTCAGATTGATTTGTCTTTTGTTTGCGTACATTATGATTTGCTTAAGGACCCCCTTCAACCTCTTTCTTTTTGGTTCAATTTACAAAATATTTTTCTGCCGGTGAATTGAACTCTTGACAAATTGCACTGAAACGAATTTTCGGACTCAAAATAGTATCCAAACATTTGAATTGTATGAATTAAATTTATTTGAAAATTGAACTTCGAATTGTTTACATCTGGAAGCCAGTGAGCCTTTAAGTGCTGAAGCTAGACGTTTTCGCAAATATGTCTGGTCTATCACATCAACTCTTGTTTCGAATTGTTGGTCACAACAGATATTTTTTAATAAGTAAGATTGCCATTCTCTGCGATACCAAGCAAGACATCACATAATTATGGATCCATGATATTCATTTAGTACAGGGAAAACATTGTGGCAGAAGGTGAAGTTGCTCGTGACGAGCAAGTTCACCTTTTTGCCACAATGTATTCTACATGTACAATAACCGTCTAAATGACTTACACTGGTCATTTAACATGCAGAATATTTACATAGGCAAAAAAATTCGGCACATGATTCCTTTCCCCTTTTCTCCTTTTTCTCTCTACTTCTCTTTTATTGTAAAATGTAAAAAAAAAACAACAACAGCACTATCTTCTATACTTTCATTGTTTGTATGTGGTCGCTGATCTGTATCGTAATCGATATATTTATATATTTCTTGTTGATGACGAAAACTTGCATAGTTTAAGTCAATAAAATATTCTGTTCTGTTCCGATAAATCTAATATTTGTTACATATACAACACTGCGTAAGTATTCTATTTATTTAATGTCTGATACTTTTAATACTGATGAAAGGTGTGGAAAGTTAGTGCTTATTTGAAGCTAAATAGATCTGTTCATTGTTATCGGGTGTGTTCATGTGTAATAATGACGTATAATTGATGTTGATCTAACCTCATGAGAAGTGACGTTTCCCCACAGAAAATTCGTGAATTCATGTTCTATAAGTATACGTGGTATATCGTTAATCCATGGTATATCGTTTTTGTTCTGAAGATATCCCCACAGTGTAGGACCGGAAGTGTACAGTGTTTGATATTGTATGTCACTTGGGAGTCTGTACAGTGGCGAATTGTCACTTGATTATAGAAAATTGTGTTTACACGGTAAGTGAAGTTAACATTTTTTGCATTTATTTTTATATTTGATCGAATTCTTTCCATCCACTTGTACTTTTGATATATAGTAAACATACCAGGTACCTGATCGTGCAATGTGCAACCTCCTTATAGCAATAAGAATGTCTTGATCATCTTGATGTGAGAGAATTGAAATGATTTTCGACTACAAAAAATAGCAGAATTTTCGCTTTAGCGCACACGAGAGAGTTCTTTCTACGATAAAAAGGTCTGACGATGTGTCTGCTTTCTCTTTTCATCAACAAATTCCAAGTTGTGACCTTAAAAGCGATAGAAATGACGAAATTCTAACATGTCTACCAACAGAATTTTGTACTGTCACTTGGAAAGCAATATTTTTTATTTGTACTGTCACTTGACACGACTTTGTACTGTCACTTGAATCCGTTCTAAAACTTACTTTGTTCTTAAATAAGGAATTTGGACAGTATACAACAAAATCTTGTTTGCTTTGACCCCGTATATTTACCCTCATGATGGACACAGAGAAATGAAATCTACATATAAAGTGTTATTGCTTTTCTTTTGTGTCCTCTGGCTGAAAATAGATTATATTTCAATTGTGGCCTCATGCGTACTGGCCCAATTTATAGGATTTGTTTGTGGAAGAAAGAAAGCATGCAGAAGGGGAGAAATAGATCCTTACAAGCAATTTCACCTTCACCCGCAATGTTTGCACATGCTTCTGTCTCAGGGCCGTAAAAAAGATAGCTTATCTTGTATGGGTCAAAAAAACAGATCCTGAATAGTGATCCTGCAACTTTAGAGGGAAATGAATCCATGTCTTGGGTGTTTATTATACACAGTTGCGTTCGCGAGACGTCGCCTGTGTCGGGGAAAATAAATTCTTTATAAAATATCTCGTCGTCAAACAGCTCAAAGCATGCAACCATTCCTGAATCTAGCGCTTAAAAGAGCATGACCACAGACAATTGCCCTGAAACTAGTTCAAGGACAAAATAATAGTGACGTCGACGTATTACTGCTCGAATACACCCTCAAATCAAAGGGAAGTTGGGAACAGGGCCCGTATTCACCAACCATTCTTGAGAATATTCTTAGTCTTATTCTCCAAGGTTTTCTAAATGTGTAAGTAACACAACGTCTGATTGGCTAAACCGAATGGTATAGCCAATCGGAAGTTGTGTTACTTACAAATGTAGAAATTTCTGGAGAATAAGACAAAGAATGTTCTTAAGAATGGTTGGTGAATACGGGCCCTGAGCTTTCTGTCGTTCTTGTATGGCTCTTACTACCTATCCATATCTGTCAGTCAATTAGAAAGTAGGAAAAACTGTAAGTTAGGTAACGATCAGTATATTTCATTTGCATGAAATATATGATCAATAACTTATACATGCCAAGATTTACGTAAGGTGATATCGCGTGACGTGATCCTATCAATGTATTCAAACCAATATGTTCTGAAGGATTACATAATGCATTTTACTCCTTGTGCTTGTGGCTTTTGTGTCGGTTGTGGCATTGCATTGGATTTTTCATTCAATTTTTAGTTCACCTGAGCAAGAAGTGCTCATGGTGAGCTTTTGTGATCGTGCTGTGTCTGTCGTCCGTCATCTCTTGTCCATGCGTCAGCATTTACCTCGTTTGCACTCTATAGACCACAGTCTCAGGTAGGTTACTCATAAAACTTGGTTGGATTTTTGTCTTGATGACATCGCGGACAAGCTCGAAATTGTGGGCTAAATATTTAAAGAAGCTTGTGTGCACTTTATAGACCACTTTTATCAGTCGGATACGCTTGAAACTTGGTCAGGATATTTTTCTTGATAATATCTTGGAAAAGTTTGAAAATTGGTCATGTCACTTTATCAGTTACTCATAAACATTGGCAATATTGTCTGTCATGGTGACATCTTATACAAGTTTAAAATTTGGTCACTCCAAGTCAAAAAGTAGGTCATAGGACTAAATCACAGAAAATCCTTTTGTGCACTCTTTCTGGGGCCACAATTTCGGCCTGGAGCTGTTAAAGATATGTCAGAAAATCTATCTTGATGATAGTAAAAACAATCATGAAATTGGGTATCGAGGGGTCAAAAAGTAGCTCACAGGGCTAAATCTTAGAAAAACCTTGTTCGTAGTCTCGCGGGTAGGAAACTTCATGTTCACAGCAAATGGCTCCGATTAGAAAATATGTTGGTCTTCCGTTTCTGAAAATGTCGACTGAAAAACAAACAAATGGGTAAAGATGGGCCTGGATCGCTCACCTGAATTTCTGAGAGAACCATAGCCATTTTTTTCAAAATGTAATCAACCATTTCAGGGAAGAAGAATTTTTAAGAATTTCTTCATGTCTGTATAGTGTAAATAGGCCACAGCCATCAGAGCCATGTTTCTTGATGAATCGAAATTTCTAGAGCACTTTTTGAAAAGGGTCAGCCAGGAAAGATCTCTGTGATACTATTTCAAAATCTGATCTGCCGTTTCAGAGAAAAAGAATTTCTTCATGGGCCAAATAGTACAAGTAGCCCTAATTCACCAGAGGCATGTTTCTTAACAACTCCGCATTTTGCAAACAATTTTTGAAAAGGGTTACCAAATGAACATTTCTGTGAGATTATTTCAAAATCTGATTAGCCGTTTCAGAGTAGAATAATTTCAAAGAATTTCTTCATGGCCATATAGTGCAAGAAGCCCCCATTCACCAGAGCCATGTTTTTTGATGGATCAAAATTTCACAAACACGTTTTAAAAAGGGTCATCCAAGCAATATTTCTGTGAAATTATTTCAAAATCTGACCAGCGGTTTCAGAAAAGAAGAAATTTTAAGAATTTCTTCATTTTCCTATAGTTCAAGTAGCCCCCATTCACCAGAGCCGTGTTTCTCGACGGATCAAACTTCGCGAACAAATTTTGGAAAGGGTCGTCCAAGGAATACCTCTGTGAAATTATTTCAAATTCTGACTAGCAGTTTCAGAGAAGAAAATTTTTTAAGAATTCCTTCAATTCTATATGGTGCAAGTAGCCCCATTCACCAGAGCCACATTTTTGACGGATCAAAATTTTCGAACACTTTTTGAAAAGGGTCACCCAAGGAACATATCTGTGAAATGATTTCAAAATCTGACCAGCGGTTTCAGAGAAGATTTTAAAAAAATTTCCTAGAAAATCCAATTTGGTTGCCATGGCAACCAGGGTTTTTGATGGAAGCAAATTCTGTGAACAGTTTTTAAAGAGGACCTCCCAAGGCACATTCCAGCCAAGTTTGGTCCAAATCGACCAAGCGGTTTAGGAGGAGTTGATGCTTAAAGAATTGTTGACGACGCACGACCTACGACGCGCTGACGCAAGACGGACACCAGATGATCCTAAAAGCTGCCCTTGAGCACGTTGTGCTCAGGTGAGTTAACAAAAACAGGTGAGCTTGTCATTATTTGTAATTACGTATTTTTATGTCTTTGAAATTGAAAAAAGGAGAATGTCATACAATAATCTGGTCTTTCAACGTGTTGTCTACAGTATGTAAAGTTGTAACAAATGTACGATGTTGTCTGAATCATTTGTGGCGTGGGTCGACCGTAGCCGAAATAATACGTCACGGACCTATATTCAGTCTATTATTGCCATTTAAATGGCAAAAAACGAGAGTCTTGCTGTCCTAAGAGCATGAATTTATAAATGTCTTGAAATGTTATATTCACTGCTGGTAAAGAACTGAACAGAAATAACGCAAAAAATGATAGAAATAAAGAAGGACTCCGAATATGTAGACCGGCTCTGAATATGTAAGTCAGAAGTGTTTTACACACCATTAGGGTATTGAGACCAAAGGACTGACATAGTACAGATAACTGTCCCCAAAGGCGATGTTACTTTTTTCCTGGTCGCCTCTGGCACAGATTTTTTGCGCAATTTTGAACTCTCATAATTTTGCAAATAGAGCACAAAATTAGGATTCAAACATACAAGTTGCTTGTGTATTTATAACTCTTCGTTTGAAATACAAATATTTTCAATTTAAATGCTGAACATAAGAGCAAACCGATCATTTCATCTGTCACTCGAGTTGATTACATTCCCGAAAACACTTAAAATGGCTGCCACGCACGATAAATTTACCAGATTTACATGTCATAAACGACTTCTAAAAGCTTTTAAGATATGAAAGGTTTAATAATCTACCTTTAGTCATTTTATTTACTTATATTTAGGCCCGCCGGGTGGCTAAGTGGTGAGCGAGTCAGACTCATGACTTGGTGGTTGTGAGTTCGATACCCGGTTGAGGCGGACTTTCTTTCCGGCGTATTTTCGCCTCTCACCTCTGCTGAAGCATTTGAGAAAAGTAGTCGGTGGCTTTGGAAAGAAAGTTGTGTTAGTAATGGTATGAAAAAGCCAGGAAACACATGTGCGTCACCGACCGCCATGATATGACCTTAGCTGTTAAAGTGGCATTAAACTTCAATACAATCAACCAACTTATATTTAGTTGCATTTCGCTGCAATACAGATTAAACCGATGAAACAGAGAGGCAGTATAGAGCTTTACCTTGGCAAACAGAAAATTTTCGACGGACTTGAGAGGGTACGGTGCACAATAAATGTCCATATATGAAAAAAAAAATCACATTAGCGTCTCATTATTGAGCCTATTCAAACTTTTAGACACAGACAGGTGTAGCTGAATAAGACAGGACTTATATCCATCATCATTCAAGTTTTATCATAAAATAGGCAGCGTATATGAAATAGGCTGTCATCCATGCTATCTGGATAATTTTGGATGGTCTGAAAAAGTAGGTTGTGCTTATTATGAAATCTTTGCCGAGATAGTTCGATATGGTCTTGGAATTGCCTGAAGTTAAAGCTTAAACCAGTCAAATTCTATAGTCGTTAAAGATGTTCTCGCCGAGCCCCGGTAGCTCCGTGGTCTCGATCCCGGGCTCGGCCATTTTCTTTCCTAGGATTTATGATAGTCATTATGCCAGGATTCATTCCTCTCCCACTGCCGACAGGTGTTTCGATGATAATTATGTGAGAAAGCAGCCAATGGCTTTAAAAGAAAATTGTGCGAGTACTGGTTATAAATGAGACTCCAGGAAAGCATGGATAGCTACACTGGTCGCTGCGATATAACTGAAATAATGTTGAAAACGGTGTTGAACACCATACAATCAATCAGTTAGGTGTTCTCAAGCATAAACAAAGCTTAAAAAGTTTGTGATTGTATCAAAGCGCGCTTTTATGCAGCAGGGTATAAGACGGTAGTAGTCAGTTATAGAAGTTGAAACTTACTCCTGTTTCCTTGGTGCAGTAATCTTACTGGGATTTTCAGTGTCTAATAAAGTATTTGAGTATTATATCAAGTAAAACCAACATTTCAGGGAGCATCTGACAAATCAATCTACTTAAAAGTTGGTCAAACAATTCAGAGTCTCATATCACCTCAAATAAACAACTTTTTGTCGAATTTCCCTTTTCATTCTTCGTAATAAAAAGACATGCTCTTCAAGTGACTGTACAGAATAAAATATTGTAGATCTCAAGTGACTGTACCACAGCCTATCAAGTGACAGTACAAATTCACTATGTTGACATGCCATTTTAAACGAGCGATTAGGAGGATTGTAGTCGATTTTGTTTCCAATTCTTTACATGTTTTCAAACAAAAGTGAATAAAGAAACTGTCTATACATTTTCCGTTCAGCAAAAAAGCTTTTAAGAATGATTAATCAAACAAAATACCTCGTTGTTTTGAGGCAAAAATCATCTGTATTTTAGTCTGGTTACATGATCAAGGCATCCCCATATCTCAAGGAAAGCTTTTCAGAGCACATGAGTGTTCCTGATATGGTCTATGATTAACAAACAAACAACTGTATACGAAGGTTTTATAATAGCCATCAAAATAAATGAAAAATCACCAGCTTGACTTACCGTGTGACAGCAATTTTCAACGACCAAGTGACATTTCACCACTGTACAGACTCCCAAGTGACATACAATCTCAAACACTGTACACTTCCGGTCCTACACCGTGATCCCTGGTCCTGTAAATCAAAGATAAATATCGCATAGGTGTTAATGCATAGATATTTGGATTGTTGAAAGACATAGAGGTTATTTCTGGGGCTGCTCAGGCCGACTTGGATCGATAATTTTTTGCGGATGCATTAAGCAACCTCTTCACAGAGAACAACTCCTATATTATGCCAAATCATTGACTCTGATTTGCATATAAAGGCTCAGTAAAAGTGACTGTTTGGTCTTCACCAATCTACGGTTTTATCACATTCGTCAACAAACCTATCCCCATAGTATAGAAGTGTCTGCAACGTCACTTCGAACAACGCCGTTACAAATCACTGGTTGATTTTTTTTTTAAATAAACAAAGTAGAGAGAGTGTTCCATGGTGACATAAGACTTTGGAATTCCCTTAACCCGTTACCAAACAATCCCTGGTTTTCACGGCCTTGAGATAGAAGCCTTTTGAAAACATTGTGTGAAAAGGAGAAAATGCTGCTAACCAGCATTTTCTCCTTTTCCCACAATGTTTTCCACAATGCTGGAAACAATTTTCAATTTTTGGTTTACATATATTTTGTCGTCTGCAAGTGCCGTCAATTTGGACTGGTCCAAAATTTTGTCGTTTGGGAAAGGGTTAAATTACCAAACAACAAAATTTTAGGTTTGTTCAAATCGGAAAGGTTTGCAGACGACAAAATAAAAGTGACTGCACAAAAAAATAACCTGAGAGAAGGAGCGTGACGTTTTCAAAAAAGTGATTTTTCAATTTTACATGTTAAGTGAATGAATTTTTAATAAATCCATTTCAGTAGAACAAGTCCAAAAATTCTTTTCAAACTTGGACTGGAGTATACTTTTACACTGGTCAATCATTCTCAAAAACATCGAACTATATGAAGTGCCTCTTTCCTGGACAGCGGATGCCAAAAAAAGGCTTCAGAGAATTTCGGCTTAAAAGTGATCGTTTAGAAGTTTTGTTCAGTGTATATGGTCAAGATACTTTTACTCTTAAGTTACACATTTTGATATTGAAGGCGGTTATTTTGCTTTCGCGGCAGAACTCTTTCGAAAACATTTGGCATGAGGAGACCTCACTGACGACTATAAATTTTTCTTTTTGTCATAGTGACTTGGTCATTTATCTTAATTCTCATTTTAACAAAAACAACAACAACACATACACACACACACCCACACAAAGAAAATCCTCAAAAATGTCTTAAACTTTTACATTCTAAGATGATGTCAGTGAACAGGTGTTTTAATCTAGCAATAACCACAACTAATCTGATGCACTCTGACAAACAGTAAATTAACATGAAGAATTTCAACTTTAGAAATGAGAAAAAAATCAGCTGTTCATCACATGAATGATTCAGTTTGGGGAAAATATGATAGAAAACTTATTTCAGCTAAATATTCAACAAAATTATCACAGCATAACCATTACCATCAAAATCAGAGATCATGTATGAAAACTGAATTTTCCATCGGAGATACTTGAATATGACATACCAGCCATGTATGGTACGGGGAATGAATAAAGGGAAATAACTTGTAACACACTCTTTGGAAGAAAAAAGAATTTGAGTTTCTTAAACATTATGTAAGTTTTATCGAAGCCAAACTCAGAGCAACCGTGTTCTTTGCCGGATCAAATATATATTAAGAAACCTGTGAAGATCAACCAAAGGATCATTTTGACCAATATTTAGTCTGATAAGGTAACAATGAAATGAAATAAAGCTTGAATTTACTATATTTGAACAATAATTTAAGAAATACGTACCTTCATTCAAAGATACTCTCTCGTAATTTTTAAACATGAATTTATGACTTTGGTAAATTGTTGAATTTTCTTTTGCCTAAAGAAGTGATACACTTTTAGTCGTACTCTAAAAAATAGCATGATGTAATAATTTCGGGGGAGAGGAGGGGCGGAGGACTTCTTCAGCAATTGAATAGGCTACTGTTGCCTTTATTTTTAGGTTTCTCGTCCATCATTTTGACCCCCCTCCCCCACCCCCTTCCCCCAGTCTTCATGTCGATGTTCACAAAATATTCAAACGTGACGGTAAATCAATAAAATACCAAGAAATATTTTCAGACCTTTTTACAGATACAATTTCAACGACAGTGAGAAGAATATATTCCTCCTTGTCATACGAGGACAGAGGATCACTTTTAAGTAAGTCTACTGGCCTAAGAAATTAAAATACACGCAATGCCTATAGACTTTTTCCATTCACGATCTTATAACATTTTCCAAACCTTTTAAATACTCAGGAAATACTCTTTCGAACATCATCAGGCGACAACTTTTTGCACTGAAAATAAAGTTGTGTTATCGATTTTAGAGTCACTGGATATGTAAGGCTTGATAACAAAGTAACGTAGAATGGTCCAGGTTCAGGTGATTTAATTTTTGCAAATTGTTTTCAATTTTATTATAGATTCATATTTCTGTAGTTTTATATGATACGGAAAACAAATTGAGAGCAAGAGCAATTGCTTGTAATTTTCTATAGCTCGTTTTTCCACAGTGCCTCTAAACCTGTCTTTCTATAACTTCGTTGAATATCTCTTTCATTACCAAATTTTAAATTAGGGTAAAGAAACGACCATACAATTACAATACTAAATAAAATCAAATTAAAAATCAAGCCAATAGGAAAAGTCCCAAATCTATAAGTTGATTTTGAGATCAGGCTGCAGATTCTGTGCATTCCAACTCTCATCTGTACTGTCCAAAAAAGGATATATAGAGTCGGTTTCAGCAGTCAAAGTTTATATTAATGATGCCACTGTCTCAAATTGCGAACACACTTTCTTTTGTCTCTTTCTAAGGTTTCTTCCGTGTTGAGTGCCATATAGGCTAGACATATTATACAAATTCGTTTGTAATTGGAAGCGATGTCTGACAGATTCTGCCCGCTTTCTACGGGTTGATTTCGTATTATAATCATATGTTTTTGTCATTGGAAGCGAGTCTTCGCATTTCTATGGGTTATTTCAATGAGGTAAAAGCTCATCACTTTTGACCCCTAGCTGACGAAATTCTTGTTTTAGACTGGGGTTCAACACTCTTTTAACATCATTTCTTTATAGAGCGACTGCTATGCTTTCCTAGAATATCTGTTAACTGCTGTATCACATAACATTGTTTCAAAACCAATATCGTCTAAACATTGTTTAGCGGCGAGGGAGGAGAGCATCATGTCGCAATGACTATCATTAATTCTTTGAATGACCTTTGCAAAACTGGCAGTAGAACCAGTAGGCACTGCCACATCCACACTTTTCAAGAACTGCACGTTACTGGCTACAAGACTTGGTTCAGCGTTAAATGAGCACCTACCTTTTACGAAATCCGAGTTTACTAGGATTAGCCTGCAGATCCATGAAAACCGACCCAAGGCTGTCAACCCTATAATAATTGGCGAGCAACACGTGAAAAGGGCCATTCGGACATCTGCGTAAAGTGTCGTCCCGGATCAGCCTGAACAGTCCGTGCAGGCTGATCCGAGACGAGACTTTCTGACACTGTGTGATTTTCTTCTTCATGAGAGTCTACTGTGGTACAAAATCTAATGTTGATATAAAGTGCTGTCTCAGATTAGCCTGCGCGGACTGCGCAGGCTAATCTGACGCGGCATTTTACGCAAATGTCCGAATATCCCTTTTCGCGTGTTGCTCGCCATATGAGCCATGCTCTGTGGAAATGGGGTTTAATGCATCTGTGAAAAGTATAGAACAATATCAGCCTGCTCAGGTCGCGCAGGCCGACATGGGTCGAAAATTTTTACTATTTGTAAATATTTTGCATTTCAATGGAGCATTCTATCCCGAATTCCAGTCGATTGTCAGAATAAATGAATTTTACGTGAATCCTTTGTTGTATTTGAATTTTACGTTGTTTTCAACAGAATACCAGATATATTATTACGCCCAGTGCAACTGTCAGTTCATTGTGTCCTTATCAGTACAATTTTCACGCAATTTTCCCACAGAAACATAGTCGAAATAATGTTCAGCATTAAGAGAGGCGTCGATCCTTTCGCAACAATTTTGATAATTTACCACACATTCCCGTTTTTCTCAGTTTTTCCGAGCCATTCTATCATGTGAATCACATTGAATTCGTCTCCTGCAGGTGATTTCAACTTTGAGGAAGGAGATTTTGATTTTAGAAAAGTGATAAAAACATGAAAATTTTTGAAAAGTTCAATGGAAAGCATAGTAGACAACAACTCAAAGTTCTAATACTTTTACTAACCAACATTCGTTAAAACAAAGGATTGTTTGGCAACTGGATAACATAGTTGTTTTACAAGTTTTACATAATATTCAAGAGATGTACGTGAAGTGGTTAAGTTCATGCTTAATTTACAAAACTTACACAGTTACAAGACAATCGGCCTTCTGACATAGTTTAGCCTATTCCTTTACGGAAATAGAAATTTACAATAAAGATCAATCGAGTTTCATTAGTAAACTGTACAAGATGGAAATCGTGTCGTCGTCTCTACACAAGATTTTTCTTATTCAGAAACGGATCTCGGCGTAATGCAGAGAAATGGCCCCCATTACAAAATGACCCGTGGGTCATTTCTCTACGTAGAGGAATGGCGCATGGGTCGTGACGGTTAAACACATTGGTTTTAAAGACCCACATGGAGAAGGCTTTTTGAAAACATTGAAGTAAAATGAAATACTAGTAACTAAAATTATTTCTTTGTCCAACAGTGTTATCCATCCTTTCATAGATAAATCAGCTGAGTAATATTTGACAGTAAATGCTTACAAAATGGTCGAGTTAAATGTTTAAGTTATATGACAAAGGTGGAGACATAGAGACACGGACATAGGAGGGGTGTTCATACCCTGATGAAATTTTTTCCATTTATATGTAAACGTTGCGTCTCAGACTGATAGCCTGTAAGAGGCTAATTGAATGACTAATTATTGATTTGATCCTCGGTGAAAAGTTGAGTTGGGAATCAACAACTGGACAGAAAACACCCGCTAGAACAGGCTGATATTAGAATACACGCATCTCGAGTTATCGTTTTCCTCTGATATAAAAAGATTCAGTGGAAAACGATGCAGCAACTTTGAGGAAAAGGGTTACGCCAGACAGACGAATGTTGTGACGTCTATTCGCTTGAAGAGGATAGACGCTGTACTACTAGAAAAAAATTCAGAGGAGGTAGCGTGAGCTTTTGACTTGTGTGGAAAGCATTGAATGCATCATACCCAAATACTAAAGCACATGTGCAATTGTCCTTTTTTATTAAATCCAAGCTTCATGAGACTCAAAAGACAACGACACAAGGCGCAAGTCTAACAATAGAGAGAACTGGTCAAATATGGATTTGACAAATTGGGAGAAAGACATTAAACATGAGTGCTATTCGAAGGCGTATACTTACGGAAAATAGTACTAAACGTCTCAATTGATACGCTCTACAGCATGAAAGTCTGCGGACCATTATCTTTCACTAGATGGCATTCTTCAAATACACACATATCCGATTTGGAAATTCTAGGTACGTAACCGGGTTACTTTTCAAAAGGACAACGTTGGAAAAGTTCAGGCTTATACCGAAGCTATAGCACAAGCCTGCAGTTAGGGGGGGGGGGCTGTTTTAATAAATGGCTCGTGCATAGGTTACATGGTAGCTGAATATATCTTAATAAATCACATCAGGTAGCGTTTTATTGAGAAAACCATTATTATATCCTAAAATTAAAATTAATGGTTGTCGTTTTGATACAGTTCGGTTTTATATCCAGAATGCCCAAATCAGATAGATGCGTTTTTGTAGAATGCCTTCTTGTGAAAGATAATGGGAGGGGGTACGCCACAGGGAATAATCGACATTGACGTTAACTAGATGAAATTACTTTCAATTTTTTACCGAAAATATCCCAGATATAACCCCTATGTCTTTCAACAATCCGAATATCTATGAATTGAAACCTACTGTATATCTTTGATATACAGTACCAGGGATATCTTTAGTACAAAAGCGATATACCATGGATAAACGATATTTCACGTATACTTACAGAACATGAATTCACGAATTTTCTATGGGTAAACGTCACTTATTATGATTTTAGATCAACACCGAAAATACGTCATTATTACACATCAACATACCCGAGAACACTAATAGATCTGTTTAGCTTCAAAAAGCACTTACTTTCCGCACCTTTTCACAAACATTAAAAGTTCCAGACGTTAAGATAAATAGAATGCGTACACAGTGGTGTCGTGTATATATACCAAATATTAGATTTATCAGAACAGGACATAATATTTTATCGACTTAATCTATATAAGTTTTTCGTCATCAACAAGAAATATATAAATAAATCGATAACGGTATAGGTCAGCGACACACATACAAACAATAAAAGCGTAGGAGATAATGCATTTTTTTCTTTTCTTTTTTTTTTTACATTTTACAATAAAAGCGAAGTAGAGAAAGAAGTAAAGAAGAGAAAAGGGGAAAGGAATCATGGAATACTTTATCAATTCTTTATTTCCTCCATAATTGAAGATTACAGATTTTTCAAAAATATCTAACTCGGTTTGCAATTGTCTTGCCTTGGGCTTCGTCAGTTATCAATTGTCCAAACCTACTTCGATAATTCTGAAATAAGACTACACTATGTACGTACGAGTATTTTCGATATATCAAATAGGTATACATGTAATTTCTAAGATTAAATACAAATAGATAATGGGATATCAATGTGTCAGAATTTGGAGAACAGCAATAATGCCTATTTTTGCATATTGAAAAGGAGATGATGCTGCTAACAGCTGTGTGTCTAAAGTTACACGCAGTGCTATCGTTTACCGCTTAAAAGTATAGACTCTGAGTTTGTACAAGGAAAGTATTATCCCCTTTGAAATCCAACTGCCACGAGGGGAGCAACGATAGCAATTATTGTATGTTGCTATGATAAATGGACTCGCAAAAAGGTCCACAAACAGGGCTATCGAATAAACATCTCTACATTTTTGGCGAATCTCAAACTATTCGAACACTGTATTAAGAAATAAGTAAAAGCCGGCTTTTACAGCTGTGCCGAAAAGAAAACCAAACAAAAAATTAAAATCAAAAGAAACATTTTTTATTCGTCCCTCCCCCCTATTTGCAGTAAAATTCCATAGATGTGCAATTCTACTGGATGTGATACAATAAGTTTGCGGCGTTAAAAATCTCGAATCTGTTCCCTTTAGGTTGCTTGTGTTTTCTGCAAGGAAGTTCTTCCTTTAGATCGATGGGATACAGAGCCTCTTAATTCACATGCCTTTTAGCAATTTACAAAATTCTCTCTCGTTTTTTTGGGGGGTGTTAGAATATTTTGTAACCAAAAAATGCCTGTTCGTGGTTACAAAATATCATTTGATATTTACGAAATGATTTTACATACATGGATTTAACAAAAAAAGTCCAATATGACGGACAGAAGTTTAAATGGCATAGTCTACGCCCTGTAGTCAGACATCTTTGAAAAAAAGAAAAACGCACTGAGATGCTTAAATAATTTTAATTTCCGTTTTACGAAAGAGGTATCTGTACAGTACAAAAAAGCGTTTCAAGAATTTTTCATTTTCTCAAATAACCTTTGCTTGAGGTTATATCTGCTGAAGAAATAGAAAAAAAAAAAACCCCGAGATTCCAACTGTGAAATCCGGTTTTTATTTAACGCAACCATTCTATTTAGGTGCTGTAATGTCATTTCTCAAGAAGAAATGTCATTTCTCAAGATGAAATTATGTTCAAGTTTCATTCTTTTTATTCTGCTCTGTGAGTGACATTGAACGTTGCAAGAAATGCGAAATACGATGAACTCATTACCAAAAAACAAAATCTTAGAATTGTTTAATTAAAATCATTTACCGCTTCAAACCATAGGCGTAGCCAGGATTAAAGTATTCGTGCGCAAATTGAAATTTGTTCACAGAATGTCTATGGAAATTCAATCGAGACTATACATAAGCTATCATTTTTGTCATTTCTATTTACCAGACACAAAATCTAAGACACGTACACTTAAAGTGATCCAATTTGGAGGCGTTATATTTAAAATTGCTTGATTGTTTGATGTTTCTATGAAATCTCGGAAAAAGAGAAAGTATTGTTTATCAATATCTCCCTTTTCAACAATATTTTCAGAATCCCTTATTCTCAGGTTGTCAGACTCGAGAGGAGTAAATAATCTTTTTTTTTTCAAACTTTTAGCTACAAACGTTAATGAAAGTGTGACAATATAAAATATGAATTTTCTAAAAATCACTTTGACTTTGAGACGCCTTTGAATCCTTACTTGCAGCCTTTCCCATATATTCTGAAAGGAGAGAAAGAAAAGTAGGCAAGTTATTTTTCTAACTATAAAATAAGAGAGCTTTATATTTTATATCTAGGGGATATCTAAATTTCTGGAAAAGACAATTCCACGATTAATTTAAAACGGTCCGTTTAGGGGGAAAAAACCTTTGAAATTGCAGTAAACCAAATTAAAAGACGCACAATAGTCACACATTACGACATTAAACCCACAGACAGCCAAATAGAATTTAATTCGTTATTTTAGGAATTGTTCAAAAACAAAAAGCCTGTGTCCTACAATGTAAATTAAGACAAGGGTGAACTTTATGTCTCGAAGATCGCAATTTGCATGTTTATTATATATTTTCATTTATTATTTCGTGGATTTCTCTTCGTTTAGGTTGATGTATACATGTAGGGTAAAAGTCGCATGATACCGCGATATTCATTTTTCGAAGTGCTCGTATAATATACGTTGACTATTGTCTTGTGGGTATCTATGAAATGCGATTCCTTTGTTCGTCAGGAGAAAATAAAAAAGGAATGAAATGAATAACTTTTTACGGATTAAATAAACGTACTCTACACAAAAAGACACAGGATGAAAACACATGCATCGTTTATTCTAAATACTGGTATACTAGTGTAATTTCCACCTCTCGTTGTGTTGCGGACATAAAATGTATACCGACACAAATCTAAGACATTTGCAATTTAAATTTTACAGCTTATCTTGTATCATCTACAATACTCTTGGTGTGTGCAGGGATGTTTAAGGGGATGAGGGAGGGGGTGTTTGAGAATTATTCCGGCTTAAATATACTCTGAAAGTAGCGTTGGTTATAATTATTACAAGTCAATATTATTAGGGATATTGTTACCAACTGAACGGGCCATGCAAATTTAGAGCTTTGAATGTTATCTTCTAAGAAGAAAATATTTAATTGTCATTTTATCCCCAAAATTACTTGAAATATACGCTGATCAACTCGAGAATTATTCGGGTCGCTTTCAGCCAATATAAAAATGACAGAGATTGCAAATTATATGTTCTATGTATGACAAAACCGCCTGGGAGGACATTATCCACTTCAAAAGATTTGAGGTCTGGTTCAAGTGAGGTTTCTGTCATTCGCAGTAAATTATTTGATTCCTCAAGGAAAATTAGGTCTCAAAATAATTAGAAAAAGGAAAGCATTACTTATTTCTTGGTCTTACGACATTTCGACAGAACTATGGTGTTTCGTGTAACATAAATGTCCTTTCATTTTGGGGAAAATATATAGAGGAATGATATGAAAGCAACAGAGACTAAAGAACGAAATAAAAAAAAGTCTTTTGCAAACATTGATAAAAAATCTTTGTCTTTATTTCTGAAAGTATATCTCAACAGATGATGTCATTTTCAACAATCGCTCATGATAAATTATATGGTCTGATCAAATAATATATATACAGACCAAGATATATTGAGTAAAGCTGCAGCAGTGTATATACAGTTACTCTTTTGATAATCCACAAGTTGGTCCTGTGTAGCTCATTAGTTAAGTGTAGGGCTCCTTATTTGGAGGCCCCGGGTTCGAGACTCCTGGAAACCTTGGATCGTTCATAGTAGTTCTTGTTTGAGTACTTGTATAAGAGATATGTGAGAGAAATTGGAAAATTTGTCATGTCGGGTCAAAAACAAGTTTGGTTAGTAAAACCTTTGAAAAACTATGTGTACGCTCAAAGAGGCTATGTCTTCAGTTAAATACCTATGAAACCTGATCAAGGATTGTGTCTTGATGACGCCTTAAATGTATTTAAAAAAGGATCACATCCGGTCGATAAACTTAGTCACAACGTCAAATCGAAGGAAAAAAGTTGTTGTGTACACTCTATTGGTCACATTTTTCTACCAGTACTTATGAAAGTTGGTCAGAATGTTTGTTTGGTAACATCAGGCGAGTGTTTGAACAATATAAAATAAAAAAGTCTAAGAGAATAGGGTAAAAAATAGGTCACCAGATCGAATCTTTTAGGTTCTACTAAATTTAACGCGTTTAGAGACGCTAAACCTGGAACTCGTGTATTGCAGTTCTGTGATGAGTCACAGCAATTTCTTCTGTTGACATCATTGTGTTCTTATGTTATTTGCTACAAACTCATAGAACTAAAGTATAATCTGGTAAAGGAGGAAGACTTAATATCCCTTTTTTCTGCTAGTCTTTACCTAGTGACATAACTTTGGTCTGGACCAAATTAAAAGCGTCTGTATCAGAAAAGTATCTTTAGCCAGATATAGCTCTGATTGTAGTAGTAGTAATCTCTGACTTTTATATCGGCTTGAAGCGACCCAAATAATTCTGGAGTTAACTGGCATATAATTCAAATAGTTTGGGGGATGAAATGACAATAAAATACTATTTTTTACAAGATAACACGCAGACCTCTAACTTAATTCCCATAACCCAATCAGCTGGTAACAATTAACCAAACGCCGGCTCCGCCCACTCAAAAACCAAATCAGCGGTCAGCATTTTTCCATCAGAGCGGAAGCCGTCTCGCCATTATCAAAACCTAGACATTCTGCATTGGAAGTATATATGATTAATCCTTAGATCCACGATCTCAAACATACCAGGTAAAAGTATTGAAGCAAATGAAAACTTGAAAAAAAAAAACAAAGAATATCGTTTGTAAACATGTTTTATATTGTCATAAATTTTCCAGATTGACAATCTTATTTATATAATTACCCATTTTTTTTTTCACTAAAAGAAACGGATCTACGCTCGTAGATATTTTTTTAGACTACTGATTGGATTTCATCTAGTTTACTTATTTTTTTCCTTTATCTTATTTTTTATTTGAGTAGAATCTATATGCTTTTTAATTCACCTTCTTTCCAAATCTAGTTAATTCACTATGTAGATTGCTCTTTATATCTGTTAGGTGGACCCAGATAATCCTTCAAAGAAATGTTAATTGAAAAAAAAAAACCCATCAATACACGTAATTGATTTTCTCAAAAATAATGTTCCTATTCCTATAGTCGTTCTTGGAGAGTAAAAACTAATCAGCCCCCCACCCCCCAATGCTTTTGAAATCAAATGCCATGTAAGCACATTTTAAATTGAAGACAATCTACATCTTCCTGCATTTGTAAAACATTAAAAACATTGTACGCATTGGTCTCTCTATTTTAACCTTTCTATCAACATGAACTTGAAGCCCGTGTAAGACGGTTTGCCACCCTGACTAACACCATCTCTCCCCCTCTGTTTATTTAATATCCTTTTAACTGTTAATTATTTATCGAAAATGAAAGGAAAACCAATCAAGCGGTCTTACTTTTAGGGCAAGATCTGTTGCCTATGTTGCCAACTTTTATACGCAAAAAGTGGAGCAATGGCTTATGCGGTATTTCTTTGATAACGGTATGCCACGCCACAGGCGTCCGGTACTGTCCTACTTGTAAATTTACAAGAATGTGTCATATACATAGTCTGACTCTCGTGACCGTCTTTGATTATAAGTGATTGGAATTTGGATTATACATGTTCAATGTGTAACTCAATTTTATATCTTTATCTATTACTCTTACGGAATAGTATATATATAGAGGCGAATGCATAGAAGTATGCTCATTTTTTTAATTAGGTTTATTCTGGGATTTTTCTCTCGAACTGGGAGAAAAAAATAATTACCTGTTTTTTTTCCCTTTTTTTGTTAATAGATCTTCCAATGTCAAGTCAAATATCGGTAAATCATTTTACACTCTATGTATAAATCGCTTGGTAATTTTAAAACTTGCGATTCTGGTTAAATTGACGAGGAACATATTGCGGACTAAATAATGAGAAATTCTGTGTGAGGGATGTTTTGAAATTAAAAATTTTGTCCTTGTAACAGAAAAATTGTATTAACAAGTTTTAAGGATTTTAGGACATGTTAAGCGAGTACGAGTTTAATGTAAATACATTATCAAAGTAAGAATTATAAAACTGAGTTTTTCAATTGACTTCTAGATAAACCCGCCTCTATTTCAATTTTCGCATTCCATAACTTCGATAAACCTAATACAAAAAAAGTAAATGCCTTTCCCTAAACTGATCTCATGCTCATGTTATCTAGAATAATAGTTTTATGGTAGAAAAATCTTCCGGTAAGTGTCATATATCTCAAGCTAAGCCTAGGTGTCTAGGTTGTTTGTCCCGCATTCCTTATTCGCGTACCACGTGACATCAGTGGGAGGAGCGATCTATCGTCTGGCGTTTGGTTAATTTCATTTCCAGAAAAATATTGACTTGCAACAAATGTATTGTAAGTATTGTTACTTTCAGAGTATATTTAAACCAGAATTTTTCTCAACCTCCATTTCACACCCCTGCACAAACAAAAGAGTATAGCAGATAATAGAAGATAGGCATGCACATTCTAAAATGCAAATCTCCTAGATTTGTGTATATATTTTATGTCTGCAATATACTGAGAGGTGGAAACTACTCTAGTATTCCAGTATTTAGAATAAATTATACATGTGTTTTCATCTTTTAATGTCTTTCCGTGTACGAGTATGTTTGTTTAATCCGTAAAAAGTTATTTATTCCACTACTTTTTATTTTCTCCTGACGAACAAAGAAGTTAAATCTTATACATGTCCACAAGACAATAGTCAACGAGTATCATAAAAGCACTCCGAAAAATGATTACCATGGTATCGTGTGACTTTTACAGTACATGTACAATCAGCTTCATCCTGAAATTTTATTTACTGCAATTTCAAATGATTTTTTTTTCGAAACAGTCCGTTTTTAATTATTGTGTTTTTTTCTTTCGGAGACATTTAAATGTTCCCTAGATATCAAAAATAACGTTATTCTTTCATAGTAAAAAAAGTAACGACTGACTTGCCTACCTTTTTCTTTCTGTTCTTACAGAAAATATGTGAAGGGCTGCAAGTAAGGGTTCATATGCGTTTCAGTCTAATTTTTATAATATTCACATTTTGATTTTTCACTTTAACTTTGATGAACGTTCGTAGCTAAGAGTTTGAAAAACCGGCAGAGGGGGAGTCTTCCTTAACGCTTCACTCGAAAATTTCGAGTCTGACGACCTGAGAATGAGCGATTTTGAAAATATTGTTTGAAAGAGAGGAATGTTGATAAACAGGTTTTATTTTCTCCTTTTCCAACATTTGAAAGAAATATTTATTCATTATAGTAATATTAAATTTTTTGCATGCAAATGACCTCGGATCAAACGTACATGTCTTAGATTTTGTGTCTGGTAAAGAGAAATGATAAATACTATAGCTTCAATGTATAGTCTCGATTGTATTTCTAGACGCATTCCGCGAACAAGTTTTCAAGCTATATCGGGTGGCAAAAAAAAAAAAACCAAGCAATTTCGTTGAAATGATATCCCCCGCCGAAAAAGACCTTTTTGGATACAAACGTATATGAGGTATTATGTTTTGCATGTACATGTGGCCTTTTTTGTTATTGGTCCATGATAAAACTATACATTAAGCTCCCTTGTTCCATGGCACAGGATTTCATTACATAAAAAAATATAAAAGAGTTCCATAACAGGATTATACATGAAGTACCCTTTTTGCAGAACTTGGTATTTCATAAAATGAAAACAAATAAAGGAAATATACATTAAACCCCCTTTTCCATGACATGTCATATATAATGACATGTCATAGAAAAAGGGGGTTTATGTTTATTTCCCTTATTTGTTTTCATTTCAGGATTTCATGTATGTGGTTAAAAGAAAATGTATCAATGGACTATCCAATGGAAAACATGCATGAAGTTTCATCAATTTTTGTCAAGAACTTTAGAAGATAGCCCTCTCACAATATAATCCGCCACACTGCTGCCATTTCAAGCAGGTAGCTAGAGACTTACGTGTTGGAATTTGTAGCAACTGCCTGGGTAGCTGAATGGATATATGGTATTACTTCTGATAAAAGGTTTACGAACAAACTGACGCATGGAGAGACGAATGCACAATTGACTCGTTGGTCACTGGCTTCGATCAACCAATAAAAATATGAAGTTCTATGAAAATATGTGCAAAAGTTAGAGATACACTGATAAAAAATTAAATTTGACATGAAGTCCCCTTTTTCCATGATACAGTGATAAATTGCAAAACTCTGACATGTGCTAGGTCGCATGATCTGTGAAAATCTCGTCCAAATCTGTTGAGATATGTCCAGTAATTAAAGAGATACAGGTGAAAAATGAAATTATAACATGAAGCCCCCTTATTCCATGATGCAGCTACAAATCCCAAAACATTGACAATATGCCGTAGGTCACATGATCATGTTAAAATTCCATCTAAATCTGCCAAGAAATATCGGAGGCGTTGTGTTTGGTCAAATGATAATGTAAAAATTCCATTCAAATCTGCCAAAAAATGTGGGAGCAGTTGCCTTCACAAGAAAGAATGAAATAAAACATGAAGCCCCCGTTTTTCATGGCGCAGCTACAAATTGCAAAACCTTGAGAATATTCGATAGGTCAGATGATAAGATACATTCCGTGAAAATTCTATTCAATTCTGTCAAGAAATGTGGAAGGAGTTGCCTTCACAAGAAATGAAATGAAATAAAACAAAGCCCCCTTTTTTCATGACGCAGCTACAAATCGTAAAACCTTGAGAATATGCGATAGGTCAAATGATGAGAAACATCATTTCAATTCTGTCAAGAAATATGGGTTGAGTTGCATTCACAAGAAATAAAATGAAATAAAACATGAATCCCCCTTTTTTCATGACGCAGCTACAAATCGCAAAATGTTGACAATATGCAATATGTCACATGACAAGAAATATTCTGACAAAATTCTCTTCAATTCCGTCAAGAGATGTGGAAGGAGTTGCCTTCACAAGAAATGGAATGAAATATAACATGAAACCCCCTCTTTCCATGACACCTTATTACAAAAACAAGGGCAAATAACTAGTGTTGCATGGTCAATGTAGGTGAAACTTTTTTTCCTGCATTTCCTAATGGAGGTTGACAGATGTGACAAGTTCAAAGTAAAAACTTTGCATAGTTTTGAAGGGGAGACTCCAAACATCAAAAGTGTAACTTAAGTGAAACTTAAAATCGCTCTCAGTCGGCCATTTTGCATCGAATAAAAAAAAAACAAAATCAGAGTCTCGTGAGAATGGGGTCATTGTACATGTGTATAAAGTTTTACGAAATTCTGTCCAATAGCATTGGAGATATTAGCCGGGACGGACGGACGGATAACGCTAAAACTACCGGGTAGGCGGGGGATAAAAAAAAAATCAAAGTTCAATAACTTCAATAGTTCACGTACTTTTCAACTGAAATTTTGCACAGACTTTTGATACATCATGATTGGTCAACCCTGAAAATTTCAAGTGTAACAAAGGAATAGTTTTGATATCACCAAATCAAAAACACGTGTTGAAAGATGCCATGACAGAAAATAACTTTTGAGTCTACCTGAATTTCACTTAAACAAATGATCAATGTGACCCCCTTCTTGCTGACAGACTGTCCGTAGCCTCATCTTCCACGATGAAATGCACTTCCTTATCTCCTCTAGTGTAATGTCCTCCCATGGCTCTGTGGTTTTGTTCTTCATTTCATCTTCAGAAAACTTCTCCCCGCTCAGAGTAAACCTTTTCCTTCAGGGAATCCCATATCGAGTAATCCATAGGATAGCAGTCTGCTGACTGTGGTGGCCAGTCTTCTGTTTTAATGAACTCTGGTGTTGCCTCCTCCAAACAACTTTGAGTGGCCTTACTGGTATGTAACGGCGGCCCATCTTGCTGAAAAATATAGTTCCTGTTGGGGTAAAATGTTGCACAGTCAGGAAGTAATCCCTCTTCCGATTGTTCAATGTAGCTCTGAGAATTAACTTTTCGTTGTCTTTGTGTCAATGAAATGAATTCTAGTTTTTCCATTCCATGAGACTCAAGCTGAAACCATGGCTTTCTTCGAGAAGCGCGAACTTTCATGGTAGAGTCTGGCAGGTGTAATGTCTTTTTTCCTAATCTATAAACCCGGTCATTTTGGCGATTTTTTGTCACTTCCTCCGTAAAGTCTTTCTCATCCGTGAAAACAATTCTTTTAACATCCTCAACAGAACACCGACCATTTAAATTTCTACAGCGGATGCTTCTTTTTTGTTTCACATTTTTATTGTGTTGTAAGCTGTACGGTACGAAATGTGTAGTCACTTCCAAGATGGCGGACTGTTCACATGGAGAAAGGTGGATGTCACATTTTATCATGAATAACTTTTTTTCTTGAAACCTTCCAGTGATGATACTTATAATATATTGTGGGGGAATGATGTGGTAAGCCTCTGTGCTATATAGCAAAGAGCCAGTGCCATTATTCGATACGTTATATCGGCGTAAACATTGCCATTCGAGGAACTTGCATCGTTTTTAGTTATAGAATGGAAAATAAGCCAATGTGGTGAAGATGGTTGTTTCTGTATGTATTCATCACGTGCTTTCCAATGATTACGAAAATTTTTGTGAAATATGTCTAGAAAGATCCGAAAACATACATTTTGTATATCGCTAATGCAGCGGTGTAGTCCACATCAACAATTTTACACAGCGATGTAGACATGTTGCTTTCTGAACGGTTTAGACACAGACATAAACTTTTTATTTTGTACGGTTTAGACATAAAATTTGACAGTATCTGTGGTCTAGACATGAACTGGAAAGACTTTGTCTTTTGATATTTGTGTTACATACCACATACCATTTACCTGTTTTAAAAGAACACATGGTCTTTCTTATATTTCAGTTGTACGCCATTCACGTGCTACCAGTGCCCATTTGGAGGAGATTTTGAAAGTGTTATTCGACACTCCATGGAACAGATATCCGTTATACACTCGGGTAGATTCGTATAATGATCATGCATTCTGTCTCGCGACTATATTTGACCTTCGCCCTACGTATACTGAGGAAAACAAATGAAAAAGTAGGCTTCTCTGTTGTAGCCTTGATTTTCAGACGGAGGTCGCGGCCTATATGCAAGTTACACCGTATCCGGCTCTAGATGGAAAGCAACGATAAATTTCCGCGACGCACCGCCATTGTTTAAAAGCTTCGATCGTCAGCCAGTTTTCTTCGGACCAATATTCGGTTTCTAACACAAACCTCCGCGTTTTTTCCAGTTACACCATACACATCAGTAATTTATCCTTGTGTACACAAAGGACCGATTTTCCGCACCATGCTATATTTTTATTTAAGTTTAACAGCGTTTTCTGCTCACCGGTTGTAGACAGGCATCTTTAACTAGATATTAAACAAACAGATACCAAGATACGAATCAGCCAAAGTATTTCAAACAACTCCGAAATAAAAATGATAGGTAATTATCATCCTAAGTGAACGATTGAAATCATGGCTGCCACCATCCTGGAATTGATTTATAATTGCACAAACATTCATTAGTAATTTCATAAATTATTTTTTCGTGATATAATACTGACTATTATATAAATAATATCGTAAATCATCTCTTGATGCACTCTTGTTTCCAGCTATCTCTTTTCGTTCCAGGATGATCCCTTGTCGGTTCCAGATGGTTCCTTCGGTAGGTTTCGGTAATGAGGGAGACTGTCTCGAACTTTTGGTACCAATTTTCAGGATTGTGGATTAACGCTGAGTTACGATATATTCAGAAAAGAATAGATTCGTTTCAAGACCAAGCCAATTGTTTCTAAACTGTACATACATTGTGCTTTAAATTGTGTCTAAACCGTTAAAAAAACATCGTGTCTACAAAGCTGTGTGAAATTGTTGATGTGGACTACACCGCTGCATTAGCGATATACAAAAAACATGTAGGAAGGAAATCTTTAAAAACCTTCTTGTCCAAATGGTAATGAGCAGAGCTTTCATATTTGGCATGTAGCATCATCTAGTGGCTCTCTACCAAAATACTTCAAATTATGTCCCTGATGTAAAGAATTGGCCCAATGTTGTGGGTCTCGGATTTCACATAACGATAAAGAAGGAAATCTTTAAAAATCTCTTAGTCCCAAACGGAAATGGCCAGAGCTTTAATATTAGGCATGTAGCATCATCTAGTGGCCCTCAACCAACATACCTCAAATTATGGCTCTAGTTTGAAAATGGCCCTTTGTTGTGAGTTCTCGAATTTCACATAGCGATAAAGAAGGAAATCTTAGAAAATCTTCTTCTCCCAAACCATAACGGCTAGAGCTTTCATATTTGGCATGTAGTATCATCTAGTGACCCTCTACCAAAATACGTCAAATTATGGTCCTGGTGTGAAAGTTAGCCCTATGTTGTTGGTCTCAGATTTCACATAGAGATAAAGAGGGAAATCTTTAAAAATCTTCTTGTGAGCATTATTGAGACCACATTTCTTGCTAAGCTGAACTGAAAATTGGTTAGAATGTATGTCTCAATACAATCTCACATGAGTCTGTATTGAATGCTTGTTCAGAATATAACTTTGTCATCTCAAGTAAGAACAACTTCAGAATTAGTATGCATGTTTGTTGTGATATTACAGAGTACTGTGTTTAAGAACAATAACTCTATCTAGCATGGATTTTGAGTAATTCCACCTTGATCTTTATTGTAATAGTATTGTTTGCTTGTCCAGGGTGGAATTTTGAAGTCTCAAGTCAAATTGTTTGTTGCATTGCCTGCCCTTTGCAACTATTATACCTCCTTTACAACTGGCGGTGGGATTGCATATCTTGCGACAATTTGCCGCTCTTATTTCATCATCATTAGCCCTTGAACCTCAATATTTGGTAATTATAATCTTTGTTGTAGACCTTTGCTGCTTAGTACTAAGGTGAGCGATATAGGACTATCATGGTCCTCTTGTTTTACTTAAGATTTTAATGTTTTCGTTGTGCCAAAATTAAGAAAGGTAGAGTTATAAATTTTTTTTTCATTTATTTATTTGTTTATTCAATATTGCAAATTTCAATGCAATGTCTTTAAAATTGTTGAAGTTATTGAACTTCAAAATTAATAACTTTTTTTTTGAGCCATCCGATTTGTCTTGCAGGCAGATTCCCCATTGTTTAAACCGAAATAGAAACGCTGTATCAACTTTACACGTGTTTTGCAAAATAGTCAATTTTGCAAATAATTCATTTAATTATTGGATTATCATTGGATTATCCAAACGTAGTCTTCATAAGGGATTTCAAATGTCATGAAACTATGCTGTACACAAGTCAGTTTTGTCAGATAGAGGATCCGTTTACAAGTTCAAAATCGTAAGCATTTAATAGCACGTATCTCCCAACCCCCATTAACATTGATTTACAAACGCACTCGCCCGGTCATGGACTTGATTGAACGATCAATATGGGCTTAGAGAATAGCATCCCACTCCTGCGTGAGTGATATACAAAGAGTTTGAAGCAGGGGAAATCTATGCAGACGTTTTACCAGGACGTCCTAAAGATGCTGCAGAGTCCACAGATCTGCACTGTTGGGAGGCCATCTCAACACGTGTACATTGAAAAATCGCCGTTCTAACCCTTGCTACATGCACCCGATCGTTATCCTATTGAAACGTCGTGTTGACGTGCAAATGGCACAACAACAGGTAGTAAAACCTGATGTCAACACAGCGCCGAGCTGTCACATGGCCACCAATGATCAGGGGCGTTCTGTGTCCAAAGGCTATAGCAGCCAACATCATTAAGGCACCTCCTTCAACTGATCAACTTCAACTACGCAGTTGTCACGAAACTGTTCTCCGTTACACGTCGATGGCCATCAGCTCACCAAGAAAGTATACTCATCAGACAACATAACATTGCGCCATAGACAAAGGTAAACAAATTTGGACTGTGTTGTGTCAGCCAGTTCATTCATACCCGACGTCGTTGTGGTGTTAATTACATACCAACATATGAACGACGTGGCAGTAACCCACAGTCGGAGGCGCTATCAAAGTAAAAGTATTTGCAGACGACAAAACAATTGTTAGCTTACAAACTGAAATTCGTTTTCAGAAGTATTTTAATTAATATAATCCACAGGAGCTTTTGACGGTACAAATGGCCTCAAGTTTAATGCTATGATACAATCATGTGTGAGTGGTTAAAAACGAAACATTCCAGTATATATTTAGATCGGGTGTTGAAAAGTTGCGTTTACAAAGAATGCCTCTTGGGGCTATTGAAAATACAAACGTTTTCACAAGGTTTTTTAATTTCACAAGGACTTAAAAACAGTTGTTTTGGTAAAGATTTGAACAGCTGGTAAACTGGGAAAAAAAACAACACATTTATATGCAAGTTTCTAAATAAACCGGACACATACTGGAACGTTTTGTTTGTAGCACTAGCAGACGACAGATATAGCTTGAATGGTTGCAGCTGCTGTCACAGACAACTGAATACTTTCAAAGAAGTGGAGGCGTTGCGTACCATCTTAAAATCTAGCACGAAAATGTTTGTTTTCATAAATAAGTACACGTTCCTCAAAGTCTGCTAAGCACAAGGCTTTATCAAGGAGAATGTCCTGTGGTTTAACATCATGCGGGGATTTATACAGAGTCCAGACACTTGTATTTTCCGATACCTGTCGCACTGGATTAATTAGTTTTTTATTGGTCTCAACTTTTACTCGCAAAGTTCTTAATAAGTAGTCATGATACGATAAAACACTATGAGCCAAGGACATAATGTCTGTATAGGCAAGCTGCCATGCTGGATTGGTTTGCACGTCTGGTCTGGCCCAGATATTCAGCAAGATTTCTACATGGTTCTTCAGCTGGTAACATTTAAAAAGCCGTGCCTTTAGTTTTTTGCTACGGTGATTATTGAATCTTTTGAAATATGAAAAATGCACAAATGTGACTAAAGACCAAAGAAAAGATCTACAGAAAAATTTAAAGATAGTACCTCTCACAATTGCACCAGTTACACAAGGACTCTATATGGAAGTAGAATGCATACTCTTCTCTGTTTACAAAATGACAAATTTCAAACTCGTTATTTTTGGTTAAAGCTTTTATAATACAACCAATCAAGTGTTTCTCAAACAATGGAATTTGTTTATTAAAGGGTAGAAAAATACTCGTTAACATGTCCTTAATTGGGAAAATACTTTCAACCAAGATTTTATACTATCGCCACAATGATTTAAAAAAAGGATGGTTTTATCAGATTATAAATGGTACACCATTTCAACCACTACCTATAGGATTCCTTTACAGATGTGACAAAAGGCTAAAAAACACTGAAATTGAAATGGAATAACCGTTAGATTCATTTTACACAACCTAACGCTTTCTCCCAATTTTAAGGATTTGAAATTTCTCTCCTCAAAGTCTGCTTCCAATAATATAGAAATGAAGCTATTTATTTATGATGGGCTAAATCGAAAAAGATTAAGAAATTTCAGCGTTAACTGCAGGAATCTTTTCTGATTGAAAATGGACGTCCGCTTAATATTTTCTTTGGTTTTTCTTTTCGGCTCATCTTAGCACAAAGTGCTAAAGGTGAGCTAAATTGTGATACCCTATGTCTGTCGTTCGTCAACTGTTTCTTTAAACATCTTCTCCTAAGCCACTGAACCAACCTTGATGAAACTTGGCAGGGATGTTCCTTGAGTAAAGGTCTACCAAAATTGTTCAAAGAAATGAATTCCACCCATAATTCTGGTTGCCATGGCAACAAAAATGAAAAAAAAAATGTTTGAAAACTTTCTCTGAAACTCAGAAGCGTAGAGCTTTGATATTTGGTATGTGTCATCTCCTAGTGAGTCTATACTTAGTTTGTTCAAATGATTCCTCTGGGGTTAAAACTGGCCCCACCACGGGGTCACAAGTTTGAGCATAGGAAAAAAGAAGGAAGACTTTAAAAATCTCCTCTGAAATTTGAACGCGTAGACCTTTGAGTTTTGGTAAGTAGCATCTCCTAGTGGACCTCTACCAAGTTTGTTCAAATGCTGCCCCTGGGGTCAAAGCTGGCCCCAACTCGGGGTCATAAGTTTGAGCATTGGAACAAAGAAGAAAAACTTTACAAATCTTCTTTACTGAAACTAGAAAGAATAGAGCTTTGATATTTGCTATGTGTCATCTCCTAGTGGACCTCTACCAAATTGTTCAAATGATGCCCCTGGGGCCAAAACTCCGGGGATCACAATTTTGAGCATAGGAACGAAACACAACGTGCTCTAGGGAAGCTTTTAGGATCACCCGGTGTCCGTCATGCGCCGTCAACAATTCTTTAAACATCAACTCCTAAACCGCTTGGCCAATTTGGACCAAACTTGGCTGGAATGTTTCTTGGGAGGTCCTCTTTAAAAACTGTAAACAGAATTTGATTCCGTCAAAATACTCTGGTTGCCATGGTAACCAAATGGAATTTTCAAGGAAATAATTTTCAAGGAAATTCTTCAAAAATCTTATTCTCTGAAACCGCTTGCCAGATTTTAAAATAATTTCACAGAGTTGTTCCTTGGGTAACCCTTTTCAAAAAGTGTTCGCGAAATTTTGATCCGTCAAGAAACATGGCTATGGTGAATCGGGGCTACTTGCACTATATAGAAATGAAGAAATTCTTAAAAATTCTTCTTCCCTGAAACCGCTTGTCAGATTTTGAAATAATTTCACAGAGATGTTCCTTGGTGACCCTTTTCATAAATTGCGCATGAAATTTTGATTCGTTAAGGAACATGGCTCTGGTGAATGGGGGCTACTTGCGCTATACAGAAGTGAAGAAATTTTTGAAAATTCTTCTTCTCTGAAACCCCTTGTTAGATAGATTTTGAAATAATTTCAGAGATGTTCCTTGGGTGACCCATTTTCAAAATTTGTTCGCGAAATTCTGATCCGTCAAGAAACTTGGCTCTTGTGAATAGGGGCTACTTGCACTATACGGACATGAAGAAATTCTTGAAAATTCTTCTTCTCTGAAATCGCTGGTCAGATTTTAAAATAATTTCACAGAAATGTTCCTTTAATGAACCTTTTCAAAATTTGTTCGCAAAATTTTGATAGGTCAAGAAACATGGCTCTGGTGAATGGGGGCTACTCCTAAAAATTCTTTTTTTCTGAAACTGCTGGTCAGATTTTTAAAGGACTTTTACAGGCGACCTTTTGAAAATTGCTTGGCAAAATAATGATTTTGTTTCCAGTGTTTCAATACCTAAAAAAATGGTTATGGTCCTCTCCAAAATTCAGGCGAGCGATCCAGGGCCATGTGAGCGTCTTGTTTTCATTTAACTCGGTCCCAGAAAACTGAAATTAGGAAAGAACGTTCGTGTGTAGGGGAGAGCAGAGATAGTAGGGCCTCATTGTAGAAAACGTTCAATTTTGAAATGACTATTACGGCTAGGTCTCCTAAAGCTGTATATGCAATTACATTGCAGCCCTGGTATACGCCTTCTTATGTCATGCCTCTACCCAATTAAGGGTACCTTTTAGTCAAATAGATCGGGTCATGATGGTCGAACTTGCCCTGCAAAGGCAAAAAAAAAACCAAGCAATTTCGTTGAAATGATATCCCCCGCCCAAAGACCTTTTTTGATACAAACGTATAAGAGGTATTGTGTTTTGCATGTACATGTGGCCTTTTTGTTATTGGTCCATGATGAAATTATACATTAAGCTCCCTTGTTCCATAGCACAGGATTTCATTACATTAAAAAAAATATAAAAGAGGTCCATAACAGGATTATACATTAAGTACCCATGTCAGGATTTCATATATGTGGGAAAAAATGTATCAACGGACTATCCAATGGAAAACATGCATGAAGTTTCATCAATTTTTGTCAAGGACTTTAGAAGATATCCCTCTCACAATATAAGCCGCCACACTGCTGCCATTTCAAGTAGGTAGCTAGATTCTAAAGTGTTGAAATTTGTAGCACCTGCCTGGGTAGCTGAATGGATATATGGTATTACTTGTGATCTAAAAGGTTTACAAACAGACTGATGCATAGAGAGAATAATGCACAATTGACTCATTGGCCACTGGCTTTGATCAAGCAGTAAAAATTTGAAGTTCCATAAAAATATGTGCGAAAGTTGGAGATAAACTGATAAAAAATTAAATTTGACATGAAGTCCCCTTTTTCCATGATACAGTAATAAATTGCAAAACCCTGACATCATGTGCTAGGTC
This sequence comes from Tridacna crocea, assembly GCA_943736015.1. Taxonomy (NCBI): domain Eukaryota; kingdom Metazoa; phylum Mollusca; class Bivalvia; order Cardiida; family Cardiidae; genus Tridacna; species Tridacna crocea. The sequence continues at coordinate 30,917,677 of OX031059.1, read as the reverse complement.
GCATGAGCTGTGAAAATCTGATCCAAATCTATTGAGATATGTCCAGTAATTGAAGAGATTCTGGTGAAAAATGAAATTATAATATGAAGCCCCCTTATTCCATGATGCAGCTACATATTCCAAAACCTTGACAATATGCCTTAGGTCACATGATCATGTGAAAATTCCATCCAAATCTGCCAAGAAATGTGGGAGGCGTTGTGTTAGGTCACATGATAATGTGAAAATTCCATTCAAATCTGCCAAGAAATGTGGGAGTTGCCTTCACAAGAAATGAAATGAAATAAAACATGAAGCCTCCTTTTTTCATGACGCAGCTACAAATCGCAAAACCTTGAGAATATGCGATAGGTCAGATGATGAGAAACATTATGTGAATGTTTTATTTAATTCTGTCAAGAAATATGGGATGAGTTGCATTCACAAGAAATAAAATGAAATAAGACATGAAGCCCCCTTTTTTCATGACGCAGCTACAAATCGCAAAATGTTGACAATATGCAATAGGTCACATGACAACAAATATTCTGTAAAAATTCTATTCAATTCTGTCAAGAAATGTGGAAGGAGTTGCCTTAAAAAAAAATGGAATGAAATATAACATGAAACCCCCTTTTTCCATGACACCTTATTACAAAAACAAGGGCAAATAACTGTGGTGTTGCACGGTCAATGTAGGTGGAACTTTTTGTCCTGCATTTTCTAATGGAGGTGGGTTGATAGATGTGACAAGTTAAGTGTAAAAACTTAGAATAGTTTTGAAGACAAGACTCCAAACATCAGAAGTGTACTTAAGTGTAACTTAAATGAAACTTAAAATCGTTCTCAGTCGGCCATTTTGCATCGAATAAAAAAACCAAAAAATGTCTCGGGAGAATGGGTCATTGTACATGTGTATAAAGTTTCACGAAATTCCGTGCAATGGTATTGGAGATATTTGCCGGGACGGACACACGGACGGACGGACGGAAGGACGGACAACGCTAAAACTATATCCCTCCGCCTACGGCCGGGGATAAAAACCCTTACATACAATCTCAAACGACAAACATGTTATATCGGTCCGATATCTGGTCTATGTCTGGTACGTCGGGTTGACCTTTCCTGTATCGGACCGATCAAACATTTTTGCTAGGTATCTCTTCATTTTCTCCAAATCGTGTTGGAATTGCAGTTATGGCGCATGTAAAACAACATTCTTCTTGTGTCTGCACACTCGTAACGTACCTACATTTTGCAAACAGTGCACTGAATCGACTTCTAGTGTTTACTGTTTTCAAGGCTTACTAAACAGAGACATTCGTCTTCACTGTCTGAGTTTTCGTCTTGTTTGTGGATCGATTTACTCATTTAAATCCTTTAGGGTTTGCTTTATCTGTTGTTTTTTTCTTTTAAATTTAGCCTTCACTCTTGCTTTCTTTCACGTTTGCTGTGTCGTACTTTTTGTACTTCCCCCAGCCGGACAGGAGGTAGAATTCGCCGGCTGCCGTCCTGCAGGGTGGTAAGACCCCAACAATGGACCCTCCTGTTTGCCGTGGGTGGAGACTCGTAAGCAGGAAAAGACGGTCCTGGCAGTTGAGAAGAGTCCAGGGATCTCAAGCTCTTCAACACACTGCTTTGGCCTTGGCTTCTGTTTAAACGAGAGCCTATATTGGCCCGGTCTATTGCAATCGACTGGTCGTTTTCGGATTGGGCGTATTTCAAATATATTTAGGAAATTGTACGGGAGAGGATGTCTGAGTGTAGAAACCTTCCTCCGGCATATGTCCTTCGACAGACTATAAAACCAAGTTTCCAACTTTAAAGTCAAACTTGATGTATCAAATGCTTTTTCCTCTACTATTAAGATAATTTATGTGATCTTTATTACTAACGGAATAATCTGATACATGTACTCATCCTATGCATTTCATATTTACTTGAAAAGTGCCCTTTAATAGCTTTTATTTTGATAAATATGTACTTTAAAGTCCCGATCTGATATAGGCTTATTGCCTAATTGGGTGCATCTTCGCAAGCCAAGGATACTAACTCCACTTTGTTCGTTACGTACTTTGGCCGCTCGCCTCTTTAAAAATCGAAACTCCCACTGCGCCACCTATCGAATATCACAAGTTGCGTAACCTTTGCTGATGTTATTTCTGACCAATCAAGATGCTCGTAAAAAATTTGTTGGGCAATGCATCAAATATGGCTGCGCTTTCGGAATCATCAGATCAGAAACAAGACGAACAGACATACGATAATCTGCAATCATTTGGCTGTAGAACCCGTCCTAATACTTCACATAATTGATCGTAAACTATATAAAACGTATTAAATATCGATCGTCTACTCTTTTTTGGCAAATTTTCGTCACAGACACGACAACTTTCGTTTTTGATGGGCGCCGCCATTGTTGTTTTCTGTTTTGCGAAAGATTTCTTGTTACGAATGGTTTGATTGGACGCGATGGGTTTTGATCGCATCCAATGAAATGGCGCAGCGGGAGCTTCGATTTTTAAAGAGGCGAGCGGCCAAGGGTACTACCTCAGTATCCTTGGCTTGCGAAGATGAATTGGGTGATATGGATTTTTCGTTGAGACTTAGACTGCTATGGCAAATCTCTGATCTGGGGGACTACCCATGTTCTTTTTCTTGTCGCTCCGACTTATTCATGGCATCCGAGTTTATCGTCTGGGTAACCTTGGAATAGGGAGCTAGTTTTCCGCTCCAAATGCCCTCTTGTTGGGCTCCGAGGTGGCGTGGCCGCTGATGACGAAACTTAAAACCTTAACCATGGATCATCAAAATAAAAAAAAACGAACACGTGACCAATTAGATGCTGATTCGGATAACTCTCAACCAGATTTGGCTTTTCCTCGCTTCCTATTGATAGAATCAACTGCTCCTGACAAGCCATTGAGTACACTGTGTCCTTTCGTTATCGAAAAAGTCTTAGTTTCAGTTGCTGGTTCTCCAAAATCATTGAAAAATTAATTTCTGGTGCCCTTTTAGTAGAGATTGAAAAACCAAATTACCAAATACCACCAAAATGCTCATCGCATACCACTTTAAATACCTCTAGGGGCAACATTCGTTGTCCAGATTTAGCAGGTGTTAGTGAACAGAGATAGTACTGAAACTGGCCAAACAGAATGTGGCAGGTGCCAGACGTATAACTGTCTTTAGAGATGGCGTCAAGAGGGAAACAAACACAGTAGTCACTTTCAACTGCAATTCTGCCTAAACTGACAACTGATGTGGCCGTGCAAACGACTTGCCAACGGAAACAAAACACAATCGTTGTACAATCTACAAAAAGTAAGGCAAATAAATGTTCTTCATCTACATGTACGCAGGCAGTCTACTAGAAGCCCTATCAAAAGAAGGAATAAATCTCCAAACAAGGTCAACTCGGATTGTCTTCCAAGGGCATTAAACGACCCAGTTCAGCAACATAATATCTTCCAATGTCTTCATGATGCCATGGAAGCGGAAGATACACAAGCAGCAAAATGCAAATAGGCAAGGCCGAATTATCAAACTCAATAACAAAAAAAAATGACCAAATACACACTTCCATTATTCTGAGGTATTATCCTTACTTTTAACTTTATCATGAGTAGTAATATTTTGCAGTGGAATTGTCGAAGTATTGAAGCTAACTTCGAGGAATTAAGCCTTCTTGTCAATGAACATAAACCAGTAGCAGTTTGTTTACAAGAGACATTTCTTAGAGAGTCGGACAAGCTTACTTTGAAATATCATTCTTGTTATTTGAAAAACGTCTGTGCCTCCGGAGGCGTTGCCGTGATTGTGAACAACAGTGTTCAACATAATTTTATCAAGCTTGACACTACCCTTTAAGCTGTTGCGGTAAGCATTTCTTTTAATAAGAGCTTAACTTTGTGTTCCATTTATCTTCCTCATAGCTCACCAATTGATGTAAAAAAGCTTGATCATCTCAGATCAACTACCAAAGCCGTTCATTTTAATGGGAGATTTTAATTCTCATCATACGTTATGGGGATGTACAGGAACGAATGACACGGGTAGAACCATTGAAGAGTTTATCACGAGGCACGTTTTGCTGAATGATACATCTTCAACCTATCTTTATCCTGCTACTGGTTCTTATTCATCTTTAGACCATACAATATGCAGCCCTGGAATTGTTCCAAATTTTAACTTGAAGGTTTGTGATGACCTTCATGGAAGTGATCACTTCCCGATAAAAGTATCGGAAGTAGAACCTTCAGTACAACAACGTCCTCAACGTTGGCAACTTCACAAAGCGAATTGGGAACAATTCAGAGTTCATTGCGAACAGACAATTCATCTCAATGCTTTTGAAGATTGTAAAAATCCTGCCGAGCTCTTCACTTCCCATCTTCGCGAGCCAAGTTTACGATCACTATGTGGATCTTACCTTGGCGGATCGAGCTTGATTTTTAAGTTCCCCCAATACGCTTTTTCATTGGATGCAGCCTGCTCTAGCCGCTATGAATGAAATCACTCGTAGCATTTCATCTTTGATAAAAATGGAACAAGGTCTCTACCTTTCGAATAAAAGGTAAAACATGGAAACCCACGTGGATGTCTGCTTATCGCTTCATTTGTATTCATAAGCGGTTTGTAAAACGATATTTCATTTGCTTATAGAAACATGATGTAAAGGGGAATAATAACCAGCATCCAATAGAGGGCGCATCGCAGGAATCTCGAAATCGGGCTCAATCAGCCAAGGTTAGATCCACGTAGTGATCGTAAACTTGGCTCGCCAAGATGTTCACTTCCTTGATTTATTCGTCTGCTGAAAAGTCAATTCCTCGAGCTTCAACAAATCCAGAGCACCCAAACAAGTCATGGTTTAATGATGACTGCAAAAAGGCTATAACAAAACGAAAATCTGTTCACAGAAAATTTAACTTGAGACCAACCCAGGAAAATCTTTCAAAGCTTAAAACTGCTCGTGCAAAAGCATGTCCGACTATCATGCAAAGTAAACGTGCGTCTTAGTGACAGTACGTGTCTATATTAAATTCTACATCGTCTGTCAAAAAGACATGGAACGTGATCCGAAAAATTAGCGGCAAAACCTCCTCATTAGATGTTGGACACTTAAATGCTTGTAATGATGTCACCTCCAAAGCAGACATTGCAGAAGTCTTGGCTGACACCTTTGAAGAGAAATCCTCTTCTTCAAATTATTTGACAGCATTTCAGAAATTTAAAAACACTAAAGAAAAAACAAAGCTAAATTTTAAGTCGAATACTAGTGAACATAACAATAAAGCTTTCACTATAAAAGAATTGAGGAAAGCATTAAAGAAGTGTCATGACACTGCTGTTGGATGTGATGACATCCATTACCAGTTTTTGAAACATTTGTATTTCGATCCCTCGACAGATTACTTCGCATATTTAATCAAGTCTTGCATACTAGTATTCTCCCAGATTCCTGGAAGGAAGCTATAGTTATTCCAATACCAAAGCCAGGTAAAGATTCTACAGATCATGCTAATTATCGCCTTATAGCCTTGACAATTTGTATTTGCAAAACTATGGAACGCCTTGTTTGCCTTTTAGGCAAAAACAAACTTACTTCTACCGTTCAAAGCGGTTTTCGTAAATAAACAAAGAGGCACTCTTGACCATTTATTTCGCTTCGAAACTTTCATTCGCGAAGTTTTTATCAAAAAGGAACATGTTTCCGTATTTTTCGACCTCGAAAGTGCTTCCGATACCACATGGAAGTATGAAATAATGAACGACCTCCATTTCGGTGTAAGAGTTCGCCTTGCTTATTTCATTTCGACATTTTTGAATGAACGTAAGTTTAGAGTCTGGGTTGGAGATACTCTATCAAACCCTCATGAACAAGAAATGGGCGTTCCCCAGGGAAGCATTCTCTCTGTTATACTGTTCAGTGTCAAAATCAATAATATTGTGAAGTCTTTGTGCCCTGGCGTGGAATGCTCTTGTGACAACTTGAATTTGCTATAGATCCAAGCATTTGCATACAATAGAGCGGCAGTTACAGCAAGTGCTGAATAATTTTAAGTGGTCAAGAGAAAATGGTTTCAAATTGTCTAAAACCAAGACCAAAAAGCATGCTTTTCTGCCAGTTACACTTAGACTTGCATCCTAAACTTTCATCAGATGGGGTACTAATTGAAGTCGTTCCTGAATTCGAATTTTTTGGTCTTTATTGGACCCTAAATTGTCGTTTATTCCACACATCAATTACTTGAGTGATAAATGCCAAAAAGCTCTTAATCTTTTACGAATTGTTTCCAGTATGGACTGGGGAGTCGACAGAAAAGTCTTACTAAGACTATATAAATCACTTGTCCGTTCCCAATTAGATTACGGCTGTGTCGTATATGGCTCAGCGCGACAATCGTTTGCAATTAGCGCTTGGCGCTTTCAGGACATCTCCCGTCAATAGCTTATATGCTGAACCATCTCTAAATTTACGCAGGAAGAAACTCTCCTTGTAATATTACTTAAAGTTAAATCCTGACAACCCAACTCATGAAGTAGTATTTGAACCATTATGCAAGGATGAATTTTTAAAAAGAGAGGAAGTTATACCTCCATTTAGTTTACGCTGTGAAGCGGATATTAATTGCCTTGATTGTGATCGTGAGGATGTAGCAAGCCATAGGATTTCTGAAGTTATTTTATGGACTTCCAAAAGTCCAACTTATCTTTACAATCTTGCTTCAGATAAGAAAGCCAGTACATATCCAATGATTTTCAAAGCTAAATTCCTTGAAGTCAAAGAACTATATTATACTCATGAAGAAATTTATACAGATGGTTCAAAAGATGGGGAAAAAGTTGCTTCAGATGCCATCCTTGACGATGAATTGTATCAGTTCCGGTTACCTAATAATTTGTCTATCTTCTCTGCGGAGCTAAAAGCGATTGACCTTGCCCTCAACTATATTGAACAAGACGGCTATTGGCGATACTTATAGGTTATTACACGGCTGATGAGGGCAGGAGAGTGATATCGGCCCGCAACCTTGATATCTGCCCTGAGCCCTCATCAGCCTTGTAATAACCTATTTATTACATTCATGGAATAATTGCTCGATTTTTTTGGTTTTCTAGCTTGTTAAGGACGTTTATGAAAAATTCTTCCAACGGACAGATTTCTTTTAAACTTTGCATATACAAAGCTCATCATGTCTCTTGTAGATTACAGTGAAAAAGAAAGGAGGTCCCCTTGCTCGTTTCAGAGAAATTCGCGTTTGAAAAAGGTATATACAGTTCCAAAATTCAGCATAAACTGGATTAAAATACTTTTCTTTAATAGTCAACTAAACAGGAAAATTACCAGAAGAATTTACAAATAATTCAGTTTTGCCCAAAAAACATATAAAATCCTGGTTCTGAGCATGGTAAATGTACCAATATGCATTTTATATATAGACCATTGAGTTAAAAAGGGAGATAATTTGACCGGGTTATGGGTTAATCTTCAATAAAATCATACTTTCTAACGGACAGATTTTTAAAAAAAATTTCCACAATCATAGTACTTGTAAAACTTGACAATAGAGATGTACAAGCCGACACCGAGTAAGGAATAGGAATACGGTGTATCAGAGCGGGGGTCATCTCAGAATCTAGGAGATTATCGATAAATGTAATCCGCTAAATAGACCTGTATCATTTATGTGGAGTTCCGATATCCGATGTGAACTTCGGTTTAAACGGGGGAAAATCTCAAAATTACTATTCATTTACCTGAGAAGGAATACGCATGTGAAAAGAAAGGACTTCGAGGGTTACAGACGATCCTTATTTCTTCTTTTCTACAACATTACCTTAGTTTAGTTCATAAGTTCTGTTCTTTCACCTGCAAGAAAGGGATGCAAAATCTACGAAAGTTAAGTCCTATTTTATCTCCATTCCGCGATTTCACGGACAAACTTCAGCGTCCAATTTGCTCAAAATATAAAACGTTATTTTTCCTCCTTAAAGAAGGTTCGTTATTTCAGAAGAATTTCAAGTAGCATAACGGGTTTAAGTGATATACTAATATCCTATACCTGTTTGTTTGATCGTTTTTTTTTTCACGGCGGTCAGTGCACCTACGCATGTGCTGTCAATCTTATACGAGTACTGAAAAAACTTTCTCTCTGACCTTCTGGCTACTTTTTTCCAATGCATTAGAGGTGGGAGTGAAAAATTGCCGCCAGAAAGTTTGCCTCGAGCGGGTATCGAACACGCAACCAATTCAGATACACTAACCACTGAGTTACTAGGCTGTTTTTTATCCCCCGCCGTAGGCGGGGGGATATAGTTTTAGCGTTGTCCGTCCTTCCGTCCTTCTGTCCGTCCGTCCGTCCGTGTGTCCGTCCCGGCAAATATCTCCAATACCATTGGACGGAATTTCGTGAAACTTTATGCACATATACAATGACCCGTTCTCCCGAGACACTTTTTTTGTTTTTTTTGATTCGATGCAAAATGGCCGACTGGAGAAGTGCCAAGTTCTGCCAAAAGGATACTTAATGTATAATCCTGTTATGGACCTCTTTTATATTTTTTTATCTAATGAAATCCTGTGCCATGGAACAAGGGAGCTTAATGTATAATTTCTTCATGGACCAATAACAAAAAGGCCACATGTACATGCAAAACAGAATACCTTCTTAACGTTTGTATCAAAAAAGGTATTTTTCGGCGGGGGATATCATTTCAACGAAATTGCTTGTTTTTTTAAATCTTGAGTTGGCAGACTGTTTCAGAATCAACTCAAAAATAAACAGACTTCACTTAATTTAACCCTTTCACAACCAAGCCCTGGTTTTTACGTGTCTGCATTAAGAGTCTTTTGAAAACACTGTGGGAAAAGGAGAAATTGCTTGTGACGAGCAATTTCTCCTTTTCCTACAGCGTTTTCTACCCTTTTTGAGAACTTTCTGGTATTTTCTCCAAATTTTAAATTGTCGTCTGCAAACTTTTTTGGTTTGGAAGAGTCCAAAATATGTCGTTTGGGAAAGGGTTAAGACAAGACGCAGTCAACTGACAAATTCATTAATTTTGTGAGTTGAGTCTGAAACGTTGAAAACAAGAACAAATCAACAGAGTAGTGCTGGGTTTGGCAAACTATGCTCATGCTTCGTTACCATCGATAAACGTAACACATTAACTTGCTTTCTTACGATGGCTGTTTACGCCGCTTTCAATATTACTATACTTATGTAACGGCCACACTTCACTTATTCATATACATCATTAGTTTTTACCAGCACTAGGCTAGGGCTCCGAAGTTTCTTGTCAAAGGATATTCCCCGAACAACCCAGTGCTTCCAGTGAAGCTCAAATTCGGACCGTCCAGAAGACAGCTGAAACACTAAACCACTGCCCTGAGAATATCTTGATTAAACCATGATATTTGAAAACGTCAAATAGGGGCGTAAACAAGCCTGATAAGGCAGTTATGAGATATTTTCTTACATTTATCTTTCACTGAGTGCGAGGGGATACATTTTCGCGTTGTCCGTCAGACTGTCCGTCCGTCCGGACAGATATCTTTTAAAATCCTTGACAAAAAATTATGAAACTTCATACATATGTTCCTTAATGATATTCCGCCGATAGTCCGCCGACATACTTTTTGTTTTGTTTTATTTGACGCTGTGCCATGAAAAAGGGGGGTTTAATGTATATTTCCATTATGGAGTCAATATCTCTTTACTGGATAAGATTCTATGAAACTTCATTCACATTGTTTATCATAAGCCATCCATGTGTTCTTTGTTACAGTTTGCGGTTATTTTTTTTTTTAAATCGCCTGTCGTAGGCAGATGAATAAAGTTTCAGAGCTGTCCGTCCGTCTATCCGTGTTTGGCCTTGTCTCCATCCAGGGCAATATCTACGATCGCACGGAATTTTGCGAAAATTTATACATGTATACAATAACCTTTTCCGCCGAGACTTTTTTTTTTTTAATTTGATGCATATTATTGCATAAAACGTGCCTTTTCGGGCCGTTATATGCATGTATTAACGGGTAAAAATCGGGCGGTTAACGGGAGAAAACGTGTGTTAATCAGTAAATACACGCGCCGTTAACGCCCGGGTTTGTACTATCAATATCCTCGATTCGGGCCTACCTTGTAAACAACGTTTGTCCTTGTCAGATTTTCCCTAGACTCCGACCATCAAACTGTAGGAATTCGTACCATATTCCATCCTTTCCATGGCATGTCTTTGATGATATTTGTACACTACAAACAAACCTTTGCACAGAATCTCAGTTTAATCGAGATCTGAACAAAAATTCACCCGTGAAATGTACTCTAAACCAGCTACATCCCACCCACTTTTTAACGTGATCGGTCTGCCTCGCTTGATGTATACCGAACCCTCTGTCGCCTTCAGTTACAGAAATTTATATCCACGCATTCATCCTAGTTGTAATCGTCCAAATGTCTGCAAGTTTATTCCACATTAGTCCAGTGTGTATTAAAACTCAATAAAAGTGAATTTACAGCGAGAGAATCAAAACTGGCATACGGGACTAACGGCCCTTTCCTAATCGTAACAGAAACTTCTTCGCCGACTTCCGGTTTTGACCCATTTGCGTACAGTACATTTGAAATTCGCTTATTTGCATTTCTATGGAAATATTTTTGCTATCTGTGCAAATTATTGTTAGAATACCTTTACTTTATGCAATAATAGCGTTAATTCACGTTTTTTTTCGGTCGTTAACATTCGCAGAGGCCCTCAAAATACTTAAACACCCTCGTGCTTCGCACTCGGGCGTTAAAGCATTTTTCGGGCCTCTGCGAATGTTAACGACCTCAAAAACGTGAATTAACCCTATAATAGCCGACTAGGAGCGATTTTGAGTGACGTGGTCGCGTACGTGTTTGAAAAGGTCTTTTTCAGCAGGGCATATCGTTTCAACGAAATCAGCATAATTATTGTTTTTATTTAATGAAATACCATATCATGGGAAAAAAAGGTTTAAGTGTATAATTTCATTATGGACCAATAACAGAAAGGCAACGTATACATGCAAAACACAATACCTCTTATATGGTTCTATCAAAAAAGTCCTTTTCTGCTGGGAATAACATTTCAACGAAATATATCCATCCCAGGCAATAAAGTGAATTTAAAATCGTATGTAATATGCAATAGTTTTTGGTGTACAAACAATTTCAAAAGTATACATTTGTACACTTATTTAGTTCATGTATTTTTCTTTTGACCAAAACTTCAAATTATACGTGCTGATAGATATAACCAACTGCGGATTAAATCGGGGGAAATGAGCACAAACCTACTCGTTAAATAATTACAGTTATGTTTAAAACATATACGGGGGTGTCCCAAAATAATTATCTGTTACCCATTTAAACTATTATTGTTTTAAATGGGATAGAACGCACCATATATACCTAAAAGCCATATCAAAACAATGTCTACACAATGAAGCTTGGTAATTTGTAAAAAAAAACGTGTGTACACGTGTAACACATATTTATGATGTGGTGGAGAATGGCAGGACTGTGCTGATTACTCTTGCAAATCATTTCAAATTGATGTTATAGAATTCATAAAACAAAGTCAGTATCTCAGATTGATAGCTGTTGTTTAATCGGTGAGAGATTTAAAGAATGCGCTATGTCAGACCGCAGCGAAGGCATATGTTGTACAGTAACCGAAAGAACGAACCCGAGATAGAATGGATAATTATTGCAACCGATTATTCCGACCGGTCTATTTTTCTGCAGAGGGTATGAACCTAATCGAGTAGATCGGCCAGGTCCAGTATGAGGGGAGGGGGGAGATGGGGCAAAATGCTGACGAAATCTTTGGTGGTACTCGAATCCACAGCCTTTGATACTAGGATAGGCGGTTTACCAAATGGGTTATTGGACCAATCGATACTCTAACGTATTAGAAATGTATTTATCCCTTGTTAGACGTCGGACGCATTTTAAAGATTTTTTCTAAGTTACTGCAATTTCCTCCTTTATTACTTACCAGCTACAGTGGCTTTCTGACCACTTTTGACAGAAAATTGTGGAAAAAGGAAAAATAAATCATGACGAGCAAAGTCTCCTTTGTTACGATGTTTTCAAGTATATTGATATATCAAACCTTAAAGGTGCAGGTTGGGTCAAATTATCAAAGCAGTTACAATTAAATTTAAATCCAACCATGTAAAGCTATAAAAAGTATTGTGGAGATGACAGTTTGTTCTCATGTGGTCAAACCATATGTTAGTCGCTGGCAACAAAAATAAAATAAAATCAGGCAAAATGTAAACAAATGACACAGCTACCTGGCATGTTTTAACCTAGTTTTGTTATCAATTTCTCTGCCAGCGACTAACTCCTGGACCGACAGTACAATGACAGATTTTCATCCTCACAACAATAACAACAATACCACAATACTGAGGAACAATGCTGTGGGAAAAGAAGAAAATACGGGAAAGCAGTACTTTCTTCTTGGCGCACGTGCGCTTACTTGTCTTACTCTTTCAAGGACAGATCCTGCACAAATTTAACAGCACTTAGCATGTTGCCTGAAGATGCTTTAAACACAAACTAAGATTTCTTTTTTGTCTGGTGAAGAGTCAAAACTTTAATCTATAATTAACGATTTGAAATGACCTGAATGGCTATCTTTGAATTAAGGGGATTTAGATTGCTCAGTCTGAACTTCTCGGGTAAACGAAAATTAACTTTGAGATGGCCCCTTTTTGCCCGAAGTCCACGTCCGATATCGGAGTCCACGTAAATGATACAGGTCTATTAGTCTATCCGCCGTTACCGTTTTTCTGTCGTACCTGTATGGTTTTTACTCGCCCAGGATTTCAGTCGGATCATTTTTCCCATCTTTATATTTGCACGTAAATTTGTCAAAAAATGACACTGTATTACTGACAGAGTAAAGTCCGAATATAAAAGAGAAAACAAAAATGACCGGGCTGGAACACAGGCTAGGTTTTTTTTACAACTAAATCTTTACTAAATTGCCTTTTTTTTTTACCAGACCAAATAAAAGCAATTGCAGACGACTAATTAAATGTAGCTTAAGTGGAGGTTTCTGTCTTTGATTAGGTACATGTAGAAAACATTGTGGGAAAAGGTGAAAAATGTTTGTCACTAGCATTTAGTCCTTTTCCCGCAATGTTTTCAAAAGCCATTCATGATCTATGCCTTCGAGCATCCGAGGGATAAGTATCGACCGATACGTATTATCCTTTTTTGGACTGCATAGCGTAACCTGGGTTGAAACTTTTAGCCTGTCGTAGGTTTTCTGGGTGCTAAAATGCCATCTAATCATCGTAAAACCATTGGCATATATCTCACTGCTCAGGCGTCGACGACTCGTGTAATGGGTAAATAAGATTTTATATCGTTAAATTTCGCATAAATTAAAAAATAATAGTTTAGCAGACTTTCGTCAATTTTCCCTCTGGCTTTTGATTTACTTCTTGGCATTAATATTGGTATAAATAAGGAGTGATTTACGATTGCTCCAAAATGTGGCCATGTTCATGCGGCGGCTCCCTGAAAGCCGTTTTCCTGGAACATTTGTGACAAGAGTATGCAAGCTCCTGCATATGAAACCAAAATATCATTCAGGGATGTTCTAGCAAAAGGGGGCTTAGTGCATCTGCGAAAAGTATCAGGCTGACCTTGGCAGAAAATTTTGGCTATTGATCAGTTTTGTATGTCAAAAGACCAGTCAACCTCATTATTAAGTAGGTTGTTAAAAAAGGTAGATGTTATGTACCCATAACTATATGATGACTTATGTGGTACCATGGACCATGGATAACAGAAATGCATTAACTCCCCCCCCCCTTTTTTTCCAGATAATTGCGGGTTGGATACTTAGATGAAGCAAACCTTTCTCCGGCTTTTTTCACCGCTCTGGTGCATGTGAGAAAAGTAGTCAGTTACATGCAAAGATATATGCAAAGAGAGTTGTGTGAGAAAGCCAGGAAAACATGAGTACCTTTAATTTGTTTCCGTGGAATATATGAAAGGGATCTACTCGCATTTGCGAAAAACAAAAAGTCAACATCAAACGTTTTCATGTGCGCTGGCCAACCTCTGTCAATTTTTTAAGAAATTAGTCACTTTAACATGTTTATTTTACAGTCGTTCAACAAATATTTATTTTGCTCGCAAATTAATGTAGATGTCAAATTTTATAATTATGTTAAAAAAGAATATAACAAACCCATGGTAAAGTGAATACCGATTTTTATGCACTGGTTTGGGGCCAAAAAATCATGAATTTAAATCATGAAGTAGCAAGATCCTCTGAGAGACTTTAATCAAAGTAGCATGTACAATTGACATGATAAAAAACGAAAGCAACTGAAAACACAGCATCATTTAAAACCTTACCACACCACAAAATTTTGGACTGGACCAAATCGAAAGGACTTGAATACAGCGAATTAAGTGTTGCTAAATTTATGTTTCCTGCCTTTGATTGGAAAGAAAATATTATGTGGAAGGGATAAAAAGCTAGTTTCAACATTTTCTCTTTTTCCTCCACTTTGTCGATGTATAGGCCTATACAATGGTCCTCTATTGCAGAAAGGAGAGAACTGAAGGAAAATTGGCATGAAATACATTCTGCTGTTGGGGCGATAGATGGAACAAGCCATGAAATATACCGACCAGTTCAAAACCAACAACAGTTTTACTCTGGCCATAGAAATTATCACTGCCTTCATACCCAAATTATCGTTGACAATGAAGGTATGATTAGATAAGTTGAGCCTGGTTTTCTTGGCCATCGGAATGATGCACCAACTTTAAGAATTATGCGCCAATAGATGCGCAAGAGCTAGGTATACCTTTTCCTGTCGATTGTGTTTTTCTTGCGGGCCAAATTTACCCAAATGGACACCCAATCATAACGCTATATAGCACATCTCCGCAGAATACAGGGTCAAGAAAGGGTAATGTGTGAGAGGTACAACATATACTACAGGAGGTATAGAGTGTCTGTTGAACATGCAATCGCTCAGGTAAAGGGGTAGCTCGAGTTCAGTTTGGCATCACCCCCGACAGTTTCTTTCAAGTGAAAACTCAATATACAAGAATTCTATGACTTATTGAGAAATGCAATATTGGAATATAGTTTTCTTCGAGTTTTTTGCTATTGATGCCTCTTTTGCCTATACCGCCGTATGAATACCGGTTTTAGGGGTGTTTTGTTACCCTAAAAATGAGGTGTGCACGATGCACAATCGGGCTTTTTTTATGTTTTACCGTGAAGGGTCTTACCAAAGGAACTGGTTCATGTTTTTAGTTCATGTTTGGGTGGTTTGGGTAGTTTACTTGTATTGCAATAGACCAAAGAGTAGTAAACTAAAATCCACAATACAATCCAAAGAAGAGTTACGGCCAAACGTAACTCAGTGTGATACGTATGTTACAATTCCTAATAGAAATATTACTGACATCGTTTCGATTCTCTGAGAAGTGAAATTTTAGCGTGGTCTATTTAAAAGTACCTTGCAAAAGCAGACGATCGACAGCGAGCACCTCTTACAATAGCGAATTACCTTTATCAATAGTCTCGTAGATTTTGAGACGAACCCCTTGTCTAAACTCCGTATTCCTTCTCAAATGTCTGTATTCGGTGTCGGCTTGTACATCTCTATTAAGAAAAAATAAAATTGGCACCTACCCGTGCTTCTTTCCGCAGGAAACAGGGATGAAGTTCATTTTTCTAAGGAAAACTATACAATAGAAGCTCAGCAGACATAGAAGGAAAGAAGAAATTGCTCATGCTCATTAAAAGCGATTTCTTCACATTAATTTTGGATCCTATACGCCTTCAAAAAATGAACATAGCCTATATACCTCAAATTCATATCAAACCTTTTTTTTTTAAATATAAATTTGCAAAGATCTACATGATTATGGCCATACGGCTCATAGAAATACAAAAAAAAAATGTCTGTAAAAGAAATGGGATAAAAGCTCGGCGGATATAATGGAAATAGGAAAAATTATTCAGTAGAAGAAATTTCTCCTTTTCCCACAGTATTTTTCAAAGAGGAAAAAGCTGTACTTCTAGAAATAGGTATACTTCAATAGCTTCGATTTTCTGCCTGTTTTATTGTTTGCTGTGTAACTGGACTTTTTTCCAGCTAGTTCTTTACCAGTCATTATTATCCTTACACTGGCAAGCCAGTTTTGATGCTATCACCTTCATCCTAAAAGGATAGCATGACAACTGACCTGCTAGTATCAGGAAAAAGTCAGCAGCTGTATCATTTTCCCCGTTGGATGGCTGACATTGCGGAAAAAAATTCATTTTTCCACGACAAATGAACGATCGTTTTAATGAAAACTTCTCGTTTTTATTTCGACCATAGAATACCATGGCTGGTGCAACCGTACTAGTACCATTCGTAGAATGTTCTACTTGTAAAAGTGCACCGTCGGTCCACTGTTGCTATTGCCATAAATTTGTGCGAAAAATACACAATAGCGCTGATAGTTTTACTATCTGTGAGAAATACACATGCGCAGTATGGATGCACGTGAACATTTATACCAAACGTCATTAAATTCTTAAAACTAAAACATCTTGTCTCCATTCGACACAACTTTTTTCCGCGGGTAAACACGTCACGTTCATGACGTCATTCATCATAACTATCGTAGAGCTGCATATGTGCAGTATAGGACGTTTTAAATAAACAGTTCTTCATGTTTGTTCATTGTTAAAAAGATGTTGCCATTATTGTTTATCAATCTAAATATTCAATTTAGTGTGATACGGATCAAAACTGAGAAACAGAATAAATAGATAGATGGTTGGTGCTTCGAATTATGAAACTTAAGGTAGTTGACCCGTAATACTTCTAGTGCAGCAAAACATAAAATTTCTTGATCGTTGATAAAGACAGATTTATATAGATGTAATACTTTTGCACAATTTTAACCGACCAGAAATTCCTTTGATGTCTATCTTCAAATTATCTGTTGATACTTTTGTTAGTCTCCAGAAAAGGGAGGTAATTATCACATCTCTTTGTAAAGAGAATAGAGTGGTTTTAGATTTATAAATGATCATTCCAGGAAGGACAAAAATGAAAAAAATGGCTCGGTGGAAGTAGCACAATAATACTCATTTTCAATATTAGAAACTTTTGTAGGATAATAATATAGTGGAAATAGCTGTTTTCTATTACGGGTCCAATACGTTAATCAAGCTCGGTTCACTCGGCTCAATGGATAAAAAAGTACAACTACTAGCCAAGATAAGTTTCCAAATCCAAGATAACAACAATTCATTCTCTATTT
This sequence comes from Tridacna crocea, assembly GCA_943736015.1. NCBI lineage: Eukaryota > Metazoa > Mollusca > Bivalvia > Cardiida > Cardiidae > Tridacna > Tridacna crocea. The sequence continues at coordinate 30,900,359 of OX031059.1, read as the reverse complement.
ATCACGTCATTGTTGGTTTAACGATTCAACGTTGCCTGTAGCTTTGAAGATTTGTCTGCTAGCGATTGACGGACCGATTCCGCCATTTTTTTTTTCAAAATGGATGTTTTGAGAACGTTAGTTTACGAGCGAGTGTTCTGTTGCTATAGATATAGAACAAATATCTTATCAACGGGGAGGATATCAGATATCAGCCCGTTGCCCTGTCATATCTGCCCTAACGTGACACTGATATTACACCATTTTCGGTGGAGAATGTTACTATTATTAATAACAGAATGTAATAAATTATATATACTAATTCTTTATCTGTTATGTAATCATTTGAGGGCGAGAAAACAGATAATCTGCTTGTAATCAATCTCCTTGAGAAATTGTCCAGATTATGCGAAAGAGCTGATAAAGTGTTTTGTTGGCTCCCAAGCCATATTGGTATTAATGGTAATGAAGAGGCAGATAAAGCTGCCAAGGATGCATTATCACTAGAAATTATACCTTTTAAAGTTCCTTTTAGTGAATTTAAACCTCTTATTAATAGTTTTATTCATGTGTTTGACAAAGATCTTGGAGCGATCCTTCAAATCAAGAGAATAAATTACTCACTATCAAGCCAAATACAAGCGAATGGCTCCCTGGCTTACGGTCAAACCGTCGTGGGGAAATTATTTTGGCCCGTTTGAGAATAGGTCATACCCACATGATGTACTCATATCTTCTCAAAGGAGAAACACCTCCTGAATGTATCCCGTGCAATACATTTTTTTTTCTGTCCAGCATTTACTGACGGAGTGCACATATCTTGCAGCGCACAGGGATAAGTACTTTCATGTTTACAGTTTAAAAACTTTGTTTGATACTGTGAAGTTAGAATCAGTATTCGATTTTCTGAAGGAAGTTAACCATTTTAAGAAGTTTTAGTTTTTGACATTTAGCCTTTTTCTAAGGGTCTTAAACAAACAGTGTTTATCCTTCCTTAAGGGGGTTCTTGCTCCGTCACTTATAATTTTTTATTTTGAGTAAATAGGGAAGCACTGTTTCTCAATATTTAGTTTAGTTTTTAGTTTATAAGTGTTAGACTTTAAGGCCTATTGATCTATTCAAAGTTAACTTTTTATCCTGTAAACAAGGTTGCTTTTTTATTATTACTATTCTGTTTCAATGTTCACAGTATAACTTAAATTAGATGCATGATTTCATATGTAAATGCGCCCAATATGACCTAAGTTGTCGGCGGGCCATAAAACACCATTCATTCATTCATTCATTCATTCATTACTTTGTGTAGTTTTACACTTCCATTTACGTTTCTCTTGCTTCTATCTTTGGCCTTAATTCCCGGGATAACGGTAAGGATACAGTTTTTCTTGTATCTATCAGAAGTACCATTATAGTGGTCTAGCGCTTTTTTGCAGGTCATCTGATGGCGTTTTATTTGACCTTTACCGCTTTAGTTACGCACCATGATGTAATTCTGAAATAAAAAGCTCTTTGAAAATAGTAGACAAACAGTTTTAAACGAAGGAACTATCCAAGCATGATAACACATCTGTCCGAACTTCTTTGTTAAGCGATTCACAACATATAGATATATAACATTTTTTACTTGACGGAACAATCAGTGCTAGACATACATTTTAATGCTTTAACGTAACTAAGATGAGAAATAAAATAATAGCTTGTGAAAAAAATGAAAAACTAGCCAATATTTAGTTCGACTATGAACCTGCCCCGACTTAAATGGCCGAACTAGCCCCTGACAGACATTACCTAACACCTCCTTGTAGGATGCAGGAAGTTGGTTTAAAGCGCACTATACTACCGCAATAAACGTACTTGTAGATAGAATAGTCATAAGCGACGTCAAAATAAAGTGTTCAGCTCTTTATCCAGGTTATAATGGCCCGAGGCCGGACTAGTGCGGTCTCCCCTATATGCAATGTGTGCTAGTTCCAAAGTCAATCTCAGTTTTAATGAAAAAAAAAAAAATGCTGCTAAGCGCAGTCAGGGCGCCTTTGCGGACAGTAAAAATCAGGATCAGACTGCACACAATGTTATATTTCATTTTCTTTCCACCATAACTAGCTTCGAAATCGCAATATTTGGTTTTTATACGCCCAAAGGGTCGTATTATGTTATACCCCCGGTCGTCCGTCCGTCTGTCTGTCCGTCCGTCCGTCCGTTAGGAATTTCTTGTGTGTGCAACTCCTCCTACAGTTTTCATCGGCATTCTTTGAAACTTGCCACAATGAATCTCCATGATGTCTACTTGTGCACCTGGGTCTTAGAATTTTGATCACTGTTAGCGTTCCAAAATTATCTGCCCTTGATTTCTGAAATAACCAACTTTTCACTTTGAATTTTTGTTCAGGCCATAACTTCTATACCATACAAGGTATCAAATTGAAACTACATACACGGATAGAACACATTATGGAGAAGTGCAGTACACATTAAACATAACTCTGCCACTTCTATTTTTTGAGTTATCGCCCTTTGTTAATTTTCGGATTGAATTTTTGTCCAGGCCATAACTTCCAAACTATAAAAGCTAAAAACTTGCAACTTCATACACTGATAGAACACATTATGGAGAAGTGCAGTGCATATGAACCATAACTCTGCCACCGTTATTTTTTCAGTTACAGCCCTTTGTTAATTTTCAGTTTGAATTTTTGTCCAGGCCATAACTTCTAAACTATAAAAGCTATTAACTTGGAACTTCATACACTGATAGAACACATTGTGGAAAAGTGCATCGCACATGAACCATAACTGTACCCCTTTTATTTTTTGAGTTATTGCCCTTTGTTAATTTTCAGTTTGAATTTTTGTCCAGGCCATAACTTTGAAACTATTAAAGCTAATAACTTGCAACTTCATGCACTGATAGAACCCATTATGGAGAAGTGCAGTGCACATGAACCATAACTCTGCGACCTTTATTTTTTTAGTTATTGCCCTTTCTTAATTTTCAGTATGAATTTTTGTCCAGGCCATAACTCCCAAACTTTAAAACCTATCATCTTGAAGACTAATAGAACACATTATGACATTATGAAGAAGTGCACTGCACAAGAACCATAATTCTGCCATCCTTCCTTTTTAGTTATTGCTCTTTGTTAGTTTTCTCTTTGAATTTTCGTCAGGGCCATAATTTCTAAAATATAAAAGCTATGATCTTGAACCTTTCAAGGCTGATAGAACACCTTGTGGAGAACAGCAATTCACAAAATTTGTAACTGTGCCACCCTTCTTTTTTTAGCTATTGCCCTTTAATATTTCTCACATATCATGGAGATTAACTACTCTTCATTATTGGCCCTTCCGTCATTTCAACTCATTTCACTGACAAGCCCCTTCGGGCGTATATGCGCCGCTTTGCGAAGCTCTTGTTGACAATAGAGTGGAAATCTTTGTTCAATTTATTCAGCAGTTTAGGGACTAAAGCCAAAAATAGATAGGGTCGAGAAATCTCTAGTGATATGGTCAGATTTTTGGGAAAGGACAATGGCTTGCAACAAATCATGTCTGGCTTTTTCTTGTATATATTATAGCTGATAAAAATAATTATCATCAACACCGTTATTGCTATTTTTTTTAAGTTATCATATCGATTTTATAAATGAATTGTTCAGGGCTTCTTTTTAGATATCATAAGTGCAAGTTGTCCTTGAGTCCATGTTTTACTACAATTTTATCCTCATTTGACAATAACAGATCATTTCTGTCTTTAATAACGACACTGTTTACTGGTTCATTCCATTTTGTCCATTGTTACACTAATAGAACTTCATCGTTAAATTGAAGTATAGCCCGCGAGACAAAACATGATATTGCTGTTTCAGAACCTGGACTTCAAATTTTAGGCGAAGCTTGCGAAACACGGTGGTTTGGAGCAGGTTGTGCCAAATACTGGAGAAACAAATACTTGTAAATGCTGTGATAGATAATCTCTTGCACCTTAAAATAATCAGTATGCAACAACTTAAATTATCTAGCCTCTTCAAAAAGCATCTACCAAGGTCAGCCTGCATAGGCTGAACCATGTCGGAATGTGTTGCTTTCAAATTTCTGTCACGGGTAATTTCAGAGAAAAAGATGTTAGACGGACACCGGGCCATGACATAAGCTCGATGGCCCTCGTCCAGTGGAGCTAAAAACCTTTTTGCAAACTGACAGCATTTACATACGACTATGGGAGTGTTTCTCAGAATATGAAAATGTCTTTAAAAGAGTTGTAACTATTGTGGACAGGAGAAAAATGTTAGCAAGCTTTTTCTTCTTTTCCCACAATGCTTTTTCAGGTCTTTTTCTCAGAGTTTCTAAAACTCAGTATCGTTTTGATTTCGTCTGTTATCAAAGAAGCGTTTAACTCTTTTTATCAACGAAGCATACCATTAAAGTCAGTTTGAGAGTCCAAAAAGGTGCAAATTCAAAACTTGTGGAGGGTGGAGTATCAAGCATACTCCTGGCGGTGCACGCATAGAAATATACTGCATGACCTACCGATCGTTATCTCAATCTGCTTTGTCCAGAAAACCATCGAAGTTCGCCTGTCACAAGTAAATTGTTAACAATTTCATTTTGAAAGCCCTTATTCAGATTTCTTTTTTCATTATTTAATAAAAAAAAAACCCACACTAACTATTAATAAAACAACACGATTCATGCTCTGGAGGGCTTAATGCATCTCCGTCATGCATTATACCTAGCAAGACAATATATGGTCATAAAAGCCTATTATTTAATCCTTTACTGAACGGTAAAATTTTAGTCTGATCTACATTGAAATCACTTGCAGAAGAAAAAAAAACGTAATTTAAAATTTGTTTCACGCAGGGTAGAAAACATTGTTAAAAAAGGAGAAAATGCTGGTTACCATTGTTTTTAAAAGGCTTCAAACGTCAGGGTCACAGAAACCAGGGGTTGATTGGTAAAAGGTCGACGCCCGACTGAATCCTGTAGTTGGATGGTCCTTCGAGACCAAGACAATTGAACAGAAAGACAATTGAACAGAAGCGAAAGGTCTCAGCCCAGGTCAGCCTGCGAGGATGACAAGCATCGATAAAATGGGAATCTGAAAGAATGGATATGATTAGACATATGTTAATTTGCACTTTGTTCGACATTTTAAATTTGCATTTGCAATCCAACATCTCCCATTTAAAGGAGAAACGCAGTTTGGTATTAGCGAAATAGGTCCCGCGAGAATTTCTGGTATGAATGATAAGATTTTATGCCAACATGATCGATGAACTCTGCTTGTGACATTTCCACAATGCCATTTTTTTTCAAAAAAATTTACTAAATAATTTGATAAAATTCCAGCGTTCATATCTGTGAATCCGACGAGGAATTTAATTGTGTAAGATGAACATATATAAGATTTTACTGTGATAATTTCATTTAATTTTCATTTTTTCCTTCTCGCTTCAATACAGATATCAAATGAGAAGTACTTTTTTCTTTCATTTGCATCATCTTAGAAATAAATGATGTTCTATCACTTCTTGTTGTAAAGACATGTTTGTAAACAAAACAATCGCTCTTGAACACATTGAGAACGGTACTGTTTCACTAGAAGATAGCTGTACAATAAAAAATTGTTTAGGTTGATTTTCATGTCGTGGTGTTATTGGGCCATAATGTCTTTAACGATATGATTAATTCCCAGTGCTTCCTATCGTTGTTGAGAAAAAAGTGTTTTTGCGCTTGAAAAGAAATCCCTGACATCTATGGGTATGTAATTTATACAGAATGGTGCTACGGCACACACATCGTGTTGGACTTTTTGGCTCAGCTGAGCACAACGTGCTCAAGGGGAGCTTTTAGGATCATCCTGTGTCCGTCGGCCGTCGTAAAAAATTTCTTTAAACATCTCCGAAACTGCTACGCCAATTTGGACCAAAATTGGTTGGAAAGTTCCTTGGCATGTCCTTTTAATAACATGTTCACAGAATTTGATTCCATCAAAAACCCTGGTTGCCAGGGCATCCAAATGGAATTTTTTATGAAATTCTTCCAAAATATTCTTTTCTGAAACCGCAGGTCAGATTTTGAAATAATTACACAGAAATCTTCCTTGGGTGACCCTTTTCAAAAGTGTTCGCGAAATTTTGATCCGTCCAAAAACTGGCCATGGCAGTGGAAGGGAGGGCTCCTTGCGTCAAGTGGTGTCAACAGTACCTTAACATCTTCTGCTAAATCGCTTCGCTTATTTGGACCAAAATTGGCTGGAATGTTCCTTGGGATGTCCTGTTAAAATCTTGTTCACAGAATTTTATTTTATCAAGAACTCTGCTAGTCATGGCAACCAAGAGGAATTTTCTAAGAAATAATTCTCCTCTTAAACCGGTCAAATTTTGAAATAATTTCGCAGAAATGTTCCTTGGACGACTTTTTTTGCATTGTTTGCGAAATTCTAATCCGTCGAAAAATATGGCCGTGGGAGCTTCTTGCGTCAAATAGTGTCAACAACTCTTTAAAACATCTTCTCCTCCTAAACATCTTGGCAAATTTGGACCAAACTTAGCTGGAATATTCCTCCGGATATCCTCGCAAAAATTGCTGATAATTCGTTCCATAAAAAAATCGGTTGAAATGGCCAGCAAATATATTTTTTCAAGAAAATCTTCTCGTCTGAAACCACCTGTCAGATTTTGAAATGGTTCCACAGAAATTATTATTGGGAGACCTTTTTCAAAAATTGTTCTCGAAATTTTGATCCGCCGATAAACATGACCATGGCAGTCGTGGGAGGTTGTGTGTGTGTGGGGGGGGGCGTCCTTTGCTTACGTGGCGTCATAAATTTCTTTAACATCTTCTCCTAAACACAGGGCGAATTTTGTCCCTTTAGATGTCCTCTTAAAAATGAAATGTTCATAGAATTTGATTCCATCAAAAACTCAGTTTGCCATGGCAACTAAATGGAATTTTCTAAGAATTTCCTTTTTTTTTTATCTTCTCTGAAACCGCTGGTGAGATTTTAAAATAATTTTACAGAAATGTTCCTTGGTTGACCCTTAGAGTTGTTGATGTAATTGTAATCTCTTTAAAGACATGGCTGTTTTGGTGGCGGGAAGGCTCTTGAAATTCATGGCCGTGGTGGAGGGGAGGGGGCTCTTTGCACTGTATGGACTTACAGATATTCTTTGAAATTCTTTTTCCCTTAGATCATTCGTCAGATTTAAAAAATAAATTCACAGAAATGTCCCTTAGATGTTCCTTTTGAAAAAGTTTTTTCTAAACTTTGATCCATCAAGAAACAAGGCTGTGGTGGTGGGGAAGGGGGCTGTTTGCACTACTATTATACGGACTAGAAGGAATTCTTACAAAATAAATATTCTTCCTTGAAACCACTGGTCAGATTTTAAAATATGTTCACAGAAATCATCCTTTGGTGCCAAATTATACCCCTTTTTTGAATTACAATTTTAACGAACTATCCAACACTAAACGGCCAAATGTTGGCACGCGCGTGCGGTGCACTTTTTCTTTTTATTGAAGTTACTTGAGAAAAAGTTTTGGAGTTACAAAAAAAGACTGGTATTTTTGAAGTGTGTGTTGGGCATGAAAAGAGCACATAAACCCGTCATATCGAAAACATCAATTTCTATTTCTTGTTTATGCGATGAGGTCACCATTTCTTGTTTTAATCTTTTTATTATTTTTCTTTGTATTATGAATTCATAGTGTATGCTACCATAAAAGCAAAATCTCTGCTAGTAGAGCGATTTCAGGCCCTTCAGGGCATCTAGTTTACCTAAGTCAGCTGGCCTTGTTTTGATCTTTGTCAAGCCTGGGTTCATATATCTTTTTGCACTCCTGAAAGAGTAATAAGAACGGGAAACACATTTTTGTGTCCACTGTCCATTGTGTAAAGCCCAGTAAAATATATATATATATATATAAAGAACAAATCACTATAAATTAGAAATATGTTGCTTTAAGTTAAAAAATTTCATTGGCGTTTTATGACTAAGTAGTTCCACTCAGTGTGTTCATCTTACTTTTCGTTCTGGCTAATACATCTCTATGGCAGTCTTTTCGAGGTACTGACTCCGATGTAATTAAACCTTAACAACATTTAAGGGCAATATAAATGAAGACAAACACTTACATAAAGAGTGGACCTTGTGATTGTGAAAGATAAACCATATAAATTAGCAAGTAAATCTGCAGTAACTTGTTTGTAAAATACAAAATCTCTGTGAAAATATGCATTAGAATAGGAGAGAGCAAATCATCATCAAGAAATCAATTTTGATATATTGCAACGAAGACATAAACTGTCACTTAACTTTTTTACCATCAGAATTCTTTACAATGAAAGGGAGACTACTTGCGAAAACATATGACTCCATTAGAAATGACTGCTTTCTAGGTAGGTCAAGATTGTTGTTGTTCTTTATGTTTCATGTTTTGAATCCCTAAATATGGCACCAAACCCTGAAATATGATAGATTTTACGGCGAAAAAAAAAAAAAATTCTTACAGTAGCAAAAATCCATGACTATGTCAAGACAGTTTTATTAAGAAGTTAAGAAAAAAATTAAAAAAAAGTTGTCTACCAAAATAATTTATCTTTATTTATACATAAATTTTTTACTTGCTTTTTAGATGTTTATGTAAAAAAGTAACAATACATTAAGTTTTGGGTTAGTTCTTGCAAGGCCAAGGCCATTGTGAGTAAAGGCAGAATTTTTAACAGTGTTTCGATCCATAGCTGATGTTTGAACAGACAACTATACTTAAAATTTGCCGGGAAAAGATGTCTTTGTAAAAAGCTACCAAAGTAGTTATGCAGGGGTCAGTAATGGAAAATCAAGGTGTTGCCTAAACAGAAAAAAAAACAACTTGTAATGGTAGAAACAAGTTATACTTAGCATTTCAACTGTATCCATTCAATAAAGATTATATTACAAACCAGAAATTGATCAATATTGTATCCTGAGTCCGGTAAGCGTTGTTGTCTTTCGACACGTTTAACTTTTATAGTCAAATTTTTGAGAATCACTCTCATTCCCTTGCTAACTGTTAAAAAAGCAACAAAATTTAGGATTTTTTTTAAACTGAAATAATCTGCAGAAATGAAATAAATAGTGTCTCAAATGATGTGTTTTGTCTTCAAAATGGCCGAAAACACTTTAGGTAGGGGAGGAAACGCCGATTATCAGCATTTTTCATGTTTTCAAAAACTCAGGGTCCTTAAAACTGGATTGTTTGGTAAAAAGTTAACAAAACAATAAATAGAGTTTATTTCATCACCTAGTGGTTAATGTGGCGAAATATTTGCCGAAAGAGGGAAAGGTATGCGAAAATAGGGAGTGCCATAAGGCACGAGTTATTTAAATTTAAACATATTTTATTCAATATATTGACATTTACATTCACAATACAAGAAATAATCTGAAAAGGATCGGAACGAAAGCATGTTGCTTATGTAGTTCCTCTCCCTTAACTGAATCACGTGATACGCCAATAATATCAAATGTCAAAAATGAAAAGAAATTATTACAAAAAACAGATAGTATGATTGTAAACAAAAAGGGCTGATAGTATGATTGTAAACAAAAAGGGCCGAGTTATTTTCGCATACCTTTCCCTTTTGAGGCAAATATTTCCTCATATTAACCACAAGCTGATATATTTCGTCTGATTATTTTGTCAACGAATGCCACTTTTTAAACTAGTGATCTCGAGTCAATTAACCGGATAACCGATATTTTCAAAAAAAGTATTTACAGATTTTGGGCAGGATGAAAATATTCGCTGTGACGTGGAAATGATTTCCCCCAGCTAAATTACGACATTTTTATTTCTTGAAATAGACAAATGAAATATAATATATTGATTTTTGATTTTCAAGCACACTATGAAACTTGTTTTTACATTATTTTTTAGGGTTAACTAGATCACGTCGTGGCCACGAGATAAGCAGTGAGCAGCATTTAAATATTGGCCACAAAATGATTTTTTCTTTAAGGGGCCGTCACCATGACGTTCTGGTCAATGTTTTCTGACGTTTGAGGAAACGTTGTTAGTCGCCCATGGTCGCTCGAATAGCGCCAGAAGAGCGTTGTGTAAACGCTGTTGAGCGTCGGTGATCGCAGGGAATCGGCGGAGAACGCTAGTTCGGAAAAAAAAGTTTTGAACAGGCACAAAAGTTCTTAATGACAAATAAGCGTTCATTTTGATGAAAACTGTCCCCATTTTATTTCAACCATAGAATACCATGGCTGGTACAATCGTACTAGTACCATCCGTAGAATGTTCTACTTGTAAAAGTGCACCGTCGGTCCGCTGTTACTATTGCCATTTGAGTGAAAAATATGCAATAGCGCTGATAGTTTTACTATCTGTGAGAAATACACATGCGCAGTATGGATGCGCGTGAACATTTATACCAAACGTCATGAAATGCTCAGAGAACGTTGACCAGAACGTGATGGCTCCTTTACCTGCACTTCCCCTCAATGCTGCCGTTTATCATAATTTATTTTTATACATGGCCGATGAGTGCATTCGTACTTCATTTTTTTACATCATGGCGCTCGCACAGTATATCGTGATTCTGTTCATTTAGAATTATATTAATCTAGGCCGTATCTTTTTTTTTTTTAGTATTCCGAGTGTTTTTCAGCAAACCATAATCCGTCTTTATCAGATTTTTTCCCTATACAGACATGCTAATCTTTTCTTCAAAGAACTGAAGTCTCGAAACGTAACAGTTCCTTTTTTATGCTCCCCGAAGGGCGAGCATATAGTCGCCGCTTCGTCTGTCCGTCCGTCCGAAGCCATTTCTCCGCAACTCCTGGACCAAAGTGGATAAAACTTCATATATGAACTCCTTAGGGTAATGCGCCGATGTGTCTTTCCCGGTTTTTTAATTTGACCCCATGGAAAAAGGGGCTTAATGCAATATTGCAATTTTTACTAATATCTCATTCAGTTTTTGACAAAATTTCATGAAACTTTATGGTTATATTGTTTATGGAAAGTTTCAGCATCTGTCCTTGCTATTTTTAATCTACGTGTTTTTTAAGTTGACGTAATGGAAAAAGGGGGTTTCTTGCAAAATTCCAATTTTTACTAATATCTCATTCAGTTTTGATCAAAATTTCATTAAACTTCATGGTTATATTGTTTTTTCAAAGTTTCACCTGTGCTCTTGTTTCTTTATCTGTGTGTTTTTCAATTTGACCCTCTGTCATGGAAAAGGAGGATTTCTTGTAAAAATGCCAAGGAAAAAAGGGGCCCTAATGCAAAATTGCAATTTTTACTAATATCTCGTTTAGTTTTTGTCAAAATTTCATGAAACTTCATGCTTATATCTTGTTTTAGAAGTTTCAACATGTGCCCTTGTTATTTTCAATCTATGAATTATTAATGCGCAAATACCTCTTTCTTGGTTTCTCAATTTGAGGCTGCATCACGGCAAAAGGGGACTTTTGGAAAAAAAATGTTTTTCACTAGTATCTCCTACATCAGTGCTCAGAACTTTGTGAAAAGTGGGGTTCATGTAAAAAATCATTTTCTATTTGACTGCTCAAAATTTTATGAAATTTCAAATTTTGAATTACTATTCAAAAATGCCACAAACCACACACCAGTTGTATTCATTCCAGTGATGCAATATTGTCTTATGGGAAAAGGGGGCTTAAAGGGGGCTTTGTGGGATTCATGTCCTCTACAAGTTTGTGTTGGCTATCTTTAAGATAGTAATTGCCTTTTCACTGCAATTTTTGGGGGGCATGAACAGGTTCTTTTAGGATAAAAGAAGTGAGTTGATATCAATTTCATACATTTTATAAAAAAGCACTTGTTCGGGGAGCATAACCCGTCTCTTACGGCTCTTGTCTAAAATAGATAATTTTCAACTGTTATAGAAGTGAATGAAATTCTACACAATCTAGATTTGGCGAGTAATTTGCGCTTTCATCGAACAACTTTATCTCGTTTTACAGCGCAATTTCTATTTCATCCGGATGGTTTGAATTGCATTCATTCTAAGTTGTAAACAATAATCGGGTTTTTTCAAGGTTGTTTCGCAATTATCTGCTGGTTGCTTGTTGCAAGGAATAATGCTAAATACCGAGAGTGAGAGAGAGAGAGAGAGAGTAAAAAATACGAAGCAGGATAAAGGTTAATTTCCAACCATCCTAATTTCCAACCATCCCCCCAGTGAACTAATGATAAAAGTCGTATTTTAAACCGTAACATATATTTAGCTAATCGCTAGCTTTTATGTCAAAGAAAACAGATTTGTATCAGCTTGCATTCTCATGCAAACCGACCCTAGTCTATACTTGAATAATCTTCTTTCTATCGTGGTATATCGTTCAATAAACCACAGTCGTGAGTTATGAGGCACAATAAATAATCCCCGAGGGCGATAGCCCGAGTGGGTTATTCATTGCACCTTATAACTCACAACGTGGTTTATTGAACGATATACCACGATAGAAAGAAGATCATTTCGATTCTAACTTTGCCAATTCTTAATGAAAGGAAAACAAGTTCAAACTGAGAGAAAAACGCGTATGAAGATTATGTTCCATTGAATAACTCACTCATTGAATGACGTCACTCGATATAGGATGACGTCACTCTACATGGATTGTCGCAGATTCCATCACGTTTTCTTACACTGTGTTTATAGAGCCAAAGTCGCGTGTCATGTTAGAATCTTCGTTACTGCATAATCAGTAGTCATTATGAATAAATCAGTTGAAATGTTCGATGGATAAGAGTGTTTTTTTTTTCAAAATTTATGACCTTTATCAAAAATGTTAAGGACTTGCCTTTATTTTGCCGAAATTAGGTAGATAAATTACCATTACCTAAATGAAAGAGACTATATTATATTTATTGACAATGGAATTGGTTTATATGACCGAAAGTACTAACAGCGAAGCGGAGAAGATAGATCAAGAGCAGACTGCTCATATCTACAGGCTTATCTTGCATTTTCTCTGCTAAGTACGTACTGAATCCAACGGCAGGAGAAGAGTTGAGAATGCGGAAGTGAGCAGAACGCCACCATATATGATCTGTTTTCTTTCATAATTGTCATTTCATAAGACAAACGTACTCTTACGCTACATCTTTGTTCGAGAGAAAGTAATCCTTCCGTGATGTGATCCATTAAGAGTTGTTCTGTCTGTATATGATTCCTTTTTTTTCGGATAGGATTCTATGAGAACATAATAATTACAACGGTTTATGGGAAGGGACGAGATCCATCCAATAAAATCTTCTGCCCTCAATTTAAAGGGACCTTTTTAGATTGTTCTCTGTCTACAAATCACTTTTTCTATTTCTTAAAACACCAACAGTTGAAAAAAGAAAGATGTTTTGCCCTTGAAAATGAGCGCAGTAAAGAGGTCCATAAGTTGAGATTAATGCACATTACTTCATGCTTTCCGGTAGGATATCGAGAAATAGAAGTGAAAATATTTTTCGATCTTACACTGGTACGACCAGTGAAAATACCGATTTTCATGTTCTTGTCGCCTAGGCTAATTGCTCGTGCCTCACAACCAGATGGGAAATATGACGTCATTTATCTTATTTTCTCGCGCTTGACGTAATATTGTAATGCGTTGCTATGCGGGAGGTGTATGCCACGGGGAATAACGGAAAAGAACTGTACTGGGTTTTGATAAAGCTCCTCCCAGAAAGTGTTGAAAGCATGAAATGAAAAGAATATTTGTTTTTTTTTTCCGTGAAAGATCGAAATTTATTTCATCTCGTGAACACCATTGGTAAAATTTCACGAGTGGCGCAGCGAAAAAGTCAAATATCCTCTATACACACTGATCAACGTGAGCCGCGGACACCATGTGTTCTCGGTACACCAGATCGAATTTTCCATGGAAGAACCGGAGGTGGTGTAAGTGTTTTCATTTTTATGGACCTGATTAACCTAGATAGAAATGTTGATTTACAGCGATGTAAAGACGAATGATTGATCTGTTTACACACATACTAGGGAATAATCATACCATCATATAAGCGAGCTGTGGCTTTATGAGCAACTGGGGTCTTATTGTTTTGAAGTTTGTTGCCGATTTTCGGACAAAATCCCCTAACCATTGTTCATTTTACGAGTTTGTATGATAAGATGAATGTATTCCCTAAAGAAACACAAAATTTCACTTAGAAATGTCCATCCAAAGCGAAGATATACGTTTTTGAATGGACCTTGGTAGAGGAAAATATGCTAACAAGACACCATTTTCATTTTCAGAGTATGTACATGGACACCAGATCAGAAAAAGCTTGTGGTAACTGGACACCAACCTTTTAATCATCAATATTTCTGCCTGAAACTCGATGCATGGGCTGTATACGAAGACTATTTTTGTAAACATTATGTCACTACGGTCCATTACCTGATAAAGAGCATGTTTAACGCAATTTCATTACTTGTAGCACTTGCTTTTTTGAAATATTTGCAATGTTACGGCAATTTACGAAGTAGACCTACGATGCTTGATCACAATTGACCGGTCATTGCTTCAAGTGTTGGTGCAAGACATGTTCTTTTTTTACAGCGTTTCAGTTTTATGAATGGCGTATTAACCCATTACCACGCAATCACGAGCTTTAATGTCCCTGGGAAAGATGGCTTCGAAAAACATTGTCTATACGTTGTCTGCGCATGTCATATTCTTCAAAGATTCGACTGTCTTATATAACGCATCACTGCTAGCCCCGAAAGCGGGCTGACTGTAATATTACGCTCTATAAAGTAGCAATGTTGAAAATATATATAGCTTTTACGTATCAATACGTTCGAGGAGAAATGAGACCTGCTTTAGCAACAGATTTCTCTTAACTGGTGATCATAGTTGAGTGAATTGCACGAGGTAGCGTTTCGTTGGGTAAACCTTTTTTTTGTTTTAAATTCAAAGTAACGGTTGTTGCGTAGGAAAGTGGTTCGGTTCTGTACCCAGGATGCCCATATCGGATAGATGAGTATTTATAGTATGCCATCTAGCGGGAGATAATGATTGTCTATGAAGAAAAAACCCTATTAACTAATACAGAGTGTACATTATTTACCACATTTGGCCTGATTCTTAGTTTAAATAATTTTCAAATCCGCTTGGCCAACTACCCTTGAAGGCTTCGTACATTTGCATGCGTGCGTTTGTTCGTCTACGCGTTTATTTCTAAAATTCTTATTTAATTGACTTCTCCTCGGAAACCACCAAGTGGAAATCAACAAAATTCAACGTGGATGATTCCATAAATTTCTTTCGAGATACTTCGATCCTTTAAAAAAGATGGCTTATGTGGAAGGAGCTTATTTTCCGTGTACGGCGCGTTGTGAAAATTGTAAAATTTGTCCTCTCAAAAGAACTCAATCATGAGATTGGCATTGGGTAGCTTTCTATCACATTCCTTCAACAAATTTTGATCTGCTGAAAAACATGGCTTTTGTTGGTGGGACTTATTTTCTCTTTGTGTCATAAAGCGGAAGTACTTGCAGCTCTTTAATAAATTCGTTGATAATACATGTACATGTATGTAGATCTACATGTATTTCATAACACAGATGATCACTGATAATGTTTCATTTTATCCAATATGCTGGGTGATCATGATATATTGGATGAAATGAAACATTATCAGTGATCATCATTTATGGAATCATCCACGTTGAATTTTGTTGATTTCCACTTGGTGGTTTCTGAGGAGACGTCAATTAAATAAAAATTTTAGAAATAAACGCGTAGACGAACAAACGCACGCATGCAAATGTATGAAGCCTTCAAAGGTAGAACGCCATTCTAAGAGCCCGCTGGCAGTTGGCCAAGCGGATTTGAAAATTATTTAAACTAAGAATCAGGCCAAATGTGGTAAATAATGTACACTCTGTATTAGTTAATAGGGTTTTTTCTTCATAGACAATCATTATCTCCCGCTAGATGGCATACTAAAAATACTCATCTATCTGATATGGGCATCCTGGGTACAGAACCGAACCACTTTCCTACGCAACAACCGTTACTTCGAATTTAAAACAAAAAAAAGGTTTACCCAACAAAACGCTACCTCGTGCCATTCACTCAACTACCAGTTAAGAGAAATCTGTTGCTAAAGCAGATCTCATTTCTCCTCGACCGTATTGATACGTAAAAGCTATGTATATTTTCAACATTGCTACTTTATAGAGCGTAATATTACAGTCAGCCCGCTTTCGGGGCTAGCAGTGATGCGTCATATAAGACAGTCGAATCTTCGAAGAATATGACATGCGCAGACAACGTATAGACAATGTTTTTCGAAGCCATCTTTCCCAGGGACATTAAAGCTCGTGATTGCGTGGTAATGGGTTAATACGCCATTCATAAAACTGAAACGCTGTAAAAAAAGAACATGTCTTGCACCAACACTTGAAGCAATGACCGGTCAATTGTGATCAAGCATCGTAGGTCTACTTCGTAAATTGCCGTAACATTGCAAATATTTCAAAAAAGCAAGTGCTACAAGTAATGAAATTGCGTTAAACATGCTCTTTATCAGGTAATGGACCGTAGTGACATAATGTTTACAAAAATAGTCTTCGTATACAGCCCATGCATCGAGTTTCAGGCAGAAATATTGATGATTTAAAGGTTGGTGTCCAGTTACCACAAGCTTTTTCTGATCTGGTGTCCATGTACATACTCTGAAAATGAAAATGGTGTCTTGTTAGCATATTTTCCTCTACCAAGGTCCATTCAAAAACGTATATCTTCGCTTTGGATGGACATTTCTAAGTGAAATTTTGTGTTCCTTTAGGGAATACATTCATCTTATCATACAAACTCGTAAAATGAACAATGGTTAGGGGATTTTGTCCGAAAATCGGCAACAAACTTCAAAACAATAAGACCCCAGTTGCTCATAAAGCCACAGCTCGCTTATATGATGATATTATTATTCCCTAGTATGTGTGTAAACAGGTCTATCATTCGTCTTGACATTGCTGTAAATCATCATTTCTATCTAGGTTAATCAGATCCATAAAAATGAAAATACTTACACCACCTCCGGTTCTTCCATGGAAAATTCGATCTGGTGTACCAAGAACACATGGTGTCCGCGGCTCACGTTGATCAGTGTGCTATAGGCCTACCCTATATACGTCGAGCAGGCTGAAAACATTCACACGAATGTTACAGTTGTTACTACTGGTACGTCATAACCATGCACGAATGGGGCAAACAAGAGAATGACAACCCGTACGAAGGCACGAATGGGACAAACAAGAGAATGATACTCCGTACAGAGACTCAAAGTAGACATAACATCCCTTGTTTTCAGTTTAATTAACCCTTTACCAAACGATGAATTTTAGACTAGTCCAAATTGAAAGCACTTGCAGACAACAACAACAAAAGAAACCTAACTCAAAAAATTAAATGTTTCCAACAGGGTAGAAAACATTGTGGGAAAAGGAGAAAATGCTGGTTACCAGCATTTTCTCCTCTTCCCACAATGTATTTCAAAAGGCTTTCAATTCAGGGTCGTAAAAACCAGGGTTAGTTTGGGAAAGGGTTAATATACCATTACGAATTTCCTTCTCATATATGTAGAGCTTATTACACGGCTGATGAGGGCTGGAGAGTGATAACGGCCCGTCACCTCGATATTTGCCCTAGGGGCTTTAGCAGGCACAGAGAGAGAGAGAGAGAGAGAGAGGGATATTACTATTATAAATTGTGTAATATTTTCTAAGAGGACGAGGCACATCTGTGTGAGTCAATAAATGAATTTGCTCTGCTCCAGTATTTCGAGTTTATTTATTGTTCCCTCTCGTATTTGAATTAAAGAGCTGTTATAACATAAACAAATAAACAATCAGCTTAATATCAATGTGTATGTACCGTTTATGTCCACCCTGTCCAGACACTCATTATTGTAGGAATAAACTGAAAGTGTAATATCTTTTACTGACACAGTCTTATCACACGCAATTTCATCTAACGCTTACAACGCTGAGATAAGTCCGAGAGTTGATTTCGACTGTGTGCAATAACCATGCACAGCGAAGTTCCTATTTTCTTACCCGAATTCTGTATCGTCCGGTAATTCATTCGTTCACTAGCCATTACAGTACCGAACAGATATTTCCGTTCTAGAAATGATATCTTTCAAAAAGCACGTTCAGTTTTGTTGGGGTCTGGAGTGTTTTAGCAAACTGAACAGTGTAGAAAAAGATCAGACTTCACGTATTGTGCAATCCGATTTGATCTACACGAATGACGAAGGCAACTACAAGAGTTAAAGGCGCGTTTAGGGTTAAGTACACACTGGGTTCGATGCAGGTTGTTTCATTACGGAGATATTGCACAGCATCCATCTTACATCAATCATCTGAAAGACAGATCAATTACTGACAGACTGCATGGAAATGGAAATAATGCTTTTTTACTCTGGAAAAAGATTTTTTATAGCAAAAATGTAGAGTAATACTCGTTTGTATCTATAATAGAACTGATGCGAGTGGGTCACCTTCTGTTTAGTCTGTAGAAATGTTGACGCCAAGTAGCACATAAAGATTGTTCATATAATTTTCTTAGTCATGCACCGTGCAAAGGGACTTAACCCTTTATCAAAGGAAAAAAAAAAGACTTGTCCAAATTGAAAGCACTTGCAAACAACAAATTAAATCTAACTCAAAAATTAAATTTTGTTTTCAGTAGGGTAGAAAACATTGTGGGAAAAGGATAAAATGCTGGTAACCAGCATTTTCTCCTTTTCCCACGATGTTTTCAAACTGTTTATATCTCAGGGTCGTAAAAACCAGGATTGTTTGGTAAAGGGTTAATGCATCTGCCAAAAGTATCAACCCATTTTAGCCTGCACAGTGGGTGCAAGCTGACATGGGTAGAATACTTTTTGTTCTTAAGTTTGTCAATTTTTCGCTAGTAAAATGACCAGTGTACCTTATGACTCAGTCTGTTATTCGACAACGTTTCATTTTATGGTTCAATAATTAGGTAAAGGCTTGCTTGGTATAATACATCTCGAGCCTCCCTTTTGCTTGAACATGATCCATCTATAAAGTGTGTATTTTTGTTTAATTCTACATCCTAATGTGAAGGGGAAATTACAACTCGTACATAAAAATGCAAAACCAAATCGAAAATTCTTATTCATCTTGGTTCCGATACGAAGAGAAAGTTGAAATCAATTAATATACTAGGACGAAAAAGAAACGCAGTGTAACCTTTCAAGGTAATTTAGAGGTGTACAATTTGATTGAGAATTCTAAGTTATGATTTTATGTTTACCACTGATCACCTTTTAATATTTTGACGAAATTTCATTTCAGTGTGGCCAAAAGGAAATGAGAAAATGGCTTCTTATTGACAGTACCCCTCCTCAATGAAGAAAGGTAGTGACTGACTGCATATGGAAACTCAAAGCTTGTTCAATATCTCGTATGGTACCCTCCGTTTCTTTTTCGTCCTAGTATATTCAGAAAAAAAAAAGTTAAGCACCACCCTCAACTTTTAACAAAGTGCCAACTAGAATTAACACAGAAACATAACATAGAAAGTTTTTATGCAAAACAGTACCATGGTTGGATTTGTTTATTAACGACATATGAGAGTGAAAATACTCATTATTATTGCAGTTTTCATAAAATTACAGAGACTATTGATGAACGTGTGTCATTATAGCCATTTACTCTCTGGAAAACTTTAATTGCCAGTCACTTATTGGTTGTCAGATCAATAGCTCGGTGTTACAGAACCATAGTATCCATAGTAGAGATGTAATGTAACCACAGTTCAGTCATTAGCGTGTGTAGGATCCAAGTGCATTAATCATTGCTTGTACCCTCTGACGCATGCTAAGAATATGTTTTTGGACGGTCTTTTGAGGCACTAATTGCCATTCCTGGTGCAAAGCAGCGTTCAATTCTGGTAGAGTAAGAACAAGAGGGTCTCTTTTACGAATTCGATGCCCCAGATTGTCCCACACATGTTCAATAAGTTTTGATCTGGAATGCACGCTGGCCATGGAAGAGTTGTTATGGCATTTTGCAGAAAAAAATCAACAAAAGCTCTTGCTCTGTGAGGTCAATCGTTATCGTCCATGTACACAGTTCGAGTCCTCAGAGGATGGTTGTCGAAATGGGGCACAACGAAGGGATTAAGGATGTAATCATGGTAGTTTTGAGTATTTAGCGTACCCTGTACTGTCACGAGATCCAGTTTACACCCAGATGAAACGCATCCCCATATCACAGACCAACCACCACTTTGTTGGGTAGCCTGGACATGTGTTGGGGCAAATAGACGGTTACGTTGCCGCCAAACACGAACTCTACCATCATATACGTGTAACGACATCCTTCACTCATCAGACCAGTGTATCCTGCACCACGGCGCCAACTTCAAACCTGCTCGCGCTCTGAACCACATCAGAACTTCACGGATATATCTGACAGACAATAAAGGACGTTTAACTGGCCTACGTGCTCGATAACCCGCCATCTTGAGCCGATACAGACCTCGAAACAAAAGTTGATTTTTCAACGTGCACGACCACACTATTTCCGTGCGTTACGCTACATGTACATGTCGTGCATGTGCACTGATAACCATTGAAATTCATCTACGGAACAATGTCTCTGCCATCACTATACTCGGTTGTAACTTTGACTTTCCAATTAAATCTTTGTAGGCATCTGAAGTTAGTGACGCTTAACTTTTTTTTCTAAGTATATATATATAAGGGTAAAGTAATATATCTATGAAGTTTCTCTATATTCCAGTATTAACTACTTCCATAACATGCAACCAAACAGAAGGTCTTATTTTTTATTGATCGAGAGACTTTGAGGCTGCTGTTCTGGGTCTAGTAAATCGTCGAAGTAAACTTGGTATTCCTTCGTATCTGATCCACACCGTCCACACTTTCAACGTTTTAGATAAACTTAGTGAAGAAACACATACAAACAAAATGACCAGGAGATAGGAACTCGTGGCAACGACGCAAGTGTATCCTGTGGTCTCCACATAATGTCGTGTTGAAGTATGGTGAAAGTTTAACAAAAAAAAAGGCATGCGATGTGATGTATGCTAGTTGTAATTATACGCCATTATCTGAAATATTTATCAGCGCTCCTACATGGTTTTTTTTTGTAATTGTATAATTCAGAAATGACTTGAAATTGCTCATTCAAATTGGTGCATCAGTGAAATCAACGTAGTCATTGATGGAATAAAATTGAAATATCAAATCTTATCTGAAGGGTGTTGTAGTCACATCTAGCAAAATAGCAAGATAAAAATACACGCTTTGGCCAATATAACTCTAGTTAAACATTTAACAAACAACCCCGAGTTTTAACGAATGTTTGGAGGAAGACTTTCTAAAATATTGCTGAAAAAGGAGAAAATGCTGATTAATCAGCATTTCCCCTTTTTCCATAATGTTGACTGCAACTGCTTTGAATTTAAACAGGTCAGAAACTGTGTCGTGTCGTGTAGCAAAGGGTTAAAAAAACTATGTTCAACTCTTTCAGTGCAAGTGCTGACTGACTCTTTCCCCAACAGTGTAGACTTGTAGTCTTGGTCCGTATATTCACCAACCATTCTCAAGAACATTCCTAGTCTTATTCTTCGGAATTTTGTCAATGCGAAAGTAGCAGAACATCTGATTGGCTAAACCTGTGAATGCTCTGTCAATAAACGGACTGGTGTTTTTTGTATGTGGCATATGATAATCAGTGTAGTCTGGTCTTGAATCTACTCCATTCGCTGCCCGATGCCAAACTCAGACTAAAATTATTTTGTAATTAGAATGGAAATCTACTAGATACAAGAAGTACTTACGAATCTTTAAATGCTCTCTGAATGATAGACTGGTGTTTTGTGTATGTGGCATATGACAGTCTCCTTTTGCAGTTTCGACTAGAAGATCAGCTGGATGGTTAGACTAGAAGATCAACAGTCTTAATTACTCGAGATGTAGAAAGTCTTAAAATCTGCGTGATAATTATGTTGTTGTTCCAAACCCTTTTAAACAAACCCAATCCTTAAAAGATGCATTTTTACCTATAACGAACCCGCGGAAAAGTCTTTTAAAAATACTGTGAAAACAGGAGAAAATGCTGGAAACCAGAATGTTCTCCTTATCCAATAACGTTCCTATCTTTAAAAAGGCGAAGTCCTTCATTAATGACTCTTTTAATTTATTGTTTACATATATTTTTAAATCTTGATAAGTCTCAGACTTAGTATTCTGGTAAACAGTTAAGGGGAATAGTTTATACGACTACAGTTAAAGACGGACACGCTGTTTCATTATGCTGTTTCTATAACTTATTTGCATTATTGTAGTAAACACATAAGGTTTACAGAAGAAAATAATTTAGTTTTATTTCACACCTACAAAAACGAGGCAAGAGCCCTGAATATCGATATTGGACCGGAAGAGTAGTGTACCGAAGTCTGTTGTAAAAAAAGCAAATTCAAACCCCTCTTTTGATATGTTTTTATTTTTTTCCCAATTAAAATGACCCTATATTTCTCGTTACTTTAACGTCAATACGAAAGTGTGAAATAAAGAGGTCATTCGTACACTGCAGAACCAGTCTATATTTTGGACTCGGCTGTCGCCTCGTCCAAAATATAGACTGGTTCTGCAGTGTACTCATCCCATAGAATTCAGTATTGAACCTAAGGATGTTAAATAACCTCATATTATGGTAGAGTAACAAATGCTTCCCAAAGCTGTATTTAGCTGGCATTTTTCGTGCACGAGCATGGCTCAAGGGGTTACCATGAGGTTATTTAACATGCTTGGGTACAATACTGAATTCCATTGGATGAACCATAGTCTGTATTTTGGACGAGGCGACAGCCTTGTTCTGCAGTGTACGAATCCAATTGAACTCAGTACTGTACCCAAGCATGTTAAATAGGCTCTTTTTATTTCACATTTCCGTATGGACTTTAAAGTAAACAACAAATATAGGGTTATTTCAATTTGAACAGCTTAAAAATAAAAATTCAAAACACAACAAAAGAGGATTTTGAAGTTGCTTTTTTTAAATCAGACTTCGGTAGACCACTCTTCCGGTCCAATATCGATATTCTGGACGCTAGCCTCGTTTTGATAAATTTGTATTGGACTCTTGCGTCGTTCTGAAAAATCCATATTGGACTCTACAGCAGGCTGATATAGGCCAAAATATTCTGTACTCACGTGGTAGTATTAAAGCGATTTCATTAGACGTTAAATTGTGGGTGTGAAATATATATCTCCGTAATGAACGATACTAAACACGTCTATTATATAATTATGGATCTGTGAAGTCCATTTTGTTAACATTCGAATACATATAAACCGTTAGGTACTAGGGTACACTGACAAGCAAACGTAACCATATGCAAAAGTTTTTAATCCAGTTCAGCCTATGCAGACAGCGCAGACTTATATTGATCGAACCTTTATAGATGTCTGTCGTGCACTTTCCACAGATCGAGGCTCATATATACGAGTAGTATTAAAAAGATTTTGGCCACTTCGACTCTTAACGATACTTTGACATAATGATTCGGTAACTATTTTTGTTGAACCAATGCACTATGTAGCAGTAAATCTCCTCGGGAAGTTGCTGTGTTATTAATTAGCCTCCATGTATTTGAAAAAAAAAAAAAAAAAAACGATAAACAGATTAAGCACCATTCAACACATAAGCATTCAGCACCAAGATTTTAGTTCAATATATTTGATCTAGCAAACATGACAACATTGTGTTAAAAGGAGATGAACCTCATTACAAACATTTTCTTCATTACCAAAATCGTTTAAAAAGCAGTTGTTGGTTGCAAGACTCCATTTGCAGGTAGTAATAGGTAAGAATGATCCAAGTTACCCTGATATCTGTCAGAGAGAGAAAGAGAGAGAGAGACGGAGAGAGACAGAGCTTGACAAGTGTCTTGTTATAAAACAACGTGCAATTTCTGCCATTGTGCTTCTCTATGAAAATAAATACATATGGTTATATAAATACCAGCGTATATGTTGTGTTCTATGCTGTATTTCAGAGACCGGGTTTAACAGAATGGGGTTTGTTGAACTTCTGCCCACTGCCATACGCAGTGAAACATCGACTGTTTCAGACTTGCCCCCATCATTCCCGTGTTTTAATGGTTGGAATCGGACAATCCGAGAGGACGTAATTACAGCAAATTGAATTTATTTCCATTCTATTTCGTCTCAAAAATCGTTACATCAAGAAATATTTTTCAGGAATGGATGACAGACGGCATATTTTGTACTTGAATATAAATATTGAAACTCTTTTGTGGTACAATATGAGGAGAAAATGAAAAGTATCCACCTTAGAATCTTTTTCCTTTTCCTCATTGTTTTGCATATTGATAAAATAGGGAAACTTTCATTTACACAGATTTTTCAAAATTAGATAGTAAGCCAACTCGCACTTGAAAAAGAAATGTTTTGAACGAAAATACATAGAGACTGCTCAGTATCAAAATATTCAATTACACAATATTAACTGAAAAAGTACATAACCTATCATGTCGATTCATTAGCGAAGGTGTTGATTGTACGGCTTTACATGTATTTTGTTGTCATAAATCGACCCGCAAATTGCCCCAGATCCGCAGAAAAAAATAGACGGACAACGTTAACCATTCATAAATTACTGTTTATCACTTATACCACCAAAAAGAAGGTCAATATTTTATTTTATATAGCTACTCCGAAAAAAAAAATGCTATTGTCGTTGTCAGAATTGGCTAAAATCCAGAGCAAAAGCACGGTCAATATGAATAATGAGACAATTATCGTAATAGCAATAATGGATCATAAATAATGGTACTGAAATTTTATCTTTACATGCTGTTCATCATCGATATTAAGAGAAAATAGATGCGAAAAAATCATCAAATCGTTTGAAATTGTTTTTACGCAGCTTTCAAATTTCAGGAATATCATTGCTATACATGTAGCTCACGTGATTCCTGGGTTTCACTAAGATGGCGCCGTGTGGTGCCCTGTCGAAGTTCTCTACCAACACTTTCAGGAATTGAGCCCGGTACTTATACAAAACAAATTTTGATATATAAGATCACTTTGATATTTTTTGAAGAGTCGTCAAATTTTTGATGCGTGTGTGGGGGCTTGTCAAAATTTTTATCAAAATTTCATTCCGATCATGACTGCTGCAGAGACGACGTCACAAGTATCATCACCATGTCTGGAAAGAAAGAGACCAAAGAGGAAAAACAGAAGTTTCTCATTGAAGTTTTGGAGTTGTACCAGACTTTGCAGTAAGGAAATTGCGGAAGTCCTCTGGTTCTTTGAGACGAAGTTCTCTGAGAAGGTTGACGTGGCTGTACGTTCGCCGTTTCAAAAATCAGTCTTTTGACCTTTTCCGTCGATGCTGAGGCGGTTCATTGTCCAAAGCAAATACAAGTGCTACGGCCACTGCTGCGTCCATGTCGAAGTTTTTGACACACTGTATTTTTGATGGAAAAAAACATTGAACCGTGTCTGGACATTTTACACCAAATTTTGCATCTAAATTTTGATGACTTTTTTGAACGTGTATGGGGCCCTTTACGCCGAAAATTGGTCTAAGTGAGGAGCTCTATGAAATGAGATGATAGAGCTATTATTAACATGCAACAGTGCTTCTAGCTGAGCGGATTGAATATTTTTTTCACCAAAATCATGCAATTAGCGATCCAAGCATGAAACTTGGCACAGATACTCATATATGGACCCTGTCTTGGAAAAACGCGAAAGTCACTTAAAATTTCAAAATGGCGGTCACCCTTTTCAAGATAGTTGCCAAGGCATATAAAAATAGTGTAATTTGGAATAGCTGTGATAACGGTAGGACAAAATGTGTAGTTCTTTTGGTAAAATTGTAGGTCTTGTGCTAAAAGAAGACATAATAATAATAATGATAATAATAATAGTAATAGTAAATCAAAGGACTGAAAGTCCTGAAAAGCGGATTTGTTGGACTGATTCAAGCTATGATTAGATGTAATGAAATCGTTCAGTTCTCGGCAGTGTTTCCTGTCCATGTGGGAAACAAAACAATGTAACAACTCACACAATTAGGTGAGCTGCTGCAGTGATAAGTATAAACTAATGTTAAATACTGTGTAAATACCATCATCAGTTAGATGAAGAAGAGGAAAAAACGAGGAGGAGGAGGAGGCAGATAGAGGATAAAAACGAAGAAGAAAAACATTTTTAAAATTGGAGTTTAACGCCCTTTCAATAGCCTAGCTCATATCATAGCGGTTAGTGACGCACCCATGTGTTTCATGGCTTTCTCTCACCAGTACTGACTACTTTTCTCACATGCATCAGAGGTGAGAGGCGAAAAATCGCCAGAGAGAAAGTTCGCCGCAACCGGGTATCGAACCCCCAACACCCAGGTCACGAGTCCGATACGCTGACACTGAGCTACCCGGCCGGGCAGAGGAAAAAGAACACCACCACTACTACAAATCAGCAACAACAGCAAACAGCTTATTGTTTTTCACATTCGATAAATATTGATAAAAATTTTCTGCTGCAGAATTTAGACGGGAATTAAATTGATAACGTCATGAGGACAAGTAAACAGTGTGATCTTGCATAAAACGAATAAATATTCTTGATCGAGTAGGCTCCAACATCCATGGAAACAAGATGGTTGGAAAATAAAAACCTCGAACCCTTTCAGCTCTCAAAATCAGATACAACTACGCCATTTTTGACTTCTAGAAATATAAATCACTAAAAGCAGAAAATAATTTAAAACCAGAAATAACTTCATCTTAAAGGCTTGTACAAACTAGAAGATGGTATAGATTCATGTCAAACTGCATGTTTGTGCAGTCTTATTTGTGTAGTCTAATTTTGACCTAATGTCGCTCGTAAACGTCCATGTTTTTGTCTTTTGTGCGGAATGGGCAACACTTTCGTTGAAACTCAGTTTTAAATGTATCTCCTTGAAACAGCTTTTGAAAACAGTGTGGGCGAAGGTGCAATAGTATCAGTGTTTATTTGTACAAACTGACCCCACTGTTTACTATTCGTGCAAACCATAGAGATTGTTTAAAATATATCTATCAGTGCATTTCTCTCAGCGAAATCTCGATGGAAATTGAATTAGTTTAAACATATTTTATTGCCATAATTTGAAAGTACACACAATACATGATAAATAATCATACACGGCAAATGGGTTGAGCCACAAGTTCAAAAACTTAGTTACGGCCCTCCCCATAGATCATGAAATAACAATCTTTACTAAAAGGCGGAGAACTGTTTATGGCAATATCACTAAGATGAAAAGCAATAATAATAATAATAATTGTAAGTCAAAGAACAGACAGAGTGAAAAGATACATTTATAAAGGGTCAAACATCTGGCATATTACATGGAGATTAGATGAGAGAGAGAGAGAGAGAGAGAGGTGGGTATGGGTAACTCAAATCAGTTTCTACTCTATTTGTACAAACTGACCCCACTGTTTACTATTCGTGCAAACCATAGAGATTGTTTAAAATATATCTATCAGTGCATTTCTCTCAGCGAAATCTCGATGGAAATTGAATTAGTTTAGTTTAAACATATTTTATTGCCATAATTTGAAAGTACACACAATACATGTTAACAAATAATCATACACGGCAAATGGGTTGAGCCACAAGTTCAAAAACTTAGTTACGGCCCTCCCCATAGATCATGAAAAAACAATCTTTACTAAAAGGCGGAGAACTGTTTATGGCAATATCACTAAGATGAAAAGCAATAATAATAATAATAATAATAATTGTAAGTCAAAGAACAGACAGAGTGAAAAGATACATTTATAAAGGGTCAAACATCTGGCATATTACATGGAGATTAGATGAGAGAGAGAGAGAGAGAGAGAGAGAGAGAGAGAGAGGTGGGTATGGGTAACTCAAATCAGTTTCTACTCTATTTGTACAAACTGACCCCACTGTTTACTATTCGTGCAAACCATAGAGATTGTTTAAAATATATCTATCAGTGCATTTCTCTCAGCGAAATCTCGATGGAAATTGAATTAGTTTAGTTTAAACATATTTTATTGCCATAATTTGAAAGTACACACAATACATGTTAACAAATAATCATACACGGCAAATGGGTTGGGCCACAAGTTCAAAAACTTAGTTACGGCCCTCCCCATAGATCATGAAATAACAATCTTTACTAAAAGACGGAGAATTGTTTATGGCAATATCACTAAGATGAAAAGCAATAATAATAATAATTGTAAGTCAAAGAGCAGACAGAGTGAAAAGATACATTTATAAAGGGTCAAACATCTGGCATATTACATGGAAATTAGAGAGAGAGAGAGGTGGGTATGGGTAACTCAAATCAGTTTCTACTCCATTCAGACAATATAGACCAATTAACCATCCTGAAGCGCCCTGTAGCAGCTATGTACTTATGTACTGTGTCAAAAATTAAAATATTTGCTTCTAAAGGTAATTCGGTATTGCCATGTAATAAAAGATGACAGTTCAAGGGATGAAAATGTCTTAAAGTATTAAATAGCTGATGATATCTGGAACATTTGAAAAAATAATATGCAGCGTTCTCACCTTCGTCACAAAAAGCCCAACTATTTTCAAAAGATATGTGATTTAAAAAGAGATCATTTTTTAAGTCACTACAATTGTTTCTTATTCTAGCATGAATTACTGAAAGGTAGCGCGTTCCATGAGAAAAATATCACGGGACAATACTTGTTTGAAACATATAAATCGAGATTTCTCGTTTGAAGGATGAAATAGTAGGTAAATGTCTTAGGTTCAGTGGAAGTTGATTCAAGAGGGAAATTAGAGATAGAACACACGAGTTTTCAAACAACGTAGTGCATGGTAGAAGAACAAAGTCATCATTATTTCTCAGATTATAACTAACAGAGTTCCCAACGTTTTGCGGGAAAAGAGAGCTTAGATATTGCGGGACCATATCATGAGTGATTTTGAAGGCAAGAACAAGCTTTTGATATTTACGTCTCTCTGATAATGTTTGCCAGCCTAGTTCACGAAAGAGATTATACAAACTGGTTGAACGCGTCAGTCCAGTAACAATTCTTCCAGCTTCAATTTGATTTTTTTCTAATTTATGTTTTTCGTTAAAAGTGCAGTTGTCCCAAACAACAGAAGAATACTCAAGAATTGGAAAGAAACATATATCTGATTTAGTGTTTTACGACGAACAGTAAATTTTAGCTTACGCATTATTCCTAAGAGCTTGGATCCTGAGAGAATATTATCTATGTGTTTATGCCATTTACAGTTGTCGCTGAAAGTTAAACCTAAGTGTTTGTGAGTGTCAGTTACATTTAAAAGCGTGTCATTAAAATTCAAGACAGGTGGTTGATGATTTTCAAAGTAGAGGACTTCAGTTTTAGCAGCATTAAATGTGACAAACCATTGCTTTGACCACTTTGTAATAATGTCCAAATCATGATTAAGAATACTCTCTAGGTCAACTGTGTTTGAGGTTGTACACGCAAGCGACGTATCGTCTGCAAACAATCTTACAATACTTAGCAGTGATTCAATAATATCGTTCACATAAATCAAAAAAAGTAATGGGCCAAGGACAGAGCCTTGCGGAACTCCGGCCAGTATTCTTTCTGAACTAGAATAAGAGGTTCCAATGAACATTCGTTGGCTTCTATCAGATAGATAATTTTCAATCCAGTCAAGTAATTGTCCGCGTATTCCATTTTGCTTCAGTTTGAAAACCAACCCTTTGTGCCAAACTCTGTCAAAAGCTTTAGAAATGTCACAGAAGATTACACATGTTTGACTTTTATTATCAAAGGATTGAACGAGTTGATGATAAAGTGAAATTAGTTGGTAAACAGTAGAATGACCGGTTAAAAATCCAGATTGATTTGGATATATTACGTTATTACGAATATGGAAGTTGTACATATGTTTATATACGCATCTCTCCATTAGTTTGCCTATACAACACACTGATCAATGTGAGCCGCGGACACCATGTGTTCTCGGTACACCAGATCGAATTTTCCATGGAAGAACCGGAGCTGGTATAAGTATTTTCATTTTTATGGACCTGATTAACCTAGATAGAAATGTTGATTTACAGCAATGTCAAGACGAATGATTGATCTGTTTACACACATACTTGGGAATAATAATACCATCATATAAGCGAGCTGTGGCTTTATGAGCAACTGGGGTCTTATTGTTTTGAAGTTTGTCGCCGATTTACGGACAAAATCCCCTAACCATTGTTCATTTTACAAGTTTGTATGATAAGATAAATGTATTCCCTAAAGGAACACAAAATTTCACTTAGAAATGTCCATCCAAAGCGAAGATATACGTTTTTGAATGGACCTGGGTAGAGGAAAATATGCTAACAAGACACCATTTTCATTTTCAGAGTATGTACATGGACACCAGATCAGAAAAAGCTTGCGGTAACTGGACACCAACCTTTTAATCAACAATATTTCTGCCTGAAACTCGATGCATGGGCTGTATACGAAGACTACTTTTGTAAACATTATGTCACTATGGTCCATTACCTGATAAAGAGCATATTCAACGCAATTTCATTACTTGTAGCACTTGCTTTTTTGAAACATTTGCAATGTTACGGCAATTTACGAAGTAGACCTATGATGCTTGATCACAATTGACCGGTCATTGCCTCCAATGTTGGTGAAAGACATGTTCTTTTTTTACAGCGTTTCAGTTTTACGGATGGCGTATTAACCCATTACCACGCAATCACGAGCTTTAATGTCCCTGGGAAAGATGGCTTCGCAAAACATTGTCTGTAAAGAAAAACCCCTGTTAACTAATAGAGAGTGTACATTATTTACCACATCTGGCCTGATTCTTAGTTTAAATAATTTTCAAATCCGCTTGGCCAACTTCCAGCGGGCACTCAGAATGGCGTTTTACCCTTCGTACATGTGCATGCGTGCGTTTGTTCGTCTACGCGTTTATTTCTAATTTTTTTATTTAATTGACTTCTCCTCAGAAACCACCAAGTGGAAATCAACAACATTCAACGTGGATGATTCCATAAATTTCTTTCGAGATACTTCGATCCTTTAAAAAAGATGGCTTATGTGGAAGGTGCTTATTTTCCGTGTACGGCGCGTTGTGAAAATTGTAAAATTTGTCCTCTCAAAAGAACTCAATCACGAGATTGGCATTGGGTAGCTTTCTATCACATTCCTTCAATAAATTTTGATCTGCTGAAAAACATGGCTTTTGTTGGTGGGACTTATTTTCTCTTTGTGTCATAAAGCGGAAGTACTTGCAGCTCTTAAATAAATTCATTGATAATACATGTATGTAGATCTACATGTATTTCATAACACAGATGATCACTGATAATGTTTCATTTTATTCAATATGCCCAGGGTGATCATGATGTATGATTATTATTATAATCTTTATTATTACAAACTTACATAGTTCTTGGAAATGCAGCATTAGTGCTCTGAAATAGTTTTGTGCGTAGTGTGTTAGGAAATTATTATAGAGGTTAATTGCAGGCATGGCAAATTACTAAATTAAATCTTTTCTGAAATTCGTCATTTATAAAAAAATAAACCACGTCTATTTCCTGTTTTGGTTTTTTTATTTCGCTTTATTTACAAAACCATGACGAAACAGACTGTGTATCAGAACAATTACGCTCGAAGAAATAGAATTAGACAGCAAATTCTATTGTAGTCTGCAATTTGAACTCTGATGACCTCTCCAATAAATTTCAGCAATACGAAATACAGTAAAACCTGGCATGTTGGCCACCTGTATTAAGCAAGCAACCTGAATAAACAAGCATACATGTAGTTCCCGACAAAAAGCAATGCACAGACATTCATATGTATCAAGCAAGCACCTGCCTTTGGCAAGCTCTTTTGACCGTCCCTTTGGTAATTGATTAATATAGGTTGAACTGTAACTATTTCTGATCACTATTTCTGAGTAACTATTTCTGAGTATTATCAATGAATTTATTTAAAGAGCTGCAAGTACTTCCACTTTATGACACAAAGAGAAAATGAGTCCCACCAACAAAAGCCATGTTTTTCAGCAGATCAAAATTTATTGAAGGAATGTGATAGAAAGCTACCCAATGCCAATCTCGTGATTGAGTTCTTTTGAGAGGAAGTTTTACAATTTTCACAACGCGCCGTACACGGAAAATAAGCTCCTTCCACATAATCCGTCTTTTTTAAAGGATCGAAGTATCTCGAAAGAAATTTATGGAATCATCTACGTTGAATTTTGTTGATTTCCACCTGGTGGTTTCTGAGGAGAAGTCAATTAAATAAAAAAAAAATAGAAATAAACGCGTAGACGAACAAACGCTCGCATGCAGATGTACGAAGGGTAGAACGCCATTCTGAGAGCCCGCTGGCAGTTGGCCAAGCGGATTTGAAAATTATTTAAACTAAGAATCAGGCCAGATGTGGTAAATAATGTACACTCTCTATTAGTTAACAGGGGTTTTTCTTTACAGACGTTTTGCGAAGCCATCTTTCCCAGGGACATTAAAGCTCGTGATTGCGTGGTAATGGGTTAATACGCCATCCGTAAAACTGAAACGCTGTAAAAAAAGAACATGTCTTTCACCAACATTGGAGGCAATGACCGGTCAATTGTGATCAAGCATCATAGGTCTACTTCGTAAATTGCCGTAACATTGCAAATATTTCAAAAAAGCAAGTGCTACAAGTAATGAAATTGCGTTGAATATGCTCTTTATCAGGTAATGGACCATAGTGACATAATGTTTACAAAAGTAGTCTTCGTATACAGCCCATGCATCGAGTTTCAGGCAGAAATATTGTTGATTAAAAGGTTGGTGTCCAGTTACCGCAAGCTTTTTCTGATATGGTGTCCATGTACATACTCTGAAAATGAAAATGGTGTCTTGTTAGCATATTTTCCTCTACCCAGGTCCATTCAAAAACGTGTATCTTCGCTTTGGATGGACATTTCTAAGTGAAATTTTGTGTTCCTTTAGGGAATACATTTATCTTATCATACAAACTTGTAAAATGAACAATGGTTAGGGGATTTTGTCCGTAAATCGGCGACAAACTTCAAAACAATAAGACCCCAGTTGCTCATAAAGCCACAGCTCGCTTATATGATGGTATTATTATTCCCTAGTATGTGTGTAAACAGATCAATCATTCGTCTTGACATTGCTGTAAATCAACATTTCTATCTAGGTTAATCAGGTCCATAAAAATGAAAATACTTATACCAGCTCCGGTTCTTCCATGGAAAATTCGATCTGGTGTACCGAGAACACATGGTGTCCGCGGCTCACGTTGATCAGTGTGAT
Organism: Tridacna crocea; assembly: GCA_943736015.1. Taxonomy (NCBI): domain Eukaryota; kingdom Metazoa; phylum Mollusca; class Bivalvia; order Cardiida; family Cardiidae; genus Tridacna; species Tridacna crocea. The sequence goes on along the minus strand of OX031059.1, from coordinate 30,866,959 downwards.
ACAACTAAGTAACGATATGGGGCGGTAATTACTAGGACGGTTTTTTTCGCCTTTTTTGAAAAGTGGCAAAACAAGGGCAGATTTCCATGACTGGGGGAAAATACTTTCACGTAGTGATTTATTGAACAGTCGGGACAGAGGTTTAGAAATTTAGTATTTAACTCCTTTTAAAACTTTATGTGAGATTAAGTCCGGGCCAACAGCTTTTTTTGCATCTAGAATTTCAATATTTTTTTCAGTTTCTTGTTCTTCTTTTTGTATGTGCTCCGCGGACATGTCAACCTTACTGTCAAAAGGAGGGAGATTTGTATTAGAGTCATCGAGATTAGAAACAGAAGTGAAATATTCATTCAAACAATTGGCCTTTTCCTGATTAGTGAAATAATACTCATCAATACCACCAATATTACGACTTTGCACAGGGATAGAATCAGCTGACTTAAAATTATTCATAAGGTCGTTCAATGTTTTCCAATAATTTCTTCTGTTGTTTAAACTGTCGTCTTCTATTCTGCTTTCAATGTGGTCATAAAAGTATTTTTTTGGCAAATTTCTTCAAATTATTCACTTTGTTACGTAGTTTTTTGTATTTATTCCAACTACTTTCGGTATTTGATTTCAGTGCTATTTTTCTTTGCCTGTCACGGTAGGTTGTGAAACGTCGTAGCTCTGAGTCGTACCAAGGTTTGTCATTTGGTCTAATTGTAACATCTTTTGAAGGTATACAATCTGACATATAATCCAAAAGAATTTCAGTGAATTTATTACAAGAGTCATCAACAGTAAGAAAGTCAATAAAATCCCAATTTTCATTATCAATCAATTCATTGAGACGGCAAAAATCTGCTCTGTTATAATACCAAACTTTACGTTTCAAACATTCGTGGCTTTCATGACTAGACTTAAGAAAAATAAACGTTGCTCTATGGTCACTCACTGACTCTTTAACATCATAACAACCAGATCGGTAAAAATCAACATTACTTGAGACGATAATAGGGTCTATGAGTGTAGAGGAATGTTCAGTTATTCTAGTAGGTGTGTCAATAATGTTCCTTAAATCATTGATAAGCATGATGTTTTTTAAATGTACCAAATTTTCATTTAACAGATTTTCATTTAAATCGCCCAACAAGATTACATTCGGACCAATATCTAGAGCTCTTTCTATGCTAACATTCAAGTCGTCCCAAATTGAAACAGGGGAATTAGGGGGCCTATATGTCGAACACAAAAGGAAAGAATTTGATTAATGCCTTATTTCTAACCAGATAGACTGCACAGATGGTAATTCAAGATCGGGTCTACGTTTAGAAAACAAACGATTTGAAACATAAACAACGACGCCGCCTGAATGTGCAGAAAAGTTTCTCCTATAGGGGGTAAAATTTGAACATTCATTTAAAAGATAACTATCAGACACTTTATCGTCTAGATGTGTTTCGGTAAAACAAAAAATATCGTGATCAGAAAGATCGGTAAATAAAAGTTCAAGTTTATTGCGAATACTTCTAACATTAAGGTGTACAATGCTGATTACTTTCATGTTTTCGTCAGCTAACATTGGTCCAGGGTTAGACTCTATGTCACCCGAGAGTAAAATAATAATTAAGAGTGTCAGATAAAAGTGAAGATTGGAAATAATATACAGTTGGGTAGAAAAAGGAATAAGGCGAAGAGGGCATTGTTCTTTAAAATACTGTATCACGAATTTGTAAATTTGAACTGCAGGACCTTCAGTTAGCCAGATTTTCACGCTCCTGTCAGTCATGGGAATCCCAAGGACGAAACAAACACATAAGAACTGGCACGTGCATCTCGGGCCCTGTGATGATTGTACAAGACAGTAGATCGCAGAAATTTTTATGAGTACCCATACAAAAAGAAGGATAGTAAAGAAACAGGAAAGAAAAAGCAGAAATTTGCCTATTTACACTGACTTTAAAAGAAGTCTATGAGATGGAAATCATGATTGTCTCCGGATAGATGTTTTTATAAACCAAAGAAAAAAAAATTCTACAATATTGTTACCAAAAGATAAAAATTGCTATTAGAAAGCTTGACAATTTAGCATAAAAAGGAAATGCAGATAAGGGAAGTCTAAGGCACAATTCTCTACAAAGCTTGTAAATACAACACGAACAGCTTGGTAGATATAACATTTAAACAGTGAGTAGGAGTCGATCCAATTTTGAGAGGATAGAAAAAAAAGGGCAAGTGCATATCAACAGACCATGTCAAACACTGTATCTGCTTATTACAACAATCAACATGACTCTGTGTGGTAATTTTAAAGACTACGATAAATAGTGAATGAAACTAAAAATATACTAAACGGAGAAAGTGCCCCAAGATCAGCCCGCACATACATGCAGGAAGACCATGGGACACTCTGTTCGCACAGCATAATTGTAATAATTAAAGTGCCTCCTTGAGGCAAGAAAATGGCAGCAATAAAAAGAGACGAATGAATTTGACAATAGCAACACAGTTTACTGAATGATAATTAGACACAGATATAGTAGACTTCTACAGTTCCTTACTCCATTTTAAAACATATTTCTCTCCGGAGTAATAAGAAGCATGTTCACTCCGCCATTTTAATCACGTGAACTCGGAAATTGAATTGGGTAAATTGTTCCAAAATCAGCTCAGTAGTCTTATGTGAAATAAATGGCATGTCTGAAATTAGTAGACTCAAATATCACGAAAATTACATTATTTACAGAGTAGTACTGGTACACTTTTACCCCGTGGAAACGGCCATAAACGTCTCAACTGTTATTTGTTTTTGAAAGTATTAGGTAGGAAACAGAAGAATAGAGCAAGTCCGACTACATGTTCTATTCTTTTTCTGCATTGTTTTACATTTTTTCTTTAAATGTAGTTTCTAATATATAAGTACACCTGAGCCTAAAAGAAGCGTTAAAAAGACAGGTAGCGTTAGAAACACATTATAATAATCCGTTACCATATTGTTGTTGACCCTGAACAAGGATAGGTGTGAAAAAATAGTATGAAAAGAAGAAAATGCTATTACCCAACATTTTCTCCTTGTATATTTTCTGCTCTTCGAACACAAATTCCATTAATTGAAAATTTTACATAATTTATAGTCCGTAATAATATACCCCCCATAAACGAACTTTGGTGGTGGGTGTATACAGGAGTCAGCCTGCCCGTCCGTCCGTGCGTCACGAAAAGCTTGTCTGGGGCATAACTTCCAAAGAATAAAAGTAAATGACTTCAAACTTCATAAAACAGATAGGTCACATTGAAGAGAAATGCGTGTAAAAGAACCACAATTCGCTCTTAAGTATAGTCAGAGTTATTGCCCCTTAAAATTTTTAACTGGATTGATATTCGGGACATAATATCCGAAGTATAGAAGCTAGCAAGTTCAAACTTCACACACAGGTAGATCACAGTTAGGAGAAGTGCAGTGTACAAGAATTGTAACTCTATTTCAACCATTTTTAGGCCAGGGAATCCCTCTCAAGGGATTCCTTTTCCGATAGGGATCGTAAGCTGCCTTTTCCGGACTACTTTCAGACAAAATGTTGAACGGTGTGTTCACTCGATATCGCCGAGTCCACCAAAACAACTAGTTTCCCTCAAAGCTTTTATCTGCAAAGTGCCATGGAATTGCATGGGTATTACGACCCTTAAATAACTGACGAGTGTGTGTTTTTTTGTCCCGCTTTGTCATTAACATTGACCTAATAAAGGGGTATCCAAATAAACTTAGCTTTATCCGACAGTTGTGTATTCCTACGCGCTATACGGTTAATATTTATAACGTTGTGTTGACATTTGAACATATGTGTCACAAAACGCGTCTCTGCTGAAATGCGATTGTAAATTAAGCAAACTGCATATAGAATATGGGCCCGTGTTACGTATATCGACTAAATCTAGGGTACTTTGACTGTGCTGCTTTCTACACCGATAAAAATCAACTATTTCCCACTATTGTGTCCACTTCTCTGCATAACACCCGCTGTTGTAATAGCAATTTCCGACTTCTGGAGAAATCGGCCCCTGGAAAAATCGTCCTCAAACTGCTTGGAAACGATTTTTTCGGAGAAATCTGGTGAAATCGTCCCCAAATAAAATTTTAGAGAAATCGACCCCAACATCAAATTACATCCATATCGTTATCCAAGTTATCTATAAAAATTATTTTTGAAACTTCGTTGTCTTTAGTACGTACAATATGTGTATTAGTTACCTTTATCCAAGAGTTATTTGGTAGTTTTGCCATTGTTTATAACTGCCTATTTCACACTGATAGGATGTATTTCGCACCTTTTACACCTGTCACAAATAGATTACACCTGTGTGATTCTTAAAATATCTATTTGATTGACTTTGATTTGAAACCAAATAAATGCTTATATTTTTTTCTGTAGTGATTCGCTTGTCATTTAATGTATTTTTTTTTATATTCATATATGCCCATTATTTTGATTTATTGTATGAAGATTTTTTTTCATCCCCCCTCTCTCTCTCTCTCTCTCTCTCTCTCTCTCTCGTATATTTTCCTGCCCTTTCCTACGTGTACATTTTCCATCCCCCAATACGAGATTCATATCCAGCCGTCGATCGTGAAGTCACCAGTTCGATCCCATAAAGTGTGTTTTATTGAATCACATCTCTGGTTACTGTATATTGAAACTCTTTTCCCACAATATTTTCTAGCATTTGAAAGACGAATGTTACTTTTTTATTAACATTTGTCTTCTGCAACTGCTTTCAACTTTTTTTCTAGAAAAAAAAATCTTTTGGTTAAGGGAGATTTTTGAAAAAAAAAAAAAAAAAAACACTTATTTACAGAGATTCCAAGGACTTAGATTTCAGAGACCTGTATGTTTAGTATGTGATGAGAGAGAATTGTACCCTATCAAAATACCTACCATCAATCCTCAATTGGAAATTGACCGAGCTTGTGGACTCTTAAGGTGTACTTCGCTACCAACTGAACTATATTCCACTGATAAAACCATCATTTCAGCAACACTTCAGTTGTCTGCAAGATACTTTCAATGTTGATAATTCTGAAAATCTGGGGATTGGAGGCATACTGACTAGTGCAAGCTACAAATATCTTTCAAACAGCCTATTTTCTCTCTCTCAAAATTACGTTACACCAGCCAGGCTGATTTAAAAAGCGTCTTGTCCACAGAGCATCCTGATTTTGGGACAAAACCACAATGTTTTTCAAGGCTCTTTCGGCTAACACCATGTTAAATTTTGCTTCTGATGAAGCACCTTAATTTATCATCTGTAAAAATTGCTTATAAATCTCAGTTTTTAAATGTAATTATATGTTGGTCCTATAATCTCTCATGAAGTGATTACTAATTTCATGTGGGTCATCGATGGAAATTAAATAGAGGTAGTTGATTTGGCAATTGAAATAGTGATAAAAACATTTTTAATACATTTATACAATCTACCGTGTGACGTAATTGACAATAAAGAAACTTGTCATTTGATTACGATACATTTTGGGGAAAAATATGCTACTGTTAATAGACGACTCATAAATGTGAAAAATAACGTCATTCAGGACTTCACACGTTTTCAGAAAATTTAGATAACCAAAGTTGGTATTGCACCGATTGAATAGTTCAATTTTGACTTGAGATTGTTTACAAGCACGACAAATTACTAAGTATTCTAAACCATTATCAAGCACCCCATAACTGTGAGCACATGCCTAGCTCTGGCTTAATTAGTTTCTGGCTGGTGCTTTCTTGTATCAGTTCAAAATTTCCTGTTAAAACCATGAATTCCAGGGGCTTATTGGAATCCGCTTGTATCCCTGTCCGTCTACCTGTTTGTATTAAATAAGATTGACATCTTGTATTGTTTCGTATCCTCAATTTCCTGGCCTTCAGTACTTTGATTTCAAGTTATTGCCCTGTATAATTTTTAACTTTGGATTTATTTCTGGGACATTACTTCCAAAGTATAGAAGCTAGTTACTTCAAACTTCACACACAGATAGATCATATTTAGGAGAAGTTCAGTGTACGAAGACCATAACTCTATTCTACCTATTTTTAGTGTAAATGTCCTTCGTATATTTCAATTTTATATTTTTGTCCGTGCCATAACTTCCTTAGTAAAAAAATCTAGTAATTTCATACTTCATATCGAGACAGGCAACATTAGCAATGTATAAAATCTATAACTCTAATGTCACTTTGTAAAGAGTTATTGTCCTTTGTAAATTTAAACTTTGGAGTTTTATCTTGGGCATAAGTTTTGCAAAGTACATGAGCTAGTATTGTCACTCTTATATACAATTAAATCACCATAAAGCAAAGTGCGCTTTATAAAAACCATGGCTCTATTCTCACTATCTTTATGTATTTCTCATTGTAAATTTTAGATTTCGATTTTTGTCCGGGGCATCACTTCCCAAATATAAAAGCTAATAACTTCAAACCTTATCTTCAGATAGACCTCATTAATAAGAAGTGCATTGTACAAAACTATGAGTTTTTGCCCTGTATATTTTTGTTTTTAGTTTTGATTTCTATCTGGGGCACAACTTAAAAAGTACAAAAGCTAGTAACTTCAAACTTCATATACAATTAGTTCACATTAAAGCAAAGTGAACTAGGTAAGAACCATACATCTACTCTCATCTTTTTAGAGTTATTGACCTTTTTAAATTATAATTTTTGATTTTTGTCTGGGGCATAACTTCCCAATCATAAAAGCTAGACTTCAAATTTCATATAGAATCATAACTCCATTACCACAACTTATCTTTTTTAACACTTATTTTTTGTATTTAAACATTCAGCGGCAAAGAGATGCTTTGTGACAAGGAGCTAGCGAGAGAAGTGATACCATTAAGTGATAGTTCTAGTTATTTTCAGTTTCGACAAGGCTTTTTTTCCCGTGTTGGTAAGTGTAAAGAAATGAAAAGCAAGCAAACCATATCCAGTCTACGTGCGGTCAAAACGATACTTTACGCAGTATTCTCCAGCATTCCACTTCTCTTTCGTTTTGGATTAGTTCAGTTTTTAAAAATGTTGCAGCGATAGACGATTTTTTTTACAGTTTCCCATTAAGCTTTTAACATAAATTCACAACGCCTTAGAAGTAGCAAAATGTGTGCTCCCGTCCAAAGTTTTCCATGAAAGGCTCGATTTGTAACCTTGGAAGTAATTTTCAGTTATTGAAAATATGTACCTTATAGTATGGTCACAAATCGGTAAATGCCGCCTGCCGGCGTGGTAACTGCCAGTTTTCACTCAAATTCGGCCGGTGGCATCCCGGTGGCAGCTCGGTGGAAGGCACAAGCGGTAGGCGGCATTTTAGACGCCGCTAGAACGCCCCTGAAGTTTTAAGAAAAAGTTAAAATTCTGACTGCCACCGGCCGATTTTTTCCAATTGTGGCTGTCGTCAGGGCGCCGGCCGGGTGCATTTCGTGGTCGTGCGGCGGCAGTCAAGCGGCATACGGGCGGCAGTCGTCACCGGGTTCGAGGGCCTTCAATCTTCGGCCGGCGATCGGTATGAACTAACTGCCACTCTCCACTGACATGCCACCGTGCGATTTCAAGATATCTGCCGGCGGCAGGGCAGAGATTGAAAAGCAGATAGAAGGCAGCTGTTGGTGTTCGTAGGTGGCAGGATAGCGATCAGCCGAGTGCAGACTCCCGGGCCCCTGAATATAAATCCGAGGCTATTCACAATAAGAAATTGTCGTCATGGCGATTCTAACAGCACCAGGGCGACTCAGAGACTTGCATATTGCTGGGTTGGGCTCTGGTCTCTTGCGCTTCGATGCTGGCGCTTTGTCCTGGCCCTTGCCTTCAGGGGGCAACTTGTTGGAAGGAAAAATTTCTTAAAAATTAGATATATTTATCTTGCGGTTGATAATAATGATGAACACTTTGTAGTGATACGAGAGCAATCTAGCTATATATATCCCCCGTAAACCAGCCTGCCGCCGTCAGATTATCGGGCGGGCGCCTGTCGGTGGCCGTTCGAACGCCCGATCGCCGGCTGGTGTCAGTTGTAAATAGTCGGTGTCCGCCAGGTAAAATCTAACGGCTGCCGGACTGTCGCCTAACTGCCACCGGCCGATACCCTGATGACACCCCACACCCTGCCTGCCGCCGCCCGGTACCCGCCAGGCGGCCTTTTACTGGCAATTATTTATGACCACAATGGTAACAATGTGAAACTGCCGCCTGCCGATCACAATGTGAAACTGCCGCCTGCCGATTTTTAGACATCGGTGGATTTTTGAAATTACATGCCGCCGGCCTATTTTTTACAAATCGGCGAGAGTGGTCATAAATAACTGCCAGTAAAAGGCCGCCTGGCGGGTACCGGGCGGCGGCAGGCAGTTTCTTAAATTCGAGGGGTGTGGGGTGTCGGCCGGTGGCAGTTAGGCGACAGTCCGGCAGCCGTCAGATTTTACCTGCCACCGCCCGGCGACCAGGCGGAATCCGACCATTTACAACTGATACCGGCCGGCGATCGGGCGTTTGAACTGCCACCGACAGGCGCCCGCCCGATAATCTGACGGCGGCAGGCTGGTTTACGGGGGATATATATAGCTAGATTGCTCTGGTATCACTACAAAGTGTTCATCATTATTATCAACCACAAGATAAACAGATCTAATTTTTAAGAAATTTTTCCTCCCAACAAGTTGCCCCCTGAAGGCAGAGGCAAGACAAAGCGCCAGCACCGAAGCGCAAGAGAACAGAGCCCAACCCAGCAATATGCAAGTCTCTGAGTCGCCCTGATGCTGTTAGAATCGCCATGACGACAATTTCTTATTGTGAATAGCCTCGGATTTATATTCAGGGGCCCGGGAGTCTGCACTCGGGAGATAGCTATCCTACCACCTACCAACACCGACAGCCGCCTTCCATCTGCTTTTCAATTTCCGCCCTGCCGCCGGCAGGTATTTTGAAATCGCACTGTGGCATGTTGGTAGCATAACGGTAGCAGGCCGGATGCTGGAGAGTGGCAGTTCCTACCGATCGCCGGCCGAAGATTGAAGGCCCTCGAACCCCGTGACGGTCGAGTAAAAATCGCGCTGCCGCCTGTCTGCCGCTTGTTTGCCACCGCGCGACCACGAAATGCGCCCGGCCGGCACCCTGACGACAGCCACAATTGGAAAAAATCGGCCGGTGGCAGTCAGAATTTTAACTTTTTCTTAAAACTTCAGCGGCGTCCTAGCGGCGTCTAAAATGCCGCCTGCCGATTGTGCCTGCCACCGAGCTGCTACCGGGCTGCAACCGGCCGAATTTGAGTGAAAACTGGCAGTTACCACGCCGGCAGGCGGCATTTACTGATTTGTGACCGTACTATTAGCGAAACGATCTCGATCGCCGTTGTGCAATTTAAGTCCATTAACTAATTGGTTCAATCATCATAGTTTTTTGCATTGTATGCATCAATCTGTTTGAAGTGTTGAATTGCATCTATTAATGGTATTTCCAATTCAGACTGATATTATAGCAAGAGGGAATATGTACTGAGTTACAAAGAACTGCAAACAATTGGTGCCGACATAAAGCAAACGGGAACAATGTGCCGTCAAACAAAAAAGTGCTTTTTCGATAGAGCAAGCTTAAATGTCATGAATTTTCAATCCATTTGTAAGCCGGTTATTACACAACTCGGATTTGGGGGAACAAAAACTCTAATTATGATATGGAATCTATTCTCCCAAGGAAACAGACAGTTGACACGGTGACACAAGAAAACAGAGTTTTTATTTTGGTGTTTTGTCGGACGAATATTTTGTTTCTTTCTCAACTATATTTCAGTAGTATCAGGTCTCATATTCACTTACCATTCTTAACAATTTTCTTAGTCTTATTCTGCCGGAATTTCGAAATCTAAAACCAAGTGATTTAGCCAATTAGAAATTATGTTAAAAATCTTTGAGAATAAGACTAGAAATGTTGTTGGTGAATCAAAACCCCTGCGTTTTCCCAACCAATACTGCGCATAGCATACGAAGCCAGAGCTGTTTTCGTGCCTAAACAGATTTTAAATCAATGTGCAAAGATAAAATACTGAATCCTATAACAGTGAATTTCACATGTCTTTATAAATGAGAGGGCCATGATGGCCCTGAAGTCGCTCACCTGAGCCTTTTGATCAAACATAACCCATTTCCAATCTCTTAAGAGATATTAAAGTAAAAATTGTGACAAACACTTATTAGTATTGGATTTACAAATATGGCCACTAGAGTTCAGACAAGCTTTTATAGAATTTGTCTCAGCAGTCTACTTGACATGAAGAAATTATCCACAAATACATTCAAATTTTCACGAGCATTTGAAAGTAAATATGGCCTTTTTGTGTACAAAATTTAATCCGAAACTTTACCTAGTGAGCTAGATTTTCATCTAACATTACCAATATTCGTACTAGTCTAAGATATCACGACAAATATTCTAAGCACATTTCAAGATTATTAGACTGACAATATGGCCTCTACAGCGTACACGAGGTTTTTCAAGGACTAAAACTGATCTGGTGACCTACTTTTTAAGCCGACATGGCCCATTTTCAAAATAATTTTAGATATAATCAAGACAAACATTCTGACAAACGTTTAAAAGTATTGGAAAGAAAATGTGCCTTCTAGAGCGTACACAAGATTTTTTTTCTAAGATTTTATCCTGTTTTCGATCCTATGTGGTCCATGTTGAAAGTCGTGGGAGATAACATGAAGACAACATTCTGACCAATTCTCAATAGTATTGGACAAAAAACGTGGCCTCTAGAGCGTTCATAAGGTTTTTCTAATTTTCGTACTGGTGACCTGGACTTTCACCCGACATGATCCATTTTCAAACTCCTTTAGGATATTAGCAAGGCAAGCATTCTGGTTAACTTTCAGGAGTATTGGACAGAAAAATTGGCCTTTAGAGAGACTCTACAAGATTTTTTTAAAGATTTGACATAGTGACCTAGTTTTTACCCGACATGACCCATTTTCGATTTCGTCTAAGATATCATCAAGGCAAACATTCTTACCAAGTGTTATGACAATTAGACAATTTCACTTATCGGGTTAATGAAGAAAATAACCAGAGTCTGTCAACAAAAACAGTTTGAAGACAAGTATTTAATACAGGAAAGAACGATGAAATTTAAGGATCACCATTGTTTCAAGAGTAAATAGACAAAAAATATAAGACTTTGTTGGGATCTAGTGAGTGGGTCAGTATGATGATTTTGAATGTCTTTAAGTGATAGGAGTTATAATTTGGGCTGTATACGCCTAGGTAAGTCACAACAAACAGGTAAGAGTGATAACTATCATCAGACCATCGGCAATAATTTGATTAGTTTTGACCAGTTGTAGCTTGACATTTCGGATATGAACCCTGAATTCACCAAAATGCACTATTCCATGTGTCTAGAGCCTCAAACAGGTAGAAAGTAGATAAAACAGTCTTGATAGGTCGCTGTAAGGCAAGGTATTGACAGTATTAAAAAATTATGGATACGATTGAAAAATCTAGCTAGAAAAAGGCTAAATGAATTGTTACGAGCCAGGCGTAACTAGAAAGTAGAAGCCAGCAACAAACGATAACAATTAACAGAATTTATGAACAAAAATATCAATTAATCGGTGACAATATTACAATAGTACAAAACAATACCTTGGACGTTAAATTCAAAAGATAAATTATTCCAGTCTTAATTCCAGTCTGATCCTGATCCAAACTGAATGTAATCCAAGCACACGAAATAATCCCCACTTAGTCTAGTCTGATCCTAATCCAAACTGAAAGTAATCCAAGCACTAATTATATGACACAAACACAAAATAATCCCCACTTTATTCTGGCAATCATGTATTAACTAGTGAACGCCGAGATGTAAAAAGTTTTTCCTTTTATAATAACAGAGAAACTTCCAGAAAATTCATCTAAAAATTAGTTACATAATTTCTAGTAATCAGATTGTAAAAAGGCCCGAAAACTTCCCGAACAATATTCCACAAGAGAGAATCCAGTTCTAAAAATAGCAACAGGGGAAAACCATTCAAAATAAATACACACATTAACAAAGCTAGGAATAACTGGGTATGTACATAACAGAATATTTGTATCTGGAAGACTGGACTGAAATGTGGCCTCTAGAGCATACACAAGGTTTTTCAAAGATTTAAGCGCTTGATCTAGTTTTTGACCCAGTGTAGCCTATTTAAAATTCATTCAAGATATCACCAAGACATAGAAATATAGAACGTAACAAAAGAATATGTACACTTTGCGATTTCAATGATATTGAAGACGAGTTTCATTTTCTTCTAGTTTGCCCGTTTTACCAAGAATTAAAAGAAATTTACATTAAAAAGTATTTCCACAAAAAACCGAACGTGTTTAAATTGGTAGAACTTTTGAACTCTACAAACAATAGAACCCTAAATGGAATCGGTATATTCTACAAAAAAAAGCTAACATAAAAAGAAAAAATTGAAGTAAATAATGTTGGGAATTAAAACAAATTTCCCATAGTAACACTATTTCCGCATTTTAGTTTAATTTTGATTGATTTTTTTTTTCAGTCTCTTTTTGTTGTTGATATTTTTTTATATTGTTGTTATATTTCAATACTCATTGTTAAGAAAAACTATGTCTGTAACGATGAACCGTATGTGTTCAAGTTCAAATGATAATAAAGTATTCTGTATTCTGACAAAAACTCTGTCCAATTTGAATAACCTTCTTAAAAGAGTACTGGACTGAAAATGTTGCCTTGAGAGTGTATACATAGTTTTTTTTAAGGATTTAACCAGAAAACATTCTGACCAAGTTTTATAATTATTGGACAGAAGATGTGGCCTCTAGAATGTACTCAAACATTTTTTTCTAAGATTTAAACCGTTGACCTATTCTCAAAGATCACAATGATCTGATGACCAATTTTTTAAAAAATACTGAACTTAAAATGTGCCCTCTAGAGCGTACACAAGAATTTTTCCTAAAGTTCGACCAAGTGACAAAGTTTTTGGCCCAACATGAGCTATTTTCAAAGTCGTCCAAGATACCATCACTGCAAACATTCCGACCAAGTTTCATTAGTATCTGACTGAAAATGTGGCATCTAGAACCCACACAAGTTTTTTCTAAGATTTGACCCAGTGACCTAGTTTTTGACCAGACATTACCCATTTTCAAAATCGTCCGAGATATCATCAAGACAGCTGTTCTGGTTAAGTTTCAGAATGAAAGTGTGGCCTCAAAGCGAAAACAAGAAAAACATTACGGCGGACATCGAACGACGGACACAGCACGATCACATAGGCTCACACTGAGCAATTTGTGCAAAGGTGAGCCAAAAAGAATTATACATGGTACTCATTTTTAAACCCAATACTGTAAATATGACTTTTAATACTCATACAAACCAAAACTTTTAAAAATATTGTGACAAAGGATAATATATTCTGTAAAGGTTAGCATAAACATTTAATAACTACAAATAGTGTCTGTTTACAAGCGTATAATTGTAGGAAGACTTTTTTACACACGCTTTTTTAGAGAAAATCTCCTGAAACAAAGTTGTGCCCATTTCTGTGTAAGAAAAATGACATTTTACAAACCATACCAGCTGGGTTTGAGACAACCTTTTGTGCTCCTGTAGAAAAAGTCTTTGGAAACATCGTGACTCAAGGTAACGTAACATCCAAAGGTTGAAATAAAGTACAATGATAACTAATACTACTGCTTGTTCATAAATCCAATATATTGTTCATACGACAGTTTACAAATCTACCACATTGTGAATAGTGAGACAAATCTTTCATTGTTCATTAAGAGTCTTTTGCAACGTAGTGGTCGTCATCCTGGACTGGTGAGATGCTTACACAAGTGGTTAAGCCCCCTTTACACCACACTACATGTAGTTCTTAGAATGTCTTGCCCCATCCTGAAAATCGTAAAACGAATTGCCGTCGAGGGTAGAACGTTTAATTTCAGCCTGACATAGTGCCTGAGGTCCCCGTCTCACCACACTGGTTCATATTTTAGCCTGTCAACAAAATCGTATAATGGGCTTCGTTCGGGATAGGACGTAATATTTTGGTCGCTTTGCAAACACACTGCCAATTGATGTCTGACCTCACTGCGTCTTTAATAGGATCGAAGTACGGCAGTTCCGTTTATAGTAAGTCCATCTCGTTTAAAATACGTTGTCACTCCGTCTAATCACAGGATGGAACTCATGGTAAAAAAGTTTGCGCAGGCGCAAAATTCTAAAGCACCCCTCCCATCATAGCCCGTTCATTAAGCTCGTAAACACATCAAGGTTGCTACTAGTTCCACTCCGAACAACCACTGTTTAAGGCCATGTGGCAACAATTTTCTTCAGTGAGAACATGTTTGGTGTGACGGGGGTATTACATAGATCCGATATGGTAATATAATCTTTACAACCTGTAAATGTTCTCCCTTTCTTTTAAATTGACGCTGTCAGAGTTAAAAAGAAACAGCGAAGCTATATATAAAAAAAGACTGATACAATTCCAATCATCAACGAGATAGCAATTTATTTGGCGTAATGAAATTTTGACATTGTAGATATTAAAACGTCTTCGTATTCATGTATTTTAATAACACTTGGAATATGATATCACTTGTTTCTGCAAAAATTCATGTTTGATTTTGCATGTTTGCTGGTTTATGTAGTTTCTAGAAGGCCTGCCTTTTTTCTCTCCTTAACGTTTGAAAATTCCTTTAGACTTTTAAAACAATTTCATTTCAGTTACAAATGAGTCATGCTCTAGCAAAAGGGGTTTCAATGCATCTCTGTTATGCATTATGATAAGCGAGTTATCTCGCGATAATGGATTCCTGGGAAGTAGACTGGTCCACGAACCAGACCATGCAAAAATTGGAACGAAAGCGAAGTGCTCCAATTCATGTAAGCCCGCGCGGCTTGCCGCTGGCAAGCTTACATGGGTCTCTCCTTTTTGCAGATGCTTTTAGCTCCCCTTTTATGGAGGCATGGCTCAAAAGAAAAACAGAACACAACTTATTTCTCAGAGGAGATTTTACGACAAAATAAAAGACAACATCATTTACATTTCTTGTTCGAAATTCAGAGAAAAAACGGCTCAAACAGGCATACTTTGAAATGTCACATCCGACATATAGAGTGTAAGCCGAAGAGTAAACAAAACATTCAATTATGGTTTGACAGAGAGGTTGCTAGGAGAAAACCCTAACTAAGTATTATTGACTTCTGGTCAAACAGCTTGACACTGATTAACCTTCAAGACCATGTAAAAATCTCGTCTGCTGAAATTGCCGTCTGGTACCAGTCGCGGAGAAATTCGTTCTTCCATTTTTAAAAGAAAAAGAAAATACGACTCGGTCTAGGCATAAAAGCTACATAAAATCTTATTATCGGGCGGGCGCCTGTCGGTGGCAGTTCGAACGCCCGATCGCCGGCCGGTGTCAGTTGTAAATGGTAGGTGTCCGCCAGGTCGCCGGCAGGTAAAATCTGACGGTTGTCGGACTGTCGCCTAACTGCCACCGGCCGACACCCTGATGACACCCCACACCCATCGAACTTAAGAAACTGCCTGCCGCCGCCCGGAACCCGCCAGGCGGCCTTTTACTGGCAGTTATGTATGACCACTCACCGATTTGTAAAAGATCGGCCGGCGGCATGTAATTTTAAGAATCCACCGATGTCTAAAAATTGGCAGGCGGCAGTTTCACATTATGACCACAGTGTTAATCAATTCTTCTTGCGAAATTGTTCTGATACACATCATCGGTTTGCTTCCAAAACCTCGTCACTACAGCTTGTATCAAGCTGTAGTTACGAGGTTTTGGAAACAAACCGACGACATTCCGTTTCGTCACGGTTTTGTAAATAAACTAATAATTACTGCCTTTGTATATTGCTAAAGATTTATTTTATAATTTCTGTGGTTTAACTGTGACGAATTAACCTTACCCTTTAATGAGTGCAAACACTTTGTCGGAAGTTTGATTTTTTTCAACATTTACTTTTGTATTAAACTATTCTGCATTCTGTGACAAAGAGCTGTATCGTGACAAGGCGGTAGAAGGCGTGTGATCACGTTTTGTGATAGCTCTAGTTACCACCTGCAAACCATTTATGTTTTATGACAAATAGTATTGAACAATTTCTCCTGATCAAGATCAGGCTGCTCAGAACGTTCATGCTGACGTTGTTTTGTCCTATCGAAGACAATTGCTGAAGGTCAAAATTGTCTCTTCCATTCAGTTAGCATGGAAATGGTTAATTCCATAGTTTGTGGATATGATCGTGTTATCCTCTTATATAAGTCCTATTAAACAATTAGGAATTAATGAGTTTTTATCGCTTTTCTGGACCGCACAAATCTAAGATAAGGCACAGCACGTTCTGTGCAGACTCGTCTTGCTCTATGCTGTTCATGAAAGCCATATAGATCACAGTTGGAAAAGTAATTTAGTCCTTCCCTGTCTAGCAGCTTGTATAAACACTTAAAAACATGGTCATACTCTTTGGCAAGTCTCAACGAAAAAACTACAAAAAGAAACACGTGTAATGAACAACAATTTAATACTTGACGAAGGTTCATGTCCTAAAAGGAAGTTGGCGGATTTTTTTCTTATGAAATGTAACCTAGGCTCTAAAGCAGTACAAAACCGGAGCGGAATCAAGGAAAAAATCTCGTAATTGAGGTAATTATCTCAAAAAGGCTAAATAACCCTCACAAGTATCTCTCTTAAATTCAATTGTAGAGTTCGTTAGATCATTTCTAGAAATTCGTTTCTGATTCAGTAAGAGTGCTACAGTACTTTTTGTAGTGTATTTTTTTTCCAGTTAAGCGATCATGGGGAGAAAAAGGGAGAGATTCATTTTCTTTAACAAATACATATCCATTTCATTTTGGACATTCTGGATACAGATACATTATTCAAAACAGGCATTACTTTGAATTTCAAAATAAGATAAACGTTTACTCAATAACACGCTACCCGGTGCGATTCATTCAGGTATGATCGGCAAGCATGTAACCTATGAATCACCCATTTATTAAAACAGGCCCTACATGCTTGGATAATATGCCAATACCTTTGGTATAAGCCCTACTTTCAAAGGTATTCGGGCATTTTATTTCGTGCGGAGATTGAACGATCACGGCACGATCTCCATACTACTTTGCCCATATCACTCGCTGAAAGATATTGAAAAAATGGCACGATGTGGGACAGAATGTAGACACATAGGCCTTAGCCTTCTACGATACCTGAAAAATTGTAAAGAAAATCGCAGAAAAATAAATCGCACGGCGTTAAAGAACACTGTATACCAGGCATAAAGTATCTCAACTCCAATAAAATCTAGGACTAGCATACGTTTTAGAATCTCAGTCATGAAAATTTCAGACAAATTTACGCAGAGAAAACGAACCTACCATTATTGAAAGGGGACAATTTTTATGTTCGTAGAATACATTTTTTTTTTCAAAAGTAGAAGTTACAAGATTTTTCACGCAATGTTAATATAAGCATTTCCTTCCTGATTGGTGTTTAGGTAAACGATACACTTGGTCCTTTTGCATACCGTGGTTAGGTTTTACCACAGAGCTCTACTTAAATACACTAGACTAAGAATACCGCTTTCACTAGTGGCGGAAATTAAATCTGAACAGAGGTCGCATTGCAAAATTCAGGAATAGCTCGGGAGTCTGTCCGTAAACATTAATGCCGTTTTGAAAAAAAAGATTATAAAAAGGACGTGATAACAATAATAATTTTACTCGTTTTCAGCCATTTTAACCCATTTTATCTGTATTTCATCAAACTAGAATCATTCTCGGTCTTAATGCCAAATGTTTACCAATGGCCGTTGCAAGATTGCATAGATTACGACCTATAGAAAGTGAATTTCATTTTCTCGGGGCTATCAGGGTTCTCTATTGTGACGTTTCCTGTTTTAAAAAAAATTCTGGTCAAGTATTCATCCTTTACGCAATATTTATCGGTAATTCATTGATATTTACAAAGCTCACGAATTTAGAACCATTCTGCAAGCTAGCATTTTTCCATCCCTTTGGTTGTAACTTGTAAGGATGTATCTGTAAAGCTTTGTCGTTTGGTTAGACTTTCCAAAAGTAGTCGGGAGTCTACTTAAGATAAACCTAAGTGTGGCCGACCTCACTTTTATCGTTACAGAAAAAAATGTTACCGTCGCGAAATCATTAATTGATGAAGGTACAAGACATAGCCGATATAACAGGAATTCGGTTGTCAAGTATTTTTAAGATATTACGCAAACACCTTTGGTCTCGGAAGTTCTGCACGTTGGGTCCCTCATTGGTAAACTGATGAGCAAAGCCAATTAAGGTATAAAGGCTGGCATCACTAGTAATCGAAAAACCCAAGTCGTTCGAGAGAAATAGTTACAACAGATGAAACCTGGATCTGCCAATTTGACCCATAAGCCGAAAACGAAGGTCTAGATTATTTCTGATTAATTGATTGTGTGGTGATTAGCGCCGTTTTCAACATTTTTATACGCCCAAAGGGTCGTATTATGTTATACCCCCGGTCGTCCGTCCGTCCGTTAGCAATTTCTTGTGTGTGCAACTCCTCCTACAGTTTTCATCGGAATTATTTGAAACTTGCCACAATGAATCTCCATGATGTCTAGTTGTGCACCTGGGTCTTAGAATTTTGATCGCTGTTTGCGTCCCAAAATTATCTGCCCTTGATTTTTGAAGTTTTGTTCAGGCCATGACTTCCATACCATAAAAGGTATCAAATTGAAACTACATACACTGATAGAACACATTATGGAGAATTGTAGTGCACATGAAACATAACTCTGCCACTTTTATTTTTTGAGTTATTGCCCTTTGTTAATGTTTTTGTCAAGGCCATAACTTCCATACCATAAAAGGTATCAAATTGAAACTACATACACTGATAGAACACATTATGGAGAAGTGTACTGCATATGAACCATAACTCTATCATCATTATTTGAGTTACAGCCCTTTGTTAATTTTTAGTTTGAATTTTTGTCCAGGCCATAACTTCTAAACTATAAAAGCTTTTAACTTGGAACTTCATACACTGATAGAACACATAGAGGAGAAGTGCATCGCACATGAACCATAACTCTGCCACTTTTATTTTTTGAGTTATTGCCTTTTGTTAATTTTTAGTTTGAATTTTTGACCAGGCCATAACTTCCAAACTAAAAAAGTTAATAAGTTGCAACTTCATACACTGATAGAACCCAATATGGAGAAGTGCAGTGCCAATGAACCATAACTCTGCGACCTTTATTTTCTTAGTTATTGCCCTTTGTTAATTTTCAGTTTGAATTTTTGTCCAGGCCATAACTCCCAAACTTTTAAAACCTATCATCTTGAAGCTTCAAAGACTAATAGAACACATTATGAAGAAGTGCACTGCACAAGAACCATAACTCTGCCATCCTTCTTTTTTAGTTATTGCCCTTTGTTAGTTTTCTCTTTGAATTTTCGTCTGGGCCATATTTTCTAAAATATAAAAGCTATGATCTTGAACCTTTCAAGACTGATAGAACACCTTGTGGAGAACAGCAATTCACAAAATTTGTAACTGTGCCACCCTTCTTTTTTTAGCTATTGCTCTTTAATATTTTTCACATATCATGGAGATTAACTACTCTTCATTCATGACCCTTCCGTCATTTCAACTCATTTCACTGACAAGCCCCTTCGGGGGTATATGCGCCGCTTTGCGAAGCTCTTGTTTCTGTTTTACCTTGGCGGCCAAAACACCTATCCATACTTACCTGGATTTTCTCGTTACAATACTCCGCACAATATTCTATCCGAACTACTAGCTGCTTTCCCACATAACCATCATCAAAACAATTCTCAGCGGTGAGAAAGGAAAGAATACTGTCGCCATGACTATCATCACCATCGAGCCCGTTTTCAAGTCCTGCACGGTACCGACCGAGGTACCGGGGTTCAGCAGATTACATCTGCTTGTGGAAGAGCTCCTACCGTTTGCTGAAATAAGACTTTAAAGCGTATGTTATATGCGATTGTTTTTTATTCAAGAGGGCATGTTCTTCAAAAAACAGTCCCTATTCACCTTTATTAATATTGAATAATTACTTGCTGTATGGATTAACTACAGATTAAACTCTCATGATTCAAAACCTTCGTTGAGGACAGTGTAGAATACGATCAAACAACACAGAAGGAATAGTCTGATCATGTATCTTCAATATCTGATACCGGCAAATTTATGCTCCCTGAAAAAAAAATCAACTCTTTACCACACGAGAAAATTTTAGACTGGTCTAAATTGAAAGCATTTGCAGACGACAAAATAAATGTGACTAAAAAATAGAAATTTGTTCTGGGAAGGGTAGAAAACACTGTGGGAAAAGGAGAAAATGCTGGTTACCAGCATTTTCTCCCTTTCCCATAGTGTTTTGAAAAGGCTTCTTTCTCAGGTGCTTCAAAAGTAGGGGTTGTGTGGTAATGGGTTAAAAGCAATAAATATTGTTTTAATTTTTTGGACTTTCTTCCATCGATTGGAATTCTTCATCACATTTACCAACTCTTTACTTAAAGAACGACATAATTATAAGAGTTGCGGTCTTAGAAACGGGAGAATGTATCTGCGTAATGGGTTTACTATCATAAGGCAAGCTGTTGCATGAAATGGGTCCATATTGTCTAACATTCGGCTAAACCATGAGGCAGAATGCTCCATTGATATGCGGAAAAGTTACATAAGCGCTTGATCAGCGTTCGGGGACACTTTTTGCCAGTGTATTAAACTAACTTTTAACAGAGAACGACTCATACACTTAACCATTTTGAATGTATTTGCGGAAAAAACAAATTAAGAGATGGTTCACAGAAGTTAAAAATTATTGTGGAAAAAGGAGAACATGCCCAAAGAAAACGTCTTTTTATTTAGGTCGTAGTATATGGTAATGCAGTGCAAGGGTTTACCAATTATAAATTATAAAATTTCAAAAGAACTTGGCAGCAAAACTGTATCCACTGAATCAGACACAGCTGTTGCTGGGCCAACGGTCAAGGGGTCAAGTGCAAGTGTGAACCACAAAAGACTCATTACTAAACACTTCATAACAATAACAACAAGCTAAACGTGGACAAGAAACATATCGTTGCTTGAGTTTCATGTTTTTCACAAGTCTTTTACATTCTAGTTGATCTAAAGAGAAAGATCCTTAATTAGGCAGTTACTTGAATACTAAGACTCATGAGTGGCCCAGTATTTAGAGAAATAAGAACATTAACTCTTTACTAAACGATAAAACTTTGGGCTAGTCCAAATTAAAAACATTTGCAGACGACAGAATCAATGTGAATCAAAAACTGAAATTTGATTTGGAAAGGGTAGAAAACATTGTGGGAAAAGGAGAAAATGCTGGTTACCAGCATTTTCTCATTTTCCTACAATGTTTTCAAAGGTTTCCTTTCTTAGGGTCGTTAAAAGTAGGGATTGTGTGGTAAAGAGTCAACCGTATCAGCAAGTGCTTCCTTCTCTGATTGGTAAATTGTTGAAAAATGACATTTTGATGAGATACATTGTTCATTGAACATCAAACTCATCTTTGGAAATAGAGAAGTTTCTGCTAAAATTGTGTGTCTGAAAAAAGCATGTACACTGCACGGTAATGGGTCTTAGGGTAACTTACCCCCCGGTCTCACAGACCCCAATTTAATCCCGATTTCGAAAATTTCAAAATCGGTGTGAAATCGGCTAGCTTCGGGAGAGTCGTAGTGCCTCCTGACTCAAATCGGCATCAATTCGGGATCAAAAATAAATCGGCACAAAAATTTCAACATGCGCAAATTTTTCTCCCGATTTAGAAAATCGTGCCGAAATCGGCGCACTTCGATACAACTCGCACTAAGTCGTCGTTGTTCGTAGTAAGCAAATCGGCGTTATTCGGTCCTATTTCGGCGTACCTACCTCGGCGATGAACCCCGAATAACGCCGATGTACTACGAGTAACTCCCGATTCTCACCGATGAACTACGAAGAGATACGCGACTAGCATCACGAGCTACACCGACCTACACCGAATAACTACGAACTGCTGAGATATCATCCCGTAGTACTACGAAGTACCCCGAATTCCGATTGGTATAAAAAGGCAAATCAACTTTGGAAACAATTCATTTGCAGATTTTTTCCAAACCTGTAAACGAGACGCTTCCCTACACTTCGATACAATGGGACCAAAGAGGGGGCTTTCGAAGAAAAAGCAGTCAGCTACAACAGATATGCCTCCTCCATCGAGCACCCAAGTTCCACCATTAAGCACCTGACCCTGATGTTATGCCGGATCAGCCAGTTGTCTCGCAAAATGACTTTGAGGATGACGTCTAATATCCATATGATAACTGATTTTTTTTTTTGCCGTTAATCACGGAATCTATACCCATTGGACGAAATCGGGGCATAATCCTGAAATAAGATTTGAAACTCGTAGTCGATTCGGATCTGTCGGCGTATGTCGCAGTAAATCTTTGTGCATAGTAGTAAGAAATCGGGACAATCGGTCTAGATCGTACTGTTTCGTAGTAGCTCGGCTCCTAAACTCGGCATACTTCGGAACAAAATCGGGGCAAAAGCGTAGTAAATCGTATCGCATCGTAGTTTTTCGCAGCCCATCGGGGTATGTAATGTCTAAAAATACCCCTCGTCCAAGGATGATCGGAGAAAAACGGCTTGAATTCGTGGTAAATCGGAGAAAATGCGCTCTCCCGAAGCACTACGACTATTTTGGAAATCAGGGTCTGTGAGACCGGGGGGTTATCAAGATATTAGACTGCAATCCAGCAGAAAGAAAAAAAAAATATCCTGTATCGTATCCATTTTTGGAGTGTAACTAAACATCGTCGGTTTTCGATTTATGGAAACAGTAATTTTATATTGCTGGTCCCACAAATACGTCCGTAAAAACCTGCAGATCAAAGTTTTTTTTTAACAATTAAAAGTTACTATTTATTTATGCAAGGCTTCTACCAAGAACTAGGTAAAGGGCAAGCTTACATAGCTACGCGCAAAAACTTCCACCTCTATCTCCTAACTAAATAACCTCTACTTCATCTAATGTATCAGGCAGACCCATTGAAGAGGAATCTCGCTTTTCAACTATAAGGGAAAAAAGGCATTTGAAAACATTGTCTGAAAAGGAGAAAATATAACGAGCAAGTTTCCTTTTTCCACATTTGTTCTTGCTTTGTAAAAGAAAACTTCTGAATATCTGTCTCGTCATCTGGAAATAGTGTCAGTTTGGAAAAAATATAACATTTTACTACCTTGGAAAGAAACGCCATGTGTACATTCAGCAAAACTCGGATGGTCAATCGTTCAAGACCCGAGGATGTAGCTTTATATGCACCTACATGGTGTATTTCGTCGCCAGAAATAGGCCAATTTACAGTTCTGAAAATTGTAAGTATCCTTATAATAGAAACACTCGTCACAATTTTCTATTATTATCTTTCGAAATACATTTCGGTTGACAAACAGTTTGTATATTTATTTTTTCTAATTTGGTCTATCAATTTTGTAGGCGTTTTAAAGCGACTGGTTGTTTATCATTGTGCAATGAGTGCCGTTGCGAATTGATTTACACGGGCTTTGCGATATTAACAATCATGTGACTGGCAGTATTACACAATGAAAAACCCCTTAATACAGACGAGACAATAGATGTAGGTGCAGGATCAACCGATTAGTGGCGAGTTGGCTTGTGTACTTCAAAAATCTTAAATATAGTTTATGTATCTGCAATTATGACATTCGAACTTGGTACAGTGTAGGTGCCACATTATTGCATTGATTTCAGTAAAACTTTAGCAACAGCTTGCCTAAACATTTATGTCCCGATTTTTATGGATGCCAGACTAAGGCGCTCTGACAAGAACACGGGTTTCGCATATTTTATACCTGCAACTGAACCACACATGATCGCTCATCAGTGCAAACCCACTGACACAGAAATTAGAGACTTCTGAACGATACATCTATGGACACAGGTTTCCCAAGGCTGGCCAAAATTAAAACAAAAACTGAAAGTCTTTTGTGTGACACGTAAACCTAGGTCTTCTGGGACGGTGCTCTACACTAAGCACATTAGAGAACCAGAAGGAAGTTAAAATGGGTTTCGTCCTGTATTTCGAACTATAACAAGAATACTTATCTGGTATCTGGGTCGTTCTTCTTCCCTCCAATTTTCTCAATATGTTCACCATACTTATTGTTAGATAACAGTTACCAAAGAAAACAAAAATTTATTACAAGGACAGTTCGAAAACTTGAAAGAGCAGAATTCCAGAGGAAGATGGCAACGATAACACGGGAAAAATGCAAACAAAACAATCACTATAGATCTACTGTACTGATACATGTATAATTAATACCATTACCAGAGCATGATGCTGGCATGAAATATGGGACAAAGACCTTTTCTAACAGTCATTCTGCACACATTTACACAAATGGGGAAGTACATGTATCTGTAAGTGGCGCCATTGGTTGAATTATTTCAGACTAGTATATATAATTCAATCTTTTTCCAAAGAATTCCGTACTGTAACCACCTCAGGATAGAAGGCTTTGGAAATCATTGCGACAAACGGAGAAAATACATGTTATTGTAATTATAACTAGCAATCTCTCATTTTCCCTTGGTGTTCTTAAATCAATTTAGCATCATTTGATTTACCATCTTCAAATGCTTTGAAAATGAAAACTTTTTTCGTTTGATGCAGAATTAACTGTGCGGCGGGCAAACTACAGACTAACAAAAAAAAGTGCTAATGTTCCATAGGAAATCCATTGGGAAAAAAAAGGAAATCTCTTCCTACAGTAAGTGGCCAACAATATTTCATTAAAATCCGAATGTCAATTAATTTTGATGTATTTTAAACTTTACTTTTTAATTCATTAACACTGAAGCTTATTTTATAAAATGCGTATGAAAATAAAGCCTGACACGATGCAATTTATTAGTTCACATCCACAATATAACTCACAATGAATCGTTAAATGCTACCACATAAGGACATCATATCTTGAATCCATATTGGACTCTACAAAGTCCCAAATGTAGATTTTTCGAAGCGACGCTAGAGTACCTAAAAACAATATTTTCCCGAAAGAGTTGTCTTAAGATACATTAGTTTATAGAAACCCCCTGAAATTATAAATATCTTGGAAAAATCCCGTATCAGTTTTTATGAAGCTTTTCATTATCTTACAATTCAATATTAGTTCTTTTCACGAACATTGGTGAGTTTTGATTGGCTGATTTTTTTTTTTTTTTATAACTCCACGAAAAAAAAAACCAATAAAAAAAACAGCAGTGCCGGTGTAACGCAGAAAAATGACCCCCACTACAAAATGACCCCCGGATCATTTCTCGACGTAGAGAAATGACCCATGGGTCATTATTCTACGTCGAGAAATGCCCCGGGGGTCATTTTGTAATGGCGGTCATTTTTCTGCGTTACACCGGGACTACTTTTGCCGTCAAAGTAATGAAAACAAACATGTATACAAGATTTTATAATATTCTTCTTTCTGATCTTTACCGAGTCCGATGTTCAACTTGCTAGCTGAATTTATTTTCTCTAAATATTGATAAACAGTAAATTCAACGAGAGAGCTGAAAACTCATTGTCACTTTACTGGGTTCTAACAATCTTATTTCCTATTTTGTTCACAGGAATCGGACGTTTATTTGGTGAAAAAGCTAAATGTCAGCCGAAGTGGTCACTCTCTATTATAAATATACAAGGAGTGCAACGAATTTCAGATCAATATTTGACACGACTGTCACCCAAAATCATCGCTGAAATTGCGGTCAAATCAATACTAGCCGACATAAACACACATCTACCGTGCTCTTAAATATCGCCGGGAGGCTGATTCTTGATAAATATCGCCCTTGGGAAATCCGATGAATGACACGGAAAGAGTGATTCACGGCAGGTAGGGACATAATAAATCGACAGATTAGATATTTAAGAGCACGGTAGATGTGTGTTTATGTCGGCTAATATTGATTTGACTCCATTTTCAGCGATGATTTTGGGTGACAGTCGTTTCAAATTTTCATCGGAAATCCGTTGCACTCCTTGTATATTTTATAATAGAGAGTGACCACTTCGGCTGACATTTACCTATTTTCACTAAATAAATGTCCGATTCCTGTGTTTTGTTCTAGCGTATTGAACTTTAAATAATAATAAAGCTACTGCACCTGCAAAAGTTCAATACTATAATGACGTAACGAATTTACGTCATGACCCAGCAGTTTTACCGCGCTATATTATCAGGGCGGGGAATCACGTGACACAACAACAACAACAATGACCGTTATTTGAAAAAATTCCCCAACTTCAGGTAAGAAAATCTTCAATAATTCCGTTAATACGTGACCGATTGGAATTTGGTTTGAAGCAGAGAAGGCAGAAGGACTCCGGGGATTTGCTTGATGTGTTAGATTTTTTAAACAACACCTGATAAAAAAGTTATTGACGAGCAAACAAATTATCCAAGGTAAAAAATTTGTTTGCTCGTCAATAACTTTTTTATCAGGTGTTGTTTAAAAAATCTAACACATCAAGCAAGTCCCCGGAGTCCTTCTGCCTTCTCTGCTTCAAACCAAAAAGCCGTTAGGAATTTTCGTAATAGTTAAACGCTAAGAAGTCAAAATTAAGTAATAGTTAAACGCTAAGAAGTCAAAATTAAACGATTTAAACAGCCAAAAGGAGGGAGCGTAGCGACCGACTGTGGCTGTTTAAATCGTTTAATTTTGAACTTCATAGCGTTTAAGTATAAGTTATTGATCATATATTTCATTTGTATGAAATTAAATCGGAGGGAGGCGAAGCCGACCGACGATTTAGTTTCATACAAATGAAATATATGATCAATAACTAACTTACAGTTTGCCCTACTTTCTAATTGACTGACAGCTAAGGATGGGTGGAAAGAGCCATACAAGAACGACAGAAAGCTCGGTTCGACACGCCCCTTTTGATTGACGGTTGTACGTACGTGCGTTTTCAGTCGTACGGCGTTAAAACTGTTACTCAGGTTGTCCTTGAACTAGTTTCAGGACAATTGTCTGCAGTCAAGCTCATTCGGCATATCACGGGTGATGGTAGCCATCATATCCCTCGTCTGTATCTAGTGGATTGATATGCAGCAGATCGGTACAACCGGAAATACGCCGGTATACCGTTCTGAAAATTGTCAGGCTTCTCTTCCAAAAGAAAAGTTGGGTTTTAATTTTCTATCGAAATCTTTCGAACCATATTTCAGGCGACAAACAATTAGTAGATCTACATTAATTTTTTTTATCGATTCCGATTAAAGTTTTAACCGACAGATAGACAGATGTGAATAACCACTCTCTTGCACTCCGGATCATTCACATTCACCTCTGTAGTGGGCTCAGAAAGTAGTCCGTCATTACGTCATATTTTTGTCACATGACCATAACTCAAAATGGCGACACAAACGCCGATGAAGGAAAGACCAATATCGGTTGTTTCGTGTGCTGTTCAAACAGCATGGGACCAATCAGACTTAGTGATAGTGTTATGTACATACCCAGTTATTATTAGCTTTGTTCATGTGTTTATCTATTTTTGAATGGTTTTCCCCTGTTGCTATTTTTAGAACTGGATTACTGGATTGTGGAATACTGTTCTGGAAGTTTCCGGGCCTTTTTACAATCTGTTTACTAGAAATTATGCAACTGATTATAACATGAATTTTCTGGAAGTTTCTCTGTTATTATAAAAGGAAAAGCTTTTTACATCTCAGTGTTCACTAGTTAATACATGATTGCCAGACTACAGTGGGGATTATCTTGTGTTTGTGTCCTATAATTAGTGCTTGGATTATATTCAGTTTGGATTCGGATCAGACTAGACTAAAGTGAGGATTACTTCGTGTGCTTGGATTACATTCAGTTTGGATCAGGATCAGATTGGAATTAAGACTGGAATAGTCTGTCTTTTGGATTTAACATCTAAGGTATTGTTTTGTACAATTGTAATATTGTCACTGTTTATTTGATATTTTTGTTAATAAATTCTGTTAATTGTTATCGTTTGTTGCTGGCTTCTTCTTTCTAGTTACGCCTGACTCGTAACAGAAATTGGGGGCTCGTCCGGGATTGGAAAATAGACTAACGCATTCGTTTTCCTTTTGGGATTGACCTTCGATTGGAAAATAGACTAACGCATTCGTTTTCCTTTTGGGATTAACCATCGATTGGAAAATAGGACATAGACGTTTGCTTTTCACAATTTAAAAAAAAAATCTAATACATCCTGTTAGTCAAAATTACTAATCAGTAATTATAATACAATTTTGTACTTGAATCCAGCAACAAACAAACATGTCTTTTGACTTAGATAAATTTACGGCTGAACCATCTGTGGAGTTATTGAATTTGGGTAAAAAGACTGATTTGCTTAATCTTGCTAAGCACTATAAATTGTCTGAAATAAAATCTTCAATGCGTAAACATGAAATTAAGAACATTTTGGTACAATATTTTGTTGATGAGGAAATTTTTAATGAAAATGCTCTTTCCCTGATAGTTGACGTTCAGTCAGTTTCAAGTTCGAAAGAACTTGAATTAAAACTTCAGATCAGACAATTAGAAATTCAGGAAAGAGAGAAAGAAAGAGAATGGGAAGAGAGAGAGAAGGAAAGAGAAAGGGAAAGAGAAAGGGAGAGAGAAGAAAGAGAAAGAGAAAGGGAGAGAGAAGAAAGAGAAAGGGAAGAGAGAGAGAAGGAAAGAGAAAGGGAAAGGGAAGAGAGAGAGAAGGAGAGAGAATTTCAATTAAGAATGAGGGAAATTGAAATGCAAGAAAGAGCAAATCAGCCGAAGCAAAAGATTGAATACAATTTTGATGTTACAAAACATATTAGGCTTGTTCCTCCATTTCAAGAAAAAGAAGTTGATAAATACTTCCTACACTTTGAAAAAGTTGCAGAAAACTTAAATTGGCCAAGAGAGCACTGGACTTTGCTTCTGCAAAGTGTTTTGATAGGCAAAGCTCGTGAAATTTATACACAACTAGGAGTTGAACAATGTCATCATTATGAGACTGTTAAAGAACTTATTCTCAAAGGTTATGAGCTTGTCCCAGAAGCATATAGACAAAAATTTAGAAATTGTAAAAAAGATTCTAACCAGACTCATGTTGAATTTGCTAGGAACAAAGAACAGTTATTTGATAGATGGTGCTGTTCTAAGAAAATAGACCAAAATTTTGATAAACTCAGACAACTTGTGTTAGTTGAAGAATTCAAACGTTGTATTCAATTTGATGTTAAGACATTCTTAGACGAAAAACAAGTTGAAACTTTAGAAGAAGCAGCTCGTCTGGCTGATAATTACTACCTTACACATAAAGTTTCTTTTATTTCTAAACCAAAACCTACTTCCTCACATCCCCAAAATAAATCTATGTCTGGTAATTCATCTGGCATGCCCAGTCAATCCAATACACCCAAACCCAATTCTACTAGTGAAACCAAATCTCAATATCCCTTATCTCGACCCACTTGTAACTATTGTAAGAAACCTGGTCACCTTGTTTCTGAATGTTTGAAATTAAAAAGGAAGTTAGAACGTGATGAAGCCAAACCAACAGGGCTCACCACTCTTAGGCCAAGGCCACAGTCTTCTACTAAAACCAATACAATTGACATAGTCACAAAACCCAAGTCTGATTCTACTATGGAGATTTTTGAACCATTTATGTTGAATGGTTTTGTATCACTTTCAGGTGATAATTGCCCACCTACCCCTATTAAAATTTTAAGAGACACAGGAGCTTCTCAATCTCTTATTTTAGCAGATATACTGCCTTTTTCTGAGAAGACCTATTCCGGTACTAGTGTCCTTATTCAGGGTGTAGAGTGTGGAACTGTTAATATCCCTCTCCATCATGTTAATTTGTCATCAGATTTGGTTACTGGGCCTGTGGTTATTGGTATTAAACCTTCCTTACCATTTAAAGGTGTCCATTTACTGCTAGGCAATGACTTAGCTGGAGATAAGGTTGTGGTTAATCCACTTGTAACTGACACACCAAATATAGGTCAAACAGATGACCCTATCGAGCAGGAAATTCCTGACTTGTATCCTTCTTGTGCAGTTACCCGAGCTATGGCTAAAAAGGCCATTTTGAAAAACTCAAACTCTGACATTGACTTGACGGATACTTTTATCGGTCAATATTTCAATAATGAGATTAAAAAGTCTCTTGATCCCAGTTTGTCTGATACTCAGACAGACTCGTCAATGTCTCGTCATTCTCCACCAAGGTCTATTGACCAAGGTCACGACACGCTGTCAAAGTCACAGCTTTTCCAGGAACAGCAAACTGATCCTGAGATTTCAAAATTAATTTTTAGGGCTTTACCTGAAGATGAAATTTCACAAGTCCCAATGTGTTACTATATAAAGAATGGGATTCTTATGAGAAAATGGCGACCATTTGATGTCCCAGCTGATGATGAATGGGCTGTTTACCACCAAATTGTGGTTCCAAAGTCATATCGCCATGAAATACTAAGTATAGCCCATGAAAGTCCTATGTCAGGTCATCTAGGTATAAACAAGACCTATCACAAAATTATTACTCATTTTTATTGGCCTGGTCTCAAATCAGATGTCTCTAAATATTGTAAAACTTGCCATACATGTCAAATGGTAGGTAAACCCAACCAAACCATTCCCAAAGCTCAATTACAACCTATTCCTGCTTTTGATGAACCTTTCAGTAGGATACTTATAGATTGTGTTGGTCCTTTACCTCGAACCAAGTCAGGAAATGAGTATCTCTTAACAATTATGTGTACTTCTACACGTTTTCCTGAAGCTATTCCTTTAAGGAACATCAAAACAAAGTCAATAGTCAAAGCTCTTATAAAGTTTTTCACATTTGTTGGTCTTCCAAAATCAGTTCAGTCTGATCAAGGGTCAAATTTTATGTCTGGTATATTCCAACAGGTTATGCATGAATTAGGAATCAAGCAATACAGGTCATCCGCTTATCACCCTGAAAGTCAAGGTGCTTTAGAAAGATTTCACCAGACATTGAAAAATATGATAAGATCATATTGCTTTGACTCTGAAAAAGACTGGGATGAGGGCATCCATTTGTTACTATTTGCAGTCAGAGAATCTGTACAAGAATCTCTTGGTTTCAGTCCTTTTGAATTAGTTTTTGGCCATTCTGTTCGTGGACCTTTAAAACTTTTGAAGGAGAAATTTCTCTCAAATGATGAAACACCTTTGAATTTACTACAGTATGTTTCTGACTTCAGAAATAGACTGTCTAGGGCATGTGAGGTTGCTAGGTCCAATCTTAAAATGTCTCAGGGCAAAATGAAAGCAAGATATGACAACCATGTTATTGACAGAAAATTTAAACCAGGTGACAAAGTCCTTGCTCTTTTGCCAATACCTGGCAGACCTCTACAGGCAAGATATTTTGGACCCTACACTATTGACAAGAAAACAAGTGATTTAAACTATATAATTAATACTCCCGGAAGGCGTAAAAACAAACAAATGTGTCATGTAAATATGTTAAAAGAATACTTTGACAGAGATAGCTCTATTTCAAAACCAATTACAGTTGTAAGCACTGTCCCACAAGAATCAAGTGTATCTGATCTTGAAGTAAATTCTGACTTTAACGATAAATCTGATCCTGGTCCATCTAAACTTGAGAATTCGGATATTTTGAGAAATCTTAACAACAAACTATCTCACTTGGAACCATCACAGCAGGAAGAGCTGAAACAGTTGATACATGAATATGAACATTTATTTCCTGATATCCCCACAAGAACTGATAAAATCTATCATGATGTCATTGTGGAAGATTCTAAACCAATAAAGCAACATCCATATAGGATGAATCCTTTGAAACAGAAATACCTCCAAGATGAAGTAAAATACTTACTGGAAAATGACTTTATTGAACCTAGCCAGAGTAATTACAGTTCACCATGTATATTAGTACCCAAATCAAATGGAACTTATAGAATGTGTACTGACTATCGTAAGGTGAACTCTGTGACAAAAACAGACTCTTTTCCAATACCAAGAATTGATGACTGTATTGACAAAGTTGGAAATTCTAAATATGTCACCAAATTTGACCTGCTAAAAGGATTCTGGCAAGTTCCACTGACTGATAGAGCAAAAGAAGTATCAGCCTTTGCTACTCCAAAAGGTCTGTACCAATACAAAGTTATTTGGTATGAAAAATTCTCCTGCAACGTTTCAGCGGCTTATAAACAACGTTATATGTGGATTAGATGGTTGTGATGCATATATTGACGACGTCATCATCTACTCAGACAGTTGGAGTGACCACCTTCAAAGAATCAGGAAGTTCTTCGACAGACTCAGTAAAGCAAAACTGACTGTGAATCTTGCAAAAACTGAATTTTGTCATGCTACTGTAACATTTCTAGGACATCTTGTGGGACAGGGTCAAGTTAAACCTTTAGAAGCTAAAGTCAATGCTATCTCTGAGTTTTCCTGTGCCTAAATGTAAAAGACAGCTGATGCGATTTCTTGGTATGGCTGGCTACTATAGGAAATTCTGTAAAAATTTCTCAGGTATTGCTGAACCTTTAACAAATTTACTTAAGAAAAGCACAAAGTTCAAATGGAATGACAAATGTCAAGATGCATTTGATCATCTAAAAGCCATACTAAAGAGCGCACCAGTTTTCTTGGCACCTGATTTTGACAAATGCTTCAAATTAGCTGTTGATGCAAGTGATGTTGGTATTGGTGCTGTTCTTTTACAAGAAGATAATAATGGTATTGATCACCCAGTTTGTTACTTTTCTAAGAAATTTAACAAACATCAGAAAAATTACTCTACCACAGAAAAAGAGTGTCTTGCTTTAATTCTGGCAATCCAGCAGTTCGAAGTTTATTTAACCTTTTCAACTTCACCAATTGTTGTATTCAGTGATCATAACCCTTTAAGTTTTCTGCACAAACTTAAGAATAAGAATCAAAGATTACTGAGGTGGAGTTTATTGCTTCAAGAGTTTAATCTTGACATAAGACACATAAAAGGGAAAGATAACATTATACCGGATGCTCTTTCAAGAGTTTGAGGTTCCAATGGTTATTTTCCCTATATCATGTTTGGACTGAGTTTTTGAATTGTGCTTTCATTGCCTGGATTGTTTTCATTGGTCTGGGGTACTTGATGTTTGAGTTTGTCATTTCCTATGTATACTTCAGATAAAGTATCATATACATGTATATAAATAATATTGCAAAAAAGAAAGATTTATTTCATAAACCTTTCTTTTTCTTTTCAAGGGGGGAAGTGTTATGTACATACCCAGTTATTATTAGCTTTGTTCATGTGTTTATCTATTTTTGAATGGTTTTCCCCTGTTGCTATTTTTAGAACTGGATTACTGGATTGTGGAATACTGTTCTGGAAGTTTCCGGGCCTTTTTACAATCTGTTTACTAGAAATTATGCAACTGATTTTAACATGAATTTTCTGGAAGTTTCTCTGTTATTATAAAAGGAAAAGCTTTTTACATCTCAGTGTTCACTAGTTAATACATGATTGCCAGACTACAGTGGGGATTATCTTGTGTTTGTGTCCTATAATTAGTGCTTGGATTATATTCAGTTTGGATTCGGATCAGACTAGACTAAAGTGAGGATTACTTCGTGTGCTTGGATTACATTCAGTTTGGATCAGGATCAGATTGGAATTAAGACTGGAATAGTTTGTCTTTTGGATTTAACATCTAAGGTATTGTTTTGTACAATTGTAATATTGTCACTGTTTATTTGATATTTTTGTTAATAAATTCTGTTAATTGTTATCGTTTGTTGCTGGCTTCTTCTTTCTAGTTACGCCTGACTCGTAACAATAGAAAAAGTACAAAAGAGGGGTTTTCTGAAAAGCCTAAATATCTTTAAAGGACGAAAAATTGATTTTTAATCTTACAAACTTAGATCCACCGGTGTGTCAAATCAGTTGTCATCATTAATAGGCGCAGCCATTTTTGTTAAAATTGGCGTAAGATTCTGATAAGTGAAGAAGCTCGAAAAAAATAGTTCCATTTTATACAGGTAAATTCATCAGTTTGAACGCACTTAAAATGTATCCAGAATCATATTTCCTTTGTCTACCTTATAATTTTACACATGATCAGTTAAACAGTAACTAAACATCTTTTCCTCGGTTTGACAAGATTCTTGTCATTTAGCCCATCGCAGAGATGTATGTGAGATAACGAACGACAACTCTGCTCGGAGATTGGTGAATAACTTCATCGAGGTCGTTTATGTCGTTGCTAAAAAACGAATCACATTGGCCTGCCATGTATCGGACCACGTGACTCGCAGTTCAAATGTAAACGACCATTATACGGACGAGGTTAGATGTAGGTACAGAATTGGCCGAATTTCATGCATTTTGAAGCGATAGATTCAGCAATGGATGCATGCTTTGAGCCGGTTTACGACGAGAAATTTTATAAAAAAAAAATATTTTCCCCGACACAGGCGACGTCTCGCTAACACAACTGTGTACATGTCCCTCTAAAGTGGCTCACTGCCCATGATCTGTTTCATTTTTAACTCATACCAGATAAGCCCTCTTTTTTACTGCCTTGAGGCAGAAGGCGCGTGAAAACATTGCGGGTAGAGGAGAAATTACTTGTAAGGAGCATTTTCTCCTTTCCTGGTATGTTCTTTTTTTCCTTCCACAGACAAATCCTCTAGTTTGAGCAAGTACCAAGTTGTTGTCTGCAAACGGTTTTAAAATTGGATCCAAGCCAAAATTCCCAGCCTGGTAAAGACTTCCTTACCGGGGTCGTTAAAACCAGAGGTTATTTGGTAAAGGGTTAAATACCACGTGGTCAAGTACGAGTTGTTAAGTCCCGATATTCACGTGGAAATTACGTCACTTTTTTGGTGATGATGCAATTAGTTAGAATAGTCCCCACCCCTTTTACTACAGTGTATGCATTAGATTGGTATTTACTCTACAAAGACCAGCTAAAATACTGTGGGCGGGGCTTTTCGTTAACCGGGATATAACTGTATATAGGTCAACCATTTAATGATTAAGTGGTCGCATATTGCAACATATTGAGTCTGCATGGAATTAAATCGAGCAGATTTGAACGAAATCCGGCGTTTTCATTGGTTTAGAAAGTAGGGCAAACTGTAACTGACTTAGTCTTTTTCCGCCCACATTACATCATTGCTAAAATAATGTTCCATATACGGAATCCACTGTTCACAAAGAAAAGCCATTTCACCCATATATGGAGTTGGCTGATTCGCTAAAGAAACGTCATCATTGCATCATCGCTAAAAAATGACGTAATTTCCACGTGAATATCGGGGCTAAACCTGGTACACGACCACGTGGGATTTAACCCTTTACCAAACAATCAATTGGGAAGGAAGGTTATTTTTGGAAAAGGAGAAAATTCTGGTTATTGGCATTTTCGCCTTTTCCTACAATATTTTTTATACCCTGTCAAAAAACTCAACTTCATTTGTTCCACTTTCAAAATTTGATATCTGCTAATGCTTTCAATTTGGAATGGTCTAGAATTTATCATATAGGAAAGGGTTTAAAGAACCTTCATTATCAGCTTCATTTTCAGTTCACACTTGACTATCGCCAGTGTTAAACAATGTCAAATATGGCAGAATTTGACCAAGATTTTGAGGAAGTAACGACTAGACTCAGCCTATGAAAATTTCTACAGATTTAATCTACTACAGTATTATTTTTTCTTAAAACCCTTTCCCAAACGACAAATTTCAGACTCTTCCAAACTGAAAGAGTTAGCAGACGACAATTTTAACTTTCATAACAATGGCAGAAAATTATCCGAACGGACAGAAAACACTGTGGGAAAAGGAGAAATTGCTCGTTACAAGTAATTTCTCCTTTTCCCACAATGTTTTAAAAAGACTTGTACTGCAGACACGTAAAAAAAAGGTCTTGTTTGGGAGAGGGTTAAGTAATTGTTGAATATTAATGAGAGGGGTAGGGTTTAGGTACGCATGCGCAGTAAATCCAGATAGACTCTAGATAAACTGCGACGTTTAAATGGATAAATGATCAAAATAAACCTGCGTTGGGTAGTTTATGGAAGATAGACGGTCAAAAATTTTCAAATATGAGTCTTCTGATTGGATAGAAAAGTAGGACAAAGACTAAAAGTTAATATTTGTTGTCTATGATATTGAATTATAATGAATGAAGAGATTTTTTTTTCATAAAGGTATGAAATAAACACCCTAATCACATTTTTGTATGAAACCGCTTCGAGGTTGAAGCGGTTTCATACAATAGTGTGATTAGGTGTTTCTTTTCATACCTCCATGAAAACAACAACAACAACAACAACAAAACCTCTTCATTCCTTAATTAAAATCACGTAATCAACTCTCACAGTGAAAATCAAAATATTTCTTCAGTAAGAAAGAACAATTTACATATTCTGGTAGTGTAAAATGTTTTGCTCTGAAGCTTAACATTCTCCGACGATTTCGCACAGTAACCAGTACAGTAAACAAAATCGGACAAATGTATGACTTCAGTACCTGCACTTAAATATGAATCCATGAAATCGTTTTTTTTTTTTATAAATCATATAGATCTAGTTCTATACTTTACCATTATTATCGCTCTTACCGATTTCTAATTTCTGAAGTCTAAAGTTATTTGACCAATTTTTTTTTCAGGTGACTGTTCTCAAATATTTAATTCAAATTTATTTTCGGCATGCCTTCAAGTCTATATACCACGTCTGTAGAGATACGAGTCAAACCACCTGGCACTTAGACTTTAGGTCTTTCATGGTTTTTTCGCCACGATTTTTTAATTTCGCCTAGAATAAGCTCAGTTGTATTAGGGTCATAGTCTTACCGTATCCCTTTACCCTAAAAATTGACCTACAACAATACTTTTTAGCCTGTGTATGTGGAACTCAACAACTAAAAACCTTTCTTCGTTTTTTGTTTTTTTTTTTTTGTAGTTTTTGAACATAAATTTGGATAGATAACGATATTAACTATACCAACTACGAATGAAATTTTCAGAATTGTTAATAGCTTAGTTTGAACTGCCAATGCAGTGTTAAAATGCGTGAAGAAAACAGGTCAAAAACGGTAGGTAGAATGATTCAAGGCATTTCCATGTAAAGGGTTACCTGTACATGAAAACAATTCTCATGCAAGTATTGTAACTGTGGTCATCTATTGTTTGAAAAGTAAAAACTTCAACTTTTGAGGCCCTTATCCCCTTCATTTTTCATCTGGGTTTTATTTCAACGGTTCAGTATCAGAGATTTGCACACGCTTGTTTACATTTCCCCTTTCTTTCAATGTCCTACAAAGATGTTTTCCTGAAACCCATTCAAACTCGTGGTATGGCATAAAAACAACGAAATGAAGACAGGTAGATTCCTAAATTGGTTAGGATGCACTTACAAGCTCCAAAGTATTGTGTGGATGAATATTTACGGCCTAACGGACACGGTGCCTTAAGGTTACCACCCTATGATTGTGTTTGATTTAATTTTGAGCAAGGTAAAAAAAGAATGATATCAAAAAGCAATTCAAAACAAACTGTGAAAGACCTTCAATCCGAGTCTCAAGTGATTTCAAAAACGCATATCTCAACAGAAGTGATATGAAACATGAGCCCATGCCGAAAGTAAAATTGAAACCAAACTTAGGAGAATAATAGACAAATCTTTTTTAAATTCTGAAGAATTATTTGAAAACCATGATGCATGTATCTAAGGTAAGATATAGAACTATATTATTTGTACAAAAACAATTTCGGGCCTCATATGAAACTAAAGTGAGTTACTGAAGTCATGCACCTGTCCAGTTATATTTACTGTTCTGGTTCTCTACGAAATCATCGGAGAATGTTAAGGTTCAGAACAAAAGTATTTTACTGGGATGGGCAAAATGCTCTTTCTTGAAAAAGAAAAGTTCTAACTTTTACTGTGAGAGTTGACCAAGTCAAAAGACTCTGAAAAAATTGAAGGGGTGTTTTCAAATAACTCAAAATTCAGGGGTTTCCTATGAAGCTCATAATAGCAATACTATTAAAAAATAGACGACCATAGTTACTGTACTTGCACGAGAACTTTTCTTTTAGTGGATAATGGAAAATTACACAGATGACATGAAGTTACATTATTTATGAAACCATTGTGGGAAAAGAAAACATTATGAGAAACAGAGGGGAAAAAAGTGAAGTAAAAGCACAATGTATGGCATTTTTAAGTCGAACAAGTCGCAATTATACCACTATGTGAGTACATAATGTCTGATTCCATATTGGAAGCTGTACATAGTCCACTACGGATTTTTTAAATCGAGGTCAAAGTCCAGAACATGGCTTTTTAAGAACGAGGCTAAAGTCCATGGTATCGATTGTAATAAAAATTTAATATTAATGCCGATGTCCCATTCTAACTGAAACTGTCACCTGATTTGCAAATCAAACCCGACACGTGGTATAAGAACTCACCGCTTTGTGTACACTCACTTTTTGACATTATGAAAAAGAATGTCCGAGACGGCTGGCTTGTCTGGAAATCTAAAGAATCATTCAGGCCGAAAGACAACTGTTAAAAGATTAAGCGAGCAGGGATTGAAAGCTCTGATATTATCGGGTTAACTAGACATTAAAATGTGCAGTCGGTTAACTCATATTCAGATGTATCGCTGAAAAAGCAAAGGGGCATATCGAAAATTTTGGTCGAATCTGCACCTGATGAAAACTGTACGCCTCAAATCTGCCCATGGACTCCTTTGACAATTTGACGTATGAGATGCTAGCGTAGAGACATACATGTACAGCTTTTAATTTAATCCCAATGATGGGTTTGATAAAGTACTTGCAGATATTAAACAATATGAGAGTCCAAAACTGGCCTCAGTGGACAAGTTACCGACTGACCATGCAAAATCTCGTATGCTCAAAAGACTTCTTTCTTCTCCAAGTCTCTAAAATTAGAAAGGTAGAATACATTGTTGAAAAAAAAATCTGGTAACCAGCATTTCTCCTTTCCTAAAGATGTCTTCAAAAGACTTCTTTCTCCAAGCCTCTGAAATTAGAACTGTATGGAAAGGGTTAATCCAACTCAGATACACATGAATGCCTGGTTTGCCCAAACCAAAAAACTATTTAAATACATGTATCAGACAGTAACTTTCCTAAATAAAAATCTGCTTTCTGAGGTGAGTGAAGTCTATGAAAAAGATTTTAAGTGAAACGTCTCAGTTCAATGTTCAAAGCCTTTTAACTGTACATTAAGCCTTAACCTGCGAACCTAAATGATGCTAGCCGAATGATGCCATTATATTTTTAATTTCGGAGAAAATATCTTCCTACCGGACAGCGTAGATTTAAGATCAGATTGCACAATCAGTGCAGTCTGGTCTTGATCTACACTGTCCGCTAAAGGTCAGTGAGTCGCACTTAGGTACCGTAGCGTTAAATGCCATGGACAAATATCTGACATAAACAAACAGCAAAAGCGCAGGATTTGTCATCAAAAGAATAATGAAAGTTAAAAAAAGAAAACTAATTTTCACTCTTCTTTTATCGACTTAACAGAAAGCACTGATTACGAGAGACAAATTCTACGCGGATTCTGTAATGCTGTAATAAAAATTTAACCTCTTTGCAAACGCAATTTTCAGTGATAGGTAAAGAAAGAGTAATTTTCAGTACCAACAGTTTAAAGGCTAATGGCAATGCGTTTGAAAAGAAAAGAATTTGGACGACACCATGAATTAATTTTATAGCCGGACTTTAGTTTGCACACTCTCTTGCAGTACGGATCATTCCCATTCACCTCTTTTGTTGGCTCAGAAATTTGTCCATCATCATGTGATATCCTCGTCACATGACCATAACTCAAAATAGCGACACAAACGTCGGAGCAATCGATTGATTTGTGTGCTGTTCAAACAGCATACGGCCAATTAAACAGAATTTTACAAATAAATCTGTTTTCGGAAGCCCTAGATATATCAATACTTCACCTTGTTTAGGTTTAAACTCTTAATTTCTTGTAAGTCTGTACAACTTCGTTTAAATTGTTCCATAGTATACAGGTAAATTCATCAGTTTGAATGCACCTAAAAAGTATCCGGAATCATATTTCCTTTGTCTACTTTATTGTATCGTAGGATTTTATGAAACAGTTAAACAGTAAAAAAACATGTTTTCCTTGGTTTTACAATTCTTCTCATTTAAGGTAAGACCTGTGTAATGCACTTCCGGTGAAAATTCTAATTGTTTGATAAATAAGGATAAATAAGGATTTATGCAGAAATAATATTTTTGCACATTTGTAACGGATCAGAAATTCCGTTTATGTCAATCTTGAAATTGTTTTTTGATACTTTTGTTAGTTTTCTGAAAAGGGAGGTAATCATTATCTCTTTTTGAATCGAGAATATAGTGGTTTTAGATTTATAAGTGATAACTCAAAGAAGGAAAACATGGAAAAATGAAATGGTGAAAGTAGTTCAACAATACTCATTTTTAATTATAGCTAATTTTGCAGGATGGTATTTCAGTGGAAATAGCTGTTTTTCATTACACAGGTCTTACCTTAATCCGTTGCAATGATTATGGTAAGAGTAAGAACGAGAACTCTGTAAGGAGATTGCAGTTTGCAGGTATATAATCGATCGATAAAAGTAAAGCGAAGATGGCAAAAGCAGTAATTCATCTTCGGATTTCGTTGAAATTTCAGTTTTACGTGTAATGCATTAAAAAAAAAATAAATAAATAAAAAAAATATTGGGCAAGCAAGGTCAAGACTCTATTAGATACCTTTGGTTTTTCTGACTACTGGCTTTACCAAAATAACATAGATGAAACTGTGTTTATTTTTATATTTAAAACAAGACTTTTAGATTGCTTTAAACAGATATGGTCATCGGATATAAAAAACAATTGGGTTCTCAAGTCTCTTTATCAGTGTATCAAGCCAAATTGGGGATTAGAAAATTATATTAGAATTTTGAAC
Organism: Tridacna crocea; assembly: GCA_943736015.1. Classification (NCBI taxonomy): domain Eukaryota; kingdom Metazoa; phylum Mollusca; class Bivalvia; order Cardiida; family Cardiidae; genus Tridacna; species Tridacna crocea. The sequence continues at coordinate 30,825,782 of OX031059.1, read as the reverse complement.
ACTAAACAAAACAGGAGCGCGCTTACAAAAATTCGAATTTCCTCCCAAAATTTACGTATTGAATCAGGCAGGTATGGTAGACAAAGAATTGAAAGGTCTGATAGAGTTTGTACAGTATGTAATTCTGGAGAGATTGAAGATGAGTACCATTTTATTCTAATTTGTCCAGCATATAGTGACTTTTGTAAAAACTACATAAGGAAATGTTTCCGCGTCCGACCGAATATGTTTAAGTTGTTACAGCTACTTAATTCAAGTAATGTAAGAATCGTATTAAACCTTTCCCTGTACAACAAAACAGAGATTGTCATTAGAGATTGTCATTGTTGAATACAAATGTGTAATAACTGAAATAATGTTGGAAACGGCGTTAAACACCAAACATTCAATCAATCATTTCCCCTTTACATACTGTAAGCCTTGGTCTGCTAAATAAATAAGTGAAATCAAAGTGTCAAGACGATAGTAATAATCACTCTGTTCTTTTTTTTTTTTTCAAAGATATTCTAATGGGGAAACATCTTATCTGGCAATGTGGATCCAAGATCAGACTGCACATTTTGTGCTGTCTGGTCTTGATCTACAGTGTCCCCAAGGTCCTGAAGTCTCGCATAGCAGCCCAGGGGTTAAGTTTTATATGTAAGTTTTAGTATCTCTAAACTAGCAACGGATCGCTGCAAGTTGTCTAATATTACGCATTTTATTCGTCCTACCCCACACTGTTTTAAATTACGTACCTTTCTAAGTTGTATGTTTCATTGCGAAACTTTTAAAAATGCATTGTTTCAAATTGGGTAATTTGGCTAGTGCCTATAGGTTAGCAACGGAATGTTGTAAGTATAAGTTATTGATCATATATTTCATTTGTATGAAATTAAATCGGAGGGAGGCGAAGCCGACCGACGATTTAGTTTCATACAAATGAAATATATTGATCAATAACTAACTTACAGTTTGCCCTACTTTCTAATTGACTGACAGCTAAGGATGGTGGAAAGAGCCATACAAGGACGACAGAAAGCTCGGTTCGACACGCCTCTTTTGATTGACGGTTGTACGAACGTGCGTTTTCAGTCGTACGGGGTTAAAGCTTATTTAGGTTGTCCTTGAACTAGTTTCAGTACAATTATCTGCAACCAGGCTCATTCGGCATATCACGGGTGATGGTAGCCATCATATCCCTCGTCTGTATCTAGTGGGTTGATATGCAGCAGATCGGTACACCCGGAAATACGCCGGTATACCGTTCTGAATATTGTCAGATTCCTCTTCCAAAAGAAAACTTGGGTTTTAATTTTCTATCGAAATCCTTCGAACCATATTTCAGGCGACAAACAGTTCGTAGATCTACATTATTTTTTTTTTATCAATTCCGATTGAAGTTTTCACCGACAGATAGACAGATGTGAATAACTTCATCGAGGTCGTTTATGACGTTGCTAAACGAATCACATTGGCCAGCCATGTATAAGATCACGTGACTCGCTGTTCAAATGTAAACGACCGTTATACGGACGAGATGTAGGTACGGAATCGGCCGAATTTCATGCTCTTTGAAGCGATAGATTCAGCAATGGATGCATGCTATGAGCCGGTTGAAGATGAGGAACTTTATAAAGAATTTTTTCCCCGACACAGGCGATGTCTCGCTAACACAACTGTGTACAATGAACGCCCATGTCCCTCTAAAGTGGCTCACTGTCCAGGATCTGTTTCATTCCAGATAAGCCCTCTTTTCTACTGCCCTAAGGCAGAAAGCGCGTAAAAACATTTGGGGTAGAGGAGAAATTGTTGTAAGGAGCATTTTCCCCTTTCCTGCTATGTTTCTTGTTTTTCTTTCCACAGACAAATCCTTTAATTTGAGCAAGTACCAAGTTGTTGTCTGCAAACGGTTTCAAATTGGACCCAAGCCAAATTTCCCAGCCTAGTAGTGACTTCCTTACCAGGGTCGTTAAAACCAGAGGTTGTTTGGTAAAGGGTTAAATACCACGTGGCCAAGTACGAGTTGTTTAGTCCCGAAATTCACGTGGAAATTACGTCACTTTTTTGGCAATGATGCAATTACTTGGAATAGTCCCCGCCCCTTTTACTTCAGTGTATGCATTAGATTGGTATTTACTCTACAAAGACCAGCTAAAATACTGTGGGCGGAGCTTCTCGTTAACCGGGATACAACTGTATATAGGTCAACCATTTAATGATTAAGTGGTCACATATTGCAACATATTGAGTCTGTATGGTATTAAATCGAGCAGTTTTGAACGAAATCTGGCGTTTTCATTGGTTTAGAAAGTGGGGCAAACTGTAAGGATGGATAGAAAGAGCCATACAAGAACGACAGAAAGCTCGGTTCGACACGCCTCTTTTGATTGACGGTTGTACGAACGTGCGTTTTCAGTCGTACGGCGTTAAAAATATTATTTAGGTTGTCCATGAACTAATTACAGGACAATTGTCTGCAGTCAGGCTCATTCGGCATATCACGGGTGACGGTAGCTATCATATCCCTCGTCTGTATCTAGTGGATTGATATGCAGCAGATCGGTACACCCGGAAATACGCCGGTATACCATTCTGAAAATTGTAAGGCTCCTCTTTCCGTTGTCTGCGTATGTCATATTCTTCGAAGATTTGACTGTCTTATATGACGCATCACTACTAGCCCCGAAAGCGGGCCGACTGTAATATTACGCTCTATAAAGTAGCAATGTTGAAACTAGCTTTTACGTATCAATACGTTTGAGGAGAAATGAGACCTGCTTTAACAACAGATTTCTCTAAACTGGTGATCATAGTCGAGTGAATTGCCCGAGGTAGCGTTTTTTTGGGTAAACCTTTTTTGTTTTGTTTTAAATTCAAAGTAACGGTTGTCGCGTAGGAAAGTGGTTCGATTCTGTACCGAGGATGCCCATATCAGATAGATGAGTATTAATAGAATGCCATCTGGCGGGAGATAACGCTCCTCTTCCAAAAGAAAACTTTTGACTCACAGTTCAAGGGTCTGTTTCATACCAGATAAGCCCTCTTTTTTACTGCCCTGAGGCAGAAGGCGCATGAAAACATTGCGGGTAGAGGAGAAATTGCTTGTAGGAGCATTTTCTCCTTTCCTAGCTGCTATGTTTCTCCTTTTCTTTCCACAGAAAAATCCTTTAATTTGAACAAGTACCAAGCTGTTGTCTGCCAACATTTTCGAATTGGAGCCAAGCCAAATTTCCCAGCCTGGAAACTTCCTTACCGGGGTCGTTAAAACCAGAGGTTGTTTGGTAAAGGGTTAAATACCACGTGGCCAAGTACGAGTTGTTTTAGTCCCGATATTCACGTGGAAATTACGTCACTGTTTTGGCGATGATGCAATTACTTGGAATAGTCCCCGCCCCTTTTACTACAGTGTATGCATTAGATTGGTATTTACTCTACAAAGACCAGCTAAAAAACTGTGGGCGGAGCTTCTCGTTAACCGAGATACAACTGTATATAGGTCAACCATTTAATGATTAAGTGGTCACATATTGCAACATATTGAGTCTGCATGGAATTAAATCCAGCAGTTTTGAACGAAATCTGGCGTTTTCAATGGTTTAGAAAGTAGGGCAAACTGTAAGTCGTTTTATATTATGCATTGTATTTGTCTTGCTCAGCACTATTTTCGAGCAATTTTATGTCTCGTTCTCCATCCTATCCTTATTCTATTCCATTATTTCAGATGTTTTCTAAGGTAAAGTTCAAAATGACAAATTATAGTGTCCATTTCACGCTCAGCGACCACCCCTTCAAGGTTTGCTCTCTATGTACTATACAAGTTTGGATAACTCATTAATTATCGTATAAGTACTATCTCCTTTTTTTTTCAATATTTTTGTAAAAAGGTAGAAATTGGCTTTTTTTATATTCTATGGGGTTGTTATTGTACACATCACATGACCACAGGTATGGTAAAATCATATATAATATTACAAGATACATGTATATATATATATACGTAATAAAGTATGTCTTTGTCATTAAAAAAAATGATTGTCCCCCGTAAGTGGTGTGATACCATTTAATTGACCGAAACGTGTGTATTCTTGTCCTTGCAACCACAGACTAGAGATTTCCTCCCCTTCAATAGACAAGTTCTGCACAGCTGTACAGCTTGTCAAAATAAACAATATCTTTGTTCGGGCGCTATTGTAAAATTCGTCAATGAACAATCCAGTCTTTCGCTGAGGACTATTAAAATGTTCGATAGGATAACATGTGACCGTTTTTTTTTTTTTTCATTTTTTCCACGAAAAATAATATCTCGCCAATATTGAGATAGGTTTTACATTGTAACAATGTTGAGCTATCTCGACAAAAATTAAATGTGATATATAGCTAACTAGTTTTAATAAAACAATAATAGCGTTTAATAACGTACTTACATACCGCATTTGGATATTCGTCTTGAAGTTTAGCTACCTAAACGTGGATTGATCAGGCGGTGATTTTTCTTCTTCGGCCTGTATTAAGACGTTTTTGTAGAAAAAAAGTTATGAAATTGAGACTTCGATGTTTACGGAATAGTAATATTGGACAGCTGGTTCTTCGAGACAACTTTCTCAAAATTTTCATCTAAAACGAAAATAAATAAAATGGAAATGTTACATTGATTAAAGACATCTCAAAGGGATGACCTTTCAATGCTTTAACGATTTTCGTTAAAATGAAATAAAATAATCAACATGGAATATCCAGGATTTAATGAAACGACGAATGATAGTGTGCCAGTGATGAATACCTCTATACGGAACTTTGACTTCAACAATCCTTTTCACGAGATTCGCTTCCGTGTGCTCTTCATCATAATGTATTCGGTTGTCTTCGCAGCATGTATCATAGGTAAGTGTCAGTTTGAAAACCCCGATTGCTCGAGTAACTGCTACTCCGAATATTTCTGTCACCTTTAACCCATTACCACACAATCCCTACTTTTGACGCCCCTGAGAAAGAAGCTTTGAGAAAACATTGTGGGAAAAGGAGTAAATGCTGGTAACCAGCATTTTCTCCCTTTCCCACAATGTTTTCTGCCCTCCACAAAACAAATTTCAAATTTCCAGTCACTTTTATTTTGTCGTCTGCAAATGCTTTCAATTTGGATAAGTCTATATTGTCGTTTGGTAATGAGTTGACGTGTTGGTTTCAAGGGAAGTATCTTTTGAAAAAAGTATGACAGAAGTCTGGTTTTTCATTTATAAAATCAGAGCATCTAGTGCACGAACTTCAAAACAGATGCAAGTCATATGAAGATGACCATTCACACTTCTTTCTGCTGACTGTTCCAAGTTTTCAAATCATTTTTTTCGGATTATTTGAACTACTTTGTAACAGAAGCACCTATCTCTTGCTTTAATTCTTTAGTGTATTGGTATGAGGACATTTACTTTAAACGAGGTAGACCTGCAATATTATACAAAAAAATCCAGGGTTTTAGCGACCCTGAAAAAGAAAGCTTTTGGAGACGTGAGGGAAAAGGATAAAATGTTCGAAACCAGCATTTTCTCCTTTTCCCACGATGTTTTCTAATCTTCCAAAGCAAAGATTGAACGATTTGAGCCACACTGAACTTGTAATGCGAAAAAGCTTTCAAGCCGACGGAGGAGTGGCTTTGGTAACGAGATTATTCACCTCTTACACGACAATTGGATGAGACAATAACCCATAGAAATGACTGATTGTACTTTTTGAACTGCCATTTATAGCTTTATTCATAATATAATTCAGCATTAACTACGTTTGGTTTATTACTTGAGAGTAGAGCGAAAGTGAATAGACCTGAAAAATATATTAAAAATGTAATGGTTTAATTAAGTCAACCTATACAAAAGGCTTGTGCTGTTTTCATTCTTCAGAGATGTTAAAGCGGTGATCTTCCAGTGATATCAGCGCTTATATCAAAATACAGATTTTTTTTTTGTCGTCGGCTTATATCAACATTATTTTAGTCATTTTACGGTGGGAGCCAACTTACACCTGTCCACGAGTTCCATGAGTCTGTATTTACCAACCACTCTTTAGAAATTCTAAGTCTTTGCCTAACGAATTTTCTAGATGGAAAGTAACACGACTTCAGATGGGTTTAGCCAGTCAGAAGTTGTGTCACTTTACAAATCTAGTAATATATCACGAATGTTTTAATGGTTATTTAATACTTATTCCATGCTTTCCGGTAAGATATCAAGAAATAGCAGTGAAAATATTTTTCGATCTTACACTGGCACCACCAGTGAAAATACCGATTTTTACGTTCTTGTTGCCTAGGTAAATAGCGCGTGCCTAACAACCAGATGGGAAATATGACGTCATATACCTTATATTTCTCGTGCTTGACGTAACGTTGCTGTGCGGGAGGGGTACGCCACGGGGAATAAGGGAAAAGAACAGTACTGAATTTTGATAAAGCTCCACCCATTGTGCCCTAAACAGGAAAAAAATGAAACCATTGTAGGGCACAGGAGAAAAAATCCGAACAAGCATTTTCTCTTTTCCCACAATATTTTCCGCAAGTTGAAAGACTATTTCTCTTTTTTAACCAAAAACCGATCAAGGCATCCACAATGCTCTGAGAAATGTTCACATCGCACATGTGTGTACCAGATATGGTCTATACATAACAAACAAGTAACGGGACATTAATGTTTTATCATAACTATCAGAATAAATAAAAAAGCTCTGGTCAGCGTTTCTAACCTTGTCAAGACAATTTTTAATACACAGGATCCCAAGTCACAAACAATGCATACTTCTTGTACTGTAGTGTGAATGTGGGTAAATCTAGGTCACGCATTACCTTTTATTTCCAAAATCAATTACCGAAGGCATCCCTATTTACACGTACGTGGCACTGAACTATTGCAGTTTATAACCTATCTGTTGCTTTTAGCAGAGAGTCTATATCCAGGACATGGCTAGACTTATATTACTGTGTGATCTTCGATTTGCACAGTCCGAAACTCTGTGTGACATTCCTGACAAAAGAATCCGTTTGATTTTTCAACACCATACGTCAAAATCAGACGTAACAGAACGTGCAATCTGGTCTTGAGACTATACCACCTTTTTGTTTAATCAGGCCTATAGGTTAAGGATTTGTCTACATTCTAGTGGAATCGATTTTCAGCTGTTGAAAGGGGTCCGTGTTATATATTTTGGCGAGTTAAAGAGTTAAATTGTATAAGCTAGTGCTTTACCGTCTTTAGGCTAGCTTTATCGAAAAACGGCGGTAACGTTCTGAAATCTAGACTACTTGTTTTACAATTCAATTGTTTAAACGTCGGGTTTTCTATGGCCTTCCGGGGCTATTATTGGAGATTTCATCTCCTGTCGAGCAAGTCTCAACCAGGGTACTTCAGGGTTTTATTTCTTCAATTGTTTCGATTGTAAACAGGAAGTTCAAGGACGCATTACCGTCCATTAAATGTATTAAATGTATTGATGTAGATTTCTTACACCATTCTGTTTGCTGTATATTCTTTGCTTTGATTGCTATTCTTTTGATATGTATACTGGACACTATTTAGGTAATATTCTTACCAAACATGAAAAATATTTTATCACTCAATCTAGTAAGCCGATAGGAGGCAAATCATCAAGAAATTAAGAGAAAAAAATATTTTTGTTATTTTTCAATTTTATTTCCTTAAAGTAGTCTCTAATATATTTTAGACCTCGCACTAAAATTTAGCGAAGACTTGTGGAAATGTCATATATTTAACAGCACATGAGAATTAGAATTCAAATCAGTGTAATGATAATTATCGTACTGATTCTATATGATACCATTCCCAAAACGACCATTCCGCTATTTACACGCCAAAAATTGCACTTTAAATCAAAATGTAATTGCCATTTATCTGATTGCAAAGGAAATATATCTAGTTGAATGTATTTTACAAGTATTTTCGTTTAATGGCATCAAAACCAAACATCTCTCTTTAGAAATAAATCAGACAGGGTTTTTTAAATATAATTTTCACTGGTAGATCTATTCGTCTTTCTTTTTTTGTAAAGCCTTTGAATTGAATTAATTATGAAAAGATTTAAAGGTGCATGTAAAACGGGAGATTGGGGTACGGGTATGAAAATTAATCGAACAACGTCTACTACAACGTCAGCCCCGACAACAAAAATGCCAACAGTACAAAAATATTCGATTTTAACTCCAGCCACCTCCATAAAGTCCCGAGCATGAGTGCAATTGGATATATTATTACTTACATTACTTAAAGTATTTTCTTTCAGACACGTAATTTCTTTTTAGATACGTTGAACCCATCATCAGCAAATGCTCTTAATTTGGACAAACTATAGAATTTGTTGTTTGGTAGAGTTCAACTCCTTGTCATTCCACTGGGAATCCGATAATCCTTCTAATGGCATAAACTTTGTTATTTACGATATAAGGCCAAAATGGTCTAACTGTCTGGAATTGTCTATAAATTACCAGTCATTTCTTTCTCTGCAGAGAAAATGAATACATGCTGAATCAGCAGTATTTTTCCGAACATTATTATTATTATTATCTATATATGATACAAAATATACCGATTTCAAATTATCTGTTACAACAAGCGAAAAGGGACATTCGGACATTTGCGTAGGTGTCGTCTCGGATTAGCCTGCGGAATCAAAACTGAGGCGGCACTTTACGACCACTGGAACATTAGTTTTTGAGCAACAGTAGACCTGCGCAAAAAAGAAAATTACGTGAAGACGGAAATTGACGTTTCGGATCAGCCTGCGCCGACTGCGCAGGTTGAACCGAGACGACGCTTTACACAAATGTCCGAATGATCCTTTTCGCATGTTGCAGGCAAATAATATTATAATTTATTTCATGCTTTCCGGTAGGATATCGAGAAATAGCAGTGAAAATATTTTTCGATCTTACACTGGTACCACCAGTGAAAATACCGATTTCCATGTTCTTGTTGCCTAGGTTAATTGCGCGTGCCTCACAACCAGATGGAATATGACGTCATTTACCTTACATTTCTCGCGCTTGACGTAATATTGTAATGCCTTGCTATGCGAGAGGGGTACGCCACGGGGAATCACGGAAATGAACTGTACTGGATTTTGATAAAGCTCCGCCCAGAAAGGGTTAAAAGCATGAAAGTGGACACCATCGGTAATATTTTCACGAGTGGCGCAGCCGCGAATGAAAATATTACCGATGGTGTTCACGAGATGAAATAAATTTCGATCTTTCACCGAAAAAAAAAAAAACAACAAATATCCTCTATATCCCCCCCCCGGTTCGGAAAGTGCAGGTCAAGATCGTACTGCATTCTGATCTTGTTACGAGAGACCACTCCTTCCTGATTCTGCTCATTTCGCAAAAGCAAACAAAAATTGTCATAGCGCCGAATATATTTAGACAGAGATTCGAATATTTAAAATGAGATGTTTGTAAAACATGTTTGCCCCCCTAATGGCATCCAATGTGATTATAAACTCTTACGTTCAAAGTGTAAAAACGAACAAAGGGTAATTACTCAAAAATTATTAATGATAAATTAACAATTCTTGGGCACTGCACTTCCCATTTATGTGAACTATCAACTTTTAAAGTTTCATGATTTTATCTCACATACTTTTTGAGTATGCTCTGGAAAAAAAAAATAAGTACGAAAATCAACAAAGGGCAGTAATTGCAAAAATATATTGGGCAGAGTTATGGTTCTTGTGCAATGCACTTCTCCTGAATAAGATCTATCCACATATGAAGTTTCAAGATGATACTTGAAAAACTTTTTGAGTTATGCTCTGGACAAAAATTAAGTATGAAAATCAACAAAGGGCAATAACTCCAAAAATATAATTAGTTATGGTTTTTGTGCACTGCACTTCTCCTTAATAAGATTAATCAACCTATGAGGTTTCAAGGTGATACCTGAAATACTTTTTGAGTAATGCTCCACACAAAAATGAACTATGAAAATCGACAAAGGGCAATAACTCCAAAAATATGATGTGCAGAGTTATGGTACTTGTGCTCTGCACTTCTCCTAAGTGAGATCTTTCCACCTATGAGGTTTTAAGATGATAACTGAAATACTTTTACAGTTATGCTCCGGACAAAAATTAAGTGTGAAAAAAAAACAAAGGGCAATAACTCCATAAATATTATGGGCAGAGTTATTGTTCTTGTGCACTGCACTTTTCCTTAATGAGATCTATCCACCTATGTAGTTTCAAGATGATACCTGAAATACTTTTTGAGTTATGCTCCGGACAAAGATTTAGTCTGAAAATCAACAAAGGGCAATAAATCCAAAAATATGATTGGCAGAGTTATGGTTCTTGTGCACTGCACTTTTTCTTAATAAGATCTATTCACATATGAGGTTTCAAGGTGATACCTGAAATACTTTTAGAGTTATGCTACGGACAAAAATTAAATATGAAAATCAACAAAGGGCAATAACTCCAAAAATATGAATGGCAGATTTATGGTACTTGTGCAAAGCACTTTTCCTTAATGAGATCTATCCACCTATGAAGTTTCAAGTTGATACCTAAAATACTTTTTGAGTTATGCTCCGGACAAAAAATAAGTATGAAAATCAACAAAGGGCAATAACTCCAAAAATATGATGGGCAGAGTTATGATTCTTGTACACTGCACTTCTCCTTAATGAGATCTATCCACCTATGCAGTTTCAAGATGATACGTGAAATAGTTTTTGAGTTATGCTCCGGACAAAAATTAAGTATGAAAATCAACAAAGGGCAATAACTCCACAAATATGATGGGCAGAGTTATGGTTCTTGTGCACTGCACTTCTCCATAATGTGATCTATTCACCTATGAAGTTTCAAGATGATACGTGAAATAGTTTTTGAGTTATGCTCCGGACAAACATGTCGTCTACGGACCGACTCACCGACGGACCGACCGACAAGTGCAAAGCAATATACCCCCATTTCTTCGAAAGGGGGACATAAAAATACCAAAGACACTGCACTCTGAATCAAAAGGCTTCTTCATCCCCCTCTCCCATAGACCCTCAGAGAATCTTAAAAATCTTTTATACAAAGTTTTACCGTCTGGATTTAGAATTGATAGCCTATTCCATAAAGTATGATATTAATACACCGGAACTGCTTTAGCAACTCTAAATGTCCTATCTGTTTAACCCTTCACCAAACAATCCCGTGCTTCAGCACTCCCAAGGCTTTTGAAATATAACATGGGAAGAGTGGAAATGATAGCAATCAGCATTTCTATTTGTCGTAGAATGATCTGTTATGCCCTTCCACAAACAAATCTCACCATTTGAGCCAAACTACCAACGGAAATGATTTCTCCTTTGATAATATTTTATCATTTGGCTCAGAGTTAAGGGTTTACAAACCTGATTATTGTTTCCTTGTCTCTTTCCTTAACTTCGGGCTAAACCACTCCAGACTTAGTAATTATATTGCGAAACAAGAAATCCTATAAATGGTACATTTATCAAAGTTGCCATTGGAACAAAGACTGAAAATATGTCTTAAATTATTTTATCTTTTTAATGCGCTGCATTTAAAGAAAACCCGAGGTTCTGCTATGGCGTCCTCGTATGTAGAATTTTATTATTGACTAGTAACATGTTCTTATCGAAGATAACTCTTTCTAAACTACCTATTTGCTTTCCGCGTATGCATTGAATTTATATGTATTATCTGACAATGAGCTGAGCTGTATGCTTTAAATCGAAAATAAAATATGGTATGTTATGATAAAGCAACACCTGGCTAAAATTTCACGTCATTTAACAACATTGCTATTTCAAAGTTGTACAGATCGGTTGAAATGTCACCGATATCAGGTGGTGTTTTTTTTTTTATACATGTACACAGCTAAATATATGTTATGTTGTTGTGTCCGTCGTCGTGAGGTAGGGCGTCGGCCTCATAATCTAAAGGTCCCGAGTTCGATACCTGGGAGCGGATGTCAACTTTGGGATTTTTCATAGGCCCACACATTCGGCGCGAGTACTGGTGTAGTTTCCAGGAAGCAGAATCGAGAGAGATTGGCATAAGTTGTAAAAACTTGTTTCTCAATCGATGTAAAATAAATATGTTTAAACTTAAATATATAAACCAACGTATTAAAATCTCATATTTTTTTAAAATGTCTTAAATTGACATTACAAACTTTCACTGATAACTGATGAAATACTATTTCACTAAAAACATGGCAATCTGTGCTTATCAACCAGATGTTATGCATCCACCATTGACCATGTATATTTAAATTAGAAGCGTGTAATTACTTTTAGCCTAGCTGGAATCCGTCTGTAAAACAGGGAGAGATAGTTTTAGAGTTAGTATAAACATACATGTATTTATTTTACATCAATTGAGAAAGATGTTCTTACATCTTGCATAAAATTACAGCTAAGTGTGGCGTGTACATTCAGTGCTCTCGTTCTTACTTGTCCCTGCCTGTTTGCGAGTGTGGCTATATATCTATCTCGACTCTTCCCATATGTAGTGAATATTTGCGGATCTGGGAAATTGGTCTTGGGCACGGGAGCGGGGGAATACTTCATTCAAATTTACTAATGTGAAAAGTAGAGGCGGAAGTAAATGTAATACTAGTACATAATTCTGCAAATGATAATATCAATCACAACAATGTTTTCAATCCATAGTGCTGTACAATCTTTCGATCACTATGCAGAGAAAACAGTTCATGAAGTTTCTGTTACAAAGCAAAGATGTCAACCGAGTCCCGATTGATGGGTCTGTCAGTAGGCTTCAAACCAGGGGTCGCTGGTTCGTTTCCCAGCTTGTTCAACTTTTTCCGAAGATTGAAATAGTTACCCTGACATAATTTATTCATCTCCCACTGCTGAAAATGTTTCGACGATATTTTCGTTAAAAGAAGTGGCTTGGACAGAAATTTGAAAGATGCACATGCTGTGTTACAATATTGAAAGCGATTTGTTTGTTTGAATGGTGTTTTACGCCGCTTTCAACAATATTTCACTCATATCACGGCGACAGTTCACATATTCATGTTTCCTGGGTTTCACCAGTACTAGGCTAGGCTCTGAAGTGTCTTGCCCAAGGACACTCCTGTGAAAAAAATCCCGTGGAGCCAGCGAGACTCGAACCTGGGATCTCCAGGTTACGAGTCCTGCACTTTACCACTGAGCCACACAGGACCCCTTGAAAGCGACATTAAGTACCAAATAAACATTCGGTCTTCTTTATCCGTCGAATATTGCACTGTTTTTGTTCATGTGATACAGGACCCATTGGGAGACGGTTTTGTGTAAAACTGGTTGAAAAACATAGGGAATGCATCTGTTTGAGATTTAGTAATGCAGTAGAAAGCCGGTGTAATGCAGGGAAATGACCTTCCCCTACAAAATGACACGGGTCATTATTCTACTGTTCTAGTAGAGAAATGACCACAGAAGTCATTTCACTACGTAGAGGAATGACCTGGGTCATTCTTCTAAGTACCTAAATGACCCATGGGTAATTTTGCAGGGGAGGGTCATTTCTCTGGAATTCTAGAATAAACTTTTGCACTCGCATATACGACTGCAGTTTTAAAAATCAGTGGAAAACACAAACAACTCCAACGATACCCCCGATTTCCTGTGTTTGATGAGATAACTTGCAAGAATGCGCGGTGTTGTCTCTAGAGGATGTTTAAGTGATCGTGCGGCATTCAATAAAGAAAAGTTTAAAAAAAAAATGATCACCTACCTGTCATGTGTCATGCACACGAGCATCTTATAGTTTTATCACAGGCTATTCGCTGTCACTGAACGCCTATTACATGTGACTATAAACTCTTCATACTGTTCTTGGATCTGTGTAGGTGTTGGCCTCTGAGATCAGTTTTCATTAATTCTTGTCCTTACCGTTTGTGGTTCCGGTATGTAGCCTTCGGCTTCAAACTTGACTGGTAGCTATTTTCAAACTTTATTCAAAGTACCTTTGAAACTATTTACAGTTTTGCATAAAATTAGGTCCTCATGCAGCATATTCCAATCGTCAACAATTTTCTGCGAGAAAAAATTCTTTTTCACATCTGCACGGTTGTAATTCTTTGAAAATTCTTTGCCTATGTTCCCTGGTATTGTACTGCTGGTTCTTGTTCTTCGGAAACAGTTTATTTTTATCAATTTTATCAGTCCCCTGGTGAATCTTGTAAACTTTTATAATATCGGTTCTTCTTCTTCTGTATTCCAATGTTGGCATACCAAGGGTCCTTAAGTGCTTGCTGTAAGATAGGCCTTTAATTTCTGGAAGTAGTTCTGTCGCTCTTCGCTGTATTTTGGTGCCCAGGCTGCATTACCGTATTCTAGGTGAGGTCTAACCAGACATTTATTGAGAGTTAGAAACATATTTTTATCGAAGTGTGGCAAGCTCCTTTTTATGAGGCCTAGCATTTGGTGTTTCCTTTCTTAACTTTAATGTCAATGTGTTCCTTAAAATCTATGTTACTATCTATTACTATTCCTAGATCTTTCTCTGATTTTTTATGATACTATTAGCCAATTCATAACGTGTTCTTGTATTTTTACCCAAATGCAAATGACTGCACTTTTCAGGATTAAATTTCAATAACCGTTCCTTGGACCATTTGTCTTTATCATATCACTACTGAATATATTTTTGGGTCATCAGCCAAGAGTTTAGTGGTATTACGAACCACAACTGATAGATCATTTATGTATATAGTAAAGAGGACGGGTCCCAAGACACTCCCTTGCGGGATACCGCTTATTACTTCTGTGGTACATAATTTTGCTCCATATAGCAGGACTCTTTGCTTCCTATTTGTTAGGAAATTAGTTATCCAACCTAGGATGTTTCCTTGAATTGCGTAGCAATATAGCTTTTTTGGAAGACGTTTATGAGGAACACTTATCAAAAGATTTTTGAAAATCCATATAAGATCATATCAATATTATCGTTAATGTCAATTTTGAATGTCCTTTCTTCCATGTCCTCAATTAGTTGGGTAAAGCATTATTTACCTTTCCTAAAACCATGCTGTTGGTTAGTAAATATTGAGTAAATTCCCATTTGAATTTTTTTTTTTCTCTGATGATATTTTCCATAATTTTACTTATGATTTAAGTAAGGCTTATTTGTCTGCAACTTGGTGTAATATTACCAATTTTCCAGATCTCAGGTAAGGTTTTTTCCATTGAAACCTTTCTTAAAAATTATTTCTAATGGTTTTGATATTAAAAGGGCTGTTTCCTTTAAAAAAAATCGGTTGGAATCCATCAGGACCAGCACTTAAACTCATTCAGTTATAATAATTGCTTTTTTATGTCCTCTGTATTGAATATGGTTTCTGTAATTGTTGTGTTGGATCTCAATCTGGAATGGTTGTTATGTTTTCCCTAACGAAGACATTCTCAAAAAAGCGGTTTAGTAGCACTGCCTTTTTATTGTTATCAATATGTATTGTTCCATCAGAATCTACAAGACTTGGAATAGTTTCTTTAATTGTAGTTTTAGATTTTAAAATTTTCAAAAAAAAAATAGGATTATCTTTCTATCTTTCTCGTTTTCAGCAAATTCTTTTTCATAATTCAACTTTGCTTCCTTCACTTTCTTGCGCCCGCCCGGGTGGGTCAGTGGTGAGCGTGTCGGACCCATGACCTGTTGGTTGTGAGTTCGATACCCGGTTGAGGCGAACTTTATTTCCGGCGTATTTTCGCCTGTCATATCTGCTGAAGCATGTGAGAAAACTAGTCGGTGGCTTTGGAAAGTAAGTTGTGCTAGTATCGGTATGAAAAGCCGGGAGACACATATGCGTCACCGAACGCCATGATATGACCTTAGCTGTTAAAGTGGCCTTAAACCCAAATACAACCAAATCACATCCTTGCATGAGAATCTTTTTGCTTCTTCATACCAGTCTTTATTCTTTTTACTTTTACAATATCTGTACTTTTTCTAATTTGTCATTTTCTTTTTCACTGCCTTGAGGACGTCAGCTTTCATCCATGGTATATAGTGTTTGCTCGGGATGAAATTGCGCACAGGTAAGTTGTCTTTAATAATTGTAGTTACTTTATCGGCAAATTCCATCCAGGCCAGTTCTACATTGTCATGTCTGAATTCTTCATCCCAGTCAAGTTTTTCCAGTTCTTTTTTTACTGTTGTATGTATAAGTTCCTTTGAAGTAATTATATTGAGTTGTTTGGGATTGCTAAATATGCGTTAGATTTTAAATTTTCAATTGGAATTCTAAGACTTCGTGATCACTTCTCCCAACTGGTGCACAATGTGTCATGCTGTCAATCACATTTTCTTGATTAGTCATGATTAAATCTAAAATGTTTGGTTTCTCACCGTCTCTGTACCTTGTTGGTAGTTTGACATGTTGATAGAGAAAGCAATCTCTTGTTAATTCCAAAAATTTGTATGATAAATGATTTCACTTGTAATTGTAGTTTCACTTTCCCAGTCTATGTCTTTTGAATTAAAATACCCATGTGTAGCATCACATCAAATTTCTTTCGATTTTTCTTGGTTATCGACAGAATGTCATTGAGTTGATTATTACGTTAACATGAACAGCATTTGGACTTCGATATATACATGAGACAAGTATATTTTTATTTTTGTTTGCTATACCAATTTGGATGTATTCTACATAATGTAGTGACATTATTTCAGTTTATCTCTGGTATAAATTATACATCCTCTTCCAGTAAATATTTTCTTTATATGTTTATATACGGTATAACCCGGAATGTACCACTCTAGAGAACCGTAGTCGAAGTCAGAGTTGTATTTTGGGAATACCTCAATTATGGCAATAATGTCATAATTATTAGTTGTTGCTTAGTGTTTTAATTCGCCTATTTTGCCTAATAGACTATCTGCATCAGTATAAAAAATATTTATATCATTTACAGGATTAGTATTAAAAATATAACTGTGGTCCTATGCAGAATTACAGTTTGGCACATTGGTGGCCAATGATTGTATCGTCAAAGTTAAATGTTTGATTGATTATTGTTCGGTTTTGTAGCAATAATTGAGATTTTTCGATGTTTTGAGGAGATAAGGCCTTAGATTGTTGGGTTGATTCATTTCATGGGTGTTTTTTTTTCTAGAAAATCCCCTTCCTCACTTGCTTCCATTTCTACAACTGTTAGATCACGATCTTCCTGATATTCTTCATCTTCACTTTAATTGGTATTTTTTTTTTTTAATTTACTTTTTCTCTTCTGTTTCTTCATTTCACGTTGACTGAGAAGTTAGGTCTTTAACAATAATGGATCTACTTAACCCTTTAACAAACAATCCCAGGTTTTTACGACCCTGAGATAGAAGCCTTTTGAAAACATTGTAGGAAAAGGAGAAAATGCTGGTAACCATCATTTTCTCATTTTCCCACAATCTTTTCAGCCTTGCTGGAAACAAATTTCAACTTTTGAGTTACGTTTATGTTGTTTTCTGCAAGTGCTTTGAACTTGAACCAGTTGAAAATTTTGTTGTTTGGGAAAGGGTTAAACCAGTCGATTTAGGCACATCTTTATTTTTTGGAATGTTATCTAACATACATGTATTATTCCGGTGCACTCTATTGTTTAGTACTGCTTTGGTAGCTTTTGTTTTTCCTTGTGTTTGTTGACCTAGTCTAAAAATGGTTTTGACGTCAGACTTATCAGCACCTATTTGTCTACATAGTTCATAGAATTTAAACCCATCTCCCCCTTTACGGTGTTTGCTATCAGGATGCTTACTTTCTGGCCGGTGAAATATGACTAGATTAAGAGTTCTACGCTTTTGATCATCAATTTCTGGCAGTTCTTTTCTAATATCATCTTACAATGTTTCTTAAATATATTTTAAATCTTTTCTACTAGTTTAGGTGTTACATCTTTTATACCTGATTTAACTTTCTGGTCAGCACTTTTGTCTATGGTCTGTTTATTGTTCTCAATTAGGTTAATTCTACTGTCAGTTTTTTCTTCAATTGATTTAAACTGATTCGTTAAACTAGTCATACAAGGAAAGTTTTTTTTACATCCATTACATGTCCATTTAAAGTTATTTGTTGTATCCTCTTCCAGTGCCTCCACTAATATTTTGGAGATGTTTGTACATTTAATACAGTACCTTAATTCGAATAGACTGCAAGATAGATGGCCATTAGTTTCTTTGATAGTGATGTCATATTTTGAACATGTGTTGCTGGACATTTTGGACATGTGTCTAGGGCGTTTCTGATGTTAGCTGTAGCAGTTTGTAGGATGTAGCCATCCTTTCAAATGATTCTATTGCATACAGCGAGGAATAGAGAAGAAAGGGGAAGGCAAATTCCTCCGTTACCCCCCTCAGGACCCGAACACTGCGCGCACCAGAACGAATGTTTATGTACAATTTGATATACTGCTCCTTTATATCTGTACAAGTACAGTAGTAGAATAAGATGTGTTGTGACAACAGGGAAATCCCCATTTTTCCATTTATTACATTAGTCCTAACAGTACATTAATTTCAATGATTCTAGTGGGATATAGTTATAATGATTCGGTTTGATTTGCGGAGGGACCTAACTAGCAAGTTAATGTGTTTTCTAAGATCTATGAGTATACTGAATCTTTATTCTTTTGATAAGTTATATACATTACAGGTAGGTATTTAGAATTTTTACATCTCATCAAATTAAAAAATATATGTACCACTGAAATTTATATGGAAAAAAAAAACAAACAAATTTTCAATAATTAAGAATCATAACATTAAAAAAAAAATGGGTGGTATTCTCTTAAAAAGCTACGTAGCCCCTTAAGCTATTTTTACATTTCGCGCCAAAAATCAATAAAGCATTGTAGGAATGGCAAGTAACTGGCATGTGGCTAATAACACTTAAATTCCATTACATAACACACATGTAATACTTATTTTCCACAATGTCTTCCATTACATAACACACATGTAATACTTATTTTCCACAATGTCTTCTTCAGACACCATGTTTAAAAATTCGTCTGTGTATTCCTGTCTGTAAATAAGAGAACTGATTATCTAAAAATAGAACGTGTCTCCCGTTGGTGTCGACCTGTGCTGTAGTAAATCTCTAAATTCTCTTGTTCTTGGACGGTTTTCGACTACTGGGGTTTTATGAATGAAAATTATAAGGCTTTGGGAGATTATTTTTTTTCATTTTTGTAAAAATATTTGTTCCAAATTCTGAAGTGCCACCTTTAATATACATTTACATAATTTCTAGATCTTGTCAAGAATCACCAAATCCCTATTTGCCACACTTTTATTTTATTTTTTAGCTCACCTGAGCACAACATGCTAATGGGGAGCTTTTAGGATCACCCGGTGTCCGTCGTGCGTCGTCAACAATTCTTTATACGTCAACTCCTCCTAAACCACGGGGCCAATTTAGACCAAACTTGGCTGGAATGTTCCTTCTTTGGAGGTCCTCTTTAAAAACTGTTGACAGAATTTGATTCCGTTAAAAACTGTGATTGCCATGGCAACCAAATGGAAGTTTCTAAGAAATTCTTTAAAAATCTTCTTCTCTGAAACGACTGGCCAGATTTTAAAATAATTGCACAGGGATGTTCCTTGGATGACCCTTTTTAAAACTTGATTGCGAAATTTTGATCCGTCAAGAAACATGGCTCTGGTGAATGGGGGCTATTTGCACTATACAGAAATGAAGAAATTCTTTAAAATTCATCTCCTCTGAAACTGCTGGTTAGACTTTGAAATAATTTCACAGAGATGTTCTTTGGCTGACCCTTTTAAAAAAAATGATCGTGAAATTTTGATTCGTCAAGAAACATGACTCTGGTGAATGGGGGCTACTTCCACTATACAGGAATGAAGAAATTCTTTAAGATTCTTCTCCTCTGACTGAAACCGCTGGTCAGATTTTGAAATAATTTCATATTATTGTTCCTTGGTTGATCCTTTTAAAAAATTGTTCGTTAAATTTCGATTCTTCAAGAAAAATCGCTCTGGTAAATGGGGGCTACTTGCACTACAGGGAAATGAAGAAATTCATTAAAATTCTTCTTCTCTCAAACGGCTAGTCAGATTTTGAAAAAAAATCACATATGTTCCATGGGTGACCCTTTTAAAAACATATTCGTGAAATTTTGACTTGTCAAGAAACATGGCTCTGGTGAATGGGGGCTACTTGCACTATAGGGAAATGAAAAAAATTCTTGAAAATTCTTCTTCTCTGAAACCTGTCGTCAAATTTTGAAATAATTTCACAGCAGTTTTCCTTAGGTGACCCATTTCAAAATTTGTTCGTGAAATTTTGATCTGTCAAGAAACATAGCTCTGGTGAATTGGGGCTACTTGCATTATACGGACATAAAGAAATTCTTGAAATTTCTTCTTCTCTGAAACGACAGGTCAGATTTTAAAATAATTTCACATAAATGTTCTTTGAATGACCCCTTTTCAATGATTGTTCGCGAAATTTACATAGGTCAAGAAACATGGTTGTGGTGAATGGGGGCTTCTTGCACTGTACGGAAATTAAGTAACTCCTAAAAATTCTTTTCTGAAACTGCTGATCAGATTTTGAAAGGACTTTAACAGCTGACCTTTTGAAAATTGCTTGGCAAAATAATGGTTTTGTTTCCAGGTTTCTAATACCTGAAAAAAATGGCTATGGTCCTCTCAAAAATCCAAGGCCATCTTGGCCCTTTTGTTTTATCTTTAAATTTATTAGACTATTATTTGTGTGTGTGTGTGTTTTTTTTTTTAATCAGAGTTATTCAAGTTTACTTGACAGGGCAAACCCTATCCTTCATACTGAAAATGGAGTATAGTTTTGTTTACCAGAATGATTCAAGTTTATTTGTTTACTTGAAAGGGCAATCACTATCTATCATACTATAAATGGATTTGTTTTGTTTTTTTTGCCGCTACCCTAACGGCCTCCGTTAGGGAAACTGACCTGTTTTTGTGTTAAAAAATATTTGGTATAGAAAGGACCTAACCTTTATACACTAATACTGTTCTAAACCCTTGTTGTAGTTACCTGCTTTGGTTATTACAGTTTACTATATCTGGTGCCAATTTTCACTAAGCATTAGTAGCGAAGGATTACTGATATCCGCTAAATTGAAGTACAGGGCAATCCCTATACCTCAAGACCAACCAAATGCCATTTCTCTTGGAGCTCTAAATGACTTTCATATGAAAAAATTCAAGCTATTTTTGAAGGATTATATTCATGTTATAAAAGATAATTTTGATATATACTTCCGATGTCCCTGACACGGCAATCCTTATCAAGTATCGGTATTACCGATTTGTTAGCATTTCAAGGTTCTCAAGCCTGTTTTTAAATTTTAATAGCCGAAATATCCGCAATTTAGACAGCTCCCTTCCTGCATGGATACCACCAAAAAGCAAGTTTTAGTTGATTGTATATTTGATTCTTGCTGGGTTTTTATTTTTGCTGGATTTGATGAGATCTAAGCCAATTTGTGGAGCTTTAATATTCTTATTATCGCTGCAGTGGATTTCTACTAGTTTGTCATTAAGCTGGTCAACTGTTCGTTGGAGTATTTCATCTTCTTGTTGGTATTTCGGGTGGTCAGCTTTAGGACAGCCTTTAAGAAAATCAATGTGGTGTTTGGGTTATATCTTAAGATTGCAGATTTGAAATATCTATATTTGACTGCAAGTCTGGTAATTATTTCTGATGTGCTTTCTCTTAGTGTTATCAATTTTCCTTGTTTCTTGATGAGTTCACAAGTGCCAAACCAGATAATCACGATGGGACGTCTCGAGTAACGAATAGTTCTAATACAGTGAGATTGGAAATCTAGATCGGCAACAGTGTGTCTAGAACAGAACAAAATTTTACGCTATCCTCCCCTTCTTGCTCAAATTCTCTTGTAAGATATCTGCCTATACTATTTGTTATCAAGAATGTGTCCCTTCGTGTTTGGCTTGTCCAGTTTTTCCGCTCGTCAATTCATTTCAGCGTTTCTTTATTTAGTTTGGAGACGGACATCACAGTATATAGACTCGAGTTAAATTGAACACCTTTTATTTAAAAGTGTGTATTTAGGTTTTTAACATCTCACAAAATTAAAAAATATATTTATCACTAAAATTTATATGAAAAAAAAAAACAAATCATCAATAATTAAAGATGCCTGTCTACAGCCTGTGAGCAGAAACGCTGTTAAATTTTAAAAAGAAAAATAGAATGGTAAAGAAATCTGTCCTTTGTGTACACAAGGATAAATTACTGACATATATCGTGTAAATGAAAAAAGAAACACGGGGTTTGTGTGAAAAACCGAAAAATGGCCTGAAGAAAATTGGCTGACGATGGAAGCTGTAAACAATGGCGATGACTCACGGAAATTTATCGTTGGTTTCCGCCTAGAGTCGGATACGGTATAACTTACATATAGGCCTCGATCTCCGTCTAAAAATAGAGGCTGCAACAGAGAAGCATACATTTTCCTTTATTTACCGCATCAAGGCCAAGGTCAAATATAATCACGTTACAGAATGCATGATCATCATACGAATCTACCCGAGTGTATAACGGATATCGAAAATCTTCGATTCAAAATCCGGAAACGACCAGTCTGTTTACATTGAAGGCCGCAAGTCCGCGAAATGCATTTTCTATCAGGCGTAATCTAAGCAACCTTGCAACCGTCAGGCGCAATATTTTGCATAGATATATAAGAATGACTATATTTTGATAAAATAAAAACAAAATGAGTTAAAACTGGCTTAAAATCAGTATTATTGCCTCTTTAAGACTCATAAAATTACAAAAAAATTATGGTACCTACTTAGCCTCTTATGGTATTTTTAGATTTCGCGCCAAAAAATCAAAAAGCATTGTGGAAATGTCAAGTGATTTGCACATGACTAATAACGCTTAAATTCCATTACACAACAAAAATGTAATAATTTTCCATAATGTCTTCATTGGTCGCTATGTTTGAAGCTTCGTCTGTGTATTTGCTGTATGTAAATGAGTGAATTACACATGTAATAAATAGAACGTGTCTCCCGTTAGTGTCGACCTGGGCCGTAGTAAATCTCTTAATTTCTCTTGTTGTTTGGTGGTTTTCGACTACTGGGGTTTCATGAATGCAAATTAAAAGGCTTTGGGATCATAGGGATGATTTTTTGGCACTTTGGTGGAATTTTCGTCCTAAAATCTGAAGGGCCACCTTTAAAATGACTTCTTAGAGTGTGTCATATTTTAGATAAAAAGATAAAGCAGATTGGTTATTATTCATTGAAGTTGATGAAGACTTTTTAGTGTTACATACTTGTTTCTAATGATGACTCACGTTGGTAGCCCGTTTATAGGAGCATTATAGGAGCATGTAGAGCGAATGAAGTTACATGTTTCCTATAATCGAATTAATTCAAAGCAAAATCTGAGTCAACTGAGTCAATTGAGTTAATCCCTTAAGCAAGTTAATTCAAAGCATTTCTGAGTTAATTGAGTCAATTCAGAAATATTTCAGAAATATTCAAAGTCCCAATCAAAATCATTCAACACGCTGGAACAGCAAGCAGCAAGCGAGATCATAGAGTTTTAATTATAAAGTATACTGGAATAAATTCATAATAAGATTATAATACTTAATGGAATTTTTTGTATAATCCTCTGTATAGTCCTCTGGTGATGTAAACGGGTAATCTAGTCGAGAAATATGCTCCCTCAAATTTCAGTATCCGGTTTTCAACATGGGGGCCACAATAATAGGATGGGTGGAGTGCCTTTGATTCATAGCGCTTCCAATAATAATCAAGATATTATAATTCCCATAAATATGGTTCACATCTATAATTGTGTTCATCTGTCTTCTTTGTCATATTTTAAAACGTTGATGCACACTCTTATGGAAATTTCGATTGGATTTTTAATTTTATTTTCTCTGTATCAAGATGCCATATGTGCGTGGACCGGAACCGGAAGTTAATTTGTGACTTGATTATAGACATCTTAGTATACCAAATACCATAACATAACATAGTATTTGAAAATGGTAGGTAAATTAGAACACGGGGTGCAAGAACGGATATGAACAAATATCTCGAGTTTTTTTATTTTATCGTCTGCAAATGCTTTTGATTTGGACAAACCTAAAGTTTTGTCGTTTGGGAACGAGTTAAAGCATAAAGGAACCCCCTTGTCATCATTGTATCAATTTAATTCAATCTATTAAGTTCGAAAAGACGTACAGATCAAACAAAAAAAAAAAACAATATTTCATGTATACGGTATTGTGAGTCACAGCTTTGGTCCTAGATTTTTTTTATACGCACATGCGTTTGTGCGTAGAGGGTGCTACGCTTTTGCATACCTATTAGCCTCCTTGGAGCATCGGTCAACCGTTGGCGTCGATAATTAAACAAAGAATCATTGAATTAAGGTAGTAGACTCATAATACCTCTAGTGCTGCATGGCATAAAGTCCTCTTGAAACTTGATAAATACGGATTTATATACAGGTAGAACAGTTTTGCACATTTCTAACCGACCAGAAATTTCTATATTGCTATCTTGAAATTATTTGTAGATTCTTTTGTTAGATTCCAGAAAAGGGAGGTAATTACTATCTCTTTGTAATGATAATGTAGTGGGTTTAGATTTATAAATGATAATTCTAAGAAGGAAAAAAGTGGAAAAGTGGCTTGGTTAAAATAGTACAATAAAATACGCATTTTTAACCTTAACAAATTTTGTAGGATAACATTATAATGGAAATAGCAGTTTTCTATTACGGGTCCACTACGTTAACGGCCTCTCTAAATATGAGCCTCGCTCTGGCAAAAGGCAGTTTAGTGTATTCTTATGTAGCATTATACAAGGGCAATTAAAAAATAAAGTAGATAATCCATACTATAAAGCTGTTTATGTTTAACACGAAATTTTCATGACTAATACAGTGTAGCCAAACAAAGTTTACAGCTTAGTTCTAAAATATCTCAGACATCGGTTCACTGGTTGTCTAGATTCATCATGTTATGATACATTTCCATAGTGACCACGGCGCAGTATAACTTACGTCGCCCTACGTTATCAACATCATTTCGGAAGACTCGCGCTACATCTTACCGAATTCTCACCCTTGCACTCTATACTATGTCTGTAACTGTGGATCCATCCCTGGAAAAGTTTTTTTTTTTTGTCCAGTTCTTTTTGCTCCAACTTAATATGGTTCTGGTTTCATAGTTTAATTCATCTGGTGTGTTCATAACATTGTTTATGCCACTGATAAGTTTCCTGTCAAGTGTTGGCTTAATTTACTTACATATATCATCCTCTACAGTTCTTCTTCCCTCTGAAATGTCAATGTCGCTTGTAGAGCAAGGCTCGGCACATCTTTGGCTTAAGCTCTTTACCAAACGACAAAATTGTAGACTGGTCCTAACTGAAAACATTTGCAGACGACAAAATAAATGTGAATGAAAAATTGACATTTGGTTTGGGAAGGCTAGTTCCCAGCATTTTCTCCTTTTCCCACAATGTTTTCAAAAGGCTTCTTACTCAGGGTCGTGAAAAGTCGGGATTGTTTGGTAAAGAGTTAAGGTCTGCTTTTTCCAGCATCTCTCTGGTCTCATTTGGTGTTTTTCGGAGTACAACACAGGACGTTATCAACAGACGTTACTCCATGGCTTTGGACAATCTAGTTGCGTCGGTTAACGACTAGTTTTAAAACAACCCTTGCAAGTTTAACGCTGAAATTCAACACAAACAATGATAATCGTAAGATCATGCTAAGATCATGCTAAATGTATGTAAAGTTTTACAATGTTTTGCCACTGTATATTAGTAGATATGAGCTCATATATATGATCTAAAGATTCAGCCGTCGAAATTCTGTTGGTCGCACTGTGTGTCTTCCGTAGCTATAACAACCAGTTTTGAGTGAAATGTAAGGATATTGCGACCATGAACAATAAATGAACTGGAGTCAAGTTGCACCTTATCTATACCAAATGTTACAAATTTCCATCGAGCAGAAGTGTAAATATCAGCAGTGTCCATACGTGTTTTTTGAATCGCCCTCGTACCAAGCAAGTGATTACATGATTATTTATCTATAGGGTCTATTTTGTCTAACGACCTATAGTGTCATGAAGTAGACTGATCCTTTAACATGCAGAAATTGACCAATAGCAAAAGGTTTCGACTCACATAAGCCTGCGTAGACTGCTCATGATGACCTTGGTCGATACTTCAACCCTTTCCCAAACGACAAATTTTTGGACTAGACCAAATTGAAAGCATTTGCAGACGACAATTCACTATTGCTGAAAAGATGATTTCTGCCTATGCTAGGGTAGAAAAGATTGTGGGAAAAGGAGAAAATGCTGGTTACCAGCAATTTCTCCTTTTCCCACAATGTTTTCAAATGGCTATATTCCAGACCCGTAAAAACCAGGGATTATTTGGGAAAGGGTTAACTCATTACCAAACGACAAAATTTTAGGTTTGTCCAAATCGAAAGACGACAAAATAGAAGTGACTGAGAATTTGAAATTTGTCTTGTAAAGGATAGAAAATATTGTAGGAAAAGGAGAAAGTGCTGGTTACCACCATTTTCTACTTTTTCCACATTGTTTTCTAAAGGCTTCTTTCTCAGGGTCGTCAAAAGTAAAGATTGTGTGGTAATGGTTTAAGCAGATGCACTAAGTCCCGTTTTTCATAAAACGAAGTTTGTATATGTTTCAAAGTAGAAAAAGGAGAAAAAAGGGACTGGTTTTAGAGTATACAATTTCTAAACATCATGTGTTAACTTTGTATTGGATCATAACTTATGATTATCCCCATTGTAAGAATCTACAGGTAACATACTCAAGGTGGCTCGCATGATGAGATTTCTATTTGGAGTAGCAGAAAACGTTAAGATAAGAAGAGGAAAATGCCGGTGACCATTTTCTCCTTTTCCTGCATCGTTTATAAAAGCTCTTTTCATCAGGGTCTTAAAGAAACCGGATTGTTGGAAACTGGTCATCTCTTCATTTGAGATTGAATATTTTACCAATAACTGGAAGCGCAGAAAACTATTGTTAGGAATAAGGGTAATGACAACCTGTTGGTGTCGTCATTGTAACCAAACCCTAGATATTAGTATTTTTATTACTTTGATTGTAGTAGCCGGAGGCACCCGGCGCATTTTCGTCAAAAAAAAAATCTCCAATGCCGTTACTGACATTCCATTGAATTGAGATCCAGAACGTGAAAACTTTAATCTGGGGGTTTTGATTGCTTGTAAAATGTAAATTCGCTGTTTTCTCACGTTGTTTAACGTTGTTTTTGTCACAGTTATACAAGACGATCATGGAGATAATATGAATTTCGAAGTTCTAATGAGGCGCAGCAGACGTTTTGGGTGGGAATAAAACGCTTTTATCTCGAACTCTTAACTAGATGAAAAATGTAAGACTTTCCCTTTTTGAAACCAGGTTAAAATTAACTACGGTGCAAAATGATGAGATGTGCCTTAGACAGGATAGAAAAAAATGTGGGAAAAGGAGAAAATGATGGTTTTCAGACATTCTTTTCCAGCAAAATTAGTACTGCCTGTCTTATTCGGGTCGTTACAACCTGGTAATTTTTTGTAACGTATTAACCCATTACCACACAATCCCTACTTTTGACGCCCCTAAAAAGGAAGCCTTTAAACCAAATTCAAAGCATTTGCAGACGACAATTCAACTATAGCTGAAAAGATGATTTCTGCCTATGATAGGGTAGAAAACATTGTGGGAAAAGGAGAAAATGCTGGTAACCAGCATTTTCTCCTTTTCCCACAGTGTTTTCTAGCCTTCCCAGAACCAATTTCAATTTTTCAGTGACCTTTATATTGTCGTCTGCAAATGCTTTCATTTTGAACCAGTCTAAAATGTTGTCGTGTGGTGAAGAGTTAACTCTTTTTGGCTTTCAAATCAATACTTCCGCACTTTGCGTGGGATAGAACATTTAGCTCCACTTTGAAATAACATACCAATAGGAGTAAGTTAATCAAGACGAGGAAAGACTAGAACTAGAATACATGTTCTACGAAGTCTTTTCTGAATCTACGCCGCATGCAAAAGCTATCTATAGTGTCTATAGCAAAGACTGGTGTCAGTCCGTTTAATAGAGCCTTTTCAGCAAAACAAAATCATCAAGTAAAACTGGAAAACGAAAACTGTGTTTTCAATGTTCTGAATGTCTGATTTAACGTGTATTTCAGAAGAACGGCAAATAACAACACATATTTCTGTGACTTTACTGTGGTTGTGTACCTTGTTTATTAGAATGAATTGAAATGCAGGGCCTGAATGCCAGGCTATCTATGGCGCTGCAGGTACTGAATCTTTGTGAGTCAACTGCGTAAAATACAGGTTAGTCAGTCGTCTAAAAGGGCGATTTAATTCCGTTTTCAAGACTATTAAGTAAGAATAGTCCGCGCAGATGTAGACCAGCATATGTCCAAAATCAGACTGCACAAAACGCGCAGTATGATAGTAGATCTACGATGTCCTCTTAAACAAAAGAACTACCTGTGGTACGGGGAGGATTGTCATAAAATTGTAGCTGATAATTCGAGTTCTGTAGAGCTTGTATCTCAACATCTTCACATAGACCTTTCACCTTGTAGTGCATTTACACTTAGAGACCGTACAGGTAATGAACAGCAAGTATTAGCACAAAACATAAAATGAGTATCTTCAAGGTGGAGTTGGGATTAAACGTAACGGACTGAGAAGTAATTTGTAACGATTTGAGAACGAGTTTATAATGAATCAGTAACGACACATTAACGAAGAGGACGAATGCAAATTGACTCGCAACTGATACTACGATCTCTCTATGAATTTTTAATGTGTTGTGTGTTCTTCCTGTATGTGATACAAATCATTTCTTACGAACAACATTTAATAAAAAAACGCTTTTAATGCGTTGGTAATAAGAAAAAAACCTTTAAAGAATTTCGTTGAACGAATGCCACCGTAGGTGTATCGAACCGATATTCACAGTGTGGATAGCCGAGCCCCGGTAGCTCAGTCGGTAGCGTGCAGGACTTGAGGAAACGGGGTCCAGGGTTAGATCCCTGGCTACGACCCCTGGTTCAGCAAGTTTCTTTCCGAAGATTGATGACAGTCACTGCGACCGGATTCATTCCTCTCCCACCGCTGATCATAATTTCGACATGATTATTTGGGAAAGCAGCCAGTGGCTTGGAAGGAAAATTGTGTGAAGTACTGGTAAAAGAGGTTCCAGGAGAGCATGGACAAATGGACTGGCCGCCTTGACATAACTGAAATAATGTTGAAAACGGCGTTAAACACTATACAATCGATCGCATTGTGGATAGACAAACCATTTGCATTGCGTTCATCTAACGAATCGACGAATTTGCCGCGAATGCTATGTTCGTCAGTTTACGCAGCAAAATGTGTGTCTGTACAAACACCTTATACGCACTGAACAGCAATTTACGTGATGTATTTCGATGGGCTTAAAACCATTAGAGCTGTCTGCATCGATATACTTTATAGAGTTGTAAAAGAAAACAAAGTACTAGAATATGTCTGAAGAATGGGAAAATGCGGGCTGCTTCTCAATTGAGGGTTCCAGATCTCGCAGGATCACATATACACCCTTGGCGACGACTTTAACCGGTGTAATGCTCTTACAGATACCAGCTTGGTGTTGCACTGTTATTGTTTGAAGACTATCCAACTGTAAGGGAATCCAACACTTGCTCGTAGGAAAACATTGTCTAAAGATTTACTCCTTTAGTGCTCAAATATAATTATGAAGTCGATCTTTTTCGAAGGCTGAAAATAAGACCCACCGGAACTCAGGAAGATTGCTATCAGAATGGCTAGAATAAACAAGCGAACAGTGAAGATCGAAGGTCTTACAGCATGTTATGTGCAGTCTGATTTTAAGCTATGTCATGTGCATGATTCTATATTTTTACCTACAAGGCTGAAAGTAAAATTTGTCTACAACGCTCAAAAAGGGGCATTCAGACATTTGCGTAAATTCTGTCTCTGATCAGTCCGCGCAAGCTGGTCCGAAACGATACTTTCCGTTTTTTATTTAATGTTCTGTTTTTGCAAGTCTACGCACTGTATCACAAAATCTAATGTAGTCGTAAAGTGTCGTCTCGGATAAGAATGCGCTAGCGGATCCAAGAACGGATCCGAGACGACAATGAATAATGGTATCCAAGAAAAGAAAAAAAAGTTTCAAGGTTCCTGAATCGCTTATTTACACAAATGCCCGAATGCGTCTTTTCCTTGTTGCAAGCTATTTTAATGGAAGTTGTTTCGATAGCATTCAAGAGTCTCTCACCACACATGTTTCGCTTTATGGGCTGATAGCAATCAGCTGATGCATGAATTAGTTGTCAGTATTTCAAAAATGAAAACAATCTTTTTTTTTAATCCTTATCTAATTTTAATATGTGAAATGAAACTATCAAGGTAATTGCAAAAAATCTAAATCTTTGCCCTTTAACCACACAATCCCTACTTTTGACGACACTGAAAAAGAAGCCTTTAGAAAAAATTGTGGGAATAGGAGAAAATGCTGCTAACCAGCATTTTTTCCTTCTCTCTCAATGTTTTCTACCTTTCACAAAACAAATTTCAAGTTTAAGTTACTTTTATTTTGTCGTCTGCTATTGCTTTCGATTTGGACAAACCGTAAACTTTTGTCGTTTAGTAATGAGTTAAAAGTTTTTTTGGTGGAAAAACTTTCCTAATCTGACGGTGTAGTTCCAAGATTAGGCTGCACCTTGTGTTCTGATCGTTCTGATCTTAGTCTACTGTGTCCACAAAAGACGGGAGACCATTTAGATATTTAGAATAAAACCTAACTTTCCACATGTGTTATCGGTGTATCAAAAAAAGGTATACCTAGCAAATCATCAGCAAAGAAGAAAACACACGTGCCTTATTTCATAATGGGATACGTGGCCTCTTAAGGTAATCAAACGGTTTTGATAGATTGTGGTAATGGCACATGATCAATGATACGCGTCGATCATGAGAGGTCGTATTCAAACACGTACAATTACGCCATACTTGTTACATTAAGATAGACCGTTTGTTTAAAAAGAATGCCATTATTTAAACGTCAAAATGCACTTGTTTATTGAATGTTATCGCCTTGTTGCTTTAGCCTGGCCGAGAAAAATACATAGTGTAGTAAATCAATATCGCTTGTTTTCATCAATATCGGCGAGTTCTGAATGGCTGATTTTTTTCATAGCTCCCTGAAAATAAAAAAAAAAAACCCTGCAGTGCCAATGTAAACAACCACACTAATGTAAACAAACATTTAATAATATTTTTTTTTTCTAGTTTTACATAAAGTCAGAAGTTTAAATACAAGGTTGGTTTATTTTCTTTGAATGTTAAGAATTGAGATAAAACTCATTGTCTCTGTCTATTAAAACTAAACAAAACAAGAGGGCCAAGGTCGCCCATCTGAATTTTTTAAGAGGACCTTAGCCATTTTTTTTTCAAAATCTGATTAGCCGTTTCATGGGGAAAATTTTTTAAGAATTTCTTCATGTCTGTACTGTGTAAACAGCCATCAGAGTCCTGTTTCTTATGGATCAAAATTTTTCAAACAATTTACGAAAAGGGTCACCCAAGAAATATTTATGTGAAATTATTTCAAAATCTGATCAGCCGTTTCAGAGAATTTTAAAGGATTTCTTCATGGCCATAAAGTGGAAGTAAACCCCCCCCCACCTCCCTCTTTTTCCCATTCACTAAAGCGATGATTGACGAATCAAAATTTCGCGACCACTTTTTGAAAAGGGTCATTCAAAGACCATATCTGTGAAATTATTTCAAAATCTGATCAGCCCTTTCAGAGAAGAAGAATGTTTACGAATTCTTCATTTCCATATAGAGCCCCCATTCACCAGAGTCATGTTTCTTAAAGGATCAAAATCTCGCGAAAAATTTTTGAAGAACATCTCTGTGAAATTGTTTCAAAATCTGACTAGCGGTTTCAGAGGAGAAAAACTTTTAAGAATTGCTCGATTTCTGTATAGCGCAAGTAGCCCCCATTTACCAGAGCCACGTTTCTTGACAGATCAAAGTTTCACGACCCAAGAAACATCTCTGTGAAATTATTTAAAAATCCGACCAGCAGTGTCAGATGAGAAGATTTTTTAAAATAATTTTCTAGAAAATTCCATTTGGATGCCATGGTAACCAGAGTCTTTTATGGAATCAAGTTCTGTGGACAGTTTTAAAGCGGACCTCCAAAGAAACATTTCAGCCAAGTTTTGTCCAAATTGGTCTAACGGTTTAGGAGGATTGATGTTGAAAGAAATTGTTGGCGGCGCACGACTGACACAGGGTGATCCTAAAACTATCCCCGAGCTCGTTGTACTCAGGTGAGCTAAAAACCTGTACAGTCCTTATCGACGTAGTTCTGTATCGCAATTCATTTTTTTTTTTAAATAAAACTTTTCACATACAAAGCTGGTTATGTCTCTCGGTGATGACAGTAAAAACACATGCGGTTCACCTCTCTTGTTTCTGAGAAATTTGCCTTGGAAAAGGTATATACAGTTCCAAAATACAGCATAATGTTGGATCTAAGACGCCTTTCTTAATAGTCAGTTAAGGAGGAAAGTGACATGAAAAATATATAAATATACACCATTTCAATTAAAATTAATTCAGTTTTGCAAAAAAAAAAAATACTGGTCTTACGAATAGTAACCGTACAAAAATATGCATGTTAAATACAGTACATTGGTCGTAAAGGTAGATAATTTGACCAAATTGATGGTTTATAATTATAAGTATATATTTTCGAATGGACAATTTTTTTTTTTTTTAATTTCCACACTTACAGTATTTTATATCGATCTAAACAAGAAAAAAAAAAACCCTGCACCTTTCCGTGCCTATTTCGTCAGAAAACAGGGATGAAGGTCTCTGTGAAAGTTAATACAAGGATAGAAAAAGACCTCAGCAGACAGTGGGAAAAGAAGAAATTGCTCATTTAAAGCGATTTCTCCTTTCCCCACATTATTTTTCAAAATGGAAACAGCTATACTTCCACAGCATTTAATTTCCTGTTTTTGATTGCTTGTTTGGTGTTTAACGCCGTGTCAATAATATTTCGAATATTTGCCTGTGTCGGTTCACAGAACCATCTTTTTCTCTATACTAATACCCGAGGAAAGTGCCACTTGTTTCCTTGCATAAATTGTATTACCATATTTGCGGAAAAAATAGGTGCATTATTTTATTCTCTGTCTATGACAAAACACACGCGTAGTAGGATGTACGCGAACATTTTTTATATGTGTCGTTTAATAGAACTATTTATCAGTGTTTTATGAAGAAATTTCATTCACAGCAAAAAGGCTAAATGAGACTTTTTAAACGGCGTCAAACGCCAGCGAACAGGTTGAAGATAATTTCTGAACGAATGGGAAAGTATTGGCTGGCCTTCACTCAAAGTTCTATGGGGTACTTGTACAGCAAATACTCTACTGAATGTTTGGCTAAATTATACATACGTTTTACAGTATTTGTGAAATTTCAGGATATTGAACGCTTAACTTCGACAGTATACCGCAATACCTCCTGAAACAATCTTGCCACAGGCGACAAAGAAAATCTTGAATGTATGGAAACATGTGACCGTTGGGTCTCTTGATCTTAAAAAACATGTCTTTCGAAATAATATACCAGCAGCTGTGATTGCAAACGGCTTTACTGGTCTGGGTTCAAAGCTCGAGGTTTAACGACCATTGTGAAAGGTGGCCCTCAAAATCATAAAAGAAAAAGCTAAACGACTTTCCGCCTTCAAATGGTAAATTCCGTATTTAAGTCACACTTTTGTCGACTGCAAATGTACCAAAAAAAAAAAACAGAAAACAAGAGGGTTAATGGGTCTGGAGCGCTCACCTGAGACTATAGCATAATATGAACAAACTTGGTATAGGTCCACTAGGAACTGGTACATGGTAAATATCAAAGCTCTATGGCTTCTAGTTTTAGAGAAGAAATTTAAAATTTTTGTGTCTTTGTTCCTATGTTTGAAATTGTGACCCCCAAGAGCAGGGCCGGTTTTTACCCCAGGGGCATCATATGAACAAACTTGGTAAAGGTCCACTAGAGCATGCTACATACCAAATATCAAAACTCTACGCCATCAAGTTTCAGAGAAGAATTTTTTTAAAGTTTTCCTTCTTTGTACTTGTGTTCGAACTTATGACCCCAAGGCTGGGCCAGTTTTGACCCCAAGGGCATCATATGAAGAAACTTGGTAGATGTCCACTAGGAGATGCTACAAACCAAATATCAAAGCTCTACGCCATCAAGGTTTAAAGAAGATGAATATTAAAGTTTTCATTCTTCTTTTCCTACGTTTGAACATGTAACCCCCAGGGCGGGGCTAGTTTTGACCCTAGGGGCATCATGCGAACAACTTGGTAGAAGTCCATTAGGAGATGCTACATACCAATATCAAAGCTCTACGCATTCAAGTTTCAGAGAAGATTTTTAAAGTTTTCCTTCATTGTTCCTATGCTCAAACTTGTGTCCCCCGGACTGGGGCCAGTTTTGACTCCAGGAGCATCATTTGAAGACACTTAGTAGAGGTCTACTAGGAGATGCTACAAACCAAATATTAAAGCTCTGCGCCATCTAGTTTTAGAGGAGAAGATTTTTAAAGTTTTCCTTCTTTGTAACTATGCACATACTTGTGACCCCCGGGGCGGGGTCAGTTTTGACCCCAGGGCATCATTTGAACAAACATGGTAGAAGTTCACTAGGAGATGCAACATACCAACTATCAAAGCTCTATGCATTCTAGTTTCAGAGGAGAAAATTTTCAAAGATTTTGCATTTTTTTCCTTTTCGTTGCCATGGCAACCAGAGTTATGGGTGAAATTCAATTCTTTGAACAATTTTGGAAGAGCTTCACCCAAGGAACATCCCTGCCTAGTTTCACGGACGCCGGACAATCACCACAGCTGACCTTCAGCACTTTGTGCTTAGGTGAACTAAAAACTGGTCTGATAAAGGACCATGTTATAGAGTAAAAGCCAGGTTTAAATATCGTGGAAAAAGACAGCACTGGTTCCATCAAATCATTCATAAATCAAGCTGAAACAATCTTCGCCAGCCAAGGTTACGATCACTACGTGGATCTTACCTTGGCTGAATGAGCCCAATTTCGAGATTCCTGCGATGCGCCCTTTATTTGATACTGGTAATTACCTCCCTTTACATCATATTTCTAAACGCCCATGAAATATCGTTTTACAAACCGCTTACGAATACACATGAAGCGATAAGCAGATATCCACGTGGATTTCCATGTTTACCTTCTATTCGAAAGGTAGCGACCTAGTTCTATTTTTATCAAAGCTGAAATGCTACGAGCAATTTCATTAGTTGCAGTTACAGCTGACTGCATCCAATGAAAAAGCGTATGAGGGAATGTAAAAATCAAGCTCGATCCGCCAAGGGTAGAGTAGCGTAGTGAATCGTCAGCCTTGGCTTGCGAAGATGGCTTAGACAAGTCAGCCAATAGTTCCGGTTTAGAGTTATTGCAGTTATGTAAAACAGTAATCTTAGGATCGTCAATGGGAAGGTTGGGGATGACGCGGCTGATGTTCAATTTACCTGTATGTCTACGGCAGGCTGTAGTTTGATTTATTACGCCATTTTTCCATGCAACCTATTTTCCATCGTCAGTAATTTTATTGTGCATGACTTCCATACTTCTTCGTCAATCTAAATATCTCTTGAAATGTATTCAATTCGTAACGTTTCCAAAATTAATAATACACCTTACCCAAATATTGCCTGTCTCGCAGTGAAAGGGTTACTTGGAAGAGCGT
This sequence comes from Tridacna crocea, assembly GCA_943736015.1. Classification (NCBI taxonomy): domain Eukaryota; kingdom Metazoa; phylum Mollusca; class Bivalvia; order Cardiida; family Cardiidae; genus Tridacna; species Tridacna crocea. The sequence continues at coordinate 30,789,901 of OX031059.1, read as the reverse complement.
TAGAGCGACCGTGCCGAGGATTTTCGAAGATTATAGCAACCGAATATGTATACTGTTGAGAATTTGATCAATTGAATAACTCGAAATGAAAAAAAAAATTGAATAGAGGCATAGATGAGTTGTCAGACATATTTTTGAATTGTGCAAGAACAGTTTTTGTATTTAATCGTAATGCATGGACTGGTCAAAATAGAGATGATCGAAACTGAAAGAGTCTATAGTTTCACGGCGAGTGCGAAATTACTCAGCGTGGCTTTCGTTCAGCGAGCCGGTCAAACAGTAAATGTAAAACACAGCTCAATGGTGACTTAATGGTCGCGTGTCAGAAACGGTACCGCAATGCAAAAAAAAACCAAAAAAACTTCGTGAACTGTCTGAATTAAATTCTTGTAAATTTTGGAGAGAAACTAAAGAGTTTAAAAAAGGTAAAAAGCGTAAAGTTGATAATGGTTCATTTTTTAATCATTTTCTCAAATGAAAACGTTTTTGTTAATGAGGAGACAGAATTGTTTTTAAATGACTATAATAGAGAATCTGTTTCTATTTTAGAGCTAGACACCGATTTTGTTGTGGAAGAAGTAATTTCTGCCATTAATTGTCTGAAGCGTGGAAAAATTGCAGGAATTGATTCAATACTGCCTGAAATGTTCATCGAATGTAAAACGTTTTTAAGTCCTTTACAATGCAAATTATCTTAACTACATATACACTGACAGTTTGTACCCTGCAAGCTGGACGAAAGGAGTTATTGTTCCTGTACCTAAAAAGGGCGATCTATATGATGTTAATAACTATCGTGGAATAACGTTAACAAGCATTTCTTCCAAAATATTTTCAATTTTATTGGAAAACCGCCTGCGGAAATGGGCTGAGATTATAAATGTTTTACATGATTGTCAATATGGATTCCGTAAACAGAGAAGCACTATTGATCATATTTTCATTTTAAGTTGTATCATCGATAAGGCTGTTAAACGAAAGAAACGAAAATTGTATTGTTCATTTGTTGATTTCAAAAAGGCCTTTGACCTTGTGTACCGTAATGGAATTTGGCAAACACTGTTGGAATATGGCGCTTCGACCAAAATAGTTAAAAACCGCAGTAATGGTATCTAAACAGAGGAACCGTTCTGAGCAACTCAATATCTACTGTAACGGTAAACGGTTAAATGTTGTCACAAAGTTCTCTTATTTGGGCGTAACCCCATCTTGTAACGGAAGTTTTTATCAGGCACAGAGGGCGATTTCCGAGCAAACAGTCAAGATTTTTTCTCCCTTTTGACTCCTTTTGATAAAACTGGGTTCGACGTTAGAGATAAGCTTAAACTTTTTGATTCCATGATCAGTCCAATTTTAAACTATGGTTGAGAAATCTGGGGTTTCCATAAATCACCAGATATTGAAAAAGTCCATGCTTGCTTTTTAAAAGGGTTTTGAGTTTAAATCGAAATGTAACGAGTGCCTGGTTGTATGGCGAACTCGGTCGATTTCCGTGAAGCGTTTTAAGGAAGATCAGAATAATAAAGTATTACTTTAAGATCTGTACTCAAACGGCAGTCTTACAATTTTTACGTGATTATTATTCAGCGGAATTAAACCATGCAATTCATGGTTTGGCAATGGAAAACACCTATTTAGTGACCTGAATGTTCTGTACCCCCATTATAATCCAGCGAGTGTATGACCAGTATGTATCAGTGTTTCAATGAAATTGGTTCTACTAGTAAATTATATTTGTACTGTACTTACAAGGATAGCTTTGTATTAGAAAAATATCTTATACATGTGAATAATGATACATGCAGAAGGCTGAAAGTAAACTTCGTTGTTCAGACCATAAATTATCTATAGAGATCGGACGTCATAATAATGTACCACGTGATGAAAGGTTATGTCAGTTTTGTGATATGAACGTGCATAGTCTGTCCGAAATATGGTATTCTGAGAAAATATCGCAAAGGTATTACTGCAGATGGCCAACTAAACGTAAATTTGTGCAATTGATGGCTAGTCCGTCTGCAGTATTACTCAACAAAGTTGCCAATCTTGTTATCCCCCGCCGTAGGCGGAGGGATATAGTTTTAGCGTTGTCCATTCGTCCGTCCGTCCGTCCGTCTGTCGGTCCGTCCGTCCGTCCGTCCGTCCTGGCAAATATCTCCAATACTATTGGACGGAATTTCGTGAAACTTTATATACATGTACAATGACCCATTCTCCCGAGACAATTTTTTTTTTATTCGATCCAAAATGGCCAACTGAGGGCGATTTTAAGTTTCACTTAAGTTACACTTACGTACACTTTTGATGTTTGGAGTCTTGTCTTCAAAACTATAAAAAGTTTTTACATTGAACCCGTCACATCTGTCAACCTGCATTAGGAAATGTTTCACCTACATTGACCGTGCAACACCACAGTTATTTGCCCTTGTTTTTGTTAAAAAGTGTCATGGAAAAAGGGGGTTTCATGTTATATTTCATTCCATTTCTTGTGAAGGCAACTCCTTCCATTTTTCCATTTTTCTTGACGGAATTGAATAGAATTTTGACAGAATATTTCTTGTCATGTGACCTATTGCATATTGTCAACATTTTGCGATTTGTAGCTGCGTCATGAAGAAAGGGGGCTTCATGTGTTACTTCATTTTATTTCTTGTGAATGCAACTCGTCCCATATTTCTTGACAGAATTGAAAAGAATTTTCACAGAATGTTTCTCATCATCTAACCTATCGCATATTCTCAGGTTTTGCGATTTGTAGCTGCGTCATGAAAAAAGTGGGGCTTCACGTTTTATTTCATTCTATTCTTGTGAAGGCAACTCCTCCCACATTGGCAGATTTGAATGGAATTTTCACATTATTATGTGACCTAACGCAACGCCTCCCACAATTCTTGGCAGATTTAGATGGAATTTTCACATCATGTGACGGCATATTGTCAAGGTTTTGGGATTTGTAGTTACATCATGGAATAAGGGGGCTTCATGTTATAATTTCATTTTTCACCAGAATCTCTTCAATTACTGGACATATCTCAACACATTTGGATGAGATTTTCACAGATCATGCGACCTAGCACATGTTGTCAGGGTTTTTCAATTTATCACTGTATCATGGAAAAAGGGGACTTCGTGTCAAATTTAATTTTCTATCAGTGTATCTCCAACTTTTGCACATATTTTCATAAAACTTCATATTTTTATTGCTTGATCAAAGCCAGTGAACAATGAGTCAATTGTGCATTCGTCTCTCCATGCATCAGTCTGTTCGTAAACCTTTTAGATCACAAGTAATACCATATATCCATTCAGCTACCCAGGCAAGTTCTACAAATTTCAACACTTTAGTCTCTAGCTACCTGCTTGAAATGGCAGCAGTGTGGCGGCTTATATTGTGAGAGGGATATCTTTTAAAGTGTTTGACAAAATTTGATGAAACTTCATGCATGTTTTCCATTGGATAGTCCGTTGATACATTTTTTTCTGGTAAATATGAAATCCAGAGATGAAGACAAATAAAGGAAAAATAAATAAACCCCCCTTTTTCCCTGACATGTCATATATGACATGTCATGGAAAAGGTTTTTTTTTTTTTTATGAAATGCAGAAAAAAACCGGTACTTAATGTATAATCCTGTTATGGATCTCTTTTATATTTTTTATGTAATGAAATCCTGTGCCATGGAACAAGGGAGCTTAATGTATAATTTCATCATGGACCAATAACAAAAAGGCCACATGTACATACAAAACACAATACTTCTTATACGTTTGCATCAAAAAAGGTCTTTTTCGGCGGGGGATATCATTTCAACGAAATTGCTTGTTTATCTAGCATTCGAACTCCGGTCTGCCTAAATAACCATTATTGTACTCAATTATGCCGACATTAAAATAGAATTTTTGCTTTTCTCACATATCCATTTTTTGTCGTTGTAATTTTATTCCATCCTTTGATTTGTTTCTGTTGTGTAATGTATATAAATTTATGTTCGGCTTCTTGATGGCATGAAACATTGTAAAATGTTTTTCGTCGATAAACTACTTTGAACTTTCGTCTATGTACATTGTCAATGTATCCCTGACTTTTTTACAGCAAGTGTTGCATGCATCGCTCGTTCCAAGTCGCTGGCAGCTCTCCGACGCACAAGTTCTCGGAGGTATTGATTTTAATCTGCAAAATGTAGAAGGTCTTTGGTGTACCGAGAGCTTAGAAAGTTTACAATAACACATAGTACAAATGAAGTGCAAATTAGGTGTTAATTAGCCGAAATCAGACCGTTAAAGATTGCCATCCGCAGACGATTTTTCCCTTGTGAAACGGAACACTGCAGAAAAAATGTAGCAAACAAAAAAGTGACCACCGCGGGCGATTATCTCCTTTTGCTATGATAATTATTCTGCTTTTTTAGCTCCACTGGCCGAAGACCAGCGGGCTTGTGTCATGGCCCGGTGTCCGTCCGTCCGTCCGTGCGTGCGTTAACTTATTTCTAACATCTTCTCTGAAACTACTGATCGAATTTTGATGTAACTTTACAGAAATAATCCTAACATGGTCCTTTTCAGAATTTCTTGCCATTTTTTTACTCCTTCAAAAACTCTGTTTGCCATGGCAACAAAACTGAAAATATTGATTTTAAAAAAAAATCTTCTCTGAAACGATAAGGCCTAGGACTACCATATTTGGCATTTTGCTTTTTGTAGTAGACCTCTACCAAGTCATTTCAAATAATAGTCAATATTGGCCCTGACCCGGGGGTCACCAGTTTTATATGGGCCTATATAGGAAAAACTTTAAAACCCTTCTAGTACCTAACTATAGGGCCTAGTGCTACCAAATTTGGCATGTATCTTTATCAAGTAATTGTCTACCAAGAGTGCCCAAATGATAGCCAAGGGGTCGAATTTGGCCCGGCCCCAGGGGTCACAAGTTTTATGTGGGCTTATATAGGGAAAACTTTAAAAATCTTCTCGTACCAAGCCATAAGGCCTAGGGCTACTCAATTTTGCATCTCGTTTTATCAAGTAATTGTCTACCAAAGGCGCCCAAATTATAGCCCTGGGATTAAATTTGGCCCTGTCCTGGCGGGGGGGGGTGGTCACAAGTTTTTCTTAGGGTTCATATTGGAAATTTTTTAAAAATCTACTTAAGGCCTAGGGCTACCAAATTTTGCATGTAGCTTTATATTAGTGGGCCTCTGCCAGGAGGGTCCAAATTATAGCCTTGAAATCAAGTTTGTTCCCGCACCAGGGGTCACAAGTTTTGCATAGGCTTCTGTGGTGAAAGTCATTTTGTTACTAACCATTATAAAGAGTCATTTTGTTACTAACCATGATAAAGAGTAGGGCAACTAAATTTAGCCCTGTCTCATTGGTTTCATGTTTTACAGGGCCTTTTATTGAGAAAACTTTGAAAATCTTCTTGTTTATAACCACACATTCTAGACCTATATTATTTGCTATGGGGCTTTATCCTGTGGACCTCCAGGGTTCAAGTAATTATAGTTTTCCGGTCAAAATTGGCTTTGCCGGAGGGTCACAACTTTTTCGTTGGATTTCATAGAAAAAATTTTGTATGTCCTCAACTTTGAAACCAAATGAACAAATGTTTGTAATGTTTGGCTAGTAGTGCTTTTACTTATTTGCCAGTGGAGCGATACAGGGCCACCATTGCCCTCTTGTCTTTTTAGCTGCATTGGCCGACTGCTAGCGGGCTTATGCCATGCGTCTTTCTGTGTGTGAATGTGTGTGTGTGAGCCTTAACTTTTATCTCCAGCATCTTCCAATTTTGACGAATTTGAAATCATTACATAAACAATCCTGCCATTGCCCATTTCAGACAGAATTTTATTCCTTTGATAACTCTAATTTCGCTCGTTCGTTCGATAAGTCTAATTGCCATGACAACAACAACAACAACGACAAAATTAGATAAAAATATTGAAACTCTTAGAGAGTCTTCTTGTCTGATACCTTAAGGCACGGGGCTACCATATTTGGCGTGTAACTTTATCTAACAGACCTTTACCAAGTTTGATGTATTTTTCAAACAATAGCTTTGGGGTCAAAATTGGCCCCGTCAACGGGCCACAAACTTTATATGGTCTCATATAGAGAAAATTTCAGATATATTCCTTAGCCAAAAGGTCTAGCGCTACCAAATTTTGCATGTACTTTTATGTTATTACCCTCCACTAAGAGTGCCCATGTTATAGCCCTGGAATGAAATTTAGCCCCGCTCCCTGTGTCAAAAGTTGTACACGGGCTTACACAGGAAAAACTTTAAAATCTTCTAGTACAGAGCAATAAAGATGAGGGCTACTAAATTTTGTCTGTAGCTTTATCTAGTCGGACTCCACCAAGAGGGCTCAAACTATAGCCCTGGGGTCAAGTTTGGTCCCGCTCCAGGGGTCACAATTTTTACAATGGCTTATATTGTAAAAACTTAATGAATTTTCTCGATACTAACTTTAAGACCAAGGGCTATCAAATTTTGCACGTCTTATATAGCTATCTTATTTTAGTTAGAACATCTAAATGAAAGACCTTCGATCTTATGTAGCCTCACCCTACAAGTCAGCAGTTTTTCATAACCTTACATACTGAAAACTTTAACAACTTTCTTGTTTCTAATTGTGAGCAAAAGATGTAATATTTCATGAGCGGTATCGTACCCCTCTTCCAGAATTGGCCCCACCTCATTAGTCAGTGCTTACAGGTTGACCTATAGAGTGAAAACTTCAACTTCAAAAGTCTTCTTGCTCCAATCAATGGATGCTACGGCTACATATCTTCACGTTCTGAATTTCTTCAAAATGTAGCCCTGAGATCAGTTTTAGCCATGTCTCAGGTGTGTAATGTTTTAAAGGGTTTTTTTTATTAAGGAGACTTTAAGAATATTAATATTTAAGTTAACAATATATTTTAGTCCTGTAATACTTGGTACGGGCCTTTTTCTTCTAGACCTCTACCAGTATTCAAGTAGTTATGGTCAAAAAATGGCTTCGCTCTGGGATCATCACATTCTCATGGGATTTTTTTAAAAAGAAGAGATTATTTGTAAATCTTCTAATATGAAACCAGTTGGCCAAGAGTTGTAATCTTTGGCGTACAGGGCCATCATAACCCTTTTGATTTATTTATTTGTCAAACTACCCCAATCCGAATACCGGTATCTTGAATTATCCATGATGCTTTCAGAAACTGACTGGTGCATTTTTCCCCAATGAGGTAATTTGTTAACAGAGAAAGAATGGTAAATACGGTACAGAAATGTATTATTTCGCATAATCTGACCCAGTTCAAGATCATTAACATAATTTTAATCTTTTTTTTTTTGCTTCGATAGTAACGAGCTTGCTTTCGGTTTTAGTCTGAATAGTCACGGAAATATTCAATACAGTATGCACCAATTGAATTACTTACCTCTGTCTTCCCGAGTTCATATAACTTCCCTAAAAGCTGTCATATACCTACCTACTTATACATTAACCCTTTCCCAACCAGCAAATTTTGGACCAGACCAAATTGAAAGCGTTTTGCAAATGACAAATTAACAGTTGCTAAAAAGATTTTTTTCTATATTGTTGGGCTGAAAACACTGTGGGAAAAGGAGAAAATGCTGGTTACTAGCATTTTCTCCTTTTTCCACAATGTTTCCAAAAGGCTTTGATTCCTGAACCGTAAAAACCAGGGATTGTTTGGGAAAGGGTTAAGCATAAAGGACAGGGTCAGGTTAAATTCAAAAGGCAATAATGAAGCTGCAAATACTCAACAACGCCCCTTTACTTTGCAACAGACTCCAGTGCGAGAAAGAAATGTAAAAGGTATTAGAGAGAAGGGACTTTTAAATTAGAGTTGCTTTCATTTTTAGTAAATATGATAGTCATTTGCTTTCTTGTTTTTTGTGCCAATCCCCAGTGGCTCAGAAGATAACATACGGCACTTGAGAACAGATTCATTCCTCTCTCACCGTTGTTGCGATGTGGAAAGCAGCCAGTGGAAAAAATATGCGGGGAACTGGTAAAAACTCTGGATAGGTACCCAGCGATATAACAGGATCTTGGAAATAAAGCTAAGCACCATGCAATCAAGAAGCCAATCAATTATTTTAGGAATGAAGAGAACTTTTGCGTTTTCATGGGGGTATGAAAAAAACCTAATCACACTGTAGGAAATTGATTCAATATCACAGAACAAATATGTACTTGAAAAATACAAACTCTTTTTTTCATTGAAAATCCAACATTACGTATTTATTTAAAACCGCGTTAAAGCCAAAAACAGGTAATTTTTAGCATTAATAACTCGAAAATATAACGGATAACAAACACATCACAACACACATACTCTATATAAGATCGGAGAAACCCCGAACGTGTCAGTCACTGTACTGGTTGCCATGACATACGTGTGCGAAAATGCATCGAGAAGCCCGTCGATTTCACGGACGCCATTGATCGAGAAAACCTTCGTTAGTTTTTGTCCTACTTTTCTATCCAATCAGAACGCTCATATTTGAAAATTTTTGACCGTCTATCTTCCATAAACTACCCAAAGCAGGTTTATTTTGATCATTTATCCATTTAAACGTCGCAGTTTATCTGGAGTTTATCTGGATTTACTGCGCATGCGTACCTAAACCCTACCCCCCCTCATTAATATTCAACAATTACTTAACCCTCTCCCAAACAAGCCTTTGTTTTTACGCGTCTGCAGTAGTCTACAAGTCTTTTGAAAACATTGTGGGAAAAGGAGAAATTGCTTGTAACGAGAAATTTCTCCATTTCCCACAGCGTTTTCTGTCCGTTCGCATAATTTCCTGCCATTGTTATGAAAGTTAAAATTATCGTCTGCAAACTCTTTCAGTTTGGAAGAGTCTGAAATTTGTCGTTTGGAAAAGGCTTAAATTAAGTCTAGCACATGCCAAGATCTAGATCTACAAGTTACGCCGTTGAAAAAAAAAAAAGATTAAACACAGATACAATTTATGTAATAAAAGCCGATCAATCTATATGGTCGGTTCTTAAGCATACCACCTGAAGCTTGAAATAAGCTGTTGTTACAGGGTTTAAGAAGTAAATCGACGATATGTTGAAATGTTAAGAAAAAATAATGCTGTAGTAAATCTGTAGAAATGTTCATAGGCTGAGTCTAGTCGTTACTTCCTCAAAATCTTGGTCAAATTCTGCCATATTTCACATTGTTTAACACTGGCGATAGTCAAGCGTGAACTGGAAATGAAGCTGATAATGACGGTTCTTTAACCCTTTCCCATATATAAGACAAATTTTAGACCATTCCAAATTGAAAGCATTGGCAGATATAAAATTTTGAAAGCGGAAGAAATGAAGTTGAGTTTTTTGACAGGGTAGAAAAAATTGTAGTTAAATGAGAAAATGCCAATAACCAGAATTTTCTCCTTTTCCAAAAATAAACTTCCTTCCCAATTGATTGTTTGGTAAAGGGTTAAATACCTCGTGGTCGTGTACGCGGTTTAGCCGGGCCGATAAATTACGTCATATTTAGCGATGATGCAATGATGACATTTCTTTAGCGAATCAGCCAACTCCATATATGGGTGAAAGGGCGTTTCTTTGTGAATAGTAGATTCCTTATATGGAACATTATTTTGGCAATGATGTAATGTGGGCGGAAAAAGACTAAGTCAGTTAAACGCTAAGAAGTTCAAAATACGCTCCCTCCTTTTGGCTGTTTAAATCGTTTAATTTTGACTTCTTAGCGTTTAACTATTACTAGGTCTTCGAGAACGTAGTAGACAGGACTATTGTTAACAATTCCAACATTATATCATCGAAGGGTAAAATTGTTCTTTCTGAACTTGTTTTTTTATTTAGTCTAGATCTAGTAAACTCTTTCTGTATTGATGATAAATGAATAAGCGATAATCAGCCTGTGTCGCTGTTTCTATTTACGATGTCGATAAACCTACGTTTTTAGGTCTAGAATATGGACAAAACGATCAAGTGAATGAAGGGTGTTTTTCGACGCACAAATGATCACATGGTGTTTACGTCACTAACACGTCACTGCGGACATTTTCGACGAAAAATCGGGTAATTGTCGGCGATCACCGATGTAAACGAAGATAATGTGGCATGGTATATCGGATAACCCATCACAATACATATATGTAAGATCGGAAAAAACCCGAACGTGTGACCAGTGACAGCACTGGTTGCCATAACATATTTGTGCGAAAATGCATCGAGAAGCCCGTCGATGTCCAGGACGCCATTGATCGACACAGCTTTCGTTATCGTTCGAACAAAGTCTTCGAGAACGTAACGTGATAACATTGCATCTCATTAGTGTTATGACGTAGTAGGACTATTGTTAACAATTTCAACATTATGTCATCGAAGAGAAAGATTGCTCATTCTGAATCTGTTTTCTTATTTAGATGTAGTACACTGCCTGTATTGATGATAAATGAATAAGCAATGATCAGCCTGTGTCGCTGTTTCTATTTACGATGTCGATAAACAACCTAGAATGGGGACAAAAGTCACTGTGGACTTTTACGACGAAAAGTTGGGTAATCGTCGGCAATCATCAGTGTAAACAAACATAGTGCGGCATGATAGGATCTGTTGTAGTTTCGAAATTCTTTTTGCTGCCACTGATCGGAACTTTTGCAAACTGAACCTTTACATATCGCGACAGTCACAATAATCGCCATATTTTACTTGGTAAAAATGAAATTTACTTTTCTTCTATAAACATGTTTTATTTTTTCAGTCGGACGCTACGTATTAGTTAGTGTTTATTAATTGAATACCTAACAATTAAGACATCCTAAGGGAGCGAACGTAGTGAGTAGTGAGTAGCACGACGGTAAGTGAAATCCTTTTTGGGGTGCGCTTAATATGATTGACTTCAGTACGACTACCAATAAAACCCTACTTCAGGTGGCGCCTTCATTTAACCTTGTGACGAAACAATTTACCCCAAGAAATTTAATTTTCCCTCATGATGCAATGTACCGCGTGTCTCATTCATTGTTATCATGCCTTATCAATTAACCCTGCGTCCCCAAAACTAATATTGACACTTGTAAACCGTGTGGATTCAGACAAGGCAGTATGAATTGGTTCACCTGAATTCTGCATTGCTTATTGCTTAGATATACAAATGATAATTAAACCCTATGATACAAAAATAAAATGGTCCAGTGATCAAAATGAAACTGTAAAATGTTTCAAATGCGGCGCTGAAAGGGTTAAATACAAGGGTGACAACCTAAGACATAGCAGAAGTGTCGGAATAGCCGCTTTCTTGTGCGCAAAGTGCAGATTAATTACTTTAAAAAGATATATGTAGCTAAAATTTTTTTAGAACACTTACTTCATTTGGTGACGGTAAATATACTTGTCCTATTCGTGAAATCAAAATGCCATGAAACAATGTTGTAGCTCCAAACACTTCAAAACAATTATTCTTAACGGCATTGTATACAACATGTATTTTTAGATCGCACTTGTGTCACCGGCTTCTAAGATTGTGCGGAGTTTATTGCAAAATCAATGAAACTAATGAACAAAATATTGTATACTAACGAAGAAAGTTGTGAAGGTATTATATGCACTGCTTTGTTTGGACAGATCTTCAATAACAATAATGTACAAGCTGAAAAACGTACATTTTAAAAAAATGGCGGATTTAAAATGTATCCGATGACGTATGCTATGACATAGATTGTTACCCATTGAAATAGACACTTGTACAATTAGTCTTTGTCCTACTTTTCTATACAATCAGAACGCTCATATTTGAAAATTTTTGACCGTCTACCTTCCATAAACTACCCAACGCAGGTTTATTTTGATCATTTATCCATTTAAACGTTGCAGTTTATCTGGATTTACTGCGCATGCATACCTAAACCCTACACCCCCCCATTAATATTCAACAATTACTTAACACTCTCCCAAACAAGCCCTTGTTTTTACCTGTCTGCAGTACAAATCTTTTGAAAACATTGTGGAAAAAGGAGAAATTGCTTGTACCTTTTGTAAATTTGCCAAATGTGGTAAATAATGTACACTCTGTATTAGTTAATAGGGGTTTTTCTTTATAGACAATGTTTTTCGAAGCCATCTTTCCCAGGGACATTAAAGCTCGTGATTGCGTGGTAATGGGTTAATACGCCATTCATAAAACTGTTCAAAACGCTGTAAAAAAGAACATGTCTTGCACCAACATTGGAGGCAATAACCGGTCTATTGTGATCAAGCATCCTAGGTCTACTTCGTAAATTGACGTAACATTGCAAATATTTCAAAAAAGCAAGTGCTTCAAGTAATGAAATTGCGTTGAACATGCTCTTTATCAGGTAATGGACCGTAGTGACATAATGTTTACAAAAATAGTCTTCGCATACAGCTCATGCATCGTGTTTCAGGCAGAAATATTGATGATTGAAAGGTTGGTGTCCAGTTACCACAAGCTTTTTCTGATCTAGTGTCCATGCACATACTCTGAAAATGAAAATGGTGTCTTGTTAGCATATTTTCCTCTACCCAGGTCCATTCAAAATCGTACATCGCTTTGGATGGACATTTCTAGGTGAACTTTTGTGTTCCTTTAGCGAATACATTTATCTTATCATACGAACTTGTAAAATGAACAATGGTTAGGGGATTTTGTCCGAAAATCGGCAACAACTTCAAAACAATAAGACCCCAGTTGGTCATAAAGCCACAGGTCGCTTATATGATGGTATTGTTATTCCCTAGTATGTGTGTAAACAGATCAATCATTCGTCTTGACATTGCTGTAAATCAGCATTTCTTTCTAGGTTAATCAGGTCCATAAAAATGAAAATACTTACACCACCTCCGGTTCTTCCATGCAAATTCGATCTGGTGTACCGAGAACACATGGTGTCCGCGGCTCACGTTGATCAGTATGTATATGGCCGGTTGTCATCTGAAGCATACCGCCTGAAGCTCGAAACAAGCTGTTGTTGCAGGGTTTAAGAAGTAAATCGACGATATGTTTAAATTTTAAGATGCTGTAGTAAATCTGTAGAAATTTTCATAGACTGAATCTAGTCATTACTTCCTCAAAATCTTGGTCAAATTCTGCCATATTTGACATTTTTTTAACATTGGTGATAGTCAAGCGTGAACTTGAAATGAAGCTGATAATGAAGGTTCTTTAACGCTTTCCCATATCACAAATTTTAGACTATTCCAAATTGAAAGCATTGGCAGATATCAAATTTTGAAAGTGGAACAAACGAAGTTGAGTTTTTTGACACGATAGAAAATATTGTAGGAAAAGGAGAAAATTCCAATAACCAGAATTTTCTCCTTTTCCAAAAATACCCTTCCTTCCCAATTGATTGTTTGGTAAAGGGTTAAATACCACGTGGTCGTGTGCAAAGGTTTATCCCCGATATTCACGTGGAAATTACGTTAATTTTTAGCGATGATGCAATGATGACGTTTCTTTAGCGAATCAGCCAACTCCATATATGGGTGAAAGGGCGTTTTTTGTGAATAGTGGATTCCGTATATGGAACATTATTTTAGCAATGATGTAATGTGGGCGGAAAAAGACTAAGTCAGTTAAATGCTAAGAAGTTCAAAATTAAAGGATTTAAACAGCCACAGTCGGTCGCTATGCTCCCTCCTTTCGGCTGTTTAAATCGTTTAATTTTGACTTCTCAGCGTTTAACTATTATGTAGTACAGCGCATGTCGGCCTGACATGACAGTAGGGCGGAGTTTCCACAATTTACTATCGCATTAACTGGTTCGTGACGTAACAATGATGTAAATTCGTGACGTTATTATAGTACTTACTATTTACGTAATAGTTAAACGCTAAGAAGTCAAAATTAAACATTAAACAGCTAAAAGGAGGGAGCGGAGCGACCGACTGTGGCTGTTTAAATCCTTTAATTTTAAACAGCCAAAAGGAGGGAGCGTAGCGACCGACTGTGGCTGTTTAAATCGTTTAATTTTGAACTTCTTAGCGTTTAACTGACATAGTCTTTTTCCGCCCACATTGCATCATTGCTAAAATAATGTTCCATATACGGAATCCACTATTCACAAAGAAACGCCCTTTCACCCGTATATGGAGTTGGCTGATTCGCTAAAGAAACGTCATCAGTGCTGAAAAATGACAATTTCCACGTGAATATCGGGGCTAAACCTCGTACACGACCACGTGATATTTAACCCTTTGCCAAACAATCAATTGGGAAGGAAGGTTATTTTTGGAAAAGGAGAAAATTCTGGTTATTGGCATTTTCTCCTTTTCCTACAATATTTTCTACCCTGTCAAAAAACTCAACTTCATTTGTTCCACTTTCAAAATTTGATATATGCCAATGCTTTCAATTTGGAATGCTCTAAAATTTGTCATATGGTAAAGGGTTAAAGAACCTTCACTATCAGCTTCATTTCTAGTTCACGCTTGACTATCGCCAGTGTTAAATAATGTCAAATATGGCAGAATTCAGCCTATGAAAATTTCTACAGATTTAGATCTACTACAAAATTATTTTTTCTTAAAATTTCAAAAACATATCGTCGGTTTACTTCTTAAACCCTGTAACAACAGCTTGTTTCAAGCTTCAGGTGGTATGTTTAGAGGGCAACCGACCATATGGATCTAGAATGATCGGCTTTTATTACAAATTGTATCTGTGTTTTACCTTTTTTTTTTCAACTGCGTAACTTCTAGATCTACTTGGCATGTGCTAGACCTAATTTAACCCTTTCCCAAACGACAGACTCTTCCAAACTGAAAGAGTTTGCAGACGACAGTTTTAACTTTCATGACAATGCCAGAAAATTGCTCATTACAAGCAATTTCTCCTTTTCCCACAATGTTTTCAAGACTTGTACTGCAGACACGTAAAAACAAAGGCTTGTTTGGGAGAGGTAATTGTTGAATATTAATGAGGGGTAGGGTTTAGGTACCTATGCGCAGTAAATCCAGATACACTCCAGATAAACTGCGACGTTTAAATGGATAAATGATCAAAATAAACCTGCGTTGGGTAGTTTATGGAAGATAGACGGTCAAAAATTTTCAAATATGAGCATTCTGATTGGATAGAAAAGTAGGACAAAGACTAAAGGTTAAGTAGATTTATTATTATAAGTTCAATACGCTAGACCTGAAGTTCAATACACTTGACTAAAGTTGAAAATAAGATTGCTAGAACCCAGCAAAGTGACCATGAGTTTTCAGCTCTCTACTGTTGAATACTTTTTCAGTATTTAAAGAAAATAAATTCAGCTAGCAGTTTGAACTTCGGACTCGATAAAGATATATAGTAAGAAAGAAAATCATTATGAAATCTCGTATACATGTTTGTTTACATAACTTTGACTGCAAAAGTAGTCCGGGCACTGCTGATTTTTTTTTCAATGCAGCTATGAAAAAGAATTCAGCCAATCAGAAAACGCCAATGTTCATAAAAAAATATACTATTCAATCAATCAATCAATCATGTAATTCGAAAATCATATTATTAGCAAATTAAGACATAGATACAAAGCACGAGCTCTCTGTTCATTTTCATTGACAAACATTCAATTGTAATCCCGTAGATCTACTTCAAATATCGCATGCATAATATTAATTTTTCGATTTTCATAAATATGAATCTGGAATAAATATCGCCGCAAATGCAGCAGACAATGACAAAACGAATAATGTGCTTATTCGCCGTCGACTACAAAATTGGAGAAAAAATGATTTCGGTTATTGATTAGCGATTTCTTCGATCGGTAGAGAATAGTATGTAAATAAATTTAGGTTTTTGGCGTATCACTATATAGTGTCTAGATTACAATCGGTGCATCTAGAACAGACCATAATCAATAAAATGTGATGGTTCTATGTGGAAATTGCATTTGCGTAAAAATTGCCAAAATCGGACAGTGTTGATTCCAGATCAGACTGAATGTTCCGTGCGGTCTGATCTAGATCTTAACTGTCCACAAAGAGGCCATCGAGTCGCGCTTAGCAGCCTAAGGTTTTAGTGGAAAGTCAATCGGAAAAATAAGGGAGTAACATGCAATTCTAAACATGTATCCGTAAACATAATTATCAAATGGCTGGCTATTGCCTTGCCACTCATAAGAAGTGTATTGAGTAAATGGGGAAAAACAGGGTTATGAGTAATATTAAATGTAACGTGGTGTAAGGTATGGGATGGAGCAAGTCGCAAGAAGTCTCAGGTACATGAAAATAATATCCTTTAACCCGTAACCACATAATATCCAGTTTTAACGACCCTGACCAGGTAAGCTTTCGAAAACATGTTGGAAAAGAAATATGTAAATTAAGTCACTAAATTTTGCAATTCAGGCTCATCGAAAAGTATCATTTTTTTACCCTCGCATTTTCTTTCGCGGATGAGGTAGGTCTCGTAGAGATAGAAAAAAAAATTGACAATTTATTTAATAAGGAAATCGACAAATTATTCAAATGCCGAGTCATCATTCTGATACTTTTTTGTTTTATCATTTTACACGTGCTTCTGATTGAAAGTTTCAGAAAGAGTAGCGCTAAATCGCAACACTCACAGGCCAAAATCAGAACATTTCCAAAATAATAGCCAAGCAAAAACTTACTGATCATCTACATAGAAATATTTCCACTAGCCCGGCTTCCAATAAGTGAACACTTGCAGTCAGTGTAATAAATGGTATACAGCTGTAAGCTTTGTGAAAGCACCATTAGAAAAAAAAATCAGAAATCATCAGCAATAGAGTCTTTTGCATGCATCGCACGTTTTATATTAAGTGGTTTTATATTGAATGGCCTCAGGAAACACCTAAGGACAAGAGCGTCATTAATTTGCCAGACAAGTAGATTGTCAGAAATTGGAAATGCTGTCTCATCACATTCTGCATGCAGCTTTGATGCAGAAAACCAAGTTTAACTTTTTATCAGACGACAAAATTAAAGATTTGGATTGATGCTGGCAGAAGTTAAGTCTCTTCTTGACGTTCTTCAACTTACTTTTATGTATCAAAGTTTTCTATAAGCTATTACTTGTTTACCAGACAAGGTATTATACTATATTGCCTACCAAATTTGACCCCAGACTGTTGATCGGTTCATCACTTAAGATATCATACAGTATAGCATGCCAATAACGATTTCTAATTGTTGATCAATAAGTTCACTAGATATCACAAGTTCGCACAAAGGCCTTCTCCTATTTGTTGCAAACTTTAAAAATCTTCTTGTCCAAAAGCCCATAGCTTTGATATTTAGTGTACATCTTTCAGCACTTACATGGACAAATTTCCGCATTTGGTTCATATCTAATTTGCCATCAGCAGATGCTTACAGTATGGCGTCTGGTAAAGGATCAAAGGAACAAAGCATTACGTTTATTATCGAGAAACTGATAAAGAACAGCTGACAAGTTTGTTATATTTTCATAAAAAAAAGACAAATTCATCCCATAACAGGCGAAATCCTTCTCAATGTCCCAGGTTATGTTCTTTTCTATTCATTTATTTACGTTAGTTTTTAGGTTCCCCATTCACTGAACATAAAAAAAAACCCATAAAACTGCAATCTCTGTGCAATTCTCGAAATCAACACAATACATTGGTTTAGCCTATCAGAATGCGTTGCTGTGAAGTTTGGAGAGAGAGAGAGAGAATGCAATTAAAAGGACGAGTAAATACCCACAGAGATTCATTTAAAATAGCCCGTTATGACCATATTTAGACAATCAATTATCACATTACTCCCCTCGTTTTCAATGTAATACAGCCATTACGAATTTTCTTGTCTCACACACATAGTGCTGTATTCTGGTCAACACTCTGTACTTATACGCTTCATTTCTAAAACATTACTGACCTAGGTTCCTGGTGGAAATTAGTGGTCAAAATTCTTTATCGTGATAAAGTTGTTACTTTGATCACTTGTAGACTCAAAACAAAATCAATATATGCACATTTCTTCGGAACTTTTTTTCGAAAGTAATGTACCTGTCAAAGTAAGCGCACGGGTTTCATGTAAATTTCACTACACATTATACATGTGTGCCTCTAATTTAACACATTTTGGACTATAATTCTTGCCATACAGTAATGTGATGAAAAGAATCTGACGCTCGTTGGCTTTTGAGGTAAAAAAATTATTGAACTCGGCCACGACAAAATGTTATTAAGCTCGCCAAAGGCTCGCTTAATAACATTTTTTGTAGACTCATTTATTACTTTTTATCTAAAAAGAAAAACAACTCATGTTAGCCCCTATTTATCTACCTTGAAACTTTCCCGCCTATCCTCACAACCTTTATCACATTCAAAGCCACCTCGTGCATCTATTAATACTTCTGTAAGATTTCTTCATCAGTATTATTTGTTACACTTTTTACGCGATTGTCTTCCCTCCAAAATAAAGTCCGTGCATTGTTAGTCTAGATGATAAATAGAATTTAAGCTACCAGACAAAATTATACGTTTAGACCAAATATAACGATTTCAAGGCACTTTTCGGGGGCAGGGGGGAGGACCGGGGGATGGGGGTGTGTTGGCTCAGGTGATAATCGAATCTACCCCACAGACGACACAATTTTCGACCTGTCGAAATTGAAAACATTTCTTACGCAAAATTTAATAAGGCACGCTTAAAGGTTGGCTTTGTGTGGACGGAGTATGAAATCATCGTAGGAAGCGAAGAAAAACCTGTTACCAACATTCCCTTCTGTTCAAACAATGCTTACTGTACATTAGCCACCAGTCTCAGGCTCGTTAACCCTTTATCCCAAAAGGCATTTCTATGAAGATTTCTAAATGACCAAAAATAACGGCAAAGATGAAGCCATTTCTTATGTGTATTTGACACCTGTTGATAGCATAGAAAACATTGTGACAAAAGGTGAGAGTGCTCGTCACGAGCAATTCCACCTTTAGCTACAATAATTTCCAAAGACTCCTACAAACAATGCGTAGAAATGAGTATCGATGGAGTAAAGGGTTAAAACACGGAATTGTTCGGTAAAAGGTTAGTAACATTATGTAACTAGAAACGTGATTTCCTATATTACCTGTATTTACTTGTAGCTCAGTTTTATAAAACAACAGTTGCCAATCGACTTCACTCTCTGATCGTTGCATTGACAGAATGGATCTTTTCAATCAGAAGGGGAAATAGCCTTGGTAATTCTAAAGTTGTTTTGACCAGAATCTGTAACTAGCAGGCGATATCCATCCAATACAAGGCTTTACACGCTGTAATTTTATCTTGATCTGCACTGTCCGCGAACGTCACATTAGTTGGGCTGCAGGGATTAAGTCATTCAGTAACCATCAAACGTATTTATGTTTTATTTTCCATCATCATAAAATGTTTACAGCTTTTTATATGGAATGGAATACATTTACAACTGCAAACACCTTTTTATTTACACTTTTGCCGCATACATCTTTTTCCAGGGAGAAATTTCACATGCTTGCGCTCAAGTTGATTAGTGATGGAGTGTACTATCCAAGTCATCACGTTATAGGTCCCTAAACATATTGTCCAATAACTATCTGGGTCGATACTCTGTGCGGTTGCATTGTTTTTACCAAACGACAAAATTATAAACTGGCCCAAATTGAAAGTATTTGGAAGCGAGAAATTAAAAGTGAAAAATTAGAATTTGGTTTGGAAAAGGTAGAAAAATTGTAGGAAAAGGAGGAAACGTAGTGATCGTAGCCTTGGCTCGCGAAGATGCCCAAATGGTACCGATTATAGTTACACACCTTCCACGAAAATTTTTCGAGCTACCTCACTTTCACGGTTTTCTACGACCTTTTATGTATTTAATGATTGTTTGGTAAAGGGTTAAATGAAACTTCAAGCCGATGGTAAAAAAAACCTGCATTTTACTTTTTCAAACTGAGTCTTTTGCAAGAAAAAAAATCGACTGAATGGAAGATGTAGATCTCGGATCAGAATGCACGCTTGGCATTCTAAAAAGGGAGGAGGGAACTACGAGTTAGTGTATTTTGGTTTTGATGGGTTATATTATCGTGTTATAAACGGTAAAAATTACCTACTTTTAGGCTTTTCAGGGGCTTTAAGTATGCAAATGGCGTGAGCTTCGCATGCTAATTGAAACAGAACAGAGCTTTACAGCTCACGAAAGGTAATTCACGTGAGGGCACGTCTTTCTGTCTAAAATATCACTGTACACATCTAACCAGGATAACTCTAGCATTTAGAAATGGTCATCTTTTTAAATACAATACCCGTTGAATGCGCATGTCATATTCTTCGAAAATTCTACTGTCTTATATGACGCATCACTAGCCCCAAAAGTGGACTGACTGTAATATTACGCTCTATAAAGTAGCAATGTAGAAAATAGCTTTTATCAATACGTTTGAGGAAAAATGAGACCTGCTTTAGCTCCATATTTTCTCTAAAAATTGCACGAGGTAGCGTTTTATGGAATGAACGTTTATTTTAGTTTGAAATTCAAAGTAACGATTGTCGCGTAGGAAAGTGGTTCGGTTCTGTACCCAGGATGCCCAAATTAAATAGATGAGTATTTATAGAATGCCATCTAGCGGGAGATAATGATACAGTACTAGAAACACGCCATGATTCCTTCGTATCATATAGCTTTTGTTTCTTTTTCGGACTTTCAATCAGCAATTCTTTTAAGTGGGTTACATTGTAAATTATGTTAATGGAACTCAAAACTATGATTTTTTTATATCTGATCTGAAAATAGGCCTTAGTAGGAGTAATATTCTACAATTTACTTTGTGAAAGAAGCCTGCGTAGCCGATCGACAGTCTCACTTATCTGAGACTCAAGTGCAGCTCTCTCTGCCTCTGGTGAGTTTAAGGGAGGAAGTGGCAAACTCTTATCTGCCCTTTCTCTCCTAAGTTGTTTTCTAGAAGGAACACTAAAATCTAATTGATTCCAGGTTTCTGCCTCAACTCGAGGGCTTAACGCAACACTGTAGTAACTGCATTTTTCAAAATTTTACTGGAAACGATTTTTTATAAGATGAGGTTTTGTAATAGATTAAGTGAGAGTTTTGATTGCAACGGTGGATAAACATACCACGTGTTACAACGTCCCGACCGTGTGTCGGTCCGGAACTGTACAACGCTTGAACGTTGGTCTCTTACTGTAGAAAAGCTTTAGCCGAGCCCGGGAGCGTTAACAGGGTTTGATACTAGGGGATCGCTGCTTCGAATCTTCGAATCTTTAGGTCGAGTTTCCGAGGTTTTTTGTTTTTTTTTTTCTTTTATTACCATCATTTATTACAATTAATGTGTTTTCTAATGTTAATTGTCCCCATTATTCTGATGAAGGAGGGTCAGGGATATATCCCTCTCCACATCTTACGATCTCTGACATTTTACATTTATACACATAACAAGGAACAAAAAACATTTCTATGTGATAGAAAAAAAGTGAAAAAAAAACCTGGTGAAAAAAAGAAAACTTGAAAGTGAAGAAAAAAGGAAAAAAAATAGAATGGTGAAGAAACGATGTAAAGAATAAGTTATAATAATAACGGTTGGGTTGATGATAGTCAGTGCAACATTCATTCCTTTCTCACAGTTGATCGTTATTTCGACGATAGATATTTCGGAAGTATCCAGAGGGTTAGAAACATACTGTGTGACGTAGTGTCTAAAAGAAACTCTCGGGTCTAAAACGTCCATTTCCTTAGTCAAGCCTACGTGATAGCACTCTGCACAATGTAAAGTGGACTGTACTTTCAGTGTTCGAAAGGAGCCAATTTTATATAGTCGTGCTGAAAGGAATCAAGACAAAAAGACGGCGGAATCTACTGAAGACAATCAACAAATCATGGGTAAAAACCGAGATACCAATATCAAGAATGGCGTCTTATTAAAATAATTACTCAAAAAATACTAAATTACAAGAAGTACGGAATTCTATCAATTACTGGTACACCTGATACCTTTACAACTTACGGCAATATGCCCTTCTGAAAATAGGAAACGTCAGAGGTTCATTGATCAATAACTATTAAGTCCTACAAAATCTCAGTTAAGTCTCCATAGAACTATCATAAAAAGAAAAAATAGAAAACAATTACAGCGTATTCATAGATGGAAAAAAAAAAACAAGAGTTTATGATCTAAATTATGAAAGAACCCTTAATCAAGATGCATTATCATCATTTTACACCATTTTGGTGTGAGGAGCAGATCAATTAATGTCGTTTAATTGTTTAACAATATTTTAGTTGTATGGCTGCAACCAGTGTACCTGTCCACGTTTTCATGATTTGCATCGCCTGTCCGCCCTTAACGAGTGCAATATTCTTCTAAATTCACTAGCAAGCTGCTTTCATATAAAAGCTACGTCGAGAAAATATGCATGAATGAGAAGGAAATGAATCCTGTTAGAATGACTTACGTCAGTCCTCGGAAAGCAATTGACAAAGCATGGGAATTTACGAAAGGACCCATGGTTTCAAGCCTTGAACGTTTCCCATCCAGCTGAAAGAGTTGAATAGACACTTGTACATGTAGTACAGCACATGTCAGGTTTAACAGATAAGGCGGATGTTTTTAAAAACATGGGGCCATTTGATTGGCCAGCAAATGAGGTCTAAGTGAATGAAAGTTTTGTTTCGACAAATTGAATTATCGCGTGGTGTTTACGTCACTATTATGTAAATGCAGAGATTTAAGAGGAAAAGTTGGCTAAACGTCGGCGATCATCGATGTATACAAACAGATAATGCGGTATGGTAGTATCTTTCCTATTTTCAAAAAAAATTTTTTTTTTATTCTCATAGTGACTGGAACCCTTACGAACTACGCCTTAACATATAATGAAAGTCAAAATAATAGCCTTAATTTTAGTCTACATGGTAAAAATTAAATTTATTAAATAAACAGGCTTTTAACATTTGTACTTTATTGTGACTTTATTTATTATCGTCATTATTTGTGTTTAGTTTAAACATATTTTATTCGACAGTAATATATTTAAGTTTACAATAGATAGTATAATACAATCATAAGACAAATATACTGAAGAAAAGGATTAGAATGAAAGCATAGGCTCATAAAGTTCTTCTCCAAATTAAGAATTCATCAGCTGGATTCTTACAGATGTTCAAAAAGCTTTGCCTGTGTAATTAAATGGAATGGAAAGAAATACAAGGAAAGTGGGAATTTATTGCTTTGTGACACGCTTTGTCGTAATTTCGTTAACAATGAATAACAGTAACCCATGACACTTGAGATTTAGCAAATCCGGTGTATCTTCACGTGACCTCTAATATATTTTGCCAATAGAGTGAAACTAGATCAGTTTACGCGTCCGCGTAGCCTGATCTTGCACTGCTCTATTTAACAATATATGTTTTGTTTAACCCTTCGAGCCATGAAATGTGACCGGTCACACGAATAGGGACTATCTAGGAATTCCGTACATCAATAAGATGTAAACAAATCAAAGATAGTGTTTTTTGTGGGGTGTCCTCGATTAAGACACATCAGAAACCTGAGTTCGAGTTAACACAAGACATACAGGGTGATTCATAATATCTGATACATGTTCAGTCGTTAATACTCTTTTCCTGCTAGCACATACTTTGTTATAATTTACATCACAATACTCTATGATAATTACAGTTTTGTTTGATATACAATGTTAAGTACTTTTTAGTACTTACATTTAAAATAAAATGTCAAACATTTTTACAACATTTACGTGATATACTGTATGACACTCTAAACTATTACGACGTCAAGCCTCTTTTGATGAAAGTTTGCTATCACCGACGAATACAATTCTGGCATTATTTTTATCATCTCTATTTAAAAAAGCTAGTTCCTACTCTCCAACAGTGCTCTGTTTCTGTTTATATTTATAAAAGTCCAAAGGACTATGGTCCGGGGAATACGGGGGCCAAATATTGACAGTCCCGAAGGAAATAAAGTTTTTCCAAAAGTTTAGTGAAGTCAGGACAATACTTGATGTGCTGTTATGGTTGCTGCTCCATCCTGTTGGAACCCAATGCCTTTTAACCGTCTTTTTGTTGTATAGCTGGCAAAACTTTTTTCCCAGCAGTGTCAGGTAATGTTCACTAATAACTGTTTCTCTCTATCTTGTTCAGAAAAGGATTGTGCAATTCAATGACGCCAATACGGTATTTTTTCATAATGTAGAGGACTTTCATTTTAAGCGTGTAGTGGTACCCCATACAGCACATTCAGCATTGTCTTCGCTTCATGAAATTATCAGGCAAACTTGATTTAGGAATGACAATGTTTGGTGCCCTCATTCACCGGACCATAGTCCTTTGGACTTTTTTGTCTTGATACTTGAAAAAGAATGTATATTTACATAAAACGGAGCCTGACAGAGTTGAAACAAGTTTCTTGTAGAGATGAGAAAAATTAAGCCGGAAAGAAATATTTTCATCGGTGACAGCAAACTTTCATCAACAGAAGCTTGATGTAATTAGACATATCATGTAAATGTTGTGAAAAAGTCTGACCTATTTTACTTGACTTGTAAAAATTAAAAGTAATTGACATTGTATATCAAACAAAACTGTAATTATCGTAGAGTATTGTGATATAAATTATAACTGGGTATATGATGGCAGGAAAAAAAATGTATTGAGGATGAGCCTGCATCAGATATTATGGATCACCTTCTACACTAGTATGTGAGTTGTCGCCGGAATTTGATTTAAATTGTGTTGAAAGAGGCATAAACACTATGCTGATTATTTTGAAAAGATAGCTGATTTCAATAGATAATGAACGTCTAAGGTGTCTATAAGAAGTTTTATAGTTAGGCTTGCCAATGAATAACTATAATAAAGCAATAAAGATTGGGGCCCCGTGACTGAAGCACCAAGGATTTCATTTAAAAAATACGGAAAAAAAACATCTTGGATTGGTGGCGTCCTTCGAATAATCAAGGGGGTACTTTACATGGTGGTTCTGTGAGAGTGTCTCATAGAATGAGAAATTTGTAGAACGCGATGTTTGTAGACCGCAATACTATCGAGAATAATTAATTACGAAAGAAACAGGCTTCGCCAATGTTTCGATGGATTCTCTATATCCTACTTGTCTTTTGTTACGGGAGACCACTCCTTCATGTATAGATTCGTCCAGATTTAAAAATACAATGCCTAACAACTGCGTTAGAAATATAAGTCTTTTGCTCAGTGGTTATGGTATTGGTCTTTTAAACCTCGAAAATCGAGGATCTTATCCGCCGTGATTTCGAATCCAGCCAGATGCGGTTTGTATTACCGCTATGCATCTATTTATTTGTTTCTTTGTTACGGACATTGCTCGTTAGACTTTCGTTGAACGATTTTTGACAGATGTTTGAAAGACAACACGTCCTGAAAACACTGAAAATAATTAGCAAGACTAATTTTAGATTTCGTGCAAACTGTTTATTGGCTATATTTAGAGTTCCATCGCTGAATCACTCAAATGCAAAGAGATCGATTTCTTTTTCTTTAAAAAAACTTGCAAAAAGGAAACTAACGAATAAACCTTGACAAAATGATGCGTGTTAACTTTATTCAGTCTTTGTCCTACTTTTCTATCCAATCAGAACGCTCATATTTGAAAATTTTTGACCGTCTATCTTCCATAAACTACCCAACGCAGGTTCATTTTGATCATTTATTCATTTAAACGTCGCAGTTTATCTGGATTTACTGCGCATGCGTACCTAAACCCTACCCCCCATTAATATTCAACAATTACTTAACCCTCTCCCAAACAAGCTTTTATTTTGAAGTGTCTGCAGTACAAGTCTTTTGAAAACATTGTGGGAAAAGTAGAAATTGCTTGTAACGAGCAATTTCTGCTTTACCCTCAGTGTTTTCTGTCCGGATAATTTTCTGCCATTGTTATGACAGTTAAAATTGTCGCCTGCAAACGCTTTCAGTTTGGAAGAGTCTGTCGTTTGGGAAAGGGTTAAATTAGGTCTAGCACATGCCAAATAGATCTACAAGTTACGCCGTTGAAAAAAAAAAGGTAAAACAGATACAATTTATGCAATAAAAGCCGATCAATCTAGATCTATACGGTCGGTTGTCCTCTTAAACATACCACCTGAAGCTTGAGACAAGATGTTGTTACAGGGTTTAAGAAGTAAATCGACGATATGTTGAAATTTTAAGAAAAAATCATTAATCTGTAGAAATTTTCATAGGCTGAGACTAGTCGTTACTTCCTCAAAATCTTGATTAAATTATGCCATATTTGACATTTTTTTAACATTGGTGATAGGACTTCAAGCGTGAACTGGAATTGAAGCTGATAAGATTCTTTAACCCTTTCCTATATGACATATTTTAGACCATTCCAAATTGAAAGCATTGGCAGATATCAAATTTTTAAAGTGGAACAAATGAAATTAGTTTTTTTGACAGGGTAGAAAATATTGTAGGAAAAGGAGAAAATGCCAATAACCAGAATTTTCTCCTTTTCGAAAAAGAAAAACCTTCCTTCCCAATTGACTGTTTGGTAAAGGGTTAAATAACATGTGGTCGTGTACGAGGTTTAGACCTGATATTCACGTGGAAATTACGTCATTTTTTAGCGATGATGCAATGATGACGTTTCTTTAGCGAATCAGCCAACTCTATATATGGGTGAAAGGGTGTTTCTTGTGAATAGTGGATTCCGTATTTGGAACATTATTTTAGCAATGATGTAATGTGGGCGGAAAAAGACTAAGTCAGTTAAACGCTAAGAAGTTCAAAATTAAACGATTTAAACAGCCACAGTCGGTCGCTACGCTCCCTCCTTTTGGCTGTTTAAATCGTTTAATTTTGACTTCTTAGCGTTTAACTATTACTTAGTCTTTGTCCTACTTTTCTATCCAATCAGAACGCTCATATTTGAAAATTTTTGACCGTCTATCTTCCATAAACTACCCAACGCAGGTTTATGTTGATCATTTATCCATTTAAACGTCGCAGTTTATCTGGAGTTTATCTGGATTTACTGCGCATGCGTATCTAAAGCCTATCCCCCTCATTAATATTCAACAATTACTTACCCTCTCCCAAACAAGCCTTTGTTTTTACGTGTCTGCAGTACAAGTCTTTTGAAAACATTGTGGGAAAAGGAGAAATTGCTTGTAACGAGCAATTCTCCTTTTACCATCAGTGTTTTCTGTCCGTTCGGATAATTTTCTGCCATTGTTATGAAAGTTAAAATTGTCGCCTGCAAACTCTTTCAGTTTGGAAGAGTCTGTCGTTTGGGAAAGGGTAAAATTAGGTTTAGCACATGCCAAATAGATCAACAAGTTACGCCGTTGAAAAAGAAAAAGGTAAAACACAGATACAATTTATGTAATAAAAGCCGATCAATCTAGATCTATATGGTCCGTTGTCCACTGAAACATACCACCTGAAGCTTGAAACAAGCTGTTGTTACAGGGTTTAAGAAGTAAACCGACGATATGTTGAAATTTTAAGAAAAAAGAAATGCTGTAGTAAATCTGTAGAAATTTTCATAGGCTGAATCTAGTCATTACTTCCTCAAAATCTGCCATATTTGACATTGTTTAACACTGGCGATAGTCAAGCGTAAACTTGAAAGGAAGCTGATAATGAAGGTTCTTTAACCCTTTCCCATATGACAAATTTTAGACCATTCCAAATCGAAAGCATTGGCAGATATCAAATTTTGAAAGGGGAACAAATGAAGTTGAGTTTTTTGACAGGGTAGAAAATATTGTAGGAAAAGGAGAAAATGCCAATAACCAGAATTTTCTCCTTTTCCAAAAATAACCTTCCTTGCCAATTGATTGTTTGGTAAAGGGTTAGGTCGTGTGGTCGTGTACGAGGTTTAGCCCCGATATTCACGTGGAAATTGCGTCATTTTTTAGCGATGATGCAATTATGACGTTTCTTTAGCGAATCAGCCAACTCCATATATGGGTGAAAGGGCGTTTCTTTGTGAATAGTGGATTCCGTATATGGAACATTATTTTAGCAATGATGTAATGTGGGCGGAAAAAGACTAAGTCAGTTAAACGCTAAGAAGTTCAAAATTAAACGATTTAAACAGCCACAGTCGGTCGCTACGCTCCCTCCTTTTGGCTGTTTAAATCGTTTAATTTTGACTTCTTAGCGTTTAACTATTACTTGAACCCTAAAAATAAAACAAATACACTATGCCAACTGTTAATAGAGAGACTGAATGGTCGACGTCATCAGTTACATCATTCAATACGTCAGCGATCGATTTCCATGAAGCCAAGGTCACTGAGTTAAATTTAGTATACTGTGCGAACGGAAAAATCACTCTTGCATATATGAATTCTATTCCTTTTTTCATGACGGAGTAAGAAAATGCTATTGGCCAGGAAAAAGTTATTGTGGATTTGATTGAATGTATATATAGTAAAAGAACTGTTGGAGAAAGGATCGAAAGAACTGAATACATGTGCTGTGTTAAGAATTTTTGAAATGTTGGCGTGATAGGAACGATTTTAGATCTAGAAACAAGCTTAGAACTGGGAGACCAAAAATACATATTGAACAATTAACAGCTGCGACACCGTTTTCTTTTATGTTCTAATAAGTGGGTCACAAAACGTTGGCGTCATTCAATTCATATCTTACAAGAACGTAGGATAGACCAAGTCTTATATCGGCAACAGATGGATACTCGTTGAGAACAGATCTGCCGAGGGTAACTACGCATATTCTTTACAAATTATCTATGACAAAGGTCACTCGAAAGAACACATCGTCCGCTTAGCCTCAAGTTTAGATAGTTGATTGTATTGTTCATATAGATCGACATAATTATCATATTCTTAAATTTTGTTAATGAATCATCGAAAGTATGATTTCAAAGCCAGCAAAATGGCCGCTTTCGACTGAACAAAAAAGTTGAAAAGCTAAAAATAGATTGTGTATTAATGCCTGTTCGACCAAGTATCCCCGAAGGAAATTACATGTAACTCGTATTTACTGTCGTATTCGTCTGTGATTTTTTTTCTCTCTATCATTTTTGAAAAGTGATTTAAGTGAACAGCGAGTGCAATTAAAAGGGTTGAGTGCAGATTTTTGTGTTTTCATCGAGATATAAAATGCATCTCGATGAAAACACAAAAATCGGCACTCAACCCTATAATATTTCATTTCTATTTTTAGAAATTTTATGGCTAAAGAAATGACGTCATTTTAGGTTAGACCTGTGTAATGGAAAAAATCTATTTGCACTAAAATATCATCCTGAAAAATTAGCTATAATTAAAAAGTAGTATTATTGAACTACTTTCACCGATTAATTTTTTCCATTTTTTCCTTCTTTGAATTATTTATAAATCTAAAACCATTATATTCTCAATTCAGCCAGAGATAATAATTATTTACCTACCTAAAGTATCAAAAAATAATTTCAAGATTGACATAAACGGAATTTCTGATCCGTTTGAAATGTGCAAAAATATTATTTCTGCCCAAATTCTTTATTTATCGACCAATTAGAGTGTTTGCCCTCTCGTTTTTTTCCCATACCTCTGGCATACCTCTCCCTTTTTCGACAAATATTTCCCCATATTAACCTTAAACTACTGAAATAAAGTCTATGTATAACTCTTGTCTACTAGTAACCATTTATTAACTTCAGGCGTTTTGGTTGTAGTATATTGTTTTAACCTAAATAATGTTTATTTCATAGTCAAAACAAGCTACACAAATCAGTCATCTTTTATTAATCACTTTCAGTTAAAGACAATTAATGTTGAATAAACAGGTGTCTCAGAGATACAAAACTGACTCAATTTTGGAATTCTTCCAAGCCCACAAAGAAAGAAGAGTCTGTTGTAAGCGTAATTTTAGAGCAGATATTCATTCTGGGGAATCATTAGCACTACATATTCCTCACTGAATATCGTAAATAAATCCAGCACTTCGCATCATTCATTTAATTACCCTCTTGCATTGGAGCTATCGAAACAGCCCAGCTCCAACAACACCATTCATTCAACGTAATTATCCAAGTTTTTAGCGCTCACAACATTTTATGTTCAAATATTAAATGTTTATACAAAAAAACTGGAATGAGGCCGGAATTATTATGGACAGACGCAAAAAAATCATTTATCTGGTGAAATGCCCTTATCTATTTCCGTAAAAAAAAAAAGCTGTATTTTTTTCATTATGAACGTGTAACTTCAGGTGAATAAGCAGTGTTGTTTAATTTTACGCAAAACTTGGAGAAACATTCTTTTTAGAGGGCAGAATAATACCACTTTGTATGATTCAAGCTTCCAAAGCATCATAATCTGAGAAACTACATGGATATTTTTCACATACAGGACATTTCTTGACAACAAAACGCCTTGAATGCATCCTAGAAGCAAACCAAATGACACTTTCAGATTTAATGTGTATCAATTTGTCATACTCGTGGATAAAATGGAAGCACGTATAACAAAATTTTATTAATATACATCATTACTTTTTTTTAACAGTTGGTGAAAAGTTAACGACTATCTGGTTCATTTGTTTATATCAGGTATATATACACACTCCCCCCCCCCCCACACACACACACAAATATATATATTTTGTAGCATGCTTATTTTAATGGTCTTAATAATTATATTGATTACAGTAAACAGAAACTTTTAGTGCAAATCAAAGTACTGAAGTTACTGATAATTTTTTACCATTGAACTCTTGCATCTAAAAAATCAAATCACTGATTGTACAGTAGGAAGGCGAGTTTAGAATATAGGCATAACATATTGCGACACACTTTCCTGTAGTTTAATGGCCTCTCCTGATACAGCAAAGTTTATAGGGTTGCACAATGTTCCTGTGCAATGGAAACCAGTTGACTGTCTTGAGTTTTAACAAACTTTGGGTAGAAGGCTAGTGAGAATATGTTGGGGGGAAAAAACTATAGGACTTTCCTGGAACCCTTTGCCGTTTTATTTGAAGGGAAAGACTTTATGTGATAGAAAAGAATTTTGATATACTGTTACCGGTATATGTGTTTTCGTTGTGTAGAAACTTAGATCTACTACTCTATTACCCCTATATTGCCTTAAAAAGGTCTTTAGGAAGAAGGCTTGTGAACGTTTGATCTGAAAAAGAGAATTTGGTGCTAATTTTTTCTATTTTTCCTAATATGTCTTACACCCTATTTCAGACAGGTTCCATCAATGGTGCCATATCTAAGTTGCTACCTGAAAATGCATTTAATTTTGGCAAGTCTGAATTTCTGTCTTCGTGTAAAGAGTTAAGAAAATTTCTCCCTTTCAAAATATTTTTTTTTAATGGCCTGTTTCTGAAGGTTGTTAAAACAGTACTTGACAGGGCATAGTAAAGGATTACAGAACAATTTTTGCTTGAAAATACAATCAATTTTGATTGGTCTCTAAAACTATAACTTTGTTATGAGATGATTTATTTCTTGAAAGTCTTTACCATTTGATTCCATATACAATTTTATTGAAAGAGGTTTCTAGAAAGGTGCCTTTTAGAGTATAGAAACTGAGATTTAGCCTTTTAGATCACAATACTGACTTTTAACAATATTGCAGAAGAGGGTTTTGAAAGCATTGTAGAAAAAAGAGCAAATAATGATAACCAACAATTTAATGACAAAAATTAGGGCCGTCTACATTAAAGCAATTATCAGATGACAAGTGAAGAGCAGCTGAAAATGTGCCGTTTGGCTTGGAAAAAGTACAAAACATAGTGGTAAAGGAGAACATACTGGTTACTAGCATTTTCTCCTTTTCCAAATGTATTTCAGAGTTTTTGTTTTCCCCTTGAGGTTGTCAAAATTTTGTCTTTCGGCTAAAAGGTTTTTTTCTAATTGTTAACCATTTTACCATCGTAATTGAAATATATTTAATCACGATTGAAAATAGTTTTAAAACTATGTAATAGTTAAACGCTAAGAAGTCAAAATTAAACGATTCAAACAGCAAAAAGGAGGGAGCGTAGCGACCGACTGTGGCCGTTTAAATTGTTTAATTTTGAACTTCTTAGCGTTTAACTGACTTAGTCTTTTTCCGCCCATATTACATCATTGCTAAAATAATGTTCCATATACGGAATCCACTATTCACAAAGAAACGCCCTTTCACCCATATATGGAGTTGGCTGATTCGCTAAAGAAACGTCATCATTGCATCATCGCTAAAAATGACGTAATTTCCACGTGAAAATCGGGGGGGGGGGCTAAACCTAGTACACGACCACGTGGTATTTAACCCTTTACTAAACAATCCATTGTTTTAACGACCCTGGGAGGGAAGGTTATTGTTGGAAAAGGAGAAAATTCTGGTTATCAGCATTTTCTCCTTTTTCTACAATATTTTCAACCCTGTCAAAAAACTCAACTTCATTTATTCCACTTTTAAAATTTGACATCTAGATCTACCAATGCTTTCAACTTGGAAAATTTGTCGTATTGGAAAGGGTTAAAGAACCTTCATTATCAGCTTCATTTCCAGTTCACACTTGACTATCGCCAGTGTTAAACAAAGTCAAAAATGGCAGAATTTGACCAAGATTTTGAAGAAGTAACGACTACACTCACCCTATGAAAATTTCTACAGATTTACTACAGCATTATCTTTTTTTAAAATTTCAACATATCGTCCATTTACTTCTTAAACCTCGTAACTACAGCTTCTTTCAAGCTTCAGGTGGTATTTTTAAGAGGACAACCGACCATATAAATTGATCAGCTTTTATTACATGAATTGTATCTGTGTTTAACCTTTTTTTTCAACGGCGTAACTTGTAGATCTACTTGGCATGTGCTAGACCTTATCTAACCCTTTCCCAAACGACGAACTTTTGGACTAGACCAAATTGAAAGCATTTACAGACGACAATGCAACTCTTGCTGAAAAGATGAATTCTGTCAATGATAGGGTAGAAAACATTGTGGGAAAAGGAGAAAATGCTGGTTATCAGCATGTTCTCCTTTTCCCACAATGTTTACAAAAGACTATTAGCTCTATTCCAGACCCGTAAAAACCAGGGATTGTTTGGGAAAGGGTTAAGTAATTGTTGAATATTAATGAGGGGGTAGGGTTTAGGTACGCATGCGTAGTAAATCCAGATAAACTCCAGATAAACTGCGACGTTTAAATGGACAAATGATCAAAATAAACCTGCGTTGGGTAGTTTATGGAAGATAGACGGTCAAAAATTTTCAAATATGAGCGTTCTGATTGGATAGAAAAGTAGGACAAAGACTAACGATTTTTATTGTTGCAAACGGAGGTTTAACTTTTAGATTACAATACATGTCACATGATGTGCCGAGTATAAATGGACTTGAAAATAGGGGGTTTTCAAAAAGAAAGGGTATTTTGAAACCTCACAGGAACATGAGAAAATACTGGCAACGAAAGAGGTTGATATTCAATAGTAGGTGCCGAAAGAGTTAACTCCCAAAAATCAGACATTTGTTAGTCCTAGATAATCGTGTGCCACTTTTTACACACATCAAATACGTAATCAGGTGATATACTAGCATTGGGAGTTACCAAGATGAATTTCTCATTTGGATTTGATATTTCAATCGGACAGATGCACCTTCGTTCTCACATTGTTGGTCAGTATTCATTTATGTAGGACCACCTTGTTACAGTGATGACAGCTCACTCACGCTTGTAATTGTTCAATAAAACAGTCACCATCATCATTCTCATGCTTACCAGGCATATTTGCGGCTTTATGTTTTTGTTACGAAAACTTTGGTTGATGCTTTTCCGTTCTAAGCTGTTTAGAATTATGTTTAGTAAAGTGCTTGGCAGTAAGAAAGAAGGACATAATATGAAGCATCGTCCCATGACTATAAAAGAAGGCTACGTAGAAACATTGGATACGAGATGCATTGGATTTGATATAATATGCTTAAGTCAGTCTTAAATTATTATAATTATTCTTTTTTAATCTTCTATCTATTTTCCCTTTATATGTTAATTTGGAAATGAAGATCATTTTGTGTTTTTCACTGTACTGTTAATTTTCTTATCATTTAAATACTTTTTGGCTTAAAGGTCATGAAAATTACGATCATTCAAGTGGCATTTCTTTTATCGCTCAGATTATCTTGTCCTTGCATATACAATTTCTTATGTCCTGTGCAAAGTAGAAATCCCTTTTGCTGGGCAAAGTAAAATTCCTAAGTAAGAATCTTTTATTTTCCCTTGGCAAAGTAAGAGTCGGAGATAAATAAAACATGTATTATGAGTCATGAGCACATAATGAAGAGTCAACATTATACGTGCAATGGGAAATAAATAGCATGTGTTGCAGCATGAACACCGATGGAAAAGGAAAGCAAAGTCATCGAAAGATTTTTGATAAAATTTTAATTTACTACAGGATCCAAAACTCTAACGACCATGAAGTGTTGATAGATGAGAAAATGCTTATAACCGAACGAAGCACAAGAGGTGTATCCAATCTTAGATGTACACGATAAGGTTTTCTCTAGTGAAAAGAACTTTAAATTTGCGATATTTTGTAGTTTTACCTCTTGAACATAATCTTTGCTATGCGGAAGGGGTACGCCACGGAATAAATGAAAAGAGCTGTACTGGATTTTGATAAAGTTCCTCCTAGAAAGGGTTAAAAGCATGACATGATTTTTTTTTTTTTCGGTTAAAGATTGAAATTTATTTCATTTTGTAAATACCATGGGTAATATTTTCACTTGATAAGCGGTGCTTTTGAAAAAGGTTGTTTATGCATTTTGGCAATGCACTTTACAAAGCAAGTTTAAGCAAGTATGGATCCTTACAGATCATATGCCAACTGACTTATGAGTGAGAAATTCCTTTGACAGTAAGAAAATTAGCCAATAGCGAAATATTTCGACCCAGGCCGGCATGCGCCAATTGCGCGTGCTGCCCTGGAGGGATAGTTTCTGCAGAAGTATTAAACAAGATTTTCACAGAGTGTTATTCAAAATGTTAAACAAAAACGGTTAAAGACCACCTGTTCCAAAAAAGTCAATTATTTTTTCTTTCATCAAACAGACTTTTATTGCAGGTCTGACTGTTGAATAATTTCATTAACATTCCATACAGATTTTTTTCTTTTGTGCTCTATAACAATAGACTGGTAAACCACATAACGCTAGCTTTTCCTGTCAAACAATAAAAATCCAAACTACCAACTGACTGGTGTGTGTTGTACACCGCTTTCATCAGGAGTTTACATATACGCAACAACTCTCTGTTCCAGTGCTTTCTCGTTTCCAGAAGTTGGGAAAGAATCCATTTATTAAGGGGGAGTACCTAGCTACTTAGTCTAAACGGCCATTTTACTAATATATTTAAAGATTAGCAATTCAATTTGTCTCAGCCAATTAGATAGCAAGTGTTGGAATAGAAAACAAGATCTGATACGATTATGGCACTCCTTAATAAAGCAGTGTGCATGGGAGGATCCCCAGCTCTTTATTTATAGTTGTATGATGACTTTTGTGAAGGGTTAATGAGACAAAACAGACAACGGTGATCCTAGAATAGATTGCATGCTCTTTGAAGTCTGATATTGAATTTACTCTGGCCGAAAATCGCATCGTCTCTACAGAGAATATTTAGCATGCAAAAAAAAACGGTAACATCACTTGAGAATTTTGAGAAACTAAATCCATTTTTACATATTTATATATAAATATATTTAAGCTGGCGAGCATATAACTATTTTCTGCGGAAATAAGTTATACGTAAAAGATAAATGAGCCATGCACTGTGAAGAGCTGGCTTAATGCATCTGCAAAAAGTATCAATTCAGGTCAGACTGCCCAGTCTGCGCAGGCTGTTCTGGGCCGAAACTTTTCGCTATTGGTCATTATGTCGGTTGTTGAAATAATGCCAATTTGGATCAATAACTATATGCCAGATATACATGGCATCGTGCATCAAGGAGATGCATTTAGCCCCCTTTTATCAGAACATGCCTCATACATGGCAAAATGCGAAATGGACAATTCGGACATTTACGACTGCTTTTGATTTTATGCTACAGTAGACTTGCGCATAACAGAAAACGACATAAAATTGGAAATTGTCGTCTCGGTTTAGCCCGTGCGGGCCACATAGGCTGATCCGAGACGATACTTTACGCAACTGTCCGAAGGTCCCTTTTTCGCGTGTTGCAAGCCATATTATGAGTCATGTTCCGTGAAAAGTTGTTAATGTATCTGCACAATGACTAATCGCGTGTAATTTCATGCTTTCCGATAGGATATCGAGAAATAGCAGTGAAAATATTTTTCGTTCTTACACTGGTATCACCAGGGAAAATACCGATTTTCACGTTCTTGTTGCCTAGATAAATTGCGTGCGCCTCACAACCAGATGGGAAATATGACGTCATATACCTTACATTTCTCGCGCTGGACGTAATATTGTAATGCGTTGCTACGCGGGAGGGGTGCGCCACGGGGAATAACGGAAAAGAACTGTACTGGATTTTGATAAAGCTCCTCCCAGAAAGGGTTAAAGGCATGAATAGAACATTTGTTTTTTTTCGGTGAAAGATCGAAATTTATTTCATCTCGTGAACACCATCGGTAATATTTTCACTCGTGGCTGCGCCCGATGGTGTTCACTCGATGAAATAAATTTCGATGTTTCTCCGAAAAAAAAAATCCTGTATTTACACTAAGTTTCTCTCGAATAGACGACAGCCTACTTGATATAGTGTGTTACGAATTTGCATTAAATTCCATTTTAAAGAGCAACGCTCATGTTTTGTTCTATGTACAGAGTGACACAAAAAATAACGGTCATCACGTAAACTTAAATAACTTTTGAAATAATAAATCAATTCTTGGTCGACGGAGAGGGGTCGTCAGGATCCTCCAGTGGTTCCAGCAGGATGGTGCCACTCCCACACCTCAAACGAATCATGGCAACAGCAGCGTTTCCCTGACCGGCTGATCAGCCGTAGGTGTGCCCGCAGTGGTCGCCGCATTCACCTGACTTCAACCGCCCAGATTTTTAGCTGTGGGGATACCTTAAAGACAGGGTGTATGGCAACAACCCCCAGACTATCCCTGACCTGAAGGCAGCAATCACAGCAGCAATAAGAGCGATCCTGAGGGAGGAATGCGGGAGAGTCATCGTAAACCTTTTCCAAATATGCCTGTAGCGCAGGAGAGCTCATTTGGAGCGCATTTTTTGAGCGCCAGTGAAACAAAAACTTTTTGTAGTGCAGACTTGAAACTTTGGAAATGTCTGCTACACAGGCTTGACCTAATGTAGCTGAAGTTTTGTGTCAATCTAAATAAAATTTTGGAAGTTATTCGGTTTTTGGTGATGACCGTGTTTTTTTGTGTCACCCTGTATGCTATCCTTTTTCCAGCGGCATGCTTACTTTTTTGGAAACAAACATGAGTCATAATTTCCTTTAGCCTAGCGATAGACAACACAAAAATGTACCTGCGGCATTCGGCGATTCCTCAGTAGACACCTTTTAACCGGAAATATCTGTCATGTTTTACATTTATTTTGATCATTTCCATCCATCGAGGAGGCCATTCGCTGCCGTCACAAGGCACAAGGCTGTCTTGTGCTGGCGCTTGCAATTGAGACGTTGCATTCCTTGTGTTAATATTATATAGGGGAGATTTTTTTCCATATTTTATCTTTTATTTTGGTTATAGAATGTCAAATTCCTGTATCTATATCATGGCATTTCATTTCAAAAGCATCAAAAGGACAATAAACTTGACGGAAAGAAAAACCGAAAGATGGACAAGCAGACAGTTATACATATTAATTAAAAAAAAGGGAAACAATCTTTAAACTCGTACTTAATCACGTTATGATATCGTTCTCTGTTTCAATTCAGGAACTGGATCGTTTTAATTGTGTTCTGGAGCGTGGAGCGTTGCCTACAAAAATTGACAGAATAGTGTTTTTTTATTGATGTCGTATAGTTTTTGTTTTAAAATGTGGTGAATGAAGCATATGTGATTCACTTGACGCAACACAAACTTCAGATTATTGTGTTTATATGTTTGAAAAAGGTTTTTGCTGACTCCCAAGTGTGGATTATTCAGAAATCGCAGTCGCTGACGGAAGTTTGTTGGATTGATCGTCTTTAGCAATTAACAAACCACCAAAGGAACAATACAGAAATATGCACTAACATCCCAGACATTCCGTGCGACAACCGTCTACAGCACATATACTCATCTAGTTGTTATAGAAGTATGTTTTTGTGCTTACCTTGTGTAATCTTGTGGGCGCAGCCATGATTTTTACTCGAGCGGGTACGCAAAATTGACAGGGGCAGTAACGTTGACCAGGAGCAAGTTCGTAAGGTCTCTCCAGTGTGGTATTGATTAAAGATGAATAAGCGATGATCAGCCTGTTTGCCTTTTTCAGCTCATCTGAGCACGAAGTGCTAATGGTGAGCTTTTGTGATCGCCCAATGTCCGTCGTCCGTCATCCACAATTTCTTTAAACATCTTCTCTCCCTAAACCACAGGGCCAATCTTCATGAAACTTGGCAGGTATGTTCCTTGGGTGAAGCTCTATCAAAGTTGTTCAAGGGATTGAATTCTAGGCATAACTCTGGTTGCCATGCCAACCAAAAGGAAAAAAATAGCAAAATCTTTGAAAATCTTCTTCTCTAAAAGTAGAAGGCGTAGAGCTTTGATATTTGGTATGTAGCATCTCCTAGTAGACCTCTACCAAGATTGTTCATATGATGCCCCTGGGGTCAAAACTGGTCCCAATCCGGGGGTCACAAGTTTGAAACATAGAAACAAAGAAGGAAAACTTTAAAAATCTTCTTCTCTGAAACTAGAAGGTGCAGAGCTTTGATATTTGGTATGTAGCATCTCCTAGTGGACTTCTACCAAGATTGTATATATGATGCCCCTGGGGTGAAAACTGGCCCATCCCCGGGGGGTCACAAGTTTGAAACATAGGAACAAAGAGGGAAATCAGAATTATTTGGCCTTGAACGTTGATATTTGGTATTTATCTTCATTGTAGACCTTTACTGCTTAGTACTCAGGTGAGCGATATAGGACCATCATGGTCCTTTTGTTTTCTTTGAACAATGTCGATAAACTAACGATTTTTATACCTAGATTAGGGACAAAACAATCAAGTGATTGATAGTTTTGTTTCGACGCCTTGAATGATGGCATGGGGGTTTACGTCACAAACAGGTCACTGCAGAGGTTTACGACGAAAAGTCGGCTAATCGTCGGCGATCAACGATGTAAACAAAGAGATAATGCGGCATGGTAGGACCTGTTCCAGTTTCAAAACTTTTTTTCTACTACTGCCACGGGACATTTTATGAACTGCACCTTTATATATCATTAAAGTCATTATAATCGCCATATTTACATGGTAAAGATGAAATTTACTTTTATTTTAGACTTTTTCTTATGACTTTAAACATCAAATATATGCGTAGCCTATTGCGTGTACAAGCGGTTTCGTCAGAAATGCTGCAATCTTTGAAAATTAACAGTAAAATATCCTCTGCTGCTTTAAAACCTTGTGTCTCTATGTGGTTGAGGGAAAACAACTCTGAAATAAACTGAAATCGTCATTAAAAAAAAAAAAACATGAAACACCCTTGACTTATCCTTCCATTTTCTCCGATTAACAGTGCACCAAAGTTTTACATTTTACATTAACCAGCCAGAAGAAATTCGGTGTGTTGTGATTCCAGAATACTTTTCTGGAAGAGGCGCCAAGACCTCTGAACAAAGAAGGAAACATTTGAATTCATTTGTTAAAAGAGAGAAACACGGAAAATATTTACAGTTAAAGGTTTATAAGCATACAAGGTCACACACTGCAGCCGGCTGAAGACGAAAAATATATTTGGTTGTACAGACAGTTAATTTCACAGAATGGTAAATATTGAATGGTGTCTTAGTAGGCAACTTCTCTGTTCGACATAACGTTAACAATGACCGTGGACGACTATATAATACAACCCCGCCCATTTCGACCCGTTTACCGAACGGTCGATTGTTAGCCCTTGGCCACACAAAATTTCAGACTCGTCCAAATGGAGAGTATTTGCAGCTAACAAAAACAAATGGCTTAGTTGATAAGACTTGTTTTTGAAAGTAGTGGAAACCATCGTGAAGAAAACAAGACGATACCGGTTACAAGCATTCTTTTCACACGATGTGCTTTATGGCTTTTTTTCAGAGAACCATCGAAGAATGGAGTTATATATACATGTGGTAATGGGTTAAACGTCCCCGAAGATAAAGGCCGAAAATAGCTTGAGAAGAAGAAACTGCTGGAAGCCTGCAGTTTCTTCTTTTTCCCACAGTGTTTTCGAATAGCCTTGAAAGACAAATGTCGCCATGAGCGCTACATTCAAGTGCTTTCAGGTTTATCATGTCTACAAAATTATCAATTGTTTTAGAATTAAAGTGCGAAAGAAATCATGCATTGTTTTAGTCGATGGGAAAGTTTCGGATACATGAATTCCACAGTTTTTGGATCCCAAAACAACTTTTGGCTCCGCAAAGGGCTTTATCGCAGTGCCGATAGGATTGAATAAACAAGGTATAATAATTGAATTGCTTTTGTAACAGTGTTGTATTCCTACTCTGCATTCAATATGGATAACTGTCTGTTGTATGTATGAAGAAGTATAATGTGTATTGATATTCTGGTTTACCCTTGGGTTATGGCATGGAATTGTATGTGTTTTTATCATATAAGTATAAATAGTTCGACTGACCACTGCACTCGGATAATTCACAGAGTAAATGTAAACTCAAATATGCATAAGATGAATGAAAGTTGATATCATTAATTATAACTTGTTCACAGGTTTCTTTATTTTATGTGCGAACTATTACTATTGTTAACCGAAAGGTTTCATATTTAAATGGACCGGCCCAGCCAGGTAGCTCGTCGGCTAGCCTATCTGCCTCGTGATCTGGTAGTTGTGAGTTCGATTATCGTTAGAGGCGAAGTTTCTTCTCGACGATTTTTTCCTGCCTCTCACCTACGATGCATGTGAGAAAGCATCTAGTAGTTTTGAAAGAAAGTTACGTCATTACTGCTGTGAAAGAGTAGGAAAATGCATGCATAGGTGAACTGACCTCCGTGATATCACCTAACCTGTTAAAACGACGTTAAACTCCAAAACAAACAAACAAGCATATCGTCGGTGTACTTTCTAAACCTCGTAACTACAGCTTGTAACTGTAGTTACGAGGTTTTGGAAGTAAACCGACGACATGGACCGTGTTCTGGCACAAGGGGACTTGATGCATCTCCCTGAACCATGATACCATGCAAGTTCTCACATAATTATTGCATAAAATGTGCCTTTTCGGGCCGTTATAAGCATGTATTAACGGGTAAAAACCATGCGTTCACGGAAGAAAACGTGTATTAATCAGTATATTCACGCGCCATTAACCGATAACGCCCGGATTTGTACTATCAATAACCTCGATTCGGACCTCCTTTGTAAACAACGTTTGTTCTTGTCAGATTTTCCGTAGACTCCTATCATCAAACTATAGAAACTTGTACCATATGGTATGTTTTTGATGATATAAGTCCACCACAAACAAAATGATGCACTGGATCTCAGTTTAGTCGTGATCTAAACAAAAGATCAGCCGTGAAATGTGATCTAAACCCCCACTTTTTAACGTGATCGGTAATTTCCTCGAGCACTCTGACGTCTTTCAGTTACAGAACTTGTTCATCCTAGTTGTAATCTTCCAAACGTTTGCAAGTTTATCCCACATAAGTCCACTTTGTATTAAAAATCGTTTGAAGTGAATTTACAACCGAGAGAATAAAACTAGCATACAGGACTAACAGCCCTTCACTGTTCGTAACAAAAACTTCTTCGCCGACTTTCACTTTTGACCCATTTAGGTACAGTACATTTGAAGTTCGCTTATTTGCATTTCTATTAGAATATTTTTGCTATCTTTGCAAATTATTGTTGAAATACCTTTACTTTATACAATAATAGCATAAATTCACGTTTTTTAGGTCGCTAACATTCGCAGAGGCCCTCAAAATACTTTAACACCCTTGTGCTTCGCACTCGGGCGTTTAAGCATTTTAAAGACCTCTGCGAATGTGAATGACCTCAAAAACGTGAATTAACCCTCTATTATGGATGCTTGAAATAGATTTTGACTGACGACCGTCAGAGTCAGTCGGAATAATGGTCCATTGATATACAGAAAATTGGCCAACAGCGAAAAGTTTCAATTCAGATCAGCCTGTGCGGACTGCGCAGGCTGATCTGGTTCAATGCTTTTCGCAGATGCATTAAGCCCTCTTTTCACAGAGCATTGTAAGTGCTTACTTATAATCTAGGAAAATGTGTCTGTCAAAGGGCACGTCATTGTTTTTACCCGACTTTGGGACGGATTCAAGATGGCTGGTATTGAAATCTTACATGCAAATAATTCGACGACATGGTTCTGGGTCTGAAGTTGATGAATATGTTATTCTACGTCTGACAGTAATTTTTGTAAGGAAAGACTTCGTATTCGGACGATGTCTTAGACATAACAGAGCATTTTACTGATGTCTCTTGATTTTTTACCTTATTCAAACATTGGACTTGCATTGTGTCTTTGTTTCTTCTTTTTCGTGGAATCATTAGAAAAGACATATGTATACGTGCGACAAAAAATTAACCTTTGGATACTGATTATAGAACGCCAAGAGATATTAAGAAGAAGTAAAACCTTTTCAGCGCAAAGGGTGAAAACGGAAACTTTTTCAAACCGCATTGTTCAAACATCAAACTGCACAGAACATGCAGTCAGGTCTTCAATCGCTACCCGCTTCTTTAGTCAAGCCTATAGAATAGATATCTGTCTAATATTAATTGATTGTATTTCAGCCGCGGAAAAGGCTGGCTTTAATTGGTGACACTGAAAGAGTTAAAGGATAGTGAAAATCTCTGTTTCGTGACTGAGACACGTCCGTCCATAAGCAAAACAACTGTAATCTTGAGCACATACTATGTGTGACTTTTTAAGTGAGCGACTTTAGGCCTTGGTAAGATAACTAATGCCTGGCACTCATTATGTTAATTTCATTGTCCTGTGTGTGACATTTTATAATAAGCACTTATTTTTCTTTCGTAATGACCTGAGAAACGATTAAATTCAACCTTTGTGTTTCAATACATTCGTGAATATCTGTATAGCCGTGATATACCGGAACATGCTCCTTTGAGTAAACCATATTGTGGATTGTACTTTCAAAATGCTGGAATAGATAATGCAATCGTGCACCAAAACACGGATTTCGAGATCGATTCGATAGCAATGTGGTAATTTGACTGGTTTGACTTAAGCCATTCCCGCATGTGCACAATGAGCGCCGGAGAATCCCGCGTCATACAGGTAGCCTCAGACGATATCGAGAAGCCAAAGTGAAAAGACGTGTTTTCTGTACCTTGTATTTGTTGTCGTGCGGCATCTGCCTGTAGAAAAGACGACTAGCAGTTTTTGTGACCCTCGGAAGCGGACCAGTTACAAATAGGCAAGTCTGATTTTACAACAGTGGCGCTGCGAGCAATTCGAATCGCATTTGCGGAGAATTGTTCGTATTATTGTACTTTGCATTTTCTTGTGTTGTTTTGAGGCGGCGTCC
Source organism: Tridacna crocea (assembly GCA_943736015.1). Classification (NCBI taxonomy): domain Eukaryota; kingdom Metazoa; phylum Mollusca; class Bivalvia; order Cardiida; family Cardiidae; genus Tridacna; species Tridacna crocea. The sequence continues at coordinate 30,746,249 of OX031059.1, read as the reverse complement.
ATTTGTCACGTAGGTGGGGTTTCCCGCTGAATTTGAATGCTGTTTTCAAAATTATTTATGTCCATTTGATATATTACATTATTAATTGTATGTTTCAAGTTTGATATTGTTTTTTCTGTATTTTATCTGCTGGGATTAGTAGTAAAACACAGTTTGAACGATATTTTAATTTTTTGTCAGAATCGTTTTACAGGGTTACCTCCCTTGCCAACAGTTGAAAACATTGTGGCAGTAGCAACTTAATATTTTGCTTTTTCCATTGCCTCAGTTCAACATTTGGATTTGCAATATTTGCCCAAATTGTTGTAGAGTCAATTGACTGTTGCTGGTTGAGGGTGTTCATTATTTTCGACTAATTGAAAGTGAAAATAATAACCCAGTTGTTTCAATTTTATTTTCGACTAACCAAAAGTGAAAATAACTAGTTTCCGGCTTTTCAGTGGAAACATAATTTGAAACATTTGTTTACAGCATTCCACTTTTTAAAGGGAAATTGCTTACCTCTTTCTTCTCAAATAGAGGAAGTGTTAAAGGGGAACTGCTACACTTTTCCTGTTTGTTAAAGGGGAAGTGAACAATTTTCTGACTTAGTTAAAAAAGCAGATAATTGAAAATTTCAGTCTTTTGATATATCTAGCTGTTGATATCCATGTCAACAATTATGAACAAATGGTGATTTTTATCACGCATAATTTTGGTTTTCATTTACATTCATAAGCTAGATCATCTTAAAATGGACAAGGTACTAATAAATTATTGTTTGGGGCGTGAATTACTAGCTCTGCCAGGAATTGGAGAGTGCCTAGCTGCTGAAATTTTGAAAATAAGGGAGGAAAAGAGAAATGTTGATTTAGAAGAGCTTCGATCTATTCGAGGACTCAGAATCACAGATGAATTGATAGACCGGATAGACTTCAGACCTTACGAAACGTCTAATAAAGAGGTTCAAAAAGATACAAGAAGACAATTAAATCGGTCTACATACTTCAATGAACATGACAGAGCCCCTTATCATTTTGATCAAAGTGTTCTCTCACCAGTGGCTCATTACACTTCACAAATAACTAGTGCCTATGGCAGTCCATATTTTGGAGATCATGAACGGAGATCAAATAACTCGTTCTATTCACAGTATACTGCCAGAGATGCTTATAGTGTTGACCGCAAAACTAATTGGGTTGACGACTGCAATGCACAAAGACATGATTTGTTCTATGAGCCAGTAACGGTTCCAAGGCACATCTGCTATGATGGCACTGGTTCATGGCCATCATTTTTCGTAAAATTTTCTACCTTCGCTGAAGAACAACATTGGACAGGAAAGGAAAGAAAAAACAATTTGTGCTGGTGTCTGCAAGGTAGAGCAAGTGACTACTTTGCTATGATCACGGACAGGGAACCAAATTTGGAATATTTTGATTTGGTTCAAAGACTAGAGAGAAGATTTTGTTCTTCCGATCTTCCCAGCGTGCTGAGGATGCAATTTGTAAATCTGCGCCAAAAATGTGATGAAAGCATTTATGAATGGGCAGACAGAGTGGCATACCTGGGCACAAAGGCCTATAGAGACATGCCTGAACATCTCGTACAATATGAGCTTGTTCTGAAATTTTGCCAAGGTTGCATAGATACTGATTCCGGTCACTATGCAATAAATATGAAACCACAGACCTTGGAGCAAGCAATAGGCCATGTAGTGTGGAATCAAAACACTACAAAAATGATGAATGCGGGGCGGGTTAGACATCCAACCCGGCAAGTGTATGCAGATACAGAGGCAAGTGAAGAATGCTCTGTTGATGCTTCAAAGAAACCAGAGTTGGAGGAAAGAATAACTACTCTGGAGGGGAAGATGAGTCATGTTGTGACAGTAATAGAAGAATTGAAGACTGTCATCTTATCAGAGAGTGAACAAGAGGATAGATCTAGGTCGCCAGAAAGGGACCCAGATAGGCCTACTTTTCACAGCTGTAACGAAGTGGGCCACATAAAGAAAGACTGTCCTAAGCAGCACAAATCTGTAAGGTTTCACAAGACAACAGACTTGTTAAACGACCAAGGGGTTGAGGGAGAAGGCCAACCGTCAACCCAAGCAGAATTAAAGGGCCTGAAAACTGAGAACAGAGTAGCTGGACTCAAAGAAGAGCCGGCAGATACTGCTGATAGTGATTTGGACTCAAACAAAGGTGAAACACACGACAATAAATTGAATGTGTGTGTTAATCAAGTTCATGTTGAAGGAACAACTGAGGGAGATCAAAGTTTTACGGAGCAATTCATTGTCTGTAGACTTGATTCTTGTTCAGCCTCTACAGTTACCTGCAAAATACAATCAGTACCATCAAGAGAAATAGTTGATTCAGCTGCTGAAGTTACAGATGAAGATACCCTTGAACCAGTCAGAAAATTGGACCTGGTATTACCTGAAACAGCCGATAGAGTGGCAAAAGAGCCATTTAGAGGTGCCATAAATACATCTAAGACAGACCATCGCTTAAATGGGAGGCACCAACCAGAAAAAGATGGTAGTAACCCACAGGCAGTACATGTATATAGAGTCCGAGATAGTTTTGAACAGCTCCTTCGTGGAGGCTGCAATAAAGACAGTGATGCTTACCAAGAATGGAAATACATCGTGGGAATGGAAATTGTTCAGAACATATCCCACGAGAGAGTAAATAAAAATGGTAATGGGAAGACACTCAGCGGTCTACAGATGCAAGGCAAAAAATTTAAGTTTCTGCAAAAGTGGTTATTCCACAAAAAGGAACCACCGGATGGAGAAATATGTTAAATTTGATGGAAGAGAAGTACTGTTGGTCTTATAGGGATGTACCCAGTCTGGAAGATTGCATGTTTTGGAAAAGAAATCCAAAAACACTGAACCAAGTACTTCTGACACAGAAAACAAGAAGCATCTGATTTGAGTTAAACTGGTCATCCCGACAATAAGAAATGTGGGAATTTACATGAGCGTAAAAGTCCAGAAATCAACTAGGTCAGATCCTTGCCCAGATAGAAGGGAAGGATCAAATAATAGTAGGTAACTGTCTCTCACTCCCAGCCTGAATGCCAGTCAGGGAAATGGATTCAAGGGTAGTGAGGAAGATACTTGGTATTAATAGCGAAAGGAGCTATTAAGCTGCCTTTTGGTAGATAGCCCAAACAGAGGTCAGTAGTTGGCAAACATCCAAACAAAGTGGGTCTTATGAGTAATGACGCCAGAAGAATGGGTCATATATGAGAAAAAGATTCACAACAGTACAGTAGCAGATATAAGCGAGATATGCGTGCCTCAACTTCTCTGCTCAAAGACTACTGATACTTGGGTTTATAGAAGATTTGGGGGAGGATCCTTAGAATGGGAGCTGCAGGTCCTTTATTGGTAGTCCACCTAAGAGATGAAAAAGGGGACACAATAGGCAAAAAGGTGACTAACTAGAAAGTGCCTTCAAGCCATATGAACAGCTGTTTGTCATATCAGAGGATCCATGGACACATAAACCGGCTCTTACATTATGGCTAGGGAATTCATGGAGACTTTTCCAAACTGTGATTTTGGTTTTGTCAGGGAAAAACACCCATTCCAGCCAAAAGAATTTTCTAGAAGAAAGACGGTTTTGACATATTTTTGGTGGGAAAAGATTTGCTCTGATACCTGGAAATGGAATTAGAATTAATACTTCCACCTTTAAAGGGGAAGTTGCTGCCCTAATTGCCAGACTGAAAGTGATGCCTGTGTCAGTGATCCTTTCAGCCAGTATCAGTATTAATGTTTTAGATCTTAATGGCCGTGTATGTAGAGAAACAGGCCAAATCCACCTAAACAAGCCGCAATTTCAGACTTGGGCTTCTGTATAGTTGCTGAAAGGGTGCTGCATTAACAGACTCTATATAAGATGGGGCTTTTCGAAATGGGGAAGTATGTGGTAATTTGACTGGTTTGACTTAAGCCATTCCCGCATGTGCACAATGAGCGCCGGAGAATCCCGCGTCATACAGGTAGCCTCAGACGATATCGAGAAGCCAAAGTGAAAAGACGTGTTTTCTGTACCTTGTATTTGTTGTCGTGCGGCATCTGCCTGTAGAAAAGACGACTAGCAGTTTTTGTTACCCTCGGAGGCGGACCAGTTACAAATAGGCAAGTCTGATTTTACAACAGCAAGCATGCTTTAGCCGGTCAGAAATTGTGTTATTATTAAATGTACGACGGGTGATCAAAAAGAACGTGGACCAGTGCCGGTATCGGAATATTGTTATAAAAACCAACTTGAAGTTTTCACCATTTTTGAAAGTAACCTCTGCTGAGCTGTATGCTTTTTTTCATATTTGATTTCCATTGGCCAAGCACGTGTAGGAGTGCGTCACGTTACCATCAAGGACCCGGTCATAGCGAGGGTTAGCTTCTCTCTGCTCTCGTAGTAGATGCCACATAGAGAATCTTTCAAAACATGTACAAGTCAGAGTCAGGCCTAAATCATACGGAGCGTTGGCAAGTGTTTCCATGTTCAGTTTTTGCAATGTTTCCAGTAGGCCTACAAGTGTGGCTCTGGGTGCTTGGACGTTATTTTGATGTAAAGTGACGTCACTCTGCGGGACTTCTGGCAAAATGTTCGTACTTGTATGTAAAATTTATTTGAATAATACGGGCATAAAACTCAGTATTGACTGCAGTATTTATAGATACAAAATGATTTAGAAGAGAAACAGGAGAACAGAAAAACTTGATTTAAATAACTTTGCCAGGTGACTTTGAAAGGTTAGCTTTACCAGCCGGTGATGCTGTTGAATGTTTCAAAATGCTGCTTTGTTGTCTAGATTCAGTCTCGTTAAAGTGTGCTTATCTATGCAAAATTTTGTAATTCTACGTGTAGTAGTTTTCAAAATAACGAGATGGTCCACGATCTTTTTTATCATCCCACGTAGATGTATACTAAGAATGGAGATAGGTCGGTGAATGCGGGCCGAGATTTTACTGAACGCTGTTTGATAGAAAGGGTAAATAATTCCAATAAGTATATATGATGCAAAGCACCAAAAGCTGTATCCCGGATTAAACTACAAGGCTTTTAGAAACGTTCAGTGTCTGGTATTGGATAATGATCAGCGGATGCTCAGTAGAATTTTACTCGCTGACTGGCTGCTAGCGGTTTTTCTTGTTCAAACAAGCACCATGTGCTGGTATAATAATACTTAATCATATCTGACTTAACGTTTAATTGTAATAATGTACACGAGCTTTCGGCGGTACAATCGCCTTCTTCTAGTGTGATCCTGTGATACAATGCCTGCAGTAAAGTTCAGTTCTTTCTGCGGTACAACCGCCTTCTTCTAGTGTAATCCTGTGACACAATGCCTGCAGTAATGTTCAATTGATATGATTATTACTGCAGGCATTGTATCACACGATCACTTTAGAAGAAAGTGGTTGTACCGCCGAAAGCTCGTGTACATTGTTACAATTAAAAAGTTACATTTCTCAAGAAGAGGATATCATGTTTTGTGACTTAACGTTCATATCAAAACAACGTATCACTATTACGTGTAAATATCGCTGTTTTTCAAAAACTTCACGCGTGGTTTTGGCTGTAGAAAACGGATTATTTGGCGGATATTCCTCAGATGAAAATATTTGATGGATTATACAAACTTCTATGAGAAATCGTAGCCAGTGATTTCTTACATAAAATGCCTTTAAACAGCCAATATAATATATAAATACGTATACTGATTTATTTTGAAAAAACTCTACTTTTTGTGTATGCGCTACATTTCTCGGGATTTTTTTTTTTTGCCAGAACAAAAGTAAAACCATGTTAAACATATGAAGGATTCTTATTGGGATTTTGCATGTAATATCGAAATAAAATATCATAATTACCACTGTGCAGTGTTCTCTAAATAGTGTTGTTTGATTTGTAGACTTGTAGTCTAAACCACACTTATATTAACAGTGTTTCGTTAAAATGTTCCTTTCTGTGACTGAATTTTTATTTAGAGGAAAAAAAGGACAAAGAAAACACTCTTATTGTGACTACCTACTTTTGAAGTTATTGGAACGTAATAGTGTTTCGTTAAAATGTTTCTTTCTGTGACTGAATTTTTATTTAGAGGAAAAAAAGGACAAAGAAAACACTCTTATTGTGACTACCTACTTTTGAAGTTATTGGAACGTAATATACAGGGCTGAACGACACGTACAATATACAGTGTTTTGTCAGTTATTATGTCGTTTTACAAGGTTTGATTTAACGAAATGAAGACATTGAATACAGACTTTGTGTGATCACTTAAATAGTTTTGAAATGGTTGGATCTTATAACACGGCACTGAACGACACGTACAATGATAGTGTTTCGTCAGGAAATCTTTCTTACTTTAACTTTGAATTTTACAACCCTTTCGATGAGATATTTTTCCGTGTGTTTTTCATCGTCATGTATTCGGCCGTGTTTGCAACATGTATTATAGGTAAGTCCTGCGTTATTTATTTTTCTTCAAATGTCGTTGTTTTTATGACTCGCCTCTCTAGATGGTAGATTTCGTCGCTTGCAGAAACCGTCACAACAGTAAACATTCATGCAGACAACTTATGATTAATTCACGTTATTATTATATGAGCTATGCTCTGTGAAAGAGGCTTCAGATTTTGGGACGAAAATTTTACAAAAATGCCAAAAAATCATCCTTATACTCCCAAAGCCTTTTAATTTTCATTCATAAAACCCCAGTAGTCAAAAACTGTCCGACAACAGGAGAAATTAGAGATTTACTACAGCCAAGGTTGACACCAACGGGAGACACGTTCTATTTTTAGATGATCAATTCGCTCATTTACATACAGGAATACATAGACGAAGTTTCAAACATAGCGTCCGAAGAAGACATTATGGAAAATAATTATTACATGTTTGTTATGTAATGGAATTTAAGCGTTATGAGTCACGTGCCAGTCACTTGGCATTCCCAAAATGCTTTAATGATTTTTGGCCGGAAATCTAAGAATACCTTAGGAGGGTACGTGGCCTTTTCAGGGTACACCATTTTTTTTTTTATGAATCTTAATTATTGATGATTTGTATTATTTTTTCATATGAATTTCAGTAATATATATATATTTTAATTTGATGAGATGTAAAAATTCTAAATATCCACCTTTAATACATCTGTGTAATATGACTTACGTTTGTTACTATTTGTTATTTACTGTTGAATAAAATATGTTTAAACAAAACTAATACATCTGCGAAATTTATTGGCCAACATTAGCCTCCGCAGTTTGCACAGGCTGACCTGGGCCGAAATATTTCGCTAGTGGTCGATTTTCTGTATTCAACCCTCTTTTTTAGAGTATGGATCATGTATCTTATGACAGAAATCTTTGTAAGAAAAGATGAAATTGCTTACAATGAGTTTTTCTACGTTTTGAAAGAGTATTTTCAAAAACTCCCTGTCGGTGGCCAAATTCTCTCTAAGAAAAGCCGTCCAAATTTTTCTATTCCACCAGGGCAAGTACTTATCAACCATTCTTGAGAATATTCGTAGTTTTATTCTCCAAGGTTTTCTGAATTTGTAAGTAACACAACCTCTGATTGGCTAAACCGAATTTGTAAGTAACACAACCTCTGACTGGCTAAACCGAATGGTTTAGCCAATCAGAGGTTGTGTTACTTACAAATGAAAAAACATTCTGGAGTATAAGACAAGGAAGGTTCTTAAGAATGGTTGGTGAATACGGACCCTGAATTGCCATCGATAGCTCATTTTCCGGTATGATGAGTGGTCGAAATATACGCAGGAACATTTTGACTCTCCGAGCTGATATCTTGCCCCCTTCTCTCTGGTATTTGAACTGTACATGCCAATTTTAGAAGCTCATTTTGTACAAACCTTCAAACATAGGGGTCGCTTGTTCAATTTGCAGTTCGGAAAAGGTCTTCCGAGGATTACAGTCAATCTGACACGATTCATTAATTTCTTACCGATGAGCATCGCACCAGCGATGTCTGTGCGGAGAACAGACTTACTTGCAAGGTATTTTGTCAAACTTATCGGCAAAAAATAGAGAAAAGCATTGAGTCAAACGTATTGGTAAAAAATAGAGAAAAGCATTGATAGTCGTATTGGCAGCAACGATTTAATTAAACATCTTTTTAAAACGACGTTTAAAACCAAAACAACAACAAGAAAGAAACATCTGAACCCTATGAACGATACTGATGCAAAAGCGTGAAAATTCATTCTATTACCATGTTCCCAACACAATGCTTAATACAGATCAACAAAAAAAACCCACACAGTGAGCAAGCTACTCAAAGCGGAAACACAATGAAAGCTGATATCGGATTCCCTAATTTTCTTTAAAACAAAATGATTGACTATAATTTCTTCTGAAAGCGTGCTGTAGCTCATTTAGTTAAATTACAAATTCATCCGCTTATAATAGCGCTTTACGTTTCTGTACAATATGCAACAAACCTATGAACAGAAGAATACTAAGAGATATTTAATACTGATAGAATCTTGATACCCTGACTCGTTTAACGTCAAATTAATTAACGCGACATCTTTTCGGTGGATCTAAATACAATCCACTGAAACTTATAAGGATTTAAGATTGACTGCACAAGCGATGGTATAGATCAAAGATCAGACTGTATATCCTGTGCAGTCTGATCTTGATTTATATCGCCCGTAAAACGCACTATTTTCGCCGATGGCACCAAAAGGATTAACAATTTTCCAGGCAACAAAATTTCAGATCCGTCCATCTTGGAAGCATTTCCAGGCTAAACATCAGCACACTTTTCATTGAAGTAACGGTTGGACAAAGGAGAAAGTAGTTTTTACTACGATATTTTTCAGGCTTTTTCCAGAAGGGTCATGAAAGATAGCTTTTCGCAGACAGATAACTCATTACCAAACGACAAAATTTTAGGTTTGTCCAAATCGAAAGCATTTGCAGACGACAAAATGAAAGTGACTGAAAATTTGAAATTTGTTTTGTGAAGGGTAAAAAACATTGTGGGAAAAGGAGAAAATGCTGGTTACCAGCATTTTCTCCTTTTCCCACAATGTTTTCTAAAGGCTTCTTTTCCAGGGTCGTCAATAGTAGGGATTGTGTGGTAATGGGTTAAACCTGCATAAAACTAGACGTTTTGGTGACTTACCCTTTTTGTAACGTAACATTTTGCAGGGCTGACAACTATAAATCGTTAAAAGTAGGACAACACGATAAATTAAAGATTTCGTCGCATGAGGTCGAACTCATGACTGATAAGACTATATAGTTCGACCGATTTTTCCGCTGAATGGAGCAATAAGCGGATTTAACTTGTACACATATGACCCGTCACGCGAAAAGGAACAATCTGGGAATTTCGTGCATCAATTATATGGGTCACATGTAGTTAGTTACACTGATCCTGCTTTCTCAGGCTTGAGGAAACAGGGATGGAAACTAATGTAGGGGTAAACTAATGTGACAGACATTGCGACAGGAATCATTCTTGTCTCTCCGCCATATAGTTTTGACATCAATGTGGAAAAGCATCCAGTGGCCTGGAAAAAATGTTTTGCAAACTACTGCGTAGATAATTCTAGAAAAGCATGCATAGGAGTATTTGCCATTGAGATTTTACTGAGATAATGTTGAAAACACCAAGAAAACAACAGACATTGCATTAACAGCATATTATGCGTTACCATTCTCACTTGATTTTTGGGATAAGGAAATTAATAGGAAATATTGTAATGAGTTAACCCTTTCCTAAACGACAAAATCTTAGACTTAAAGCACTTGCAGATGACGAAATAAACTAAGTCAAGAAATAAAACGTGTTTCCAGCAGGATAGAGAACAATGAGGGAAAAGGAGAAAATGCTGGTCACAGAATGTTTTCAAAAAGCTTATTTTTCAGGGTCGTAAAAAACTAGGGATTGTTTGGTAAAGGATTAAACACCCTCCGTGCTTTCTAAATAGATTTTTGAAAGCCTTCTGTGGATACACATATAGATATTGAATGTTTGCATAGATTCTTTCGAAACGAAAGCTGATTTCGTGATGCTCTGAGATCCTCATGTCAAGATTATCGGTCAAACTTTGAAACATTTGGTATGAATAACACATGGGCATTTTTTTTCATTCATATTCCACAGTGGTATCTTGTTTTTACCATTGTAAATTTAACGACAGCTGAAAGCAAATATTACCATATCGGTTGGATGTGATCATTTAATATTATACTGATGTTTAACTCTTTCTGCGAATGGAATAAGTCTGTTATCAGTTACTACAAATCCTCTTCCAAATAAAATGGAAAAAAGGAAACGTTTTCATCGTTTACTTTTAAAGTGCTGTAGATGATGAGGTCAACCCGATCGTAGACCAAACAGCGAGTACGTTCTGTACCGTCTAATCTTGATTTATGTCGGTGACAACGACTGTCTATCGTGCAAATGATAGATCAGTCAGTGTTTGCAATTGACAACTAAGTAATCTGTTTTGTGACTATAAACTGATGACATTAATGACAGAGTTATGAGAACGATAGCAGAATATGCACAGCTTAGACCCAAATGTGTCTACAACCGTTATTATTCTTAAGTTGTCGAAATATAAGGAGGATGTTTTTTTTGTTTTTTTTTTATCCTAGTGGTTTGATCAATCAGAAAGTGCGTTACTTTACAGGTGGCCCTTCAGAATTTACAAAATTTTACAAAAATATCGTCCTTATACTCCCAAAGCCTTTTAATTTTTATTCATAAAACCCCAGTAGTCGAAAACCATCAGACAACAAGAGAAATTAGAGATTTACTATGGCCCAGGTCGACACCAACGGGACCCATGATCTTTTTTTTAGATGAGCAACTTGTTCTTGTACATACCGGAAATACATAAACGACGCTTCAAACATAGCAGCCGAAGAAGATTTTATGGAAAATACTTATACACTTGTTATATTACGGAATTTAAGTGTCATTAGTCACGTGTGAGTCACTTTACCGACAATGCTTTTTTTATTTTTGGCGCGAAATCTAAAAATACCTTAAGAGGCTACGTAGCCTTTTAAGGGAATACCGTCAAAAATTTTGTTTTCGGTAATTTTATGATTCTTAAATATTGATGATTTGTATTGTTTTTTCATAAAAATTCAGTAATATATATATTTTTTTAACTTGGTGAGATGTGAAAAATCTAAATACCCACCTTTAATGATTAGAGAAAGACTTAGGATGTCATTTTAAATGGTTGGTGAATGTAGGTCCGGGCCTTGGGTTTAATTAAAAAAAAAACGTTTTATAGTGCTCATCTGCGACGAGAATGAAGTTTTAAATTTTGTCTAAAGGTAATTCAGTATGCGTAATGGACTTACTGTTTTACTGTGAATTTGTTTTTTTTTTCCCGTTGCTTCCCTCCTCCTATCACAGTCCTAGTTTCAAACCTCCTTTTGCTTAACAATAAGCTCGGTATAGCATGAATCGGAATAACCTATGTCTACAGCCTGGATATAACTTAAAAGTATGGGAATCTGACCCTCAAAATCAATTAGGATAGGGATTGGTTTTTTTAGCCTTTTTACACCTATTTTCCCTGTCTTGTACACTAGACGAAATCTACTACAAATTATGAGAAATATCTTTATGTTCATTGTCGCGTGGGATCAAACATCTGGGGCAAACAGATATTCCGAAAAAGTACATACACGTATCTTAGTTCACCTTTGCCTTATATTGTAAAAAAAAATATCGATTAGTGTAGCGAAACTGTGAACTACACAAGTGTTTTTTTGTATGTTTTAAAGCAACTCGAAACATTTTTGTACCTATTTCTAATGCTTTACAACTATGAATATTCTGGAAACTTACTCATTTTTTTTTTTTTTGTAAACTGCAGTGAGCATTTTTTCTACGACCGCTAGTCACGGAGATAAATGTATATCTACAACTATTGAGAGAAAAGGTTTACAAGACATATCAGGAATGAAAAAATAATTGCTTTTCATCAAAGGCATAGGGTCTGACTTGAGTTTAAATATGAAATGAACTTTTTTTTAATTGAGTCTATGTATGAAAGCAACCCTTTCTTGTACTTATTAACATCATTTTAAAGCTATTTCTTTTCAATTCTTTACCAGTACTGAATGAAACATCTCAAGACTTCAATTCGCGATTTTGGGACAAAAAATCTCTCTTATTACTCAATAATTAAACGGCAACAGTTGACTTAATTAAGGTCAGTGACGTATTATTTCGGTTACGATCAAAACACGCCACAAATGATTGACAACATTGTACACTTGTTACGACTGTAAGTAATGTAGAAAACACGTTGAAAGGTTAGACCCGCCACTTTCGGAAACGGAAGACTAATACAGCATTTTGTCATCAGAGCTTTGAATATGAAGTGTCCTACCTGTGAGATAGAAATTGAAAAAGAATAATAAAATTAATAATAAACGCACTTAGCACTAATCTTTTTACAGGTGGACTCGCAGTACAGATAAGTCTGATGTCCCTTGTATGTACTTTCAAACCCATTTTAAACTTATTAAACTGTGTTAGATCTACACTAAATGCTTGTTGACATTTCTCGAATTCTCCTGAGATACACGAAATGTTAAAGAAAATACAGATTTTAAATTAATTTCGAATAATCTAGTAAAGTCTGTCTATAAAAAATGTCTTCAACATTTTCAGGAAATTAGTATTATATAAAGAGCGTCGCCTGTTTTCAAAGAGACATAAATAATATTGCGAAAAGAATTAGATTATACACCTCTATGGAATCAAACGACGGAGATATTTATCATGTGATGCATCTTCTCAGAAATACAAACTGCCTGCTTTCTTTGAAATTTTACCTTGTCTGGAACAGTACTTCTTTGATACTTGTGAAACTATTCACGTTCCCATAGGAATAGTTAAATATTCTTAACATAATAGTAAACATTCTTGTACTCATTGCAAGCCGGTCGTCGTGTTATAGAGTAATAATGTTTCGGTGGAGAGCAAAATGCATGATATGGTCAGATTTTATGGTTCACGTAAAACTTACTGGTGGATATAAACTTCGAAAATAGTTATTCTACGATAAATGTCCTATTGTAGGTGTGCCTACGTTTCGTGATCGTTATTCTCATCTACGTGAGCCATCAGTAGCCCCACTCCCCCAGGAGAAACTTTTGGCACTATTATTTTCTGAAACTAAAAGGTCTCCTGAGCACTTTGTCGAAGTCTGTTATCTGACTAGTGGGGCTTTTGCAAGTTAAATGTGTCAGAAACATGTTGAGATGGGAATATACACTGATATCTAATATAAAAAGAGCTATTTCATAGAAAAAGAAGGAATTATGGCTGAATCAAACTACTAAGAGAACTGGTCTTGGTGACGTTAAATGATTGTTGCCCAAAACATATCCATAGTTTACAAAATCATCAATCATTATCTAAGTGATACAGAATAGATTGCATGACAAATAGTGTGCCTAATTATCATCATTAATCCTTCCTATCTAAGCTGTGTCAGCAAAAATAAATAGAGTATAAATGCAGACAAGCGTTCAGGTTTTTTTCAAAAACTGATGACATTTGCTGGAGTTAAAGATATTTCTTGCTGTTGACCCATGAGAATTCAAAGACATTAGGACTGTTTTTAACCCTGCTATAACAAACAGTAATTTGCTACAATGATTGGTATTATATTAAACTCAGTGAATAAAGTTGTTAAGATCTTTTTCTTAATGGTGCCCCTTCATAGAGTTCGAGATTTATATGAAGTTGCCCTTCATTGAATTGATAACAAGGATGTTGACAACATATAATTCCATGCTGTATGAAAGTCTTTTCACCATCATCCTTGGACAGCATTCATGCAGTCAACATTATTACTGTCTTCCTTATCACAAAATCAGAATATATTTCACTTTGTTAACTGAATCATTGCTATAATTTATACTTTCTTAATTTATATACACATTGCATGTATATGACAAGGGGCTGACCTCGTAAGTATTGTGAAATTTCAGTAGTTTCTACGGCATTTTATCAAAATTGAAAAACATCAAAATGTTTACAAAAAAGGTTTGATTAAAACCATTTCTGAAACACTTTGAGTTTGTTACTCTCAAAATTTTCAAGGCAGCATATTGCAAAACAGAATATACTTTTATCGAACAATAGAGACTTCCTCTCACGGAATAGACTTTGCGAATGAGAATTCGTGTCAGAAAAAAACATGCGTCCCCATAAGCTTACCGATAATTTCTTCCTACAATTGGGCCCCCAATAGCTCTCTGATCATTTCTTCCTACAATTAGGCTTCACTGGCGCATCACTTATATGGAATAACACAGAAATATGAAAATTGAAATCTTTGATATGGGAAACAATACCCTAGAAATAACAGTAAGCCTGAGATCGTGATACCAGATGGGGAAAAATGTTTTTCTATTCATGCACAGTAATGAAAATATGTTGATATTGGAATGATTGAGGTGGAGCTAATCATGATTTAAGTGTATTGCAGCAGAAATGTTCTTTTAGACGCACGACAGGTACCTTTATATATATATATGTTTGATAGATAAAAGTAAAAACATAAACTCAAGCTAAGCCAACAGAAAGCAAGAGTTTATACATATGTAAGAACAGGGTAATCTCAGCTTTAAAAGAATAAAATGATAAATTATGCCAAAAAATATAGCAATGACAAAAAAAGAAATAGTACGTGGTAACAAACACAACGACTTTCATTTCAGAGTTATAATAAAAAGGGGGGAAAAAGCTCTTTATGGAATAATTTAGACTTTTAGCATATTGTAACATACCCAATGCATCTCGTTTCCAAAATATCTACTATTTCTTTTACTGTCATTGCGCGATGTTTCATATTACTTCCTTGTTAATGCCAAGCACTTAAGCTGACATAATTCTGAACAGGTAAGAAGGTAAAAGCAACAACCAAAGTTTTCATAACAAAAACATAAAACCACAAATATTGCTGTTACGAATGAGAATGATGATAGTGAAGGTTTTACTGAATATGTGAATGAGCTGTCAATCACTATAACACCACGGTCCTCGATAGATATATACCGACCAGCAATGTGAGATATTAGGTGCATCTGCCCTATTGTAATATCAAATCCAAATGCCGAATTCAATTCATTTTGGTAACTCACATTGCTAGTAAATCACTGAACTACTAAATTGATGTGTTTTAAAAAGTGACACAAGGCTAACAATGAATAATTTATCCCTGATTTTGAGCAGTTGACTCTTTCGGCACCAAATATTTAATGTCCACCTTTTGATGCCTGGAAATTGACTCCATTGAAACGCAGAAAGAGTTTTATAATACAAGATTTAACTAAACACAGCCTGTACAAGCGATCTTGATCTATGTCGTCTGCAAAGGCATCTGTTTTGACCTATAGCGCTGAAAGGGTTAGATTTATGCATCTGTATCGTGCATTTAACTAAAAAAGGTGAATAAGATTGTTGATCGAACATTTACTACTGCGTTATGGCAAATTCAAATTTCGTACTGTGATATTGGCTGAGATAATTAAACTGGTTAAGTAACAAAAGAAAGCACTGTGGATAGCATATACAATGTCTTATAAGTAAATAAGATCAAGATATATTTTACTTGGATGTAAGAGTTAAACGGTACACCATGTATCAGTAATTTTCAGTCTTTTGAATTTCGCTAAAATTTTCACTTTATCGTAATAAATATTTATCAATACCATGACAAAAAAGCATACCATTAAATTTTGTATTTTTTTTGCCTAAAAGAAAAAGAAATCGATAAAAAAGTTCTTGAATTTTCGGCATTTGATATAAAATATATATATGTATATGTTAATTAACTTTGGCTATAAGTGCTCCCATTTTATCCATGAATATGATAGACTGATACACATTAAATCTGAAAATGCAATTTAGGTTGCTTCTAGAATGCATTCAAGGCATCTTGTGGCCAAGAAAATGTGCTTTACCTGATAATATCCTTTAGTTTCTCAGATTATGATTTTTGGAAGCTTGAATCATAAAAAATTGTCACGGCAATCATTGTTTTGAGTTGCATTAATTGTTCTTTTATTTTGTTCGAAATGCTTAGAATAATCTAATTATAAGCTCATTACATTACCTGAGATCATTTGGTACTTTCACAAACAAATATCCAAAAGAAATGTAAAATGAAGATCAACTAAAAACGTTATAGGCACGAAAAGAAAGTTGCAAGGTTACAAGTGAATGAACACAAAATGTGTGATCTGACCAAAACCGCATGTATTGTCCCCCTTTTTTCAATGGCCAATTAGAAAGTGTTTTAATTTCAAATTTAGAAAGCCATAGGGAATAAGACTTGAGAATGGTTGACGGACCCTGGTTCTTTCAACACCAGCATCTCATAGCCATCACCACATAGTCGACATTGTATCATATTGGCTTTGAGCTATGTACATTTTTTACGGTCTCGGTTGCGGTTTGCAAGATCTTTTACAGTTCTGACTGAAATATAGTGAATTAAACTAAATGTCTTCGTTGCAGTTACAGCACATTTGCTGCATAATATTATATTATTCTAATAATTATGATTTATAAGAATGATCACAGAATAAAGAATAAAGTGGTTGTTTTTCGTGAAATGGTTACAAATACCAAAAGATATGGCCAAAAGCGTTTAGGCGATTCCTCCTTTGCCGACTTAAGGTTTTAAACAGCTGCACTACGAACACTGTTAACTGGAGAAAGTCATATGCGCACTCTCTACCAAAGTAAAAAAAAGTATTTGTATACGAAATATTTAATGTGTTTGAAGTGATTGGTGTTGTCTTTTAAATGGAAGAAAATATTGTGGGTAACTAGAAAATGTTGGTTACTAGCAGTTCCCACTTTTTCCTACAATGTTCTTCTAAGCCTCCTTTTTCACGGTCGTTCAAACACAGTATTTTTTTTGGTGTTAATATGATGGTACAATTCGAAAGGAAAGGAAACTAGTTATTCAAGCTTCAAAGTTTTTTTTTTTTCTTAATATTCCAAAAATTGAAAATATTATCATAAAATATAATTGTAAATATATGGTAAGATTAAACTGAACAATTTTTCTTTATACTGTCTGGTCTTAATCTACACTTCAAACAACAGTTTAAAGGTAATATCTATTGATGAAAGCATACACTAACCATTAAACATCTGAGACATCTTGTTTTGCGTGTTGGTCTTTGATCAATATCCACAAATAACTGAATTTGTGTAGGATCGCCTTTATCCCGCCACTGTACATAACTCTTCATTTAACGGGCCGCTTCAGAAAAATGTCACTAGAATAATAACTACTTCTTGAAAGGAGTTGCTCCTAAATAGACCTTTTCTGACAGTTTTACATATTAAGGAATCTTATATAACTCTACATTGTGTTGTAAATTGTTAAACATAAAAAAATGCCAGTCTCGTATCTTCTGTAACAAAAGCAATTGACCGAATAGTAATAGGTCGCTTTCAGTATAATTTCCAATCTCCGAGCAGAATTGTCGTTGGTTACTCTCACTATACATCCCTGCGATGGGCCAAATGACAAGAGTCCTGTCAAACCGAGGAAGAGATGTTTTGTTACTGTTAAACTTTTTCATGAGTAAAATCATAAGGTAGACAAAGGCAATATGATTCTGGATACATTATAGGTGCGTTTAAACTGATGAATTTACCTGTATACAACGGAACTATTTTTTTCGAGCCTCTGTACTGATCAGAATCTTACGCCAATTTTAACAAAAGTGGCTGCGCCCATGGATGATGAAAACAGTTTTGACACACCGATTTATCTTAGTTTATAAGATTAAAATATAAGTTATGGTTCTTTAAAAGGCATTTATGCTTTTATCCGTCTTTTTCACATTACCTACCCTGTAGTTTGATTGGCCGTATGCTGTTTGAACAGCACACAAAGTAATCGATATTGGTCCTTCTTTCACCGGCGTTTTTGTCGTCATTTTGAGTTCTGGTCATGTGACGAAAGTATCACGTAATGACCCACTACTTTCTAAGCCCACTACACAGGTGAATGTGAATGATCCGGAGTGCAAGAGAGTGTATAATTCCATTCATATCATGAGAGGGACTTGCTTATTCATACTTTTATTTTATTCCTATCAGTAAATCACCGGGATTTCTCAATGTATTACTTTTTTTCAGTTATTCACGGTGAATAACATCACTAGTGATGATATCGTATCATCACTAGTGATGATAGTCTATAGTTGTAGAATGTTTGACGGAACTTTTTTTTTTCAATTGCTCACAGATTAATGTTTCTGCCTCTACGTCAAACATCTTTGGTAAACAACAGCACAGTGAAAAGATTTTCGCTATCTGAACAGTCTTTCCAAACAACCCTGGGTTAACGACCTGGTGGAAGAAATCTTTTAAGCATTTTGAGAAAAAGAAAATAGCTTTTGTGGGAGAGAGTTCTTTGAAACCATTGTGGAAAAATGAGAGAATACTACCAACCAGCATTTTCTCCTTTTTCCATAATGTTTTCTATCCTATCAGAAAACCAAAGATATTTTGTCCACATTTTATAAGCACAGTGGGTACACGTACACCCGATATAGCCGTCAAATTGAGTAACAAGAGGGCCATGATGGCCCTGTATCGCTCCACTGGCTAATTCGCAAAAACACTACAAGCCAAACATTACATTATTTGGCCAACTGGTTTCAAACTTGAAGGCGTACATTTTTTTTCCATAAAAACCAACAAAAAAGTTGTGACCCCTGTCCAGTTTTGACCACAAAGCTATAATTACTTGAATGGAAGTCTACAAGATAAAGCCCCATACCAAATAATACAGGTCTAGAATGTGTGGTTATAAACAAGAAGATTTTTAAAGTTTTCTCAATAAAAGGCCCTGTAAAACATAAAATCCATGAGACAGGGCTAAATTTATGGTCCTAGTCTTTATTATGGTTAGTAACAAGATGACTTAGAAAGTCTTCATCACAAAAGCCCATGTAAAAACTTGTGACCTCTGGTGTGGGGACAAAGTTGACCCTAAGGCTATAATTTGGGCCCTCCTGGTTGAGGCCCACTAGATAAAGCTACATGCAAAAGTTGGTAGCCCTAGGCCTTATAGCTAGGTACAAGTAGATTTTTAAAAAAATCCCAATATGAGCCCATGTAAAACTTGTGACCCCCAGGGATAGGGCCAAATTTGACCCCAGGAATACAATTTGGGCACCTTTGGTAGACAACCACTTGATAAAGGTAGATGCAAAATTTAGTAGCCCTAGGCCTTATGGCTTGGTACGAAAAGATTTTTAAATTTTTCACTATATAAGCCCATATAAAATTTGTGACCCCCGGGGCCGGGCCAAATTTGACCTCTGGGCTATCATTTGGGCACTCTGGGTAGAGGTCTACTAGATAAAGCTACATGCCAAATTTGGTAGCCCTAGGCCCTATGGCTAGGTACCAGAAGGATTTTAAAGTTTTCCCTTTATAAGCCCATATAAAACTTGTGACCCCGGGGTGAGGCCAATTTTGACCCCAGGGCTAATATTTGAAGGAACTTGGTTGAGGTCCACTAGATAAAGCTACATCCCAAATTTGGTAGCCCTAGGCCTTATGGTTTCAGAGAAGAAGATTTTTAAAAAAATTTCAATATTTTTCCGTTTTGTTGCCATGGCAACAAGAGTTTTTGAAGGAATGAAATTCTTTCAAGGAATTCTGAAGAGGACCATGGCAGGATCATTTCTGTGAAGTTTCATCAAAATTGGATGGGTAGTTTCAGAGAAGATGTTTGAAATAAAAGTTAACGCACGCAC
This sequence comes from Tridacna crocea, assembly GCA_943736015.1. Taxonomy (NCBI): domain Eukaryota; kingdom Metazoa; phylum Mollusca; class Bivalvia; order Cardiida; family Cardiidae; genus Tridacna; species Tridacna crocea. The sequence goes on along the minus strand of OX031059.1, from coordinate 30,726,415 downwards.
GCACGGACGGACGCACGCACGCACGCACGGACGGACGCACGACGGACACCGGGCCATGACATAAGCCCGCTGGCCTTCGGCCAGTGGAGCTAAAACTAACTGTGTACTTTTTGACTGCAGGTAAGAGATTTCCAAATATTTCTTAACAACAGCTTTTAATATACTATTGCCTTGTCAACCCAGATTCTACGATGTTTAGAGATTGTTAGGGCTACAACGAATGCTTCTTTTAGCCATAGAAAGTCTTTAAAAAATGTCAGAAAAGTCTGTTGCTCACCACGGATTTCGGAGATTTCTAGAAACAATTCATTTTTTCACAATACAAAAATCTGAGTCGACAATTTTTTTGATATTTTAGTCTAACTTCTTTGTATGATTGCAATTTTGCTGTATCTGGTGAAAATTGCCAGAAAAGACAAGTTTTTGCCGACAATAGTGTACCGAGGATAGCTGTTGTTTTGAAAGAACTGTACGGAGGATAGTATTTTACTGTACCGGGGATAGTATGATAATGTACCGGGGATAGTAATGTTCCATTCTATAGTGTCATGTGAACTCTATATTGATAAACCACTGAATGTATTTATGTATGCTACACTTATATTGGTGTCTAAATTTCCTATCCTCATGTTGCAGGTTTTTAGGAGGACATTACAAAAAATTTGTCTTTTCGAAGACACACATCTATTTGTTCTTCTAATCCAGATGTATTTAAAGAGATTAGCCAAGAGCCAACCTGCTTGCGTAAATTGCATCCTAACATTATCAAGTAAAGATGTGCTAGCATATTGTACAAATGGAATGCATGAGGTCGCTCCTTGTATATGCGGCAGTTGTAGGAAAACATATTCATGGCGGTAACCTAATAGAGGCCATAAATCCTATTGTAAAAAGATAACCTAAGTAATACTAGCTGTATTTATACAATCCAATTCAAAGGTTTTCTGTAGGTCAATTTATGGCTACTTTTGAAGACAGTCTCCTTGTTGCTTAGACGAAGTTACCGGTATTCACTCGATTCGACCTGTTTGCTATGACGCCGTACTAGATCGTGTACAGGATAAATATTAATAACTCGATTTAAAAAAAAGAGTAGCAAGGGAGAAAATGGCTATCAAAAATACATGTATGGAAAATATGTAGCCTGTTTTTTTGCTCGAAATATCTTAAAAATCAAATTATTTCAAAAAGGAAGAAATGGTTTCTTCAAATACTCTTGTTTTATAGCACATTCTTGAATACAACTTCTAAATAAAGACTTCAGGGAAATCAGGATTCGTGCAGGCTTTTTCAACAGACTAATCAAAAAGTGTCTCAGCTTATACCGAAGCTATTACCAAAGCCTGTAGGGGCTGGTTTTATAAATGGTCGGTGCATAGGTTACATGCCAGCTAACCATAACTGAATGAATCGTACCAAGTAGCGTTTTATTGAGTAAACGTTTAATTTGAAACTAAAATTAACTGTCGTCGTTTTTAAAAGTAATCCGGTTCTGTACCCAGAATGCCCGAATCAGATAGGTGTGCATTTGATGGATGCCCCCCTCCCCCCCCCCAGCGGAAGATAACGCCTGTGAATACTATGAATTATGTACTTTGAGACCATTTATTGCCTCGCCGGTACGAAAGTACTGTCGGCGGCCGCTCTTCGTTAAAGCTTAACTGGAAGAATTTTGGCATTGTCTTCTATAACTTTGGCATAACTGTACCATATTTTGTATGTGCTGCAGGAACCAAAGGATATGTACTTGTACTTAGTCTGGAGTGTATTTAGTCTCCGCTGTGGTTTTTATGCCTCAAGAATAAACATACTCTTTGGACATTTTCTGGAGATGAGCAAAATTTACGCGCGAAAGCTACTTTCCCATTGTGTTTTAAGCAAGCTTCTCTCAAAGTGGTTGAACCATTGTTTAATTATGAACAGGTTTGATATGTGTGGTTAAGAGTTACACACATAGGTGCTTTAACCCTTATGATTATGCAAATGGCCTTAGACCCGTCTACAACTGATGACTTGGAAAACGTTGCAAAAAAAATGAGGAAACCATGTAATGAGCAATTTTTTCAATTGACAATTTTTTTTTCTGCTGTGTCTTAATATTATGCTTAGACGTCTACTATTCGCTTATATAAACGCTTTTAGTTGGGATAACCCAAAATTATGGTCAGGATTAAGGTTTGGAGAGTCCGCAGTATACCAATCATGGAAATACTACAGATTTTATTAAATACCGGTAAAGGCTTTATGACATGTTGAAAGTGTGACGTTTGAAGTCTGAAGTTATTCCTTTATTATAAGTTTCTAGTTTGAAATCCAGAATACATACGTCGTACTGTTTGAACAGCTCAGACTCAACACTACACTTTTCGGACAAATCATCCACAAAGTGTGAAGTCTAGAAGTCATGATGGATCTTTAATGATAACATTCCATATAGCGCAGTGAGTTTAATAGAGCTGTGTTACAAGATACACTATTTTTAGTTACCGCTAGGACCTATGTTTATTTTCATTTTTGTTCATGTCTCTAATCCAATACAAAGGCACAGTATATAAACGAACTGTACCCAAACCGGATATTGCGAGTAAATTCCGTGAATCGATTGGTGAAAACAGATGGGTGCCTTTGAATAATTGAGATCGACAGGTTGTTGTGACTTACACGCAACTTGTAAACATTTGCATCATTGAATGAAATAATGTATCTTTCAAATAAATACATCATTTACCATCTTTGGCCCTGTAATTGCTGATAAAGTGCAATACTCCTCTTCACTTGTTTTGCTCACTACTATACATGCTGTTTTCACGAGGCAATTTATGTATAAATCTGTCTATTTATCCGATACCCATTTGTAAAGTTTTGTTTCTAAATGTATGCTCTTCACAAAACTGCAAATATATGCCGACATGATTTGTTATAATTACCTAAAAATGTATGGAAATTCTGCATGGCGAACGGTTTGGCAAAATAAATAACAAGAGCTTCGCACAGCAGTGCATATTCGCCAAAAGGGGCTTATCAGTGAAATGGTTTAAAATCTAAAACCCTACAGAATCAAAATTTGGAAAGTCACATGCAAAACCACACATCAGAGATTCATTGTAGTAAGTTTCAAATCATTCCGATGGAAACTGTGGGTGCAAACAAAAAATGCTAATGGTGATCGACCGTGGCCATAACATAATACGACCCTTCCAGGGTATAAAAAATCAAAGTGCTGTCAGCACTGTAATCGGTCGACACTGACTAATCTCTCACCTAGCCATTTGACCCCTCGTCTACCCACATGTGTACAACCTTATCCTCGTACCACTTCATATGAAATACGCTATTTTATATTATAAAAGTGGAACAATGATTTTGTTCTTTTGTCATTCTCAGTGCCATTTCTGAACACCATTCGTTGTACGTTTTTTTTTAATGATTACGTGTCACATTTTGTTTGGGTCTTTAGTTCTAGTCACGCAGCGTCTACTGCACAGCTCTTTTATTACAGCAGGATAGCGGTGAAGCGGTATTTTATTTCCATAAGTTAGTGTTGAAATCGGTGATCAAGGCGGACCAGAATAAAAGACAATATCAAATATGAAACATGGGGAGATATGTAACAGCCGCGACAGGTCATTGAAAAAGTATTCTTGTTGCTGTAAACGGTAACTGAAGATCGGGTTTTTCAGAGAAAAGCAGCAAAACATAATAGTATAAAAAGACTCGGTTTTCTGACAACAATAAAAGTATAAAAGTATGAAAAGACTTGGTTATCTGACAACAAGAGAAATTAGAGATTTACTACAGCCCAGGTCGACACCGACGGGACACACTGTCTATTTTTACAACTTGCTCATTTGCATACTGGGAATATACTGACGAAACCTCGAACATAGCATCCGAAGAAGATATTATGGAAAATAAATACATGTTTGTTATCTTATGGAATTTAAGCTTCATTAGTCACGTGCTAGTCACTTAGCATTCCCACAATGCTTTTTTTTTTCATTTTTGGCGCGAAATCTTAAAAAAAAGCCTAATGGACAACGTAGCCTTTTAAGGGAATACAACCTCGATTTTTTTTGTAATATTATGATTCTTAATTATTGATGATGTGTATTTTTTTTTTTTTTTTCATATAAATTTCAGTGATATATATGTATATTACTTAATTTTGTGTGATGTGAAAATCCTATATACCAGCCTTTTAGGAACAGAACGAATTCATGCAATAAAATTTCACAATTCGTATTCATCTGCTAATAGATAAAACGAGGGATTCATCTGATAATAGATAAAAAGAGGAATTACTCTTTCCTTACACGGCATCTTGGACTCATCCAATTTGGGAGCATTTAGGGGAAATATACAGATCTGCTTAATAAAAGTATGATTTTGAAACAGAATAGAAAATGTTACGAGAATAAAACATTCAGATTCTTCAAGGAATTTTTGAACATCCCTCACAGGTGTCTTTCTTTATGAGGCTTTTTTTAAATGGTGACACATAAACAAGCCTTGAAACTCACTGTCTTAGTATCATCATTAGGTAGCAGAGGCCTGTTCCATAGCTTTAAATCTTTTGGAATACTTTTTAAGTTTTTTTTTTTTTTAATACGAAATTGTTTCTTTTCTTTGTGAGTCCAATTCTGAAATTTTGATCTTGAGGTTTTTCCTTTATGGATTTCCAAATTATGATTTATTATATCACCAAAGCTTGTGGTTGACTGTTTGCTGTAAAGGCATCTGAATTACTCTATCTTATACCTGGAAATGTACAGATTTATACCATCAGGCATCAGATTTGTTATCCCAAGAAACGTACAGAATATTTGAAAAAACTCCCAAGACATCGTACAGATACATTTCGTAAACTTGCAAGTAAGGGTAAGAATCACCAGCAAGAAACGTACAGTCGACTTACTTTACGTAGAGGCTTTAATTCTTATTTTCATGTTTAAAATCGAACTTTAAAATGTCCAGTGCCGCAAATGTCTTTTTAATTAATTGATTGCACCGGTTCAAACTCAGAAAAAGTATTTCAACCAGCCTTAACATGATAAAAGCTGATTTAAGATCGGGTCTAGTGCAAATGACGCTGTAGCCTCCAGTGAGTTTTGAGAATTTCAATGATTTAAAGCTAAGAATGATTATGTAGCAGTTTATATATTAACAATAAAGGATTGGAGTAAACTATACATAAAGACTCACGTAGTTTACATTCAGCAGTATGAAAGACGCAGCAACTTTTATCTCGTCTGTCTCTAATGCAAAGTGGACATCACTGAAATTTACTCGCAATATCCGGTTCGTTTATATACTGTGAAAAGGCACTTATTATATCATTGTATTTTTTGTTAAGTTTCGGGAATAAATCTGTGATATTTATCTTATCTTAGATTTTACAAAGATAATTTTTTCTATATAATTGATATTTTCAGAGAAACAAAGCTTTATGTGTGTTTGTTTTAACTAACCTTTAGCCCTGACCTACTCTTAGGGCCTCATACATGCTGTGCGATCTCGGTCTACATGTTTACAAAGTTAAAGTGAATTGCTGGTGGTCTAAGTACCTTGCCTACATTCATTACAAGCGACGAGTCGACATAGACATAGTTTACAGGTATTCCAATATCGTTCAAGAATGGCTGTTCAGGCTCGTTTGTACATGAACTGAAATTAATAATAAGTTACACGAAAAACATGGGGTAAGGTCCGAATAAGCAATTTTGACATCTTGACACAGTCCATAACACTCATTACCCCAAACTACGTTAAAGCATATTTACACACATAAGTGATAAACTCATATCTATAGCATGTTCGATGAAGTAATAAAATCAGATCAAAAGACACATATTTATTGTCTGATCACAACACTATCTTTCAACACTTCAAAGTGGTGCATATCTATAAATCAGTTAAATATCAAAGAATATAAAGGTTAGGTTGTCTTCTTTTTATAAGCCACTATCTTAATAAACTTCAAAACGATGACAAATATTACTTTGAATCTGATCTGGATGAATGATGAGGACTGGGATCGAAACACATACACATGTATCTTTTGATTGCAGCCTATATTGTCAAGAACAGAAAAATCTTGTCAGCTGTGAACATCCAATAGTAGAATTTCCTTATTTCTTAATTCACATTTATTGTTATTTCGGAATACCTGACATACTTGGCTTTCTGGGCGGCATATATCATCAAATAACTAGTAGTGAGCAAGAAATTACAATTCGCTCTGTAGCATCTTATACTACTATCCTCAGTACACAAATTTCTAAAATACAGCTATCCTCGGTACAGCAAGGAACTATCCTCGGTACACCGATGGTACTCTTCTCTGACGTAGAACTACATGATAAGTAATTCTTAGAACTAAATTTTTGATGTACATAATACTTAATGTATTACACAAAAATCGTACGCTTCAGAATTTCAATCAAATTCCCTGTTCTGATAATATTCCATTATTTTGGCCAGTCAGGTCAAAATACGCGTGAGCATGACTTTCGGACAACAAATTTACGTCGTAACAAAACTAGTTTTGGTAAATCATCAACAGTACCGGACTGATTAACCATTTAGCTTATCAAATAATTACTATATGACACACGAATGTTACAAACACTGGTATAATATATGAATTCTTACCTGTGGTGCGAGCAACATTTCTTCCATTTGTAAACATTTACTCAATTACTCTACTATATCCGGTTTATGTGTACCCACCGGGATAAGATTTGTTTGTGATTTGGAGATTTTTTTGTTAGGAAAAGTCTTAAAATTGTCATGTGGAAACTCAAAGGGTTTACTGTTTCATCTTCTTATTTCAGATGAAATAAGATCTGAGTAGATCTAATGCACTTTCGGTGAAAATAGGGCAAAACTTCTAATTTGTTGATAAATAAGAATAAATAAGGATTTATGCAGAAATAATGTTTTCGCACATTTCTAACGGATCAGAATTCCGTTTATGTCTAGCTTCACATTATTGTTTGAGACTTTTGTTAGTTTTCTGAAAAGGGATGTAGTGTAATTTTATCTCTTTTTGAATTGAGAATATAGACTAGACTCTAGATCTAGATCTAGTGGATTTAGATAAATTTATGAATGATAATTCAAAGAGGGAAAAAAAGTGGAAAAAATGAATTGGTGAAAGTAGTTCAATAATACTCATTTTTAATTATAGTTAATTTTGCAGGATGATACTTTAGCGGAAATAGCTGTTTTCCATTACACAGGTTTTACCTTATATTAGTCTTTGTCCTACTTTTCTATCCAATCAGAACGCTCATATTTGAAAATTTTTGACCGTCTATCTTCCATAGACTACCCAACGCAGGTTTATTTTGATCATTTATCCATTTAAACGTCGCAGTTTATCTGGAGTTTATCTGGATTTACTGCGCATAGGTACCTAAACCCTACCCCTCATTAATATTCAACAATTACTTAACCCTTTACGTGTCTGAAGTACAAGTCTTGAAAACATTGTGGGAAAAGGAGAAATTGCTTGTAATGAGCAATTTGCTGGCATTGTCATGAAAGTTAAAATTGTTGTCTGCAAACTCTTTCAGTTTGGAAGAGTCTGTCGTTTGGGAAAAGGGTTAAATTAGGTCTAGCAAATGCCAAATAGATCTACAAGTTACGCCGTTGAAAAAGAAAAAGGTAAAACACAGATACAATTTATGTAATAAAAGGCGATCAATCTTGATCTATATGGTCGGTTGTCCTCTGAAACATACCACCTGGAGCTTGAAACAAGCTGTTGTTACAGGGTTTAAGAAGTAAATCGACAATATGTTGAAATTTTAAGAAAAAATTATGCTGTAGTAAATCTGTAGAAATTTTCATAGGTTGAATCTAGTCTTTACTTCCTCAAAATCTTGGTCAAATTCTGCCATACTTGACATTGTTTAACACTGACGATAGTCAAGCGTGAACTTGAAATGAAGCTGATAATGAAGGTTCTTTAACCCTTTCCCATATGACAAATTTTAGACAATTCCAAATGGAAAGAATTGGCAGATATCAAAATTTGAAAGTGGAACAAATGAAGTTGAGTTTTTTGACAGGGTAGATCTAGAAAATATTGTAGGTAAAGGAAAAAATGCCAATACCCAGAATTTTCTTCTTTTCCAAAAATAACCATCCTTTCCAATTGATTGTTTGGTAAAGGGTTAAATACCACGTGGTCGTGTACGAGGTTTAGCCCCGATATTCACGTGGAAATTACGTCATTTTTAGCGATGATGCAATGATGACGTTTCTTTAGCGAATCAGCCAACTCCATATATGGGTGAAAGGGCGTTTCTTTGTGAATAGTGGATTCGGTTTATGGAACATTATTTTAGCAATGATGTAATGTGGGTGGAAAAAGACTAAGTCAGTTAAACGCTAAGAAGTTAAAAAAAAAAAAAACGATTTAAACAGCCACAGTCGGTCGCTATGCTCCCTCCTTTTGGCTGTTTAAATCGTTTAATTTTGACTTCTTAGCGTTTAACTATCATTTGTAAAAGGCATTACTTCAAAATGGAGAGATGGATGACGTAAGATATCCTCGAGCGTTACGTCATTTGCTGCGTCAGCGGCTTCAGCCAAAAATAGATCATGTGTTTGTACAGAAAAGTCCGATACATGTATACATACTTATTGTTCTTGATAATTATTTGCAATCAAAGGGAGAATAGGAATATAATAGATAGAAGAATCAACTGGTGGTGCGTAATATTAAAAATCTGTCACTCGAATGGGGTTAGACACGGTTAAAAAACTCGTCCTTCAGACTCGTTTTTCAACCTCATCACACCCTATTCTAGTGACAGATTTTTAACCCTTTACCCCATAAGGCATTTCTATGGTATCTTTAATTGACCCTAAATAACAGCAGGGATGAAGCCGTTTCTTATGTGTGTATGACACCTTTTGATAGTGTGGAAAACATTGTGGCAAAAGGTGAAATTGCTCGTCACGAGCAATTTCACCTTTTGCCACAATGTTTTCCAAAGGCTCCTACAAGCAATGCGTAGAAATGAGTATCTATGGAGTAAAGGGTTAATATCACACACCACGAGTAAATTACCTCTACACGTATTCACCATTAGTAAGCTAAGGGTCAGAAGTGTCTTGACCAAGCACACTCCCACGGAAAAAGCTTTCATCCAAATTTAGGATGAACCACAGGAAGATGACACTCAATAATGAAAATATTTAGATCTAATAAAACATAAAAAAAATCCCCGGAATATTAAGAAAAACAAGGAGTGCAACGCCTCGATTAACAAACGGATTGCTGAGCGTCACAGGGACGATTAGGGTAAAAGAAAGTTTTTGATCATTCTTCGTTTCCTCTGTAGATCTGCTTTTGGTTCGGTTCGGCATTTTTTATTATGTTTTTGCTGGTATTCAAGGTATTGCATTCCTTCTGTTTCTCTTCATGAAAGGGAGTATTTTTTTGTCACATTTAACCATATATTTTCATCAAAGAATGTCAAATTCCTGTGGATTTACATTGGTCTGTTATGTGCAATATCCTTCATCTTGATGACTGAGCCACGCAGAACCGCTAAAACAAATTTGAGGCGGAGTAGAGTCTTTGAAATCATTTAACTCATTAGCAAACGCGAAAATTTTGGACTAGTCCAAATGGAAAGCATTTGCAGACGACAACATAAATATGACTGAAAAATTGACATGTTATTTCGGAAGGGTAGAAAATATTGTAGAAAAAGGAGAAAATGCTGGTAACCAGCATTTTCTCCTTTTCCCACAATGTTCTCAAAAGGGTTCTATCTCAGAGTGGTGAAAACCAGGGATTGTTTGGTAAAGGGTTAAAAGTCAGGACTGTCTTGCACTGAACTGCATACGCATGAAATTTTGCGCGCGCGGTTTGAGTAAGCAAGCATTATAGACATGTTTCATGGAATTGAAAAACGATTTGAGTATATATTTATACAATTCTATGCAAGCCCATACCCTATGGTAAAGCAGGGGTTGTATATATAAGAGTAAATTTATACAAACCCACATAATTTGCGGAAATCCATAGTTCAGTATAAAGCAGAACAGGTGCATTTGAAACTATAAACCCTGAAGTAAGGTTTAAGTCACGATCAGTATGTGGAACTTTATTAGCTGATTGACAAATTTGCTTGACACGAGCAATTTTTTAACATCGGCCACAATGTATTTTAACAGAACTGCTAGATCTATTAGATAAAATAAAGACGTCTACAGGAGGTATTACTCGAACAAACTGACATGAAATAAATGACCTCTATTACCATATATTACACGCCTGAATTAATGTCCGAACTTCGCTTCGGCTAATGTTGTCTGCATGAGGAACTATGTGCACGTTTGTCAATTCTTCAGGCTGCTAATAGATTTATCGTGTCTTCAAAGAATACTTAAAATATCTGAAATAGACATTATTTTGTTGGTTTAAATTGGTAATACGCGGCGGATGACCATCCGCAAAAGCTTATTTTGGCGATGGCACTGTAAGGATCAAACCCTATGTTTATCATTAACAGAGTTTCCGTACCGTCCGATTGTACCCGATGATATAAACGTTCAGTCTTTAATTATTTTTTGGATAAAGGTCAATTTCAGATCAATTTATTGAGCAATATTGATAATTACTTAGACATGTCATTAATATTTGTTGCCAACGTAAGCAGGTTTGCTCACGATATCAAAATATTGGACACTAAATGGCCTACAACACGCGAAAAGGGGCATTCGGACATTTGCGTAAACTGTCGTCTAGGATTAGCTTGCGCAATCCGCGCAGACTAATCCGAAACGAATTTTCCGTCTTTATGCAAATTTCTGTTTTGTGCACTGCAAGTCCTATGTAGCTCAATATCTAAATTTATGTTGTGACGTCTCGGATTTACTTGTGCGGACTGCGCAGGCGGATCCCAGACAAACAGAGGGCTGTTTACGTCGAGCTTTAGGCCCGTATTTACCAACCATTCTTAGTTTTTTGTCTGGATTTAAATGATTTAGCCAGCCAGAAGTTGCTTTACTTCCAAATCAAAAAGAATGTTTCTAAGAACGGCCAATGAGTACGGACCCATCTGGTTTTGTCGCATCGCCATTGATTAATTAACTTTTTACCAGAAGACAAAAATTCTAAATTTTCCAAATTGAAAGCATAAAAAGAGAATACATACATAGTGCTCTTGTTTATTAAAATATCTTACGAGGTTAGAAGAAGTAATAATTGTTGAGCCTTGGCGAAACATTTATCAGTTGTCACTTGTGTAACCGAATGAAATATGTCTGGTACACTGCACCTTCTTTGCAATCTGATGCTGATCTCTGATGTTCGCAAAGGTCCCTGTTTGGCCCTTTGGAGCAGCTAATGCATTCATCCACACTTCCGCTGAGTGGTGCTGGTAGGACGTAAGGACACTTTGACACCGGTACGCTGTATTTCGGATGCTCGTTTTTAATCGGTCGGCTTCAAAGCCGAGCGATTAGAGAGATGGCAAATTTCGGAAAGCCGTGAATTGAACGCAAACAAATGTAACTGCTACCAGTCACAACCCTCACTTACGACTTTTTAACGCCTCGCAGTTCGGTCGTGACCTTATTACAAAAACTACTTTTTCGTCCAGGTGAGCGCGAGAACTGAGTGTGTAAAAAGTCTAAAACATAATCCGGACCTCAACTCATCTGCAGTTCAATAAATAGCGGTAAAGATCTGTTTATCATTTAATTGTGTTATTCTCAAGGCAACAGCCTGACATCTTGGTTCAATTAACTTTAGAAAAAAAAAAATGCTATATTGAATAAACATGCGCAAGGATATCAGTCATTTGCTATGCAAATCAGAACAGGGTTTTCACACAACAATTCATGAGGAGCGCTTCTATGCAAAAATGGAAAAATCACGTGAAATTGTTGCGTCTTTCATACTGCTGAATGTAAACTATGTCAATCTTTATGTATAGTTTATGCCACACCTGTATTGTTAATAATAAACTGCTACATGATCATTCTTAGCTTTACAACATTGAAATTCTCAATACTCACCGCAGGCTAGCGTCATTTGCAGTAGACCCGATCTTAAATCAGCTTTTATCATGTTAAGGCTGGCTGAAACACGTTTTCTGAGTTTGAACAGGTGCGTGCAATTAATTTATTAGAAAAGATATTTGCGGCATTGGGCATTTTAAAGTTCGATTTTGAACATAAAAAATAAGAATTAATGTCTCTATGTAATGTACGTCAACTGTACGTTTCTTGCTCGTGATTCGTACCCTTACTTGCGAGTTTACGAAATCTATCTGTACGATGTCTTGGGAGTTTTTTTCAAATATTCTGTACGGTTCTTGGGATAACAAATCTGATGCCTGATGGTATAAATCTGTTCATTTTCATCTATAAAATGGAGTATTATTCAGATACCTTTACAGCAAACTGTCAACCACAAGCTTTGGTGATACAATAAATCACAATTTGGAAATCCATAACGGAAAAACCTCAAGATCAAAATTTCAGAATGTGACTCACAAAGAAAAGAAACAATATCGTATGAAAAAAAAAACCTTCAAAAGTATTCCAAAAGACTTGAAGCTATGTAACAGGCCTCTGCTACCTAATGATGATACTAAGACAGTGACTTTCAAGGCTTGTTTATGTGTCACCATTTTAAAAAAGCCCAATAAAGAAAGACACCAGTAAGGGATGTTCTCAAGTTTCTTGAAGAATCTGAATGTTTTATGCGAAATACTGTTTTATAGTGGTTATTCCCATTCCTCATAGAAATGAGTCATCAGTCAATCACTTAAGAAAATATTGTAAGAATCTGAGAAGAAATTACACTCAACGAACAATTTCTTCCTTTCTCGTAACATTTTCTATTCTTTTTCAAAATTATACTTTTATTAAGCAGATCTGTAAATTTTCCCCTAAATTCTCCCAAATTGGATGAGTCCAAGATGCTGTATCAGGAAAAGGTAATTCCTCTTTTTATCTGTTAGCAGATGAATCCCTCTTTTTATCTATTAGCAGATGAATACAAATTGTGAAATCTTATTGCATGAATTCGTTCTGTTCCTTAAAGGTGGGTATATAGGTTTTTCACATCACACAAAATTAAATAATATATATATATCACTGAAATTTATATGAAAAAACAATACAAATTATCAATAATTAAGAATCATAATATTACAAAAAAATCGGGGGTGGTATTCCCTTAAAAGGCTGTGTTACCCATTAGGCTATTTTGAGATTTCGCACCAAAAAATAAAAAAAAAAGGTTTGTAGGAATGTTGATCATAAATAAGTGACTGGCATGTGACTAATGACGCATAAATTCCATAAGAAACATGTATATATTTTCCATAGTGTCGTTTTCGGACGCTATGTTTGAAGCTTCGTCTATGTATCTCTAGTATGTAAATGAGCAAATTGTAAAAATAGACAGTGTGTCCCGTCGGTGTCGACCTGGGCTGTGGTAAATCTCTTATTTCTCTTGTTGTCGGATGGTTTTCGACTACTGGGGTTTAATGAAAGAAAATTATACGGCTTTGGGAGTGTAAAGATTTTTTTTTTGTATTTTTGTAAAATTTTTGTCCCAAAATCTGAAGGACCACCTGTAACGGATGAAAAGGAAGCAGAATAAAACCGCGTCTTTTTATACTATTACAGTATTACTGTAAGTTTGGCTGCTTTTCTCTCAAAAACCCGATCTTCAGTGACTGTTTACAGCCACAAGAGTAGATGTTCAATGACCTGTCGCAGGTGTTACATATCTCCCCGTGTTTCATATTTGATATTGTCTTTTATTCTAGTCCGCCTTGATCACCGATTTCAACACTAACTTATGGAAATAAAATACAGCTCTACCCATACCCTTCTGTAACAAAAGAGCTGTGCAGTACACTCTGCATGAACTAAAGACGCAAATAAAATGTGGCACAAAGTCCTTGTGACATGTAATCCTTCAACAAAACATACAACGAATGGTGTTCAGAAATGGCACTGATAATGACAAAAGAACAAAATCATTGTTCCACTTTTATAATATAAAATAGCGTATTTCACATGTGGCGGTACCTAATCGGATAAGGTTGTACACACGGTGGGCAGACTAGGGGTCGAATGGCTAGGTTAGAGATTATTCAGTGTCGACCGATTACAGTGCTGACAGCACTTTGATTTTTTTGTGTTGTGAATGTACCTTCACAACTTTTACAAGAATCGGTGTTTGTTCTCAATATATTAACATATTTTTGACAACTGAAAATATTGTGGCTAAGAAGCAATTACAGCCTTCTAATTGTGACTTGTTACTATTTTTTCATGTTGTTCTTACGTAAATTATGTAAAAAAAAAAGACAATTGCTAACGCCTTAACCCTTTACCACAAAATCTCGAGTATTCACATCTTTTAGAGGGACATATTTTGAAAACGTTGTGGGAAATGGAGAAAATGCTGGTTACCAGCATTTTCTCCATTTCCCACAATGATTTTTACTCTTTCAGAGACTTGTTCATTTTTTTCAGCCACACACAAATTTTCGTATGCAAATCCTTTGATTTTGGCTTCTTCAAAAATTCCTTTGTTTGGTAGAACGGTATTTAATTCACCATTTGGGTCGATTGTATAAGGTGGTGGTAGGCCTAAAACTGGGTAAACCAACGAGTTTTAAAACAAAGAGATATTGTCGTGTTCGGTAGTCCGTTGGGATGTCGTATCAAAAAAAATATAACCAGTCTCGCGCTTAATGGACTGGTTGACAATTCCATTTCTCATGTCAAAGATTTCGATATCTCCTGTAGATTTCTGTGCTTTTTGTCTAACATGAGCTACTCACGTGACGTTTGCCACGGTCCACTCTATATTACCAGTCCATTAGAATTGAAGACAGAAAACAATGTTCAATTTACATCAACGTCAAACAGCAAGGATCTATAGATGGTTCCGGTCATTTCCTTCATATCAACATCTTTATCATTTTAGGCTTTATACCATCGCCTTGAGCCACCACGCTATGCGGCGAGCTCCTTGTGGTTCTTCAATGACTTTAACGTACAATTCAGTAAATGGTAATATTTTCTGAAAAAAAGCACACTATTTTTTTTTACAGTGAGAAAAAAAAACTTAGCAGAGAAAAATGACATAAAATTCTTCATTATTCTTGTCCGAAATACATTCAATCTTTTTAAACAAGATTTTGCTTTCTAATGGCGACAGAGTAGATAAGTTATTGATCATATATTTCATTTGTATGAAATTAAATCGGAGGGAGGCGAAGCCGACTGACGATTTAGTTTCATACAAATGAAATATATGATAAATAACTAACTTACAGTTTGCCCTACTTTCTAATTGACTGACAGCTAAGGATGGGTGGAAAGAACCATACAAAAACGACAGAAAGATCGCTTCAACACGCCTTTTTTGATTGACGGTTGCACGTAAGTGCGTTTTCAGTCGTACGGCGTTAAAACTGTTACTCAGGTTGTCCTTAAACTAGTTTCAGGACAATATGTCTGCAGTCAGGCTCATTCGGCATGTCACGGTTGATTGTAGCCATCATATCCCTCGTCTGTATCTATGGATTGATATGCAGCAGATCGGAACACCCGGAAATACGCCGGTATACCGTTCAGAAAATTGTCAGGCTCCTCTTCCAAAAGAAAACTTGGGTTTTAATTTTCTATCGAAATCTTTCGAACCATATTTCAGGCGACAAACAATTCGTAGATCTACATTAATTTTTTATCGATTCCGATTGAAGTTTTAACCGACAGATAGACAGATGTGAATAACTTCATCGAGGTCGTTTATGTCGTTGCTAAAAGGAATCACATTGGCCTGCCATGTATAAGATCACGTGATTCGCAGTTCAAATGTAAACGACCGTTATACGGACGAGGTTAGATGAAGGTATGGAATCGGCCGAATTTCATGCTCTTCGAAGCGATAGATTCAGCAATGGATGCTTGCTTTGAGCTGGTTGACGACGAGAAATTTTATAAAAAAAATTATTTTCCCGACACAGGCGACGTCTCGCTAACACAACTGTGTACATGTCCCTCTAAAGTGGCTCACTGCCCATAATCTGTTTCATTTTTAACCCATACCAGATGAGCCCTCTTTTTTACTGCCACGAGACAGAAGGCGCGTGAAAACATTGCGGGAAGAGGAGAAATTGCTTGTAGGGAGCATTTTCTCCTTTCCTGGTATGTTTCTTTTTTTTCTTTCCACAGACAAATCCTCTAATTTGAGCAAGTACCAAGTTGTTGTCTGCAAACGGTTTTAAAATTGGACCCAAGCCAAAATTCCCAGCCTGGTAAAGATTTCCTTACCAGGGTCGTTAAAACCAGAGGTTATTTGGTAAAGGGTTAAATACCACGTGGTCAAGTACGAGTTGTTTAGTCCCGATATTCACGTGGAAATTACGTCACTTTTTTGGTGATGATGCAATTAGTTAGAATAGTCCCCACCCCTTTTACAACAGTGTATGCATTAGATTGGTATTTACTCTACAAAGACCAGCTAAAATACTGTGGGCGGAGCTTTTCGTTAAGCGGGATACAACTGTATATAGGTCAACCATTTAATGATTAAGTGGTCACATATTGCAACATATTGAGTCTGTATGGAATTAAATCAAGCAGTTTTGAACGAAATTCGGCGTTTTCATTGGTTTAGAAAGTAGGGCAAACTGTAAGGGTCATATATTACAGGGCGTGCAGGCAGATGTTAAAGGTACACTCGATAAACCGGCACAAAGAGTCGGAACTTTTGAAGCCTGAGCCCGTATTACCAAACATTTTTAGTAGCAGATTCAGTCTGCTTCTAGATATGGGAAGTAACGTAAACCTTTTGGTTTAGCATTTGATGAATTCTGTTGATTTCCAATAATTTCCGATTTTCACGTCCTTGTTGCCTAAGTGAATTGCGCGTGCCTCATAACCAGATGGGAAATATGACGTCATATACCTTACATTTTTGCGCTTGACGTATTATTGTAATGCGTTGCTATGCGGAAGGCTTACACCACAGGGAATAACGGGAAAGAATTATACTGGAATTTGATAAAGCTGCTCCAAGAAAGGGTTAAAGGCATACATATATAGAATTTTTTTTTTTTCGGTGAAAAATCGAAATTTATTTCATCTCGTGAACACCATCGGTGATATTTTTACGACTGGCGCTCTCGTGACCACCATCGGTAATATTTTCACGAGTGGCTGAAAATATTACCGATAATGTTCACTCTATGAAATAAATTTCGATCTTTCACTCCAAAAAACCCCCAAATATCCTCTATTTCTTCTTTAGATCTGTTTAAACAGGAGTTGTTCTTGGTTAAATAAAAGCCGAGCACCAATAAACACTTATACTTCTTTTGCCGGTATTCTCAGATAAAGCACACCAGTTTCTTGTGAGTGAAGTAGATATTGCCTTCGACTGTAATTTATCAAATTTTGAAAAATATTCAATTTCAAGGCATTTTCTCATATTGATGAAATTAACATCAAACTGAACGAAATGCACTTCATTGTTATCTAGGAACTAGTAAAGTCTTAGAACTATTATGACCAACAATGCCAGAAAATCTATGACTAGCTTTTCTACATTTAACTCTTAACTAGACGACAAAATTATAGGCTCGTCTAAATTGACAGCTTTTGCAGATCACTGAAAATCAGGTGCTGTTCAAAACACCGGAATCGTCTGCAACGGGGTAGAATTGATTGAGGAAATAGGAGTAAAAACTGGTAACAGTCAACGTCTGAGTCGTTTCAGTATCCGCAAAAACCGAAATCTAGAGTTCGTGATAGATGGAGACATCATCCGTGATTTGTGAACAAAACGACTCGCAGCACTTCAAACAAATTTCTGTTTACTTCGTGTTCTTGCTATTTTTTTCTGCTAATCTTTCTGCTCTTTAAATGGGGCTGTTCATAGATTTCTAATCGTATCAATGTTCAAAAAAGGGTAAACCACTGAGTAAAGTGATATAAATAGCAACAAACAATAAATAAGCGAGAAAGAGAAGTGTGATAAAAGAATATATTAAAGTCTTAGTAAAGTCCAATCGAATAAACAAACTGTCTATAAAATAAGTAAATTTCATTTTTACCGTGTAAAAATAAGGCGATTATTATGACATTCACGATATATAAAGTTGCGGTTCGCAAAAGTTCCAGCCAGTGGTAGCATAAAGAACAGATCCTACCATGCTGCATTAATAGTACTTAATGGACTACTTGGCCTCGTAGGATATTTTAAGATTTTGCATCAGATTTTGCAAAGACTTGTGGGAACATCGTTCAATAAACCACAATTGTGAGTTATGAGGCACAACAAATAATCCAAGAAAGCGATAGCCTAGTGGTTTATTCATTGCGCCTCGTAAGTCACACCGCGGTTTATTGAACGATAAAGCACAATAGAAAGAAGATTAGTTCGATTCTAAAACGACCAACTCTTAATGAAAGCAAAACAAATTCCCATTTAGAGTAGAAACGTGGATGCAGATTATCGTATATTAGGTTCTGATCGATCCAAAAGTAAAGTACTTTCGAGTCATATTCATTCACTGCAGAAAATTATACACATTTTGTTTTTGGAGAGTGAGGATAGCGCCATACCATAAGAAAAAAAAAAAACTGTTGGTTTGGGCAGGAGCAACATAAATATATATTAAGCTCTCACACTGGAAAAAATCAGAATGCTGTGGATAATGTATTTCTATATGATTTTCAATAGCTGCAATGTTATATTGAATACCACTGATGCTGTTATATTTTATCGAAGTGTTATGTTTATTTCATGCTTTCCGGTAGGATATCGAGATATAGCAGTGAAAATATTTTTCGATCTTACACTGGTACCACCGTTGAAAATACCGATTTTCACGTTCTTGTTGCCTAGGTAAATTGCGCGTGTCTTACAACCAGATGGGAAATATGACGTCATACACCTTATATTTCTCGCGCTTGACGTAATATTGTAATGTGTTGCTATGCGAGAGGGGTACGCCACGGGGAATAACGGAAAAGAACTGTACAGAATTTTGATAAAGCTCCTCCCAGAAAGGCTTAAAAGCATAAAATAAATAGAATATTTGTTTTTTTCGGTGATAGATCGAAATTTATTTCATCTCGTGAACACCATCGGTAATATTTTCACTCGTGGCTGCACCACTCGTGAAAATATTACCGATGGTGTCCACTCGATGAAATAAATTTCGATCTTTCACTGAAAAAAACAACAACAAATATCCCCTATGTAGACGGTAAAACAAGCAGTGCTTCCGGCGAAAATTGTTACAATAAGAATTAAGAGCATTTCCAATAGCATCATTAGCCCTCTCGCATACTGTCTGCACTGTGCAAATTAACACTATTCTTTTACGAACGATGTTGACCAAGATCAGCCTAACATTAACTTACAGTCTGATCTAAGCTATACTGTGTTCAGAACCTACTTTGACATCCGAACAAACCGAAGAATCGGAATTACTATGATTGTGTCAATGTTTTTCTTTTTTGTGGCCCCGACAGTGAATCCCGAAAACGGCATATGATAGCTATAAATGCCTATATAGTCTTGGTTTATTTATCGCGTCACGTGATGCTTAGAAACGAAGCACGCAAAAGGATCATTTTAGCGTGGACGAAAATGTCGCATTTAAAAGTTTCGAAATAGTCATGATAAAGATGTATGATTTAGATGTAGTAATCAAATATTTTCCTCGTGAAAGAAGGAATTCCATTAATGGAAGATGATAAATAATATTCCTCGAAATAGGAGCTGAATATGGAAAGTTTACAGCACACAAAGAGATATTTCATTTCATATCTACTTCACGCTCTGTTCCTGAAATGTAAATGATAACACGGTAGTTTACGAGTATAATTGACAGCTTGCAGTAAATTACACGGAACAAAATGAAATGATGAATACATGTTTTTTTTAATTGACCTACACTGCATGAAAAAACAGTTTTTGTTGGTATGTAGGTGTATTTAATACATACAATCTTTTGACCCACTGGCACTCGATCTTAATTTAGAATCGTTGTGTGTATTTAACCTAATATATAACATGATAAGCAAGGCAAAATGGACTTTCTTCGTTTCAGACGGTTGTAATTTGTATCACGAGCGTAATTGGCTCCATAATTGAATGTTATTAATAAGAATACATGTTTAAATCGACATTTACGCGGTAAAATTATTCATTAAAGTTCAATTAGAACTGCGACCGACACTTTTTTCGTTGTATTCACAGTTTTAACAGATTTACATCAGTTTTCTTCACGGGCTCACATCCGGTAACCTCGTATGACCTTTTCAAAATGATAGGGCTCACCTGATTGGTTCAACCTTTAACGTTCTTTTTCATGGTTGTTTTTACGCCTGACGCACCTTTTCTATTAGTCCAATCAGATCGCCTGTTTTAAAAGGAGCCTGTTGAAGTAAGGTGAAGATCGCACAAACCGGAAGTTGACTGCAAGTGAATCTTACAGACAAAATTCACACGTAAGAAAGCATTCAATTTCTTCTATAAATGTAAGTAAAAAACATGATTCTTACCATTTCTACTTCAAGAAATGTATCTTCTCTCCAGCCAATTTTATACTTTTTGCATTCGACTGTGTTTTAATCGAAAAGAATACGGCGATATGGGAGAGGTCATTTTGCCTTTCTTACCATGTTATATATTAGGTTATATATACACACAACGATTCTAAATTAAGATCGAGCGCCAGTGTTTTGACCCACACTCTCGAAAGTAGAGGTGTAATGCATCTCTGTGATACATTATTAGTTGTGCGGTCAGTTGGCAGAGGACTTAGAAACTTGTTTACGGCTGTGATGAATCGTATCCCCCCGAGCCGCTGTGGTGAATCATGACGCCCCCATCCCAAGGCGAGGTGGCGACATGATTCACCACCGCCGTGAACAAGTTTTCAAGTCCCCTGCCACCTGACTTTACAACGGATTTATTATACTGCAAAGTTTAACCATTTCAACGTGTGTTTAGCGAATTTCACCTCTTTATGGTTCCCAAAATTGAGTACGCTGACGAACTAGAATATCCCTTCTGAGTGTCCCAATACAATGAAAACTGACGTCACTGGAAAATGGCGTCAGTGAAGAAAGCTTGGTAAAACGTGTTAAAGTTTGGAGCATAATCTTGATGGTAATCTTGATCGAGGGCGACAGTTTGGCTGTTGTGTTGAAAGTGTAGTCATGTATAAGGGGCCGCCGAAAGGGAAACTGCTTTTATGTTGGTTTTGCCAGTGAACATGATATTTATGTTTGGGAATATTATCCAATCAGATCATGAGAAATTTCTTTGCAGTATGATAATACACCAGGTAAGTCGTTACTTAGTTGTAGATCGATAAAATCCATTTTGTCTGACAAGACTCAACTATGAGGCACAAAGTTCCTTGGACATGCAGACCGTTTACAAAAAGCAAAATGTTTCGACATGAGTCAGTTCACGCAGACTGATCTTCCTTAATCGTTTTTGCAGCCGAATGAAATCCCCCACTTCAAAAAGCATTTTTTGAATCATTTTGATAGTTCGTCGTTGATGGTCTTGCAACACGCAAAAAGGGGCATTCGGACATTTGCGTAAAGTGTCGTCTCGAATAAGCCTGCGCAGTCCACGCAGGCTGAGCCGAGACGGCACTTTACGTTTTCGTGTTATTTTCTGTTTTGCACAAGTCCACTGTAGCACAAAATCTAATGCAGTCGCAAACTGCCATCTGCGCAGGTTGATCCGAAACGGCATTTTCCGTTTTCAAGTAATTTTCTGTTTTGCGCAAGTCTACTGAAGATCAAAATGTAATATAGTCGTACAATGCAGTCTCGGATCAGCCTGTGCGGATTGCACAGTGTGTTCCGAGAGACCCGTTACGCGAATGTCCGAATGCCCCATTTTGCAAGCCATATAGCTTTACCATAGCTGCCTTGATTTCGCATTAAACCCGTCGCTATTGTACAAAGTCTTTGACGTTTTCTGATATTCGTCTCATGTATGGCGATATTTCCTTTAAGCCCAAACTTCACGTCAAAAATGAGCAACCATACCAATACGGCTGGTAACCATCATAACACTTTGATACATTTATAGGCTTTTTTCGACTTTTTTCCTTTGATTGAGAATACAGCGGCAACCGAGCGTTGGCGCTTGCATGGGATTTCCTTGTACACGTAGTAAAAGTCAATTTCCCGGTCGTTGAGTTTGATTTGTACTTTAAACTTCCGGTTCAGATATTTCAGAGATTGGATGTAGACAACTATAGCTTCCAGATTATTTTTGACTTCCATGGCACTTAAACGACTTCACTATGAAACCGTATCTTTGACAAATAGTATCAGATAGGCAATCTTTTTCATTTTTGGTATTTCTATAGGAGACGGGCTAATTAGTTTCGTACTTGATTAGAAGCTTAACCTTTCACATGGACCATGAAATTCAATCAGATTGATTACAGTGCGGAAAGAGACAAAGGTTAACATTGCCGATCTTGGATTATGGTCGCTTTGAATCTATTTCCAGAGTAATGTGATTAGACTTTACGGCACTTACCTGACCTCTAACCCGCATTGTGCTAATCAACGAAACCAACAAATAGTCAGGAGCAGTTCACGGATCTAACCCTAATCAGATGCTAATATCTAAACTTACCTAAATTCAAAGTGTCTGCAGACGACCAATAAATCGCAGCTAAAATGTTGGTATTCGTCTGAACTGGGCAATCTTTTCTTTGTCCCTAAATATTTTCGAAGACCGTTTTCTTTGGGTCGTGAAATGACGAAAGTGTTAGGTCATCAACAAAATGGATATCGTAGGTCTTGGTCCATTTTGCTGGAATAGGGACAAAGTGGCGGTCTTCGACGATCATTCTAAATGATGTTTTAATTCCAAATAAAAAGTTATGTTTCAGCCAATAATATCGTCAGTCTAGGAATTTAGAACTGTAATGAGGTTTAGATTGGTTGGTCAATTAGGTCTAAATAGTCGCATTAGGCACGATGCCAGTAGGTATACCAGCTTGAATTTGGCGAAGAACTTTTTGCGTTCTAATTGACTTATTTGTGAAAGTTTATAGGATTCGAAAAAATAAAGTAACCAGGTTCAATGCTCATTCGTTTCGCTAG
The DNA here is from genome assembly GCA_943736015.1 of Tridacna crocea. Lineage (NCBI taxonomy): Eukaryota > Metazoa > Mollusca > Bivalvia > Cardiida > Cardiidae > Tridacna > Tridacna crocea. The sequence goes on along the minus strand of OX031059.1, from coordinate 30,703,252 downwards.
ATTTTTCGCCGGAGCTCTAGTGTAATACCGATGAAACCGAAAATACACCTGAATATGAAAACTGTCGCTGTCATATGACTGAAATGATTTTAAAATCAGTGTAAAACGCCATTCAGCCGATCATTATTACATGTATAGATTTTGTCTTTAGACTGCAGCTTTCATATACATCTAGATTTATTGAAGGGAATTTAACCCTTCGGCTCCTAAGCGGGACTCGGTGACCTTTGGCGGACACTGCAGTCTGATCTTGGATCTACTCTGTCCAATAAGGAGATATATGTCTCTCTCTCTCAAAAAAAATAAAAAATTGAAGACTTTAGTTCTTACTGACAGCTTGAAAGTTTTGTATCATTTTTTAGCAGGATAAAGCTGGTCACGCCAAGAGGATTTATGTCCTACGCTCACCGTATCGTACTCACAAACCTCTCACGTCACGTCATTAAAACTCTCTAAATTGGACAACTCAATTTACTATTCAGATATATTGGGGACTTCTAATTGAATTTTCTATAGATTCAAGAAAATTGATACTTATGCCTTGCGAATAATCTTAACACTAAGGGTGAAATTGAAACGGTCACTAAGTACAAAACATTTCACAGTCCGTATTACTATTTTAAACTCAAAACTAGCTTTTTAATGTTATTAGGAATACTTATTTGCATTAGTATTTGAATACTTGAGGAGGCAAAGTTGACTTGCTGAAAATAAGCACATTGATTCTTAAAGGTGGGTATTTAGAATTTTCACATCACACCAAATTAAGAAATACATATATCATTAAAATTTATATACTCTCTCAAAAAAGAAACGCAACATACAGAAAATAGGAAATTCACTTCATATATTATTTTCATAATTTATGATATAAATAATTTACACAGGAATGCAAAAATTGGCACACTTCTTGTTCATGAGTTCTTTTATCTTGGAATATCACAGTTTGTCACATATTGTCAATAAATCACTCATAAATTGTCAATATCTGGTATAATATTTCAAAAAGATAATCTGATGTTGCGTTTCTTTTTTGAGAGAGTATATGAAAAAACAGTATAAAACATAAATAATTAAGAATCATAAAATAAAAAAAATAATAATATTTTTTGATGGTATTTCCTTAGAAGGCTACGTATCCTCTTAAGCTATTTTTAGATTTTGCACCAAAAATTAAAAATGAGCATTGTGGGAATGTTAAGTGACTGGAACATTACTAATGACGCTTAAATTCCTTAATATAACAAACATGTAATTATTTTCCATAATATCATCTTTGGACGCTATGTTTGAAGCTTCGTCTGTGTATTTCTGGTATGTAAATGAGCGAGTTGCCCATGTAAAAATAGAATGTGTTTCCCGTCGGTATTGACCTTGGCCGTGGTAAATCTCTAATTTCTCTTGTTGGATGGTTTTCGACTACTGGGGTTTTATGAATGAAAATTGTAAGACTTTGGGAGTATAAGGGTGATTTTTTTGTATTTTTGTAAAATTTTAGTTTCAAAATCTGAAGGGCCACCTTTAAACTGTTGTAAGCGCTTTGGTGCTTATTTTTCTCAAAAGTTACTAAGTTTTAAGAATATTTTAAAAAAAATTGCAGTATTTCTGGATTTTTTCACGAGTTCCTATTCACCCACAAGATCATTTTTTTTTTTTGTAATGAAATACGACTATTGATTGTCTAAATGAAATAGTTTACACATCAGACGTTGCGTACGTTAACAAGACAAAGAATGTTTTCAGAAACTTTTGATGAATACGTTTCTTGTACTTATTTCTTTAAAATAGTAAATAAAAGTTTGTTTTCCTTCCTTTCCTGCGCCTCTCGTGAAAATATTACCGATGGTGTCTACTCGAAATAAATTTCGGTCTTTCAGCGAAAAAAAAAATCCTATATGTATCATTTTTTTATGTATTATGCTGTAATTGAGCCGATATAGTTCATGTCAATTGATCAAGTGATCGATTGAATGTTGTTTTACATCACTTTCAACACTATTTCACTGGGGACGGCTCGTTATTTTTTGAAGTCCCGGGTTGCATCAGTTCAAGGCTAGGACTTTGACGTATCTTGCCCAGAGACCCAGATAAAAGAGGCTCAAACATGGAGTCTCAAGGTTGCGAGCCCGACACCTTACCACTGAGGTATGCAGAACCCAACGTCCTGTGTCAAAACAAAGAAGTAAGGGCACGTACAAACCTAAAGCTAAACACGAATACATGCAGTTGACAGATGCAAATTTAGGTCGTTCGCTTTGCAATGAAAAAAATCTCAGTGTAACCTTTTCCAACAGTTGATGCAAAACTTGGAAAGACTTTTTGTGGCTTCGTAACGCATATAAGAGATACCACTAAAGGTATTCATCTTACATTAACATGTTTTCTTCACCAATAGTTTAACAGCTAGCGCATTCCTTAATTCGTTGATGAATCACTTTCAGAAGGTTATGAGTCTATGACAATTTGAAAATCCCCCTCTGCGGAGAATTTACATTTGAAATAAATAATCTGAAATTGGTAATTTCTAAATTCTGTCATTTTTACAGACGATACAAGCTGCTATAGGATAACAAATATGTGACACGTATATGTGACAACTTTTCATCGTTTCCTTCTGCTTTCTATCATGTTCCCGATTATCATTCGTGAACTATTGTCATCAATTTGGGCTCTGCCTTCTAGATATTTCTTGTTTAATTCCGTCTGAAATTCGAACTGGCAACTCATCCCACATATGCTATATGCAATTGAGGTCATGGAATCGGACAGGGCAAGACTTGCAATTACCTCTTTTTAAGGCTGGTCAACGTCATTGGTTAAAAAAACACCAACCTCTCCACAAATTAGCAATCCTAGTTGAATATCCAAAGTATCTTCGCCTTTTCACATCAACCGTTACCATTTACTATCAATTTCTAACACAATAACCATTACACGACGCCATATCTATATGTGGGGGACCAAGCAACAAACATAAACTTGTGACCGCGCCGTAATGTTGATATGTCACTTACTTCAATGTATAACGTCATAAATATTATGCGTTTTTTATGGCACTCCATCACCATCAGGCACGCCGTAAAAAATGTTCTAGATATAGTGATAATAGTGGATGTGCTTATTCATATCCATTATGCCAAGCCTTAATCAATATTCCACGCTATATCCATGACTTGTCCATGGCACCGCGACAGAACTAATGTCAAATCAAAGTCATAATATCACGCTATGTACAATCGTGAAAATGGAGTCTAATGTATTTGCAAAGAGTATCAACTCATGTCAGCCTGCGAAGTTAGCTCATGCTATCAAAGGTTCAGAGTTTTTGCTACAGGTACAGGAAAATGTTCTGCATGTCAGAGGTCCTTTCTACTTTACAATTCTGTCGAGTGTTAGTCAAACTGGATATCATGGATCCACGTTGATGCTTTTTTTGGCTTGGTGTTATGCATCATGGAAATGCATTAGAGCCCCTTTTACTACAATGTCGTTCATTTGTAGACGATAAGCTGAGGCGAAAGATTTTCCCTAAACATTTACCACTTAGCAGTATTTGCTCCTTTTCCTCAAATACTTTCCGAACCCTTCAAGAACAGGGTTGTAAAATTCCAGGATCGTTCGAGAAAGTGATCAGTTATCCCTTTCCCAAATGACAAATTTTAGACTGTCCCAAACTCAAAGTGTTGGCAGACGACAATTTTGAATTTGAAGAGAATGACAGAAAGTTATCCAATAGGCTAGAAAACACAGTGGGGAAAGGAGAAATTGCTCGTTAAGAGCAATTTCTCCTTTTCCCACGGTATTTTCTAAAGACTTGTACTGCAGACACGTAAAAACTAGGGTTTGTTTAGGAAAGAGTTAAATGAGGCTCATTTAGAGCATAACCGGACAAAAATTCCGCGTAGCATTCCCATCCTATGATCAAACAATCGTAAATCAACCTTCAAAAAGAAATAATATACTTACACATCTGTTAAACACGGAATCAAAACGTCAATTTAAGAGGGGTTATTTCTGGATCAGAGAACAAATATCCATGCTATTATTCCTGGTAGGCAGTTTTATTACGACCTGAGTTACAGACTATGAAGACGGTTCTTGAAGTTATTTAGTTCAACTCTTCACAAGACATCAACATTTAGTATTTTTCATAACTGAAAATATTTGCATACGACAGAAAACAAATGGCTATGATAATGAAAGTAGGTCTTAAAATGGAAAACAATGTGGTGAAAGGAGAAAATTGGTCGTTGAACGCGATGCTTCCTTTTTCTTCATGGTTACTTTCTTTGACATCGAATCTTATACAAATTATAAATATCAGTACTCTCGATAATTTTTTTCCTGTCCACTGACAAGAATCTGCTGCGTGATGAAATGACATTCAAAGGCTGATTAAGCTCTTCGCGGGATTCCTGTAATGTTTGGAGTATTAGGATCATATGGTCACATTTATACTACTGTATGTCACTCAACTGGAGTTAGTGTCTGTTATCTTATTCAGTGTCTCTCCATTTGTCCCACATTTCAAAAAACCAATATGGCATTTACCTGTATGGGTTAGGGGTGATATAAGGGTAAGTGAAATATAGACTGTATCGAACAGATTAATTTAGAAAGTTATAGTTTTGTACAGTTTGAAACATACAGCGAATTAAGAAAGTTGTCTTTGAAAGAAATAGCAATATAGCAAAATAGCAAAGTTGAATAATCTTATAAGAGACATACAAAAGGAAAATTTGGTTTCAGTAATAACAGTGTTTCTCACAAAATGAATGTCAGTATATTCATTTCTTTATCATAAGACAAAAGTGTAGGCATGTTTAACCTGAAAGCATTTGAATGTAACTTCGAAATGGCTGAAACGGACACTGAACATACAGTATTTAAATAAAACATTTAAACTCATTACCAAATGACAACATGAAAAACTCCAACAAACAATATGGGAAATAAGTACACTGGCATTCATTTTGTGAGAAACAGTATTATTACTAAAACCATATTTTCCTTTTGTATGTATCTTATAAGATTATTCAACTTTGCTATATTGCTATTTCTTTCCAAAAAAAAAAGAAAAGAAAATCCAACCAACAGAATGGGAAAAGTAGCCATTTCAAGTTGAACATTTTCATTGCTTGTTTACATGATAAAGTATTTATTTGTGATCAGATTTTTGTGAATTATTTAGTTTGTTTATCTCATCAATAGCTTTAACCCTGTTCACTTTGAAAAAATCCAACAAACAGTAATGGAAAAGTAGCCATTTCGAGTTGAAAATTTTGATTTCAAATCTACATGATGAAATCAGCAGATTTTTATGAAACTTGCACAGTTTTTTTGTTTCATCAACAGCTCGAATCCTATTGATTAAAAAAAAAGAAAAACCCTGACAATCAGTATGCGAAAAACAGCGATTCAAAATTGAAAATTTCCATTTCTTGTTTATAAGTGCTTTCCTTCACACTTATTTTACTGGTTTTCTTTTTGCATCATGAATTCATAATGTAGGCTAGCATAAAAGCAACATCTCAGCCAGTAGAGCAATTTCAGGCCCTTTAGGGCCTTCTAGTTTCCTTTTCTCACAATGTTTATTCGTGGTTGTAAAAGCTAGTATTTTATGGTGAAAAGAGAGAGAGATAAACAAAATTTATCACAGTAATGTTTCTGTTCCATAAATTAGTAAAGAAATAAACTAAAAAAAAAAAAGATGTGTTATTTTATGCATAAATTGCCTACAATTGTATGTATCAGTATTGATACAGACAAAAGCTGTTAATTAGCCCCAGGCAGGGATTAGCTGTACCCTTTCCTGTATGAATTCCCATCTGTCCGACATTTTGATTTTGGTCTAAAATGCTGAACAAATAGGATTAAACCCTCTTATTTGTACACAAAAAGTCCGAAGGTGATAGAAATCGAACAATCGATTTATTAAATTGTCGAAAAGGTATCGATCGGCACGTCGGGAAATTTTGATGTATAGTTCACACTTACTATTCGGTACACTGGTCTCCCTATTTTCTTTTTATCTTATTTTTTTTTCTCATCTCTTCTTTTCAAGTTAGTAAAAATAGCAATGTATATAAATATTGTATACTGATACAACATATCATTTTCAAATAAATTGTATTTAAAAAGAAAACATAATATACCAATGTTTTTGAAGGTTGTATTGTAGTATGCACTATGTATGTATTTTGTGGGAAAAATAACTTTTCCGGACAGCGTAGATCAGAATCAAAGTGGCCAGTTGTACATTTTGATCATGGAACTACATCGTCCTGTGTTTTTAGTTTCAACAGAACCTAGAATCTAGCTTTAGGCCAAGAACAATATCGAACTTGGTTGGTTATGGGACCTACATATCGGATTGAAGACTCGTTTTCACAGCCAAGGTATTTACTCAGGTTTATCTTCTTTAAAACAAGCCGTAAACTTGGCTGAAGCAGGATGCCTTTATTTAAAAAAGCATACATTCTCACAAATCCCATGTTAGACCTGATTTTCTCAGGAAGCATACGATCCGGATAGAGCACCCATGGGCTATTTAGGTTTTAGCTCCGGTTTGAAATGAACTAGATCTACGAACCATTGATGGTACATGAAGTAACGATGTACTTTAGTTCGGCCTGTTTTATCACTGTTATGCGCATGTGGCACTTAAGTGGTATGTTAGCATTGTCCGTTTATCAAACCAAGACATACATCTAGGGTAGGTTTAACTAATTTTTCGGATACGTAGGTTTATAACGCTGTAGGCCTGATATCTCCCGACTAAAAAAGCTCCGAGTATATATATTGCTATATATGGTACAGCCCGGATACAATTAAGACTAGTCTGAATTAAATCTAAATAAGATTAAATTATGTGAATACAACATTTGCTGATACTTTTCAGCGGTAGAATTACTGCTTTCTACGGGATACTTTTAGGGCCATCGCCTTGAATTTGTTGATTTTAAAGGCGAGCATCGTTATCGTGCTATCGCATCAATCTCATCGTGCTATTGCGTTATCAACATCGAACTCTCCCGTGTGCATGTGTATGCTTGCACATGTAAGATCTGCATCACATACCATAAGACTAGATATATTTGAATGTGCATAATTTTTCAAAAGTTATTAATTGCCTTAATAATCAGATATATAATGTTTATGCCTTTCTTCATTATCCGACTTTTAATACATCCTGTCGCATGAAGAAGAAATTTCGCAATGAGCAGGCGCACTGGAAGGCGATGGTACGATGACGATGAAACGATAGTACGACGGTGATAACGCGAGAGGAAGATGACGATACCGCGATACTACGATGGTAATGCCGTTAAAATCAACAAATTCTTAGTGGATGGCCCTATAGGTATTCCATAGCTTTCACCACCGTCCATAGTAGAATTCACCAATCAATACATATGCTTCGAAAGCCTGTTATTCCAATCAATCAACATTTGTCCCTCTACTCTCGCCGGTATCCACCCTTCTTGCCTGAGCAATTATTGGGGTTGTTATCCAAAAGCAAAAAGCGTGTTATCACAAGACTAAATTATGTCTTTAATCCTTTTTCAAAAAAAAAAAAAAATCCATTTTAAAACTATTCCATAGTAAAAGCTTTCGTTAACATTGTAGGAAAAGGAATGAAAAGCTTTGTAAATGGACTATTCTGGAACTTTGGCACCTCATAAAGGATTTAGATATTTTTAAAACTTGTCACCGATTATCTATGGAAGTACAGGGTGACCCAGAATATATGGCCCAGTTTCAAAGCCTAATTTTTCTCGTAAACAATCAACCTACTAGCACCTAGATAGTTCTTTGTTGCATTATTAAAGAGATCAAAATGTATGGATAGTAGTTTTAGGGACTAGTTTGCCTTCAATTCCTTCTAACTTTTACTGTGCATGTCCACCCATTTTCTGCTGTATCCGTCTGACATGAACTCAAAGATTGTTAATGACGTTTTGGCATTTGCCCTTTGAAATCTTGTGTATCTTTCCTTGAATACAGCAGTTATAAGTTCAGTATAACACGCTGGTTTATAATCATACATCCTATCTTTGATGAGACCCCAAAGAGAAAAGAAATCTGACGGGTTAAAATTGGACATTTGGGTGGCTCATCTACAGTTGTATGTCCTTCCAAAACTATCGGTAAGAATGTTACAAGCAGCTCTCGTTGTATTGGGTGCTGCTTCATTTTGTTGAACCCAACAATCATTTAAAAAGAAACATCTTTTTTAGAAGTTCAGGCAAAAACTCTATTTGATTTTTCTAAATATCAATGTATATACAATGTATAGTGATAAGAAGTGACCTTTTTTCATACCTTTAGATATCAGACCGGGCTGTTATGGGACGTCTGGTTGTTGCTGTTCCAAATACTTGACATCTGTAAAATAAACATAGTATTTGTTTTCTGGACCACACTGTTTTACTCTAACATCCCCATTGTGCTTTATCTCTTAAGCAGGCTAATATCCAAAGTCAAGGAAGAGTCTAACAATTCAGCATCTGAAGTCATCCTTAAGGTATTACCATCCTAAGACTTCTAGTGCAACATGGAATAAAAGTTCATTTTAGTTGATGAATAAGGATTTCAACCGATATGGATCTAGTATTTTTTGCAAAGTTCAAACCGATTAGAAATTTCTTTAATGTTTCCCCTGAAATAATTTGTTCATAATTTTGTCACTTTCCTGAAAAGGGAAGTAATTATTACCTCCATTTGTAATGAGAATGTATTGGTTTTAGATTTACAAATGATAACTCAAATGAAACAAAAAAAGAATCAGTGGCTCGGATAAAATAGAACAATATTCTTTTTAAATCCTTGCAAATTTTGTGGCATCATATGGAGTGCAACACGGGAAAAGGTGCATTCGGACATTTGCGTAAAGTGTCGTCCCGGATTAGCCTGCGCAGTCCGCGCAGGCTAATCCGAGACGGCACTTTACGACCACATTAGATTTTGTGCTACAGTAGACTTGCGTAAAACAGAAAATCACATAAAATCGGAAAGTGTCGTTTCGGATTAGCCTGTGCGGACTGCATACGCTGATCAGAGACGACACTTTACGCAAATGTCCGAATGACCCTTTTCGCGTGTTGCACTCCAATTATGAAAGTGGAAATAGCTGTTTTCCATTAGGATGATACTACCTTGAATATATATAGGTGTAAGTCCCTATTAATAATAGCCTACTAAAGCGATAAGACACTAATGATAGTACGAGTAAAGAAGTGCAGTGCAGAAAACAAATATAATGCTAAGTGCGGTCGATTAGAAATGTGCAAAACAATTATATCAGTATCTTCAAAAAGCAACGATCTATGTCAACTTGCGCAGTTCGCGCTGTCTGACATACATATGGGTTAAAAGCTTTGCACGCCCAAGGACCATTATACCTAAAGATTTAAGGTTCAGTGGGTTTTAAGACAAAATTGATTTTATTGATCCATAACTGTATGATGGCTGGTTTGGTATGATACTTCACGTTGATGTGTTACGCTCTCCCTTCCACCAGCGCCTCTCTTGTCTTTGTTGTAAATTTATATTTCAATACAAACAAGCAATTTCGTTGAAATGATATCCCCCGCCGAAAAAGACCTTTTTTGATACACACGTATAGGAGGTATTTTGTTTTGCATGTATATGTGGCCTTTTTGTTATTGGTCCATGATGAAACTATACATTAAGCTCCCTTGTTCCATGGCACAGGCTTTCATTACATAAAAAATATAAAAGAGGTCCATAACAGGATTATACATTAAGTATCCTGACAAAAAATTAAAGTCCCCTTTTTCCATGATACAGTAATAAAATGCAAAACCCTGACAACATGTGCCAGGTTGCATGATCTGAGAAAATCTCGTCCAAATCTGTTGAGATATGTCCAGTAATTAAAGAGATACAGGTGAAAAATGAAATTATAACATGAAGCCGCCCTTATTCCATGATGCAGCTACAAATCCCAAAAACTTGACAATATGGCGTAGGTCACATGATCATGTGAAAATTCCATCCAAATCTGCCAAGAAATGTGGGAGGTGTTGTGTTAGGTCACATGATAATGTAAAAATTCCATTCAAATCTACCAAGAAATATGGGAGGAGTAACCTTCACAAGAAATAGAATGAAATAAAACATGAAGCCCCCTTTTTTCATGACGCAGCCACAAATTGCGAAACCTTGAGAATATGCGATAGCTCAGATGATAAGAAACATTCTGTGAAAATTCCATTGAATTCTGTCAAGAAATATGGGACGAGTTGCATTCACAAGAAATAAAATGAAATAAAACATGAAGCCCCCTTTTTTCATGAGGCAGCTACAAATCGTAAAACCTTGTGAATATGCGATAGGTCAAATGATGAGAAACATTCTGTGAAATTCATTTCAATTCCTTCAAGAAATATGGGACGAGTTGCATTCACAAGAAATAAAATGAAATAAAACATGAAGCTCCCTTTTTTCATGACACAGGTACAAATCGCAAAATTCTGACAATATGCAATAGGTGACATGACAAGAAATAATTCTGTCAAAATTCTATTCAATTCCGTCAAGAAATGTGGAATGAGTTGCCTTCAAAAGAAATGGAATGAAATATAACATGAAACCCCCTTTTCAACGACACCTTATTACAAAAACAAGGGCAAATAACTGTGGTGTTGCACGGTCAATGTAGATGAAACTTTTTTTCCTGCATTTTCTAATGGAGGTTGGCAGATGTGACAAGTTCCATTTAAAAAACTTTGTATAGTTTAGAAGAGAAGACTCCAAACATTAAAAGTGTACTTAAGTGTAACTTAAGTGAAACTTAAAATCGCTCTCAGTCGGCCATTTTGCATCGAATCAAAAAAAAAAAACTGTCTCGGGAGAATGGGTCATTGTAAATGTGTATAAAGTTTCACGAAATTCTGTCCAATGGTATTGGAGATATTTGCCGGGAGGGACGCACGGACGGACGAAATGACAGACGGACGGAAGGACGGACGGACGGACAACGCTAAAACTATATCCCTCCGCCTACGGCGGGGGATAATAAAGTCATACCTGAATTATTCATGGTAAACATAGATCAACATTTGACCAGCCAGCATAATTATAGACATGTCCAAATCCAAAACATTGGTAGACAAGACAACAAATAAATGCCTCTTGTGTGATAAGTATATTGGAATTGGAAGAACACGTTATGAGAAAATTTAGGGTACCAGCATTCCCACAAGAAAAAGGTTTCCTTTTCATGTCCGGTAAAACACGGGGATGATAAGCAGGCCTGAAGGTTTAATATGGTTACATAGGAGTGGGAGTCAGAAAGTTTGTAGAACGTGTAGAACGAGGGGTTATATTTCAGCAGCAGACTACATTTAATATACAGCGTCGTGCCAAAAGTGAGTGAACTTTTCTAATGGCCGCCATACAGGTTTAGAATGTCAGTAGAAATAAGCGTCGCTATGCGGGTACGAATGTATTAGGGGACGCGCGTGAGCGACTAGGGGAAGGAACTCCTGTATTCTTTTTTTCGAACCGCAAATGATCTTATTTTGTCGTTTGTTTATATCGGACCGCCAGAAATTCGAAAGATGGGAAAGCACGGAAAACAACTGTCAGAGGACGAAAAAACCCTAATCATATCGATGGTAGAAGAAGGTCATCGATTGGTGGATGTCTGTAAAGTGTTGGGGAGGAGTAAATCTACCGTTTCAATGGTTTAAAGCCATTTCGGAGCCGTGGATCGACAGAAAATCTGCCACGAAGCGGTCGGCCGAAAATCGTACATGACCGGGGACTTCCGAAACTTTCAAGGACAACCTCTGCGGGAAATTGCAGCATCTTTCAACTCGTCAGACTTTGAAAAGTGTTCTGTAAGAACAGTACAAAGAAATTTACATTCCTTAGGTTATAAAAGACTATCTGTAAGGAAGAGAGTGAATATCACAACTGTCAACAAACGAAGGCGCGTTTTCTTGTGTAGAACCAAATTAACTTGGACTGTGGAATCAAACTGGAAAAATGTGATTTTCAGTGATGAAATTATGATAAACTTAAAGCCTGATGGTCAACTTACAGTTTGGAGATAGGCGAGTGAAAAATGGAGACCTGAGTGTTTAGGATATATAGCTGTTAATGTGAAAACCAATTTAAATGTTATGGTCTGGGGCTGTATTTGTTACTCAGGTATGGCATGCTTTCTTTCATAGATGGAAATATGAACAGTCAAACGTACATTCAGACCCTAGAAAAGTATTTATGGTCATCTATTGCTAAACATTTTGATGACAATTCCTGGGTCTTCCTAGAGGATAATGCACCTGCTGATAAAAGCCGTGAAGCTACAGCTTGGAAAGAAATAAACAACATTCCTGTGTTTTTCTGGCCAGCACAGTCTCCAGATCTTAGTCCGATTGAAAATATTTGGTTGTTACTAAAAACAAAATAAAATCCAAACTTTATCCGATCCATAACATAAATGACTTGAAAACACAACCATTGACATCCTGGAATAAAATAAACGTTACTAACGTTCAAAAACTATATTCTACCCTACCCAGAAGAATTTGAGAAGTTTTAATCCAAAAAGGCAACATGACAAAGTACTGATCACTGAAAATGAATTTAAATAGGTAAGTTTCATGTTGAAAGTTGTGATATTTTAGTTTTGCAATATGGCGGCCATTACAAAAATTCTCTCACTTTTGGCACGATGCTGTAATTGTTTTTCAGTATAGTCCACATTTGCATCGATGCACTTAGCCCACTTTTCTTTCATACCATCTATACCGTTTAAATAGAAGTCCCCGAAAATGGGATTTCAAATTCCTAAATAGGTAATAATCACTGGGTGCCAGATCTGGACTGTAGGTGGGGTGATTTTCAAACTAACCTTCGCGAATAGCATTTTGTGCAATCCTTGACTTGTGCATAGGAGCATTGTCATGAAGAAGCAACAAACCTTGGCTCAACTTCCCACTCCTTTTTTTCTTTCATAGCAACTCGCAGTTGTTTCATAAGTAAGCCCCAGTGATACAGATTCCAGCAGGTTTATGATAAATCAACAAAACACCTTTAGAATTCCAAAACACAGTGGGCATGACTTGACCAGCGAATGGTCAAGTTTTGAATTTCCCTATTGCAAGGACTCTCTTTTGGTTTGTGGGCCCCAATGATGAGTCCATATTTTATCACCAGTCACTAAACGTACATGGAAGCTTTTTGGATTCTCATTATAAATGCCAAGAAGCTCCCGACTTTGTTTTGGAAGCGATCCTGCACATTGAGTTTTCTGAAGACCCATCTTGTGGATACCTGTGACATCCTAAGATGCTCATGGATAATTGTGCTTGTAAACACTCCCATGTGAAATAAGACTCTAGCTATATCATCAATCTTAATTCGGCAATCATTCATTACGAGGGTCTCAACAGAAGGGATCATTTTGTTTGTAATGACATCAGCTGGCCGACCTGACCTTGAGTCATCATCCAGTGAGCTGCACCCACGTTTAAATTCAGCCGACCATTTTGCTACCGTTGAATAACCAGGACTACTATCACCGTATACTTCAGACATTCGCCGGTGAATTTCTTTGGCATTTGTTCCCTCTTTCATAAGGAACTTTATTACAGCCCTAAACTCAACATTTTGATTTTCTATCATTGCTTGATTTACAGTAACTTACAAAACCTCCCAGAATCATACAAATATGTTGTGACTAGTGAACTTGATCTGTTTAAGAGGTAATTTTTTGTGTTGTTAAAGTACCGAAAGAAATGTGTTACGCTTGACCCAAAACGGTTTTCTATGAACTTTCTGACTCTCCTTCGTAAAGTAGATTTCATTGCGTGGGCAGACACCGTTCAACATAATTCAATAACTCGATATTGAAACAGTTTAATCAACAGAAGGATTCATTCACCTGAGGCATAAAGGTGCAACCGTGCATCATGTTACGTAACATTGATCTTGAGCCGCTCTCCCAGAGGCATTCAATTTCTTGTTCAAACACAATTATTTCAACCTTTCAAAGCGCCTACCTAATCTAGAATCCAGATCAAAATACACATTGACGGAATCATTATTTACACTGAGTGCCATGGGCAACGTTTGTCTGTTTGATCATTTGCTTTTGTTTTGGATTTGCCTACGGTGTAGATCAAAATCAGACTGCACTCCACAATAGCCTGCACTACCCGTGCATATGATATACCGAAAGGTAGACTAGGCTCGAGGAGGAAACCCTTGGACTTTTAGTTGTCCCCGAATAAGCTGGCTTTTGACCTACATTTTGGCAAAATTATGAAAAAAAATAATTCGCGATCAAACACGTGGACATACTTATTCGGCTGGCCCTTCCAGCTTATTTTTGGGCACATTAAGACAGCAACATACATCCTTGCAACAGCTTTTTGATACCCGTGGCGCCTATTCACAGCCTAGAAAAAGAAAACGATTGGGTACAATTCCTTTTCTTGTAAAGGGGAGACTGAAGTCCATAACGACCCCTGAGTTTAAAAATATCTTGGAAAGCCCATGTACCGATCTTTATTAAGTCTTTTAAAGGTGGCCCTTCAGATTTTGGGACGAAAAATTTACAAAAATACAAAAAAGTCATCCTTATACCCCTTGTAATTTTCATACATGAAACCCCAGTAGTCGAAAACCATTCGACAACAAGAGAAAGATTTACTACAGCCCAGGTCGACGCCGACGGGAAACACGGTCTATTTTTACATGAGCAACTTGCTCATTTACATACCGGAAATACACAGACGAAGCTTCAAACATATCGTCCGAAGAAGACTTTATGGAAAATAATTACATGTTTGTTATGTTATGGAATTGAAGCGTCATTAGTCATGTGCTAGTCAATTAAAATCCCCACAATGTTTTTTTTTTTCTTTTTTGGCGCGAAATCTAAAGATAGCTTAAGAGGCTATGCAGCATTTTAAGGTAATACCATCCAATTTTTTCTGTGTGTGTAATTTTATTTTTCTTAATTATTGATGATTTGTATTGTTTTTTCATATAAATTTCAGTGATATATATTTTTTCAAATTTAGTTAGATGTGAAATACCAAACTACCCACCTTTAAAATACTCCTACCAACAGTTAGTCCTAGAGCAAATATTAACATTTCACTTCCACAAAAACATTTTGCCCATTCCATCGGTATTAAAAATTTGTTTCGCGGCTTAACATTTTCAGGCTGTTTTGCACAGTAACAAAATAGCATATATAAGGGAACAAGAGGATGACATCAGTACCTCACTGAATTGAAATATGAGGCCCTGATAGCAAATTCTTGGTCAATTTCATACAAATTTTCAAAAAGATTAATATTTTCTTGTAGTTTCCCCTTCCCCATCATGTTTGGTCTCAGTTTTACTTCTTTCTGCCTAGCTTCATGCGATATACCATTACTTTTTAAATGATATTTTGTACGTGTATATAAGAGTTTAACGTTACAACAGCTGAGGTCATATACGGCGGAAGATGGAACTATGCATGTGTTTCCTGGCTTTCTGACACAAGTACTGACACAACTTTTTTTCCAAGCCACCGACTATTTTTCTCAAATGCATCAAAAGTTAGCGGCGAAAAGTTGCCGGAAAGAAATTCGCTTCATTCGGGAATCGAACTTACAACCACTCGGTCACGAATCCGATATTCTAACTGAGCTCTCCGAGCAGGCTTCTTTCTTTTACCAGCACTATTCAGCTTATTCTTCCTCTTTTAAGTACCTTTTGCTAAAAAAAGTTATTTCGGCCAGAATTTGTCCGAAAGCTAGATACACTGTTAAAGTGGATACAAAGTGATGGACGGAAAAATAATAATGATCAGAGTACAAATAACAGTACACTCTTGGATCTACACCATTAGATTATTAGTCAAGCTTCAAAGACAAAAAGCTTCCTAAATTTCAGTTTTTATACTTGGATTCAATTCAAATATTTTCCATGGATTGCTTTCAGTTGTGTTGCAGTATACAAATAAGGAACAATGTTATGTTGATGCAAATCTGTTTATTGAATGACTTTGGGAAACATATTGAAAAAGTCAAGTTTAAACTCAGAAATGTTCTTGCCGACAATAAATATTTTACGATGTAAATCAAATGTGGATTTGACTGTGTGTAGCAACCTTTACTCGCCTTTCTGGTACTGAATAGGTCAACCAGATCCTTTTGATATACGTACTTCGGTGTAACAATTTGCATTTCACAATGGGACATGGAAAATTTGTACGATTTTAAAGTTTATTACTCTATAACCTTCTTATTTTATTTTTATTTTTTTTCGATTAGATACATTCTGATTATCAAATTGAAGATAAATTATAGCATCACGTGGTAAAAATGAATGGATTTTTTAAATCCCACCTAGAAATATATGAACTAGACTGAGCGGGGCCGGTAATATATACCAGGACGAAAAAGAAACGCACGGTAACCTCTCAAGGTAGTTTAGAGGTGTATAACTTGTTTGAGAATTATAAATTATGATTTTATGATTACCACTGACCAGTTTTGAATATTTTGACGAAATGTCATTTCAGTGTGGCCAAAAGGAAATGAGAAAATGGCTTCTCATTGACAGTACCCACTCCTCAGTGACAAAAGTATTGACTGACTGCATATGGAGACTCAAAGCTTGTTCAATATCTCGTATGGTACCCTGCGTTTCCTTTTCGTCCTAGTATAGTTTGAAAACTTGTCCTTCGGGTTTGATGATGCAGGATGAATTTTGTCAAACAAATTTGCCTGGAAGTGAATCATTACGGTGGTTGCAGTCCGTGAAAAATTGTCTACTTGATTTGGCCGCAAGTCTGAATATTAAACAACCTTCAGATGGGTATTGTAGAGGTCATTACTCACATTTGTGTCGTAGCCTTTGATAATTGCCTATCTGATTTTGCTACTGGTCATAATATTGAACGGCCTTGAGAAACACACTGCACACGTAATTAGTGAAACAGTTATATCAGTATGTTTTAGACTTTTCCACTCTGATTGGAAAACAGCAAACGCATTTTAGAATTCAATTCTTAGTGGGTTTGTCATTTAACGCCGCCTTAAGCATTATTTCGGAGATACTACCGTATCTTATGCACTCATTCATGACTTCCAAGAATTTTCTACCACCTACTTTACAAAAAAAAAAAAAAATGTCGAAGATACTTGATGCTGCCTTCCGATAGAAGCATCGTCTATTCAGTCATCTGCGGTGGGAGGTACTAGTTCTTCCGGGTATCAAGCCGTGCATTTTGCCGACTACCGCTGTCACATCTTAGGTACTTGAACGTATTAGAATTGAGTTGGGTCAATACAAACTGCAGTCAAAGCATGGTAGAAACGCAATTGTTGTTCGTAACAAATTTTTGAACATGTTCAAAACTTATGAAATAATCATTGGCGAATTATACGTTCAAACTAAGTTCATTACTACGGTTATCTTCATCTAAATACGTTCAACTACGTTTAATACCTTCAACTACGGCTGTCTACGGTCATTTCCCACTTCGGTTATTTCCCACTACGGTCAGAAACGGTGTGACCACGGGTTAAACAGATTGAAATACGTGTAAGTACGGTCAAGTTCAACTACACTTAAGTGGAAGTAAAGTGGCTAGGGTCAGTAGTTAAATATTGAGAGTTCTGGGGCAAGTCCCTTTTTTCGCGTGTGCATGCGTTTTTTTGGGGGCAAGTCGCGTTTTTCGCGTTTTTGCGTTTTTTGACCTTTTGGCCTTTCTCCCCCCTCGCGAGGTCATGTGACCCCGAGCGGGGTCAAGGTCACAGAGGGGTCAAGGTCACTGAGGGGTCAAGGTCACAGAGGGGTCAAGGTCAAGAGCCTCGTTTTCATTCCCTTTCGTCAAGAACATCTCTAGCGCGCGCATTGGTGGGGCGCCGCGGCGCTCCGCGCCGCGACGCGCGCCTCCCCCCGCTGCTTCTAAAGAGGCCAAAGTTCTTTTTTTTTTTTCGTCTCTAGAAAAAAAAATGCGACGGTTCTCTCGATATATATTTCCGCTAAAGCAAAAAATATATATCATCGTTATTTTTGTATCTTATAATGTCCCCAAGCTAACGTACTTATCTTATCATCTAGAATATATCTTTTATCATCTCTCGAGCTTAACGCTATCTTATTAATTTCCTCAGTATATATTTCATGTTCGCGACTTCTAATCACGTTCATTTTTCTATGTTGATCTTTACCGCTAAATAAACATTTTTTATAATCCTCAAAGTTTATTTCGCGTTTGATTACTCCCTTTTTAATTCCCTTACATTTTTTTTCCTCTGAACAATCTAACATTTTATAACCGTATAACTTTGATCTTAAACCAGCAAACTCGGTTATAACCTTTCCCCCGCTTTCATCTTTGAACTTACCTAATAACTTTTTATTAACACCCGTAGGAATTCCTGAAGGATGATTATCAGGATAGTTACTAGTATCAAACCAATCATTAACATCTCCGGATATATCTTTATAGAAATCATCCGTTTCAATCTGATAGACATAGCTATCTGTGTCAGTAAGGCAAAGCTTTACCTTATCTCCATACTTCTTTTTAATGTAATTATAATGAAAATCATACATTATAATTTTACTCAAATCGAGAATGCACATTCCTAAATAACAAGGCTTATTAAATGTTAAAGTTGTTTTACCCATATGAATGGATACTAAATTTTCGTTAAAAATAGTACAATGTTTAAAATTTGGTTTAGCGGCTAATTTTTCCGCTTTTAACCTATCATTGACTAATCTAACATCCACTCGGTTTCTGATATTTTCCATGGTTTTACCAAAAACCGAATTATTCATTAACTTAAAAAGGTCTTTCTCAAATTCGGAGGTAGCTTTAGCTCTTAAATTAGTATTCTTATCAATATATTTTTTCAACCAAGGGCTTTCATTAAATATAATTCCTCTATGAATTTTTCTTAGCTTAAGACCAAAACCTAAATACTGTTTTAAATTCTTATAGTGAAGAACGTATTCCTTTTTGCAATTCAAGTTAGGAACCAACTTTTCAACCGTACTTATTTTTATGCTCTCAGGGGCTAAGGGGTAATCATTGTGTGTATCGTGTAACTCCGTTGGGTATTCTAAATCAACTTCTAATATACACGGGAAATTCTCCCACTCGCTAAATTCGTCTTTAGTCATCCATCTAAATCCGCATGTAGGAAGAGGAAAAGACATTCCACTACCATATAAATTATTTGCGTCTAAATATTCGATAAATATACTAGGTAAAGTTTTATCGTGTTGACTTCCCATATACTTATTATTTGCCCTAGCGTATCTATGACTAATCACTGAAACCCCTCCCCTTATCCCTTTTTCAAACATTAAAAGCATATCAATATCTGTTAATAACTCTAACTTGACATTCGTTATTAACAGACAAGCATCAAACGCATAACCGGGAAGAGTATAATACCATGCAGGATCTAAATTATATTCGTTAAAAAAAACTTCCCTAAAATTTTCAAAAACATCAGCTAACAATAAAACGTCTGACAAGTTATATAAATCGTGGTAATCCCTAAGATTTTTTAATTTAAATGTATCCCAAACGACTTTCGCGTGATTATAATCCTCATCACTAATATCACTATCATTAAGTCTCGAGTAAAAAGAATCTTTAGGCGGTAACTTAGTTTCATTAAGTTTTTCTAGAGAATCAACATATTCGTAAGGATAAACTCCTTTTCGAAGAAGTAAGTCGAGTTCTTTACCATTAAAATATTTAGAGACGTTTTTAAATTTTTCCTTATTATTCTTAAATTTATTAACTAGCGAATCTAAACTAGCCGATAAAAACTTTAAGCTATCAACGAATCTAATATCGAGAGTTTTATTTTTATCTTTTTTATCCTTCAGACTATGATAACTTCCAGTAATTACCGTTTTAGTAAAACTCACATATTTTTCATCATTTTGAGGAATAACATTAATTCGTCCTTCAGTTATACCGAGATTTTTAACAAATAAATGACTATCATAACCAGTAAGGTTATGAAAAAATACGGGAAAAAATCTAGCTTTTTTATATTTTAAATTACACGCATTATGCGCGGCTCCTCTAAATTTTCCTGTATAATGGCAATGATCCCTTACCTTTTTTTCATTTCCTTGAAAGCCCTTTTTACAAATCCAACATTCAGTTGCTGACTTATATATATCAAATTCTTTTCTACCATATATCATCTCGGAACTAGGGATATTATCTATTTCACGAGCAACTTCTTCTAACATTTCTAAAAATTTTTTAGACGCGTCTTCTCCGGTATATCGCTTTATTTTTGATTGATAAACGCTTTCATCAAAAGATTTAACGTAAAAGCAAAATCCAGTTGGCTCATGTTTTTGATACTGCTTCGTATAGCTCGCTTCTGAATTTGGATCGCAGGAATGCATCGGTTTAATACAAGACTCAAAATCTGCATATACAACAAAAGGTAACCATTGTGTACGAATTAAATTATCAAACTTTAGAATCGTTCCTGGAGGTGGCATATTTACTTGTACTGATGACATTTCATTACACAATTTTCGATGTTTTTCTAGAATTTCTAAAGATCGAAAAGAATTCACGCAATTCCAACAAAAAAATATTTTTCCGTTATGATTCGTTAATTGCGAAGATAATAAACGACTAGGGTTTTTAACCAAAGTGTAATGAGTATTAGATTCATCAGTTAGTAATAAGAGAACTACTAAATGCTCTCTATTAAAAGTTTTTTGCTTTCTGAGCGGGTAAACTGTTTCATTTTCGTGACCTAAAACAACGATGGAAATATTTTCATTTTGTTTTTCGAATCTATCAATATCCTTTAGCTTAACGGGATATTCTATCCCTTCCATATTTAAGGTTTTAATGTCTTCCTTTAAATTCTGATCGATTCTTTCTGGATTCTCTAACCTCGGTTTAATTCCCCTCATAACCGCATAAGCAAAACATTTATTATCATTCGTATTTTTTGGGTTAATAATTGCTTTCTTTCTCGCGAGTGTAGTTGGAGTAGGAATATATGAATTACCTTTTAATGGTTTGTAATCAATCATAAATATCTTTAAATCAACTACCCTAATAAAAATCCATGGGCTTCCATCTCTTTGAAAACTTGCGAGGTTTTCTAAAACTCGTTCAACCATAATAGTATATTTCTCATCTACATCCGTTTCATCTAAAATAAGTTCATGAAATGAATCAAACTGTCGTAAAACGGGAAGATTTTCTATTATTTGTCCTATCCTTTTAAGGAGACATGTCAACCTTAGCTTAACCTTTGATCTACGATTATTTCTTAAAAGATTCGTTACCATTTTTCGTACTCGTTCTAAGTACTCTTCCGGACCAAAGCCTACAACACCATCAATAACATATTGAACGGCAAATTCTTTTAAAGAAGATGCTTCTTTCCGAATTTCTAAATTATCAAACTCTTCTTCTTTTTTCTCTTTTTTCTTTCTTTTTTCGGCTCTTTGTTTTCTCCTAGTTTGTCTTCTTACTTGTTTAATTTTAGCATCTTTCTTTTTCTTTTCTTTTTTCTTACGTCTATATTCTTCTCTAGCCCGTTCTGCCGGTGTTTGTCTCGGGCCTACAGTTCTATCTCTCTCTCTAGTTCTATCCCTATTTAAATTTCTAGTCCTTTCCCTACCTCTTCTAGATAGTTCATCTAAAAATTCCGAGCTTGGAGGAGGGGGATGATAGGGAGTTGGAGGAGGGGGTTGATAGGGAGTTGGAGTTAATATTGGCGCGTTAATTAACTCATTTTCCCGATCGAGAATATCTCTACCAAAAACTAAATCAAGTAGTTCTGCTCGACGAAGCCTCGAATATCCGTGTAAACCTCGTTCACGAGCTAATCGTTTTAAATCACTTACTGTGTAACTCATCTTTTTTAAATAAAAAAATTTTTTCTTATACTAAAATTTTTTAAGTAATAAATAAGAGATACGAACAAAAACGGTCCATTTCAAAATTTTATTATATCTTTATACGTTAGATATAATAAAAATTACAGAATGATAATTTTATATTTACCTTTCCAAATCCTTCCGTTAGAATTTAAGATAGTTTGCGGGCAACGATCTATATATTTACTAGCGCTATAAATCGATGGAAAAGATATTATTTCCCCGGTGATAACATCTTCTAAAGTAACTGGTTTAGGTTTTTTCCTAATAGCCCGTAATTTATCGTATTTAGGGTCTGTATTCTTTTCTGGTTCAGGCTCCTTCTTCGGTAGTAAGCCGTGTGAGCTTACCAACTTAACTAACCGCTTTTTATCCCAGTAAGAACGAAAAGGTATATTATTTTCTATAAGAATATTTTTTAAATCTATAGTCTTTAGCATTTTTATATAGTTAAAAATATTTAACTTAATATACAACATTCATTTTATTTCCGTCAGACTGAAAGTTAATTAACCTATCACTAATAATAACAGCATATGCTTCTGTGTTTGCATCCACATTAGCATGAAAAAGCGCTTTGATTTGGATATCAGTAACGGAAATTTTTAGCCTTTCACTTTGCTTAGAAACATCGAACAAAAACAACGGATAAAGAGTTTTATAATCCGACGGGGAGATGTTAGGGTTTGATACTAACTCATCCATGTTAAAAAACTTAGACCTAAATAACGCGGCATCGCCATAAGCTCTACTGAATTGCTGTTTCGTAAATGAAAGATTGTAGTCAACCTCTGGGTATCTTGTGGAATTTAACGTAACATAAATATTTTTAACACCTATATTGTTAAATATGGATGGATTTTGCCTTTGGTTGTTATTTTTATTAGTTTGAAACCCAACAATGATAAAACGCGGCACCTCAGGGGAAGATTTAACGGAAAGTCTCCAAGTAAACGATGTTGTCTGAGGAACAGAAATAGAGTCGCATTGTATCATTCTATATCCAACTGGAAACTTTTCTTTTTTCTCGATAAGTTTATAAAGTTCCATTTTCTCCTTATCCGCGGGCATGACGTGTGGTATATACCACATTATATTATCTAACTTAATTTTGCCAGCATCAGCGGCGTTAGCTCTAAAAATTGCATCATTGTCATCATTTCTTGTCAAGGTGAGAGTTTGCTTCATTCCATACAATATCTTATTATAGTCCTCACAGAAACCGAATATATGTTTTAATGGAACTCTAAAGCTAAATGTACCTTTTGGGTCTGAATCATCAATGATATACTGTTTTCTTATTTTCCAACCCACGTTATTATCTTCTGCAGCGGCTGTTGTATCCTTGTACCACAATTGGTTTAATCCTTGTGATTTGGAAAAATCGTCCGGATATTTTAACAACCCGAGCATTGTAGTAGCTTGGCCAGGATATAATATGGACTCGATCTCTTGACCGGAAAGTTGGTACTTGATATTTTTAAATAGATGCATCATTGCGTTGTTTGTTAAGGAAACGTCTTCATCATTGTAACGTGAGTCATCAGCCTTTGTTAAGCTACCTTCTATAAGTAAATAACTTTCGCAAGGATGCGTAAAAATATCTTGGGTTTCGATGTCGATCCTAATTTCTCCTCCTGGGTTGTTGAGATTTGTACCCGTAATTGGGTTATACTCATGGTGCTCATACACATCAATACTATCATGTTTTACGATTGGTTCGGTGATATTTAAGATGTCCATTTTATTAATACAATTATAATTTTTTTAAAGCGAAAAATTATAATTTACTCTATCCAAAGCTGAGGAAAAGATTTATCTTTACCATTAAACCATACACCTTTAAGTATAATTTTTTTTTTTAGTTTATCTTTAGGAATATGTTTGTTTTTCTTAGGGTAAATCTTGTCTCCATACACAATTGTTATTTTTGGGATAGAAACGCCGCTTAAATACTTATTTACCTTTTTCTCAATCTCATTCATTATGGCTATTTTTTCGGGAGATAACTTGACAACAGCTTTTTGGTAATCGTATCTCGTTTGAACAATTTCGAGAATCTCACAATCCTCCAGTTCGAGAGATGCGTCTTTTAATAATCTAATAGATGTAGTATTAAAGTTTCTATGATTCTCACGAATAAACATTAAATCCATTATTCTCTTTTTTTAATTATATAATTTTTTTTCTTTAACTTAATTTTTTTTTCTTCATATTACTTTAATGCCTGATCCACCGTTTAATTTTTTAACTAAGTCCTGTATAGCGATTGCGCTCCCATCCATCAAAGTGCTAATGTTTTGGGTTTTCGGCCCCGTATATTTTTCTAGAATTTTGCGTGATTTTGTCGTTAAAGCTTTTTCAACTAATTTTTTCCCCGCGTCTACAGCGGCACTCTTCCCAGCCTCTAAAGCTTTTTTCGCTCCTTCCTTAGCAACACTCTTACCCACATCTAAGGCAGAAGATGCAATTTGTTTAGCCGCGCTACTGGTGAAAAGTCTCGTAAGAAGGTTCGCAATGCTGCTAAAGATTCCGCTACCTCCGTATGCATACCTTTTATTAAATCCTCTTTTCCTCGGCGTTAACATTTTTTATAATAAAGACATTATTTTTTTATAAGCGTTTGAATCTATAACACCTTGCCTTTTTAATTCATCACACACGCTTACTAACTCGTTTCTTACATTCGTGTGGCCCGCTTCTTTACTCGCTAACAATAGGTCGAGTCTTTCTATTAATGCGTTAGGATCACACGGAATAACAACGATACCCTTTCCTTTATACTCTTTTCTATTATCCCAAATAGTTTTAAGTATCATATTCCATTTGTATCCTTTACCACCTTTAGGATAATTACTGTTTGGATCGTTATTACGATGAAGGGCGTTGGTACGTAATATCAAATCCGCGTAATTGTCATAATCATTATCAGTAAAGATGTTACTATCCGGTTCCCTCGCTACAATTAGCTCCCATAGACCAGGGGTGCCTTCATATTCTTTATCATCGATAATAATATTATCATCAATGATGGAAAGTAGTTTACTACCGATATAAAAGTTACCTCCTTTGTCATATAACCCGTATGTTTTATCAGCTTCACCTTTTGTAGCAAACTTTCTTAGATACTGTTCAGCTATTGGTCCGATAAACTGTACATCTTCATCCGTTGGTTCATCATAAGCTGTGATAGATGGAAAGGATGGAAACTTAATAGATTCTATACCTTCCTTAATAGGTTTAAGTTCTTTTACAACCTCTCTCGCTGTAGCTTTTTGCGTTTCTGTAATAGGTTTAAAAAACTTTGAAAGGTCAGTTTGTAGTTCTTTTTCCCCTGTTCTTTCCGCAAGTTGGCTATCCCGGATATTCTTTTTAGTTTCGAGGAACTCTTTTACAATTAGATCCCTTTTTGCGGGGTCGCTTATTTTTAGAAATGACATTTTATATTAGGGATATTTTTTTTTATCGCACTTTTTATCGTAGTTTTCATCGCACTTTTTATCGCATTTTTCATCGCACTTTTTATCGCATTTTTCATCGCATTTTTCATCGCATTTTTTATCGCATTTTTTATCGCATTTTTCATCGCATTTTTTATCGCATTCGTTGAGATCTTTTATGCCTTATTAAAGGGCTAGGCATAAAAGATTTAAGAGGAGCACTTTTTAGTGCTTTTTATCGACTTTTCCGATGCATCGGGGTAAAAAATTAAGATGTACTCAGCGGCTTCTATAACTTCGAGTCGTATTCTTTTATCGAAATCGTTAACGACTTTCCATAAAAAAGGTAAACTTCTATTAGTACGGACGGTTTTCACTAATCTTCTTGTATCTAAATCCGATTCTTTTATAATTTTTCTCGCGTAAACCTTATCTTCCTCGTCGAATAGATGCATCGCGATTTCTAGCTTTTCGAGGCAATCGTAAGCCTCGTGTTCTGTATCTTGTATTCTTTCCATTATTTTTTCTTTTTCGTCCATCTCTCTCGCGGTAACCTTTTCTTCCTTATATAATAGGTTCATCGCGCTATTTAGCCTTTCGAAAAATTTGTAAACATAGTATTGTTCTTCTATTTCTTCCATCTCTCAAAAAAACATCCTTTTTTTACCGTTAAAAAAAATCAATTACATTTACACGAGGGTGTTATTATTCTTTTCAACCAACTTCCGAAAGGACTCGCGCGCTTCTTGCCTCCCTTTCTCGATTAATGATTCTTCCGTTTTAGACGATATCTTTTTCTTTATTTTTAACCTAACTTCTTCCTTCATTACTTTATACTTTTCTAATTCTCCTAAGATTAGTTGAAATTCTTCATCCGTAACTTTGTTATCACTCAAAGCTTTCGATATATGTGAGGATATTGTGTTTAACTTACTCTCCGCGATTGTTTTAATTTTTTCGTGTTTTTCGGCTTTTACGGTAGACTTTCTTACGCTATACTTTCCGATTAAGTTTAAAAGACCAGTAAGAGCAGCTATTGATTCTAACGCTATCACTGCGGGTATCGCGACTACCGTTGATAACAAACCTATCCCGCCAGCTCCTGAAACCATTGTAACCGTAACTAAAACTGCATCTATATTATCTACTATCCTCGCGGCTCTGAAGTACTTTTTACCTAAGGATTCTCTTTTAGATTTTTCTTCTTCTAAGAATTTTTGGATTTCATTGATTTTTTGTAGTCGATATCCCTGCCCCTCATCAATTGGTGGAGCGGAAGGTAATTTCGGGTATAATTCCTCTTTCATTTCCATTTTTTAAATAGAAGGATATTTTTTTAAAAAAATGTCATTATGCGCCCACTGTTAAAATGAATAGTAAACGAGACATAAGAACTCGTTTTCCTCAATCGTTATCGTTTTTTCGTTGGAATTGTTTGTAATAGCAATTATAATATCTTCGGTATCCTCGAGGCAAATTTCGTTTTGTAAACTACACCTCTTTAATTTTAAAGCGTGTGCTAATGAGGTTAAAATAACTCCTTTAGTCATCATAAAACCGAACCCTAATAGTATTTGCTTTACTTCATTAGGTTTCAGTGAAAGCTTTTCTTGACAAAAAATTTTCCAGGTTACCGTATTTACTTTTCGAGGCGGATATTTTAAGTCTTGTAATGGTATCCAATGAATCGTTTTTGGCTGACCCATTTTTTATAAGTAAGTAATAATATTTATAATATAGCCCCTAAGATAGGTATATTAGCGAATGGACTATTAGGACCTAAAAGAAGACCATTCCCATCATAAAGCTTTCCTCCTTGCTTTAAATACAAGCCATCACCAACAGACTCTAGCCCTTTTCCTCTATAAGGACTCAAATAAAGCCCTTTTCCATCTGTTTCTACCTGAGAAACGCAACCTCCTTTTTTAAGGTAAAGGCCTGACCCCATCGCTTTTTGTACACCTGATGAGGCTAATCCAGAAAGAGCACCAACACCTAACGCTGGTAGAACGGTTTTTGTTATCATTGGCAAAGCTCTTGCGGCTAATCCGGCTAAAAGACCTAGAAAACCACCCTCTATTTCCGTATTATGTTTAAGTTGTTTCGCATTCATTCTAATCGTTATACCTTTACCATTCTCATAGGCTTTAGCCATTTTCTTTATTTGCGAATCGGTAAATGCCATGGTATCATTACCGTCTAAATCCTCATGACCTAAACGAATACTTACTGGGCAACCGGCTTTAACAGCATGTTGAAGCTTTCGCTTTTGTCCAGCCGATATATTAACTTTTACATTATTGTAACTTGCCATTTTTTATATACAGTATTTTTTTTTTTATCTCGCTTCTCTAATCTTAAATCTAATTGTTAAAGTTTCTCCTCTAAGATTTAGTAAAGTTCCATTTTGGTCTGTAATGTTTACCTTCATGGTGTGTATTTGATTCATTGTTATCGGTAAGTATACCAAATTTCGAGGAGTCTCAACAATTTTATACCCGGGGGAAACGTTTGGGAAAAAAGAGTAAATCGTATTTTGCGTTAAACCGTTAACATAACTTCCTGAGATAATGTCAATGTTAACGAATATACTGTTTATACTGAGAATATTTACGGGATTCTCCGACTCATGAAAGCCTTTAGTATATTTTGCGCCAGTAAAACCTAATACTTTGGAAATCGAGTTCGGATGATTAAAATCTACTTGGTATCCATCTTCTATATCAAGAACTGACCTTAAGGTATTTGTGTTAGCAGAAATGTTAATATAGTATTTTTCATTAGCTTTATCATAGTGATCGTTTTTTCTCATTTCCAGCTGAATGGTTTCGTTAATGTCTGTAAGTTCGTAACTTCCTTCTGGTATTATAACTTTAACCCATGAAGCGCCATTGTCCGGAGAATAAATAAACATGTTACCTTTTTCATTAATATTTGGAAAAGAGTAGTAAGTTTCGAGGTTTATCAACGCTATTTCGTATTTTTTGTCAATGTCCAACTCAATAGGTGGAATAAACCTTGTTGTAAAGTGTGTTTTGTTATCGCTTACTATAATTTGCATCGATATTTTAGGTTCTGTATTTCTAACAATTCGTTTTAAAAGTTCTTCCATTTTTTTATACTAAATATAATTTTTTAACTCGGTATAAAAAAGTTATCAAAACCGTGCCTGTACTTTCCATTATGTTTTTTACTCGTTAAATCGATGATAACAAAACCGTATGGCTTTTCCCAACACTTAAAACAAAATCTTCTAAACTCATCCTTAGGCATATCTTCACTTACATGATCGCCATAAATATGATTAATGTTTTTTTGGTCTTGCGGAAAAAGACAAATGAAATTTGCATTTTCTCTAATAGTTTGCCTCGGTAACCTAAAATAATTTTGTGAAAGGTAAAAGCAATCAACATTACTATGTCTTCCACGAATATAGTAGCACTCAGGCGTACTTTGTCTTTCTAAAAGTAAATCGTCAAAAATCATTAGATTTTTATGTTCTGGATTTAATTCTCGTGGGTCAGGTACATCGTTCGCTGTTTCAAAGAAACTACATTTTATTTCCGATTTATTTTTAAACGTTTTTGCCCATTCTTCAACCAAAGCTGTCGGAGAAACGTCTAAATTCTGTATTTCATCTCGCGTGTTAAATAACTTTAAAATACCCTCTTTCGGCAGTCTTTCTTCAAAGGCTTTTTTAAGTATACGATATTCCGGTTGAAAAAGACTTTTTCCAAAAACACTTAACTCGTCGTAGTCGAGCCAATCCGGTCTAAGCAAAAGGTTAAGTAGAAGAGTGGTTTTACCACATCCTGATTTACCCACGATTAACCCTCTGATACTCTTTGGTAAAAGAGGGTGATTAAATCTCCTCGATAGTACTTCATTCCACGATAAATCTATTACATTCATCTCTTTTTATATAACTTTTTTTTATTATTATATAAAATGTATTGCGTTAAATGTAAAACAGTTACTGATACGAGTAACATAGAATATACTGTTAGTAAGAATGGAAGAAATATGAGACGAGGAAAATGTGTGGTTTGCGGAACAACTAAAACCCAGTTTATTAAGGGATCTAAAAAGGGCGGATCAGTTCTAAACGAGATAATTAACCGTGTGCCTTTCGAGATGCATATCCCAGGTCACAATTTTACGGGACCGGGTACTAAACTTAAAAAAAGATTAAACCCCGATTTAACTTGGAAGAAATGGAGTAAACCAATCAACCGTGTTGATCATGCCGCCTATAACCATGATGTCTGTTATTTAAAACACGATGATACTAAAACTCGTAATGCTGTATGCGATAAAAATATGTTAGCGGAGCTAAAAGGTATTTACAATCCCACTTTAAGAGAGAGAATGGAAAGAGGGGTTGTTTCTTCCTTAATTGGAACAAAAGCAAAGTTTGGGATGGGGGTTAAAAAAAAACTTTCAGCATGACGAGTTTAGCGGAAGAATTACACAAACCCGTAAGAAGAAAATTTAAGAGAAGGAGAGTCGTGGTAAACGGTATTGATAGGATATGGGCCGCAGATTTAGTAGACATGCAAGCATTTTCTAAATTTAACCGTGGCGTAAAATATCTTCTCGCTGTTATCGACATCTTTTCTAAATACGGTTATCTTATACCATTAAAAGACAAAACGGGAAAGTCTGTCGCTAAAGCATTAAAGAGTATTTTTAAGGAGAGAAAACCCGAGAAAATGTGGGTGGATAAAGGTAAAGAGTTTTATAACAAGGAAGTTAAAGACTTGATTGAATTGTATTCTACCGAGAATGAAGAAAAATCTAGCGTAGTTGAGAGATGGATTAGAACAATGAAAGAAAAAATGTGGAAGTATTTTTCCGCTAACTCTACGAGCGTTTACATTAACGTGTTGTCTGACCTCGTTAAAGAATATAATAACACGAGACATTCTTCTATTAAGATGACACCGGTAGACGCGAGTAAAAAAGAAAACGAAACTTTAGTTTCGAAAAATCTTTACCCCGATCATTTCGAAATAAGACACGTAAAACCTAAGTTCTCCGTTGGAGATAAAGTAAGGATAACTAAAAAGAAAAAGACTTTTGAGAAAGGTTATACCACTAGATGGACTGAAGAGGTTTTTACGGTTTCAACGGTAAAAAATACCGAGCCCATAACATATAAAATTAAAGACCTTAATGGAGAAGAAATACAAGGTACCTTTTATGAACCTGAACTACAAAAAACTAGTCAGGAGTTGTATAGGATAGAAAGAGTTATTAAAAAAGGAAAAAATAAATCGTTAGTAAAATGGAAAGGTTATTCCGATGAGTTTAATTCTTGGGTTGATAATAATGATATTGTTAACGTATAAAAATGAGAAATATCGCAGTTGGAAACGTAATTCTACCGAATAGACCGTTAAGCAATTTCGAATTGGAAAGTGCGGCAAAACGATTAAAGATTCCTTCTTTTAGGGGAGTGTTTTTACGAGACACTATACCGAGAAAGTGTAGAAAAAAGGAATGCGGTATATTAAACCTCGATGACACGGGCGGGTCTGGTACGCATTGGGTTGCTTGGTATAAAAACGGTAAAACTAAATATTACTTTGACAGTTACGGTATACAACCTCCTATCGAAATTAAAGAGTACCTAAAAAGTCCAATACATTACAATAGTGATCAGTTTCAGCCAGCTGGAGAGGTATTTTGCGGTCATTTATGTTTGTTCGTACTTAAAGAGTTGGGTTTAGGGAATGAATTCCAAAATGTTTTAAATAAATTATTTTAGTAATAGAAAATAAGATGTCTGTTGACAAATTTGGAAAAACGAGAGATGATGTTACAACAAGAGATGATGGTGTGTCACTCTCTTACATAAATAATTTTTTTTTACGAAAAGATGGAACAACTAAAGTTACCGGTTCTATAAATATGAATGGTAACACACTTACGAAGGTTAGTAACCCAGCTAATCCGCAAGATGTTGCTACAAAAAATTACGTAGACAATACAAAGGGTTCAGGAGTGATAGGAGGTAAAAGAAACGATAGCTTTTTAGTAAAAGGTTCTTTAGATTTTGACAACACTCAGAAGCTAAAAAATCTACCTCCTCCTGCTGAGGATGGTGATGCAGTTAACAAAATGTATACCGATACATTTAACCAAAGACTTAGATACCACTTTGAAACTATGATTCCTTTTACGAATCAAAACGGGTACGAAGCTAAAGATAAGATTAGTATGAAAGGCTTTTCTATAGAAAACGTAAGAAATCCGCAAAATGAAAATGATGCGGTTAACAAAATGTACACCGATAAAAAAATAGAAGATTTAGAAGGCAATCAAGCGTTTGAAAGAAGAACAAAGGGAGGATATCAAGTAAAAGGAGATATACACATCAGAAGAAAGAAAATAACCGGCCTTCCCGATCCAGTAAATGAAAAAGAAGCTGTTAATAAAAGATATGTCGATAATCGTTTACCTTTTGTAAAAGAAAACGGACACTATAAAGCGACGGCGATTATCGACATGGGAAGAAAAAGATTAGCGAATTTACCCGAGCCATCCGCCTACGATGACGCTACCAGCAAGCGTTACGTGGATGAGAAAGTAAACGCTATCGTAACCGGAAACGTTGCCGTCGTTAGCGAAAATCCGTTTTTAAAAGAAAACGGCGCTTATATAACTACAACTAAATTAAACATGGGTTTCAACCCCATTTTAAACCTTCCAAATCCTACAGAACCGTATGAAGCGGTACATAAGCGATATGTAGATAATGCTGACGCGTTTAAAGAAACGAATATAGTAACCGATTCGGGTGGAAATGAGGTTGCGGTTTTACTGAGTGATGGTCCTCACTACGTAGCTAAGGGTGTTTTGGCAACAGCGAGCCGAGTTGGTTTGTATCAGGATAGTTTTACGAGTGACAATGATGCGGTAAATAAAAAATATGTGGATGATGTAGTGTCGAATAATTTAGCATCTAAGGAATATATTGATACTGAAATTAATGCCGCGCGTGAGTATGCGGATAATGAAAGTGCTTTTTATAAAGGTGAAAAGTGGAATGTTAGAGGTAACAGAGGAGAAGTTATAAAACAAGAAGATGTCTTTCATGCAAGAGGTAAATTGAGAACAGATTACTCTATAACAACGAGTGTTACTAATTATTTTGATGATGATTTAGTAAGTAAAAAGTATGTAGATAAAGCTATTGAAAATCTAAAAAAGTACGTAGATGCACGATAGGCTGTGAGCGGCTAAAACGGACACATGAGATAGCAGTTTAGGGGCGAGCATTTTGGCTTTGTCCAATTCTTATACTTCAAACGATGATATATATTTTTTGCTTTAGCGGAAATATATATCGAGAGAACCGTCGCATTTTTTTTTCTAGAGACGAAAAAAAAAAAAGAACTTTGGCCTCTTTAGAAGCAGCGGGGGGAGGCGCGCGTCGCGGCGCGGAGCGCCGCGGCGCCCCACCAATGCGCGCGCTAGAGATGTTCTTGACGAAAGGGAATGAAAACGAGGCTCTTGACCTTGACCCCTCTGTGACCTTGACCCCTCAGTGACCTTGACCCCTCTGTGACCTTGACCCCGCTCGGGGTCACATGACCTCGCGAGGGGGGAGAAAGGCCAAAAGGTCAAAAAACGCAAAAACGCGAAAAACGCGACTTGCCCCCAAAAAAACGCATGCACACGCGAAAAAAGGGACTTGCCCCAGAACTCTCAATATTTAACTACTAGGGTCAACTTGGGTATCACTACGTCTAACAACGAGTAACTACGTTACACCATTTCTAAACTGCGCCCTTAGTACGTACGACTTATTATTATTAAATTACTACGGGCAAATCGTAAAATTTGACATACGTCCATTACAGTGTTGGACTATGATCACCTACGTGTCACTGTATTTAATACTTCAACCAAGGCAAATTATAGTCATTTCCTACTACGGTCAACTACGTTAGTTGTTTCCACGGTTTAACAATGCCTTCACTGCGATATCAGAGCAGCGTAGATTCATATTTAAAATGCAAGGAATGGTTCAGAACCGGACTAGTGACAGTATAATACACAAAGCGCAGAAAGAGATCAGAACTGCAGAGACTAGGGCTGATCTTACTCTACACACATCGTAAGTATCACCAGAATCTTGATGAGCAGACCACGTGTTCATTTCCTGTAAATACCGACAGACTTAATCGATTAATACTTGATAACCCTTTCGCTGCCAAGTTGTAAACATTTTTTTTTCGGGAACAATCAATACATTTTTAGAACAGCCGAAGATGCTTCCTGGTCCAAGTTTTAGCATCAGGTAATTGTCTGTATAGATTAAAGATCAACCTGCACGCTCTTGGAGTCTGATCTTGTATCTTTACCATCCGGAAAAGCCACTTATGCCGTTTTTATCAGAGATAAAGTTAAGTAGAATTCAAGTCATTAGTACGTTTAATCGCGTTGTCAGTTCACTGTGTCTAGTGGCAATTAATTGGACAGAGCTTTATATCGCTAGCAGACGACAAAATTTTACACTTGCAAAGAAAGAAAGTATTGTTGACGACAACTTAAATAAAGTTAAAATGAATGGACTTACCCCTTAAAATGAATAAAGCATTGTGGGAAAAGGATAGTAAGAGTTCAGTGGTGGGTAATAAGGTACAGCTAAATTACCTATTCAAGACGACACAATTGAAGACTAGCAAATATTGAAAGCACTTTCGTGATTGTGTGTGTTTGTTTTGTATTTAGCGCTGATTTCAATATGATTTAGTATATTGCAGCGGCTAGTGTACCTTCCCATGCTTTCCAGGAGTTTATTTTACCTTGCGGTGAACAAAATTCTGTTGTTAGTTCACTAAGTCAAGTAGCGCTTCATTGGACTGAGCTTTATATCTCTAGCAGACAGTAAAACTTCAGACTTGCTCACATTGAAAGCATTTGTAGACATCGACGAAATTAAGGGCTAAAATGAGTGGATTTACCCCTTAAAAAGAAGAAAACATTGTGGCAACAGGAGGGTAAGAGTCTAGTGGTAAGTAATAAGACACAGCTATTACTCTTTTCAAGACGACAAAATTGCATCTTCGCAAGCCAAGGGTGACAATCCACTACACTATATATACAGTCAGACATAAGTTAAGCATCACCCGAATTTTATTTGAAAGTCAAATTTTATTCTCAAAAAATATGCAGATTTCGTGTTAATAAAAATGATATTTCAAAAAAATTACTTTTTTGAATATTGAAGAATATTCAGATAAAGTACTGAGGTAAAAAATTAAGTTTTTCCTATGATAACTTTACCTGAAACATACCCCCTTCTAAATGTCAAATAACGAACATGAAAAAAGTTTTTTACCGAGAAAGTCCTCAAAAAGGCATGTGAATTTTCAAAAGTCGTTGCCACAACTTTGAAGCATATTCATTTGTGTTTTAACACACTCAGTTTGAATACAGTACCTTGTATAGCTACCGCGTTTCTGTAAAAGTTCGTTCACTCGACGTCTCATTCCTTGAACAAGTCTTTGCAGCTTATTCTGGGGGAATAAATTTTAAACAACTGCAGCACGTAACTCGTTCAAATTCCGGCACGGGGGGTTCTGCTGGTCTAACTTACGCTCTATTTGGTCCCAAACATGTTCTAAAGGATTCATATCTGGCGACAACGCCGCCCACGGTAACACGTCAATAGCCTCCTGCCGAAGATAATGGTGCACAATAGCTGCTCTATGAGGCCGAGCGTTGTCGTCCTTCTAAGACGTACATATTCAGTTTACGTTGATAGGAGAAACATGCCCAGACAGTTACAGATCCGCCACCAAATGCTGTTGTACCAACAATATTCCTGTGTTCGTAGGCTGTGTTATCCTCACGCCAAACGCGCATCCTGCCGTCAGTATGCCTTAAAACAAATTTGCACTCATCGGACCAATGTACACGTCGCTAGGATCGAATGATCCAATTCAGTCGATCGCGAGCCCAGCTCTTCTGTGTCTGGGTGTTAGCAGAGGACGTTTGACGGCCCTTCTAGCTTTTAAGCCGGCGCTATTTAGTCTCCTGGTAACTGTTCTAACAGAGACAGGTTCATAAACTGGCCATTGGCTTCGAAGTTGACGCCCTGTGGCTGTAGGATTTGCACGTGCCATACGCAGTAGTGCTCTATTCTCGCGGTCACCAGTCTTCCGGGGTCGCCCTGAACGTTGACGCTCAGATACCGTTCCGTCAGCCCGGTAACGTTGCAAAAGACGTACGATGATCGACTGGTTCACCATAAACTGACCAGCAATAGCCCGCGTGCTTGGACCAGCGTTATTCATGCCCACAATTTGCCATTTTTGGTTTTCCGAAAGTTTTCTCCTAGCCATCCTGTCATTTCACTCATAAAGCACATTGTAACTTGTATCTTTGACCCGTGCATAGCAAGATGAAGTACATGAGTATAAAACTTATGTTTTGAAAATATGGATGGCAGAGTGATACAACCGGTTCGTAAGACAAATGTTTACATATTCTTCAAAGTCTGTCAATACCACTTTACTCTAAAAAGTTCAAGCTCCGCTTAAAAATATACCACGTAAGAAAATGTTATTCATTAAAATAGTTATGGCGTGATTTGTTCGGGTGATGCTTAACTTATGTCTGACTGTATACTTTACCCTTGGCGGATCGAGCTTGATTTCGACATTCCCGTGATACGCATTTTCATTGGATGCAGCTTGGTCTAACTGCACGAATCAATTCGCTCGTAGCATTTCATCTTTGATAAAAATAGAACAGGGTCGAGACCTTTCGAATAAAAATAGAAGGTAAAAATCGATACCTCCATGTTTGTGTACAGAACCGTTAATGTTTTATTACCGGAAAAACATAGAAGAACAATATATATAGAAAGTTTCAGTGTAAATAATAAATTATAGGAGGTTTTGGACTATATTCCAGTACCTGACAATGTAATGTCGAGGTACGTTTCTTGTTATTGCTTCATGTTGGATTATTGTATTCGTAAGCGGTTTGTAAAACGATATTTCAT
The DNA here is from genome assembly GCA_943736015.1 of Tridacna crocea. NCBI lineage: Eukaryota > Metazoa > Mollusca > Bivalvia > Cardiida > Cardiidae > Tridacna > Tridacna crocea. The sequence continues at coordinate 30,666,850 of OX031059.1, read as the reverse complement.
TGGCTATTAGAAATATGATGTAAAGGGGGATAATAACTTGCATCCAATAGGGGGCGTATTGCAGGAATCTCGAAATCGGCCTCAATCCGCCAAGGTAAGATCCACGTAGTGGTCGTAACCTTGGCTCTCGAAGATGAAAAAACTGAAAATGTAGTCAATGTAGCAATCATTTTTTGTTTATATATGTGTTTATTTGTTTAGTATTTAACACCAATTTCAGAATGTGAGTGTTTATTGCAGCGGCCAGTGCACCTTCCCATGCTCTCCTGGAATTTATTTCACTATTGCAGCGTACAAACTCTTTATAAGCCGCCGGCTGCTTTCATACAGAAGACATTTGAATAAGAGAAATTGCATGTGGCTAAAATGATGGAATTTGTCTCTGATATTGATCTAGAAACGCGGGAGAAGGTCACAACGCTCGTTAAAGGTATTAATATGTCTTCGCCCTTAAATGTCGTCCTCTTTCTTAGGACTATTAAATCTTGGGTTCATTTTGTTAAGGGAAGACTCTATTTAAACGTGAAAAGAAAAACGAAGAAATGCTACTAACCAGTACTGGAGAGTCTCATCCTAGTACATATGGGTCTTTAACTCATTACGAAACGACAGTATTTTAGACTTGTTCAAGTGGAAAGTACTTGCAGAAAACTGAATATAAGTGACTGAAAATTTGAAACTTGTTTTGGGAAGAGTAGAAAACATTTTGGGAAAAGGAGAAAATGCTGGTGACCAGCATTTTCTCCTTTTCCCACAATGTTTTCTAAAGACTTCTTTAGAAAAAGTAGGGATTAAGTGGTAACGTTAAATATAGGGCTTGAAATTATGGATTTGATGTTTCGATCCCTGGCTCTGCCACTCCTTTATTGTGACAAGACTCATTCCTCTCTAGCTGTTTATGTGGTTTTCAGCCAGTGACTTTTTGAGAATATCGTACAAAACATTATTAACAGAAACACTTGGAGAGCATAGATAGGTTCATTAGCTATCGTGATGAAATTACAGTGCAGCTGAAAAGTGAGGTCACATCATACAAACCAAACACTATTACTCTCAGATGATAATTTTAGCCTTTGTTAACATACACAACGTAACAAAACAAACACATAAAAGGTAAGACAGGTAAAATTCATGTTTCATTACATAGACAGTTCAACGGGCATTTCAACAGAAAGGAATACTTGTTTCCCCTATTATCATGAAGTCAGTCGACTGTAAAAGGACATTGATACTGTCTGAGAGTAATACAAACCACATCTTCGCAAGCCAAAGTTACGATCACTACGTGGATCTTGCCGTGGCGGATCGAGCCCAATTTCGAGGTTTCCGCGATACGCCCCCCTATTGGATGCTGCTTATCATCGCCCTTTATATCATATTTCTTATAGCCAATGAAATATCGTGTTACAGACCACTTACGAGTACAATAATTCAACATGAAGCAATGACCACAAACGTATTTCGACATTCGATGGTCAGGTGCTGGGATAAAGCCTTAAACCCCCAATAATTGATTGGTCACTCTGAAACTTTCTTTAAATATTGTTCGTTTATGTCTTTTTAGGTAATAAATCATTACAGATCCTGCACACATCCACGGATGTATTGATGTTTACCTTCTATTTTTATCCGAAAGTTCGCGACCTTGTTCTATTTTTATCGAAGATGAAATGCTACAAGCGATTTGATTTCGTGCAGCTAGAGCTAGCTGCAACCAATGAAAATGCGTATCGGGAGAATGTCGAAATCAAGCTAGATCTACCAAGGGTAGAGTAGCGTAGTGGATCGTCACCCTTGGCTTGCGAAGATGTACAAACCAGTGAAATCTACTACAGAGATAGAAGACCGAGCTCTCTTTATGAAACATCTGTAGTAAGTTTTTTTTGTGGATAACATGTAACCCAAATCAAACAAGCAATTTCGTTGAAATGATATCCCCCGCCGAAAAAGACCTTTTTTGATACAAATGTATAAGAGGTATTGTGTTTTGCATGTACATGTGGCCTTTTTGTTACTGGTCCATGATGAAATTATACATTAAGCTCCCTTGTTCCATGGCAGAGGATTTCATTACATAAACAAATATAAAAGATGTCCATAACAGGATTATACAGTACCCCATTTCAGGATTTTATATATGTGGGGAAAAAAAAATGTATCTACGCACTATCCAATGGAAAACATGCATGAAGTTTCATCAATTTTTGTCAAGGACTTAAGAAGATATCCCTCTCACAATATAAGCCGCCACACTGCTTTCATTTCAAGCAGGTAGCTAAAGACTAAAGTGTTGAAATTTGTAGCACCTGCCTGGGTAGCTGAATGGATATATGGTATTACTTGTGATATAAAAGGTTTACGAACAGGCTGATGCATGGAGAGACGAATGCACCACTGACTCATTGGTCACTGGCTTTGTTCAAGCAATAAAAATATGAAGTTCTATGAAAATATGTGCAAAAGTTGGAGATACATTGTACACTGATAAAAAATTAAATTTGACATGAAGTCCCCTTTTTCCATGATACAGTGAAAAATCGCAAAACCCTGACAACATGTACTAGGTTGCATGATCTGTGAAAATCTCATCCAAATCTATTGAGATATGTCCAGTAATTGAAGAGATTCTGGTTAAAAATGAAATTATAACATGAAGCCCCCTTATTCCATGATGCAGCTACAAATCCCAAACCCTTGATAATATGCCGTAGGTCACATGATTATGTGAAAATTCCATCCAAATCTGCCAAGATATGTGGGAGGCGTTGTATTAGGTCACATGATAATTTGAAAATTCCATTCAAATCTGTCAAGAAATATGGGACGAGTTGCATTTACAAGGAATAAAATGAAATAAAACATGAAGTCCCCTTTTTTCATGATGCAGCTACAAATTGCAAAATGTTAACAATATCCAATAGGTCACATGACAAGAAATATTCTGTCAAAATTCTATTCAATTTCGTCATGAAATGTGGAAGGAGCTGCCTTCACAAGAAATGGAATGAAATATAACATGAAACCCCCTTTTTTCCATGACTCCTTATTACAAATACAAGGGCAAAAAACTAGCACTTTTCCCAGAATAGGATAAATTCATCAAAGGGTTATCAGTCAAAAAAAGCCTGTGAATCTAAATGGAAAAGTGCGAACAAAAATCCAAAGTCAAAATTTACAAAGGGCAATAACTCCAAAATACTGAAGATAGAGTTATGGTTCTTGTGCACTGCACTTCTCCTCAATTAGTTCTATATGTGTGTGAAGTTTGAAGCTCCTAGCTTTTATACTTTTGGAGATATATGCCAGACAGAAATCCAAAGTAAAAATTAACAAAGGGCAATAACTCAAAAATTACTGAAGACAGAGCTTTGGTTTTTGTGAATAACACCCCTCCTTAATGAATTCTATAAGTGTATACAGTTTGAAGTTTCTAGCCTTTGTACTTTTGGAGATATGCTCCGGACAAAATTCCAAAGTGAAAATTTACAAAGAGCAATAAGTCAACAATTACTGAAGATAGAGTTATGATTCTTTAGCACTGCACTTCTCCTTAATTAGTTCTATATGCGGGTAATGTTTCAAGTTCCTAGCTTTTATACTTTTGGAAATATGCTCCGGACAAAAATACAAAGTTAAAATTTACAAAGGGCAATAACTCCAAAAAAAACTGATGACAGAGTAATGAATCTTTCGCACTGCATGCCTCCTCAATGAGTTCTATATGTGTGTGAAGTTTCAAGTTCCTAGCTTTTATACTTTTAGAGATATAATCCGGACAAAAATTCAAAGTAAAAATGTGCAAAGGGCAATAACTCCAAAAATACTGAAGACAGAGTAATGGATCTTTTGTACTGCACGCCTCCTCAATGAGTTCTATATGTGTGTGAAGTTTCAAGTTCCTAACTTTCATACTTTTGGAGATATGCTCCGGGCAAAAATTTCAGAAAAAAGTGCATAAAGGGCAATAACTCCAAAAATACTGAAGATAGAGTAATGTTTCTTGTACACTGCACGCCTCCTTAATGAGATCTATCCACTTGTGAAGTTTGAAGTTGATATCTCAAATACTTTTGGAGATATGCTCCGGACAAAAATGTGGGACGGACGTACGGAAGGACGGAATGACGGAAGGACGGACGGAGACTATTACTATATCCCCCGTCGCCTTTCGGCGGGGGATAATAAGCTGCATTGATTGTGTTTATTGTGTTTAATGACACTTCGACACTTTTCTGTAACATCGCAGCAGCTAGAGTTAACTCAAATATGCCAGTCTGAAGTTTGACTCACCAATACTTTGCACAATATTTTTTTCAAAGCAACCTATGATCGGATATTGTTACTAAAAATAGCACACACTTGGCACACCACCTCCATATTGTATATTGTAACTGAAGTTGAACAAGGAAATCGTGGAAAATATCGGTCAATTTTAAAATTATCTAACCGTGCACGTATGTCTTATATATACGTAGTAATAGGTGTGCGACGAAAACGGGAAAAAAATGACAAATGTCCCTTTTGAAAAATAATATTTAAGCGAATACGAGGAAAAAAACCGACCTTGTAATCGATGTGGATGGGATAGTAAATAATTTCTTTTATTTCTTGGCATTCCAAGTTTTCAAACGACTATTTCAACAGTATTATGGCGCTGAACCCCATAAATAAAACAAAAACCTCCAAATTTTCCGGATCTGCATGCGCTGATGTCAAACAAATCATCATTCCGCAGCGCATTAATAGGTTTAAATCAGTTTTCATAGGATTGTTTTTGTTGATTATCATTCAAATTATGAAAACGAACTCGCGACCATTTATTATCTACATATTTTCATCCATACCAATTTCACGGATTTCGTCTACTATTTTTCATCTTTCCACCAACGCGTTTATCGTTTATTGGTTAAAACGTTTGGCATGTTTTCTGAGGGTAAATTCATGTGGATTATAATTTGCTGTCGGATAATTAGTTGTGTGACGATAGCGCATGGCAATACGAAAAATGTAGAAGCTCCTTAAACTCATGAAATAGGCGCCAATGTTAGTTTTAAGGATTGTCTGAAACTCTAGGAGGTCAGAAAACAAAGAAGAACTTTTTAACTGAATCATACTGATGGCAGTGTTGTTATTCATCCATATTCCGTAAGATTTTCTCTTTTTCAAAAAGGGATATCGGTCTCTGATTTCGTTGCACACATCTTTTAATACTACATAATAAATATATACGACATAACGGCGCTGTTGCAGTGTGCTAATTCTGTTAACAGTGATCAATGATTACTAATTAAAATGCAGCTCCAGAGGACTGTTGTCAGACTTTTTGTCTTACTGATATCTGATAGTCTAATACTTACTACACTTAGGTGAAATGTTTATCCTGATTATTTCTCTTGCGAAACTGCGGATTAAAAGTAGGTCGATCAAAAAAATCTGAGAAACTTGTGTGCACTTTAGAGGCGTTATTCTTGGACTTTTCGTAATGAAGCTTGGTTGGAAAGTTTGTGTTCATGATATATTCGACAAAATAAAAATGTACACGTATCATAAGATGAAAAAAAATATATCACTAGGTCAAATCTTAGAAAAAAATCTTTGTGCACTGAAGACTTTACATATTCAGTGCATGTACCCTTGGTCATAATTCTTGTTTCGATAGTAATTTGAATATATATTTTCTTAATTGAATATGGGTTACCCAGTTTCAAAATGTAGGTCACCCAGTTAAATGGTCGACAAAACGTGTATGTACTTTGTAGGCCACTTATATAGCCTGATGAGCATGCAACCTGGCGAGCACATGATGTTTTGGGCTAGTTAAAAATGTTTCACCCCATGTGAATAACTGGAGACAAAATCAAAAACAAAACGTCGCGTTTTCAGCTTGTTTAATAAAAATGATCAGAATGTTCGCCTACATAAAACATTATGTTTAAGATAATCGATAATTGAACAGCTCGGTTAAAATGGATCAATAGGTTAGTACTGATTGTCTCGAAGATATGCATGGGCTTTGTGAGCGCTAGGGCCACAATGTCTTTCTTGACCCCTGTGTAAATGGTTTCATATGACACAATAAGTAAGCTTGCTTGACCAGGAATCTTAACTTGCATAAATATGTGTACGTAAATTAATCTTGAGCTGCGCCAGAGTTCCTCAAAGATAGCAAGTGTCTTGGATTCTTTTGATGTTGAATCGTAGCAGTTACATAGTTAATTAACTCATTAGGCTTGTCCAAATCGAAAGCATTTGGCGACGAAAAAATAGAAGTGACTGAATATTTGAAATTTGTTTTGTGAAGGGTAGAAAACATTGTGGGAAAAGGAGAAAATGCTGGTTACCAGCTTTTTCTCCTTTTCTGGCATTGTTTTCAAAAGGCTTCTTTCACAGGGGCGTCAAAAGTAGGGATAGTGTGGTAATGGGTTAATAATATCTGTCCTGTGAATTGCTATTAGATCAATGTAATATCTCAATTAACAGGTTACCGATTTCTGATCCTACTGGGGATTCAATCCTTCATGTTCTCAACCTGAAAGCGCTGAAAGTACTAAACGCTGGAAGCTTAATTAGTATGTCCTTTACCGTAGATCAAAGATCAGAATGCACAGAAAATCTTAGCTTTACACTATCAGATGTTTTCAGAGATATTTTTCAGGAAAGGCCTTTTTTTTGAGCGAGAGACTTTATTATTTCAACAATTGAATTATTATACCTTTTCAGGTTTATTAATGGTATTCTTAGCCTTTAACTCTTTACCAAACGACAAAATTGAAGACTGGCATAAATTGAAAGCATTTGCAGACGACAAAATTAAGGTTACTGAAAACTTGAAATTTGTTCTGGGAAGGGTAGAAAACAGTAAGGGAAAAGGAGAAAATGCTGGTTACCAGCATTTTCTCCTTTTCCTACAGTGTTTTCAAAAGGACTCTTTCTCAGGGGTGCCAAAAGTAGGGATTGTGTGGTAATGGATTAAGCTATTTAAGGTCGTTTTTACCATGTATTCGGGACTTTGTAAAATCAAATCAGACTGCGAAGTCTAGGGATGCGTGCAAACTTGTCTTGATTCGTCACAATCTACCAATTGGTGATGCTTTGCCCTGAAAATTACAAAATAATAATTATGTGCTTGTCATTTATCCTGTTCATTACCTCAGAAAATTCTAAGGATTAATTTGATACATTTGATTACTGTTTTCCCCATTTGGGACTAATTTGTAATTGGTGCCAACAATTATGCAAAGAAATGCCATGAAAAAGTAATTATGGAACTTTTCAGGTGCTCCACTATATAAGCTGAGATTGAAATTTCAAAGTTACACAATAACCAGGGGCTATTCTAAACACCTGATAAATTTTCTCTTTCTTTTTTAATAGGAGTTTTTACCAACGTCTTTATACCAATTCGAAATAGAGCTCAGGCTATTCTATCTGAAGCATTTATGAAACAAAAAGTTCGAGCAAAAACCTTATTTGAGCATGTTTTACAAGCACTTGCCCATAACGTACAACAATATAGCCACTTACAAGATAGCTGATATTCCAGTCCTATAAATCAAAGTAGGTTTCTGCCCGGATCTGTCATGAGGGTATTTGAATCGAAAATATGGGGCACGCGATTTATATCCTCGCTTTAAGTGCTGAATTTTGGCTAGAATATCCTTGTACAGGATACGTCAGAGGTCTCGCGTACGACTCGTTAAACAAAGAAATAAACAAGTTATCTTTGTATATTCTGTTATTGTGACTTTCATCGATTTCAGGAAGGAAGCTATTGCCACCCCGAATGGTGAACCTCAAGCCATGGTCAGGAGCTCTGTGGGTTACCGTAGATCTTTAGTGGCCCGCTGGTGTAATGCAGAGAAATGACCCTCCCCTACAAAATGACCCAGGTCATTTTTCTACGTAGAGAAATGACCCCAGAAGTCATTTCAATACGTAGAAGAATGACCCGGGTCATTCCTCTGCATAGAGAAATGACCCATGGGTCATTTGGTAGGGGACGGTCATTTCTCTGCATTACACCGGCATTTTAAAATAATCGAAACATTGGGCGCCTGTACATCCTGCATTAGTGACCCCAAAGGACGTAACCCGATTTTCCGCTCCCTTGCAGAGAAAAAATGTTGAGTTGTTGAGTACAAGCATGTTGACATAGTTTTGGCGCGAGGTACGAGAGGGCTATTGCGATAATTTAGGATAAATAGCGTGATAGAATAAATTTTTCTGGATTTTTTCAGTATTTTTCTTGGATTTTTTTACGATAAAAGTAATTTCGCATTAATTCTTGCTGTAATTATGTGGTTTTTTTTTACTTTCGTGTCTAGAACTAACCTTTATGGTATCTAGAATTAGATACAGTCTCGGAACATTTTCGTCTACAACTTTATGAATTTTCCTTTACTGTTTAACCCATTACCACACAATCCCTACTTTTGACGCCCCTGAAAAAGAAGCCTTTAGAAAACATTGTGGGAAAAGGAGAAAATGCTGGTAAACAGCATTTTCTCCTTTTCCCACAATGTTTTCTACCCTTCTCAAATCAAATTTAAATTTTTCATTTACATTTATCTTTTCGTCTGCAAATGCTTTCAATTTGGACCAGTCTATAAATATGTCGTTTAGTAATGGGTTAACTGGATTTATTATATATCTAGCAGTGAAATCCTGGAATTTCACAGTGTAATAAATTTTGATATCATCACTAGTGACGTTATCAACTTTCACTTCCTGACGTCATTTGGGAACTACCTTTTTTTTCGACTACATTTTTTTCGACTTTCAAACGCAAAATTACAAATAATGATGTTAATAAGGTATATAATAAATAGAATAATAAACTGGTTATTTTTTATATGAAAAATATCTCACTCGGACGCGTCGTAAGGCGTAAAAAAACTCGTGCTGCGCACTCGTTTTTCCAACGCCTAACAACGCATCCTTGTGAGATATTTTTCATATCAAAATTAACCAGTTGATTATTCTCTATTTATCTTCGAGAGGGTGCCTCAAGATAGTTAAATACTTGGTTTTACCGTAAAGGGTTTAACCGTAGCCTTGACTTTCGAATGAGTTATCTTCCTTATCGACCAAAGCGTCTTTGTTTACTATTTTTATTCATTGGAATAGGTGATATTCGCGGTAATGACGTACCGGAAGTTTGTTAAGACGCCTCTTTGTCAAGTAACAGCAGATGTATTGAGAGGTGTCACGACTTTTTGTAATTAGATCTATTATTCCGTCTCGTCAGACTTTGTAGTATTATCAGATATGACCATTCTTGCAGAACTCCTCTGACCTTGGAAAAGAAAAAATACCCAGTTTTCTATTCACCATATTTCCTATGAAATAGTGTCAACCGAATTCTTAAGATATTACCATTTCTATTTAAAGCATAATCAGATATATCAGCACAGTAGCCATTATGGTCGACCAAATGAGAAATTGAACTACTTTCTTCATCAAGAAGTAGATCTCAATGATCATTTTACATAGCAACCTTGGTCTTGCACTAAATCTGTTTTGTTTGGTGTTGAAGCCAATCTTTAGTTATAAAATGCTGATCGTCGTGACTGCCAATGTACTTGACCAAGGTCCTCTAGAGTTTTTTGTTAACGGTACTTGGCAAAATATCTTTGCTAAATCGACTGCTTCTTTCTCACATAAATTTCGCCCATATTGTGTGCAGCTGTTAGCAAGAAATTAATCCTTATGCGATGGCAACCATAAAATCTTTTTAATACGGAATCCTGTTTCCGCCATCCACTTTTCGACCTACGAGGAAGTCGAAAAGTAGAAATTAGGCACACTAACTTCCACTTTTATAGCAAAAAAGTTACCTCGAAAAGTCGAAAAGTTGAAGTTTTTGACCTGACAATTGTCATAAAACTTTCCACTTTTCGACCTCACGTTTGTCTAGAAAAGTAGAAATTAGGAAGCACTAACTTCCACTTTTCGCCTTAAAATGCTAAATCGAAAAGTAGAAAAGTGGAAGTTTTTCACATGACAATTGTCAATAAAACTTCCACTTTTCGACCTAGAAAAGACAAGGTCGAAAAGTTGAAAAGTCGAAAAGTCTAAAAGTTGAAAAGTCGAAAAGTTGAAAAGTGGAAGTTAGCCTTAAAACTTCCACTTTTCTAGTTAGGACTGGTTATCACGGGATGTTTGTTTATCAGCACCGAATAATGTTGGAGCCGGTGTAGGGGTAAAAACTCATGTTTTGTCCCGGTGAAGGCTAAACGTCTACCGAATAAGTATACATGTACACTGTTTAAGTCGGACGTCTATCTTTATCCGATACCGCCGATGGGCTGAGTTTATAGTAACACAAATCTAGTCAGGAACTGCGCGTTAAGCGTGCGCCCAATTCGACATTTTCAAACCACGTTCAACCCATTACGAGATGACAAGAAATAAAAGACTGTCCAAATTTAAAGAAACTGCAGACGACATTCCAAAGTGTGTATTGAAATCTAAGTGTAATATTTAGTAGACAACATTGTGAGAGAAATGGTTTGTAAAAAGCTATTTCTCCTTTTCGAATAATGTTTTCCGAAATAATATTTTGCAAAGGTATCAAAACAGGAATCAAGTGGTAATGGGTTAAAATGTGTGACTTGTTAACATCTGGGTCGCTGGTTCGAACACTGGCTTGGCGTGGGCACCGGGATCCTTCATAATCTTTGCAAGGTTAATAAAAATGTCGATGTAGACCTATCTATGATGTTGATCGGAGTCGATTATGAATTTATGTTCTCCTAACTCGATATTTACCCCATTGTTACATTAACATCATTATGACCTCCCCGAATCTGCCGCGTTGGTATTTCGGTAGAGTAATGTCTAGTAGTTCAATTTTTTTTCAATTCAAATAGTTTATTCAGCATATATAAGGCCACCGGCCCAAAATACAAAAAAAAACTGACAAGACATATGTTTAGAGTGACCTTCAAATACAGCAGTATATTTTGTGTATAGCATAAACATAATTAGACATAGGCTTTTACGGGGGACGTAGACCAAGAAAAGATCGCATAAATCGTGCATTCTGATCCCGAATCTGTAAAGCTCGTTTGAACATACTTATAAATAGACTTTTGTAAAAGGCATAGTTCAAGATCAGACTGCACTGAATGTACACAATTAAACATAGGTTTTTGCAGAAGACAAAGACCAAGAAAAGACCGCATATATCGTACACTCTGATCCCGAATCAATAACCTACGCTTGGACATACATATAAATGGGATTTTGTAGCGGGCATAGTATCATTTCATGATATGCAACTCGTCACATGAAAAGGGACCATCTCGATCTGGTCAGACTGCAGGAATTGTGCAGGCTAACCATGTTGAAAATTTTCGCCTGTAGCAGGTTTTCTCAAAGTAAATCTGAATTGGATAAGATCCCTTTAAAAAAAAATGGTTCAACGGACGATCTTTCGGCAATCTATCTGCGATTTCCCAGATCGCACAGGTCGTAGCTTAGTTTTTTGACATGTCAAAAACCTAGTTTCGATCTATTTTGGGGAATACTTTCCCTCGACCTTGTGCGACTACAGAAGACCAAAGTGCGTTCAACCGCCGATTACTTGCGATCAGCGGCGATCAAGCCACATTTTGAGATCGCAACTCAATCTTCAGGGAAGATTTTTCGGTGAAATGGGTCTTTTCAACTTTAAAGACTAGTCAGTGTCCAAAGTATCAACTATATATAGCTTGCAATATGCGAAAAAGGGCATTCCGACATTTCCATAATGGGTCGTCTCGGATCAGCCTGCGCAGATCATACAGGCTGATCCAACACGGCACTTTAAGACCACATTAGATTTTGTGCCACAGTAGACTTGCGCTAAATTGAAAATTACATAAAACGGAAGGTGTCGAACTAGTCGGGCTGATACTAAGCGACACTTTATGCAAATGTCCGAATGCCCCAGTTCGCGTGTTGCAGGCCACATGATTTCAATACATCTAATAATGTGTACACCGTTAAAGGCCTGTTTACACATTCACGATTTTTGGCTACGGTGCCGCTACGATTCGCCACGATCTGTAAAATCGTCGTGTACCGTGGTGATTCGTAGTAGAACCGTGGTGAATCGTGGTGAATCTTGATGAATCGTGATGATTCGGGAAACACCACGGTAGCGCTACGGAAGTTTTAAACTGTTTAAAACATTCGTGGCGAATCGTGGTTTTTGGGCGTGGCCTTATTCGTAGCGCAACCGTAGCGGAATTGTGCTTATTCGTACTGACACCGTAGCTATATTCGCGGCTATTCGTGAGAGATAGTAGCCAGTCGTGGAATCTTTGACACCACGAATTCTCACGATTCACCACGAATTGTGTACGGTTGTCCTACGAATCATCCACGGTTTCGCTACGGAGCTCCACGATTGGCCACGACTAGTACTGTATCGAACCGTACAAGCACCGTGAGCATTTGTTGTGCTACCGTGGTCAATCCTCATTGACCGTAGCGTTGCCGTCATGAATCGTCATTGATTCGTAGCGATACCTTACAGACACCGTACTAATATCGTGGACATTCTTACTGGAATCGTAGTGACACTGAATATTTCTACTTTTCGCCACGATTCATCCCGATCCATCCCGATTTTTCTGACCATGAGAAATCTGGGTGAATCGTGGTGAATCGTAGAGAAAATCGTGAATGTGTAAACGGGTCTTAAAGTCTGTTCCGTGAAGGACGTAGCAATGCGATAAGGGCGGGTTTAAAATGAAAATTAGGGAGTTGCCGTATTATGGCTGACATCAGACTTATTCGGTGTACATTTAACCTCTACCATTCGCTCCCGCCATCTTCCTTGACCGGTGTTCATTTAAAATAATAACGCGGCCAATTTATCCTGCGCAAAATTAGTCCTAACTAGAAAAGTGGAAGTTTTAGTCGGCTAACTTCCACTTTTCGACTTTTCAACTTTACGACTTTTCTTCTTTTTAACTTTTCGACTTTGTCTTTTCTAGGTCGAAAAGTGGAAGTTTTATTGACAATTGTCATGTGAAAAACTTCCACTTTTCTACTTTTCGACCTAGCATTTTAACGCGAAAAGTGGAAGTTAGTGCTTCCTAATTTCTACTTTTCCAGACAAACGTGAAGTCGAAAAGTGGAAAGTTTTATGACAATTGTCAGGTCAAAAACTTCAACTTTTCGACTTTTCGAGGTAACTTTTTTGCTAGAAAAGTGGAATTTAGTGTGCCTAATTTCTACTTTTCGAGTTCCTCGTAGGTCGAAAAGTGGATGGCGGAAACAGGATTCCGTATTTTAAAACTTGATCCCATGGGTATCAAGCTTCGTACGTTACCACATAAGCACATGATAGAGAGTCCATGTGCACCGTCAAGTCGGAAACTTATTCTTATCCTCGATAAGCATCCCCACAGGATGAAATTTCAAGGCAAAATAAACTTTGAGATAGCAATTAGTTTTATTTTTTTTTACAATTGGTTGATAATCTTATTTGGTCTGCTTACTTATTAAAACGTAAAAGAAAAGTATAAACGGCTATAATTGATCCGTTGTCAGTGAAAAGAAGTGAATGCATGTGCAAAAACTATCAATCCAAGTCTGCTTGCAAAGCCCTCCACGCAGGCTCAGTTGGGTAGATACCTTTTACATTAACCCATTACCACACCATCCCTACTTTTGACGCCCCTGAGAAAGAAGCCTTTTGAAAACACTGTGGGAAAAGATAAAATGCTGGTATACAGCACTTTCTCCTTTTCCCACAGTATTTTCTAACCTTCCCTTTCAATTTTTCAGTCACCTTTATTATGTCGTCTGCAAATGCTTTCAATGTGAACCAGTCTAACTTTTTGTCGTATGGTAAAGAGTTAATTAGTCAATTTTCTGTAGGTCAAAGGAGCAGTGTACCTCACTGTCTTTCTCACAATATAGGGACAAGAACAATCTGCACGTTCTGCACAGCCTGATATTTAACTGCACTGTTCGTAAATGATAAACAACATAGCCTTTTTACTTATAAAGTTCCAAACAAACAAAATGGATAATTTTCGGTCATTGCAATGAAAACCCCTAAATAATTATAGTATGTTTAGACCGTGGTTTTAATAATTCTGGGTAAAAACGGAAGCAAGCGACGTAGGTTCAACGCCCTATACGAAAGCAAAAACAGCCATGCATTGCACTTCCTGGGCTTTTAAGCAATTTTCGAAAGGGGACGATTACTTCTTTCTTATCTATCTATATTTGAGAAAACAACACACAGAATGTGAATTGTATATAGAATCACAATAATAAACACGCCATTATTTCACATTTTAGGACGTATACGGTTACAAAAATTTCCTCAGAAATTGCAGATAATGGATGTGAAATCGATCTGCGTTTCTGATGCAGTTTGGTCGTGATCTACGTATTTTCTTGGAGCACCAAATTTTATGTTTTGTCCTGTAAATGCAACGTGTACTTAATACGCACTGTCCACATAAAAAAGTCAACAAATGTGAGCTTTGCACTCCAACGTCTTGATTGTGTCTCCCACAGCGGAGGTAATTATCGTCGGTGCTCAGTATGCAAATGCAAGAAACAGTGCAAATGATCCGAAAATATCATTTAAACAGTGACAATTTATTCAAGGGTATGATCCTTCTTGAAATAGTTTTAATAGATTATTTACCATAGGAAATACACTTAACAAACAAAAACCAAAGATAAAACTTTGTTATTCGTATTCAATTAAAATATATTTTACTTGACAATTCTTATGAAATGTACATGAAAATTAAGAAATAAGTCAGAACTTTCTTAAAAATGGCCACGATAAAGATCATCCAGTTTTTACTGTTCTTCTCAAAACCGGCGACTTCCGACGAGTACAAGTCATTAAATTTTAAACTTATATACAGTACAGTGTATTCATCTTCTGAAGCTGTTTTTGTTAACAAATACACTGAAACGAACTTCTAAAAGGCCACGTTTAAGCTGTAATTTCCCATTGGCGTTTTTTCGCGTCCGCTGCCTATAAAAGGGGCGGGTTATTTGGTTTCATTTTTTGCAGAATAATTGACCAGTCTGAAAACATACCTGAGCCAAATTCTGAAGAGAATACATTCAATTTTATCGCGGCAGAAACTTTATTCGTCGTCCATTCACTTAACATTGTAAATTGAAATATCAATTTTTGAAAACATGCTTTTGTTTTCGGATAAGATTTCTTTCACAGAGAATAATTTTCATGTTTTTCTTATTGCTTACAGAAGTTCAGTATTTTATGCTTCTCTTTTTTAAACTGTTTTGGCTTGTAGACACCACGCATGCGCAAGCAACTAGTTTTCCTTTTTTCTAAAAAGGGAGTTCTTCTGTTTGCAAAATCGGGAATCTTCTCACCACAATGCTATGGTTGACGTCGAGATATACGTCACAAGTTGTTTTCATTAACATTTTTAATACTTGCTCCAATTTATAGGAGAAACAAAAGTGGCCGTTTAGAAGTTCGTTTCAGTGTATCTCGCAGTATATGTTCGATTTGAAACTGCAAATCCTAAAAACTGTGTCACATTGTCTGGAATTTATTTGAAAATTTTCTTTGATACCGAACAGATTTGAATAAAGGGCCCAAACTACCGTGGCTGTGGAATCTGCTATATACATTTCAGGTGTTAGTAAACCCATTTTTTAGCGAAAAAGTTGCTTTTGGAATTGTAAACAGTTCTATATATCGTCTATAAATATCCTTAACCCTTTACATAAACTCATGTGTTAATGACCTAATAAAAAAAAAATTGAAAAAGGAGATAATGCAAGCACACTGAACCAGCACTGCTTTTCTATACCAATCTTGTTAACAACCTTTTGAAAGATAAATATCATTTCCTGAACCTAATTTGATTTATCGCCTGCATATTCTTGCAGCTCGGACAAGCCTGAAAATTGCTGTTTGAAGACGGTCTACACAAGAAGCCATTGTTGTCAACAAGCGATTTCTTCTTTTGACACATCTTTTTTTTTTCAAATTTGTTATCCCTGCCCTCATCCGTATCAACTTCCCCATGCAAATTTATTTCATTAGGTAATGAGTCAATGTTCTGGTCCTTAAATTGATGAATCAGTTAAATAAAATTTCAAGCCGATTTCAAGCCGATAGTACAAAAAAACTAAATATCGCTGTTTCAAAGTTATTTTAGTATATAAATATTATCCTGTCGGACAGCGAGGATCCAAGATCAGACTGCACGTTCTGTGCAGTCTGATCTTGGATCCTCACTGTCCGCATAAGCTTATTGAGTCGCACTTAGCAGCCTAAGGGATAAAAGAAAGAAATAGTGGTGTTGGTGAGGCCCGAATCTAGGACCTACAATCTATGGGTTCAGCACTTCAGGTGAAAACATGGGTTTTTGCAGGTGGCATAGATCTTGATCAGACTCCACAAAATGTGAAGCCTAGTCGAAGATCTATATCATCATCCTGTTAAGTCTAGGTGACAAGACTATAACGGGAAATCTTAGTTCAACGGGTTATATATTTTTCTGCCGTCCAACGAGAGGAGTGCATTAAATTCGTACTGAAAGAGTTTTTTTTTTTTCGTCAGCAAGTCTCATCCGACCTGAAAGCGTTTGCAGAATCAACAACACAAAAAAGCTAGCTCAATGATAGTACTTAAATTTGAAAGAAAGAAACTATTTAAGGGGAAAATACTGATGGTCAGCATTTTCTCCATGTATCACAATGTCTTCAAATTTTGTCTTTCTCAGTGCAATTCAAAGAAAGGATTATGATGTAGAAGATTTAAAGGAAGATGAAGGATAGATTACGTGATTTCATCAGGGAGTTTCGTTTGTCTGAGGAAACTGATAATTATGAATTATGGCGCTCATAATAATGTCTGCGTCGAAATACGTCGAATCAATTAAAACTGCATTCGAGAAGTTCCATGAGCCAGTCAAACAAATGAATTTTCAGAATTCGACGACGTTTTGATTTGCTCTACTTATTCAGTATTTGTGGTTGTTTGCAAGTTTTGCGCACTACTGCAGCGGCTATCTATAACGTTTTCATGCATCCCATGTATCCTGATACTACTTTAAATTGCAAGTATATCATTCATTCCTAGAAAGGAGCTGCTTCCAAAAGTTGACTTCGCATTTATCTTCGAGTGTAAATTGTCAAGTGTGAGAGATGAACGAATCCTAGCATGATAAATGTTATTAATCGTTAAAAACAGTAATCCTTATTTAACTCTACCACACGACAAAATTTTAGACCCATTAAAATTGAAAGCATTTGCAGACAACAAAATAAACAAATTTAAAAAGTAAAATTTACTTCCAGCACGGTAGAAAACATTGTGGGAAAAGGAGAAAAATACTGGTTACCAGCATTTTCTCCTTTTCTCACAATGTTTTCGAAAGGTTCTTTTCGGATCGTTATAAGTCGGGATTGTGTGGTAAAGAGTAAAGGGAATATGTCTACATTCTAGATAGTGATAAGCATAACACTAGAAAGAAAGTTGAAAGCCAAAATATGTGTGGAAAAAAGATTGTAAAAAACAGTTTTTGCTTTCAGTATAAAACTTTTTTACCCTCTCCACATCTTCGCGAGCCTAGGTTACGATCACTACGTGGATCTTACCTTGGCTGATTGAGCCCGATTTCGAGATTCCAGCGATGCGCCCTCTACTGGATGCTGGTTATTACCACCCTTTACATCATATTTCTAAAAGCCAACGAAATATCGTTTTACAAACCGCTTACGAACATACATGAAGCGATAAGCAGCCATCAACATTGGTTTCCATGTTTACCTTCTATTCGAAAGGTAGAGACCTTATTCTATTTTTATCAAATAAGAAATGCTAAGAGCGATTTCATTCGTTGCAGTTAGAGCTGGCTGCATCCAGTGAAAAAGCGTATCGGGGGACTAAAAATTTGTTTGTTTGAATAGCGATTAATGCCGTTTTCAACATTATTACAGTAATGTCGTGGCAGCCAGTGCATCTAAAAATCAAGCTCGATCCTCCAAGGGTAGAGTAGCGTAGTGAATTATCAGCCTTGGCTTGCGAAGATGCCCTCTCCATGGCAAAAAGGGACATAAAGCATCTATATTTTGCATTATATTATGCAAGTCGTTAATATTTCTTGATCCATAACTTCAATAACTTCAGCTAGCTATCATATACTAATGGATCCAAAGCATTCACTTTTTTAAAAACAATAGATTGAATTATGAGGTAGACGGGTCCTTGGGCATGCGGTATATTAACAGATACTGAAAAGTTTAAGTCAAGATCAGCTTGCGTGTACTGTGCAGGCTGGTCTGGTTCAATAATTTTCGACTCCTTTTCGCAGATTATGGCTCAAATGTAAGTTTCAACTCTTTGTTGTTTTTATTGTAAATGATATTTTGTATTATGGGCCAGAGGCCTACATTTACAAATAAAATCTTGTATTGTATCATTTTTGCAAAAATATTGTCTAACAATCCATGACATAGACTGGTCGTTTTACTTTCAGAAAATTTAAAGACAGCAGAAGGTGAAATGTATGGGCCGACATGGGTCTATTATTCTTTATTGTTACAGATGCGTTAAACCCTCTTTTCATAGAGCGTGGCTTATTTATCTTAGACCGACCGTTAACCCTTTACCCCATAAGGCATTTCTATGGTATCTCTAATTGACCCTAAATAACAGCAAGGATGAAGCCGTTTCTTATGTGTATATGACACCTTTTGATAGTGTAGAAAGCATTGTTACAAAACGTGTCATTGCTTGTCACGAGCAATTTTACCTTTTGCCACAGTGTTTTCTAAAGGCTCTTACAAGCAGTACGTAGAAATCAGTATCTATGGAGTAAAGGGTAATACGGAATCTACTACTCAAATTAATCATTCTCGTTTTTTGATTCAAGGAAACCGTAACTGTCCCCAACGGTTGTTCCAAAGGGTGGTCTCGCTCGTCATGGAATTGCAATCTTAATATTAAGGTGGACTCATATTTTCGAAAAAGTCTCATTGACGTTCTTAATCCAAAGAAAACTAATTTTCTAAAACTCACTGAAACACAATTTTTGCTTGGCTAGACCATGCCGTATGGGTTAGCGAATTGTAATTTGTGATGCTTTGGAAATATAGAATAAGACTAAAAATTTGTTTGTTTGAATAGCGATTAATGTCGTTTTCAACATTATTACAGTAATGTCGTGGCAGCCAGTGCATCTATCAATGCTTTGCATCAGTTTCTTTGACAAGCACGTTACACAATATTCTTCATGCAACCTTTTATTTCCCAATCGAACTATCCGTCGGAGAAACAAAAATCAACCGTGAGACAGAATGGATTCATATCGCAGAAACATCTCTCAAACTTCAGAAAGACAATATCAAACTGGGGAACCGAATCAGTCTACCCTTATATCACTGTCTCCTATTCTCCTTTTCCTATGATGATTTCATAGCGTCTTTGTTTTGTCTTAGGTGATCAACGTCTGAAGGGAAAAAATAGTACTCTATAAACTGCGTTGAAAAGTGCAATTTGGTTATAGATTTGATGACAGTATCTGACGTATGAAATGCACAAACCGCCTACAGACTAACTTAGCATTAATGAGAATGTAAGGACGCTGCGAGTTCAACAGATGCACTGTTGTTTACATCCCCCATCCCCTTTCTTGTTCGCTTTGAGATTTCGCCCTTTGATGCTGGTCTCTGGAGGCATTATTCCGTTTCCCATCTTTTAATCATCTTTTCGCATTTTGAAGACAACCCTTATTTTTTAACCATATTTGGCTTACAATACGCGAAAAAAGTTCATTGGGACATCTGCTGAAAGTGTCGTCTCGGATCGGCCTTGTCCGGTAGGCTAATCTGAAACGACTCTTTACGTTTTTATGTAATTTTCTGTTTTGCGGGAGTCTACTGTAGCAGAAAATCTATTGTAGTCATAAAACGCCGTCTCGGATTAACCTGCGCTGGGTATCCGAGACGGCGTTTTACGCAAATGTCCTATGGCCTCTTTTCGCGTGTTGCAAGCCATTGTGATTCGTCTTTTGCTAATACATCCTGTACATTTTTTTAAATGTTGTTTGGTGGGGATCAAGCACTTTTAGCATCGAAGAAAGGACGCTTAAATGATAATCATAAGCCATGCTCTGGAAAAGGGAAGCTTAATGTATCTGGAAAAAGTATCAACCCATATTAGTCTGCAAAGTCCTCGCAGGCTGACATGGCTCGCAACATGAATGTTCTTTTTGTCAAAGGACCTTTCTACCTTTTGATTCACTCGGTCGTTCTACAAAGTGTCCTTTATTGATCCATAAATATGCTTTGACTTGCTGTATCTAAAGCTGCACTGATGTGCTTCAAGCCCCCACCCACCCCCAACTGTGACTATGAACATAAAAGACAAAAAACAGGAATGTTTGTTACCCAGTTAAAGAAAAGCGACTACAAGAAAAGAAGTGTGATCCTGATTAAAGAAAATTACCTATTCTAATAGGAGTAAGATGCAAGGTCATTTGGTATAAAAATGTCTTGTATGCATGATCTTGTAATTGAAAATTGGTAAATGTCAGAAATGTTTTACTGTGAATAACTTAGGACTGAAAAGTAAGGGTTTCAAATTTGTAATATTTTGTTGCTTTGTCAAGTCAAGTGATCATTAGTCAGTATCTGTTATCACCTTCTCGTTAAAGCATGTATTCTAGGCCGTATGGAATTGACGTGACGACTCGTAAAGTCTGAAGAAAGAGGTTTTACTCACGAAATAAGGCTGCAGACAAGTCATCTATCTATATGGTTGATAAAAGGATTATTGCTTGATCTTCGACCAACTGAATCCTACAAATGTTGAACAGGATTCCTGGTCGGGGAACAAGTATGCTAAGGTAAAGCATTACATTTCATTTTACTGCAAAGAAATTTCTCGTAATCTTAATGGACGATCCTCTAACATATAGATATATATCATGTACACTGTAAAAGCAGTTCCCTTTCGGAAGCCCCGTATACATGACTACACTATAAACACAACATCCAAAATGGCGGCGTCCATCAAGATTATCTTAAAAATCATGCACTAAACTGCAGGTTTCAACACGTTTAACCAAGGTTTCGGTGACGTCAGTTTCTAGTGACGTCAATTTTCATTGAATTGGGGCACTCAGAAAGGAAATTCTACTTTGTCAGCGTACTGTTACGACAGACCACTCCTTCCTGCATGGTATACTCCCGATTTAAATACAATACCTGGCTACTGCGTCAGGGAGATATCTCTTTGGCTCAGTGGTTAGGGTATTGGCTTTGCGTCCGGGAGTTCGAATCCCGCTCCGATCCTTATTTCTGCATGCATTTATTCATTTGTTTCTTTGTTACGGACTTCGTTCGTAAGATGGGGGCTCGTCCGGGATTGGCCATTGAGCCATTAATCCCATTTGTTGTCCAAAATCGGACTTCCTGCCTAATAAGGCTTTGAGTCATCAATAAATGATGACTTTAAGAGGGGGTGTGTTACGACAGACCACTCCTTCCTGCATGGTATACTCCCGATTTAAATACAATACCTGGCTACTGCATCAGGGAGATATCTCTTTGGCTCAGTGGTTAGGGTATTGGCTTTGCGTCCGGGAGTTCGGAGTTCGAATCCCGCTCCTATCCTTATTTCTGCCATGCATTTATTCATTTGTTTCTTTGTTACGGACTTCGTTCGTAACAGTACTCAAATTTTTAAATCAAGAAACAGGTAAAATTCGCTTAACAAACGTTGGAATGGTTAAAACTTTGAAGTATAATAATTTCGTTGTATGGTCAGGTGGTAAGGGACTTACTTTATCAGTTGTAAGGTCAGGTCGCTATATTGAATCATGTCGCCTCGAGCCGAAGGCGAGGTGGCGACATGATTCACAACCACAGCCGTATACAAGTTTCCAAGGTCTAAACACCGTCATCACACATAAACAAGCAAACACCGATTTGCAACAGCCAGACGGAGACGCTTTATTAGGCAGCACTGGCAATCCATACAAAAACAAAAAAAAAAAATGTTATATCTACCACAATCTTACTTACATGAACTCAATACAAAACGTAATGTAATTTCCTATTAAGGATACTGGCAGTCCACGTAAAACCCCTCAGTGAGAGGAACCGTGTATCCGCAACATGCACGAAACAACGTAGTGTTTCTCAGACTATCCATAGGAAACCAGGGTTGGCGGATTTCAACCTACTACAACCGTTTTACTCCCTAAGCATTTATCAGCTAGAGACAATATCTCAAAAACCCTCAGCAATTCGAATGGCATTGGTAATTTGCTGCCTGTCTGTCGAACGTCTGACGTGGAACTGACCGAATATACCCCATTACACCATGAAAATCCCGCCACTTCGTGCTTCATGCGCACGGAGACACACAATACACATGTGTGCATTAACCATGTTAAGACAAACATTCTCCGCTATACTACGTACCGCGGAGAATTTATAATTCCCTGCGACCTGGCCGTACAAAGGAGTTTTTATCCAGCAAAGTATAACAATTTCAACGTTTGTTAAGCGAATCTTAACCTGGTTTTTGTTTACAAAAATTGAGTACGGTGACGAAGTAGAATTTCCCTTCTGAGTGCCCCAATCAATGAAAACTGACGTCACTGGACACTGACCTCACTTAAACCTTGGTAACACGTGCTAAAACGTGCAGCTTAGCGCATTATCTTGATGGTAGTCTTGTTCGAGGCTGCAGTTTTTGATGTTGTGTTGATAGTGTTATATTATATTTCATGTGTCTATTTTCAGAAATGTTATTGGTAAAGAAATGACGTAATTTAAGCTTGGGGGAATTATTTTCCCGTCACAGTGATTAATTTTCTCCTGCCAAAAATTTGGAACAACTTTTTTTGTTCTGCTTTACTAAAAATTGACTTAATCGGTTAATTCACTTGAGATCACTAGGTTTAAAAGTGGCATTCGTTGACAAAATAATCAGAGGAAATATATAATTTATTTCATCAACTTGTGGTCAATGTGGGGAAATATTTGCCTCAAAAGGGTAAGGTCCGCGAAAATAACTCGTGCCCTATGGCACTCGTTATATTCGCATACCTATCCCTTTTTCGGCAAACATTTCCCCATATTAACCACAAGCTGATGATAAGTCATGTATACTGGGCTCCCGAAAGGGAACCCAGTTTATACGTTTGTTTTGGCAGCGTACGTAATGTATATGTTCGGGGCATATCATCCAATCAGATCGCGAGAAATTTCTAAGCAGTATAATAAAGAAACTTGTTCACGGCTTTATGACGACTTTCTTGTCTTGAAAAATATAACCAGCTTCGCTTTTTATAAACCTTCAAAAGAAATGAGTAAAAAGAAGCAATTACGAAAGAGGTTATTTTTCATTATTTCTCTTTATATTGTAACACATCAGGGTTTCTGTATTCATATTCTTGTTCCTGCAACGCCGCCTATCTCTTTTGAACAATACGTCTTGTTTACATTTGCAGAGCAAAATATTTTAGTTTTATAAATCAGTTTTTCGAAGAAAAGTAACTGAATTATAGCGACATGATCTTGTTTGATCCTTTTAATATTTAACGGAAAAGTACATACAAGGCAAAGAATGACGACGACGCCAACAAAAAACAACACTAACAACCGTATTGGCCAATATTCATGACAGTATAGGAAAAAAAAAACAACACAGAAAGGCACGACAGTTGTTTGGAATTCTAAACTAACCCTTTCAGTGCTAAATAAATCAAGAGAGTAAAGTCGAGAGAAAAGGACTAAAACAGCATGATCTAAATCTATATTGGCTGCAAAATTATTATTACATGTATTACTATTATTATCATTATTATCATTACTTTTATTATAATTATTGAAAACTTTACAGAATATCAAACAATGTGGACTAATGATTAGACTCTAGGCTCTGTGCTATCAAATTTTAACCTACACTGTCGGCGAAAGGCAGTCATATCTAAATCTACATTGCCTGCAAAAACAATCTAGGTTGGTTAAGCGGTTAATATCATCATCGTGCACAATATTGAAATTGTTTTTGAAACATGTTCTCTTGAAATTTAATGAAACACTAGAGCAGCGTATTCAATACCACCAACAATCCCAAAAATGGTATTTAGCCTCGATCTACAGAAATTTCGTTTAATTTTGTGATTGCTTTTCCAGTGATACTTGTCTTTAAACAGTAATTGCACCGTTGAATTATAACCCCTGGCACGCCTCCAGAAAGGTAGAGTAACGTTGATATTGCAATTTAATTTTAAACAGTGAAAAATTCACTAAGATTACGTTTTTCACTTTGTTAAAATAGACTAAAGTGTCTCTACAAAGATGTCCGTGTAGATACAAGAAAAGGAGACAAATGTTGTGCAGACTGATCTTAACCTACTCCGGCTGAAAAACATCATCATGTCTCTTGCATCCTGATTGTAAAACAATTATGTACAACAAATAGAGCCTTCTCAGAGAAATGATTTTCTCTCTCTCTCTCTCTTTCCACATTGCTTTCAAAAATCTTCTCTTTCAGAGTCGTTTAAATCTGGGATTGTTTTTTTCTATAAAGCAATTTAAAAATCATTATGTGAAATGAAATGATTTGGATTCGTTATTTCCGCGCAATCGCCGTAGATTAAGCTTTAGAAAGAGGAAATCAAAATCTGATACAAATAAATTTGGTAAAAGTGTTTTGAGGACAAAGCTCTAATGTGTTTATTGCGCTGTCTGCGCATGTCATTTTCTTCGAACATTCGACCTGTCTTATATGACGCATCACTATCCGCGATATCGAGCAGACTGTAGTAATACGCACTATAAAGTAGTAATGGAGAAGATGGTTTTTATCAATACGATTGAGGAAAAATCAGGCCTGTTTTAGCCCCAGATTTCTCTGAACTGCTGATCCTAGCTGAGTGAATCGCACGAGGTAGGGTTTTTTTGAGTAAACGTTTATTTTAGTTTGAAATTCAAAGTAACGGTTGTTGCGTAGAAAAGGTGGTTCGGTTCTGTACCCAGGATGCCCAAATTAGATAGATGAGTATTTATGGAATTCCATCTAGCGGAAGATAATGGTGTTTATTGAGCCCCCAACAAAACCGGTCCGAACTTAATTGACATAGCAGGAACGCAGTACAATAATCTTCGAAAAGCGTGGCTCAGTCGTAGTACGTGTAATCTGGTAGCCAAGGTTCTAGCCTCTGTAAAAGCATCAACGAGGGAACTTCAGAGTCCTAGCAATGCACATACATACATGAATATTTTAGCTGTCGCAGTGGTATGACTGAAATGGTCGTGGAAAGTAGACTTTTTGTAGTAAAAAGGCGAAATACGTGGTGCATTCTTGATTACGGATGAGCTGAGTCTCTGCAATACGTACTGGAACTCGGCATTTTTCCTGTAATTTCGAATTACTTTACAATAGAAATACTTATATGGTTTATTGGTACAAACACTAAATGACAGAGATTAAATGCAGACTAGTTCTTATCGTCTCATCAATTTTTTGTAGCGACACTGTGAAACCGATTTTAAAAGCAATGGTTTAAATACATAAACGCTTGAAGCTTTGCTCATAAGCATTTTTCCTTCATTGTAAATATCAAGATTGACTTTCTACGATTTACAATGTATCATTTTCTCCAATGAGGCTGTTGCTAATTCACAAAAATACCGTAATAGTTCTTGTTCACGCAATCTTTAGTTTATTCTTTCCTAATGTCATCATTAAATGTGATAGAATTATTTAGCTGTTCTATTACGTAAACCAGTTCCATCTCATGAATGAGAAACTCATCATGGATACTAAATCACATTTCGCTGAAAGGCCGCCAGGAAACACGTGATTGTTATCTGATATAACGGAACTATTACTTTTTTGGAGTATTCACTTTTTGTTAGACTCAACAGTTAAGGCTTATCCATAATTATAGTATTTTGCACTGTCAAAAAAAGTGTGCCTCAAATGACATGACGTGTCTTCGGATGAACAGAATACAATAAGAAAACAATAAAACGTTTTCTGTTTCGATGTTTTCAAAGGATTTCCTCCTCGGCGCCGTAACATGGGATTATTGGATAAAGGATTATCCCATCGAATACGAATTAAATTCGAGTGCACGTGTCAGTTCGGATGGAAGATTCTTATAAGGACTTCAGCCGGAAATAGAAATTACAGATCCGAAACAGTCTTGGATCTTGAATGTCCTTTTTTACAACTAAAATAGTGGCCGAGCTCAGAGGATTTATGGAAGGAGAAATGAGAAAGTGCGATGTTACGAAAAAGGGGAACCTTTAACTAACCAACACCAAATAGATAGGCCTAAACTCGATCGCTGTAGACGGCTGAATGTCGAGGCCACAGAAACACAAAACGATTTCTATATTTCAGCTTGAATAAGCAATCGGATTGTATGGACCAAAGACCAGACTGTAAGTTCCGTACACTCTGATCTAGATCTATGTTTTTTGTATAAGTCTTTTTTTTTTTTAATAGGGCGGCAAAAGACAAGAGGATAATATTTGCGCAAGAACATTACCAAATCATTAGTCAATGTACTGTGAGTACGTAGGGAAATGAAAGTGTGTCAGTTCTGGGACAACGTCTTTTTTGTCTATTTTGGTAATTGCATTGCGTAAGAAAATGGCGAAATCTGAGAAAACTACTGTCCTATTGAAATGTCAGTGTTTTTGGGTTAATGGAAATTTCGTTCAGTTATGTTTACAGTGTTTTTTTGTGAGGATGTTTTCTTGTTGAAAAGTTGTGTTACATATCTCATTTGACCTATATACAAGACAATCAAACCGTATATCACAAATAAAACTAAACCTATGATTTATATTATATCAGCGTAGTTTCACAGTGAAACTGTAATAAGAACAAAGAAACATGGACAAACGACCAATACTTAATTTGGTCACCTTTCCCAATCCAGTTAGGGGATAATTGAATACAAGGTAATTGGGAATTCCATTGATTGCTAGCCTGCATCTTACACGGTTCTAACTGATTAATAACATCTGTCAATAACATTCTCCACAATCAACCCTTGCGACAGTAGGCGATATCAGTGGTATTTGAAGACTCCTAAATCAAGATCAGACTGTAAAAAACGTGCAGTCTTATTTTGAACATATTCCGTTTGTATATATAGTCAAGTGTATGAGAAATAATTGCCGATGTAATGTATCTTCACCTATCAAAAGGGGATGAGTTTATCTTTGGAACAGAAATAGTTAGAAAAGTCTGGCAACAAATCGTTTGACTGTTGTCACATATCTATTATCTTGTCTATGCGTAGTTACATCTTTCTCTAAACACTTAGATTCCCATATCGTCGGTTTACCTCTAAAGCCTCGTAACTACAGCTTGTAACAAGCTATAGTTACGAAGTTTTGGAAGTAAACCGACGATATGCTTGTAAATTTGGAACTGAATTCGCACCCTCATTTCAAATGAAACAACATACATGTACATTTAACATAAAATAGACAGGTAAACATTGGACAGTGCTTTGAACTTAGTGAAATTGTTTCTGAAATTTTAATTATGAAACTAATATGTGGAGAGAAAGGGGACATAAACCAATGACTTATTTAACACAAAGGTATATCCAAAGGATGAAATATAGACAATGTCTCATGTTTAGTTTGGAAATAAAACATCTGATGACAAACTATTCACGATATATGGGATAAATGCATGCACGTACTTATATTAAATAAGAGTCATAGAACTGTGACATTTTTTTCACTTTCATTCTCTTTGCAGAGACCTCCGTTTTCATACGAATAAATGGCAGTTTAGATACGTGTTGTATTCATTGTGTTAATTGGCATACAGAAGTTTATAGTAGGTCGAACATGACTGATTTGGATAGATCATATTAATAGTAAGATGGTATATTTGATATCGATAGGAAAAAAGTGACTAAATGCCTAGTTGCAAGATTTTCTGAAAGCCGGGTTTAATAAACACAAGTCGATAAATGATGCCAGTCTATCGTACACAAAACAACCTTACAATTGTAATAAACTTTTGTCGGACAAAGATAAAAAAGATGTTAAAGTAAACCAAAGAACACTTCCATATAAACGTAATATGAATTGTGTCTTCAAAGCTCAACGCAGTCTCTGCGGTTTAAGACTTGCACGCGCCGTACCACAAAAAAAAAAAACCCAACAAGACTGTTGTTTGAAGGACTATCATACCCCAGCTCTATTTAAAAAAAAAAAAAAACTTACAGGCGCGAGCTTTAGACAAAAAAACTATCCAAGAGCTCTGGAGACGTGACATGAAGCAACAGAAGATAAATGATAATCGTGTACTCTGAAGACAATTTTAACTAAACCCTGACCAAGCTGAGGAGACGTGGAGCAATCATGAAACTTTTGGGCAAACTCATTTAACCCTCTATGAAAACACCACGGTTAAGCCAAGGGCTCTGTGACCTATCCCACTGAGTGCATATTTCACTTAACTACTAGTAATAAGAACTCTGAGGTCGTGGGCAATCTAAACCGGGAAAAAGCTATTAAGACCTTGTCGTCTTTGACTCCCTATTGTCAGCTTCAAATTTGAATCTGGCTTCTCATACCTGGGTATTTCACATTGTTTCATTCGTATGAATATAAGTTGAAATTTCTTAGACCTAAGAATTCAAGCGATATGTACGGGACACCATTTAGGAATATGTGAGTCCTGACCCCTACAATAATTTTGAACTTTGACACTGGCGCATGAAAACCAACATAGGAAATTGTCTCATCAAAGTGCACACATTCATGAAGCATTTTTGAATAATGAGAGGGACGTTAATTGATGCGGAGCAGAAACGATTTAGACCATGTAATGCCTCTGAGGTAAATCTAACTCTTAACTTTTTAAAGCTCATGCGCCGTATATTCAAGAACACATATGGTGTACCAGCGCTCAATGTATTTCCTCCACCATGGTGCACATATGTGAATAAATTTAATATTGGATGTAGGTATTAAGATTGATGAAACAGAAACATTTTATTGACATGTGACCTGTGACCCTTCTCCTTCCGCTGTGATACTGACCTTAAGGGGTAACTACAGCCCAAAGCTATATTTGGATATATTAATCCTTAAATGAAAACAACCTTAAAATTGAAAATCATACTTCAATGTCTCTCGTGAAAAGAGAGTTATAGGCTGAAATGTGGTTTGCGTGGTGTGCACACCTTTGCGAGTTTGTGAAATCTTCGATAAAGCGTATGTGGCCTAGGAAGTGTGACCCATACATATATTTCGGCTTCTTTACTTTGTAAATTTGCTCTGATACTGACATTTTTTTTCACAGCCTTATCTTCCATTATGCCCGGAGACACTTGTTTTCGTCTCGCAAATCCCTGTCGTATGCAGGTATGTAGTCTGTCTGTCTTCTGAACCGAATCACTTGGTTTAATATCAGATTTACCATTAATACCCAATAGGTGAAATTAACCTTCATGCAGAATCCGAAATTTCGAATATTGCAAGGTTTTGGAGATAAAAAAAAAAGATATAACCGTATCGGAAACTTTACTTACGATCAGATTGCACGTTTTGTGCAATCTGATCCTAATATACACCAAAGGTCATTGAGTCGTGCTTAGCAGCCTTGGGCCACACAGAAATTTCAATGAGGGGAGAAATCAATGGTAAAATCACCGTTGACTGTCCATCTCTTTCATATTACTGAGAGAGAGAGACAGAGAAAGAGGAAGAGAGAGTTGGAGGGTAGTTAGAATAGAAATCGTATGAATGAGAAAAACACACAAGTTATGACGTTCGACTTACCTATTTGATCTGTGTAAAATTCCAAATTCCATTCACATTTTGCAAGAAAAAGTGTTCAGTATAATCGTAAAACAAAAGAGTAACTTTGTATATTATAGTTCGTGTGTCTATTTTTAGAAATGCTATGGGTAAAGAAATGACGTAATTTAAGCTTGGGGGGGGGAATTATTTCACCGTCATAGTAAATAATTTGCTCCTACCGAAAATCTGGTTTATTGACTTGGGATCACTAGTTTTAAAAGTGGCATTTGTTGACAAAATAATCAGACTAAATATATAATTTATTTCACCAGCTTGTGGATAATATGGGGAAATATTCAAAAAGGAAAGGTCAACGATATATTTTCGCATACCTTTCCCTTTTTCGGCAAATATTCCCTCATATTAACCAGAAGCCGATAAAATAAACTCCAGCTATTACATGTGTATGACACGTGCTTGTTAACCTCCAGCTGCAAGCCGGTGTAATGCAGAAAAATGACCCCCATTACAAAATGACCTCCGGGTCATTTTTAGACGTAGAGGGATGACCCATGGGTCATTTTTCAACGAAGAAAAATGACCTCCGGGTCTTTTCTACATGTAGAGGAATGAGCCATGGGTCATTTCTCGACGTAGAAAAATGACCCAAGGGTCATTCCTCTTCGTCGAGAAATGACCGTGGGTCATTTTGTAATGGGGGTCATTTTTCTGCATTACACCGGGTAAAAATACTGTTACACCATGAGGTGTCGGCACCAACATCAAAAAGGCGCCGAATTAGTTAACTCTTTGCCCCTTTACATTGATGGAACAGACAATTCTTTTCCTTAAATGAAAGGTTGGCGCACTAAACTTTTGTGTAATGTTATTGTTCGTACGCAATTGTAAATTTTTAGTTTACGCTGCATTTTTATGGTCAGCAACTGTTTTCTCGGGCATGACTATGTACAGCGAGAAATACTGAAGAGACAGATAAATAATTTTTGTCCACGTTGGTATTTCCTTTACGATTTTACGCCTAATATGTCTCAGTAGTTAGGGAATGAACTGGCCCTGTATTTTGCAGACGATCAAAAAAGTTTATTGCATTATATCTATTAAATCTGATATATAAGACAGTAGTATATGTAAAATAAATTCAAGATATAAATTTCAAAATAGTTTTCTTCCCCACTAAAGAATAACTATCCCTTTTTCATGCGTATTTCCACTTCGCTACCTCAATCATTTTTTTCCTATGATTGTAGTAAGATGTATGAGTGATAGAGATTGAAATTCTACGGTACTCAAGTGATTGAAACGTGATAAAGCGATTTAAATCTTTACAAATCTTTTTTGTGTTATTTCATATACTTATATGCTCATCCTGCTATCAAGGGGAAAAATGTAGGGAAAAGTGTTGAAAATTAAGCACAAGGAGCTCAGTAAGTTATGGAGTGGACTGAAAAATGTTGAAGACGGACAGACGGGCGGACGTACAAACGAAAAGACAGACCGGCGAAGGCCATTTTCTTCACCCCCATCTACCTTGCTATTAGTAGTGGGGATAAAAGGAACAACGAGGGCACTGCCTTCTCCTCGGGTTCAATACGATAATTAGATTCATTGGAATATTGAGACCGTTAGACCCTACATGGTCCGTACATATCTGACAACCAATATTTTAAGCTGAATCAATAATCATTATTTTGCATGTCATAGAATTTCGAACTATGTTGACAGAAGACGTCGTTGAAAAACGTCCTTGGCTAGTGTACCGTTGTATTATTTTTACTTTTCGCAAATACAGTAGTCTTTCGCTTACGACTTATTTATTCCAAGGCATCATAGACTTAAATTGTATATATAAATGTATTCTATGTAAGAATTTGTAAACAATGACAATAAAATATGTTTAAACTTAAATTGTAATTTGAAGACAAGTTCGGCCAAATACTTCGTAGTATATCGTAAATTTAGATCAAAGACATCTTCCTGTGCAACCCAAGTTTGTGAATAAGGTATGTACAGTTGAGCCTAGAACGTTGTAAACAACTTGCAGACAGCTCAGAGGACAAAGACATTGCAGTCGTAGCTCTGGTACTGTCCGATTTCTAACGATATGATTGGGTCAAAATAATCTGCCGTATTTTGTACATTTTTATAACAAAAAGGTGGCCATCTATTTACAATAGATTGAGGGTAAACAAATGATGACACAACATATGACTGAACACTAATATCATTTAAATAACACTTACATTTAACAGATTAAAAGAAACAGCATACTTGTTGTTCATTTTATCCTTCATCTGGTAGGTAACTGACATTGGTTTTCAATCAAAATACTTCATAAACAACCAAAAGTTTGATGGTAATCCCTTTTCGATATTCTTAAAAAGACAGCACACCTAACAGAAACACATTTCCCGCTTATATGTAAACTCATATGCAGCGTTAGTGTGAACTAGTTTCTTGTTATCAGCAACCAGTCACTTTTGAAAAAAAAAAGTCAAAATAGAAATCTGCATATTGCATGCTTTATCATCTTTTCCTCCGATCGCGTTTTCTGTTGTATTTTAATACGAAACTTTTCATTAGTACTTTAAAAAGGATTGATTTTAAAGTAAGCATCTGAAAACTTGTAACGAAAGGTATAGGGATACGGGTTAGAAGACCTAAAATATATTTTCCGATATAAAATACAGTCATTGCGACTCGTTTTTCGTAAGTAATCTGCCAAACTCGCATTTGTGTAAAAAAAATATCTTGGCTGTTAAGTTATTTGTTCAATACTGCAGACACTTCAACGTGAGAAATTTTGTGACATACATGTATCATTGCTGTCTATAGTTTTCTTTTTTCAACAGTGCATTCGGTAATAGTTTTCTACATGAACCTTTTTGCGATTGCAGTTTTCCCTAAAAGCCCTATAAACTATTTATGGCAGTAAAATTCTGTTCTCTTGTATATTAGGCACAGACAAGAGTTCATAATTACAGCCACAGTGGGTTTTCTAAGCATCATTTGCAGACACTCTACACACACAGACACATAGACACAAATATAAAAAAAAAAACTTTAGTCTCGATCCAATCATCGGAACAAATTTCTCCAACTAAACCTGCTAATTTGTGCATCGTAAATTGTATATTTTTCCATAAAAAGCGAAGCTGTTTCCTGGAAAACCTATATTTGTCGTGCAGTAATACCGTTTTATGTTCACTTAGATCTAATGCTTATTCCAAATGAGAAGGCGAATTCGTACATTTTTACGGTTGGCATTCTCAAAGCTTCTTATGTTAACTCAAGTTTGCCGAAACTTTTTGGGAGAAAAATAAACACTGCATTACAGTTGTCCATAATATGGTGTAATTTTGAGACTGAATTCTTTCTTTCTTTCTTTCTTTCTTTCTTTTAAAACCTATTTCAGGATTCATGGAAAAAAATAGCGAGGAGAGATCGCACTATGTATATAGAAGATCAGATTGAACATTCTCTTCATTCTGGTCTTGACCCTAGAAGGCGCCAGGACTGACCCTGTGCCAGCTTAATTGTGTCAAATGTAGCTAGCCAGAATCTATTTGGAAGCAAAGACCTTTACATAGTGAGTGGTTGTCTCGAAGTTTGGAAGCTTTGAAAAGCTGCATACATAAATTATTTCACTAGCAAAGACGACTTCCATAGCGTTTGAGAATAGCGTAGGTCGAACGTGCAGTCTGATCTTGATCTAAAAGACCCACTACTAGATAAGCTGTGACCACAACCATCTTGCAGTAAAGTGGAAATCGCCTTTATGACGTCATTATTTGGTTAACTGCGTTCCGTACAAAACTTTTAGGGCCGGTTGCATAACGGCATTTTTAAATTAAACCTAGGTTAAACCATGATAATCATGGTTTAACCTAGGTTTAACTTTAAACTGCCGTTATGCAACCTGCCTTCAGATTCAACTTGAACAATGATGCCTGAAAACAAACAAAAGAACGCACAGAGAAACCAACAAAAGCATCTGAAGACGTAGGTTTGGCCACTAGATCAGACTGTAAATTCAGTGCTCACTAAACTTAGGCTAGAAGACCCCTAACACTATTAGCGCAACATGGAATAAAAGTTAATAGTTAATAAGTACGGATTTACACAGATATTATACTTTTGCATGATTGTAAGAAGGAAAAAGAAAAGAAAAAAGTGGCAAGGTTAAAGTAGTACAATAATACTAATTTTTAATGATATCAAATTGTTTAACTCATTACCAAACAACAATATTTTAGACTTGTCCAAATGAAAAGCATTTGCAGACGAAAAAATAAAAGAATAGAAATTTGTTTTGTGAAGGGTAGAAAACATTGTGGGAAAAGGAGAAAATGCTGGTTACTCCCACAATGTTTTCTAAAGGCTTCTTTCTCAGGGAAGTCAAAAGCAGGGATTGTGTGGTAATGGGTTAAGATAATACTATGGTAGAAATAGCCGTTTTCTATTATGGGTCCACTACCTTGATCCGAAATTTTACTACGGGCACATAATCAAGCGTTGTTTCATCGAAAAAGATACAGAATATCAAGAAAGTGCCGCTTTGAATCTGAAGTTTGCTACATTTTAATGTCTGCATTCAGTAACCCAGTCGATGGCACAAAGGTTAGAAATAGAGAGCCGAAAAAGGGAAAGGTGTACGAAAATATATCGTGCCGTAAAGCACGAGTTATTTTCGCGGACCTTTCCCTTTTGAGGCAAATATTTCCCCATATTAACCACGAGCTGATGAAATATATTATATAACATAATCTATCTGATTATTTTGACAACGAATGCCACTTTTAAAGCTAGTGATCTCAAGTCATTAAACCAGATTTTCGTTAGGAGGAAATTATTTACTGTGACGGAGAAATAATTTCCTCAGCTTAAATGACGTCATTTCTTTACCCATAACATTTCTAAAAATAGACACATGAACTATAGTATACCCTGATCACTGGTTCGACTTCCAGTGTCTCTCCGAGAACTGATGACAATTGTTGTTAAAAGGTCAATGTCTGTCTCACTACAGCATTTTCCCGACGATGTTTTAAAGCTCAAGTATAAGCCAAAATATCAAAGCAGCTGACACAATACATTTAAATCATACTGTGAAAAAGTAGTTTTTGAAATTAATTTATCTGTCAGCAACTAATACTGATCGTACAATGACGGATTGTCACCTTCACAATAATTTCCATACTTTAAAACTGTATAGATATGATATAAAGTCAAATGCATTTAAACAGCCCTTTGTTTAATTTTGGGCTATATTATATTTCACGTTTCTATTTTTGAGTCGCCTGTTTGCGTAGCAAACAGGCTCTGTAGCAACCACTTTTGCAATAAAAACGAGAATTGCAATAAATTATTGCAAAACTCGTTGCGATGACAGGAACTTTATTACATTTGACTTCACAACCAGTTTTGCAATAAAAACGAGAATTGCAATAAACTCAGTATGTGGACCATATTTGATCGTTTTCCAGTCAAAACCAAATTCAAATACAAATTTAATGTTAAATGGGACTATGTAAGACCTACATTAGTTTACAGAAAGTGCACTTCAAAGACCAGTAGGAACATTTCAGGCTAAACACTATTAAGGCTTAAATCGTTGGAATATGTCATAAAGTCTATTAGATGACGTAAACAGCATAAAATTTGGATCGTTTCAGAAACAATGTGTCTTACACCAGTATTGGAGTAAATTATTGCAAAACTCGTTGCGATGACAGGAACTTTATTACATTTGACTTCACAACCAGTTTTGCAATAAAAACGAAAATTGGAACAAACTCATTATATGGACCATATTTGATCGTTTTCCGGTGAAAACCAAATTCAAATACAATTTAATGTCAAATGGGACTATATAAGACCTAAATTAAGTTACATAAAGTGCGCTTCAAAGACCAGTAAGAACATCAGGCTAAATACTATTAAGGCTTAAATCGTTGGAAACTGTCATTAAGTTTATGAGATGACGTAAACAGCATAAAATTTGGATCGTCTCAGAAAATATATGTCTTAAACCAGTATTTCAGTAAATTGTTGCAAAACTCGTTGCGATGACAGGAACTTTATTACATTTGACTTCACAACCAGTTTTGCAATAAAAACGAGAATTGCAACAAACTCATTATATGGACCATAATTGATAGTTTTCCAGTCAAAACCAAATTCAGATACAAGTCAATGTTAAATGGGACTAAGTAAGACCTAAATTAAGTTACAGAAAGTGCGCTTCATAGACCAGAAGGAACATTTCAGGCTAAACACTATTAAGGCTTAAATCGTTGGAAACTGTCATTAAGTCTATCAAATGACGTAAACAGCATGAAATTTGGATCGTTTTAGAAACCAATATGTCTTAAACCAGTATTGCAGGAAATTATTGCAAAACTCGTTGCGATGACAGGAACTTTATTACATTTGACTTCACAACCAGTTTTGTAATAAAAACGAGAATTGCATTAAACTCATTATATGGACGATATTTGATCGTTTTCTGGTCAAAACAAAATTCAATTACAATTTGATATCAAATGGGACTATGTAAGACCTAAATTAAGTTACAGAAAGTGTGCTTCAAAGACCAGTAGGAACATTTCAGGCTAAACACTATTAAGGCTGAATTCATTGGAAACTGTCGTAAAGTCTATTAGATGACGGAAACAGCATGGAATTTGAATCGTTTTAGAAACAATATGTCTAACACCAGTATTGCAGAAAATTATTGGAAAACTCGTTGCGATGACAGGAACTTTATTACATTTGACTTCACAACCAGTTTTGCAATAAAAACGAGAATTGCAACAAACTCATTATATGGACCATAATTGATAGTTTTTCCAGTCAAAACCAAATTCAGATACAAGTCAATGTTAAATGGGACTAAGTAAGACCTAAATTAAGTTACAGAAAGTGCGCTTCATAGACCAGAAGGAACATTTCAGGCTAAACACTATTAAGGCTTAAATCGTTGGAAACTGTCATTAAGTCTATTAAATGACGTAAAGAGCATAAAATTTGGATCGTTTCAGAAACCAATATGTCTTAAACCAGTATTGCAGGAAATTATTGCAAAACTCGTTGCGATGACAGGAACTTTATTACATTTGACTTCACAACCAATTTTGCAATAAAAACGAGAATTGCAACAAACTCATTATTTGGACCATATTTTATCGTTTTCCGGTCAAAACCAAATTCAAATACAATTTCCTGTTAAATGGGACTATGTAAGACCTAAATTAAGTTACAGAAAGTGCGCTTCAAAGACCAGTGAGAACATTTCAGGCTAAACACTATTAAGGCTTAAATCGTTGGAAACTGTTATAAAGTCTATAAGACGACGTAAACAGCATGAAATTTGGATCGTTTCAGATACAATATGTCTTAGACCAGTATTGCAATAAATTATTGCAAAACTCGTTGCGATGACAGGAACTTTATTACATTTGACTTCACAACCAGTTTTGCAATAAAAACGAGAATTGCAACAAACTCAATATATGGACCATATTTGATCGTTTTCCGGTCAAAACCAAATTCAAATACAATTTAGTATTAAATGGGACTATGTA
Organism: Tridacna crocea; assembly: GCA_943736015.1. Taxonomy (NCBI): domain Eukaryota; kingdom Metazoa; phylum Mollusca; class Bivalvia; order Cardiida; family Cardiidae; genus Tridacna; species Tridacna crocea. The sequence continues at coordinate 30,629,486 of OX031059.1, read as the reverse complement.
AGACCTAAATTAATTTACAGAAAGTGCACTTCAAAGACCAGTAGGAACATTTCAGGCTAAACACTATTCAGGCTTAAATCGTTGGAAACTGTCATTAAGTCTATTAGATGACGTAAACAGCATGAAATTTGGATCGTTTCAGAAACCAGTATGTCTTACACCAGTATTGCAGGAAATTATTGCAAAACTCGTTGCAATGACAGGAACTTTATTACATTTGACTTCACAACCAGTTTTGCAATAAAAACGAGAATTGCAACAAACTCATTATATGGACCATATTTGATCGTTTTCCGGTCAAAACCAAATTTAAATACAATTTAATTTTAAATGGGACTATGTAAAACCTAAATTAAATTACATAAAGTGCGCTTCAAATACTAGTAGGAACATTTCAGGCTAAACACTATTAAGGCTTAAAACTTTGGAAACTGTCATAAAGTCTATAAGATGACGGAAACAGCATGAAATTTGGATCGTTTCAGATACAATATATCTTAAACCAGTACTTCAGGAAATTATTGCAAAACTCGTTGCAATGACGGGAACTTTATTACATTTGACTTCACAACCAGTTTTGTAATAAAAAACGAGAATTGCAACAAACTCATTATATGGACCATATTTGATCGTTTTCCGGTCAAAACCAAATTCAAATACAATTTAGTATTAAATGGGACTATGTAAGACCTAAATTAAGTTACAGAAAGTGCGTTTCAAAGACTAGTATAATCATTTCAGGCTAAACACTATTAAGGCTTAAATCGTTGGAAACTGTTATAAAGTCTATTAGATGACGTAAACAGCATGAAATTTGGATTGTTTCAGAAACAATATGTCCGAAATCAGTATTACAGGAAATTATTGCAAAACTCATTGCGATGACAGGAACGTTATTACATTTGACTTCACAACCAGTTTTTGCAATAAAAACGAGAATTGTGATAAACTCATTATATGGACCATATTTGATTGTTTTCTAGTCAAAACCAAATTAAAATACAAGTTAATATCAAATGGGACTATGTAAGACCTAAATTAAGTTACAGAAAGTGCCCTTTAAAGACCGAAAGGAAACATATCAGGCTAAACAGTATTAAGGCTTAAATCATTGGGAACTGTCATAAAGTCTATTACCTAACGTAAACAGCTTATTAGAAAAACAAACAGATAGAGAGAAAAAGAAGAAAAAAAATACACTCCGTGGGATTCGAACCCATGACCTCGAGCGCAGACATTGAGGAATTGACTCTCCACCGACTGCGCTTCAGGGCAGTCACGAACGTAACTGTACCAGTGATATATAAAGTCTCACAGATGTCTCTTAAAGTTTGTAAAATGCCCTCTTGTCGTAAGACAATGCGATAATGTGCACAGGAGGTGAATTAGACACAAAGACAAGAAAAAATATCAGTCAGTGATAAATGATAACGTGCACAGGAGGTGAAAGTAGACACAAAGACAAGTTTGTAAAATGCCACCTAGGAGTAAGACAATGCGATAACGTGCACAGGAGGTGAATTAGACACCAAGACAAGAAAAAATATCAGTCAGTGATAAATGATTTGATTTTTGTATGATAGATGAACAGCTGTAGGTAGTATTTGCTTCGTTTACGTATTTATTGAGGAACTATACTACTCAACTTTTGCTAAGCATCAGAAGTTTTTTTTTTTATTATAACAAGTATACAACAGATTTCTTTCCAAGAGGGCATTTTACAAGCCTTTGGAGATATCTGTAAGACTTCATATCTAACTGGTACCGTTACGTTCGTGACTGCCCTGAAGCGCAGTCGGTAGAGCGCCAACTCCTTAATGTCTGCGCTCGAGGTCATGGGTTCGAATCCCACGGAAAACATTTTTTTTCTTCTTTTTCTCTCTATCTGTTTGTTTTTCTAATAAGCTGTTTACGTTAGGTAATAGACTTTAAGACTGTTCCCAATGATTTAAGCCTTAACAGTGTTTAAGAGCCTGAAATGTTCCTATTGTTCTTTGAAGCACACTTTCTGTAACTTAACATAGTCCCATTTAACATTAAACTGTACTTTAATTTGGTTTTGACTAGAAAATGATCAATAATGGTACATAAAATGAGTTTGTTGCATCTCTCGTTTTTATTGCAAAACTGGTTGTGAGGTCAAATGTAATAAACTTCTTGTCATCGCAACCAGTTTTGCAATAATTTCCTGAAATACTGGTCTAAGACGTATTGTTTCGGAAACGATCCAAATTTCATGCTGTTTACGTCATCTAATAGACTTTTTGACAGTTTCCAACGATTTAAGCCTTAATAGTGTTTAGCCTGAAATGATTATACTAGTCTTTGAAACGCACTTTCTGTAACTTAATTTAGGTCTTACATAGTCCCATTTAATACTAAATTGTATTTGAATTTGGTTTTGACCGGAAAACGATCAAATATGGTCCATATAATGAGTTTGTTGCAATTCTCGTTTTTATTACAAAACTGGTTGTGAAGTCAAATGTAATAAAGTTCCTGTCATTGCAACGAGTTTTGCAATAATTTCCTGAAGTACTGGTTTAAGATATATTGTATCTGAAACGATCCAAATTTCATGCTGTTTCCGTCATCTTATAGACTTTATGACAGTTTCCAAAGTTTTAAGCCTTAATAGTGTTTAGCCTGAAATGTTCCTACTAGTATTTGAAGCGCACTTTATGTAATTTAATTTAGGTTTTACATAGCCCCATTTAACATTAAATTGTATTTAAATTTGGTTTTGACCGGAAAACGATCAAATATGGTGCATATGAGTTTGTTGCAATTCTCGTTTTTATTGCAAAACTGGTTGTGAAGTCAAATGTAATAAAGTTCCTGTCATTGCAACGAGTTTTGCAATAATTTCCTGTAATACTGGTGTAAGACATATTGGTTTCTGAAACGATCCAAATTTCATGCTGTTTACGTCATCTAATAGACTTAATGACAGTTTCCAACGATTTAAGCCTGAATAGTGTTTAGCCTGAAATGTTCCTACTGGTCTTTGAAGTGCACTTTCTGTAAATTAATTTAGGTCTTACATAGTCCCATTTAATACTAAATTGTATTTGAATTTGGTTTTGACCGGAAAACGATCAAATATGGTCCATATATTGAGTTTGTTGCAATTCTCGTTTTTATTGCAAAACTGGTTGTGAAGTCAAATGTAATAAAGTTCCTGTCATCGCAACGAGTTTTGCAATAATTTATTGCAATAGTGGTCTAAGACATATTGTATCTGAAACGATCCAAATTTCATGCTGTTTACGTCGTCTTATAGACTTTATAACAGTTTCCAACGATTTAAGCCTTAATAGTGTTTAGCCTGAAATGTTCTCACTGGTCTTTGAAGCGCACTTTCTGTAACTTAATTCAGGTCTTACATAGTCCCATTTAAACGGGAAATTGTATTTGAATTTGGTTTTGACCGGAAAACGATAAAATATGGTCCAAATAATGAGTTTGTTGCAATTCTCGTTTTTATTGCAAAACTGGTTGTGAAGTCAAATGTAATAAAGTTCCTGTCATCGCAACGAGTTTTGCAATAATTTCCTGCAATACTGGTTTAAGACATATTGGTTTCTGAAACGATCCAAATTTTATGCTGTTTACGTCATTTAATAGACTTAATGACAGTTTCCAACGATTTAAGCCTTAAAAGTGTTTAGCCTGAAATGTTCCTTCTGGTCTATGAAGCGCACTTTCTGTAACTTAATTTAGGTCTTACTTAGTCCCATTTAACATTGACTTGTATCTGAATTTGGTTTTGACTGGAAAACTATCAATTATGGTCCATATAATGAGTTTGTTGCAATTCTCGTTTTTATTGCAAAACTGGTTGTGAAGTCAAATGTAATAAAGTTCCTGTCATCGCAACGAGTTTTCCAATAATTTACTGAAATACTGGTTTAAGACATATATTTTCTAAGACGATCCAAATTTTATGCTGTTTACGTCATCTCATAAACTTAATGATAGTTTCCAACGATTTATGCCTTAATAGTATTTAGCCTGATGTTCTTAATGGTCTTTGAAGCGCACTTTATGTAACTTAATTTAGGTCTTACATAGTCCCATTTAACATTAAATTGTATTTGAATTTGGTTTTCATCGGAAAACGATCAAATATGGTCCATATAATGAGTTTGTTCCAATTTTCGTTTTTATTGCAAAACTGGTTGTGAAGTCAAATGTAATAAAGTTTCTGTCATCGCAACAAGTTTTGCAATAATTTATTGCAATACTGGTCTAAGACATATTGTATCTGCAACGATCCAAATTTCATGCTGTTTACGTCGTCTAATAGACTTTATAACAGTTTCCAACGATTGAAGCTTTATTAGCGTTTAGCCTGAAATGTTCCCACTGGTCTTTGAAGTGCACTTTCTGTAACTTAATTTAGGTCTTACATAGTCCCATTTAATACTAAATTGTATTTGAATTTGGTTTTGACCGGAAAACGATCAAATATGGTCCATATAATGAGTTTGTTGCAATTCTCGTTTTTATTACAAAACTGGTTGTGAAGTCAAATGTAATAAAGTTCCCGTCATTGCAACGAGTTTTGCAATAATTTCCTGAAGTACTGGTTTAAGATATATTGTATCTGAAACGATCCAAATTTCATGCTGTTTCCGTCATCTTATAGACTTTATGACAGTTTCCAAAGTTTTAAGCCTTAATAGTGTTTAGCCTGAAATGTTCCTACTAGTATTTGAAGCGCACTTTATGTAATTTAATTTAGGTTTTACATAGTCCCATTTAAAATTGAATTGTATTTAAATTTGGTTTTGACCGGAAAACGATCAAATATGGTCCATATAATGAGTTTGTTGCAATTCTCGTTTTTATTGCAAAACTGGTTGTGAAGTCAAATGTAATAAAGTTCCTGTCATTGCAACGAGTTTTGCAATAATTTCCTGCAATACTGGTGTAAGACATACTGGTTTCTGAAACGATCCAAATTTCATGCTGTTTACGTCATCTAATAGACTTAATGACAGTTTCCAACGATTTAAGCCTGAATAGTGTTCAGCCTGAAATGTTCCTACTGGTCTTTGAAGTGCACTTTCTGTAAATTAATTTAGGTCTTACATAGTCCCATTTAATACTAAATTGTATTTGAATTTGGTTTTGACCGGAAAACGATCAAATATGGTCCATATATTGAGTTTGTTGCAATTCTCGTTTTTATTGCAAAACTGGTTGTGAAGTCAAATGTAATAAAGTTCCTGTCATCGCAACGAGTTTTGCAATAATTTATTGCAATACTGGTCTAAGACATATTGTATCTGCAACGATCCAAATTTCATGCTGTTTACGTCGTCTTATAGACTTTATAACAGTTTCCAACGATTTAAGCCTTAATAGTGTTTATCCTGAAATGTTCTCACTGGTCTTTGAAGCGCACTTTCTGTAACTTAATTTAGGTCTTACATAGTCCCATTTAACAGGAAATTGTATTTGAATTTAGTTTTGACCGGAAAACGATAAAATATGGTCCAAATAATGAGTTTGTTGCAATTCTCGTTTTTATTGCAAAATTGGTTGTGAAGTCAAATGTAATAAAGTTCCTGTCATCGCAACGAGTTTTGCAATAATTTCCTGCAATACTGGTTTAAGACATATTGGTTTCTGAAACGATCCAAATTTTATGCTCTTTACGTCATTTAATAGACTTAATGACAGTTTCCAACGATTTAAGCCTTAATAGTGTTTAGCCTGAAATGTTCCTTCTGGTCTATGAAGCGCACTTTCTGTAACTTAATTTAGGTCTTACTTAGTCCCATTTAACATTGACTTGTATCTGAATTTGGTTTTGACTGGAAAACTATCAATTATGGTCCATATAATGAGTTTGTTGCAATTCTCGTTTTTATTGCAAAACTGGTTGTGAAGTCAAATGTAATAAAGTTCCTGTCATCGCAACGAGTTTTCCAATAATTTACTGAAATACTGGTTTAAGACATATATTTTCTAAGACGATCCAAATTTTATGCTGTTTACGTCATCTCATAAACTTAATGATAGTTTCCAACGATTTATGCCTTAATAGTATTTAGCCTGATGTTCTTAATGGTCTTTGAAGCGCACTTTATGTAACTTAATTTAGGTCTTACATAGTCCCATTTAACATTAAATTGTATTTGAATTTGGTTTTCATCGGAAAACGATCAAATATGGTCCATATAATGAGTTTGTTCCAATTTTCGTTTTTATTGCAAAACTGGTTGTGAAGTCAAATGTAATAAAGTTTCTGTCATCGCAACAAGTTTTGCAATAATTTATTGCAATACTGGTCTAAGACATATTGTATCTGCAACGATCCAAATTTCATGCTGTTTACGTCGTCTAATAGACTTTATAACAGTTTCCAACGATTTAAGCTTTATTAGCGTTTAGCCTGAAATGTTCCCACTGGTCTTTGAAGTGCACTTTCTGTAACTTAATTTAGGTCTTACATAGTCCCATTTAACAGGAAATTGTATTTGAATTTGGTTTTGACCGGAAAACGATAAAATATGGTCCAAATAATGAGTTTGTTGCAATTCTCGTTTTTATTGCAAAACTGGTTGTGAAGTCAAATGTAATAAAGTTCCTGTAATCGCAACGAGTTTTGCAATAATTTACTGCAATATTGGTTAAAGACATATTGGTTTCTGAAACGATCCAAATTTCATGCTGTTTACGTCATCTAATAAACTTAATGACAGTTTCCAACGATTTAAGCCTTAATAGTGTTTAGCCTGAAATGTTCCCACTGGTCTTTGAAGCACACTTTCTGTAACTTAATTTAGGTCTAACATAGTCCCATTTAACATTGAATTGTATCTGAATTTGGTTTTGACTGGAAAACGATCAAATATGGTCCATATAATGAGTTTGTTGCAATTCTCGTTTTTATTACAAAACTGGTTGTGAAGTCAAATGTAATAAAGTTCCTGTCATCGCAACGAGTTTTGCAATAATTTACTGCAATACTGGTGTAAGACATATTGTTTCTGAAACGATACAAATTTTATGCTGTTTACGTCATCTCATAGACTTTATGACAGTTTCCAACGATTTAAGCCTTACTAGTGTTTAGCCTGAAATGTTCCGACCGGTCTTTGAAGCGCACTTTCTGTAACTTAATTTAGGTCTTACATAATCCCATTTAACATTAAATTGTATATGAATTTGGTTTTGACCGGAAAACGATAAAATATGGTCCACATACTGAGTTTGTTGCAATTCTCGTTTTTATTGCAAAACTGGTTGTGAAGTCAAATGTAATAAAGTTCCTGTCATCGCAAAGAGTTTTGCAAAAATTTTCTGCAATACTGGTGTTAGACATATTGTTTCTGAAACGATTCAAATTCCATGCTGTTTCCGTCATCTAATAGACTTTACGACAGTTTCCAATGAATTCAGCCTGAATAGTGTTTAGCCTGAAATGTTCCTACTGGTCTTTGAAGCACACTTTCTGTAACTTAATTTAGGTCTTACATAGTCCCATTTGATATCAAATTGTAATTGAATTTTGTTTTGACCAGAAAACGATCAAATATCGTCCATATAATGAGTTTATTGCAATTCTCGTTTTTATTGCAAAACTGGTTGTGAAGTCAAATGTAATAAAGTTCCTGTCATCGCAACGAGTTTTGCAATAATTTATTGCAATTCTCGTTTTTATTGCAAAACTGGTTGCTACAAGGCTCTCATTGTTATCATCTTGATCTATGGGGTGACGTAAGCATACCTCCGGCCTAGTACTGCTTCCTGTCCCAAGTTCCGGTTTACGAGATAAAACAGTTTTCTAATAATTCGGTGAACAACCCAGTTTTTTTCTCTTCTAAAGAATTTACAATTGTGCCTTTGTGATAATGAATATGTCTATAAAGACTGAGCTGTTTAACGGTTCAAACCTTTGAAACAATCATTTCGCCCACAAGTACACATTAGCCTTATGTCTGTTAAGACATCATCTCTAAAAATAGCGCATTACGTATATATGTAAAAATAGCTGCCGTGAACTAAACAAGTCTGCGGACACGCTGAGAAATCTTCAACTGCAAGCATCTTTTCTGCTTCTATTTGAGGACAACTCTCAGTGAAAATTGTTTGGTAATTACCTATTAGAAGTACACTCTAACTCTTACAATCCTAACGGCAAGCCTTATTTCAATTCAGCGCTCAACCTATGATTGGACAGAGAAAGGCGATGCCGAGTTAACATGTCAACAGTAGGCTAATTTTTTTTAACGAATTTTTAACGACATGGAATGGTTGCATTGCCTTCTTAGACATTTTTACACGTTGCTTCTTCCCAGCTTTTTAATCTAGACTTTAGATACTTTGCACACCCATATTCTAGGTGCACCAGAAATCGTACATAGCGTATGCAATGTACACGGTTCTAGGCCGTACCAAGTTATCACTTTGAAGGTGTTTTCTGGAATGTAGCTTTGCGACAAATATAGATCTTGTAATCACGTGACGTATAAACGTCATTTGCACCACGGAAATCTTTATGAATTTACATATTTATGAATCAGTCGCTGAACCGGCCTTTACTTTCAGCGTGCACCGACCTATGTAGAGAGAGGGTTGGAAATTTACTATATTTAATTGGTTTTCGTTCATAAAGACGGCCAAATTTGTTAAAGTCTGCTGTTTTTTTTTTTTTTTCAATGAGCAATTTATTAGTGCGGGTGTTAGAACGCAAAGGTGCTTTTGTAACTGCCAAAATCTGAATTCACACTACGCAGTTCTAACAACCAGTTATCTGAGAAATTGACTTTTTACTCCGCTATAATTCAAATATAACAGAACAGATCATTGTTTACCCGCTCGAACAACAAGTTCTTTGTTGGAGTGTTTGTAATCTTGTGAAGGGTTTTTGTAAAGGGTAATAAAGCGAATCGCAAACATTTAATCAACACCAAAGCAAAATACATGTAGACAATTTTCAATTGGTGTAGAAGCACTATAATCCCTGGGACGTTATAAAACGCAGACAAATGTAAAGGCTGATGATCATGCTGTTGGGTTATAGACTTTATTGAGTTGTAGCAGCCACATTCATAGAGTCCATTGCTGGTCAAAACCTCAACCTGGACAACAACAAAAACATATTATTTCCAAAGGACAGGTAGATCACTGAGTCAAATACTTGTTTGTGCTCCAATGGCTACAGTTCAGTCCAATGATCATGGACTTGCCCGGCTGTTTTTCTCAATAATTTCTTTGACAAAACTGAATATAGATCACCTGGGGTTAAAAGAAAAAGCCTTAAGGTTGTCATTAGGTGAAATCAGACGAAACTGTAATAGAGCTGTAGAATCCATTTATGTTCAGTGTAATACTTATGAAACTTTGTCAGACTGCTAAGATTAGATGTGAGCGAGTTGCAAAAGGGCATTTTTTGTCTAAAAGTATGTCACTAGATCCTATACCTGAAGATAATCTGGTCTTTATTTGTAAAGAGTTGTTGTCTGTGAATAAAAAACGTTGAACTCATTAAAGCTGGTCCTGGTGTCTAAATTTTAATTTCCACCACATTTCTTTAAATGTAAATTTTAATACGGATATTTTGAATTTCAGGATGACAACTCAGAAATATGCTTGCATATAATACTGTCTTGTGGTTAAGTTATTTTGTATCTTGAATGCTTTTAATAGATTTCAACAGAAAAGGGTGAAAACTTCTAACCCAATACCCTACAGGCGACTCTCAGGACTATCAGTCCTTTGATTAGAAATTATATGGGTAAAGAAATGACGTCGTTTCAGCTCGGGGGAATTTTTTCCCCGTCACAGTGAATAATTTCCTCCTGCCGAAAATATCGGTCATCAGATTAATTGACTTGAGATCACTACTTTTAAAAGTAGCAATCGTTGGCAAAATAATCAGAGGAAATATAACATTATTTTGTTTCATCAGCTTGTAGTTAATATGGGGAAATATTTGCCTTAAAAGAATAAGGTCCGCGAAAATGACGAGAGCACTCGTTATTTTCCATATCGTTCTCTTTTTCGGAAAATATTTCCTCATATTAACCACAAGCTGATGAAATAAACTTTATTTATTGTTTCTTTAAGTATGGAAGCTGCCGGTAGCTCAAAATGAATGTTGTGCGAGATACAAGTAAAAGAAACTAGAAAAAAATGGATGGGCTCACTGGCTATAAAACTGCAAAAACTGTTGAAAACAGTTTAACAAAAATAGACATTATGCACACACACACAAAAAAAAACAGATCCAATAAGTTATGGATTTTGCAGACTATAACCTTATTTCCAGTGTTTATTATATATAGAGTACAAAAAAGTTTCCTTCGTCGCCTGCTTCAAATTTATTTTAGGAGGTAATAAATCAAAAACAGTGAAGAAAGTCATAAAGAAGACGGTTCCTGTAATAAAACTGTACAAAACCTTCCCACCGAATGAGTTTATTTTTGCATACAACACTTCCAGCACTAAAAAAGCCATACTCTGTGAAAAGTGGGCTTAATGCAGCTGCGAAAAGTATCGACCCAGGTCAGCCTGTGCAGTCCGCGCAGGCTGACCGCGGCCGAAACTTTTCGCTATTGGTCAATTTTCCGTAGGTTAATGAACCAGTCTATCTCGCTGTAAAGTCAATTGTTAAAAATAGTAGATATTCTGGATCCATAAGCATGCGATGGCTTGCTTGGTATCATGGATTACGGAGATGCATTAAGCGCCCTATGGCAAGAGTATGGCTCAAATTTATAAATCCGAACATCTTTTTCGACGGTTGAATATACAATCCACTAAAACCAAAGACAAATTTAATCTTATAGGCTTGATAAAAAAACGTCAATAAATAGATTGAAGATCAGACTTCAAGTTCTGTGCTGTCTGATCTTGCTTCATGCCGTGCGTAATTCAAATTTCTTTTTTCGTCCAATTACTGTAAGGATAAATTGTGCATACGAAGAACTAAGGCTTGATGGGAAAAAAGTATTTGTCGTGCAGCGATACTTTTTTGTCTTCGTTTCTATCTAGCTTGAAGACAGTCCAAACATTTTGATGAACGCCAACTTGTAAGTTGTTAAATTACGTTCCAAGGATGATCTTTTTACAAAATTGTCGTCGTGATTTCAGGTTTGAACTTTTCAGCTTCTAAATGAACTGAATGCTTTTGTGATATAAAATCTGTTTTGATTAGAATACCCAAAACTTATCGAACGATATGGACACGGTATTATACTGTTGATCCCAAATGTCCGCCAAATCAAGGCTGTTTGGGTGACAGATAAAAAACAGTGTCATTATGTATACCTTACAGAAGGGCTACAATCTACAATATTGACATTGTATAAAATTCATAGTTTCCCCTGATTTTTACATTCATGCAAAACTGCCTCCGACAGCAAAAGCATTATCCTCTTCACATTAAGACCTGAAGGTCCAAATGAAATGATGGAGGAATAAAAGATACGTTTAATCATACAATTCAGTCTCATCCGACACATACCTCTTTACATAAGCAACTCGACATGCAGACTGGTGTAATGTCCTATAGATCTTGTTCGTGACTTCTTTAATGTCTAACAGACCGGTATTCAGATTGCTTTCTCGATCTAAGTCTAGATTTTAGACAGTAGATCTACTTCGGACAACTTGTGATTTGGCGAAACCATTCAGCATTGTCTAATGTTAAATGCATGACGTCCGTCTTTTGAAAAAAAAAAAAAACGGACGAAGTTGCACGATCTGCAAATAATTCAATATTAGTTGTTTTCATGGACAATGGCGAGTTCTGATTGGCTGAATTTTTTTACATAGCTCCATGAAAAGAAAATTTCAGCAGTGCCGGGACTACTTTTGCAAAGTAATGTAAACAAACACGTATACGAGATTTCATAATGGTCTTCTTTCTGATCTTTATCGAGTCCAAAGTTCAACTTGCTTCTGAATTTATTTTCTCTAAATATTGATAAAAGTATCCAACAGCAAATTCAAAGAGAGAGCTGAAAACTCATTAGTCTTTGTCCTACTTTTCTATCCAATCAGAGCGCTCATATTTGAAAATTTTTGACCGTCTATCTTCCATAAACTACCCAACGCAGGTTTATTTTGATCATTTATCCATTTAAACGTCGCAGTTTATCTGGAGTTTATCTTGATTTACTGCGCATGCGTACCTAAACCCTACCCCCTCATTAATATTCAACGGTTACTTAATCCTTACCCAAACGAGCCCTTGTTTTTACGTGTCTTCAGTACAAGTCTTTTGAAAAGATTGTGGGAAAAGGAGAAATTGCTTGTAACGAGCAATTTCTCCTTTTCCCACAGTGTTTTCTGTCCGTTCGGATAATTTTCTACCATTGATATGAAAGTTAAAATTGTCGTCTGCAAACTCTTTCAGTTTGGAAGAGTCTGAAATTCGTCGTTTGGAACAGGGTTAAATTAGGTCTAGCACATGCCAAGTAGATCTAGATCTACAAGTTACGCCGTTGAAAAAAAAAGTAAAAACACAGATACAATTTATGTAATAAAAGCCGATCAATCTAGATCTATATGGTCGGTTGTCCTCTGAAACATACCATCTGAAGCTTGAAACAAGCTGTTGTTACAGGGTTTAAAGTAGTATTATTGCTCAAAATTGAACTTTTCAGCCGAAATACTGTTTTAATACGGTTCAATCGAAAATTTATTTTATTTCCTATTCACCCAAGATAAAATCCGTCAGGATATTGCTGAAAAACAGCGTCTGAAAAGAAATAAATTTATAGAGCCCCGAAAAAATTTCTTCGGGAAATTAGAATATTCAGATGACCTGGACCGCGACCTCTATTGCACATGCGCATTAACATTAACCGAACGTAAATAATAATGGAGTCCACAAAAATTGTCAAGCGACCGACCATAATTACACTTATCTCGAACGAAGTTATTTTGGGGGAAATAGCTGTGTGATACATCTTGACCAAGAAACTACATCGGCAACGAAGTAAATACATGGAGTGTTTTCAAAGATCACCACGAAAGGAGAAAGGAAAGACGCTGCAACAATGAGCTGGACGGTCACTGACAGGACTCGGAGACTCAGGTGAGCGTTTTGAATATGATGGCAGCATCTCATGTATGTTGATTTTTACACGCATTTTTACACACACAGATTATTGATTTTGTATAGTTAATATATAAGATGGACTTGTTGTTCATGGGGTGTTTTAATCGGCACGAATATACATGGACAATTTTGAGTGCATTTTGTAGGGCCCGATAAGGGGGATTCACTTTGTGCCAAGTACTCGCAATACTGCTGCATATAATCTCCTCGTTAATGGTCATGATAGAGAGTGGTAGATTACATTCAATTTATTCAGTTGGAGTGAAATATCAACAGTCTCTTTTCTTTCTTTCAGAACATAAGAGCTGGAATGCTTCTGTTGGTGTAAGCTTCCAGGAGGTTTTCTTTTACCCCACCAGTGTACAATGCTAGGATCTTTTTGGCTTCTTTTGACCATAATGAACCCCTGCTTATCAAAGAAAGGTAAAATTGTTTGATAAATTCATTTTCATAGAAAAGAATAGACTAAGGTCATCAATGTGGCTGGTTAGCTGGTAGAAATGCTTTCATTTTCTTACAGCATTAAACCAATTATCAATGATTCTAAGTTTGAATAGTGGATTTTAAATAAAAGTTTCTACATAGAAATTGTTCCAGGATCAGATCTTTGAGATGTTGATTTACCAATGAAATTCCTAGCCAAATGTTCAAGGTTTTAAACAGCATCGTTATTGGGTCTCCAACTGACATGTACATTATATATCCAGATTATCAGCAGTTTTTTGAGGATCTAACTTTTTAGGTTCATCTACATACCTCTACCAATCAAGTGGCTTAACAATCCTCATAGAAAAGTGAAAACATAGTTGGAAAAGAAATACAAGCTAAAAACAAGCATTGTCTCCATCTCATGTGATGCTTTTTTTATTCAAATTTTCTTAGGTAAATTTCATTCTTGAGTTATCTGTAGTTGCTTTCCTTTTCCTAGTGGGTATTATCTTTTTCATTTTGTTATAGGTCAATCACTTACATGTAGATTACTGTACTATTTTGTTTTTAAATAGACATTCTGATGATTGACAGTAGAAAGAGACAGAGGTGCACAGCCCACATCTGCAAGACACTTAGAAACTTTGTCTCAAATACCACATTTACTACAACAGGAAATGTGTGCTTATTGGAAAATTGAAGATACAGTGAGGATGAAGAGGAAGTTTTTTATGAAGCCTATGACCCAGGAATATTTTCTCCCATTGTTTGTCAATATCTATCCAGTTCTCTTCCATGGAAAGATATAGAGAGTTTAAAAAACTGGATTTTTATTTCCTGCAATCAGTCTATAACACCATGAAACAAATTTACAGCAAAAAACATTGAAAGTATTTTTTATTAAATATTAGTAATCAGCAGCTTTATTTCATAAATAAAAGCAAAGGCATTTTGACAAAAGGAGTTTCATTATGTGTAATTTGTCCTTTTACCACAAAGCTTTTGAAAATACATGTGGTTTGTTATCCAAGTGTATTAGGCAGAAATCCAGTTTCACTTGTTTGGATATTGGATAGAGGATCTGCCTGCTCATCTCTTATGGCCCATGAAAGCATGAAAACCACACAAGAACCTGCCAAGTGAACAAAGGCCAAATTTGACGATGGCCATAGTTGTACAGATAGCAAGTTCATATTGTGATTTCAACACACAGCAGTTCCATAGATATTTAGGATAAACATGGACAACTTCTGCCAAAAATATGCATGTTTTTCAGCAAACTAAAATGAGCATTTGTTATGGACGTTACTAAAATAGATTGACCTACTGAATCCTAATGTGGTAATAATGTTCCAAACCAGACACATACGTGTACTTGTGTTATAAAATGGTTTTTTGTGTAGGTATTCAACTTTCCATTCTGGCTACCTTTGCATCAAATATGTTGGAAGAACAACTCTACTTGTATGGTTAACCCATAAAATTAATGGTAAGAGGGCCTCTCTGCTTCTGAGTTTCAAAAGGAATTCTTTCACAGTATTGATTTTTGATAAAAAGGGTGACTCTTTGTGAACCTGAAATTATATAGAATCTGATCTGACAGCATATTTTTGGGCATCAGAATTTGGTATTAATTATTTATGTCTTCAAGTTACATTTTATGAATTCAGATATAAACTCTCTCAACTTACAAGTGAAATGTCATTTTTTTTGTTTTCAAATTGGTCTGTTGCAAGAGCTGGTCCAAATCCATGCTTGTCACTGAGCCTCATTATTTGCATTAGCATCACAGATTGATTTTTGTCAAGCTCTATAAAGCAAGGGTGGAAAGCTTTTGATATAAGATGGGCAAAAAAAGGGGAGAAATGTCTATAAAGCTTATTTTTAAATCCTTTTATTCAAACTTGAAAAGTAACAAACCTAATCAATTAACTTCTTATTAAACAATCATGAGTTTTAAAGACCACCAGGAAAAAATCTTTTGAAAATGATGTGGACAAAAGCAAAAATGCTGGTAATGAGCTCTTTTCCATTTATGTTTTCTATCCTTTCTAAGACAAATGCCATCATTGTAGTTTTACTTGATTTGTTATCTGCAACTATTTTCATTTTTGATTGTCTGGTACAGGGGGATGTGATATTTTTTTTTTGACAATTTTAGAATTTTGTCATCTGATCAAGAATCGATAAAACGCAAAGTTCCTTACTGCATAGATTATAGAAGTTAAAAACTCATTAAAAGAATGCATGTGAAAATTAAAACAACAGTATGAATATTTTGTTCCCTGTTTTGTGAATAAATTGTTCAAATGGTATTAAACACAGTTTTCAACATTGTTTCAGTTATTGATCTACTGCCACAGCCAAACCCCACTTTGCTCTTCTGCAGTTTTTTTACCATTTACGTCATAATCTTCAAAACAATGATCACGCGATACAGAGAAATGAATCCTATCTGAATGACGATCATTAATCCTCAAAAACCCAAAAGACAGGTATTTGACCAGCAACCTATTTGCAGGCATAAAGCTGCCCTCATTTTAAATCTGCAATGAAATTCAAGCTTACAGATTGGGTTTAATTTTGTAGGAAATAAATAGTAAATTATAGTGGTGTGATTTCTTCTCTATTCAGATGAAGTCTTACTCCAACTAATGCATCACGTAGATCCTATAACTTATTCTCCACTACAAAACTCTCATTCATTGACACTTTTGACTTCGACATGTATCCTTATAAACTCTGACTTCGATATCGCCCGTAGAACAAGATCTACTTCTTCCCCTATTGGACTGAAAATGAAATTAAGTATGCTGTATGTAAACAAAGTAAACAGACAAAAAGCAATTTTACTGATTTCAATTTGGGAAAAATTAAGCTTTGTGAGATGTGTATAATGAATACGCATTTACGATATATCAGGGATGATACACAAATTCCCCAATGGAACCCCCATGTCGTGGAAAGATTTACGTACCTTTCGGTAAGGGACAAGTTCGGTAAATTAGACTCGTGTAGTAAATCTATTATTGGATATTTAGGTTACAGGGTAAAATTTACGTAGTGTTAACGCGACGTATTCCACACCCAATACTTGACTCTGATTTGTTGAATAATATTATTTCTCACTCTCTAAATTTGTCATTTCTATTGGTTTTGAGGTATAACTTTTTTGTTATATTGCTCCTTCCATGTTGAGTGAATTGAAATTAGTGATTGTTTTTTATTTTTTTTTTATCACCATAACATTTTTTCGATTTTCAACCACAGTTGATGAACTGAATACTAATTACACAGTTCTATTCTTGTTCCCTTAGACACCAAGAAATAAAATGTTTTCGGCCATTTTAGGGACATTAGAGTTAACAGTTTCTTTCGGAAATAAACTGCCATATTTCTAAACAAACCTTTGCATTCATAGAGCTACCTTTGTTGCATGCCACCGGTGGTGATAAAGATTAAATAGCACAAAGCACACAAATTGATCTTTTACCTATTCTGACTGCTTTTATGAGGAATTCTGAGCAAGGTAAACATTGAAATCGCTTATATCAAGGTTCTATTTGTATAGTGAAAACAGCCGTTGGATTTATGTGGCTCTTCAAGGTTAAACGTTATAAATATCAACTTGAGAGCAGAAATTCACGTGAAAGTATACTGGTAAAAAAATTGCTACAAATGAAGAAATTAAGTGAGAGATAGAGGAAAAGCCTTGACAAAAACTGTGTTGCATGTCTTGTAATTATCACTTTGTACATTTGTACCTGTATAATAAGATAAAATGTATGTTCTGTCCCTTTCCTCTTTCCAAATGTTTTTCAAATCTGGTTGGTGCAAGACACCGTCGCTGGCAGTTTATAATGCGCTAATAAATATATCACAGACTTCATTTGGTAAATAATCATATGGTTCCTGTTCATACTTACAAAGCTGAAAAGAATATGTATGGACGCATTTCTTTATTAATAATCTGTTTTCACCCCCCTCCCCCATTACACGAAGGATAAAGAATTTTCCTACTAATCTGCTTTTCACAGCTTGTTACATGACATTTTGTTGAATCCTCAGTAACCAGTCGCATCGTATAATCAAAACATGTTAACACACGTAAAATCTAAAATTACCAAATTAAGAAAAATGAATTGGCATTTATATATCCACAGCAAGATTTTTCTAACAGGCAGATCTCTCACAATAGCTTGAATTGCTGATTATGGAATCACAGAAAGTGTGGCACAGGTTAAAATCATTTGATTCAAGAGGGTATAAATGTCTTAAAATTAATTATCTTTTTTTTAAATCAGAATAGGTATAGAAGAATTAAATTGATGATCCACGTACTTAAGGCAATTTCTTTAAGTAAGACATCAAACTCCTCCGCATAATATCTGGTGTCTTAGCAGACACAGAGACAGTGCAGCCTGATCCTGGATCTCCCAAGGTTGATGTAACTTGAGAGTTTTTAATAGTTCTTAAAAGAGTGAGCGTTACACCCTGTTTACCAAGCTTTTGGGGAAAATAAAGCGAAAATAAGATGTGGTGGACAAAAATTATTAATTCCGGGTACTACTAGTATTTAGCATACCAATCGAGCAGCAATAGAAAAAAAAATATGCCTTAAAATGTGTTGAAATAAAAAAAGACAAAATAGTTTAACAAATCGATTTTAAGTATCGGATATTTAAAAAAAAAAAAAACGTCAAAGTGTATCAACCATGAATAATTACTATGTTACCAAGTCATAGATTTACTATGGAAGTCCAATCTACTGAACCTGTCTGTTACCGAAATATCCGTCATCGTCTGCACTCTCTCGGAAATCGTGCCATGCAAACAATGAGTGACTTCGTACATAAGGTTGACAGTTTCTTTTTAGTTTATCCATTTTGCTAGTTCTTAACTTGTTTTATTGACATTGATTGCTGTAAATCATTAAACAGTTGAAAAATGTAACGAGGAATCCAGCGTCCTTAGCAACTTATATCGATCGTTGCAACTTCTAGTGCATGCCTATAGGCTGTCTATAACTGCAGACGAATGTACACGAAGCAGTGTCGGAAATTAATGATGTTGAGATGACCATAACACATTTAGAAGATTTTTTCACTTGTATAAGTCTTCCCATTACTGGTGACTAAGTGAAGAGTTCTAATATTGTATATACTTTCGTAATACATCAGTTTCGGGGGGTAAAATACAATTGAGTTTTGAGCAACAATATAGCTTTAAGACGTAAATCGACGATATGTTGAAATTTTAAGAAAAAATAATGCTGTAGTAAATCTGTAAAAATTTTCATAGGCCGAGTCTAGTCGTTACTTCCTCAAAATCTTTGTCAAATTCTGCCATATTTGACATTGTTTAACACTGGCGATAGTCAAGCGTGAACTTGAAATGAAGCTGATAATGAAGGTTCTTTACCCTTTCCCATATGACAAATTTTATAGACCATTCCAAATTGAAAGCAATGGCAGATATCAAATTTTGAAAGTGGAGCAAATGAAGTTGTGTTTTTTAACAGGGTAGAAAATCTTGTAGGAAAAGGAGAAAATGCCAATAACCAGAATTTTCTCCTTTTCCAAAAACAATCTTCCTTCCCAATTGATTGTTTGGTAAAGGGTTAAATACCACGTGGTCGTGTACGAGGTTTAGCCCCGACATTCACGTGGAAATTACGTCATTTTTCAGCGATGATGCAATGATGACGTTTCTTTAGCGAATCAGCCATCTCCATATATGGGTGAAAGGGCGTTTCTTTGTGAATAGTGGATTCCGTATATGGAACATTATTTTAGCAATGATGTAATGTGGGCGGAAAAAGACTAGTATAAGTTATTGATCATATATTTGATTCGTATGAAATTAAATCGGAGGGAGGCGAAGCCGACCGACGATTTAATTTCATACAAATGAAATATATGATCAATAACTAACTTACAGTTTGCCCTACTTTCCAATTGACTGACAGCTAAGGATGGGTGGAAAGAGCCATACAAGAACGACAGAAAGCTCGGTTCGACACGCCTCTTTTGATTGACGGTTGTACGTACGTGCGTTTTCAGTCGTACGGCGTTAAAACTGTTACTCAGGTTGTCCTTGAACTAGTTTCAGGACAATTGTCTGCAGTCAGGCTCATTCGGCATATCACGGGTGATGGTAGCCATCATATCCCTCGTCTGTATCTAGTGGATTGATATGCAGCAGATCGGTACATCCGGAAATACGCCGGTTTACCGTTCTGAAAATTGTCAGGCTTCTCTTCCAAAAGACAACTTGGGTTTTAATTTTCTATCGAAATCTTTCGAACCATATTTCAGGCGACAAACAGTTCGTAGATCTACATTAATTTTTTTATAGATTTCGATTAAAGTTTTAACCGACAGATAGACAGATGTGAATAACTTCATCGAGGTCGTTTATGTCGTTGCTAAACGAATCACATTGGCCTGCCATGTATAAGATCACGTGACTCGCAGTTCAAATGTAAACGACCGTTATACGGACAAGGTTAGATGTAGGTACGGAATCGGCCGAATTTCATGCATTTTGAAGCGATAGATTCTACAATGGATGCATGCTTTGAGCCGATTTACGACGAGAAATTTTATAAAAAAAAATATTTTCCCCGACACAGGCGAAGTCTCGCTAACACAACTGTGTACATGTCCCTCTAAAGTGGCTCACTCCCCATGATCTGTTTCATTTTTAACCCATACCAGATAAGCCCTCTTTTTCATTGCCTTGCGGCAGAAGGCGCGTGAAAACATTGCGGGTAGAGGAGAAATTACTTGTAAGGAGCATTTTCTCCTTTCCTGGTATGTTTCTTTTTTTCTTTCCACAGACAAATCCTCTAATTTGAGCAAGTACCAATTTGTTGTCTGCAAACGGTTTTAAAATTGGATCCAAGCCAAAATTCCCAGCCTAGTAAAGACTTCCTTACCAGGGTCGTTAAAACCAGAGGTTATTTGGTAAAGGGTTAAATACCACGTGGTCAAGTACGAGTTGTTAAGTCCCGATATTCACGTGGAAATTACGTCACCTTTTTGATGATGATGCAATTAGTTAGAATAGTCCCCACCCCTTTTACTACAGTATATGCATTAGATTGGTATTTTACTCTACAAAGACCAGATAAAATACTGTGGGCGGAGCTTTTCGTTAACCGGGATACAACTGTATATAGGTCAACCATTTAATGATTAAGTGGTCACATATTGCAACATATTGAGTCTGTATGGAATTAAATCGAGCAGTTTTGAACGAAATCCGGCGTTTTCATTGGTTTAGAAAGTAGGGCAAACTGTAAAGTCAATTAAACGCAAAGAAGTTCAAAATTAAACGATTTAAACAGCCACAGTCGGTCGCTACGCTCCCTCCTTTTGGCTGTTTAAATCGTTTAATTTTGACTTCTTAGCGTTTTTAAACTATTACTTGTCACTTTGCTGGGTTCTAACAATCTTACTTTCAGCTTAGTTCTAGCGTATTGAACTTCTAATAATAAAGCTACTGAACTTGCGAATGTTCAATACTTTAGTGACGTCACGTATACGTCATTGTTACGTCATGAACACGCAGTTTTACCGCGCTATGAATTATGAATGAAATGGACATTACATAAATATGCAATGTTAGATTTTCAATGAAAAAAGTTAGATTTTCAATGAAAAAAGCAGAACTTTAGTAATTTTCAAGTGTATATTAATTTTGTTGTCTGTGATATTGAATTTTGAAGGAATGAAGAGTATTTTTTTTTTGTTTTCATGGAGGTAGACTATGAAAAAAAAAATAATAATAATCACACGATCACACTTTTCACACTACAGTGTGATTAGTTTTTTTTTTTTTTTTTTCCATACGTCCATGAAAACAATAAAATCCTCTTCATTCTTTAAATAAAAACTCAGGAAGTTTCTACCCCGAAAGTGGGATCCGTCATCATGCTATATAGACTAATGGAAAACGCAATTGACGAAATGTAGACAGGGATTTTTTTTTTCATCTGTTATTTTAATGCGATGCATGTATTGTAGCCTGAAATTGTAAACGTATAATATAAATAGTTCCAGAATTGTTGTAGGATGTACGAATTTAGGCTAGGCGAAAATTGCAAAGTGTCAAAATTTCTTGACAAAGGTGAGACTGGTGAGGAGTAAGTACTAAGTTACGTGAAAGACGAAATGGCAAATAACTGATCGAAAATGAACACTCTTTAGTAACGCTAACACCATCGGAAAAAACAAAGAATAAAATATATAAAGATTGACTTCCTACCAAATATTCTGCCTAGAAATATCTCGTCATCATTTATGTTGCGTAGCAATATCTCATCATTATATTTTAGCCAACAGATGTGGAGGATGTATGAACATCAACAAATATTACCAATCTAGAGGGCAAGTCTCTAATTGGAACAGTGTAGTTGATAAGGCCAACTTCCAGTTTGTATCAAAATGAAAAATTTTATATGTTATGCAACATGGTTTTAGATTCATTGACACTTTGCTTTCACGTCGTTCAGCAAGGTGAAATACTTAGTTCTTTGACTAAAATATATAGTACGGTATGAGTATTTTGTAAATTATCGAAACTTGTGAAGTACTAAAGGCCGAACCCGGTTGACCAGTAGCTTACATACAGGGCTTGAAATCAGGGCGGGTTTGCCCCAGCATGGCTGGTTTGTTTTTGAGGACCGATGCTTTTCATTGTATCAAGATTCATCTTCTTTTTCTTCGTTGATCATTGCTTCGACGATGGTTACGAAGAAGATCCTACAGGGAAGAATATTGTGCGAAATATTAAAGGAAAGCACACTGGATAAACTGGGCTGAAATAACGTTGAAAACGCCTTTTAATATCCTACGAACATAGTGCTTATTTGTTGATAATGTCTGTTGGACACTGCGTGATCATATTCAGGCAAGATGTACCTGCAATGATAATTTGGGATATTTTTAGAAGGAAAGTAATAACTCAGCCTTCTGAATCATGATAACAACTTCATGTGATTTATCAGACCATCGATATGTGCAGCGCGATACTGGTTGTACACTACAACACAATGTGTGCAATATACTCCGTTCCAAAAAAAGTCTTGCGATAGCTGAACCTCTACTAAAAGAATAGAGGGAAGAGCCCGTACCATTGACTTTGATTTAATGCTGCAACAGATAAATCGAACAGAAAATGCTTCGTAAACAAAATGGCTGGTGTCCATAAGCATTTTCAGTTCCACACAGGAAAAAAGACATAAGGTTATGAAATATCGACAATACACACGGTATCAGCCCACACAAATCATACGTTGTGCAATCACTACAGTCGCATAAATCACAATCAGTTCCTTATTCCTGCAGACACGCGAATTACAGACAGATTAGTTCAATCATTAGCGCGCTGTGGTCCTCCATAAGCCAAAGTTTACCACTTTAACTTATCCTTTGTGCAACATTTTATTCGTCAGCTATACATGATTTCGATTTGTACTTGTAATTCAAACACTGTAATAACGCTAAATCTTGTAACGAGTTATGGGCAACAAAATGACAAAAACTTACGTACTTCAACTGAACTCGGCTTCTGGAAAATCAGAAGAGCAGAATAAACGATATGTCATTTTCAAATTTGCTATCCTTTCATTTGAAACATTATTGTCACCTATGTCATGGTTATGACAGCTTTTGGACAAAAATCTGGGGCATTCGTGTAATTGATTTTGATCTTGATCTACAATGTCTGCAAAAGTCAGTGAGTCGCATTTCCTAGCCTAAGGGTGAAGACGCCAACTATTTATTGTGGCAACCACTCTCACGTTCAGTTAGTTAAAACCAATTCTACAGATTTTTTCCCGTTTAAATCAATAATATACCAACGCAAAACTAAGACCAAGTATATCAATCATCAGCCAACGATGGTTCACCATAGAGTTAACGCCACTTCTTTAATTTAGTACGAACCTTTTTCAATATCAAACAATGAATTTGAAACACCTTTTTTTTTAAAATTAAAGAATCAGTTTCGATGATTTCTATCCTGGTTATCTCATTTGCTTTGGCACCGCGGTGTACACGAAGTGGTCCCACTCATTTGATCCGTCTCATTACTGCATTCGAAATGTGACCCACTGATGCGAGCTCTTTGTTGAACTATTTACATGACGACACAGTTTTATACACACGGTATCAGTCCACACAAATGACAAATTTATACTGGTATCTATTGAAAACAAATCCACAAGTTTTGCTCAAATAATGGGATTCGTTCTTGAAGAACAAGGCATACTCGTGGGAAAAACAGATATAATGAGGATACCAGAATTTTCCCTTTTTCAGAGATATTTTCGATTGCGGGATCCCCTTAGATATTTAGATGTTAGACCGTAGAATGCCTGGTAAAGAGTAAATAAGCTGCATTTAAACCATTCCCAATAAAAAAAAAAGAGAAATAAGTCCAGATACTAGGCTTAGCTCCAGGAAATCTTTTGCCTAAAGACACATTTCGGTGTTATCAGCAGCCCCATCCTATATCGAAACATATCTATTGCTTACAAGGTCATTACCCTGAATTCATTCTTTATCAAAGAAACACACATTTAAAAGCATGAGATATTTTTTTGTTAATCGACGGAAAAGGAGATTTTTTTTTGTGACTGAGCATTTTCTCCTTTTTCCACTACAATTCCAACTTTCAGATACAAATTCTAAGGTTTTGTTCAAATCAAATTTGTTGTTTACAAATGTGACCTGTCACGGAAAAAGGGATCTTCTGTGAACTACTAAAAGGATCAACCCTGGTCAGACTGCACAATTGCGCAGTCTGACTAGGGTTTATACTTTTTACTTTTATGATATTTTGTGTGAAAAATAGTATAGTCATTCTACCTTGTCATACAATCATTTTTGAGCTATTAGCTTAATTTTTTCTTCACTATTATTGATCAGTCCCTTTTCACGTGACAGGTCACAAACACTTTTTTGTATTGAGTAGTCTAGAAATATTTCGTCTTGCAAAGACTTAATGCCTGAACTTCGATTAAACAAAAATGACATTGGTTGTAAGTTTGTAAGTGTAAACATTTTTATTCAGTATAGCATCCATTCTACTTTAGACCGGCCCTCCACTAGGACCCCGAAAGGTTTCCGATCGCAAAAATGACAATAACTGGATGCTTCGGCACATCTTCGCAATGATCAGGAACCGTTCTTGGTGTTTCTTAAACCCACTTGGAAACATTCTTAGTGTGTCGGGGCCTATTGGGGATAAAAAAAAAAAGTTTCGGGATCCAAATTTTAAAAGTTTTAAAATTTGGACCCCGATCGTTGAGTTCGGGGGAAGCGTCGGGGCCGTCAGCATCCCTTCGGGGAACCTTCAGCGATCATGCGGGATGATCTGAAACACATCGGGCATAATCCTGCAGCATTCGGCGAGGTTTCTTATTCGCTGTGTCACCCCGAGCGGTTCAGGAAAGATAACTCGCCTATGTATACCTTGGCACTCATATCGCCAACCTGTCGGCATTGATTCTTCTATATGTTCTGAAAGTGAACTGCAGCCATTCTGCGTAATCGGAAAACACTCAGTCAACAATCCTGGACCGATCGGCATTTTTCTGTCCTAAATCCGCATACTTCGGTAAGATTTCGGCAACCTTTCGCATACTGTTCCGCGTATCACTGCCGAACGAGCCCCGTTTGCCAAGCTCCGCCCATTTTCCCGAAAGCTCCCCGAAATTAGCCATTTTTCATCTGCAACCCTTCGACAAGCAATCGGGGTTGTAGTGGAGGGCAGGTCTTATCGCATGAATAACACTGGCATGCAAAGACCAAACATGTGACGGAAATGTTTTCTTTCGGTGTATTAGCAATTGATTGTTTCAAGCAATGTCTACTTCTACATGAAATGCCGTCCACTTAGCTGATTTAGAAGGCTTAACTTGTACCTTAGCATTATAATATCAAACTTAAATTTTATTTTCAGGCAACTCCATGGTTCTATTTGCCATCGCCAGAAGCCCTCGTCTCAGAAGTATGACAAATTTTTTCTTGGGAAATCTGGCCATAGCGGACTTTTGTGTGGGAGCTTTCTGTGTCTTACCCAACTTGTCATTATTTTTGTCCCAAAACTGGATATTAGGACGGGTAAGTGTTTGTTGTTCGTGGTGATCGTTGTGGCGCTGTTGTTGTTTGCGGTCGGTCGTAAATCAATAATTGATTGCAATTTTTGCGCAATCTGATCTTTTGATCTTTACAGCCCATAAATTAACTAATTCATTCTTAACTGTGCCATAAGTCACCATTTTCTTGTACTTCTATTGTCTGAGCCTTAGAAAAAGTAAAGTATGGGTTTTTTTATTTATGATTGAAAGAGGTATCGCCCTTATAAACCATATTATGTTTGTGCCTTGCATTATTTATCAATGCCCCCTGGGTTTTCTTGAACTACTTCCCCGCGCAGCAGTCTGTCGAGGGCACTGTCTGCTTTCCCTCAAAATATTTATTGGTAACAATGCTCAGGTGTAAGAGAGGAATTAACCTTGTCATTATCACTATCATAGATCCTTGAAAAAAATCGCAGAGTTTCGATTCGAAGCAGCGACCCAATATGAGACTAAGTTTTCATGGAAAGTTAAAACATACTAAGAAATGTACGCACAATTTTAAAACAGGAAGATATCTTAAGTGGGTAATCGAACCCTTGATGAGTGACTTCTTGACTAAACCCCTTTGTTGTCGATGCTCATATAAGATTATTTCTGTAAGTAGCCCACATCGTAGGTCAGAGCCAAGAATTGAGGCGATATTAGTCTTTTAACCCCGGGCACATCTTTCAAAAGAAATTTCACTAGCCACTGCCAATGTTGAAGGGGCGAAGTTTGTCTTAAGTTTACGGACCTTTGATTTTAACATCAATATATTTGCCACGTTAGTTCCACTTAGGCACACAACGATTTAACCCTTTGAATGAATAAATGATATTGTTGGTCACGAAAACACCCAAACAATTCAACTTCAATGATGATTTTGTCGGAATATTTCACAAAATAGTGGACGGTGCAGATAAAGGTCAGAATGCTCGTCCTTAATGTACATGTTGTGTACTAAATGAACTAAACCTGTACCTAGTGCTCTCAAGGCTATGCAGGTCTTGAAGATTCGACAGGAAGCTTTGTCATATTGCTTGCAAAAGCGAATTTCCTATATTTTTATCTCGTATAGAGACTTAGAATTTTCAATGAAAGAAATCGTAGCCGAGCGCTGCCAGCCGCCTGCGGCTGTGCCATTTTTCTCTCTATCTTACTTTCTTTTGAACATTTCGTTACGTGAACCAGTACCTCCAAAAACCAATTTACAGCAGGCCCAGTTTTGTTTTCGTAAGTTATCGATTGCAAACATGATCCTGAATCAGTTTCTATAATTTACATTACGCGATAAATCTTGGCAATATCAAACTGCTTTATATCGAAAGTTAGTAGAAGGAAAAGGAGTGTTTCGTGGAACCAAAGCCTTAGTGGATACTTTTATTCACAATAAATTCCAATATTTGCATAATATTCCTTTTTAAATTTGTTCCATGGGATGCTTGGAAATGCTTCTTTCAATACATCTATTAAACTAAGTTTCGTGATAGAAATATTCAAATTGTCTACAAGTATGGTTTTGAAGTTAACATAAATAGAAACACATGTTATTGACAGAAATAATATTTGTTTTTTTTGTTTGTGTGAGGTTTATCCTTTTGAGTTGCAGATGTAATTGTTATTTGTTAATATGGTGTCCAAAGCCATTTTTAACATTTTTTCAGTTATATCGCGACGGCCAGTTCACATATCTTTGCTTTCTTGTTTTAGGCAATATTTTTCCCAATCCATTAGCTACTTTTCAACGTAGTACTTATCGAGACAATGATCAGAGGTGAGACACGAATATATCCTGTTGCAACGACTATCATTAATGCTCGGAGGACAAAAAAACTTGCCGAACTGGCTATTCAAACAAGCGACCCCCTTGTTTAAAGCCAAGTGTGTTACCAACTTGGTTACCGCGTCCGATCTACCCGAGTGCTTCCTAACTTTTGCTCTGTTTCATGAGCCACGGGTAAACGATTAAACCATAAGACTCTCTTACAAATAAGTTCATTTCAGGACGTTCGCGACAGTTTCGATTTTCACGCTTCGTGTAACTAACACGCTCACCTTTTACTCAAAAGATGGTGAGCACCCAACACAATTGATCCTGCCCAACATGTCAATGTCTGCAGAATGGATAAACCAAGACTTAAAACTGTTCTTTTAATATTAGCAAAATGAAGAGAAATGTATCCGAATCAAGTCAAAGAATTATATGCGAGGCAAGAATCCAAAATTATGTTTTCAAAAGATGGACAGAAAGTCAAAGGGAATCACCTAACAATGGAAATTAAAAAGAGACTAAAATTAGTCGTTTGAAATGGGTTAAATGCTAACATTAGTATTACTTTATATGCTTTGGATAAGTTTATTATGAGTAACAAACTTGATTCTTTTAAAAAAGTTGTGCTATTGAAAAAATTGAGATGATTTACTTCATATACATGTAATACAGGTATCTTTGTCTGTGACAAATCCTACATTTATTCATTACTTAGAGCCCCCTCCTCAAACTTGCAATGTCTTTCTTAATAAATAAGGCTGGTGACTTACTTATTTTAAGCCTGATTCATTTAGTTTGGTACCTGAATATTATCTATAGAAAAAATATGAAAAATCTGAATATTTTAAAAACATTAAAACATTAAAAAAAAAAAAAAAAAACTTTAAAAGATACCCCCGATAGGGTATTTTAGCCATAAGTTAGGGGTGGTTTTTTTAAGTCGTGATACACAATATACTTTAAAAAACTTTTTTTCATTCAGTTTAAATATTTATAATGCTGATACAAGTAAACATGTAAAATAAAGGAAATGATACAGGGTATAACAAGTTTCAAAGGTTGACAGATAGGTTTGGAAAACAAGCTATGAATATCTTATATTAATTCCTCTCCTAAAGGTGTTTTTATACTTATTCAAAAAATGATTTTTTTTTTGGTTTTTTTTTTTGTTTAAATTGATGTTTCGTCAATACCATGACATGAAATTTGGTTATATTTGTTGTCTCTTTAAAACAAATAATCATAGACGTAGTATTCATAGCTAAGTTTCATCCTGAACTGCTGCTATGCAGGGTGTATCTCCTATTTTGTAGACTATATAATAAACTATCACCATACCAAGTTTTATGAAATTCTGGATTTAATGAAAGAAAGGCGAAACTGTAGCGATCATCTTTCAACTGGAGCTCTTATTGAGTGAAGAGAGTAATTTCCCATCGTGAGCCTTCTTCAAAGTAGTCACGCTTTGATGTGGCCTTCACATGAAAGTCATGCTCCGGGGAGAAACTCCTCATGCGGTAAAGACTTACTTTAGATTAGGAGACCTGGGAAAGTCTCAGTTAACTAGAGTCACACTAACCTGGGGACAAATTTGCTATGTAAGGCTTGTTCTTAACTATAAATCTTCCAAGGGTTAAGCCTTTCGACACCATTGGCGACCTCTGTGACATTTGCGAACAGCGTAGATCAAGATCTGACTGCAGAGAACGTAAATTCTTATCCTTGATCTATACGCTTGTTAATTCAAGCCTATGCAATCATAATCTTTGTAAGTTTTAACGGGTTGTATAACTAGAACAAATTGACATGAAATAAACGACCTCTACTCCCACATATTACACGCTTAAATAATTGTCCGAACTTAGCTTCGGCTAATGTCGTCTGCATGAACAACTACGCGAACGTTTTTCAACCCTATAGGATGCTAATAAATTTATCCTATCTTAACAGAATACTTAAAATACCTGAAAAAAACATTATTTTGTGGTTTAGATTAGTAGTAAGTGGTGGGTGACTAAGATCTAAGACCCTCTTTCTGTACAATTTGACTTGATGTATGCCATCCGGAAAAGCGTCTTATTTTGATCATGGCACAGTAAGGGTCGAACCTGACTTTTGAAGTTAACAAAATTTCCGTGCCTTCCAATTATACCCGATGATCTAAATAGTCATTCTTTTTAATTATTCTTCGCATGAAAGTCAGTTTTAGGTAAACTATTCAACTAATGCTTATTGCCGTCGGAGAAAGTTCCAAGACCAGGTTATTTGGCGTTGAACGATGTAAATAAAACTGCAAGCCGATAGAAAAATACTAAATTTCGCTATTTCAAATGTATCCTAGTAAAGATCAAAGATCAGACTGCATATTCGTTGAAGTCCTATCTTGATCTACACTATCCATAAAAGGTCGTTGAGTCAATCTTAGGGGTTAAAAATGTAGATTAAGTTGTCTATCAAGCTCCCTTTGAATGGGTCTTTTTAGAGTATTTTTCTTTTCTTATAATGTTAATCCAAAATACTTTTCAAATTATTTTATTGTTTTCAAACATCAAGAAACCGGAACAAACTTTATGCCCTTAAAAGTCACAAAAATTCAATCAATTGGCGACGAGTTTGCTGCATTGCAATCAGCACTCCCCTTATTTTTATCATAACCAACATGATGCAGTTGTTCTCACCCCTTGCCGTTATTGATCACGAGACATTCCCACAAGCCTTTGCGAAGTCATTGTTTAAAGTAACAATAGCGTCCAAATGTAAACAGTGGGAGCCGTTCAAAAGCAGTAAATTCATATTACACCATATAAAAGTATGTAAATTAATATGAGGCTGACACTCTTTAAATGTGCGATTGGTCAAAGTTCCATTCGCTGACAGAAGATTTAAATTTAAATCTAGTACATGTCCAACCAAGCCGACTAAATTTTTGTTTACATCGATGACAATGACGTAATGATCACGTGACAGCCTGAAACTAAGGTAAACGAAAATACAAAATGGAGGACCGTGAAGGTTCAAATTCGACAGGGGAGCAAGTTTATTAACCGAATTCGCTGAAGTCTTGCAAAGGGCAATACAGCAGAACAAACGGGCGTCTATTTTAGAAATTGCTTTCGACTAAAAACCCCATGCAAATAAAAAGAATGAGCGAAAAGCCGGAAAACAGATGCGGATTTCAGTTCGCACAGAAACCTGTTCACGATCGGTAAGTCACCTCCAAGGCTCCATTTACTATTGTTATAGAACATGAAGAACTTTTCGATCCATGAATATGGGATGGTTTGATAAAAATGATCATTTTTATGCATTATTCAGCACTCGATTGACCCATTTACTGTGCAGGTATTGCAAAGATTAAATGTGCATAATTATGTCTGATCCTCGGATATTCCAGCCTCGTTGACCCAGTTTCGATTGATTCTAATGCATAGATAGTAACGTAATGCTTAAACCTGAGTTCAGAGGGTGCGGTTATACTCAAAACATGTTTATTGAGGGTTGAACTCTTTACCAGACGACAAAATTTGAGCTCTGTCCAAATTTAAAGCATTTGCAAACAACAATTTCAGTGTGGCTCAATTGATTAGGTAGAAAACATTGTGGGGGAATGAGAAAATGCTGGTTACCAGCATTTTCACTTTTTCTGCCATGTTTTTAAAAGGCTTCTTTTCCAGGGGCGTCAAAAGTAGTGATTGAGTGGTAATGGGTTAATTATAGATCTAAATCTAGTCTAATGCCTAGTTCTAACGCCACTGAGAAATGGCTTTGGAAAATTTTGAGCAGGATTATATTCTTATGTACATTGCATACATTACTTCTTGCAAGCTATGGGATACATACCAATGCAAATTTTATAGATGAAAATTGAGGGAAAAGATTGATTGATTGTATGCTATTTAACACTTTTTCCAAGATTATTTCAGTTATACTGTGACAGCCAGTGCACTTGTCCATGCTTTCCAGGAGTCTCTTTTACAAGTTGTCTGCACAATTTTCTTTCCAGGCCACTGGCTGTTATCCCATATAGCCATTGTCAAGACTATGGTCAGAGGTGGGAGAAGAATGAATCCTGTCACAAGGGACTATCATCAATCCACCGAAAGAAATTTTCTGAGCTTGGGATTGAACCCACGACCCGCTCTTTCTCAAGTGCTGCATGCTACTGACTAAGCTACTGTGGGTCGGTTTGATGGAACAGAAACACTTCCAAGCTTTTAGCACTGTATATTACTAAGTCACTAGGCATACCCATGATAATGACAAGGGGAAAGACTAGAATCAGGTTGCTGGTTTGTCCATAATTACTCTCAGATTTGTTAAGGGCTCTTCTTGGACAATTTTCAACTATTGTCCTTGCAGAAATAATGTATGTATGTAATTTTCATAACGATTTGTACACATAACGTTAGGTGGGACTACTGAAGGACTCCTTAATACATGTGGTACATGTAGTATGGCCCTTATGATTTTATTTTTCATCTGAACCAGAGATACAGCCACTGTTTGATTGTGTTGGAGGTTGTAGACCTACATGTATCTAATTTTAATGAAATGTAAAGTCTATACTTCTTCTAATGTTGGTTGGTTGTATTGGAGTTTAACACCACTTTAACAGCTAAGGTCATATCATGGCGGTCGGTGATGCACATGTGTTTCCTGGCTTTCTCATACCACTACTAACACTACTTTCTTTCCAAAGCCACCG
Source organism: Tridacna crocea (assembly GCA_943736015.1). Lineage (NCBI taxonomy): Eukaryota > Metazoa > Mollusca > Bivalvia > Cardiida > Cardiidae > Tridacna > Tridacna crocea. Next base: position 30,597,361 of record OX031059.1, on the reverse strand, counting down.
ACTACTTTTCTCACATGCTTCAGCAGAGGTGAGAGGCGAAAGTACGCCAGAAAGAAAGTTTGCCTCAACCGGGTATTGAACTCACAACCACCAGGTCACACCACCGAGCCACCCGGGTGGGCCTCTTCTAATGTGGAAGAACTCTTAAGAAACACCTCTAAAAACTGATGTGTAGGTCACTTTCATTTCCCCAGTCATTTTCATGTAACCAAAGAGTTTAACCTTCATAAAATGTTTAACCCTTTACCATACAAACCCTACTTTTAACGACCCTGAGAAAGAGAAATTTTGAAAACATTGCTGGGAAAGGAGAAAATGCTGGTAACCAGCATTTTCTCCTTTTCCTGCAATGTTTTCTAACCTGATGGAAGCAAATTTCAATTCTTGAGAAGCGTTTACTTTGTCGTCTGCAAGTGCTTTCAGTTTGAACCAGTCTAAAATTTTTGTCGTTTGGTAAAGGGTTAAACAATATTTGGAGCTCTCACTTGTTTTGTAATTGATATTTCAGAGTACAGAGGGAACTATTTTGCACTTCTCTGGCCAATGCGAATGGATCCTCCGACAAAGTGATACACAAACAGAATCATACTATGAAGATGCAGATTAGCCTTGGTTTCTGACTCTTTCATCATTCCATTCCAGTAGACACAGAATTTGGCCATCTGCTTTCAGGTAACTTAATTAGGTAAAACATAATGAATGAATGAATGAATGAATGTTGTTTTATGGCGCATCGACAGCTTTGATTAGGTAAAACAGATTTTATTTCAAAAGCCATATTTTTATTTACGTGACTGGTTAGTGAAAATTGAATGTATGTATTACCGTTTCAGTGGTTCACCTCTACCCAAACTCACAAGCCATCTACCCAGAGAACCATTGTAGATACAAGATTACTGGTATACTGTAAAAAGATTTTGCTGTCTCATCTTGATCTTGAATGAACCCATCATTATAGACTGGGTTAGAAATGGAGTGGAATTCTTAAAAATGTTCTGTAGGACAAAGTAGACAATTGAGATAAGTACTGCTGTTCTTGTGTGGCTGAATTTGGTATTGTCACCTAGGGCTATACAGTCCTTCCATACCATGTGACATTAGTAATGTCCTGATTTTTATTCAGCTGAACAGCTATAAAGGGCTTCAGGATTACTTCATGACTCAGTGGTTAATTTAATGCATAATACAAGTAATCCATGACTACAAATCAGTTCTCTCTGGGTTTTGTTGGGATGTCCATGTGCATGTTACTTCAGATATTGGTAAAAGTAAAAACTCCAGAAATTAAGAATATTATAGTTTATCAAATTGGTATGACTGATATCATGTTGAAAGTTACACAAATGCATCACTCATTCAGTCAAGCCTGGCTTCATTTACAAAAGTGTCGTCGATTTTAGTGAAAGATGATGCATTACATTGTTAATTAAAGGTAGCTCAGACTATGAAAATTGTCCTTTATAGGGTAGAAAACATGGTGGGAAAAGGAGAAAATGCTGGTTACCAGCATTTTCTCCTTTTCCCACAATGTTTTCTAAAGGCATCTGTCTCAGGGTTGTCAAAAGTAGGGAGTGTGTGGTAATGGGTTGAACAAAGCCAGTTTTGACTTTAACCCTGTTCCAAACGACAAATTTTGGACTCTTCCAAACTGAAAGAGTTTGCAGACGACAATTTTAGATTTTGAGAAAATGGCAGAAAGTTCTCAAAAAGGGTAGAAAACACTGTGGAAAAAGATAAATTGCTCGTTACGAGCAATTTCTCCTTTTCCCACAGTTTTTTAAAGACTTTTACTGCAGACATGTAAAAACCAGGGCTTGTTTGGGAAAGGGTTAAATAATGTATGGAAAGTATTGTGAAGATGACAATATGTTGGTTTTATGATCAATGCAAGTGCAATTTGATGGCAAAAAACCCCCGTTTTTTGAAATCAGGTAAAAGAAACCAAAGGACTGAAGGACATGGCAACTTTTGACCTACTTTTAAACTCCATTTTCTGCCATTAACTAACACTTACACAGGCTGCAAAATAACAGATTGTCACCTTCCATAATTTCCATACTTCTGTTATTATTCAAATTTAGATGCATTTTAAGACCTACTTCGTGTACTTTTGCTGCCATTGGGGCACTATGACATACCCCAACTCCTTGCTAGTACAAACAACATGTGAAGTAAATTAGTAAAGGGTTGGAGATGCACCAACAATCCAACAGTCCAATTATAATTATGCTGGAGGTTATTCTGTCGTCAAATGGAATGAAGTGGAGTATAAAAACACCCATTTCAATAATTCCATTTTTTTTCTTCCCCAGATTTTCAGATTGAGATGAATTGAAAAAGAGATTATGATTTTTTTTTTTTATTTTTAGGGTATACAGCAGAACAATCAAATTTCCAAAGACCTATTCTGTGGTGTTGCTGAAGAATATGTAGCATAGGAATATTTGGCCTTCCGTATGCTTGTTACAATATATAACTGGCCACTTTAGATGACAGGTCATACAAGGACAGATATGTTTCATGCAATAAGCAAGGCAATAAGGTGTAAATATTAGTTTATAATTTTAAATACATTATATAATCACAATAAGAATTTGTAGACAAAAAATAAAATACATTCATACATACAGCGATGTTAAAGGGTGTTGCCTGTTGTCAGCTCTTAACCCAAACATCAAAGTTTTCCATGTTAAGAATTATTTAGTAATTCTAATATTGAAAATGATTTCAAGGCATTTTTGCAAATGGAAGAATTGCTGGTAACCAATATTTCTTTTCCCTTTTTCAAAACATTAACATCTCTTTCAGAAAAAAAATCATATCATTTCAGCTATGTCTAATTTTTCATCTGCAAATGTTATCAATTCCGAACTTTTACAGCTTTTTGATAACATTGTGGAAAAAGGAGAAAATGCTGGTAACCAGCATTTTTACCTTTTCCCACATTTTCTACTCTATTAATGACAAATTTCATCATTTGAACCATTTTTCAATTGTCGTCTGCAAATGCTTTCAATTTGGACAAGTCTATTATTTTGCTTATGTGGTAAAGAGTTAACAAACGTCAGAATGATAAAACTTTGCAGTCTAATGAATTTGTTTTGCGGTCAGGTGGTAGGGAACTTGGAAACATGCTCTGACCGTAGAACTAATAATGTTTCAAGTGGTACAAAATGCTCCGACAAAAATCAAATATTTACTGGAGAACAACAATTAACTCTTTCCCAAACGACAGAGTCTGGACTCTTCCAAACCAAAAGAGTATGCAGACGACAATTTTAGACTTGGAGAAAATGGCAGAAAATTCTCAAAAAGGGTAGAAAACTCTGGGAAAAGGAGAAATTGCTTGTTACGGGCAATTTCTCCTTTCCGGAATCCCCAGTGTTTTCATAAGACTTTTAATGCAGACATGTAGAAATAAGGGCTTGTTTGGGAAAGGGTCAAGTCTTTTCTAAATCGAAATTTTTTGCTGATGAAAAAGTAACTGAGATAATAAAAGTCTCTTTAAAAGGGTAGAAAGGAATAAGACGAAAATGCTGGCTACCACCATTTTCTCCTTTTCCCACAGGCTGCATTTGACCAACATTTTGTCAGTGTTTGCATAGAGGGTCTTTCTCCAGGTTGTTAAAACTTATATTGTTTTCAAAAGGGTTAAAATGATGTTTCTTTTACATCTGTTTCGTTTACTAGTATCCTTTGCAAAGTCTTTAAAATTTTCAGGTTTTTCCACCCTGCCCCATGAACAAAATCCAAATTGTGTTCAAGAGTTACAGAGGGTCGATTCCTTTTCCAATGACACTTAATATACATTGGCAGTAAATTGAAAAAAACCGAGGATGTGACGGTGCATGTACATCCGCCATAGCCTTTTGGTTAATTTGATGTTTTAAATATTGTTCTATATATAAACTGTAGCTGGAGCTAAAGAGGTACATGTAGTTTCAATGAATATGTAACCTCCTCTAACTCTTTTGCCAAAAATATCTGTAACTGACCAAGCAAACATGAGTAAGTGTTCTGCTCCTCCTATACAGTTGAAATACTGTTGAAAATAGAGTTATTGCATTGCACCACAAATCAATTGAATATATTTACTTGTTTCTCTTTCTCTTTCTACCTTAGGTGCTTAATGATGGAAAGTCCAAAGTCCATAGACAACAAGGCTGAACAATGATATAAGACATGATCATTGTGTTGTATATTTGCATGACTATGTGTGATACAAAAGTGACAATTATTCATGTATATCTAACTCTACACCCAGTTTAAAGTTCTAGAATTTAGCAACAAAAACATATCTTACAAAAAGTTCAAGACCAATAAAAAGCATGTTTGAGCAAACTGCAGTTGTTTTAATAAACATTTTCAAGCTTTTTATAGCCCTGTAGATAACAATCCTGTATTTCAACGACCCTGAAGAAGAAAGCTCTAGAAGCTTTGTGGGAGGAGTAGAAAATGTTGATAACTAGCATTTTTTTCTCTTCCCTGTATGCTTTCCGTCATTTCATACACAAATCCAAAACCTGTCATCTGTTATTCAACCTATTTCTGTATTATGATTTATAAACTCTTTACATACAACAAAATTTTAGACTTGAAAGTATTTACAGATGAAAAATAGTACATGTTTAGTATGGAAATTTGTTTTGGAAAGTTGAAATTTTGTAGCCTGTAAAGAGTTCAATGTTGATATTATGGTACAAGCTACTTAATGATTGGATTGTACGGAATTGTAACACCATTTTTTCAGTTATTTTGTTTTTCGTGAGTGTCATTTGGCACGACACAGTCACACTTCAGAACCTAGTACTGGTAAAATCCAGAAAGATATGAATATGTGGGCTTTTGCTGTGATATGACTGTTGAAAATGGTGAAAGCAGCTTAAAACACCAACCATAAAATCAATTAATCATCACTGTGGCCAGTGCACCTATCCATGCTTTCCTGGAGTTCCTTTTACCAGTACTTTTACCAATATTCTTTCCAAGCCACTGGCTGCTCATTGTTGAAAAATTGTCAGCAGTGAGAGAGAAATGAATCCTGTCACAATGACTATCATCAATCCTTGGATAAAAATTAGTCTAGCTTGGGATAAACGAGTGATCTCCTGTATACTTTAGACCTTAATGCTTTTTCAAACTGATTCAAGCTATTGAATACCATAAAGGATGCCAATAAACCATACAAATTCTCTCTGCAGATTGATGATAGCCACTGAAACAAAATTCATTTTTCTCCCTTCCCAAACATGGTCTGAACTTATTTGGCTTAGCAATAATGTGTATGGTGTGTATGGAACACGGATCAAACAAGCTCTGACAGTTGGGATAGTTGCAATGGGCAGTGTGATATACTAGTAACTCAAATAGTATTATTAAACCCCCCCCAAAAAAACTGATAAAGAATACACGTCTTAGAACAGATTAATTTACCTTCAAAAACAAATTTCATCCTTTGATTCTTGTTTAACCCATTACCAAACGACAAAAATTTAGACTTGTCCAAATTGAGAGCATTTGCAGACGACAAAATAAAAGTGACTGAAAATTTGAAATTTGTTTTGTGAAGGGTAGAAAATATTGTGGGAAAAGGAGAAAATGCTGGTTACCAGCATTTTCTCCTTTTCACACAATGTTTTCTAAAGGCTTCTTTCTCAGGGGCGTCAAAAGTAGGGATTGTCTGGTAATGGGTTAACTCTTTACCAAACGACTAAATTTTGGACTTGCCCAAATTGAAAGCAGACGACAAAATAAATGTGAATCGAAAATTGTAAATTGATTTGGAAAGGGTAGGAAACATTGTGGGAAAGAAGAAAATGCTGGGTACCAGCATTTTCTCCTATTCCCACAATGTTTTCAAAGGCTGTCTTTCTTAGGGTCGTCAAAAGGAGGGATTATGTGGTAAAATAAATGTGAATCGAAAATTGTTAATTGATTTGGAAAGGGTAGAAAACATTGTGGGAAAAGAAAAAAAATGCTGGGTACCAGCATTTTCTCCTTTTCTCACAATGTTTTCAAAGGCTTTCTTTCTGAGGGTCATCAAAAGTAGGGATTGTATGGTAAGCATTTTCTCCTTTTCCCACAGTGTTTTCAAAGGCTTTCTTTCTTAGGGTCGTCAAAAGTAGGGATTGTGTGGTAAAGAATTAACTCTTTACCAAAGGAAAACATTTTAGACTGGACCCAATTAAAAACATTTGAAGATAATAAAATAAAAGTGACTGAAAATTTAAAATTTGTCTTGGGAAGGGTAGAAAACATTGTGGGAAAGGAAAAAATGCTGATTACCAGCATTTTCTCCTTTTCCCACAATATTTTCAAAAGGGTCCTTTCTCGGGGTCATGAATACTCCAGATTGTGTGGTAAAGGGTTAAAAATCAACTGCAAATGCTTTAAATTTTAACAAGTCTGCATTTTTGTCTTATGATAAAGAGTGAATAATAAGATTTTCTTTTCAGTATACTATATTGATACTGTTTGCCTTTAAAATGGTTATCTGACATTTAAAGCTACATGTACCTACATTGTTCACCGTAACTAAATTACAATTCTTTCAAAAAGTCTCTTTTTTTTCATTTTCTCTTTTTAATTCTAATTTTGTTATCACACTACCATTTCCCAACTTTGTGCCAATCACCACCTCCAATGTTGATGGCCCATCAAACGCAGACTCCAGTTCATTCATGTCCTTGTAACCTGGCTTTACTGGGCCGGCTTTGTGCAAAAGGAGACACTGAAATGACAAGATTATAAGTTTCTTGCTAAATACTGTACTGTAATATAGGAGCCATGCTCTGTCAAAAGTGTGTGTAGGCTGACATGGGATGACTCTTTTTGCACTTTACAAATTTTCTGCATGTCAAAGTACCATTCTACCATCAGTTCAAGTCCACTGTTATACAAATTGGGTTTTATGGATCCATAATGTTACGAGAGACCACACCTTCCTGCATGGCATTCTCCCGATTTAAATACAATACCTGGCTTCTGCGTCAGGGAGATATCTCTTTGGCTCAGTGGTTAAGGTATTGGCCTAGCGTCCGGGAGTTCCGGGGTTCGAATCCCGCTCGGTCCCTTACATCTGCCATGCATTTATTCATTTGTTTCTTTGTTCGTAAGATGGGGGCTCGTCCGGGATTGGCCATTAATCCCATTTGTTGTCCAAAATCAGACTTCCTGAAAAGGCTTTGAGTCATAAATAAAGAAAGGAATATTTGCTTGTTACATACAATTGCTTCTTTCCAAAACTTGATTCTTTCCAAAAATTAATTAGTGCACATGCAGTCTATGGTATGGATGTACAAAGCTGAACCTTTATCTGGTCAAGTATTTAAGCTCCGAATACAAAAGACACAAGTTCTAACATTAATGTATTTTAGATCCAGACATAAATATCATTGAAATACCTGTTGACATGTTGTTGAAATCTGTAAAAAAAGGAATCCTTTCAGATGGGATATAACACCAGACTGGGGTATCTAATCATCAGTTTAAAAACATCTTGGTCTCTCTGCCTACCTAAAAAGATACATTGTTGTTAGATTAGAAAGGAAAGTGATCAGTAAAAAAGACATGAAAAACATGATTCTCAATTACAATGCTTTAGATCTATTTGAGTAAAGTGTACTACTGCTGATGGTCTTCAACTGTCTTGCATCTGTAGGGTTCATCTGTATGCAATGACTTAATTGATGAAATAACACCAATTTTTTCTTTAAAACTGACTGAAAAGATATCTGTAAACTGCAAGTTAACCCATTACCGCACAATCCCTACTTTTGACGCCCCTGAGCAAGAAGCCTTTAGAAAACATTGTGAGAAAAGGAGAAAATGTGGTAACCAGCATTTTCTCAATTTCACACAATGTTTTCTACCCTTCACAAAACAAATTTCAAATTTTCAGTCACTTTGATTTTGTCGTTTGCAAACGCTTTCGATTTGGACTTGTAAGCTTTAAATATTGTCATTTGGTAATGAGTTAAACCAAACTCTTCAAAGTTGAGACTTAAAATATGCTGGTTTGACATTGTAACGTTAGTCAAGACCAGAATATACCTGGTAAGAATTCTGACATTTAATATAAAACGTCTACCACCTGATGTTAAACTCGGATCAAAATTCATCAATTATTTTTTCACAAAACAAACTTCTAAACTCATTCACTACCTACGACCAAGATCCGAACGCACCTAATATAAAGTCCGATCTTCACTACAAAACAACCACAATGTGTTTAACTAGGTTTCCCTGGTCCATATTACAACCCTGTGTACCCTACACATTCGACTTTGTATGTATAAACGCCGAATGTCTTATTGGACGAAATAGTAATGGACCGAAAGTTTTATGGGCCGAGACGCGAAGTTTCTACCAGTACAGCTCTGACAAGAGAAATCAAAGGACTGATAGTCCTGAGAGTCGCCTGTAGGGTAATGGGTTAGAAGTTTTCACCCTTTTTTGTTGAAATCTATTAAAAGCATTCAAGATACAAAATAACTTAACCACAAGACAGTATTATATGCAAGCATATTTCTGAGTTGTCAACTTAAAATTCAAAATATCCGTATTAAAATTTACATTTAACCCTTTACCCCATAAGGCATTTCTATGGTATCTCTAACTGACCCTAAATAATAGCAAGAATGAAGCTGTTTCTTATGTGTATATGACACCTTTTGATAGCATAGAAAACATTGTGGCAAAAGGTGAAATTGCCCATCACGAGCAGTTTCACCTTTTACCACAATGTTTTCCAAAGGTTTCTACAAGCAATGCGTAGAAATGAGTATCTGTGGAGTAAAGGGTTAAAAAAATGTGGTTGAAGTTAAAATTTAGGCACCAGGACCAGCTTTAATGAGTTCAACGTTTTTTATTCACAGACAACAACCCTTTACAAATAAAGACCAGATTATCTTCTGGTATAGGATCTAGTGACATACTTTTAGACATAAAATGCCCTTTTGCAACTCGCTCATATCTAATCTTAGCAGTCTGACAAAGTTTCATAAGTATTACACTGAACATAAATGGATTCTACAGCTCTATTACGGTTTCGTCTGATTTGACCTAATGACAACCTTAAGGCTTTTTCTTTTAACCCCAGGTGACCTATATTCAGTTTTGTCAAAGAAATTATTGAGACAAACAGCCGGGCAATTTCATGATCATTGGACTGAACTGTAGCCTTTGGAGCACAAACAAATATTTGACTCAGTGATCTACCTGTCCTTTGGAAATAATTTGTTTTTGCTGTTGTCCAGGTTGAGGTTTTGACCAGCAATGGACTCTATGAATGTGGCTGTTACAACTCAATAAAATCTATAACCCAACAGCATGATCATCAGCCTTAAATAACATTTGTCTGCGTTTTATAACGTCCCAGGGATTATAGTGCTTCTAGCCTTCTACACCAATCGAAAATTGTCTACATGTATATTGCTTTGGTGTAAATTAAATGTTTGCGATTCGCTTCATTACCCTTTACAAAAACCCTTCACAAGATTACAAACACTCCAATAAAGAACTTGTTGTTCGAGCGGGTAAACACTGATCTGTTCTATTATATTTGAATTATAGCGGAGTAAAAAGTCAATTTCTCAGATTGCTGGTTGTTAGAACTGCGTAGTGTAAATTCAGATTTTGGCAGTTACAAAAGCACCTTTGCGTTCTAACACCCGCACTAATAAATTGTTGTTTAATAAATACTAGATCTAAGTTAATCGCTCATTGAAAAAAAAAACAGCAGACTTTAACAAATTTGGCCGTCTTTATGAACGAAAACCAATTAAATATAATAAATTTCCAACCCTCTCTCTACATAGGTCGGTGCACGCTGAAAATAAAGGCCGGTTCAGCGACTGATTCATAAATATGTAAATTCATAAAGATTTCCGTGGTGCAAATGAGGTTTATACGTCACGTGATTACAAGATCTATATTTGTCGCAAAGCTACATTCCAGAAAACACCTGCAAAGGGATAACTTGGTACAGCCTAGAACCGTGTACATTGCATACACTATGTACGATCACTGGTGCACCTAGAATATGGGTGTGCAAAGTATCTAAAGTCTAGATTAAAAAGCTGGGAAGAAGCAACGTGTAAGAATGTCTAAGAAGTCAATGCAACCATTCCATGTCGTTAAAAATTCGTTAAAAAAAAATAGCCTACTGTTGACATGTTAACTCGGCATCGCCTTTCTCTGTCCAATCATAGGTTGAGCGCTGAATTGAATTAAGGCTTGCAGTTAGGATTGTAAGATTGTAAAAGTTAGAGTGTACTTCTAATAGGTAATTATCAAACAATTTTCACTTAGATTTGTCCTTAAATAGAAGCAGAAAAGATGCTTGTAGTTGAAGATTTCTCAGCGTGTCCGCAGACTTGTTTAGTTCACGGCAGCTATTTTTACATAATATACGTAATGCGCTATTTTTAGAGATGATGTCTTACACAGACATCAGGCTAATGTGTACCCTTGTGGATGAAATGATTGTTTCAAAGGTTTGAACCGTTAAACAGCTCAGTCTTTATAGACATATTCATTATCACCAAGGCACAATTGTAAATTCTTTACAACAGAAAAAAACTGGGCTGTTCACCGAATTATTAGAAAACTGTTTTATCTCGCAAACCGGAACTTGGGACAGGAAGCAGTACAAGGCCGGAGGTATGCTTACGTCACCCCATAGATCAAGACGATAACAATGAGAGCCTGTTTGCTACGCAAACAGGCGACTCAAAAATGGTGTTTATTCATGTCCTGATCAGAATGATGAAAGCGCAACTCCGATTTACCAATCAACATACAAGGAACGCAGTCCTAATCTCAAGAAAATTAAAATCTTACCGAGGTTTCGCAGTAGGTTTCATGTAGAGGAAGCACATAGCGTCTGTGGATATACGTCATCATTATCAATCACGTGATGCCCAAATATAGGACATCAGAATCATTCCGAATAGATGTAGCAACGTCTTTTTGGAGTTGGGAGAGTTGATAATGAAAAAATGCAAATGGTTCTGTAGCAGGAGCCGATGTTGCAATGAACGCTTCTATCCTCTTGTTGACAAAATTAGAGTATAATTAGCAGATTCGTGTCTTTATTCCGACTATTTTCACGCACAAAAATACCTCTATATGAGCGCTATTGGGGCTTTAAAGTGGAAAATAAAACATTAAGAAACTACATACCTCATTAGATTTATCCTTTTCTTTGTTTACGGTTTGACAGCTTTCGCCCTGCTTAATTCAGAAGTGAATCATATCTTAGTTGTGGTTGGTTTGTAGAAATTTGAGTGGTCCCTTTAACCTTATTTACATTTTTTTTTCATTTCAGGTTATGTGTAAGATTTACTATTACGTCTGGAACGTAAGTTATACAGCCAGCATCATCATCCTTACCGTCATCGCTGCTGAACGCTATATTGCCATAATCCATCCACTGAAATCACGAAATTTCCTAACACATACGAAGGTCAAGGTCGTTCAGTTCGTTATATGGATTACAGCGCTGATCTATAACATTCCGTATCTATTTCTTTACGACACCATTTCCCTCGAACAATTCGACAAAGAGTTCTGCTATCCAGATTTCGCAAATCTTTCCGGTCTCAAAGTGCTCAGTTTACTAAATCTCATAGTATGGTATGTTCTACCGTTAACCCTCATAGGTTTCATGTATTACCGCGTAGGAATAGCTTTATGGAAAACCACAGTTGTCAGTGCCTTACGGTTACAGTTACAAGTCGACACAGAAGAAACCTCTTTCAGAAGCAATGCCACAAGACAGTCTCAGATAAACAGGGACTCTTTTAACAGATATTCTAATACAAATAATAGAAGTCGTGCGTCGACCTTCAAGATTACAGAGCATGGAAATAGTTCAAACTCTACAGGAAGTCAGGACAGTCACTGCTCGGAGAACGCCGTTCTTTACGCCAGAAATGAGACCACAAAAGACATCGTATTTACTACGAAGAAATGCGAATATAGCGACTGTCATGACTTTGAAAGTGTCGACGATGTCAATTATAATCTTGACCATTCTTGTCAACGGTCAAGGAATCAGCTGTTCATTAAGAACAAAAGCAGTTTTAATTCCAAACAATCAATGCGTTATCGTGAGACAATCGTATCCAGCTCCAGGCGTGTCTCTCGTGCAAGAAAAAAAGTCATACGACTGCTTGTATGTGTTGTTGTCACCTTTGGGATATGCGTGTTGCCACACATGATGAAAGTCATGAACCACTTTTGGGGGCTTATTAAATTGCCCCAGTCTATCGACGTCATTATCTCGCCAGTGTCTTTTATAATACTTTATCTCAACTCAGTGATGAACCCCATTCTGTACGCATTGTTCTCTAAAAACTTCAGGAGGAGTTTCAAAGAAGTCTCGCCTTGTTTCCGTTCAAAGTTTTCGAAACGCTGACATCACATAAATTATGTTTCAAAACAAGGTTGTACAATGTAGTAATGTACATAAAAACGCAGAAAATCTTTGACTGATCAAACACGCGATGTTAAGAAATACATGTACTCATTCTATTTATAGTAGAACCAATAAGAAACGGATCCATGAGGAAAAAGTGATACAGGGTTTCTTTAGAAGCCAAACCGCGTATGTTTTCAAACAAATGGAACTAAAGTACACGCATCTTTTTCTAGCCCAAATATGAAGTGGACAAGTACATCTTCCATTTAAAGCTCTAGCAAACAATCCTGATTTGCAACAATCCTAGGGAGAAAGATGCTTGAAAATATTGTGGAAAAAGCAGATATTGCTAGTTATATTTCCTACACTTTTTTTAGGCTTTCCTAAGCAAAAACTAATACCTGGAAACTATATAATCCTGTTGTCAATAAATGGTCTCAATAGGAATACTTTCGTCTGACAAAAAATATCTTAGATACTTTGAAGCCTACGGCTGCTGTAATTCAATACCGTCTCCAAATGATCTAATTCTGAAGCAGACTACTTTAGAAAAGAAATAGTCAGTCCAATTTCTCTTTTTTCTTACTGTTCTTATTTACCCTTTGATATACATTTTAAATGTATTTTAAAGTTAAAATGATCCGATAAAAACCGTACTTTATCTAAAACATATACATCAGAATAATATACATTTTTTCTTACCACATATGTACTCTGTCAGGGTTTTCTGTATTACAGCCGCATTCCGAGCAGGACATCATCAACTATTTCTGTGTATTCACGTTCGGCTCGTTCCGTCAAATCAAGAAAAGTGTTGATCTCTGCCTTATCTTATTCTTATATTTTGTGAGTGATGTTTTCTTTACAGTTGAAAGGGGGCGGTACATAAGGAAAGGAAAGTTATAACAGTCTGCATTTCTTTGTTGTCGTGTCAGATCCATTAAGCGTGCAAAGAGGTTTTCATCGGATTCGACCTTTCCTCTTATGTGATACACACCTCCGCAACTCCACCTGATCTGACCGCACTGACATACAGACTGATATAATATTCCAGTTTTACTATCGATAGTCATCCCTCTTTCACATAGACGGCTCTTTAAACGATTTGTTTCTTGAGGTAATAATTGAAGACAATGAGTTGTTGGTCTAATTGTTTTCCATCAATATTCAACCACAACCAAATTAAAAATTTCATTCTCGCTTATTGTTCTTTTCTTCAAATCTAAATAGTAGACACGTCAGTTTGACGGTTTACTAACACGAAAAAGAAAGTGGGCATTAATATTCTGATAAAAGAAGCTAGAGCTGCATGTCACTGAATGTGATTTAATACCGCCGCCAGGGCTTTGACAGAGACAGTACCCACAGGCTAATTCCAGTATACCCTGGAAAACATTCGTTATGCGGGGATACAATAACAGGCAAATTTGGTACAGAAATATTAAAAAATGTATTGGCTACACGATGTTTTCCTTTTGACTAGATCTGTTAAATTATTAATTATCAATTATTATTAAAAAAGTATTTTATGAGTAAAATACTAATGGTTAAAAAGTAAAGGTCGCATATGTGTAATGTTTTGTAACTTCTTTGTTGTCTAGGGATATATGGTAAGTGGCCAGTGAATCAGTTTCTGTGATGGCCTCCTCTTGTGCAGGTAGATGTAATGTTTTCTAGACTACATTGACCAACAGCAGTACGTCTTTGTCGGAGTTTTTAATTAAGGGCACACTTTCTCTTTCGTGCGAGCATAGTGAAAAGGTTACTATATCTCGCCGATACTCTGTCCGTTTTCACCAGATCATTTACACGTGCAAGTGTTAGTTTCAGTCGAATTCTTCTATAATTATGATAGAATCCGCTAACCCATTTAACTTTTCAGAAACTATATTTCTCCGAGATAAACTCTTAAAATAAGTCTGAGAACTGAGGATGGGCCATCAGTACAGGTTCGTAATAAGTTTACCAAGAGGGATATAGATAGGGAGACCGGTGTGTTCCGTTTCCCGTAGTGTTTTCTCTACCTATCCTGGAAACGCTAAATGTCATACTTGTGTGGTACTGGGTTTACCACTGTGGTGCCAGGTGGAGGTCTACAAGTATAATGTGGAATGAATCCTGTCGCGTTAAACATTTAAATTAGTTAAAAGAATAAAGAAACCCTTTTTAATACATTTCAAGACAAGTCTAGTCCTTTCGAGACAAAGTCTTATGTGGTGGGTGGTACTTTGTATATGAACATATACACTGAAACGAACTTCTAAACGGCCACTTTTGTTTCTCCTATGAACTGAAGCAAGTATAAGAAATTTTAATAAAAACTAATTGTGATATATATCTGGACGTTAACCATAGTATTTTGATGAAAAGATTCTCGATTTTGCCAACTGAAGGACTCTCTTTTACAAAAATAGGAACACTAACTGTTTGCGCATGCGTGGTGTCTACCAGCCAAAACAATGTGAAAAAGAGATGCATAAAATCCTGAACTTTTGTAAGAAATAAGAAAAACACAGGAAAATTATTTTCTGTGATAAAAATGTTATACGAAAAAACAAGAATGAAGTTCTTAAAAACTTGATATTTCAATTTACAATATTGAGTAAATGGACAACAAATAAGTTTTTTCCGCGATAAAAATGAATGAATTCTCTTCAGAAATCGGCTCAGGTATGTTTTCAGACCGGTCAATTATTACGCAAAAAATGGAACCAAATAACCTGTCTCTTTTACAGGCAGCGGACGGAGAAAAGGTCTATTGGAAATTACAGCATAAAAGTGGCCGTTTAGAAGTTCTTTTCAGTGTATGTGTTCTGCGCAAAGTAGGAATCGGGAAAAATCCAGAATTGTCCTGCGCAAGGTAGGAATGCTCACTTTGTCGGATAAACTAAGATTTCCTACCTGGCACAGTTCAATTCCGGAATTGTCCCTGCGCAAAGTAGGAATCGGGATAAAGTGATTATCTATTGTCTCCCTGCGCGAAGTATGAATAGCACATAAAGTTCCTTTTTTTATTATTTTTCATCATTTTCTTACCGGTATTATTGATGTTTGTCCATTAGTACAGAGAGACTATTGGTTGACAGGGTTTAATATTCATGATATTTTGAATTAAGTTCTAACTGAAATACCGTTGAAAGGCACCAAGCGACTGACGATTCACTACGCACCTCTACCCTTGGCGGATCGAACTTGATTTTGGGATAGCTACGTTAATAATAAACCATGTGCCTAGCATCGTATTTTTGAATTTTGGTGCCGAGCCCAAAAGCTCAATCGATAGCGTACAGGACTTGAGAACAGGGAATTGATGGTTCGATTCCCGGCTCGACCAATTACTTTCCGAGGACTGGTGATGGTCATTGCGACAGGATTCATTCCTTTCTTACCGCTGATCATTGTGTCGACGATGGTTATGTGGGAAAGCAGCCTGTGACTTGGAAATAATAATGTGCGGTGTAATGGTAAAGATACCCCAGAAAAGCATGGTTAGGTGCACTGGCTACCGTAATATAACTGAAAGGGTGTTAAACACCGTTAAACCAGTCAATAAATTTTGGCTGACAGGATATAACAAATAAGATACCATGTGCTTTATTGTATATCGTGAAAACCTCTACAGTTACAATAACAATTATCAAAAAATCCATGTAAAGTATAGGCATCAGTTTTAGGATGTAAGAAACAACGAGCAGAGAATCATGATTACCGGAATCTGAAAACTTTGTAACATATCTAGACTTTTCTCACTTTGCTCCACCCTTTGAATCCTTACTTTGTCCAAGCCTATTTCTACTTTGCGCATAGACCATATCTGAACACGATACGATATATCTCCTTTGCGCAATTCTAGAATTGTCTGGTACAATTCCAGAATCGGCGGACAAAGTAGGAATTCGTACTTTGAGCAGGACAATTCCGGAATTATCAAGATTCTTACACTGCGCAGAACATATAGACAAAGTAACTTCATGCTGCAGGTAAGAGGATGCAGCCTGACTCTATATGCCAATGCATTCGACTGCATCAAAAAGCAAGACGTATCTCAAAAATAAAAAGATACTTAGTATGACTAAATGCACACGATTCTGACCGGTTTTATATTAGCTAGATATAAAAATGAGAAATAACCTGCTCAATGAAAACTCAAATTGTTTTACGTGCATCGAACTCTCAGTTTTCAGTACTAAGTAACCAATCCAGAATGCCAGGAATGCACTGTACTGCACTCTTGGTCTCTGACTTTTTAATGGTTTCGTCTAAAGTCATACCCCTCTAGTACAAATATGAGTCTATGGTACAGAAGACGTGCAACGCTCCCACTGGTGTTTCATCGGCTAAAAATTTTGTATCATATTATGCTACGCCCTGTAACGGACAAAAAATGTTGAACTGCAATTTTAAAGAAATGCGATGAAACAAGTAAGTCGGACTTTCGTCGCCTCTGTTCTTATCTTCGCTTAATTTGGTGCCAAATACACTATTAACACGCCATTTCTGGTGTTAGAAACCGAAATTGTTTTCGTTGTGTTGACACTGATGAATAGGAACTGTCACGCTGTGCGAGGTGCTAAACCAGTAAAGCATACGTTCACCAGTATATGTTATAGAGTAATAGACTTGAAAAGCATTATTTTCGTAAAGAATGCGTTTGCTGACCTCTGTTAACCCAAGGGCAAAATGCACACTCCAAAGCCTTTAAAACCTCGAAGTTTATCGGAATACTCAAACGTTCATAAAACTGCAAACGTAAAATTCAAAAAACAAAGGATCGGGGGCAAAATTGGCACGCTCGTTAAAATGAGGGTTCTTTTTGTTAATTGCCATTCAACTTCCATCACAAACTTTGACCAATGCCTTTGTTGCATCTGATGTCGCTGTCATATCACCCATATCCTTAATTAGAAGTAGTTTTATTACTCTGTACACACATCACCATTCAAAACAAATTTGATGCTTACACATAGCAGTTAGGGGTAACGTGCCTTCATCTTTGTTCTTATGATTTCAAAAAGTAATGGCTACGAGACTAAAAATATCTTCAGTAGAGTGTAAATTCTTTAATGCAATTTTGTATCGGATCACTTTTATATACACAGTGATTCTAGTGCAAAAGTAAGTCTGTGTTTACTTTGCGTCCTTGCCAACGTAGCCCTTCAGATCTTGGGACGAAAATTTTACACAAATGCAAAAAATTCATCCTTATCCCCCCAAAGCCTTTTAATTTTCATTCATAAAACCCCAGTAGTCGAAAACCATCCGACAACATGAGAAAATAGAGATTTACTATGGCCAAGGTTGACACCAACGGGAGACACGTTCTATTTTTAGATGATCAATTCGCTCATTTACATACAAGAATACATAGACGAAGTTTCAAACATAGCATCCGAAGAAGACGTTATGGAAAATAATTATTACATGTTTGTTATGTAATGGAATTTAAGCGTTATGAGCCATGTGCCAGTCACTTGACATTCCCAAAATGCTTTATTGATTTTTGGCGCGAAATCTAAAAATACCTTAAGAGCTATGTAGCCTTTTAAGGGAACACCATCAAAAAAAAAATTTTTTTTTTGTAATTTTATAAATCTTAATTATTGATGATTTGTATTATTTTTTCATATGAATTTCATTGATACATTTTTTTTTTTTTTTAATTTGGTAAAAATTCTAAATACCCACCTTATGCTAAATACAATTTAATATGAAATGAATAACCTCAAAAGATTCATATATACACTGCAATTTCAAAACAGATTCTGTAAGGGTAATTGGGAAAGCAGTTGACAACTTTAGTCGAGTTCAATCCTTACCTACACTATCTACAAAAGCAACGCCAGACCGGTTCACATCTTTCAAAGAGAAAACTAACAGAAGGTTGTTTAAGTAGCTTGCACAGACTATGAAATCACGCTATGACTGAAAGGGCTATTTAGATATTTTTGTCATATATCATATTCTTTTAAAAATGATACAAGTAGTAGAAGACTCACTTTTGAGGTATTGGTAATACGACAGATATTTTGCCATTGGTAAATTCGTATGGTCGTGTTTCCATTATACGAATGATACTGGCAGAATTCTCATCGTCTTTGAAATTGTTTACGACTCGGTAATTTAATGGGAATCTTTTTGACAAACATGTACCATTAAAATTGATTAAATATGTCTTCTCTGCTCTGCTGCTATTCACTTCTTCAACAAAAAGCAAGGAAAGAAGGTTTCAAATTGCTTTCACGAAAGCACTACTAGCGAATAAATTATCTAGGTATAAATCGACACGAAAAAACGACATAGCAAATAACTTTAAAAATTGTCAAACAATCTCTTTGTATCAACAAAGTACTAGTGACCCGTAGTGAAAGTGTTAAGAGTCAACCTTGGAGCTTTAACTAGAATGTATAAATTAGGAACTAAGCGTTAGGTTATGACAAAGAGGTATTTTAGTGTTCAAGACATGATGTTGTTTGACTCGTTTCAACCTAATGTATATTTTCTTTTCACTTTTCTTAAGTGACTCGCTATAATTTCAAGTTGTTAGGAGTACCAAGCTAGGTTTTGATGAAATTCTGTATGGGTTTTGAATAACCGTTAATTAATCAAACAATCTGAATGAGATATAAAAACTTTATACAAATAAAATACGCATTGTCATTCCAAATAATTTTAAGTTGGTTTCTTCAACAATAATGTGGGCTATCTCGGTGAGCGCCTCACGCTTGGATCCCCCACCCGATACCATAACTTCCAGATATTTTAAGCTGTGGACAGTCTCCAATTCTATTTGTCAGTCGTATTATCAGACCTGACGCCGATGGTATTGTTTTTCATCAACTTGGTCTCATTGGCAATGACCTGCAGGCTATATGGCGTGTAGGCGTTCAAGGTCTTCAATCAGCTCTTCTGTCAATGTCATCGGCAAAATGCAACGTGATATTTTCCTGCCTCTGATGCTGACTGTTGCCTCATGATCTTCAAGAGAATCAGCCATTATTCTCTTTTAGAAGATGTTAAAGAGAGTAGGGGAGACCAGACATGCTTGTACTCCAATTGCATTTTGGAACCACTCCACCATATTGTTAGTACACGTACATAGAGCCTATCGTCTAGTCGTTGAGATGTGTTATGGTTCTGATCCTGTTGGTTACTCATGGTTACTCTCAAGGCTACATGCAAAACTTTGTCGAATGCCCTCGTGGAGTCTATGAGGACATGGTAAATGTGCTGTTCGTAATGCACCTATATATTTTTCACTTGTGCTTCTTCCCGCTCTTAAACCTACCTGTCTTCTTTAATGATCTCCTCAGTTTGTTGCATCAGTCTTGTTAGGAGGTACCTAGCTTGACCTTACTTGGGTGACTTATCAGACTGATAGTAAAGATATTTTCTAAATTGAAATCGTCCACCGACAACGTGTCTCTAGGATAATTGAACTAGGCGTAACGCTTGCAGGCGACGGAAATTTGTAATTTACGAGATTCTATGACCTCTATACTATAGTATTATACTGTCGAAGTGAATTTCACCATGAATTTGTAGCCAATACCAGACAAAATTATTATAATACTTAGAGGGTTCCATACTTGGTGTTTACCATTTAACGAGTGCTGCGCTTGAAATTTTAAATAAGATGTAAGCATTCCTTCCATGTTAAAGGCCAGATGATACTTGGTTTCAACCTAATTTCGTATAATTAATGTCATCACATCTCCGTTTCTTGTTTGCTTTTTTTTTACTTGTCACATTATTCTTAATATTCTTGACAACATGCTGCAAAATGTTTTTGATGGTCCTGGTGTTGCGACAGCGATGGATCGAACCCACAACAGACTCGATGCCTTATTCAATTGACGGTCGTTGCTTTTTTCCCACCATATATTTCATATCACCAAGAAAACTTAACTTCCGAGCCTGTGCCAAGTAATCCCGTGTTTTGATGACTTACGGCAATAAGGCTTTGGAGTTCATTTAGGGTATGAGACAAATTTCTGGCATCAAGCATTCTCTACTTTTTTTTTCAAAAATACGTTTTCTACTTGTTATATGCCAAAAGGGTGTTATTATGTTACGGCCCCGGTCGTCCTTCCGTCCGTAAGCAATTTTGCGCGAAATTCCTTCTACACTTTTCTTTGGAACACGCTCAAACTTATCACAATGAATCTCTACGATGTGTAGTTGTGCATGTGACTTTTATCATTTTGATATTTTACAGGCGTTCTAGATTTTAACCCATTCACTGACAAGCCCCTTCGGGCGTATATGCATCTCTTTGCGAAGCTCTAGTTTCTAAAAATCTTTTCATCAAGCCACGTGCCATAAGATAAACAGTTTCATAATTTTTCTCTCTATCTTTCTCTGCTGCCCTTTTAAAGGTGCATATGCTTTGGTTCGCTCATGCTGTTAACCCGTAACAACCGTTAAGACAAATACTTTTTGACAGAAAACATTGCCAATCATACCAAGGACATTCAAGACTGCAAGTAATGGCTTTCGGTCAGGACCTAGGACTTTAATGGTTTGTTTTTGCTTGACTACCAACGTTACAGGATTGTAAGTAGTACGTGCGAGTTCCTGATTAAATATGCAATTAAAAAGACGAAAAAGAAATAACGTAAGTGTCAATCACCAGACAAGTGTAAAACATTGTTTTTCAAAAACCGTTCTTCATTTTATGATTAGTTCTATGACGGCATGCAAACATTTTAATTAACCTCCTAGAGAATGCACGAAACCAACGTACTCGTAAAAGTGCATGATTATATCTAGCCTTGAGATGTCTCAATAAATAATTCTGTCCACAACTGGAACTATTTCTTGTCGACTGAATGTCTTTGTTTTACCAAAATTTCCATGGCTCTTTCAAGAAGATTTTGGAGAAGAATACGTTTATAAAGGAATACTGCTGTGTAGACCATACTCTTGACTTTGCATCTGCGTGGTAAGATTTGTCATCATGGTCTTTGTTGTTATGCTTTAACACTCTCTCAAAGGAAAACAGTTTGACAAGACTATTTGTTAGCATTTGCAGGTGACACAGAAAATGTAGTTCAAATGCTGATTTGTCTTCGATAGGCTATAAAATGTTTAGAAAAAAGAAAAAAAATGCTGGTTACAAGTATTTTCCTCCATCCCCATAATGCGATTAAGCGGTCTTCTTCATTGTTGTTTAACTAGTTGATTGAATGTGAAAGTGTTGAGCATAATTAGGTCTTTTTTTTTTTCTTTTTTCGATGTACTCGTAGCTACCTCTACAGCGATATATCAGTTTTTAGCTCATCTTGAGTACTTCGTGCTCAAGGTGAGCTATTATTATCGCCCAATCTTTTGCGTTTGTCATCGACAATTTCTTTTAGCATCTACTTACTCTCCCAAACCACTGGGCCAATCCTGATGAAATTTGACAGAGATGGTCCTTGGGCATAGTTCTACCAAGTTATTTAAGAGATTGAATTCTAACCATAACTCTGGTTGCCATTGCAAAAAAAAACCCGAAAAAATGGCAAAATCTTTGAAAATCGTCTCTGAAAAAAAGAAGGCGTAGAGCTTGATATTTGGTATATAGCATCTCTACGAAGTCTCTTAATATGATGCCCCTGGGGTCGAAACTGGCCCCTTTCCGGGGATCATAAGTTCGGATTCTAGGAACAAAGACACACTTTAAAATTCTTCTCCTATTCTTCTCCTAAAGACTATTGAAATTGACATGTAGCATCTCCTACTAAACCTCTACAAAGTTTGTTCATATAATGCCCCTATAAATTGGGTCACTAGGTTAGCATCTCCTACTAAACCTCTACAAAGTTTGTTCATATAATGCCCCTATAAATTGGGTCACTAGGTCAAAATAAAGTAATATCTTGTGGGCATTCTAGAGACCACACCTATTGTTCGATTGATTTGAAAATTGTTAATATGTTTCTCTTGATGAAATGTAAAATGATTTTAAATTGGGTCACTTAGGGTCATAATCTAGGTCACTCTGTCAAATTAAAGAAATACCTTGTGGGCACTTTAGAGGCCACATTTGCTTAATTAACTTGAAAACTTGTCAGAATATTTGTTTGATAAAAGAAATCAGATGAGTGTGAAATAGGGTCACCTGGGATTATAAACTAGGTCACTAGGTCAAATTCAAGAAATACATCGTGCCACTTTAGAAGTCATATTATTCTCAAATGACCTGAAATTTGGAAATAATGTTTATCTTAATGAAATCGCAAATGAGTTTTGAGTAACCTTGGCTCATAAACTAGGTCAAATTAAATAAATACCGAGTGGGCACTCTAAAGGCCACATTTTTGTACTCCAATGTATAATTGGTCAGAATTTTTGTTTTGATAAATCTCACATGCGTCTGAATATGGGACGACTGAGGACATGATTTAGGTAACTAAAAAAATTAAAGAAATACCTTGTAGGCACTTTAGAGGCCACATTTATTGCTCTATTAACTTGAAAACTCAGTGTTCCCACTGGGAATTTTTTTGGGGGGTTTTGTGTACCCCCTACAATTCAAAAATTGGGGTATAAGAAAAAAAATAGGGGTACAAATTCAGAAAAAACTTGTATGCCCAGAACTCTAAGATATTTACTGCCTCATTCTTGTTCAGATGCAGAACAATCATATTATAGATCTACTCTGTCAATGTACATTTTGAAATGTATGCATACCTGACAGTTAAAGAATTGCAAAGTTTTAACTAGACTGTAGTGGTCTTTATGCTCATATTTTCACATCCCATTAGCCTTTTTTATTTCAGTTTAGATTTTGACAATATTGGTTCTCAACTGAAGGTAAAGTAATCTATATTGATGATTTCCAGCAAAAACAAAAGTAGATCTATGTTACATCAAGATATTTGTGGAAATTTGTAACTTAAAAATCCATTACAAGCAGAAAAGAAAGTATGAAGTGACTCTGACCAGACAATGTAAAGAGGAGCATTTTGTTGTGTCATGGGTTTCTGCGTTTTTTGGACCGATCTATTTGTCATGTCCATTTAGTTATGGATAGGTGTTTCTGCATGATCTGGCTAATGGTTGATAATAAGGATAGCATGTCACTTCAAAACCTGTCATTTTACACAAGATCAGCGGATAATGGCTTTTGTTTTTGGTTACATTTTTTCGTGAGGTCTCGCGTGTAACCAAACTTTGTTATGTGAATTTCAATTCTGTACAGTGATTGACACAATAGGCCTAATTTGAGCGAGTTTGAACACTGATACGAATTCTGTTTTCTCGATGATGAATATTTCTACAACTCGTGTGCCTTGCTTGCTTACGTGAACTCGAATTCCGGAAGTACATTTCTGAGCTAATCCCAATGTAGGTTCACAGACGAAAGACGTTGACGTCAACAAAACGCTCTTTCATAGACTGCGTCAAACAAAGGAGAGCTGAATTAAGGATTCTTTTTGGAAACAAACGAGTCCCAGTCTGCAAAAGAATGTCATCCAGCGGGAGATAATGGCAAATTATAGGTAGCGATAATACAGATGATGTTCGATCTTCTGTATTTTTTGTGCGTGATTTCACGTACAGGTTTGTAATTTTGTGCGTGTTTTATTTCATTTATACGTGTTTCTCGCACGATTTTGCGTGATCGGGAACACTGAAACTGTTCAGAATATTTGTCTTGAATTTGTGATGAGTTCAAAATTAGGTCACTCTAAGGGCAACATTTATTGTTCAATTAATTTTAGAATTGTTAAATACTTATTTTTTTTAATTTTTCAAAATGAATTTAAAATTGGGTCATAATTTAGGTCACTAGTTCAAAGAAATACTTTTAGGGCACTAGGTCATTTGACATGAAAATTTGAATCTTTGTCTCGATTGAAATATAATAGGAGTTTGAAATTGGTTTACCTGGGATCATAAACTAGGTCAAATTAAAGAAATACCTTGTAGACACTTTAGAGTCCACATTTATCGCCTAACTAATTTGAAAAGTGTTCAGAATGTTTATCTTGATAAATATTTGAACAGATCTAAATTGGATGACTTATGGTCATTAGGTTAACTTACGGAAATTCTATGTGGATTCTTTATAGGCCACATTTTCAACTAAATTGACCTGACAATTGGTCAAAAATAGAATTATGCACATGGGGGTCAAATCTTGCCTATGACTCTGGTGACCGATCCAGGGCCACCAAGGCCCTCTTATTTGAATTCTTACACAAGTGCAATGGCCGTAGTGGTTGATACATTGCAACTCAAACAGTTCCATGGTTTTCAATTTTTATCAAAATCCTTGCAGGGTGTCCCTCCTCCTTGGTCAAGGAGAGGAATATAGCGATTCGTTTATGTTAAAAGTGTCTTTCACTAATTATCTTCGCAAGCCAAGGCTGACGATTCATTACGCTACTCTACCCTTGGCGGATCGAGCTTGATTTTTACATTCACCCGGTATGTTTTTGGAAGCGATTGCGCAGGTGGTTGTTTAGACTGGTATCAGTCCGTTAAATAGAGTATTTTCAGTGAAAAAAAAAAAGACCATCAAATAAAACTGCACAACAAATACTTCAACATTTTGGTCTGACTGTCTGATTTAATCTAAGGAATTTACACCCTGTCTGACCTTATCTTAGCGACCTGTATATTGGTCGCCTCTCATCGCTTTTCACCAGGCCCTGTATTTCAGAAGAAGGGCAAGTAACAACTCCTATTTCTGTGAGTTTATGTGGTTGTGTACCTTGTTTATGAGAATGACTCAAATGCAGGGCCTGATTGCCAGGCTAGTGGTTGTTCCGAATATAGTGGTCTTGGCCGCGCATCGTGACGCGCGGGCGTCCACTTCGTGGTCGATCTTGCGTACACCTTGTTGCCTGAAAACGTTGTCTAAGGTGTCGAATAGCATGAGTAGCTCGAGTAGAACAGCCAATATTCATAGCAACAGTATTCATAGTCATACCAGCATTAAGCATGCGAATGGCACGTTCGCGTAAGTTTTGTGGAATTCTACGCATATCAAAATAAGGAAAACTAAAACAAAAATCTTATCTTTTTTCAACATCTTTCTTATCGACATGAAAATCTATAAAATTAGCTTGAAAAATTTCAAAAAATATACACGAATTATATATGTCCCTGCAATTACATGAAAATCGCTTTCAGCGGGTTTCTTCTGCAAAATGCTTTCAGTCGAGTTAAAATTTACTCGAATATATGTAGGTCATTTGACATTTGATTTTCTTTTAATAACATAAGATTTGCACTTAAACACAGAGAAAGTTTCTTTATTCGTTTAGTGTAGAACAGCCATGGGCGACTTACTTTATCACATTCCTTTGCACTGTTTTTATGAGCTTTATGAGTTTTATCATCGTGTCACGTAAAAATAATCCTTAACCTGCTAAATGAGTCAAATGAATTCTCAAGGCGATAGTAAAACTCAAATATTGCTATATCAAAGTAGTTCACTTTAGGGAAAATATCTCCTAATCAGAAAGTGTAAATCAAAGGTCAGAGTATGATCCTGATCTACATTGTCTGCAAAAGTTTATCAAGTCACGCTCTGAAGCCCTAGGATTACTCACATCTTGATAGTGAAGTCTTGATTTTGACTTTATTAATATTCTTTTTGTCGGTCCTTGTTAATATTTATGTGTGTACGCTAATCAATACCTATGGCGTAGATCTACACCCAAGGATTTCTACTACGAAACTTAGCTGTCTCAGGATATACCTGAGATAGCCCTCGTGGATTATTTATTGTGCCTCAGAACTCACAACTGTGGTTTACTGAACGATAAACCACGATAGAAAGAAGATTATTTCGATCCTAACATGGCAACTTCTTAATGAAAGGAAAACAAGTTGAAAGTTAGAATAAAAACACGGATAAAGATTAATGCTATTGAATTACTCATTGAATGACGTCACTCGATGAAGAATGACGTCACTCTACATGAATCGTCGCAGATTTTACCACGCCTTCCTTGCACTGTGTTTATAGAGCCGAATTCGCGTGTCGTGTTTAGAATTAAGAAATAATCTTCTTCCTATCGTGGTTTATCGTTCAATAAACCACAGTTGTGAGTTATGGGGCACAATAAATAATCCACGAGGGCTATAGCCCGAGTGGTTTATTCATTATGCCTCATAAATTACAACGTGGGTTATTGAACGATAAATCACGATAGAAATAAGATAATTTCGATCCTATCATGGCCAAATCTTGATGAAAGGAAAACAAGTTCAAACCTGAAGTATAAACGCGGATTAAAATTATGTTCCATTGAATCGCCCACTCATTGAATGACGTCACTCGATATAGGATGACGTCACTCTTCATGAATTGACGCAGATTTTACCACGCTTTCCTTGCACTGTGTTTATAGAGCCAAATTAGAATGCTGTTAGAATTGATAATATACGACACGTTAAAAATTTGCAAATACAAGGCTCACCTCGTCGCTAGGAAGTAACAGAAAAACAGATGTGTGTCACCGTACACGTCTCTTAGAAATTTTCCTTTAAAAAGAGGTATAAAGAGTTCCGAAAATCGGCATATATTTGATTTAAAGCGCCTCTCATTAGTCGAACAGGACAAATACAGGAAAAATTTACAAATGTACAGTTTGCCTTACTTTCTAAGCCAATGAAAACGGCGGATTTCGTTCAAAACTTCTTGATTTAATTCCATACAGACTCCACCCGTGTTTACCTGATATAGGACACTTGGAGGGTCCGGGAACTCGGAGGTAAACAAACACAGTCGCGCTGGACTAGGGTCGATTTTTATCCTAGTTTATTTTTAAAAGCAACCCTTTCGAATATTAAATAATCGTATATTTTAAGTTTAGAAGCCAAATGATCTATTACCGTTATTGGTGTAAGCTTACAGGCCATTTTACAATGAAACAATTCATCTAAACTGGAAATTTTACTATTTTGAAAATCAATTTCAATTCTAACCGCCTCATTGTAGGTTAAGAGGTGCTCTGTCGCAATACTTCTATTGGTTTCTTAAATTATCGGGTCTTTCTTTTAGGATCTAGCACATTTTTAGTCCCCATTATGTAAATGATCACATTTTAAACCAGATGAAAGTGGGAGGTACCAAATTTTGGGGTATGGTAATTCTCGGCATGATTAACTCGGAGTATCAATATATTTTCATGATATGGGTGAACTCATAAGATCCATATACTGAAGAATGTGCTCGTTCGTCTCTGAACCTTACCAGACTTTAATTCTACGAAATAGTGTCTTTTTTATTACAAGCCTCTGAAAATATACCTTGTAATACAACCTTTAAGCAAATATCTCGTCAAGGTTCATGTTGCCTATGAGGTACAGTATTCCAAACAACAAATTTTAGAATCGTCCAAACTAAAAAAGTTTGCAGACGACAATTTAAACTAGATAAATACGACGGAACTTTCTCCAAACGGGTAGAAAACACTTCGGAAAAAGGACAAATTGCAATACCCAAAATCATCAGAAAATCCTTATTTGAGACTTAATAAGTACACACAATCGTCGATTCTCAGTCGGGTATCCGAACTGTCATACGTCTAACAAATTTAAACTCATGCAATATGCCTTTGTTTCATTCGTCATAAACTTTTTGCAAAAAGATTTACATGAGGTATCGTCAGGTCGCGCGGAAATGTTTTAGCTTGTCCATGAATGAATGTTTGCATAAGAGTTTTGAAAATCTTTTCAAGTCAGATATAAATGACCTTTAAGTGACCACATAATAAGAAACGATGTTCATAAACTGTTTCATTATTAGGTTGGCCAATAACCTACAACACCAATAATATCCGATGTTACTTTAGCATCATATTATAAATGATATAATTTAGACCCTGGTCTACTGTGACTATCTTTGTTTACTTCCGAGATCCTGGACCCTCCGAGTATCCTATATCGAGTAACCCCGGATGGACTCGATATGTATAAGTTATTGATCATATATTTCATTTGTATGAAAATAAATCGTAAGGAGGCGAAGCCGACCGACAATAGTTTCATACAAATGAAATATATGATCAATAACTGACGATTTAGTTTCATACAAATGAAATATATGATCAGTAACTAACGTACAGTTTGCCCTACTTTCTAAACCAATGAAAACGCCGGATTTCGTTCAAAACTGCTGGATTTAGTTCCATACAGACTCAATATGTTGCAATATGTGACCACTTAATCAGTAAATGGTTGACCTATATACAGTTGTATCCCGGTTAACGAGAAGCTCCGCCGACAGTATTTTAGCTGGTCCTTGTAAATACCAATCTGATGCATACACTGTAGTAAAAGGGGCGGGGATTATTCCAAGTAATTGCATCATCGCCAAAAAAGTGACGTAATTTCCACATGAATATCGGGACTAAACAACTCGTACTTGCCCACGTGGTATTCAACCCTTTACCAAACAACCTTTGGTTTTAACGACCCTAGTAAGGAAGTCTTTACCAGGCTGGAAAATTTGGCTTGGGTCCAATTTGAAACCGTTTGCAGACAACAACTTGGTACTTGCTCAAATTAAAGGATTTGTCTGTGGAAAGAAAAAAAGAGACATAGCAGAAAAGGTAAAAATGCTCCTTTCAAGCAATTTCTCCTCTACACGCAATGTTTTCACGCGCCTTCTGCCTCAGGGCAGTAAAAAAGAGGGCTTATCTGGTATGAGACAGATCCTGGACAGTGAGCCACTTTAGAGGGACATGGGTGTTTATTGTACACAGTTGTGTTAGCGAGACGTCGCCTGTGTCGGGGAAAATAAATTCTTTATAAACTTCCTCGTCTTCAACCGGCTCAAAGCATGCATCCATTGCTGAATCTATCGCTTCAAAGAGCATGAAATTCGGCCGATTCCATACCTACATCTAATCTCGTCCGTAAAACGGTCGTTTACATTTGAACTGCGAGTCACGTGATCTTATACAATGGCGGGCCAGTGTGATTCGTTTAGCAACGACACAAACGACCTCGATGAAGTTATTCACATCTGTGTATCTGTCGGTTAAAACTTAATTCGAAATTGATAAAAAATTAATGCAGATCTACGAATTTGTCGCCTGAAATATGGTTCGAAAGATTTCGATAGAAAATTAAAACCCAAGTTTTCTTTTGGAAGAGGAGCCTGACAATTTTCAGAACGGTATACCGGCGTATTTCCGTGTGCACCGATCTGCTGCATATCAATCCACTAGATACAGACGAGGGATATGATGGCTACCATCACCAGTGATATGCCGAATGAGTCTGACTTCAGACAATTGTCTTGAAACTAGTTCAAGGATAACTTGACTAACAGTTTTAACGCCGTACGACTAAAAACGCACGTTCGTATAACCGTCAATCAAAAGAGGCGTGTCGAACCGAGCTTTCTGTCGTTCTTGTATGGCTCTTTCCACCCATCCTTAGCTGTCAGTCAATTAGAAAGTAGGGCAAACTGTAAGTTAGTTATTGATCATATATATCATTTGTATGAAACTAAATCGTCGGTCGGCTTCGCCTCCCTCCGATTTAATTTTGGCACCGTTCGACTTTATATTTTAAGCCACTATCGTGCATGTGCTCTTGTTCTAGAAATAGTCCTTGGGTGACCTATCCCAAAATTCATTTGCAGAATTCTGATTCGTCATTAACTTGGCTGTGGTGATAACTGTATGGATGGTGACAGATTTTGAATTGATTTTCATAGGTGAGCTTTTCAAAATTGCTTGGAAAAATAATGCTTTTCTTTCTAAAATATCAATACAAAAATAAAGTTGGTTATGGTCCTCTCCAAAATTCAGGTGAGCGATCCAGGGCCATCTTAATCATGTTGTTTCACAACTGTCTCTACGTCTTAACGTTTGTTTCAAGTTTCAAGTCATCCCAGTCATTATCATGTTGATAAATTAATCGTCTACAAATTCTATTAACCTGGTTAAGTCGAAGGTTTTGTCTTCTGTTAGCTGTTGGGTGCTGGATAGTAAGTTTACATTCCAAGTCGAAAGAGGGGCATACTTTGGACAAAATGATTTTGAGCTACCTTCCCTTGATGCATTGGTTGCTCTTTTACTACTGAACAATTATTCCGAGTTTCAAGTACATGTGTTGAGTGGAAGCCGAGATATAACAACATGTCAGATATTTTGCACAGCGACAAAAAGGCAGGCAAAAACAGGGCGATACCTAGCCGATTTCTTCGAAACAGCCAAGCTAAAAATGGGCATGAAATAAGGATTATTCGTGTGAAATTATTTCAAAATCTGACAAGTGGTTTCAGAGAAGGCGAATTTTTAAGAATTTTCACATTTCCGTATAGTGCAAATAGCCCCCCCTCCAATCACCACCACAGCCATGTTTCTTGACGGATCAAAATTTCGCAAATAGATTTTCAAAAAGGGCACCCAAGGAACATTTCTATGAAACTGTTTTTAAATCAGACATAGGTTTCAGGAGAACAGTTTTTAAGAATTTTTTCGAAAATTATATTTTGTTGCCATGGCAACCAGTTTTTTTTTATGGAATCAAATTCTGTTAAAAAAAAGATTTGAAGAGGACCTCCTTAAGATCATTCAGCCGGGTTTGGTCCCAATTAGCCAATTGATTCTGGGGCAGATGTTTAAAGAACTGCTAACACCGAATGCGTGAAAATCCCCCCCACACACACACACACAAACACCACCGCCATGTTTTTGGACGGATCTAAGTTTCGCGAACGAATTTTGAAAAGCGTAATCCAAGGATCATTTCTGTGAATTATTTCAAAATATGACCAGCAGTTTTTTGAAATGAAGATTTTTAAAGAATTTAAAACAACCAGTCTTTGATGCAACCAGTTTTTGATGGATTCAAATTTTGTAAAACATATTTTAAAGAGCATCCCCCAAAGATAGTTGTAGCCAAGTTTGGTTCCAATTAGAAAAACGGTTCAGGAGGAGAGGATGTTTAAAGAATTGTTGACATCGCATAAGTGAAAATTCCCCCAACCCAATATAGACATGTTTTTCAACAGATAAAAATGTCGCGAACGATTTTTGAGAAAGGGTCACCCAATGAACATATCTGTGAAAACCTGACACTGAGTTTCAGAGGAGAAGATTTTAAAAAAGAAAATGTTTGAAAAGTCCATTTGGCTGCTATGGCAAGCAGAGTTTTCGATGGCATCAATTCTGTGAATAATTGTCAAAAGAGCTCCTCCAAATGGACATTCCAGCCAAGTTTGGTCCCGATTAACCAGTTGGTTTTGAAGGAATATTTAAAGAATTGTGTCCCTTCTACCATAGCCATGTTTTTCAACAGATCAAAATTTTCCGAACAAATTTTCAAAAAGGACACTTAAGGAACATTTCTGTGAAATCATTTCAAAATCTGAACAGCGGTTTCTCAGGAAACAAAATTTTAAAAAATTTCCCAGAACATTCCATTAGGTTGCCATGGCAACCAGAGTTTTTTATGGAATTAAAATGCTGTAAAAAGAAAAACTGAAAGAAAACCTTTCAATCCTTCCAGCCAAGTTTGGTCCCGATTGGCCTAGTGGTTTAGGGGGAGGATATTTAAAGAATTGTTGACAACACACAACTGAAAATTGTCCCCTCCCTCTTCCACGGCCATGTTTTAAGACGGATCAAAATTTCGCGAACAACTGTTTATAAGGGCTACCTAAGGGACATTCCTGTGAAATTATTTCGAAATCTGGCCCGCAGTTTCGGAGAAGATTTTAAAAGAATTTCTTAGAAAATTCCATTTGGCTGTCATGTCAAGCAGAGTTTTTGATGAAACAAAATTCTGAAACAAAACTTTTAAAGGGGATTTCCCAAGGAACATTCCAGCCAAAGTTTGGTCCAAATTGGAGCAGAGGTATAGGAGAAGATGTCTGAAGAACTGTTGACGACGCACGACGGACGCAAGGTGATCCTAAAAAGCTTTTCTTGAGCACGTTGTGCTCAGGTGATTGATTGATTGAATGCATGATATTGTTCGCCGCTCTTGAAATTATATCGGTCAAAATGACCTGCTGCAGACCTGTTTCAGGAGATAATGAGAAAGTTCCCGTTATCATTCCTTTGACACTGACACTAACATGAATCTTTCCTACCATTGTTTGCCGAGTATAGATGTACAGTCAATGGCGCGATGGATAGGAAATCATGGAGTTGCTTTTTTCAAATTTGGCCTTTTGTTCCCGAAAATAGATTATAGTCTTTGCTACACGTTTCATTCCTTTCACACTGCTGTTCGTAGTTTCAACGATGGTTATATTGGGAAAGACAATGGTAATAACGGCGTTATAACCTTTACAATCAAAGAATCATAATTGATTGAATTGATTGTATGGCGTTCAACACCAATTTTTAACATTATTTCAGTTATATCATGGCGGCCAGTGCACCTATCCATGCTTTCCTGGATACTCATTTACCAGTTCTCCGCACAATCTTCTTTCTTAGCCACTTGCTGCTTTCCCAGATGATAACCGTAACAATTACCAGCGGTGGGAGAAGTATGAATTCTGTCGCGATGACTCGTCCATAGTCGGAAAGAAATTGGCCGTCGAACCCATAACCCACCCTGTTCTCAAGTCCTGCACATTACAGACTAAGCTTACAGGGCTCTGCACAAAGCATCATCTAACGTCGTCTGCTAGAGGTCTATTTCAAAAGGTAGGGAGACTCTTAGTCACTATTACTTTGAAGCTGAAAGTAAAATGAATATTTAATACCATCGTTTCAAAACTGAAAATTGCATATCTCGTTCCTTTAGCTATAAAAAGATAATAAATGCTACCTTTGACAAGGAAGAAAATGTGTTGTTTCAAAGCCCCTTAGAACGAAAGCAAAGCTTGAACCATAAAAGCTTTGATTTCGTTCTTAACCATTTCGTCAGCGGTTTTCTTTTGTACATGTAATTTTGTTGTCTTGAAAGGCTTGTAGTAAATTGGTTGTGTAAACAAAAGCCCCTCTCATGACATTTCTAGTTATGTCACGAGAGCCTGTCGCCCCTACATGTGCTTTCCTCTATTTTGTTTTTACCTCTACCATGCAGAACAAGGTTCAAAGCCAATGGCTGGCTTCCGACCAGCCAAAATAATCAATAATCAAAAATAATCTCAGCCAGTGAGCGTGTGTCTAATATGGAATCCTATGAGTATACTGTAGTAACATTCCCTGGGCTTGTAGGCCTACTTGTTCTAGCATCGTGAGAAAATTGATATCGCACGAGACCGAAGGTGGGCCGAGGTATCAAAATTTCATTATGCAGCGAAAAATAAATACAAGCACCAGTCAAGGTATTAAAATGATATTCCTTTTATATTTACATCTACTACTTTAAACGACAAAATTTTACGTTTTTTTCCACTTTTTTTTCCTGAAGAAATTGCAATCAAAATAAAACAAATAATGGTGAAGTGGCGAGTGACTTCGTTGAATTGTACATCAATGAGTGTTTTCTTTGTTCCAAGATCCAAGTCTTTGTAATTGGCCAAAGACACACTAATTTGATCTGTGTCTTGTGACATGACGGGCAAAAATGTTGAAAAAGGAATTAAAAACATCAGTTGTTAATTTAATTGTTCCTGAAAGAACGAGCTTGAGGTCGCCACAGAAGGTATGGGATTTAAAGTTTGACGTAAATTGAGTAGTAAATTACAATAATGATCAGATAATGATACAAAGCCTTGTGATTTATGTGCTTTTAGAACGATCCTAGTTGTCTATTTTTGCGGATATATTTTCTTCGTCTGTGAAAAATCCATTATCCAATATGCTTCTAAAACTTAATAAATGCAAAGCTCTTGGCTTTGATAGCTGATAACTGTTTCGTTTATATCTCAGTTTATATTACAGCGCCCATTTCACAGAGAACGTGCTGTCTTTTCTTGAATTTATACAGTCCTATATTTTTAAGATCCCCTGCAAAAAAGATCTTTGAAATCGAACTATTCGTGCTTTTTTTACGATAGACTGGCAATGAAACCTAAGTTGTGACTTAAGTAGTTTAAAGTGCAAGTAGAACCAAATCCTTAAGTTAGAAACATGTAAGCTTGGATGAGATATAACAGCCGGAAAGAGAAGTCGTTAGTTCACATTGTGTTATACCTACACTTAACTTATTAACTTCAAGTATCAAGAGCAAGAAACTGCCAATACAGCATCTATGGCATATAATAAACGTTTCTTATTCCCCATGCCTTAATAGTAGTTCCAGTTTCCCAGGACCTTTATCGGTAGGTTCTTACTCATATTGGCTTTAAGCGCAATTTGTCACTTGTAGGACCTGTACTGAAAGCTCTTACTTGTGTGTTCTCTGTCTGTATTCTTTAACTCCAGGTCGTCTGGAACTGCCGTTTAGACGACACGAAAGTGAAATCACATACCATTTGAGCCTGAAACTACCTTTTAGATACGAATTGTTTACTGCTAATACATGCTTAAGAACTTAAGAACTATATTTACAAACAGTACGAATCGACACCAATTATGCAAGTGGTATCTAGAGCAGGAGATTTGTGACCGCCAAAACTCGGGACAGTTGAGGGTGTGGGTTCGATTGCAAGTCTCATTATTTTGAATTACAACCATTCTTTCGGATGAGACGTTAAGACCTAGGTACCTTGTAACGGCGCTATGCACCAAGCATGTTAAAGATCCGCCTTTCGATAGCTTTCGTCCTGTATCTTGCGCTACCCACCGTAACAAAACCTGGTCTTCCTGGGACTACGCTCATATCGGCAACCGTGGCAACGATAAATAAACGAAATATCAAGCAAGCACTTATGAGTCAGAAATGATCCATATAGAGCTCGTATCAACATCAGACTGATGCTCTACCTGATCGGCTTTTTATACTAATTAACTTTTGGTCACAAGGAAAGACCGTACGTACTTTTTTAAGTTCTTGGAGATTGTTTTTCATGGTTCGGAGTTAAATGATGATTTTTGTATTTCTTCAACCAAGGGCCCGTATTACGAACAGTTTTTTAAAGGATAGTCAGTTGCCTATCCCCAATAATTTCTTAAGTTCAAGAGTAACGCAATCGCTAATTAGTGAAATCAATAAAAATTGGGTAAACTTCAAAATTACACATTTCTTCAAAATCAAACTTAGGAATTTTCTTAGAAAGGTAGGTGAATATGGGCCGTGCTGGCGTTTTCACAATGCTCTCTTAATTTCGTCCGAAGACTAAATCTAGATTTAGAAAAAAACACAGCCTCTGATTGGTTTACCAAATTAGATATCGATTCAGAAGATTGTTGAGAATTACTCTAGGAAAATCTTTATGAATGCTTAGTGAATACGGACCCAGACCTGTTAGATATTCCGCCTTGGTGTCTGTTGCCCCGGTTAAACACTGGTAAAAACTTAAAAACAAGAGCATGTAAACCTAGGCCCTCATCTTAGTCGTGTGTTCGATCCCTAGCTCGGACTATGCTTTCCGGGGATTGATGGTAATTACATGTATTGCGACGGAATTCATTCCTCTCTCACAACTGACCTTTGTTTCGACGATAGTTACATGTATGTTGGTCAGCAGTCAGTCGCTTTGAAAAGAAAATTGTGCTGAGTACTGATAAAAGAGACTCCAGGAAAGCGTGGATAGGTACACTGGCTGCCGCGATATGACTGAAACAATGTTGAAAGCGGCATTAAACACTATACAAGTAATCACTCGAATTCAAATATAACGTTGTGTTACCACATGATGGTCGATTTTCTGCATCACAAGTAATGCATACCGATAATGAAATTCAGAAGTTTGTCTAGACAAGTCCTTTTTAAGAAATAACATTTTTTGAATAATGATTTGAATATTTGCATTACCCTGTCATCGCCATAGGCTATGAAAGATAATTTTTGAACGCCGTAAGTCATGTTAAGACTTCAAATGATTTATAATAACTACTGATCTTCAGCTACATTGAATGCTACTTTGTTTTTATATATCACGGTTTAAAATGTCTTTGATAAGCCTATAAGTAAAGACGCATGTTTTTAAATGTGGAAAACGGATAATTTAACAGAAAAAGAATCACATTAATCACCTAAACACGCCGGAAATCAAAACTGATCAGAACACTTTCAGATCATTCATGTTGAAAAGGAACATTGATCAAAAGCGGATGTTGTAAACATAGCTATCAATAAAACATGACAAAATAAATGTGAAATTGCTGGTCCGAGCAGTATCTTCTTTGGCCTAAATTTCTTGATGAGTTGTCTCCTAAACGGCAAGCCCCATTTGAGGTATTTGGTTTTTGGCGGGAGTGTTCTTAGACATGACACTTTCGTACTGCTAAAGCCACGGAAATACATGAATTTGCAAGCTGTCTATGATTTGACTGAACTATTTTTGGAGGCGGAAAAACATTCAATCAACCCTAACGACAAAATTGATCGTATGTGTGTAATGCCAGTGTTTTACAAAAGACCGCTGCGTAACATGGCAAGAAAAGAATTGCACGAGAACCTGTGTATGTCAGGGAAATGTCTGAAGCCTGTAGAGCATTTATCACGGACAAGATAATAGTAGCAGACGTTTCTACCCTCACAAGACGATTGACGTCGGCCATACCGTGTTTTCTCTGCATTAGGATGGCCGTATTCAGGTTAATCTCCAGACAGAGTTTAAAGATGGCCTAATTATAACAACCCGTAAATTTCAAAAATGGCATTTTAGGTCATACAAGTTTTAAAATTTCACAATTAAAAGTACCTTTTCGGTAGGAGACCCCTTATGAATGCGGGCTATTTCTACAATAATACTTTCCTAACAAAATTGCTTTCATTCAAAATAAGTACCTTTGTACTACTGTAACCGATCAACTCTTTTTTCCCCCTTCTTAGAATTATCGTTTATAAATCTAAATTTACTAGATCTATATTGTCATTACAAAGGGACATAATAATTACCTTCCTTTTCAGAAAACTAACAAAAGTATCAACAAATAATTATCAAGATGGATATTAAAAGTTTTTAGTCGATGAAAACTTTCCAAAAGCATTATATCCGCATCTATCCTTTTATTTATCAATTACAAAAAGAAATAAAAATCTTTGTTGCATTTGAAGCGTTAGGAGAGTTCTACCTTAAAACTTCAGCTTTTAAACACCACCATTGAAACTATCTGCCAATAATAAATTCCATTTAGTTTACGACATTTTGGAGCTTCTATGTGAAATTTCTATAATGAATAACGGTTTATTTCGGTAGTAAGTGCTTCTATCAGTTCTCCCTCTGTTTATTTGATCAGTACTGAATAAACTCTTTTTCTAAGCCAACGACTACGGTAACTTTTTCATAACATCGTGGAGGGATTATTTGCTGTCCGTTCCTCGAATCCACAAAACTGGAAACATTATAAACTTCGATGAGTTCCAATATGGACAGTGAAGACACTGCAGGTCGGGGTCATCTCAAACTTGTGGTAACACTCTTTGCAAACTATTAAAATGCCAATAAAATTATCACATGTTCTAGGGGAAAACAAGCGAATCATCCGAGCTATTGCCAAGCTGCCTGAGAAAGTTTGGTGTCATTAGATGAGTGAAGACTTCCACCTCTCTTTTGTTACAGAACATTCGTGATCGATGTAGTTCCTCGTCAAATCAGCACTATTACTTGGCGAGATTTACCTCTCAACAGCCCATAAACATTCGTATGTTACAAACATTAGCAGTTGTTCTGTATATGTGAATTGTTCCAACTCCTCTCAAATTGTCAAAAAAGATACTGTGCGTTGGGAAATGGGGATGGGGGCAAGAAACTCGTGTAATTGCTGTCTCGCCTCCTTCACGCAAAGCTTGTTTTAGGATTCAATGACAGTAGGAAACGCAATTCTCTACGCTTCACGCACAGCGTAAATTTATCGACACCCCTCCATTCCTCGCCCCGATAGGCAATTGTACATAGTTACATAAAACTTGAATTCATCTCCTTGCAAAAATCACTGTCGACACTAGTTCGTATTTCAGCAAAATCTTTTTTAAAAACAAAAGAAGAAAAACTGTGTCCCGGAAAGGCTACTGTTGAAAATAGATTCTTGGATGTTTGTTTATATATGACGAAATTTGTGCATTGAATAATTGTATAAATCTTCTACCTGCAAAGGCATTTGGAAAAATGAATAAAAATTCAACTGAATTTTTGCATTGGTTTTATGTATTAAAAAGATGAAATTCTGCCTTTAGAGACTGCATTAAGAACTGGGCTTACTCATTTATCATTCTAATGATAACTTTACTGGCATAAATTATTAGTTTGGGAAAAGATTCCTTATGCAAATAGATTTAATCAACCCAATATGAAAATCAGTTTATGTATTCACTGAAAACTCTGCTTCAATAAAAGATCTTCTCTTTGTAGTAAATAAAAGCCATTACTTCTATCGGAGAACCATGCCTTAATTTGAATGTGCGCTACAGTAGTACAGTTTATAGTGTCTTTGATTCTATTATACCAAATAACAAATGTTTAAATAGAACGGTTTGGGTATTTGACAAGGAAAGGTACCCGTATAAAACCTTAGAACGGAAAATTCATGCTTCGATTTGGGATTATATCGGATGTCATTGAAAATGCACTGATAAAAAAATTTATCTCGGGTGTTATTCAAATGCTACCGACCTCTACAGTCCCCATAAAACTTGCACCACTTTAGATCACATGCAACATCAAAAGCACAATTGGACAAAAAAAAGATTATATCGTTAAGCAAGAGACAGGCAAGGAACGACACTGGTCAAAGTTTCGGTCACTCAGGTATAAAGTAATTACCAAATACAAGAATGTAAGACTAAACATATCAATAGATATCTAAAATCAGGTAATCTTACATCACAGGACTGGTGGAAAACTCGTAATTTATTTATGACTCGGACTTTAAATTTATCTATACCCCCGACTATTTGATTTAATTTTAGATTCTATAACAGCAAACGAGCGAGATAAAGCAAATGTTATTAATTCATTCTTCGCTGAAGCTGTTGTGGACGATTCAAAAATACCTTCTCTGGCTTATCATCCAAAGTCCACGTGGAATCCCCTATCTTCTGTAACAATTACTCATGTAATAGTACGAGATGTTTTACAATTTTTACGTTGTGGTAAAGCCTCTTCCCCGGCCGCCTTGATACTATTAACAGTCGCGTTCTCTTTAACCCATTACCACACAATCCCTACTTTTGACGCCCCTAAGAAAGACGCCTTTAGAAAACATTGTGGAAAAAGGAGAAAATGCTGGTAACCATTTTCTCCTTTTCCCAAATTGTTTTCTACCCTTCACAAAACAAATTTCAAATTTTGAATCACTTTTATATTGTCGTCTGCAAATGCTTTCGATTTGGACAAGCCTAAAATATTGTCGTTTGGTAAAGAGTTAAGGCTGCATGTCTGCTGTCTGAGCCACTTATTTATTTAATCATATTTTTTACGTTGTTTTAAAGGCGTTGATTCTTCCATTCCATCTGACTACAGACCAGTGTCTCTTGAATTCAATGAAAAAGGTTATACATGGAATGATTACTAGTAAGCAAGTTTTTAATCGTTTGATAAATGGTGAATTCTTACATCTCATTCATCAGGGGTTCTTGGTAGCTCACCCGTTCACTAACTAACTTACACATATGATAAAATCTGCAGGACTTTAGATGGAGGGTCATAATTCCGAATAGCCTTCTCTGACACAAGCAAAGCATTCGATAGGGTATGGCATAAGAAATGTGGCCTCTGGAGTGCCCACAAGGTATTTCTTTAACATAGTGACCTAGTTTATGACCCCAGGTGACTTAATTTCCTCAGGTGGGCTAACAAACAGGATCACTACATACCAAATATCAAAGCTCTCTGCCTTCTAGTTTCAGAGATGAAGAATTTTAAATTTGTTCCCATGGTCAAACTTGTGATCCCTGGGGCGGGGCCAATTTTGATTCAAGGGGCATCATATGAACGAACTAGTTAGAGGTCCACTAAGATATTACATACTAAATATCAAAGCTTTACACCCTCTAGCTTCACAGAAGATTTCTAACCTTTACTTTTTTGTTCCCATGTTTAAACTTGTGACCCCCCAGGACGGAGGCCAGTTTTGACCCCAGGGGCATCATGTGAACAAACTTAGTAGAGGTACACTTGTAGAAGCTACATTCCAAATATCAAAGCTCCACTCCTTCCAGTTTCACAGAAGAGAAACTTGTAAGTTTTCATTCTTTGTTCCTATAATTCGAAATTGTAATTCCCGGGGCAGGGCCAGTTTTGACAAACGAGTATCATATAAACAAACTTGGTAGAGGTCCACTAGGGCATGCTACATACCAAATAATTTATGAAA
Organism: Tridacna crocea; assembly: GCA_943736015.1. Lineage (NCBI taxonomy): Eukaryota > Metazoa > Mollusca > Bivalvia > Cardiida > Cardiidae > Tridacna > Tridacna crocea. The sequence continues at coordinate 30,556,651 of OX031059.1, read as the reverse complement.
GCTCTACACCTTCTAGTTTCAGAGAAGTAGAATTTTAAAGTTTTCCATTTTGTTCCCATGTTCAACCTTGTGACCCCGGAGCGGGGATAGTTTGAATCTCAGGGGCAACCTATGAACAAACTTGGTAGAGGTCTACTAGGAGATCCTACATATCAAACAATAAAGCTCTACGCCTTCCACTTTAAAAGAAGAAGAATTCTAAAGTTTCCCTTCTTTGTTCTTACTTGTAGAGGTCCACTAGATGCTATATACCAAATATTAAAACACTACGCCTTCTAATTTCAGAGAAGAACCTTTTATTCTCTATCCCGATGTTTCGAATTTGTGACCCCTGGAGAGAGGCAGTTTTGACCCAATTGACATCATATGAACAAACTTGGTGGACGTCCACCAGGAGATGCCACATAGATCTACCAAATATCGAAGCTTTATGCCTTTCGGTTTCAGAGGAGAAGAATTCTAGTTTCCCTTCTTTGTTCCTATGTTCAAAGTTGTGATCCCTGGGGCCATTTTTTACCTCAAGGGCATTATATGAACAAACTTGGCAGAGGTCCACTAGGAATTGCTATATAACCAAATATCGAAGCTGTATGCCTTCCAGTTCTAGTGAATATTAATTTTAGAGTTTTTCTTTTTTTTTGTTTGTTCAAACTAGTGATCCCTGGGTCGGCGCCAGTTTTGACCTCAGGGGTATTATACGAGTAAACTTGATAGAGGCCCACAGGGAATTGCTTCATACCAAATATCAAAGTTCTACGCCTACTAGTTTCAGAGGAGATGGTTTTCAAGGATTTTGCTACTGTTTACCTTTTGGTTGCCATGACAACCACAGTTATGGGTGGAATTGAATACCTTGAACAACTCTGGTAGAGCCTCACCCAAGGAACATCCCTGCCAAATTTATCAAGATTGGCTCAATAGTTTAGGAGGAGATGTTGAAAGAAGTTGTGGACGTCGCAAGGCGAACATTGGGCGATCACAAAAGCTCACATTGAACACTTCTGCTCAGTTGATTTAAAAAGGGGGCTTGATTTATAGTTTCAATGCGGACAAAGATCTCTTTCACAACTGTAAATATATATTGAAACCTAACTTTAATTGCTTTATCACAAGCCCTGTGCGATAGATATTTGTTTCTATGTAAGGAAATGCCATATCATGAAGAAAGAGGGCTAATTGTACAATTTCATCATAGACCAGTGTTCCTATTATGTCCTCCGATTTTTTCCGATTCCCCGCCGAAGGTGGAGGAATATAGTTTTAGCGTTGTCCTCCCGCCCGCGTGTCCGTCCATCCGGGTGAATATCTCCAACACCATTGGACAGAATTTCGTGAAACTTTATACACGTGTACAATAAACCGTTCTGTCGAGACAATTTTTTAGCTCACCTAAACACGAATTGCTCAAATTCAGCTTTGTGATCGCCCAATGTCCGTCGTCCACAATTCCTTTAAACATTTTCACAACCTAAACCACTGGGCCAATCTTAATGATACATGGCAGGGATTTGAAGCTCTACCAAAATTGCTCAAGAGATTGATATTTGGTATATAGCATCTCCTAGTGGACTTTTACTATGTTTGTTCAAACGATTCCTTGGGGTCAAAACCGCTCCTGTCCCGGGGGTCACAACTTGAAACTAGATTTAAAAGTTTGAAAGTGACGGTCTTCATAAAAATCCAAACTGAAAATCAACGAAGGGCAATAACTAAAAAAAATTAAAGGTGGCAGAGTTGTGGTTCATGTACACTGCACTTCTCCATAATTTGTTCTATCAGTGTACGAAGTTCAAAGTTAATAGCTTTTAATAAGTTAATAGCTTTAATAGTTTGAAAGTTATAGCTTGGACAAAAAATAAAACTGAAAATTAACCAACGGCAATGACAAAAAAAAAAAAAAACAAGACTAGCAGAGTTTCGGTTCTTGTGCACTGCTTCTCTCCATAATGTGTCCTACCAGCGTATGTAGTTTCAAGTTGATACCTTTTATGGTATGGAAGTTATGGCTTGAACAAAAATTCGAAGTGAAAAGTTGGTTATTTCTGAGATCAAGGGCAGAGAATTTTAGGATGCAAACAGCGATCCAAATTCTAAGAGTCAGGTGCACAACTAGACATCATGGAGATTCATCGTGGCAAGTTTTAAATAATTCCGATGGAAACTGTAGGAGGAATTGTGCACACAAGAAATTGCTGACAGACGGACGGACGACCGTGGGTATAACATAAATACGACCCTTCGGGCGTATAAAAACCCTTGTTTAATCAAGACAAATACACACTACAGTAATAATACGCAATAATCCTTTTTGGTCTATATATGATTTCCAATTATGTTTTAAAGTAGTATCTCAGAGAGTCCTTAAAAACTGCTTTTCAAGTTTTGAAAGGTGTGTAATTTTAGCAAATGAATATTTTTTTTAATAATGTTGAAAATTACAAGAGATGAAATTGTCACAGTAACCTTGACGTTTGACCTTGCCTTGGTTTAGACTTTGCCAATTTTAAACTAGAGATGTCACTGAATGTGACTTAATATCCACGGAAGCACTTTGACAAAAAAAAAGTGTCAAGTTCAAGGGGATTTAATTCCTCAACAAGGAAGAGTTGACACTTTAAAATTGCGTCTTGCAAATCTTCAACATATGATCAGTATATGGAGCGGATCTCAGAGCGGTATACAGATTCACAGCAGCAAATACAGATGAACTTAGAGTCCATCAGGTGAGAGATACGCTCCATTGGCCAGGAAACATGTAGGAATGCGATCAATAATTTCAGACAAAGACTTGATGTCGTAATTGCCCAAAATGGACGTCATATTAAACATCTCTTATAAGACTGACGCAAGGCAGGATTGACACTTCCAAAGGTACTAATACAAATTATATATCGATATAAAAATTGTTTTGTCTACTATGCAGATACGCATTCGCTTTAGTTGCGTGTTAAGTTTTGACGAAATCATAATGGTTTAGAATTGGGAGAGATATTATGAAACACCCTGTATGTGCAAAGTTAAAAAAAAAAAAAAAAAAAAAATTGAAGAAAAACTGTAGGATTAGTCGCGACACAAAAATGACTAGTATTTAGTACACAGATGGACGGACGGACACACGCACAGACATGCTGATTCCAGTATACCCCCGAAAACATTCGTCTTGCGGGTGTACAAATATATCCATAATCAATCAAGGGTAATCAAACGATCATAATTCTTTGATTCAGCTTTCAATTAAATGCAATCAATTTGATGCCAGTTATGACTAGAGCTGTCACTAAATGTGACTTAATACCCCCAGCAGCGCTTTCACAGACACAGGCAATTGCTAGTATTTTGCACATAGACGGACAGACGGACGGACACACACACGGACAGACAGGCTGATTCCAGTTATCCCCGAAAACATTCGTTTTACGGGAGTATATTTAACTAACCTGCAACAAACATTACAGACAAACAGAACAATTACATTTCTTTTGATTGAATCCTAGGCTAACTAACTGGTTTAATTGATTTATGATAAAAATCCACATTTCGTTTATATAACATTGATTTATACTAAAATTTTATTTATCACTTTTTGTCACATCAACTGATTCTTTTGGCTATGGATAAAGATGGTATAATCATGGTGCGAAGATGAAACGCTATGATAACGTAAATTTTTGTTACAAGGTGGCAAATCTTTGTTTCGATATGGATATGATACGGAATGACTGCATACCGTTGCGATACGGGTATATTGATAATACGCTACCTTATCTTTTAAACTATCACCAGGTTTATCGCGGGCAAGACAACCCAAGAGTCCTTGCCTACTTCTGGTGAAACCCAGCAATCCAGCAATTATATGCATATATAAGCTGTCGCCATGACATGACTTAAATAATATTGAAAGCGGCGTAAAATACCAATCAATCTTTTAACCCCCCCCCCCCCCCCTTTTAACAATAAATACTCTGCTTAACTATGGCTGCTGTGGTTCTCATGCGAAAACGGCGCATAGAAGTTTGAGATTTCCACTGGAAAAAAAGCGATGTCTGCAGTCCTAGTCACTTAATCCGATAATGTTTATTATATCTATTCACTGCGAGTTATATTCATCCATGGGACAAGCGGGACTCAGGATTTCGAAATGCCATGATAAAATGATATATCGTATAAAAAGTGTCTTTTGCTTGATTTATCCTTGTTTTACAGGTTTTTCCAAAGCTTGTTTACAATAAATGCAACAGAATTTATTTCTTCATGTAAATTGTTTCTTACTGCCAATCATTGCTTTCACTTTAATCTGGGAAAGCAGAAACTGGCTGAGAAAAAGATTTAGAGATATTACTGGAACAGAAATTCAACTAGCGTATTCTAAGGTCAATCATTCTAAATTAAAGTCTAAATTGTTAATATTTTAAAATGAAATGACTAATATTGCGCCGTAATGTCACACACTTATTGCCTCGTTTCCTCTAATTAAGTGAAGAGTCTAAATAGGTTTCATTAAAAGCTGTGGTTAAAAAAAAGCCTCTAGAAGTTCTAAAATACATATATATATGTGTGTATAAATGTGTGTGTGTGGGGGGGGGTGCCTTTTCTTTTTTCGTACGGCAAATGTCAATAGAGTTGTTAATTTCCTTCCACCGATCTTCTTACCAGTATAAGCCCAGCTCATTAATCTTATTGACATCCACCGTGACAAGGCAGACTAGACGGAAACGTCTGCTGGCGCAGTCATTATTCAGATTTCTGTGTCGATGTCACGCTAAACACATGGCCGGAAAATTGCAAATTATCACTGCTCGTTGGTCAACGTCGGACATTGTCCAGGAGAAACATACATGGCGAACTTAGGTGTGTCTGTGTGTGTGATTTTTTTTTATCAGTTGTAATGACATATTCATTGAAAAGTGTTCTATCATTTTTTTACTTACATCACGGCGAAGTTTCTTATATTCATGTACATCCTGGGTTTCATAAGAATTGGGCTGACGCTCTAAGAAAAAGTGGAAAAGTAAAGATTTCACACTTTCTAACTGGTTCACTAAAGGTGGAAACGGTAGTTTTCGCACAAAGGTTACTTAGATAAACGGCGCGCGTGCCGTTTAAACCAGAGAGATCGAGCTTTTCAAGGTATTGCAAGAAACGGAGAAAATACTTTTACTAAGTTTTCTGCCGTCTGAAAGACAGTTGTCCAAGCATCAGAGCCAAATTTGATCTGTTGTAAGCAAATGATCTTATTCTGGACAAGTCTAAAACTTATCGTATCCTGAGGAGTTCACATAAATGTATAAACTATGTGTATGTCACTTTGTTTATAAAGCAATGAACGATGTCATACTTGTAAATAGACGTTTTTATTTACTTAAACGATTGATTGACTTTAGAATACGCTAGTGGAATTTCTGTTCCAGTAATATCTCTAAATCTTTTTCTCCGTCAGTTTCTGCTTTCCCAGATTAAAGTGAAAACAATGATTGGCAGTAAGAACTAATTTACATGAAGAAATAAATTCTGTTGCATTTATTGTAAACAAAAGCTCACCTTGAGCAGTTTGTGCCGAGGTGAGGTGAAAACCGAAAAAAACCAACCGTATTTCAATCATTGGCTAACCACACGTCTTCACAAAAAATCCCAGCTGATCGATTTCCAATTAAGATTATCTTGACTGTGTTGATTCATTACCTAGAGCAAAGCGGAAAGGCCAATTGACATTTTCGTGTATTTTATGCCAAAGGAGAAATGGAAATAGGAATAAATGATTTTTTCTTCCATAATTACTCTAATTTCTAATGGAGGGCTGCGAAGGTAATGAAATTTGACCAGTGAATTAGGCAAGTTTATTTCTCCCATTTGACATCTTGACGATGTGTGAAACTGCACCATTTAGCTGACAACAGTTAATGGACCCAGCTTTTTTATTATGTATCGAAAATTGGTTTCTATAATTTCTTAAACATTTCCCTGATTTTTGCCATTAAATAATAAACTGTTTTGATACATAGAATAAAGCTGTACTCGTTCAGTATTTTGTCACGAAAGAAAATTTCTGTGTGGCACGAGTAGTCGATCTACAAGTCATAACTGAAATACGACCGAACGTAGTGCAATGCATCAAGCTATCTGATGCGACAGATATATGGAATAAATGTTATGTTTTCTTATGAGTTGCCCATGATAAGATGGGTCAACGGCATACCACAGTTAGTTCAGTATCTTGAACGGTAGTCGGCGAGTAGGAAAAAAATGTCTGTAGAGTCGTTTCGCGCTTGAATACAACACTATAAGGTTTTCAAATAGTAAATTTTGATTACAATTTCTAAAATAAAGTATGCAAGATTTATTTCACGAGATATCAAAATTTTCCTGTTAGTTAGTATAGACGAAGTTATCAGTCTTCGCACAAGGGTCCGGTGCGCTGTCTAATTGTGTCAACCGCACTTATAAATGGACAGGTCAAACATGTAAAACAATAGAATTAGATACTATACCTTGACCAAAAAATAAATCATACGTTTTTATTCCTCCAAAATAAACATAAAATTTTATGCTACGTGAAAAAAAAAAACTCTTTCTTTCAAAACCAAGGTTCATTCCTTCTAGCGTTATGTCGAGCAAGTTCCTATTTTTTCTTGCATGAGTATATTCAGGCTTTCCCCTATTCCATTCTCAAACGAAAAAGTACACGAGTTAGTTAACATCGTACCTTCAAATTCATTCCGGTATTTCCATACACCGGAAAAAAAAACAATCGTTTCACCACTTTTACATGCTTTACGGTCATCAATGTGAATGCCTTTGTCAAATTACATATCATGTGTCGATTAACACCAATTCAGTCACAACTCGGCCGATTCCGTACTTAAATGTAACGTCGTCTGTAAAAGGGTCGTTTCCATTTGAAGTGCAAATTACATCATCATATACATGGTGGCCCTTGTCAGTCATTTAGCAACGATATTAAACAATCTGGATTTAGTTATTTACACCTATCAATCTGCCGGTGTAAACTTAAATCGCAATTGTTGATCCATGTATGGCCCTGTATCGCTTCACAGGCTGCTTAATCAAAATAGTACAAGCCAAACATAACATTTACTTGGCCAATTAGTTTTAAACAGAACTTTCTTCTATAAAATCCGTCGAGAAAGTTATGATCCTAGGGCAAAGCAATTTTTGGCCACAAAGCTACAATTACTTGAATCCTTGTGGAGGTCCACAAGATACAGCCCCATACCAAATAAAACAGGAGTGGTCTAGAATGTGTGGTTATAAGCAAGAAGTTTTTTTAATCTTGCACAATAAAAAGACCTGTAAAACAAGTTTGCTCAATAAAAGGCCCTGTAAAATATGTGACTCATGAGACAGGTTTATCAAGTTTTCACTATAAAAGCCAATGTAAAACTTGTGAACTCTGGGGTGGGGTCAAACTTGACCCCCGAAGTTAAAATTTGGGCCCTCTTGATAGAGGCTCATTCGATAAAGCTAAATGCAAAATTTGGTAGCCCTAGGGTCTATGGCTATGTTCAAGTAGATCATTAAAATTTCCCTACATAAGCCAATGTAAAACTTGTGACCCCCCTGGGACGCGGCTAAATTTGACCCCAGGGCTATAATTTGGGCACCCTTGGTAGAGAACTCCCTGGATAAAACCACATGCAAACTTTCATAGCTATAGCCCTTATAGCTAGGTGCGAGGAGATTTTGAAACTTTTCCCTATATAAGCCCATGTAAAACTTGTTACCCCCCCCCCGGGCGGGGCCAGTTTTGTCCCCTGGGCTATAATATGGACACCCTTGGTAGAGGTCTACTAGATAAAGCTACATGCCAAATTTGGTAGCCCTAGGCCCTATGGCTAGGTCGAAGAAGAATTTTAAAGTTTTCCATATATAAGCCCATGTAAAACTTGTGACCCCCAGAGCGGGGCCAATTTTGACCCCAGGGCTATAATTTGGACACTCAAGAGGTCCACTAGATAAAGTTACATGCCAAATTTGGTAGCCCTAGGCCTTTTGGTTTCAAACAAGAAGATTTTCAAAGATTTTAAAAAAATTCCAGTTTTGTTGCCATGGCAACCAGATCTTTTTAAGGAATTAAATTATTTCGAGAAATTCTAAGGAGGATCATTGCAGGATCATTTCTGTGAAGTTTCATCAAAATTGGATGTGTAGTTTCAGAGAAGAAGATGTTTAAAAAAAGTTAACGCATGCATGCACGGACGGACGGACGCACGACAGGCCATGACATAAGCCCGCTGGCCTTCGGCCAGTGGAGCTAAAATGAATACTTAAATTTATGTCAACTAAAATAAAGTGAGAACGATTTCTTTTTTATTGGAGCCTCACGATATTTACAACGATGAACCGGCGTACTTCCGGTGATGAAATGCAGAGTGTAGGTGCATATCTGGCTCCGAGATACAGCCGAAGGATTTTACGGCTACAATTACCCAAGGTACGCCGAATGGCTACACACTATACAATTTTAATTTGTTAATTTCGCGACGCCCAAATGGTGTGCGCACAGCGACAACCCAAGGTAAACATGAATCATGCTCTGCATGAGATTTTGGCGAAATTAAGGGGAGAATAATTAACAGTTGTAGGTGCTTTCATTTAAAATTCATGCCAATCAACACCATTAAATCATAGCGTGGTGGTCGTGAGGTAGAGTGTCGGCCTCAGTTCGATACCCGGAAATTTTCATTCGGCGCGAGTACTGGCGTAGCTCCCAGAAAGCAGAAGCGAGAGAGATTTGTAAAAGTTGTAAGAACTTGTTTCTCAATCGATGTAAAATGAATCTGTTTAATTTATTAAAATTAAATCTTTTGCTTTGAAGATATTTAACAGGCACTTTCTCAGTATATGTAGACATCGACCCTCGTCTTTCCATTTCTATTTACATTACGGATGAACATCTCGTAGATGCAATGCTCATTTATACGTTGTGTCGTTTTAAGCCCAGAGGTGCCTACAAACCGGTACGATTTAGAGGATAACTATTCGTCATTTGGGCGGATATTCTGTTCACAACTATACCTTAAATTACTTTAAATGCATCCTAAAAATAATTGGCGTACTAACTTCTGATTTCATAATGGATCTTACCTAATTACATCAGAAAATCACTATTACTTTATGGAAAAAAGTTGACAGCACCCAATAAAAATATACAGTCAATCACTAGGTCAATTGCTCCAAGTTACTGAGTTAGCAATTGTTTTTTTCATAGATTCATAGTAGCAAGACTTGAGTTTTTTTCAAATGTTCTGATGTGTAATCACGCGCATATGAGTTACTCTTTGGTCTGGCCTTCCATCCATGTATCCACGGTTAACTATACCAATGGTAGCTCTTTGGTCTGTCTTTTCTTTTGAACAAAAGAAAATATTCTTTCGTATAGAGCATTACTGTGTGGTATGCACAGAATACCGAGCATCACTTTAGAAATGTTCTTGTAAATATTCACCCTAGTTTCGTCTTTAAGGTTTCCTATCTGGCTCCCGATAACACCAATCTTGCCGCTATATTTTGATAGGAAGTCATGGGTTTGATATAGGGCAAACTCTAATGCCAGATCATTTATGGTGCAGCCACTGGGCATCAGGCAGGGAAATCTGGTCAGAAAGTACTTCACATTACTACTGTCTCTCAAGTGAATGGCTTCTTTGTTTTTAATTATCTCTATGGCATCTGTCCAATTAAGAGTTCTATATCTTTCCTTTGGTTCAGTTTCCGTTCACAGTCTATTTCAATTATAACCTCGCTATTCGTTGCCCATGGTGCAACAAATTTCCCAAGCACTTCTCGGATTAATTTTCTGATTATTCGTTGCAGCTGATGTACCCATGTTGCCTTCTCTTGCAGCTTTACATTAGGAGAAACATGTGGCTGAATGCCATACAAAAGAAATGTACAGTAAAGTTTGTTCGTTGGAGACTTGAAAAATCGTGATAATAACTTCCTTTCGTATGTTCATCAGAGAAAAAAAATCTGAAGGACATTTCAGATTTCCAAAACTCTTTCAAGGCATATTTTTACACTCAACCATCTGGTACTACAGTGCTTCAAGATATTCTTATGCTGCTCATCATACAAGTCTTGTGCTTGTTCTAATGTCTGTAAGGGCTTGCTCGACTTCTCCAGGTACTGGCGAGCACTCATTAAAATATCATCAACAGAAAATGGTGCATACTGCAGCATGCTCAGCCGCATTTTTTGATAAATGACAGGGGCATCCAGCAAGATGTATATTTGGATTGTCAGTTAAAAGAAAAGAAAACACACCCTTCCGCCGACCCCTCATTACATTTGCATTATCAGTTACAAGTGCCTGGGCAGTTTGACAAAGGAATTCCTTTAGACCTCAATTCGTCAGATGTCAAGTGATATATATTCTCAACAGTTTTAGATTGCTATAAAAAATGGGACAGATAGCAATGACTGGGCGACTCAAGTTTCATCAGGAACAGTCACAACTATTGGAAACTGTTTGTTCTTTTTGCTTCCATCTGTGCTAAGTGCAAATGGTCCTTCTTTCAAATTTTGTTTGTTTGTTTGTTTAACTCATCTTTGGTTATTTCAGAAATACACTTTATCATTGCAGTTGTTTTACTCCTACAACACTGATATTCTTTGGCAAGCAAATTTCGAATCCGTGCATGCCTTTTTGACCGACTTCGTAATTCTGTCAGCTGCAGTAATGGGCAAGTAATACTCTACAATCAAACCGGTAAAAATCGCCTCAGCTAAAGTGATCTGATTAGTTACATCTGGTGATGTATCTGCCTTCCTTTAACAGCTTTGAAATGGACTGTACGCCTTTTGAATCTTTTTCGATTTTTTGTGGCTGTCCGTATCGCGGTGACTTTTGATGCCGTACATTCCCGAATTCGCGATGCTTAAGTCATGCCTACTAGGGTATATTCATAATACGCTACCTTGATATTTGATGCAGTATGCATACGCACTTCCCTGCTGCGAAGACGTTATTCCCGACAATCCATTATATTTATCAAAGAATTCTTTCTGATATTTTTTTCTTTTTCGACGAGCTTTGTTGAATTTCATCCAGCAGTGGTTTTTGCGACGCCATTTTGTTCGTGGAAATTTTCTGGTTCCCATTTTGAATGGTTCGGTGTAAACGAGAGCCTAGAAGGGCCCAGTCTAGAGCAATCGGCTGGTAGTTTTTAGATTTAAGGCATTTTGAAATTATCTTATTCTAGTTCATATACTGTTTCTGGTTGAAATAGGAACGTCTGTTTTGTATGTATCATTGTTTTCTTGAAGCCGCATGCATCATCAAGCAATTTAGTTTCATAATCGCACGTATTTCCTCAGCAACGATCTGTCCATTTTATTGCGTATTTTAGTCCCTATTCTAATACAGGCTTATGGGCTAATTGGGTTATGTAGGTCTTTTGATCTGGCCTTGACTTGCGTGAGTGCATCCTGATCTGAGGATGTTGCCATGCATCTTCTGTGCCGGATTTTCTGATTTATATGGCCTAAGTATATCATTTGGTAACCCTGACATGCAGAGCTGGATTTTCCGCTCTTGAAGTCTTGTCCCCTTTGTTGGACTCCATGGTGGGCGGGGGCTGCAGAAGATGAATTTTAAAGCAATCAACCATGGATAACCAAAATAAAAAATGAACACGCAAGGAATTCGATAACGAACAGGCTGACGTTCATCCGACTGGATCTTTTCGCCGCTTTCTGATTATTGAATCATTACAACCTGATAATAAATGTAATCGAAAAAATCTGTAAAGAAACCCAGAAATAGCACTCTGCTTGTGGTAGTGGTAAACCGGCAACACTAGAAAAACCTTTTGGGCATAACACGTTTCTATGACATTCCCGCAAAATATACATCACATGGAAGTCTCAATTCGTCCAGAGGTATTCTCAGGTGTCCTGATTTGGCTAGTGTAAAGGAAGATGAAATTGTATCAGAGTTGTCGACCCAGAACTTGATAGAAGCTAGACGTATTCGTGTTTTTGGGATGGTATCCAGAGAGGCACGAATACCATAGTTCTAAAGTTTAACACGGCAATACTTCCAAAAGTACTCACAGTCGGATATCTTGGAGTTCCTGTGGATCTGTACATGCCGAACCCTCTTCAATGCTAAAGATGTTTTAAGTTTGGGCACGATGAAAGAGCATGTAATGCTGGTGACAACTGCAAAAGATGTAAAACAAATGAAGTGGAAACTTCCCATCGGCACCCATTTGATAAACCTTTAAAATATTTGAATTGCGGTGAGAAGCATTAATCCAAACCTGAGTCTGGAAGAGTGAGAAGGAAATTATCACAATTAAGTATTGTAAAAGCTGAAGCTGGAAAAATTTTCGACGCAACACAAGTCCTTGGAGCATCATACTCCAGTGTCACAAAGTCCAACGCTGTAAAATCTGTCAATCTGATAATGGCAACAGACGATTAAACACAGACAAATGATGCATCTGCGCAAACATCCAAAAGAAAAACAAAACCTCAATATCTACCAAACTACAAAAATCTCCAGTCAATAAAAACAGAAAAGCCTGTTAGAAATAAAAGTTCCAAAAAATATTCTGACAAGGTCTTCTCGGATCGCATTCCCAAAGGATCCGTAACCAAATTCAACAACACAATCCCTTCCAATGCCTTGATGAAGACACAGAGGCAGAAAATGGCCCTGCAGAAACTATAAATAACAAAGTCAAATAATAAAGTTAAATAACAAGAAATTAATCGGCATATACTTCCAGTAATATATTGTATCTTCCTAAATTTTGTGATGATTAATACCATTCTGCAATGGAATTGTCGTACCATTAAAGCTAACTCTGATTAAATCTTTTATTAACGAACAGAAACCAGTTGCAATATCCCTATAGGTGACATTCCTAAAAGATTCTGATAAATTTTCCTTAAAGTTCTACTCCTGTTATTTTAAAAAACTTTAGTGGTCATGATTAAGCTTCGGGAGGAGTAGCCCTAATCGTGAATAACAATGTTCCGCTTCATATGGTCAATATCGACACCACCTTATAAACTGTTGCGGTAAACATTTCTCTAAATAAGACCATGACACTGTGCTCTATTTATCTTCCAGCTAATTCGCCAGTTGATGTCAGAAAACTGGATGAACTTGTAGATCAACTGCCGAAACCTTTCATTTTTATGGGGGATTTCAATTCCCATCACACGTTATAGGGATGTAAAGATACATATGATGAAGGTCGATTCATCGGAAGTTTTATCACCAAAAACAATCTTGTATTGCTAAATGATTTCTTCGGCATATCTTCATCCTGCAACTGGTTTCTAATCTCTTTATGTAGTAGGGTCACTTTATACATGCCATGTCTTTTTGGTCAGTCTACATTTATCTGTGTTTTGCTTGATCGATCATTTCCCTCCATTCATTCACCTGACCTTTTGAACTTTTCATTCCCGCTTCAGTCTTTCAGCTTTTAACTTTGGCAGCCAGTATTGTCTTCTAGACCAGAAATTATTGTGAACAAAAGGAAGGTTTGGATGTATGTTACCTTTATGGATAGTTTTCTCATATTCTCAAGTTTTACCTTTTTCATGAAGATTTTGAAAGTCTTTTAATTATTGATCAGTTTACTCTAAACTGTTCTTCTCATCATTTGATCCAGAGTATTTCCTTTGTGAATTTTGAAGCAGTAAGATAATTCTCTTTTTAACCAGTTTCTTATCTTTCCCTAGGCTGCACAACTTTTATCAATATTTTCAGCACTAGCAGTCACTGATAAAACAGAGAGACAGAGAGATAGATAGAGACCTTACCACCCTGTGTAGTGTGAATTCAACTAGTTCCCAAAATTGGTAAGGATATGGATTTTATTTGTTATTAGAAAGAAATCAGAAGTCCTTAGATAAAATAATTGTCGTTAGCTTTAGATAAGATTAGTTCACTTCAGAGTTTGTTTACAATTTGAACAGTTTATATTCAAAATCATGTTTTGTTTGCATGTTTGCTTTATCCTTATCTAAAGGTAAAGGATGTGTATGTCAGCAACTGACATAATAATCCTTTACAGCCTTAAACTGTGATTGCATAAATGTAAATTATTCTTGTGTGATATTTTACTTTTGCTATATCGTTTTACCTAGTGTTGCTTTACATACATGTACCTTTTCAGGGTGAAGTAATTCACATCCTGGAATAAGGTAAATAAATGATGAACTAGACAGAAACTTACTTGTCACTTTCCTCAAACTCCGAAATAGAAGAACCCAACATAAACCTTTGAAAGGAAAGGATACGACCCATAACATTTGGCGCCCAGTGATTTTTGAATATAGTGAATTTGACTGAAATATCGTGGAAGTGTGTTCTGTTCCGTATTCTTGATTCCTTTTAGTCTGTGCCAATTTCGTGACGTGAATAGTTATTTCCCTTAGTACAGGCTCTTCCCAGAGGAGTTACGTTAGGCCCACGTTTTGCCGTTGATGCAAACTTAGCAAGAATTATGGAAATTTTTGCATTTCTAGTCAAGGAAGTGGTCTCCCACAGAGTTAGTATGATTCACATTTATCATTTGTATTGTTTTACGTCGCGTACGTGTATTGTAATAGGATTTATTGGGTTTACTTGCAAGTAAAAGAGTCGCGATATCGGCACCTGATGGGAATCAAAGTACGGTCGTTTATGATGCTTTTTATTTATTTTCAGTTTTTTACCTTCCTATTGGGAGTTTGTAAAGATTAGACCATTAAAGTTAGATGAAGAAAGAATTAGACTTTACAGTAAAAAATCTGTGACTACGACTGCAACGACACGATGGCAGAATCAACTCAACTTCAAGAAGGAAAACGGGTTAGAACATTAACAGAAAAGGCTCAAGAACAGTACGAGGTTCGATTAACCAACTTCAATCAAGAGTTGACATCACAAAGAAAATGTGTAGAGGGATTATTAGAACATGTTGAAAGGAATAGAAACAATGTTACAGTCTTAAAAGAAGTGAAATTGATGTTATTGGAAGAGATTAATAAATACCACTGTTTGTCAGATAAGTTCAGACAGTACTTAAGTCAGTTAAATACAGATGAAGGAAATGCTGAGCTATGCTCACATGACTTAATAAGGAGAACAATTGAAGAGAAGGTAGACTTGGCAATCCATCAAATTGACATTTTAACAAAGAAAGAAGACCATGATCAAGTGCATCATAGTTATAAAACTCGTGATGGCCAGAATTCAGACATTGTAGAAAAAGGGTATAAAACTTGTGATTCAGTGAGTTCCAGACTTTCACACAAGTCGAAACATTCTAGTACAATTAGGTCAAAACATTCTGGTCGTTCACTAAGTTCTCGATCCAGTGGAATAAGTAAAGTGAGTGAACTTCTTTTGGAGAGGAAATCTAAAGCAGAAATTGCAAAAGCAAGATTGGTCATAACTGAACAAGAGGAGAACCTTAAGAAAGAACAAAATGAAATAGAGTTAAAAGTCAAAGAGAGCCAAGCTCTTTTAGAGAAACAGAAGGCAGATTTACAATCAAATCTAGCAATTTTACAAGGGAAGAAAGAGGTTGTGGCAGCAGAAGCAGAGTTGTCTGTCATACAGGAACTGTTGAAAGAAGATAAAAACTCTGACAAATCACAGGCTTGTTTCACACCTCCTGCCGGATCTGTGAGCAAAAATGACTTAGTCCAGAACTTTATTGAAAGTCAAGAAAATGTCGTCTGTGATGTTCATATTGATCCAGGTATTCCAGAAACTGTTACGAATACTATGCACCAAAATGTAGTCCAGGATCACTATCATACTCCTAATATTCCAGAAACTTCTACAATTCCAATGCGACAAAATGTAGTCCCTGATGACCGTCTTAATCCAAAAATCCCAGAAAGTGTAACAGATCTTACAAATTTCATTATTAAAAAAGACTTGATGTTGTCAAGATTATATCAGTTTGATGATCATCCAGAAAGGTATTGTAGCTGGAAGATAAGTTTTAAAAACATTGTTAAGGAACTGGAGGTGACAGTCACAGAAGAGATAGATTTACTATTAAGGTGGTTAGGTCCAGAATCCAGGAAGCAGGCTTCAAGTATCAAAATGTCAAATGCTCATGATGAAAAAATTGGTCTCATTAAAATATGGCAGCGACTAGATGCAAGATACGGAGCACCAGAGCAAATAGCTGAGTCTCTCAAAGCTAAACTGTCTAAATTTCCCAAATTAAACGTAAGCGATAGGGACAAGTTTTATGAACTATCAGATTTATTAGCCGAGTTAGAGTCGATCAGAGGGATTGAGAAATACAAACTAAGTTTGGCATATTTTGATTCTTCATATGGAGTAAACTGTATTTTAAACAAGTTGCCAATATTTATTCAGAACAAGTGGATAGATCATGCAAGTCATTATAAAGAACAGTATTCGGTTATGTATCCACCGTTTGGAACATTTGTTGAGTTCATCAATAGGATGGCAAACAGAATTAATGACCCTAGCTTTAGAATTTCTGATACTGGCGAAAAACAAACCTCAAAGAGAGAGAAAAACATCACTAAGTCTGCACATATTAAAAAGACAGGCGTAGAATCAAAGTCCCCTGAAATGGAAAATACTACAGGGATTAAATGTCTTATTCATGGAGAAACAGCCAAACATACTTTAAAAAACTGTCGGGTTTTCTTAGAAAAGTCATTAGATCAGAAAAGAGAGTTAGTTCAGAAAGGAGGATTGTGTTTTAAATGCCTGAAGGGAAAACACTTGGCCAAGCACTGTGAGGAGTCCATTATATGTGAAAAATGTAAAAGCACTGGACATTGTACACCGTTTCACATTGAAAAGAGTAAAACTTTACCTCAGCATGGCGGGGAACAGAGTGATGTAGTTCACAGTTTCTGCACAGAGGTTTGCGGTGACTATGCATTCCGAGGTAAATCATGTGCCAAAACAGTCTTAGTAAAAATTTATCCAAATGGAAAACCAGAGAAGGCGCTGACAACTTACGCAATCCTAGACGACCAAAGTAATAGGTCTCTTGCTAGACCTGAACTTTTTGACTATTTCAAAAATAAATATGAAAAAGTTGACTATATACTATCTTCATGTTCTGGACGCATGAAAACCTCAGGCAGATGTGCAACAGGCTTTATTGTTCAATCTTTAGACGGAGCATGTCATCTGAAATGTCCACCATTACTTGAGTGTACCGATATTCCGAACAATACAGAGGAAGTGGCAACTCCAGCTGTAGCTAGACAATTTAAACATTTAAGATGTATAGAACACCTGATACCGGAAATTGATCCTCAGGCTAAGATTCTGTTGTTAATTGGTCGTGACCTTTTGGCGGCACATCATGTCATAGAACAGAGAATAGGTGCAGGGAACGAGCCATACGCTCAACGTCTCAGGTTAGGATGGGTCATTGTCGGAGAGGCTTGTTTAGGCTTAATACATCAAACAGATATTGTAAATGTCTCCAAAACCCACATTTTGTACAACGGACGTAGTTCATTATTTAAAGCATGTCACAGTAGATTTGACATAAAGGATGACATATTCATGAGGACTGAAGAAGATGATATTCCCGCACTGTCTAGAGACGACAGAACTTTCCTTAAGATCATGGATACGGAAATGTCAAAATCAACCAGTGGTAAATTGAGTGCGCCTTTGCCATTTAGGGAAAATAGGCCTACACTTCCAAATAATTTTGAACAAGCCAAGAATAGGGCCCAAAAATTAGCAGCAAATTTACATAGAAATCCTATTAAATGTGAACACTTTTTAGAATTTATGAGGAATATATTTTCAAATGACCATGCAGAGGAGGCGCCGGCAAAGGATGAAGGGAAAGAAGTTTGGTACCTTCCAATATTTGGGGTTTATCATCGACATAAACCTACCAAAATTCGGGTAGTATTTGATTCATCATCCAGATTCAAAGGGGTGTGTTTGAATGACATATTGCTTAAAGGCCCAGACTTGACTAACAATTTGGTAGGGGTATTGTTAAATTTTCGTAAAGACAGATTTGCCGCAATAGCTGACATAGAACAAATGTTCTTCAATTTTGAAGTTAGTGAAGAACACAGGGACATGTTACGATTCTTGTGGTTTAAAGATAACGATCCAAAGATGCCCTTAGTAGAGTATCGAATGAAAGTTCATGTTTTTGGTAATTCGCCATCTCCAGCTGTGGCAACATATGGACTTAGAAAGGCAGTGTGTGACCATGACAAGGGTGCTTGTGATCAGGTTTGTCAGTATGTTAAAGACAGCTTTTATGTAGATGATGGACTTGTTTCCAAACCACATGAAAAAGATTTGGTTGACCTTATTACCCAGACTCAACGCAGACTCTACGAAGGTGGGAAAATTCACCTGCATAAGATTATGTCAAACGGACCAGAGGTGTTGAAAGGTTTTTCGGTTAATGACTTGTCCAAGGACATTATCCACATAGACTTTGATTCAGATGCTTCCCATGTCCAGAGAAGCTTAGGCTTAAGTTGGGATTTGGTAAGGGATGTGTTCACTTTCCAAGTTTCACTAGAAGAGAAGCCCTATACAAAGAGAGGCATGTTGTCAACCATAAATGGGGTGTTTGATCCATTAGGTTTTGCTGCGCCCGTGTTATTAGGCGGGCGATTGCTTATGCGACAAGCCATTCAAGATAATAAGTTGGACTGGGATGAGCCCTTGCCTAAGGAAATGAGTAGTGAATGGGAGAAATGGAAACAATCACTTTTTCATCTTGAACAAGTTCAAGTGTCTAGAGCATTCACCAAATTGTCATTTAGTGAAAGTACAAACTGTGAACTTCATGTGTTTTCGGACGCCTCAAAGGAGGCAATACCTGCTGTAGCATATATTCGATTAGATAATGCCAATAGCGAGTCAAACATTGGTTTCGTACTAGGAAAATCAAAGTTAGCCCCAAGTCATGGACATACAATCCCTCGCTTAGAGTTATGCGCTGCCGTTGTCGCGACAGAGTTGGCTTCCTTTGTACAGAAGTATTTAGAGATACCTCAACTATCTACATTCTATTATACAGACAGTCGAGTGGTACTAGGCTACATCAACAATGATAGTAGACGCTTTTACGTTTATGTGGCAAATAGAATCGACAGAATTCTAAATGTGTGTAAAAGAGCTCAGTGGAACTTTGTTCCCACAGATGTTAATCCAGCAGACCAAGGAACCAGACCTGTTCTAGCAGAAAGACTGGGAAGCTGTGACTGGTTAAAAGGACCACAACTGAGTGTACTATCTGGTCGAAACAGTCAGACAGAACAATTCGACTTGGTTGGAGCAGAATCAGATAAAGAGCTATGTCCAATAGTAAGAGTCAAGAAAGCAGAGGTGAAGTCTCCGAGCCTTGGTAGTAGCCGCTTTGAACGATTTTCATCTTGGACTAGATTAGTTGTCGCCTTATCTTCTTTGAAACAAAGAGCCGTCCATTTTCATAAATCGGCAAAAACATCTGACAGAAGCGTGTTAGAATTTCGGAAGGAAACAGAAATTTTGATACTTAAAGAGATTCAGAGAGAATTTTACTCAAAGGAGATTGATCGTTTGTACAAGAAGGAACCTATTCCTAGAAATAGCAGTTTACAGAACCTTTCCCCAATTTTGGACTCGGATGGATTACTTAGAGTTGGTGGTAGACTCAAGAATGCATATTTGGAAATAAGGGAGAAAACTCCAATTATCATACCAGGAAAACACCATATAGCAACATTATTAGTGAGACATTTTCATGAACTGGTCAAGCACCAAGGCCGGCATTTTACAGAGGGTGCAGTGAGGTCGGCAGGATACTGGATTGTTAGTAGCAAGAGACTAGTGTTCTTCACAAATGTGTTAAGTGTAGAAAACTTAGAAGACCAACAGAACACCAAAAGATGTCGGATCTACCATCTTGCCGTATTACACCAAGTCCGCCATTTACATATGTAGGTGTAGATACTTTTGGGCCTTGGTCTGTTGTATCGCGCCGCACTAGGGGAGGACAAGCTCATAGTAAACGTTGGGCGATAATGTTTTCGTGTTTGAATACTAGAGCTGTTCATGTGGAAGTCATAGAAGATATGAGTGCTTCGTGTTTTATAAACGCTTTACGTAGGTTTATTTCTCTTAGAGGTCATGTGAAAGAATTCTATTCTGATAGAGGAACAAATTTTGTTGGGGCTGTGTCAGAAATGAGGTTGAATAAGATAAATGTTGAAGATACAGAGTGCAAACGGTTTTTATATCAACAAGGAACAGTGTGGCGATTTAGTGCTCCACATTCTTCGCATATGAATGGCGCATGGGAAAGAATGATAGGTATCGCTCGAAGAATTTTAGACTCTATGTTCAGTAGTACAGACTGTAAATCTCTTACACATGAGGTATTGTGCACTCTAATGGCAGAAGTAACCTGCATTATGAATAGCAGACCAATAACTACCGTGTCTAATGATTCAAGTTCACCTACAGTTCTCTCCCCTAACATGTTATTGACTCAAAAGGTGAACTCTGTTATTGAACCCTACAACAACTTTAGTATGAGGGATATGTATAGGTCTCAGTGGCGACAGGTTCAGGTTCTAGCCAACCAATTTTGGAAGCGGTGGAGAGATCAATACCTGCAGACTTTACAACCTAGAAAAAAGTGGCCTAACTTGTCTTCAAATATTCAGAAAGGAGATGTCGTCTTAATGAAGGACAATAGCAGTCCTAGGATTCATTGGCCGGTCGGAATAGTTGAAGAGGTGTACCCAAGTTCAGATGGATTAGTGCGAAAGGTCTCCGTACGCGTGATCTTTGAAGGAAAACCAGTGGTTTATACTCGCCCAGTTACTCAGTTAATTCTTTTGTTGTCAGACAAGTAGGATTTTCAAGTTCAAGGGATCTGTAATGATAATATTAGAGACATTAGATCTACTTTCTATAGATGTACATTGTATACAGAAACGGAACATCAGGAACTTATGTACCAGTACATGTATTTCCAGATCAAAATGTAGTGTTAAGTCTGTGCCAAGCAACATATTAATTTGCAGACGACAAATTACCAGTAGCTAATTCAAGGTATTTTATAGGGTGGAAAACATGGTAGGAAAAGGAGGTGGTTGCTGGTTACCAGCATTTTCTCTTTTCCAGTTATGTTTTCTAAAGGCTTCTTCCTTAGGATGGACAAATGATTGTCTGGTAAGGGGTTATACTTCTATGGGGATTAAGCCTCAGTATTTATAGTTAGGACCAAGGCTATAGTTAATATACTTGATATGCAGCACATCTAAAACTGTAACAGTTCTGTCACATAGGTTATCTGTAGTGAATTTCATTTTCTGTTGGTATTTATGTCAGGTAGCATACATTTCAACAGAGAATGTATTGAGTTAGTGATTTTGTCTTCAAAATCAGACGGGGAATGTTCTGTTCCGTATTCTTGATTCCTTTTAGTCTGTGCCAATTTCGTGACGTGAATAGTTATTTCCCTTAGTACAGGCTCTTCCCAGAGGAGTTACGTTAGGCCCACGTTTTGCCGTTGATGCAAACTTAGCAAGAATTATGGAAATTTTTGCATTTCTAGTCAAGGAAGTGGTCTCCCACAGAGTTAGTATGATTCATATTTATCATTTGTATTGTTTTACGTCGCGTACGTGTATTGTAATAGGATTTATTGGGTTTACTTGCAAGTAAAAGAGTCGCGATATCGGCACCTGATGGGAATCAAAGTACGGTCGTTTATGATGCTTTTTATTTATTTTCAGTTTTTTACCTTCCTATTGGGAGTTTGTAAAGATTAGACCATTAAAGTTAGATGAAGAAAGAATTAGACTTTACAAAGTGATTTATTTTAACCATTGAGATGAAGTGAGGATTTACCTGTTACCCAGTGGGACAGGAGTACTCATAGTGTATGCACGAGTGAACATTATGTAAACATACCTGGAGGACACCTTTTACTCACATCTTTTTAATTCTGAGGACAGATATTTTCTATTACCAAGAAAGTGAGAGACTTAGACTGTGAAGGATTTCGTTAGGAACAGATATATGGCCATGGACCATTAACTCTAGAAGTTGTGCTAGTTCTTCCTTAGTTTGAGTTTAGTGATTAGAGTAAATATAGTGATATTATAGGATTTAGGAATAGTCATTGTAAGCATATATATTTCTGTACAGCTAACAAAGATGAAATTTTGCAGACACAATTTTCATTCTTGACTCAGTCTGATCTGTTTTGGCTCTTAAGTTTTGATTTGTATATTTGCTACTGTGTGAATGCCCTGTGTCTCGGCGACTCACATCATCCATACATAGTAGTTTCACTCCACACCTTCAGTAGTTTACATTTTCATGCTTTGTTACTTCCTAGTAGTTATTCTCGGTAACACATCTTTCTTTCTTACTCTCTCAGGTTGGCTTACTGCTTTTCTTTTAACGTTTTTCATCAAAGTGCCCCTAGATCTGCTCTGTTTCTAATTTTGAAATGTTAAAAGATAGTCATTGCTCATTGTTTGGCCAGTGCTAAAATCCATGCACTACAGTGTTCTTTTGACCTTTACTCTGCTGGGTTGATCATACTACTTATTGACAGCACGCCTTTCTTACCTGAATTTCCGGTTGTGAACTCCATTTCCGTCATACTTCCCATCATTCAATGTTTCTGGTACCCTATTTGAAATCAATTTCTCTAGCCCCCATTTCTAGTTTCTTAGCTGGTTCCCGGCTTCACTTCCTGTTTACCTGATTTGCATATTGTATTTTCATTGGTTCATTACTTTGAAAGCTGTATTTTGATTGATCCCTATTTTTGCGTCATTGGATTTGACGACTTGACAAATAAAAGAACTGGACCTGACTCCATTAACCCATTAAAATTGATTACTAACAAGAATTTCATAGATTTCTTGCCTCATTTTAAGCTTCATAGAGATTAAATACTAATGGATTATTGTTTGTTTTTCCTGTGTGATATTCAATATATTTGCCATATTGGTGGTCTAAATTTGAATATCATTTTTTTTTTTCACCTTTAATTTGTTTCTAAATTATGAAGTAGAAACTCTCTTCATTGTAATCTGATACAATCACTTAGTGATTTTGTGCTATGAAATTAAAACTATAATTTAATATCACTCTCAAAACTGATGCTTGCATAGATTATTAAAATAATTCTTTCTGATTTGTGTTTAATGGTACCTTGCGTGATTTGACCACCTTACATTGCAAAGTAGATCTGTGATTTGTAATGTGAATATATGGTATACCGACTTGAGTTTCGAAAGTAATTTGTTATTTGTGATCTGAATTTGACCATGTAGTGTTAATTTTGCTAAGATAGTGCGGTGAGTCTACGAAAGACAAACATTGTGAAGTGTTACATGAAAGGGAGATAGCCGTGATTTATTCTAAGGTTAACCCTATTTTCCATTAGCTTTGCTGGCTGTGTGCGTTTAGTACAAACATCGTGAAGTGTAATCACAAGGGGGGAATCACTGATTTCATCTTTAGATAATCCTACTTTCATCCGCTTTCGTGACTTAATGTGACAGTGACAGGTCATGAAATAGCCTTACATTCACTCATTGTGAAACTTTTGTGATAGAAATGTGTGATAAAGACAATCATTTAGTTTGATACATCACAAGCCAATAATTCAATAGATTGATAAACAGACTGGCAAAATAACACGTGATACAAGGAAATTTCACTTTTATCTACTTACCTTAAATGCCAAGAATTCAATAATATAAATTAATAAACAGTATGCCATAATAACATTGTGATACAAGGACATTTCAGTGTTACTTGCTAACCTAAACTGCCAAGAATTCGTTGTTAAAATTGAAAGAAAGTCTGGCAATTCAACATAGTGACACGAGGAGCAAACATTGTTACATTAGTGACATAATTTTACTTAACCCATATAGGACAGCACAATTATGGCCAATAGGATTTAGAGGAGAAACAGGAGAGTAAACTTGGATTAGCTGCTGGAGGATTCACAGAACAGAATCGAAAATTGATACAAGCTTTCCAGATTTAATTTGTCTCCACATGATTATAGAAACATCAGGAGATGTATTAGAACTTTTGATCAAATTCGGAAAGATTGTCTCAGATCATGATTATGCACGACCGACAGGCAGTCATTCTTACCCCAATTATCGATATCTTACGGGGAAGAAAACAAAGGCGACACAACATGGGAAACATTTCGCTATGAAATAGATGCGTTGTTGTCCAACAAAACATGCACCAACGAACATTAGGCCTGAGAAGAGCTGTTAAAGGCACTGAAGCTGACATACGCAGGGGATTAGGAATAACACTGGAAGCTGTACTGCAAAAATTCCAAAGCATGGAACAATTGTGTTGAAAGAGAGTATTTTAAGAAAGTTTTACTCATGTCAGTAGTTGCAAAAGGAAACAATTACGCTTTACTCAACTACAGTGGAGGAAATTTATTCGCAAGCAGTCAGACTTGGTGCATTACCTTAAGATGACACCATTTTGCAACGAGTATTATACCGTGGATTAACATCTGAAATCAAACACATGGCTACATACAAGAATGATGTCATCCATGATTATGACAATTTCAAGGTAAAACTTAGAAAGATTGAAGCTGACTTGACTTGTACCAGTCAGAAGCCATGCCATGCCCAAGTGAATATAGAAAAGAAACCATCAGAACTTGGAGAATTAAAAGAGCTGCTACATAAGCTAAACGATAGGATAGAGAAGATTTAAAAGCGGCGAGAAGACATGAAACAAAGTCGAGGGCAATTTAAGCAAAGAAAGTTCAGGAAACAGAAAGGGGGAATTATAGACAGGAAAGTCATAGTCAGGGAGAAGATAGAAAAAAGAGACCATTAGGATCCACCACATTTACACCTACCTGTTTTGGCTGCAATGGAAAATGCAAATGTGGTGAAAGATTGTCCAAATGCAGTGAGTTGACATTGCTATAACTATCAACAATATGGACACATAGCTATTGATTCACCAAACTAGTATGTGCCTCAGTTGGAGGGTCGAACTCTGGCACACGACAAAAAGGCCAAAGTTAGTTGAACCATCATTAAGTAAATATTGAGCCAGAGAGCAACAAAATCAAAGCTTTAGTATATACTGGAAGCTGCGTCAGCACCATTTCGGAATCAGTATATAAAGAAAAGCTACCTGAAATTAAATTACAACCTTTGGACAATCTAATTAAAGTTGAATGCGCTGATGGACAAGAACTGCCCTACTCTGGTTACATTGAAGCAAATCTTTCAGTTACCGACGGCATCCCCGGATCTAAAACCACTCCATGTTTATTCTTGATAACAGCAAACACACGATACTCCAAAGATACTTCTGTTATACTTGGAACCAACATCATAGACATACTTTTACAGGAATATAAGAAAACTTTGGACATCAATTTCTACAATGTGCTGCACTACAAACACAGTGGTATCTTGCCTTTAGATATTAGGTCCTCAGAGACAGAGAATTAAAAAAAGAATAGCAATCAAATTGCTTTTATAATATCTGCAGAGCCTCAAAAGATCATTTTAGGACCGAACGAAACACGGACAATAAAAGGAGTTACTGACAAAGAAATAGGCCATCCCTAAACAACGGTTCTTCTACATGATCCACCAGACTCTTCCCTGTCCGACTATGTAGACAGGAGATTATTATGAACATAGAAAGACAAAAGCCGTAAAGTGTACATTTCAAATGTAAAAACAAACAGCGTTTCATTTCTCCAAAAAGTATACTATGTGAACTGCAACCAGGTAAATTGGAAGTCATGGAAGATCACATAGAAAATATTGAGAAAAATGAGACTTTGAAGCAGGTCCTTATAGATACCAACAAGAAACTGAATACAGACCAGCTTCATTAAATCAACAAGTTACTGGAGAAATATGTTGACATATTTTCTACGGGAGAATCAGAAATTGGCTTTTGCGACAGAGTTAAACACAGAATTGACTTGATCGATGAGACAACTTTTAGACAAAAGACTAGAAGGATACCCCCAGCCATGATAAACTAGGTTCAGTAACATAAAGAACATCTACTCTCCACTGGCATTATTCGAGTGTCCAAGTCTCCCTGGTCATCAAACGTATTCCTGGTGCGAAAGAGGAAAATTACGAGTGTGTGTGAACTACCGAATGCTTAACAATAGAAGTGATAAAGATGCGTACGTCCTGCCAAAGATAGACGAAATCTTTGATGTTCTACAGGGTAGCAAGGATTTCTCCACGATAGACATGAAGAGTGGCTATCATCAGGTAGAAGTGGAGGAGGTGCATAAAGAACTGCCTTCAGTGTGCCGAACTTAGTTTTTTATGAGTACGTCAAGATGCCTTTTTAGCTTTCAAACTCACTACCACCTACTAGAGAGTAATGGAGAAATGTTTAGAAGAAGATAATATGTCCATCTGTGTCGTTTACTTCGACGAACTTATCATTTTCTCCGACACATTTGAAGAACATTTAAGACGGAAAGATCTTGTATTTACTAGGCTAAAAGAATACAATATCAAGTTA
This sequence comes from Tridacna crocea, assembly GCA_943736015.1. Classification (NCBI taxonomy): domain Eukaryota; kingdom Metazoa; phylum Mollusca; class Bivalvia; order Cardiida; family Cardiidae; genus Tridacna; species Tridacna crocea. The sequence goes on along the minus strand of OX031059.1, from coordinate 30,530,112 downwards.
TCAACTGAAACATGCTTTTTCATTCAGGACCAAGTACCATTTTTAGGACACATTGTTAGTGAAAAGGGAATTGAATCAGATCCAGCTAAGATCGACAAAATAAAGAATTGGCCAACACCATCTAACCAGGATGAGCTGCGATTGTTTTTGAAATTCTGTGCTTATTACCCAAGATTCATAAAAGATTTCTCAAAAATTACAAGACTACTTGCAGACCTACTATCTCCTACAGTGTCAAAAAAGAAGACCACTAAAAAGCCATGGACCTGGACAGAAAACGAAAAGCATATCTTCGAAAGCCTGAAAGAGATTCTGACTGACAAAGCCTCCAATTCTGGCATATCCGGATTATTCGAAGCCCTTTGAACTGCATACAGATGCATCAAAGCAAGGCCTTAAGAGCTGTTCTATACCAACACGACGGAAAATCGAAGAAGGCAGTTGCTTATGCCAGCAGAGCCTCATCAAAGTCAGAGAAGAATTGCAGTCCCTACAAACTAGAATTGCCTGCCTTAAAATGGGCCGTATCAGAGAAATTGTCCGATAACAATCCGCTGACCCATATACTAACCAGCGCAAAATTAGATGCAACCGGACAGAGATGGGCCTCTGCACTAGGAGTACTTAACTTTGGCATCTACTACAGGGCTGGACCTAATAACTGCAAAGTAGATGCAATGTTCAGATATCTGCACGAGAAGTTAAATGGTGAGGAAGACAGGGTCACAGTGACAGATGATGTTGTGAAGGCAATATGTAGCTGCCCAGATGTGTACCCTCTTATTGAGTCCATCTCTTCCAATATCAACATCTTAGAAGCTACAGAAGAACAAGGACTCCAATGGCACAAATAGAATTACGGGGGATCAGAAAACAGCAGACTTGATACAGTCATAGAAAAGTGGCGAATTGCAACTTGTTCTTTCACCCTGTTACAGGAACAAGCTCCTGAGGCCTCTATAATGAAGTAGGACATCCTGAACGTGACAGAACACAAGGACTCTTGCGTGAAAATTTTATCTGGCCTGGAATGACTAAGGATACTGAGAAATGGATAGAAAATTGCGATAGATGTATTCGTCGGAAGAGTGGATCAGACATCAGAGCTCCTTTAGTAACGTAACCACAAGCTATCCCTTGGAATTGGTATGCATGGATTTCCTGACTTTGGAAACATCAAAAGGTGGATTTTCAAACATCTTACTCATAACTGATCACTTCATCAAATTTGTTGTGGCTATTCCGACCAAGAACGAAACAGCAAAGACCACAGCAGAAACATTTTATAACAACTTCATTCTCCACTACGGAATACCCAATGAAATATATTAAGATCAAGGGCTAACTTTGAATCAAACATCATAAAAGAACTCTGCCATCTTACCAATATGGAGAAAACCAGAACTTCAATCGATCACCCACAGGGAAACTCAGGTCCAGAACGATTTAACAGAACTTTGCTAGGAATGTTGGGAACTTTGGAAACCGAGGAGAAAACAGACTGGAAAAAATGTCAGTTCGCTAGTCTACGCCTAAAACTGTAGTCCACAGAGCTCGACAAAACACTCACCTTTCGAAATAATGTTTGGAAGAAAGCCGACATTACCCATTGATTCCTTATTTGAGCAAGTCATGGATAATTACACAAGATCGACAAAGTAGTATATAGATGACCGAAAACAGAATGGAAACTTCCAGACAAATTGGCGAGAAACATCTGGAGAGCTCAAAGGAGAGACAAAATAATTACTATGACCAGAAAGCCAAAACTGCCAAACTAGCAAAGGAGATACAGTCTTGGTAAAAGTTATAGCATTTGACGGAAAGCACGAAATCCAAGATAGATTTGAAAAAGACATCTATATTGTGACAGATCAGCCAAATAATCAAATTCCTGTGTATAAGGTCAAGTCTGAAACATCACCAACGACGAAGACCCTGCACAGAAGTCATCTTTTCCCATTAGGAGAAAGAGGACCGCTTCCAAGAAAGAGGTTATCTCTCGAGAAAAAAACAGTGGAGGCCACCAAGAATAAGAAGAGAGAATAGTGAAGAAGAAAAGAAGAGTTATGATTACGTAACCAAAGATCAGACAGATTCTAGTGAAAAATCAGATTTTGAAGAGTACAGAAGAGAACCAGGGTTGAGATTTGTGAATAGCACAAACTTAAATGGGGACGCCCATGCTCCTGAAGAAGAAGAGGAAGAAGAAATAAAGGAGGAGAGGAGTGAAAAGTGCTCTAGAAATGAGCGAAGTACCGATAGCTCTGAGAGAGATTGAACAAGATGGAAAGGAGGAGAGAATAGAAGAAAATCATGCTGCTGTCACGACAACAAAACAAGAAAAGGACAAAACTGAGCAAGACAGAGATCGAAGTATAAGAGAATAGGGACAAGCAGAAGAACTACAGAGAAAACAGTGTGACATACAGAGAAATGCGTCAAACATACAGAACAAAGAGAAATGGTGCGGAGTGACGATAGAAAAAGGGAGAAAGATTATAACCCATTCCGGCACCCAGACGTTCCACTAGAACAAGAAAACAACTAGCGCGACATGACTCATTTCAAATGAATCAAGTTGTTTTGAGACCACATGATTCAAAACCTGAAGGCTTTAACATGTTCATGTCCTCTGGTATTTTATACAAGATGGAAGAATTCTTGCTTTTAGTGTTTAAGATGCAATAATCAAATAATTCATTTCATTTGCAGGTTATTCTCATTGTCTTGCTGTATTTTGAGATTTTTTTACCTTGTCAAATTACAGGGAAGCAGGAATTTACATTTTCTTAGATTAAACTTAGCATTAGATAAGATAAGGTTACTTCAGAGTTTGTTTACGATTTGTACAGTTTACATTCAAAACCATGTTTTGTTTTGTATTGTTTTGCATGTTTACTTATCTAAGGGTAAAGGATTTGTATGTCAGCAGCTGACATAATTATCCTTTACAGCCTTAAAATGTGATTGCATAGATGTGACTGAAATTATTTATTATTCTTTTGTGATATTTTACTTTTGCTACATTGTTTTACTTAGTATTGTTTTACATACCTTTTCAGGGTGAAGTAATTCACACTCTGGAGTAAGGTAAATAAATGATGAACTAGACAGAAACTTACTTATCACTTTCCTCAAACTTCGAAATAGAAGAACCCAACATAAACCTTAGACTTGACTTTATGTGGTCCAGAGATTTTTACTGACGTGAATTCGAAGGTCGATGATGACCTCCTTGGTAGTGATCATTTTCCTTTCCAGGTAACGGAGGCTGGACCATCTGTACAACAACGTCCAGAGTGTTAGAGGCTGCATAAAGCAACTTGAGAATTATTTAAATTCACTGTGAACAGTCCATTTGTCCCAACACCTTTGAAAGAACGTGAAAATCCTTCAGAATTGTTCTCTACATTACTTTACTCAGCTGCCGAGAAATCAATTCCTCGTACATCAACAAAACCAAAACATCCAAGCAAACCATGGTTTAATGATGATTGTAAAAAGGCTATAGCTAAGGGGAAATCTGCTCTCAGACAATTCAATCTGAGTCCTACACAAGACAATCTTACAAAGTTCAAAATTGCACTTGCGAGAGCACGACGAACGAACAAAGTAAACGTGCGTCTTGGCGATAATACGTATTGAGACTGAATTCTAGATCGTCTGTGAAGACTTGGAAAATAATACGAAAAATTAATGGCATGTTGTTTCTATCTTTTTTGACTTAGGAAGTATTCTCGATATCACATGGAAGTATGGTATTATGAACGACTTCTATGATTTGCTTATTTCATTTCTGCTTTTTTAGATGCTTTTTTAGATGAACGTCAGTTTAGAGACAGCGTTGGAAATACATTTTCTAGCCCAAACGAACAAAAAAAAAAAAAAATGGGCGTTCCCCAGGGAAGTATCCTCGTAGTAACACTTTTCAATGTTAAAATTATAAGTATTGCTAAATCTGCTTGCCCTGGTGTACAATGCTTTCTCTATGTTGACGCCTTCTGCAATTGCTGTTGGTCAAAACATATGCATACGATCGCGAAAGACAGCTTCAGCAGGCCTTAAATAATTGAATACATGGTCAAACAAAAACGGCTTCAAATTTTCGAAAACCAAGATCAAAGGTATGCATTTCTGTCAGTCGAAGACACTTCACCTCGACCCGGACCTGATACTAGATGGTGTCCGCATTGAGGTTTTTTTGGGGGGGTTCTAAACTTACGTTCATACAATATCGTAATTATCTTGGCAACAGATGCCAAAAAAGCTAAATCTTGTACGTGTCGTTTCCAGTATGGACTGGGGAGCAGATAAAAAAGTATGATTGAGACTTTATAGGTCATTAGTAAGACTACGGTTGCGTATATACATGTACGTATCGCCACGTCAATCATATTTATGCAAACTTGATACTATTCATAATCAAGGTTTACGTCATGCATTAGATGCAGTACTATCTAAAATTGAAGTCAAGCCCTGATAACTCACGAGGTCGTTTTTGAACCTCTGCATATGGAGATGAATTTTTAAAGAAGGAAAAGGTTATCCCTCATTTCAGTCTTTCGTAGCGATGCAGGCATACGAAGTCTTGGGTTTGACTTGGATGATATCAAAACAAAATATCAGACGTTCCTATGTAGACCTCACGTAGTCCTACATTGGTATATGATCTGGCATCATACCAAAACGCAACTACAGATCCTATCACTTTTAAAAGCAAATGTCTGAAAATAAAAAGGCAATACTATAATTATGGGCCCATTTATACACATGGTTCAAAAGACGATGACAGGATTGCTACAGCTGCGGTGAATATCAGTTCCGTCTTCCAGATAAATCTTCAATTTTTTTTTGCAGAGCTTAAGGCAATAGACGACGGTTAGTGGCGTTATATCACTTTTGCTGATACGCTCTCAGTAATGCAAGCGCATGAACACGAGAAAACAGACAACCCGCTAATAACTAATCTTTTACATAAGTTATCCAGCATCTGTGAAACGGATAATGGTGTCTTATGCTGGCTTCCCAGTCGTATTGGCATTCGTGGTAATTAGGGAGCTAAAAAAAGCTGCCAAGGATGCATTATTATACGCCCGTCGAAGATCACCCATGGCGTACGAGCATCAGGGTGGGCGGGCGGCGTCCAGTTCTTTGTCAGGAGCATAACGTTTTTTTTTGTTATCTCTAGTCAGATTAACTTGAAAACTTGGCAATTGTAGCCGTTGCAATACTACAGAATGCAGTGCCAAAGAACCATAACTCTACCTAATGCTTTTTTAGAGTTATTTCCCTTTGATCATCATTTTTAAAGCTTCTCCTACTTTTCTGGAGCATAACTTTGTCATCTCTGGTCCGATTGACATGATATTTGGCATTTGTGTTTGTTGCAATAATACGGAATGCAGTGCGAAAGAACCATAACTCTATCGCATGCTTTCTTAGAGATTTTGCCTTTGATCGTCATTTTACAGCATGTTCTGCTTGTCAGGCGCATAACTCATTTTTAGTCTGAACATCTTCAAATTTGGTATGCATGATTGTTCAAAAATTGTAAAGTGTAGTGCTTTGAATCAAAACTCTTGAAAATATGGTATGCTAATTTGTTGCAATATGGGTGTGTTAAAAAAAATGAAGCCAAACTGAAACATTCAAATATTTCTCTAGCATGAGGTTTAATTGTATACCTTTTTTGTCATGTGGATGAGTTACCTGATGTAAACAGACATGCAAAGTTTCGTTGTGATATCTTACTATAGTAAAGAGATATTTTAACAAAACACCCCAAAATGTCCTAAGTGTACGGTTTTTGCGTGACATTTTAACAAAACCTTGAATTTCAAGCCTGAATTACACTTACATTCCCTGTGCTACAATATACTATCATTGCTTATCTGTGAGGAAAATATGTCTAGGTTCAAATGAATGTGTTTTCACACTTTATTGATCAAATTTGTCTTTGTCATAGGATTTCAAAGCACAAAGGTGCTCCAAATTTTTGCAACAAAATTTTCATTACCATTTACAGATCATGACATCCTTATGAAACATGTCTGAAGTTTTGGAAGGAAAAGGTGCTTATTTTGACATGAATATGTGTATTCTTCTGATTTTTCAAAGCACTTCTGTAATACTTGGTCAAAGAAAGTTTTTATAAGCTATAAAGTTAATGCAGTCAGAATTTGTCCCAAGTGTACATTTTACTGTATATGGCTGATAATCAAAACACATGTTCAAACTTCAATTCATGCTTTGGATATTTTACAAAAGTTACAGTAAAAACTTGATGTCAAAATGATGTATACACTTTTTTCATGCCACATCTTCTTTTGTCCCAAGTGTACAGATTTTGATACTATTGATTCACAGGCATCATGTTCTAAATACAGACATTTGGATTTCATTTTTTTTCAATGTATACAGAAAAATAACTCTACAAAAAAAGTGTTGAGTTATTCATTACTTTAAGTTTGATAAAAAAATCAATATTAAAGGTTAGGAATTTTGAAAAATCAGGATAATTTTAACAAACTATATTTCATCATTTGTCTAGAAAAGGAAAAACAGTTCTCTTTTTCAAATAATAATAATTTCTTATCAATATACATATATCTAATCCTGAAGATGGAGCAGACCTTCTAATGTTGTACACTTGGGGCATAAAATCAAGGTTTCACACAAATTCTCATATAATATAGAACTTGAACCATGAAGACGCTTGTGGTCAAATTCCCATTCAAAAGGACATTGAAAAGTGATACTGTATCAAAAAAATGTTGATAATAGTGAAAGAAAAGCTATATGACAATCTTGAGAAAACAAGAGTACAGGTTGTAAATGAAAAATAATCCATCTCTTCAGTGCTGAAAAGATGAAAGCCAGAAAGATAGAAAGAACAAATCATACACAAAGATGGTTTGTTTGCAGAGGAGAAAAGATGATCCCACATAGAACAAACACTAAATTGATTAACACTTAATCATAAGAAAAAAAAGAAAGCAGAAAATCTGAAAAGAAAATCACAAAAAGGGCCATAGTCATAAGTCACAAATCTAAGCAAGGTGCGGAAACAGGGGTCAGGAAAACCACCTATAAAAGGCTCTACAAGAAAGAGAGCTGAAAGGCTCAGACAGAATTTACCCAAAAATTCAGAAGTTTGGGCTAAAAGAGTTAATCATCTTCTTAACCCATTACCACACAATCCCTACTTTTGACGACCCTGAGGAAGAAGCCTATAGAAAACATAGTTGGAAAAGGAGAATATTCTGGTAATCAGCATTTTCTGTTACCAGATTTTTTCTCCTTTTCCAAGAATGTTTTCTACCCTTCACAAAACAAATTTCATTTGATGATTAAATGTCTTGTTATGTTTTAATTGAGTGCCAAATTCTGATACTCTTTTTTTTAAAAAAAGAGCAATGAAAGTTTAAACAAAAACTTTCTTTGTGAATTTACGTATGCATTTCGTACAACGGCCCCTCTTTTTTATTAAATTTGAACCAATTAGAACCATTTTGCTGTATGATGCAAGTAAAAATTTTGTCCCATCTTATCATTTAAATTTAGAAGAAAAAACAATCCATGCAGGTTTCATTTCTTTTTGGTGCTAAGCTACTCCGAAATTTACGAGGTTTTATACATGGAACGCGTTCCTCAGAAGAGTGTAACAATTCACCATAATGCGAAAACGTCGGTGTGCCAAATGTACAATTGGGTAGCATTTAAGCAAAGTTTTTGTGTTACTACTCTATCTATTACTGGAATAAACTGACATAAGCTTGGCCTTTATGCAAAAAATAACTAAAAAGGGTGACTTTTTATAATTGGACGGCACGGAAATTCTGTTATAGGTACCTCAATGTGCCAGAGTCAAAATGAAGCTTTTGCAGATGGCATACATTAGTTGAGATTGTACAGAAAGAGGATCTTCGATCTAAGTCACCCACCACTTACGACCAATTTAAACCAACAAAATAATGTTTCTTTCAGGTATTTTGGGTATTATTTGATGACAGGAAAAACTTATTAGCAGCTTAAAGGCTTGAAAACGTTCGCATAGTTCCTAATGCTAACTACATTAGCCGAAGCTAAGTTCGGACAATAATTTAAGCGTGTAATATATGGTAATAGAGGTCATTTATTTCATGTCAATTTGTTCGAGTAACACTTATGTAAAAAGCTTAAGCATTAAAATTTAACAGACCTTACTACGTAAATAAACTGCAACGTAGATTTTAAAAAAATGTGTAGGGGATACAGGTGCAGAAAAGAGAGAAACTGAACTTCAGATTTGTAATTTTATAGCTGTACTCTTCGAAGTGTTAAATTACGCAGTGGATACGGCGCTTTGATTTGCTTTCATTGAAAATCAATGTGCTATATCACACAGCGACAACAAAACTGACATTTTCAAGAGATTCTGAAGGCGCGAGCAATAAAATAAATAAAGGGTTAAAAAAAAAATAAGCCATGCCTCGATCTTATGCTCCTTGAATCTGAGGCCTTCATTTCTACGATATCCACAATTTTACGGAAGGTTGGCGAGTGTAGGGTAGTTGATTGAATCGCGCTGCTTTCAGAGAACGATATTATCCCCATTCGCTCTTCGACTTACACTTTTCAATTAAAGTAAATGAAGCCGAGTATTTGCATCATCATGCAGTGCTTCAGTCTTTCTTTCTTTTGAAAAAATTTAAAAAAGCATAAAGAAGAATATAAATGAAAAATTTAATAGTGATACATATCGCATAAAACCTCCTCCGGCAGTGTACTAAACCCACGACTTACTTTTGACAAAGCATGAATCGTTTTTTGGGTCCTCTTTCTGATCATTTTTTTCGGTCATAAGCGTGGAACACTTGAGAAACCAACCACAAAAACACGCCGAAGTATGTTTACGACGTCGTTTCGCGGAAAAGGTGACGTCATTATTACTAAAGCTAATGGGCGTGTACGATTATCTTATTTTTATATTGAATATAATAAACAAGAAATGCAGCGAAAGCTTTATATAAACAACAAAATTGTTGAATTAGTTACGATTACGATGCTTTCTGTGTAATTGTCAAGGAACTGTATACTTGTGTAACAACACATTTGAAACCGAACTATCTTTATTGACATGGGCACGTGAACGATATAAGGTGTTATTACATTCTGTTACTAATAATAGTAACATATTCCACCCAAAATGGTGTAATATCAGTGTCACGCGAGGGCAGATATGACGGGGCAACGGGCTGATATCTGTTATCCTGCCCGTTGATAAGATATTTGTTCTATATCAATAGCAACAGAACACTCGCTCGCAAACGAACGTTCTCAAAACATCCATTTTGAAAAAAAAAATGGCGGAATTGGTCCGTCAATCGCTAGCGGACAAATCTTCAAAACTACGTTGAATCGTTTAACCAACAAAGACGTGATAAATAGAGAATAGATTGTTGTTGTCTTCGATTGGGAAACTTATCAGGCAATGTGTAGTGTCTATAGGCTAGTAGTTCTACGATTTTTGTCTATTGAGCCGGATGAACCGAGCTTGATTAAGTTTAATAATTCGAAGCACCAACCATCTTTACTATTTATCCTGTTTCTATATTTTGATCCCTATCACACTAAATTGAATATTTAGATTGAGAAACAATAATGGCAACATCTTTTTAACAATAAACAAACATGAAGAACTGTTTATTTAAACGTCCTATACTGCAAATATGCAGCTCTACGATAGTGATGATGAATGACGTCATGAACGTGACGTTTACTCGCGGAAAAAAAATTGTGTCGAATGGAGACAAGATATTTTTGTTTTTAGTATTTAAACATGCTAGAAAACTAAAATAATCGTGCAATTGATCCGTGAATGTAATAACGAGGTTATTACACGGCTGAAGAGGGCCGGAGAGTGATATCGGCCCTCCACCTCGAAATCTGCCCTCGGGCTAAAGCCCTCGGGGCAGATATCAAGGTGGCGGGCCGATATCACTCTCCAGCCCTCATCAGCCGTGTAATAACCTCTAAATATGGCAGGATATCTTTATCTGCCATTCGTTTTATGTGATAGACGATAATCAAATGGTGGTAGGGATATTGGACTTTTTAAAAAGAAAAAAAAAATAGTAATTATATAAAGTTATGTATCATTTCAAAGGTCTTTTTACATGCAATACAATATTGCTTTTTTTTTTTTTTAAAGAAATCGACCAAACCGTAAGGAAAATATGAAAGTTGAAATTTGAAAACAAATATAAATTTTCTGGAACACTTTGTATATGTAAGTGTCCAAAGTAATAGCCAAATAAGCGTTAGTCAGTGATCTCTGCATCATATTATGTATTATAATTGCATTTCATATGTAATTTAATAGAAAATTATGATAAAGAATGACTGTAGAACATAAGAATGTCGGCTTTGGCAGGACGGACGGACAATCCAAAATAGGTATGGCAGACAAAGGTTGAAAACAGAACTGATATCAGAAAGTGATTGAAAACATATATGAATTAGCAAATACTCATTTTCTGACCTCAGCTAAACAAGAATTTCAAGCTCTCTTGTTTCCACCTCACTGTCTAAATGATGATAAGTGTATACTGCATCACCTCCATCGTACACAATATTAAAACATATCGGGAAGGATGGTACCTAAAATCATACAAATAATGACATATTAAACAACATCAATTTTGAAATGATTTCCAAAACAGCATACAATATTTTCATATTTAAGAGGCAAAAATATTCCATCTGAAGAGTATTTAACCCTTTTCGTCATACAAACACCATCATATGTAACAGCAGCTTGAAGCATTTGCAAATATTATAGAAAAGGGAAAATTCTCAAAATAAGCGATTTCTTCTTTTTCCATAATGTTTTCTACTCAGAAATTATTACTCATATCTATCTTCAATTTTATTTCTTTTCTTCATGTACTTTCTAGTTGCAAAATTGTTGAAACGGCTGAACAGGGAAAGGGTTAATTAAAATTTAATGTATGATAATTGTGTATATTCTTGAAAAGTAAGTTCATCATTTGCCATTTATCATTAATATAATATTTTTACAGTCATTTTCCAATTTAACTCTATCTTATGTTTATCATTTCAAAATTTTACCAGCATATTGAACTTGTGGCCTGGAGGTTTCGGGTTTGATACACGGTTGTAGCAAATGTGATAAAAGCAGGAAAAACGCAGGCAGTTGCACTGGCCGCCATTCATTTTTTTTCTTAAGTGACAATTCACACAAAATCTCAATTTGATCCTTGAAAGTTTTTCTTTCCGCTTTCAATCCAGTCCCCTTGCAATCTTGGTCTGCTCTGCTAGCACTCTGACAAGATGGGTCCTGCGTATCTCAGTGGTAAAATGTAGGACTGGCAACACAGGTACGAGTCTGGCTGGAATCATTTTTTTTTTTTTGTAGGAGTGTCTTTGGTCAAATTAATTCAGAGCCTTAGACTAATACTGGTAAAACTCAGAACTCACATGAGTAAGTGAATTGTCACCATCATATGACTAAAATAATGTTGAAAGTAGTGTTAAACACCATTCAATCAACCCACCATACTCAGGCTGCCAAATATATAGTGTTCTGTACTGTATGTGTGTTATATGTTGTTGGTAACTTTTTGTAAATGCATTACTATGCAACAGGTATTGTACAAAAATAATGTTAAGATTAATAACTTATGTAAACCTTTGAGTTATTTTCCCTGTATACCACACATAAATCGTCTGCCAATGTTGCACTTCTTCATACTTATGCATCACCCGTTTACTAACCAACTTATAGCTTTCGTAATTGCTTTCTGCATCTTTAACAGTTGCATGAGTTATTAATGTTTTCAGGTTTAAGTTCATCAACACCGAGGTTTTGATCTTTTTCCATGAACTGATTTTGTAACATTAAACATGTTCTTTTCATTTGTCAGTTGTAGTAGTTCTCCTTTACGAAAGTTTAACTGAGCTTTGAGAGTCTCAATTTTTTGACTTGGTTCTCGTAAGACTCAAGCATATTGTCAACTTCAGACTTCGACTGCCACAACCCATAATGAATAATGTCTTTTGTACTATTCTCTTATTTCTGTAATTGCTTACGTTGCAAGTTCTCATTTTCTGGATTTTCTCTTGAATATTTATTCTCCTATTGTTTTCTGTTTTAACTTTTAACTTCATTCGATGCTTCCTTTATTAATAATTAACTTATCACCTTCCTTTTCATCTTTTGAGGGTAACCAAGCAAGTGTTTTGTTATTTGCAAAAACATGATGTAGGACTCTGCAGCTAGCGTTTGTAAGCGCGGCTTTGTTCGCATGAAGTGGTCCAATTGTCCAAAGATACTCTCAGCAAAACAGGAAGTTTTTGGTACACCCTTACTTTGTCTGGCATCAAACAATTTTCCATCTGAAAGGTGTTCTTCATATAGTCTTTGACATAAAGAACATATCGCTGCTAGAATGATTTCCAAAAGTCCTAGACAGGCTTCATCATACTTGCTAGGCTTTATGATGTATTCAAGTTCACAGTCTGTCTTCACATGTTCACTAAACACCTAAAGCTCACCCTTCATAAATTTGTCTGTGTTGACAGGAGCATCATGTAGAAATGTTAAAATTTCAAGGTATTTAGTATTCATGTCAGCCATGGATACCGTCCTACCTTCTAAAATGCACCAAAACGGAGACGTTACCAATTTGTAGATAGGAACCAGGGCTTTCAGTCCTGCAACATGCTCGGACACATGAAAATCACATAAAACTGACTTTAAGAGTCTATTTTCTGCTCCAACATTTTGCACACGTGAAAGTATTTGTTCAAGCAAAAAATACACTGATGCAGCGTTATTGAACAAAATATTGAATCTAGAACCTTTACCTCTGGTTCTTGGCATCTACTTTTCCGTCACAACCACTCCCTTCATCAAAGGCTTTTGATGCCACTCTTACCAGTCTGCATGTACCTGGTTCATTACTTTTTTTTGAATGATTTGTCATAAATAGGACCATCATTATCAAAGATTATTCTCAACCTAAAACAGACACCTATATGTAGTTTCTGCTTAGTTCAAAAGAGCGTGTACCCCGCAAAAGTAATTATTTAGGCACTCAACAGAATCTTTTTCATCTTTAGTGAATGTCTCATAATTTGAAAAGGCTAAAGGCAAGATTTCTTTCCGATAGGGATATAACAATTCATTGAATTTAACTTTAGTGGTTGCAAACTGTAACACTATATCTCTAGATATTTCATTGTCATCATACTTTGATGCATTCTATAAATCTTCCAAGATTTCTATTAGAACATTAAGAATATTACTCGCTTATTTGGTTTCTATTTGTCTTAACCTTAAAACCCAGAAGTTGCCATCTGAATCACTTTTCTAATACCCCAAAAACTTTTTTCCAAATTTTTAGGTTTCATCCGTCCAAAGATCTGTATTGTTTTCCTTAGTAAGGACTTCCCCTAATCGTTTTTGAGCCAAGCATAACCTCTGGAGATTAATTTCCAGGACTGAAGGGGTTGCTGGAACTCTATTTTCTCAATATTAACCAGTGTTCGTACTGTCTTAATCATATCTCCGACCTTGGCCTGACATTCAATTTCAAACGTTCATATATAGTTCTTAAGCTCTGATGGGTACTCATTACTTTTTTCATCAAACACATCTATAACACTTTTCTCTTTATCAATATCACCAAGAATAATGCTCAAGTATTGGACATTTTCTTCCAGCATTCCAATTTCTCTGTCCTTTTCATGAATTTGTTTTTGTAATTCTTTAATTTCAGTTTGGCTGTCCCTGCAGCATGTTTTATTGACATGATGTTCTATTTCTTGCACTTTTTTTCAAATCACAAGTTTCCATATCATCTGTTCTTTTCAAGTCCATTTCGATTCTTTGTAACTGCAATTCCTTGCCATCAAGGTTTTCAATAGTTTCTTGTTTTTCATTCTCAGAAGCAGTCAGCTTTTCTATTGGTTCTTGATCTTTCAGTTTTCCACCGAGTAGAGACTGTTCTAAATTGACACTTTCATCAACAACAAGGCGAGTTCCTCTTTTTTGTGTATCACTACAAGGAAACATATATTTACTTTTCTATAAAAAATGAGTATTCATCAGCTTACTTTTGTCTATGCTTATTTTTCAATCCGTCAAGATGCACGGCTCTGGTGAATGGGGGCTACTTGCACCATACGGAAATGAATAAATTCTTAAAAATTCTTCTTCTCTGAAACTGTTGGTTAGAATTTGAAATAATTTCACAGAAATGTTTCCTTGATGACCCTTTCTAAAAAGTGTTCGCGAAATTTTGATCCGTCAAAAAACACGGCTCTGGTGAATGGGGGCTACTTGCACTATAGGGATGTGAAGAAATTCTTAAAAATTCTTCATAATTTCACAGAAATGTTCCTTGGATGACCCTTTTCAAAAACTGCGAAATTTTGATCCATTAATAAACATGGCTCTGGTGAATGGGGGCTTCATGCACTATATGGCCATGAAGAAATTCTTTAAAATTGTTCTTCTCTGAAACGGTTGATCAGATTTTGATATTAATCTCGCAGAAATGTTCTTTTGTAACCCTTTTCAAAAATTGTTTGCAAAATGCTGATTTGTCTAGAAACATAGATCTGGTGAATCGGGGCTACTTGCACTATTTGATCTCTGAAATTCTTTTCCTCTGAACAAAAATTGCTCGAGAAATTTTGATCCATCAAGAAACGTGGCTCTGATGGCTGTGGGCTATTAGACATGTGCGGGCTACAGACCGATGTGAACATGAACAACAAACATGAGGTAATATTGAGGGTTTGTCTCAAAAGAAGCAATGGTTCAAAAGACAATAGAACGGTAGACACGTAAGGCCACGGTATTTTATTTGCGATACGTGTACTGCTGGTAATGGTTATTAACCCCTATACCAAACAATCCGAGTTTAAGCGACACTAAGAACGAAGACATTTGGAAATATTGTGTGAAAAGAAGAAAATGCTGGCAACAAGTCATTTCTTCCTTTTCCGCACAGTTTTCCTAGTCTTTAAAAAACAAACCATATCTAAGTTTAAGTCAATTTGAAATATTGACTGCAAATAATTGTTTTCAACTTGGACAAGCCACGAGATTTACAGACCGAAGGTAAATCAGCAACTGTATTATTCAGGCCACAGAAAATACCATTGCTTGCACAGACAAATTATCATTGATAAACACTGGTCGAATACATTAAGTTGAATGTGGTTTCCCGGGACACATTAACGACGCCCAGCATTTTCGCCTAATGCAGCAAATACCTATCAATTTAAGCTTTCCAGACAAACGTTTTGTTCTCGCAGATAGCATATACCCAAATGGTTACCCGATTCTAACCATATATTCCAATGCCAAGTTACGTAGAAAGTATTGTGAGGATCTTCGACGACATCCTCGGATACTCCAGGGTCTCCCTATTTGCCACGCTACATCGACCCCTGGGACAATTAATTGAATTTCCCTCGCTTTACCGCTGGCCGAATGCTGGCTTTTCATTGGTTCCATCATCATTTTGTGACGGGCGAGTGGACTGTACGCTATGACGTTTCGTATCGATTTTCGGCGGCTGATTCAAAGTTTTATTAGTCAATTGTCCCAGGGTCGACGTAGCGTAGCAAATAGGGAGACCCCGGGGTATCCGAGGATGCTTCGACGAAGTCGAGGCTTTAATAAGTATCACAGGAGATACAGAGTCCTTGTAGAGCATGCAATAGGACAGATGAAGACATACAGGTGCATAAGCAGCGTTTGGAGGCAGCCGCGGCGTAAATTGTCTCGTGTAGTGAGAATATGCAGAGGACTTGTCTGCAGAAGGAAGGATTTGGGACATATTATGTAGATAAATTTAATTATCATTTTATTGAGTTTTATAATTTGACGATGCCTTTTTATCCCCCGCCGAAGGCGGAGGATATAATTTTAGCGTTGTCCGTCCGTTCGCCCGTCCGTCCGCGTGTCCGTCCCGGCAAATATCTCCAAGACCATTGAACGAAATTTCGTGAAACTTTATACATGTGTACAATAACCCATTCTGCCAAGACACTTTTTTTGTTTTGGTTCTGATTCGATGCAAAATGGCCTACTGGGAGTGATTTTAAGTTACACTTAAGTTACATTTAAGTACACTTTTGATGTTTGGAGTCTTGTCTTCAAAACTATACGAACTTTTTACATTGAAAATCTGTCAACCACCTTTAGGAAATGCAGGAAAAAAAGTTTCACCCACATTGACTTGCAACACCATTGTTATATACCCTTGTCTTTGTAAAAAGGTGGCATGGAAAAAGGGGACTTCATGTTATATTTCATTCCATTGTTTGTGAATGCAACTCCTCCCACATTTCTTTACGGAATTGAATAGAATGTTCACCGAATGTTTCTCGTCATGTGACCTATCGCTTACTTTCAAAGTTTTGCAACTTAGAGCTGCATCATGAAAAAAGGAGGCTTCATGTTTCATTTCATTCTATTTCTTGTGAAGGCAACTCCTCCGACATTTCTTGGCATATTTAGAAGGAATTTCCACAGAATCATATGACCTAACGCAACGCCTCCCACATTTCTCGGCAGATTTGAATGGAATTTTCACAGAATCATGTGACCTATCGAATATTGTCAGGTTTTTGTTTTGGGATTTGTAGCTGCATCATGGAATAAGGGGACTTAATGTTATATTTCATTTTTCACCAGTATCTCTTTGATTACTGGACATATCTCAACAGATTTTGTTGAAATTTTCAAAGATCATGTAACCTAGCGCATGTTGTCAGGGTTTTGCAATTCATCACTGTATCATGTGAAAAGGGGTCTTCATGTCAAATTTAATTTTTTATCAATGTATCTCCAACTTTGGACACAGTTTCATGAAACTTCATATTTTTATTGGTTGATCAAAGCCAGTGACCAATGATTTAATTATGCATCTATCTGTTCATGCATCAGTCTGTTCGTAAACCTTTTAGATCACAAGTAACACCATATATCCATTCAGCTAACCAGGCAGGTGCTAGTACTTTCAACACTTTAGTCTCTAGCTAGCTGCTTGAAATGGCAGCAGTGTGGCGGCATATATTTTGAGAGGGATATCTTCTAAAGTCCTTGACAAAAATTTATGAAACTTCATGCATGTCTTCCATTGGATAGTTCGTTGATACATTTTTTTCATATATTATAATGACATGTCATGGAAAAGGGGGGGTTTATGTATATTTTCTTTGTTTTCATTTCATGAAATGCCAAGTTCTGCAAAAAGGGTACTTAATGTATAATCCTGTTATACACCTTTTACATATATTTTTTTCATGTAATGAAATGCTGTGCCATGGAACAAGGGAGCTTAATGTATAATTTCATCATGCACCAATAACAACAAGGCCACATGTACATGCAAAACACAATACCTCTAATATGTTTGTATAAAAAAAGTCTTTTTCAGCGGGGGATATAATTTCAACGAAATTGCTTGTTCAGTATTATTTTATTTATTTCTCTGCGTTCGATGCACCTATCCATGCTTTCTTAGAGTTTATTTTACATAAGTACTCTGCTCAATATTCTTTCCAAGGCACTGGCTGCTTTCCCACAAAACCATCGTCGAAACAAACATCGGCTCAGTGGTGAAAGAGGACTGAATTCTGTCGCAATGACTATCATCATTCGCCGAAAAAAAATTGGCGGAGATGGGATTTGAACGCTACCAACTGAGCAATCGGTGCTGGCTCAATGCAGGAGGCGATACATATTTCACAGACTGTAAAATGATTAAATTAAGTATGATACATTGAAAACTTTTTTTTAAAAAACGCCGGCCGGGTAGCGACCTCGGTACCATGTCTGACTAACGATCTGAAGATCGAAGGTTCGATTCCCGGTCAGGTCAACTTCTTTCCTGTGACTATTTTACCGCCCATTCTTATTTAGTAATAAAAGGAAGGCATTCAATGCCTTGGAAAGAAGACTGTGGGCCAAGAAAACCTGTAGAGGTTCGCTTATTGCCATGATATTACCAAAGATGTTAAAGACGGCTTAAATCCCAAACAAACGATATATCAATCCCTGTACAGTATTTCCACGTTATAATGGTTTTGAGATGTCCCCTCTCATTTTGAGTAAATCGGCTGTCCATGTTCACAAACCAGCTTCGCCCGCACAAGTCTATTTACACTATACAGACATGAAGAAATTCTTGAAAATTCTTCTTGTCTAAAATGGTTGATTAGATTTTGAATAAAATGGCTATGGTTTTTTCAGAAACTCAGGTGAGCGATCCAGGCTATCTTGGCCCTCTTGTTTTAATTACAACAGTTACTGTCAATTGCTTTTATCTACTGCCTGTAAAACCTTATATTTTTATTTTCCTTTTTTTCATAGTCCATTTTCCTTTTTTAATAGTTCATTTTCTTCTTTTGATAATTCAATTTATTTTTCCAGCTGCTAATTTTCTGATTTCAGACAGTCTGTTTCACCTTGGCTCTGGTTAGGATTTGGTGTGCATTCAGATTCTCTAGAACTAGCAAAGACATAATCCCCTTTATTACCGGTCTATAACAATAACTCTTCCACATTTGGTAATGAACAGAAAAGTTACTGTTGTTAACATGCTCAGTTGCAGCCGTCTCTGAAAAAATATGTTTTCCTCTGTCTATCCCTAATTCAGACTGACACCGGGCAGCGGGTTCTGTATCTTGTTCAGTCTCGCTTGGAGACGATGCAAATAAGTCTTTGTCAGAATCATACGTGTCATGTCCAGACTGGGCTCGGGATGACGCAAACAAGTCTGAGAGTCTAATATATCTTGTCCATACTGGGCTGGTGACGATACGAATAAGTCTTTCTGGGAATCTTGCTATTGGATACAGCTTGATGCGTCTTGCATCTAAACCAAATAGTGCTACAAGCAGGTGTAGGATTACAAAGCAAGTGTGTTGTGCAGCCACAAAGAGTAATTACATACAGTTAAATTCAACTTCTTTTACAATTTGACACTTTTGATTTCAACTGAAAACTGTGCAGCGTAAAATCAAGGGTTCATTTGTGAAGTTTACTGTAGTTGTATTAGATCTACTTATTTATAAGAAATAATGATGCATTAGCCCTTTACCTGATGAGCCATTTTCGAATCCCCCGATCAGAAAGCAAATGAAGAAACTAAATATTGAGATAAGCTTGAGTGGAACTTTCTGACAGAATATGTTGGAAAAGGAGAAACGTCTTCTTAATGATGTATCCAAAGGCATCTGCATCAGGTAAAGAGCTAATAGACTAGTTAGGGCCGGATTTATCATATATCGTATGACAAATCACAAGCTAATTACACAAATTTTAAAAATGACATATGTTTGTTTACATGTACCAAAATATATTGAAATTGAAAGCCAATACACTTTTTGAAAACATTAATGCTGACCTCTCCTGGCTTCTTTTTTCAAAGAAGCCAACTTGTTTAACTTGCTATTAGTTGTTCCTAATGCAGTTACTACATTAATATATGATGCAACTCACTCCTTACTCTCAATATCCAATACTGTTTTCCATGGAATATAATTTGTTATTACTATTGGCAGCTTGGCAGTGTTCATTTTTGGCCATTTTGCAGATACCTTAACCAAGAGAAGAAGATGCCAGGGTGGGGGAAGATCAACAGCCAACATGGTTCAAATCTGAGAAATGTTCTGCGGGTGATGGACCTCAAATTGACCATGTCACCATCTAGTTCCGAGGCAGATAGAGGGTTTTCTGTTAAAACTGATCAAAACATCTGAGGAGCAAACCTGGACAGTCCTCTTTAGATAATTTCCTGTGTATTAAAGTGATCTCAGAACCCATCATGCAATTTGACCCTCTGCCTGCAATTGAACATTGGAATGGTTGTGGGATCAGAGCTCGTCGTCCTCTGTTCAAGGAAAAGGAGTTGAGGAAGTCCAGTGACGCTATTCACATTTATGAGGCCCCAGTCAGTGTAGAAAGTGAAAGTCAAACTATGAAAGCAGATGGACAAAATGTGCATGTTTCTGCAGCCACAGCAAAGCTAGTGGAAGTCATGGCATCCAAAGAGACATTGATAGTGATTCTGACTATGGTTCAGACAGTGAGATGGACAGTGATTTGGATGAGGAAACAGTGTTTACCAGACTCTTTGAAATAAGGTCTTGTAAGGTAAAAGAGTCTGGTGAACACAGTTTGCCTGGATCTGTGTTGGAAGCAGTCACACTGAGTAAAGAGTTTTAACTGATAAACCCGTGGTCTTTACTTTGGTCAGATTCTACCTTTTATCCTCCCTCTATCTTTAACCCATTCTGGCTTCGGTAAGCTGGGCCCCTAAAGTTTGGAGGGACCGGGATTTTAGATGTCAGGGGCCCAGGTGACCACTAGGGGAAAGAAGTCTTTTTCCCTGTCCTTGCCTCACCTGAGCACAACGTGCTAGATGGTATCTTTTAGGATCAACGCGTCAGTGCGTCGTCAAGAATTCTTTAAACATCAACTCCTAAAACGCTTTGAAATTTGTTTCCAAACTTGGCTGAAATGTTCCTTGGGAGGTCCTCTTTAAAAATTATATACAGAATTTGATTCCATCAAAAAATCTGGTTGCCATGGCAACCAGAATGAATTTTCTTGTAAATTCTTAAAAAATCTTCTCCACTGAGTAACTCTTTTAAAAAAAGTTCGTGAAATATTGATCCGTCAAGAAACGTGGCTCTGGTTAATGGAGGCTACTTGCACTATACGGAAATGAAGAAATTCTTAAAAATTATTCTTCTCTGAAACGGCTGATCAGATTTTGAAATAATTTAATTGAGATGTTTTTTGGATGATACTTTTCAAAACGTGTTCGAGAAATTTCGATCCGTAAAGAAACATGGCTCTGGTGAATGTGGGCTACTTGCACTATATAAAATTGAAGAAATTCTTTAAAAAAAATCTTCTCTGAAACGGCTGATGAGATTTTGAAATAACTTTACAGAGATGTTCTTTGGATGACACTTTTCAAAAAGTCTTCGCGAAATTTTGATCCGTCAAGAAACATGGCTCTGGTGAATGGGGGCTTCTTGTACGGAAATGAAGAAATTCTTAAAACTTCTTCTCTGAAACGGCTGATCAGATTTTGAAATAACTTTACAGAAATCTTCCTATGGTGACTCTTTTCAGAATTTGTTCGCAAAATGCTGATTTGTCAAGAAACATGGCCGTGTTGAATGGGGGCTACTTGCCGTATGTGCCATTGAATATTTTTTTTAAAAATTCTTTTTCTCTAAAACGGCTGATCAGATTTTGAAGTAATACAAACACCGTTCGAGAAATTTTCAGGAAAAATGGCTAAGATGGCTGTGGGCTTTTTACGCTATACATATATGAAGAAATTCGTAAAAATTCTTTTTCTCTGATCAGATTTTGAAAACGGAGGGCCAAGATGGCCCTGAATCGCTCACCTGAGTTTTTGAGAGGACCCTAGCCATTTTATTTGAGATACTGGAACCATCAAGCGATTTTGAATAGAGGTCACTATAAAACTAATTTCAAAATCTGTCACCACCGTAACAATCATCACCACAGTAATGATTTTGATGAATCAGAATTTTGCAAATAAATTTTTGATAGATCACCCACGGACATTTCTTGAAGAAGAGCACATGCTCGATAGTGACTAAAAACATAAGTCAAACAAGAGCACCACATGCAGGTGCCAATAATTGGCTGTTGTTTTTCGACGGATAAAAATTTAACAAACATTTTTTTTGATAAGGGTCATCAAAGGAACATTAATTTGCGTGAAATTAATTTGAAATCTGACCAGCTGTTTCAGAGATAAAGAATTGACGAGAGTTTCTACGTTTCCGTATAGTGCAAGTACTGCCAAGTAGACACCAGTCACCAGAGCCATGTTTCTTGAGGGATCAAAATTTCGCGAAATGTTTTTGGAAAGGGTCACCCAAGGATTATCTCTTTGAAATTATTTCAAAATCTGACCGGCCAAATCAGAGAAGAAGAATTTTTAAAAATGTCTTTATTTTCCTATAGTGCAAGTAGCCCCCATTCACCAGAGCCATGTTTCTTGACGGATCAAAATTTCACGAACAATTTTTCAAAAAGGTCACCTAAGAACCATCTCTGTAAAATTATGTTAAAACCTGACTAGCCGTTTTAGAGAAGAATTTTTTAGAATCTCTTCATTTCCCTATAGTGCAAGTAGCCCCATTCAACAGAGCCATGTTTCTTGACGGATAAAAATTTCTCGAACATCTTTTAAATGGGTCACCCAAGGAACACCTCTATGAAATTATTTCAAAATCTGACCAGCCGTTCGAGAGAAGAATTTTTAAGAAATTCTTAGTTTCCGTATAATGCAAGTAGCCCCCATTCACTAGAGCCATGTTTCTTGACAGATCAAAATTTCGCGAACAGTTTTTGATAACGGTCACCAAAGAAAATATGTGTAATATTATTTCAAAATCTGTCCAGCGATTTCAGGGAAGAAGAATTTTTAAAAGTTTTCTCATTTCCGTATAGTGCAAGAAGCCCCCATTCAACAGAGCCATGTTTCTGGACGGATCAAAATTTCGCAAACACTTTTTGAGAAGGGTTTCCCGAGTAACATTTTTATGAAATAATTTCAAAATCTGACCAGCGGTTTCAAAAAAGAAAAAATTTAAAGAATTTCTTAGAAAATTCAATTTGGTTGCCATGGCAACAAGAGTTTTTGATGGAATCAAATTCTGTAAACAGTTTTAAAGAGGACCTCGCAAGGGCCATTCCAGCCAAGTTTTGACCATATTGGCCCAGCGGTTTAGGAGGAGTTGATGTTTAAAGAGTTGTTGACGACGGGCATCGGGTGATCCTAAAAGCTCTCCTTGAGTACGTTGTGCTCAGGTGAGCTAAAAAATTGCTATGGTCCTCTCAAAAATGCAGATGTGCGATCCAGAACCATCTTGGCTTCTTGTTATTAAAGTTTGTTTTGATTCAGCAGTGCTTTGGACGATATTCTTCCAAAACCCATTTGCACGACTTCGAGTAACCTATGTCAAAACAATAATCAACAGAAACGGGGTTTTTAACTGTACACGTTACCTACTGAGCTATCGGGCTAGGGTTAAATCTAAACTTGCTATCCTTCATCATTAGCCTAAAATGCCTATGAATTAGCTGCGTTTAAGCTCCTAACATGTATCGAATGGATGATTTATAGTGAATAAGTATTTACACCTATGCTGCCAAGTGTTACTCTATGTGCTCTTGCCGACAGTGCAGATCACGATCAGACTGCGCAGATCTTGAACTACACTATCCGATATGGCAGTATTTTCCCGTCGTTTGAAATCTAAATGCTTTATTTTATCGATAAGATTTTATTTAATGAAATCCATCGAGCAGTTTTATTTTTAGGTTGCTGAAAGCATATCAACGACCTTTTGCAAACACTTAAAAATAAGATAGGACGAATTGCAGTTTTAAATTGGATCAACACTGTCCAACTAAGAAAATATTTTCCATAATAACTACCTTTAAAAGGACCAATTTTTTACTATCGGCTTGAAATTTTCATCTGACTTGTTCAGCAGGTTGAGGATTGAGAATTAGCGCATAGATAATAAATCAACTGCTCATTTAAGTTTCAGTGCTTTTCTCTTTCAGGACAACTAGGAACGCCAAAAGAAAATATTTAAAGTATAAATCTAAGATCAAATTTCACTTTCTGTGGAGTCCACACTATCAGCCGAACCAGAACAACTTGAACCAGATATTTCAACGATTTTTTGGTTTAAGTAAACATTCCATTGTTTCATCGGATTTACAAATGATAATGTACATAAAACGCTGAGATAAATCCATTTTACTTTCATTAATGGGACAAGAGTTACAATCGTCATGGGATCCATTCAACGTGAAAAGGTTATGTCGTGTACTGTTATAGTAGAAGTTCTTGGAGGACGAACTCTTTCATCGCTTTTTTATTCAGAAGTTTTTTGGATCACATGTGTGACCTAAAGTTTAAAAAGGTTGATCTTAGATAATCAAGTTCGGTGGCCCAGTCATAACTTTATGGGCTAGAAGGAAGAGGTAGTGTAGCTGGTTCGAAGCTCGGCTTTTCTTTCTTTGACTGATGATGAGTCATTGCAATAGTATTATCCTTCAGTGCTGACCATTGTTTCGGCCATGGTTATACTTAAAATCAGCCAGTGGTTTGAAAGATTATAAAGATACTATTACAAAGGGTGGATAAAAAGACTGATCAGGAAAGCATGTATAGGTGCTCTGACCGCCGCGGTATGTCTGAAACCATGTTGAAAACGACGTTAACGTAAACAAATAGATAATGCGAATCCGTTGGTACAAATCCTTTGCAGCCAACTAAATAAATTCGACTTCTGATCGAGGTCTTGAGGTAAATTTCCACTGTATATGAGAATGGTTCTGGCTATAGTTAAGTACGAGTATCATGTAGCGACGGCATTGTGGATTCAAGGACTGTTGAAACTTTTGATATTGTTTTTTACATCGAAGATTTATATCAACGGTTTTTGAGTGATTTTTAAATGGTAAATTTGGTTCATATTTGGTATGATGACATACACACAGTATATAAACGATTTGTACCCCAACCGGATATTGCGAGTAAATTTCAGTGATGTCCACTTTGCATTAGAGACAGCCGAGATAAAAATTGTTGCGTCTTTTATACTGCTGAATGTAAACTATGTGAATCTTTATGTATAGTTTATGCCACACCTGTATTGTTAATACATAAAATGCTACATAATCATTCTTAGCTTTAAAACATTGAAATTCTCAATACTCACCGCAGGCTACAGCGTCATTTGCAGTAGACCCGATTTTAAATCAGCTTTTATCATGTTAAGGCTGGCTGAAACACGTTTTCTGAGTTTGAACCGGTGCAATTAATTAATTAGAAAAGACATTTGCGGCATTGGGCATTTTAAAGTTCGATTTTGAACATAAAAAATAAGAATTAATGCCTCTATGTAAAGTAGGTCAACTGTACGTTTCTTGCTGGTGATTCGTACCCTTACTTGCGAGTTTACGAAATCTATCTGTACGATGTCTTGGGAGTTTTTTCAAATATTCTGTACGGTTCTTGGGATTACAAATCTGATGCCTGATGGTATAAATCTGTACATTTTCATCTATAAAATGGAGTAATTCAGATGCCGTTACAGCAAACTGTCAACCACAAGCTTTGGTGATATAATAAATCATAATTTGGAAATCTATAACGGAAAAACCTCAAGATCAAAATTTCAGAATTTGACTCACAAAGAAAAGAAACAATTTCGTATAAAAAAAAAAAGACTTCAAAAGTATTCCAAAAGATTTGAAGCTATGCAACAGGCCTCTGCTACCTAATGATGATACTAAGACAGTGAGTTTCAAGGCTTATGTGTCGCCATTTTAAAAAAGCCCCATAAAGAAAGACACCAGTGAGGGATGTTCACAAGTTCCTTGAAGAATCTGATTGTTTTATGCGAAATACTGTTTTATAGTGGTTATTCCTATTCCTGATAGAAATGAGTCATCAGTCAATCACTTAAGAAAATATTGTAAGAATTTGACGAGAAATTACACTCAACGAACAATTTCTTCCTTTCTCGTAACATTTTCTATTCTTTTTTCAAAATTATACTTTTATTAAGCAGATCTGTAAATTTTCCCTAAATGCTCCCAAATTGGATGAGTCCAAGATGCCATATCAGGAAAGGGTAATTCCTCTTTTTATCTATTAGCAGATGAATCCCTCTTTTCATCTATTAGCAGATGAATACGAATTGTGAAATTTTATTGCATGAATTAGTTCTGTTCCTTAAAGGTGGGTATATAGGTTTTTCACATCACACAAAATTAAATAATATACATATCACTGAAATTTATATGAAAAAACAATACAAATTATCAATAATTAAGAATCATAATATTACAAAAAAATTGGGGGCGGTATTCCCTTAAAAGGCTACGTTGCCCATTAGGCTATTTTTAGATTTCGCGCCAAAAAATAAAAAAAGCATTGTGGGAATGTTAATTATAAATAAGTGACTGGCATGTGACTAATGACGCTTAAATTTCATAAGAAACTTGTATTTATTTTCCATCATGTCTTCTTCGGACGCTATGTTTGAAGCTTCGTCTGTGTATTCCCAGTATGTAAATGAGCAAATTGTAAAAATAGACAGTGTGTCCCGTCGGTGTCGACCTGGGCTGTGGTAAATCACTTATTTCTCTTGTTGTCGGATGGTTTTTGACTACTGGGGTTTAATGAAAGAAAATTATACGGCTTTTGGAGTATAAAGATTTTTTTTTTGTATTTTTGTGAAATTTTTGTCCCAAAATCTGAAGGGCCACCTGTAACTCATGAAAAGGAAGCAGAATAAAACCGAGTCTTTTTATACTATTATGTTTGGCTGCTTTTCTCTCAAAAACCCGATCTTCAGTGACGGTTTACAGCCACAAGAATAGATGTTCAATGACCTGTCGCAGCTGTTGTATATCTCCCCGTGTTTCATATTTGATAGTCTTTTTATTCTGGTCCGCCTTGATCACCGATTTCAACACTAACTTATGGAAATAAAATACAACTCCATCCATACCCTGCTGTAATAAAAGAGCTGTGCAGTACACTCTGCATGAACTAAAGATGCAAATAAAAAGTGACACATAGTCCTTGTGACACGTAATCCTTCAACAAAACATACAACGAATGGTGTTCAGAAATGGCACTGATAATGACAAAAGAACAAAATCATTGTTCCACTTTTATAATATAAAATAGCGTATTTCATATGTGGTGGTACGAGGATAAGGTTGTACACACGGTGGGTAGACTAGGGGTCGAATGGCTAGGTTAGAGATTATTTAGTGTCGACCGATTACAGTGCTGACAGCACTTTGATTTTTTTTTTTTTTAATACGATGGAAGGGTCGTATTACCGTAATTTGCGTATGTTTTGGGACACCCAAAAAAATTGGGACACCATCAAAAATCACGAAAATAATTATTTTTCATGACCCAAAGATTTGGGACATACTAAAAATTGCAAAGCGAGATCGGTATTTTTTTGTTCCAAAGAATTGGGACAGTGAAAATTCTATTTAGAGGAAAGGAAAATCTTTCAATACGTTTGAAAACGTTTGTTTGCAAATATTTATTTCGGCTTTCGCGTAGATTATTTCTCCACACGCAACGTCGTAAGCATGCTTCCCAACCCTCACGATTTCAATGGGAGTTACCTGATTCAAGACAAAAAAAAAAACGATCACCTGACAGTCTAATTTAAACCCTAAATCAAACAGAATTCCGACGTAAATGTAAAAAGGGTGTGATAAACTTCTCTCCAAGATCCATGTAACGTGTGTATATCCGAAGTTGACAGAGTTGACACGCGTGTAATTCATGGTCAATCGAGTTTGAAATGTCTATAAATAGAAATCAAGGTACACAGTTTTACCCAAGGTTTATCGATCGAAGATCGACGAACCAATCAAATTTGAGATCGGTCCGAGTAGGTACTTGTCAGAGTGGAATTAACGTCACCTCACGTACATGTAAGCAGGTAAGATATGTTGTGAATTTATCTACAAACGCACAATAACATCTTCATCGCGATCCAAAGACGCAGACAATAATGAGTGACAAGTTCATAATCAACAAAAATAATGAGAAAAAGCGAAGTTTTAAACTCTTAGTGCTCAAATTGATCGGTGGAATTCCAATCTGTCTAAAAATAGATCACCTTGCAAACCTGACATCAGCGACGTTCCAATATTTCAACGTCGGCAATATTCAACGGGTAAGCGGCGAGTGACTTTCAGTAGGACAGATAGTCTTGTTTGACCATAAGTTTTGGGACAGCTGACAAAATAATTATTTTTTGTACACCAAAGTTTTGGGACACGAAAATAATTAATTATTTTTTACTGTCCCAAAATTTAAGCAAATTACGGTATGTTATGGCCACGGTCGGTCACCGTTAGCATTTTTTGTATGTGCCCACAGTTTCCATCGGAATGATTTGAAACTTACTACAATGAATCTCTATGATGTGTGGTTTTGCATGTGACTTTTCAAATTTGGATCTCTGTAGGGTTCTAGATTTTAACCCATTTCACAAACAAGCCCCCTTTGAGCGTATATGCACTGCTGTGCGAAGCTCTTGTTACTTTTTGGCCAATGAGACAAAGTCGTGTCATTTTGAACGTATACTTAGAAATGATTCACATATAACCACAGCTAATATTTTTAACTTGTGATATGTATATTAGATTTTATACAGCATACAAAGTGTCGTGGCAAAGGGTGAAATTGCTTGTAACAAGGAGTTCCACCTTTTGCCACAAAAATTTCAAAGATTCTTCAGTACAACTGCATTGAAATGACAATGTAAGGAATAAATTGCGAAACAAAGTTTGTATTGATCACTCTAGTAACATGCGTAATGGATGCTTCGCTCTTGTATAGGTATAAAGCAATGGAAATCCCAGTGTGGTACTCGCAAGAATTCGTTCAGCCAACTCGCAAGTAATGTACAGATCATTTACTTGATATTTGCAAGAAGGGTACAGTATCAAACCGTTCGCCATGCAGAATTTCCATACATTTTTAGGTAATTTTAACAAATTTTGTCGGCATATATTGCCTGTTTTGTGAAGAGCATACATTTAGAAACAAAACTTTACAAATGGGTATCGGATGAAAAGACGGAATTACACATAAATTGCCTTGTGAAAACAGCATATATAGTAGTGAGCAAAAGAAGTGAAGACGAGTATTGCATTTTATCAGCAATTACACGGCCAAAAATGGTAAATGATGTGTTTATTTGAAAGATACATTATTTCATTCAATGATGCAAATGTTTACAAGTTGCATGAAAGTCACAACAACCTGTCGATCTCAATTATTCAGAGGCACCCATCTGTTTTCACCAATCGAATCATGGAATTTACTCGCAAGATCCGGTTTGGGTACAGTTCGTTTATATACTGTGATACATGTCCATGTAATACACTTTGCATCACCATGTCCAAAATTTAAGCATCAAGGTCACATGTTTTTAAATTTCATGTTGTGGTTTTCCTCGATGTGGTATTTTTGCACAAAGAATGACTGCCTTCTCAAACAAATTATCCTTTCCGGCAGGTGATCTGTTCTGACTACTGTGGTGTTTGATGACAAAAAGCATATGTGGCCATAAATTCTCTAACAAAATAACAGCTAGATTCCTATGTACCATAGGCAGAATACTTATATGGCTAGAAACTGTTAAGCCAGATCCAGAATCTGGCCAGAATAATTAAAGATTCCTATCTGGCATAAAGCCATATAAGAACTGTCTGATCTAGTAAAATGTCGAATCTGACATAATTCCCATCTGGCCTACGACATGCATTTCCATTTTGTTGATATATGATAATGACGACATGCATTTCCATTTTGTTGATATGTGATAATGGTAACTCAGTTCACTTTTCTGAATCAACAAGTTTTTGATCATTATACATTTAACTCTTAGTTTAGGTCTACGGCCCCCTAAACTCATTGGTAAATATCGACGTTTTCCAACAGGTAATTCAGACAGGCTCGGCGGCTTCCGTCTTTTAATCAGCGTAGACTCACCAACGCATCGATAAATATCGACGTTTTTGTAAAGGCTATTCGGACCAAATGGCAATCTCAGAAGCGTTCGTCATTTAATACGAAAATTAAGGGCCGTGGAGCTTAAGTACATAGTTAAACTTGAGCTGTCACTGAATGTGACTTAATATCCCCGCCAGCACTTTGACAGTAATTCGTACACACACGGACAGATACACGGACGGACAGACATGCTGATTCCTGATACCTCAATCTTATCAAGGAGAGGTTTCTTTGAGTTTCTTTTCTGCAATCACAAAACTTTTTTTGCTTTATAAAATGGCTTTGAATTATCACGTATTAGTCTTATATCTAGGTTTCTTAGATTACATGCTTCAGGTGGTCGTAATGGTTGTGAGATGGAGCGTTAACCTCGTAAAGTACTGACTTCGATACCCGGAAGCAGTCGTCAACTTTGGGACTGTTCACTGGCACACATGTCGGCGCGAGTAGTACTTGTGTAGTTTCTGAAAATAAATTGATAAGAAATTCGTATAAGTTGCAAGAACCTATTTCTGAACTGATGTCAAATAGAAATGTTTAAACTTTATTCCAGGAGAAAGATTACCCCAACTACAGGCTAATCACATTCTTCTCTTCCGAAGGTTGGGGGAACGCTTTGGAATATGTACTTAGGTAAAGGTACCAGCTTAGTCTTAAATAAATTCAAATTTTTGCCCCTGGTTCCAAAACATAATAAAACTCTCGAAAGGTGCACACTTTGGAACAGGTATTGAGCGAGCTTGCACAATCAACCTTGCCTTGCCTTGTAATTTCACCTAGTCATAATCACCCGTGTCTTTTTCGGGAGAAAACCTATATTAAATAACACGTCTGTTGTTTATTTCTACAAAAACAGAAACTATACTGATGTCCATTACAAACTCTCCATCTCCCTCTGTTGCGTCATATTTCATGAATTTAATATCGAATGCATGGTTTTGTATTTTAGAAATGGACTTTGTCATTTTGCGGTGTGGGTTATGTCGACGTAAACGACGTCCGCGGATGTCTCACGTGTTCGATCAGTTTACAATCGGGAGAATAAGCTGGCCACGGCAGCACGGCACTATTATTGGCCATGAGAAAGTTTTTGGTAATTCTGGCCGTGTGGGGGCGTGCATTGTCATTTTCAAATGTAAGGCTACAGTGTTGCTGAAAAATAGGAAAGACCACAGTACGCAGAACTTAGTTTACTCACGGTCAGGCATTTAAATTACCATTAATAACCACCAGGTCAGTTCTATGTGGTTTATTGCTACGTAAATCATTACGGCACCACTAATAAAACGGTTGTGTTCTAGAACACAACTTCGGGTGTACCGTTCATTACGTGGACGGTAAACGCAGAGTGGTCTGTAGGCACAGAAGAGGTTAAAATTTCGTCGCGGAAGACCACATCACGCCCACGTCTTCCAATGTTGCTTAGAGCCCACTGCCGACATTCCCGACGGTGGTAATCAATCAGCACATCACCGCAGTACGGTCGCCTGCACAATATTCCATGCTCCCGAAGACGTCGCCTTACTGTATTCGGTCTTACATGCCTTCTGCGATTCCCTATAACCATCGACGTGTATTGCGCTGTGCCAAGATGATTTCGCAGGTGACGTTGACGGATGAAATTGTCTTGTCGTACAGACGTCACGCGCGGAGCACAAGGTCGAGGTCTGTCAGATAAGCTCTCTGTCTCGTTTACCCGTCGAACAAGACGCACTATTGTTGGTCGTGCAACGTTTAAGCGTCTTGCAACGTCACTTTGAGAAAGACCGCTTTCAAGCATGCCCAAAATGCGTGCTCTGTATTCTTTTTTTTTTGTCTTCACATTTTCGAAACTGATGCTTTCAAAATATTGAAATATTCAAGCTACTTAATTGTAAATCAATTACTGTTTACACATGCGTAATTTTGACCGACATAACAACGTCGGAAAAATGCATGGGACGTAGGGCAAAACCGTCCCATGAAGCAAAAATAATAGACCGACAAGAAATTTCATGCTTCAGTACATTAGAGAAGTGAAAAAGCTATGGTTGGCAAAAAAGTGACGTATATATCCTTGGCTACTAAAATCACAACAAACTTTGCGTGAAAGCAATACAAAATTATCCAATGAAACAAATACAAATGATTAAACGCAAATAACTTCACAATCTTCGTCTGTACAATTCTCTCCTCCTATTTCCGAAATGCGAGTACGCATTTTAGCCATGGATTTAATTACGTCAAATACTTTTACTCTCTGAAGGGAAAAACTTTGTATTAATAATACAGATCTGCATAGTAACATTTAACAGTAAAATAATACTTAAAAAACGTGTAGGCCTACATAAAAAATCACTATAACAGCACTGTTTTGTCATTTATTTTGACGCATTCTTCGTCGTTATTTGTCTCACTCTTTTCTGATGTTTCTCTATTTCTCTTACTGTGATAGCTCTGAACCTCAGATACCATGGCGTGTAAAGTTTGGCTTCCTGTAGAAATTGTTGTCCAAATTCTTGTTTACAGTCACTCATATATTCTTGTAATATGTTGGTTCCAAGTATAATTCGTACTCGCTTCGGGTAAACTGTTTCTGGAACAACAAGTAGCAAACATCTCTTTTCGTGCGATCCAGGGACTCCATATGGTATCTTTATGTCGGCTTCAATATATCCTGGGTATGGTAGTTGACTTCCATCAGCGCATTCAATGTTTAAA
Source organism: Tridacna crocea (assembly GCA_943736015.1). Taxonomy (NCBI): domain Eukaryota; kingdom Metazoa; phylum Mollusca; class Bivalvia; order Cardiida; family Cardiidae; genus Tridacna; species Tridacna crocea. Next base: position 30,497,743 of record OX031059.1, on the reverse strand, counting down.
ATTCTCTCTATCTTTTGAAGAGTCGCTTATGGAAGGTTTTCTTTTACAAAAGATTCTGAGATAACGCTGACGCAGCTTCCAGTGTCCAACAATGCCTTTGTTTTTATGCCATTTATGTCTAATTCTGCCTCATTTGGTTCTCCAACTGATTTGGGATCTTTGGAATCAATGCTTATGTTCGATCCCGCAGCATGAGCATTTATTAGTTTGGGCAGTTTGCTTGTTTAGGAGGTAAAGAACTATTGGATAAACTATTGAAAACTACTGAGAGATACAAACTAAAGAATATAGAATACTAGTACTGTCTTCCCGTTTTATTTAACGGCCTAAAATGACATTAAATGTAACATTGACCTGGACGGACCCACGCACCCCAATATGTAAACATAAACATTGTTATCACCAAGAAGAAATGGGGTTACAAATGCTATCGCACTTTTTCGATGAGGCGTTTTTAATTGTCTTCAGTATATTATTGGCGCCATCAGAATCCTTACAAGTCCGAAGTAAAGATTCATTATTCAGCTTGAAAAAATTGCAGCGGTTCTTTCATGCCGCCTTTGGCTGTCTTCTATTACGGTTCAAATAAACATGATAACGAACATGTTTATACTTTTTACCTTCGGCGCTCTAGTAACAGTGTTTTTAGTAGAGACGTTTTCAGTTTTAAGGATTTGCCGTGAGTCCAAATACAGTGCCAATTTACTTCAATCCGCTTTTCCTTCATATCTTTTTTAAGGCAATATACTTGTACAATGAATCGTGCGCTGTTAAAATAGGACCATCTATTAATCGTAGTAGAGTGCCCATTTATGGGATAGAAAACGAGTGCCATGGTATATTTCCCACATTTCACGGCACGCGATTTTCTAAACTGAAACTACTTGACTATTTATTTGTGAATTTCATGTCAAAAGTACATGTTCGTATGAGATAAAAATCTTGTTACAAAATCGAGTCGATGTTATCGTTAAATTGAGATTCATTGGGCATAATACCTGCTAACGCCCCTCTACTGTAGAGCCCTATGCATACACGTGGTATTGTTCTACGAATTAAAAGATAAATTAATGAAATTCTGTGCTTTAGTCCGTGGACCAATATCGTATTTGATGTAAATGGAATGAACTCATAAAAAAATCAATCATATTATAGTAAAATCAAGTACTTTTAATAGTCTTTCATTATGTTGAAATGTTAAATCTAAAACGTTTATCTGTGATGCAGATGAAAGGACTGTTCTTGGCTGGGACTTAATTTTTAACAACTGAAAATGACTTATGACATCTTTTAGTACGTAACATTGTAAAACATTGTGACAAAAGTGGCAACAATGTGACAAAAGTGTAAATTGTTTGTTATAAATAATTTCCCTCTTTGCCGCAACATTTTCTCAAACTGGTCATTGTTCATTCTGTATCTAAGTAGAACTAAGAAACAGGCAAACTGAAATGATTTTCTATTCAATATCGTATTTCTGCAGGAATTTTGCACACTGGAATTGGCCATAGACAGATGGAAAGTTTCATGTCCATCATTGAAGTCCCAGTGCTTGCTGCATCTACTGTGAAAAGAAGAGGAATCGAAATATCCAACCATGTTGAAAAGATGGCAGCAGATAGTTGTAATGAAGCCCTAGCACAAGAAATTTCAGTGACAAAGCAACCAGAGGTGAGACTTGATAAAAAGCCATTGAGATTAAGCTTGAATCTCACATGTTCATAGAGAAAGTTTAGAGTACCATTTTGTGCTTTTCATACAGCATCTTTAAAACACCCGCTAGACTCGGTTGTACTCATCATTATAAGGCCTTAAGAAAATTCATATCTCTAAGGTCGCCAGATCACTACAGTTTTTTTACATGTGATGAAAGGTTCTGGGTTTGATCCGCAGCAACATCATAGCATACTTAAAATTTGTAGTAATGTCTTCCCTTCGTGGCCATCAGGGGTAAGGGGATAGAAATATAACTGGTTCATTAGTGTCAGGTTAACACATTGGTAAGTATACCTGAAACATAGATTTGTGAAATAAATGAAACAGTGTGAAAGCTTTTCTAACCCTTAAGCACACAATTCCGACTTTAATAACATTACGATAAAAGGCTTCAGAAAACATTGTGGTAACCAGCATTTTGTCCTTTACCCGCTATGTTCTGTATCCCAAAACAAATTTCAGTTTTTGAGTCACTTTTTTTGTATATAAATGCTTTCGATTTAGAAATGTCTAAAATTTTGTTGTTTGGTAAGGAATTAAACACAGAAAAATAAAATCAGCAATCTTTCTGTGATATTTAGGCCGACTCTTAATCAGGATCGTTCGTGATAAAAAAAAAAACTAAATCTATTGTAGGGATGAGGATCAGCTTAATGAGACAGGACAATCTGGCAATTTCAAGTATGACATGTAAAAGCGTGGTTCAGGAAGGAAATATGAATGTAAAAGTGGAGTGGGAACAATGCTAGGTAACCGAACAGGCAAAGTTGTAGCCTATGGAGTGCGATCAAAAGATTGTAGAAAATGTTGTTTTCACGAACTGAAAAGACAGGAATCAGAAGTGCATGGCTGCTGTGGAAATTGGAATGGCAGTTCAAAGGCAATGGAAGCTGATGTAGGTGGATGCCTTGTTCAGGAATTAGAATCAAAAGGTGTAAACGTGGATGATATTGTTATGGTTGATGATGCAACAACCTTGGATAATATTAAAAAAGTTGTTACTCACCCTGAACGAATTGGTCTGATATTAACCATTCCAAAAAAAATTTGGAAATGTTCTCTATACATTGCAAAAAAAAAAAAAATGCCTTTCAACTAAAGTTATCCTTGGTTCCAAAAGTGTTTCAGCTAATCTTTGGCATAAAATAAAGGTGTTGCTGTGAAATTCAAGACAGCTCTGCAGCAAATTGTTCCTCATGCCTTTAGTGCTCATGCGTCATGTGGTTAATGGTGTGGTTTCAATAAGAGTTCAAATTCATACAAACAAAGTTCACTACCATATGGAAAAGATCTTGTTGGAGGAGTCTTCCGTACGATTTGGATAAAGTCTTCGAAAACATTATTTTGAATGTTGGTTAAATAGCTACACGGGCTTCAACAAAAGATGGCGAGTCATTTGACAATATGTTGGTCTCTGAGGCTCCTAAAAGATGTCATTATTCAGCATCAAACAGTTTAAAAAACAGAGTAGACTGTGCTGAAGCTCAAAAGAACATTAGCTCGCCATATGTAAATATTGTTAATAAAACTATTGGGATTTCACCAGGAAAATTTTATTCAAAATTAGCTAATATTCGAGACAAAAGAAGAGTCAAACAACTTTTTGTTAAAGATTCCAAAGCGTATAAGAGACATAAGATTGAAAAAAAAATGAAATACATATATGAAACAGCCAAAAGTGAACAAAGATAAGGAATAACCTACATGCCTGGCATTGCAAATTCAAATCTATCTGATCTACCTGTAACTGAAATACCTCCACCATCTGCAATACCATTTTCTAAGTAAGTAGAAACAAACCAGTCGATTAAACTTGTATTTTGTGATATGGAAACTATCTCACTCCATAAACATGTGATATTATTCAGTTAGCAGCTGTATGTGGTGATAACCAATGTGATAAATACATTTTGCCATGTCAAACTATTTCTTCAGTTGCTTCACAAGTTTCAGGTTTATCTGTTGTTGGAAAACAGTTTTTTCACAACGGAAAGCCTGTAAATAGTGAAACATTAAACAAGAGGGTCATTGGCCCTGGTGCTCTCACCTGAGACTATAGCATATTATGAACAAACTTAGTAGAGGTCCACTAGGAATTGCTACCTGCCATATATCAAAGCTCTATGCCTTCTAGTTTTTAGAGAAGAATAATATTAAAGTTTTCATTCTTTTTTCCTATGCTTAAACTTGTGACCCTTCGAGGCAGGGCCAGTTTGGACCCAAGGGGCATTATATGAACAAACTTGATAGAGGTTCACTTGAAAATGCTACACACCAAATATCAAAGCTCTACGCTGTCACGTTATAAAGAAGAAAATCTTAAAAGGTTTCCTTCTTTGTTCCTGTCCTCGAAAATATAACACCCCCCCCCCGAGGTTGGGCAAGTTTTGACCCTAAAGGCATCATATGAACAAACTTGGTACAGGTCCACTAGACGATGCTACATACCAAATATCAAAGCTCTATGCCTTTTTAAAGGTGGGTATTTAGAATTTTTACATCTCACCAAATTGAAAAATATATATATCATTGAAATTCATATGAAAAAATAATACAAATCATCAATAATTAAGAATCAAAAAAATACGATGGTATTCCCTTAAAAGGCTACGTAGCCTCTTAAGCTATTTTTAGATTTCACGCCAAAAATCAAAATGGCATTGTGGGAACGTCAAGTGACTGGCACGTGACTAATAACACTTAAATTTCATTACATAACAAACACGTAATAATTATTTTCCATAATGTCTTCTTCGGACGCTATGTTTAAACTTCGTATGTGTAATCCTGTATGTAAATGAGAGAATTGATCATCTAAAAATAGAACGTGTCTCCCGTTTGTGTCAATCTGGGCTGTAGTAAATCTCTAATTTCTCGTGTTGTCGGATGGTTTTGGACTACAGGGGTTTTATGAATTCAAATTAAAAGGCTTTGGGAGAATAAGGATATTTTTTTTGCATTTTTGTAAAATTTTCGTCCCAAAATCTGAAGGGCCACCTTTAAGATTTGAGAAGAATAATATTAAGGTTTTCATTTTTTTGTTCCTATGTTTGAAGTTTTAACCTCCGAGGCGGGGCCAGTTTTGACCCCAGGGGCATCATGTGAACAAACTCTGTAGAGGTCCACTGGGAGATGCCACAGACCAAATATCAAAACTCTACGCCTTCAACTTTCAGAGTAGAAGATTTTTTAAGTTTTCCTTCTGTGTTCCTATGCTCAAACTTGTGTCCCCCGTTGAGGGGGCTAGTTTTGACCCCAGGGGCATCATATGAACAAACTTGGTAGATGTCTACTAGGAAATGACACAGACCAAATATCAAAGCTCTACGCTTTTTAGTTTCAGAGAAGAAGTTTTTAAATGTTTTCCTTCTTTGTTCCTATGCTCAAAATTGTGACCTTCGGGGTGGGGCCAGTTTTAACCCCAGGGGCATCATACGAACAAACTTGGTAGAGGTCTACTAAGAGATACCACATACCTCATATCAAGACTCCATGCCTTATAGTTTTAGAGAGGAAGATTTACAAAGATTTTGTATTTTTTCCCTTTCGTTGCCATGGCAACCAGAGTTATGGGTAGAATTCAATTCTTTGAACAATTTTGGTAGAACTTTACCCAAGAAACGTCCCTGCCAAGTTTCACCCAGATTGGTTAAGTGGTTTAGGAGAAGATGTCTAAAGAAATTGTTGACGGACGCCGGATATAGGTCGATCACAATAGCACAAAGCTGAGCTAAAAGTGTTACAAATGTTTTTGACTTGGCTGCAAAGTTTGGGTAAAGTATGACTTATTTGCCATAACTTTTTGAAATTTGATTTACTTAAGATCCTAAGATCTCTTGAAATATCTTGTCTGCTTGATGACCTTTTGGAAATAGTTGTTGGATTAGTAGATACATTAATGTTGTTTAAAAAACTCTAGGTAGAGCTTGAATGTTACAACCAAGAATACATGTTAAAAAGATTCCTTGATGTAAGTTATTCAGCTCACAATGCTGTTGCAATGCTGGTTTCTCCTTTTTCCACCATGTTTTCAAAATGCTTCTATCTTAGGGTCGTAAAAGTAAAAAGCAGGGATTGTTTGGTAAAGGGTTAAAGTACTTGTAATTCATGTCTGTGTGTTTCCTGGATAAATATACATTTACTGTTTTTCTCTGTATTGAAATGTACTGTTTTGCATTGATACTTTCCTTAATACTTTAAATTAAAACTCCATAATTAAAAGCAGCAACAAATGACTAATTAAAAATTCTTCAAATTGTAATTCTGTAGATAAATAGTGAGGAAAATGCAAAATTGCCTATGAGCAATACACCTTTTACCAATTGTTTTACTAAATCTGTCATATAAATATTTTAATTTAAGTATATGTTAGGGAAAGGGTTAATAATATCATTTTTGTTGTTAAAGAGATATGATTTTGTGGGTTAGAAAATATACAACTAAGTATAAAATTGACTCTTGGGTGTTCTTGTGTCATTTTCATTGTCCCACGGGAGGTAACTGAGTTCAAATATTGGGAAAAGTAGCCAGGTAACCTATCATCTTTTTGCATTATTTGAAGGATATAATTATGCATATTCATAGACAACAGAGGACAATCTCTGGGCTAGAGTTTTTTTTTTTTTTTGTCAAATAATGTCCAAATTTTCAAATGAGCATTTTCGTGGGCTAAGGGTTTCAGCAATTACACATTTTTTCAAAAAAGTTTTCAAGAACTATCCCATAAAAGTGTTACATCAAGTGTATATATCCTCCTTGTTGTTAAAAAGACATGACTTTAAGCAGAAAAATGTAACTCACAAAGTAATTTAAAGGTGGCCCTTCAGTTTTTGGGACAAAAATTTTTCAAAAGTGCAAAAAAATCATATTTATACTCCCAAAGCCTTTAAATTTTCATTCATAAAACCCCAGTAGTCGAAATCCGTCCGACAACACGAGAAATTAGTGATTTACTACGGCCCAGGTTGACACCAACGGGAGACACATTCTATTTTTAGATGATCAATTCGCTCATTTACCTACAGGAATACACAGAAGCAGCTTCAAACATAGCGTCCGAAGTAGACATTATGGAAAATAATTATTACATGTTTGTAATGATAGGGAATTTAAGTGTTATGAGTCATGTGCCAGTCACTTGACATTCCCACAGTGCTTTATTGATTTTTGGCGCGAAATCTAAAAATAGCTTAAGAGGCTACGTAGCCTTTTAAGGGAATACCACCAATTTTTTTTTTTTTTTTGTAATTTCATACATCTTAATTATTGATGATTTGTATTATTTTTTCATATGAATTTCAGTGATATATACAATTTTTAATTTGGTGAGATGTAAAAATTCTAAATACCCACCTTTAACTCTTGGATGTTTTGTGTCAATTTCATTGTTCCAAGGGAGGTAATCGAGTTCGAATATACCTGGCAACCTTTTTTTTCCATGTTCTGATGAAGGATATATAATAGTTATGTATATTTCTGAGGAAAATAAGAAAAATCTTTGTGCTAGATTTTTTGGAGATTCAAAAGAATGTCCCGATTTCCTATGATAAAATAAGCAGTTTTGTGGGCTAAGGGAAAGCACTCCCGAAATCTAGACTGCCGGCGCAATATCAAACAATCAAACTGTCTTCACATTATAAAACATTGAAACTAGAAAGACACATTAATATCTCCAGACAAATTCGAGTATACTTACAAGGTAATCAAACTATAATTGATGAGAATATACGCCTGGCATACTCATTTCCCCTTCATTGATTAACAATAGATATATTTTCTTTTTAGAAAATATTAAAGACCGACTTCGAAAACATTTGAAGCATTTGTGACCTTTAGACCAAGAAATACCATTTAATTTGCATTGATATTAACTTTGATGGAGCTATTACGGTTGTTACGCTTTTTCAGCGCATTTATTAGCTCATTTGAGCATGAAGTGCTCAAGATGAGCTTTTGTGATGGCTCAATGTTCGTGCATCGTTCCTCGTTCACAATTTCTTTAAACATCTTCCCCTAAACCACTGGGCCAATCTTGATGAAACTTTGCAGGGATGTTCCTCTGGTGAAGCTCTACAATCGTTGTGCCATGGCAACCAAAAGGAAAAAATAGCAAAATCTTTGAAAATCTTCTCTGAAACTAGAAGGCTTAGCGCTAAGATACTTGGTATGGAGCATTTCCTAGTAGACCTCTTCCAAGTTTGTTCATATTATGACCCTGGGTAAAAACTGGCCGCGCACCAGGAGTCACAAGTCTGAACACAGGAACAAAAAAGGGAAACTTTGAAATTATTCTTCTCTGAAACCGGAAAGCGTAGATCTTTGATATCTGGTATGTAGCATCACCTAGTGGACTTCTACCAAGTTTGTTTTATGATGCCCTGGGGTCAAAACTGGCCCTGCCCCAGGGGTCACAAGTTTGAAACATAGGAAAAAAAGAAGGAAAACTTAAAAGTCTTTTTCTCAAAACTGTATGGTGTAGAGCTTTGATACTTGGTATGTAGCATCTTCTAGAAGACCTCTACCAAGTTTGTCCATATGATGCCCCTAGGAGCGTTGTATGCGCATCTCATATCCTTCGAAGATTCGACCTGTCTAATATGATGCATCACTAGCCCCGAAAGCGGGCAGACTGTAATATTACGCTGTATAAAGTAGCAATATAGAAAATAGCTTTTAGGAGAAATAAGGCCTGTTTCACCTCCAGATTTCTCTAAACTGCTGATCATAGCTGAGTCAATTGCACTAGGTAGCGTTTTATTGAGTAAACGTTTATTTTAGTTTGAAATTCAAAGTGACGGTTGTCGCGTAGGAAAGTGGTTCGGTTCTGTACCCAGGATGCCCAAATTAGATAGATAAGTATTTATAGAATGCCATCTAGCGGGAGATAATGCCCTTGGAATGCCATCTAGCGGGAGATAATGCCCTTGGAGTCAAAACTGGCCCCGCCCCAGGCGTCACAAGTTTAAAACATAGTAACAAAGAGTGAAAACTTTAAAATTATTATTCTCTGAAACTGAAAAGAGTAGAGTTCTGATATTTTGTATGTAGCATCTTATAGTAAACTTCTACCAAGTTTGTTCATACGATGCCCCTGGGTTCAAACGTAGCCGCACCCTGGGGGTCACAAGTTTGAAGATGGGAACAAAAAAGGAAAAAGTTTAAATTCGTGTTCTCTGAAATTAAAAGGTGCAGAGCTTTGACATTTGGTTCATAGTACCTCCTAGTAGACCACTACCAAATTGTTTTATATGATGCCCCAGGGGTCGAAACTGGTTCCGCCCTTGGGTCACAAGTTCGAAATATTGGAACAAAGAAGAAAAACTTTAAAATTCTTCCTCGGTGAAACTGGAAGGCACAGAGCTTTGAGATTTGGCACGTTCCATCTCCTAGTGGACTTCTACCATGTCCGTTCGTATGATGCCCTTTGGAACCAAACTAGAACCCACGCCGGGGATCACAAGTTTGAACATGGGAACAAAAAAGGAATTTTTTTTTCTCTCTCTGAAACTGGAAGGCGGAGAGCTTTGATATTTGGTATGTAGTGAACCTGGTCGAAGTTTATTAGCCCAACTGAGCACATGTTCAGTGGGTTCAAAATTGAGTCACCTGGGGTCATAAAGTAGGTCAATATATTAAATTTAAGAAATACCTTGTGGGCACTATAGAGGCCATATTTCTTGCATAACTAACTTGAAAAATTGGTTAGAATCTTTGTCTTTGAAAAATCTCATATGAGTCTGAATTTGGGTCAACTGGGGTTATAAACTACTAGGTCACTGAGTCAAATTAAAGAAGTAAATTGCTGGGGCTATCTACAGGCCACATTAATTTTTCAATTGATTCGAGTATTAGATTTTTTTTTTTTCTTGATGGAATCTAGAATTAGTAAAAGTTGGGTCACCTGGGGTCATAAGGAAGGTCACTATGTCAATTTAAAGAAATGCATTGAAGGGCACTCTAGAGGTCTTATTTCTTGCTCACTGACTTGAAAATTGGTCAGAATGTTTTTCTTGATTAAATCTCAAATGAGTCTGAATTTCGGTCAACTGATGTCATAAACTAGATCACTAAGTCGAACTAACGAAATATAACTCTAGGGTTTTCTAGAGGCCATATTTAGTGTTTGATCGATTTGAAAATTGGGTAAAATGTTTCTCTTGATGAAATCTAGAGTTAGTTCAATATTGGGTAACCTTGGGCCATGAACTAGGTCAAAGTACAGAAATGCCTTTAATGCACTACACATGCCACATTTTGGGCTCAATTAACTTGAAAATTGGTCAGAATGTTTATTTTGATGAAATATCAGATAGGTATGAAATTGGGTCACATGGGGTTATAACCTAGGTCGCTAGGTCAAGTTAAATATCTTGTTGGCACTCTAGAGGCCTCATTTATTGCAATGTTGACACAAGCAGGTACACCACAGACTCTACGTGTTTTGTTTTGCCTTTATTTCTAACATACCTACTTGTGTCAACAAAAACACGGACTTTTCTAAAACTTGGATAACGATCTTTTTCATTTAATGAAATATTTTAAATAATATTTGAAATAATTTTAACTTAGACTACCTGTAACGTGAAGTTTGTACTACAACATATTCACGTCAAGACATGATTATGAAACTAACCGCTGCAATACTTTAATAATTGTATGTCCAAGAAAAGTATAATTTTCTCTAGTAAATGCACAAGATTAGAGCTTTTTGAATTGATCATAAAATAACGCCAATTATGAGATATTGAATACAAGGTATGTGTCATGGAAACAGCGACATAACTACATGTAGATTAAATCAAGTTGTAATTAGGCACAGTCAATCAATTCATACCCGTGTTATTTATTTCATCGCAAAATAAAACAAAAAAGGTCGTGCACCTCATTATTAATCTTGTCATATTCATGCTTACATAACATGTCATTTTTCTTTTTTATCTTTTGTTTTTATGCGCGTAAAGATTCAACAAACTAATATTACTACAATGAGATAATAATTGTTAGAATACATTACTGTATTTCTTTATCACATGTAGTCGATCTAATATAAATATGTGTAACAAATGCTTATTTCTGATCGACTAAAGCAAAAGACGTTGCTTTATTCATGCATTACAACACCAATACCAAGTATACAGTTACACGTGCATGCTCCTGTCATCTGAGAGCTTGCAAGTTTTTGCTAGCTTAGTTAACTTTCTCTGAATATCATAAATTGAAGAAAAAAAAACAACAGATAAGATCAAAGGGAAAACTTAAATGCACATTAAACTTCAAACAATAGACCTAGTAACTCTGCAATGCTCAATGCTATGATGGTGTCTTGATTTACACTCTTTTTACATCTAAAACGAGCCCTTGTCCCGCGCTAGGTATTTTTTAAATGGATTTATTTTAGATGAATATACCTCAATGACATTTTTTTCATCAAAGCGCTGAAAGCACTGATGGCTGTTTAGGTTTCCTTTTTTGATAGCCAATACCAGTCCCAGTTTGAAGTAATTATCCTCATAAATGGCAGAGGCATTATAACATTATAAGCCTTATCTCTTGGAATTTCCTATTTTCCCTTACACGAGTATGATCAGGGTTTCTCCTACTCCATTATCAAATAAATAATGTGTTGCTTCAAGAGTATCTTGAAGTCCATTACGGTCCAATTCAGTCCGTGCCAGTCCATTCCGATAGTTCCGTGAACAAGGAAAACACCGACTCCTCAACAACTGCCCTACTTGCACATTTGTTGAGGTTGACACGGTAAAGGGTTTTTGTCTTTTAACACACCATACTAGGATACACACCATAAAGGACTTATCTATGAGTCATGTCAACTTCACCATGTTCCATCTAGATCCAAAGGTGTGCACACAGCGACGACCCGGGATCAATACGGGTCTTGGTTGTGTTATGCTCTGCATGAGTATTGGGTGACATACACGAATGAATTTCCTCTGTTTTAAGCGTTCTCATTTCAAATCAATCACAGCAACAAACACCGTTAAATAATTTTGCTTTGAACGTCTTTTCTTTGGCATTTTCTCGGTAAATGTAGACACTGGAACCTCTATAATTTCTGTTTCACATCACGGATGAAGAACTCGTAAGGTGTAAGGCAGTTTTGAGGAGGGTGTCGTTTTAAGTCGATCAGAAGCGGCAGCTGAAGTTCCTTCAAATCAGCGACATCGAAAATCAAGAATTTATACATGATGTTGAGAGTTATTGCAGCTTTCATGTAAAAGTTTGAAACGTGGTCAATAAGGCTAGTCGCGGATGGCCCTTAGCCAAAACTCTGCGTTCCGTTATTGTTTGATTTCATTACTTTTCGACTGACAGATAAATGGATGGATGTGCTTTCATAGATGTATAGTTTTTAAAATCCCAGATCTTGACCAAAATATCTTACTGAGTTTAGACTGTGTGGATCAAATATTAAAAGTGCATTAAAATAAACTGTCTGCAAAGAAAACTAAAATTTCCTCTCAATATTGTTAGGATACAACACGATCTTAATAGCTTTTTTTGATAGATAGAATAACTTAAAAGTCTTCTTTTGTTCATATATACTTTGCGAATCCTTTCAATATAGATCCTTGTTGATACGAATCTTTTTTCCAGTTTAATACAATTTGAAATGTTATGTTCCTTAATACAAGCTCTAAAAACGCACTATATGATTGTGTTTATTACAGTGACATGTCGATTATGCCCGTTTCCATCGAGTTACAGATACATGTATGCCTACTGAACACAACATAACAATGGTTCATGTTATCAAAGCAACAAGAACTGCTACTTTTCTACTTTTCAGGTCGGTGAAATGCATTTCTATCGGATCTTAGAAGATATTTTCTGTAAATGTCTAGCTCTGAATCTATATGTTTTCTATAATCAAACGTTTTCAGTTATAAAACTGTATAAAAGTGGTAGTAAGTTGATTAAATTCCACATTGTATAGATTGCATGTATATTTCTGCGGTTACTTATATAATTTTAGTCACTTTTTGTTATCTTTACTGCCGAGTTTAAGCTGTTGAAGTAATCCAGAGGTCATGGATTAGATTTCTATCCCAGGCACTAGGTCTTCATGAGTACACTTGTTTTGATGATTGCAGTTTGAAAATAGTAAGACAATGGGAGTATAAGGATGAGTTTTTTTAACTTTTGTAAAATTGTAGTCTCAAAATCTGAAGGGCCACCTTTAAGAAAAGGCACTTTCTTCTTTTGTATTATTTCTATCTAAGTTTTGGAATTTGAAAATTGAAATACAGCCTTTTTTATCTAGAAATCAGTTGAAAAACGAATTTTTATAATTCTTACATTTGATAATCTATTTACATTCAACTCTTACTCCCTTAACATGCCCTAAAATCATTGACCTATTAATACAAAGTTATCTATTACAACGATAAAAATAAGCCTTTTTTTCCATTTGAAACCTCCCCACACACAGATTTTTCATTACATAGTCCGCAATATGTTCCTCGTCGATTTAACCTGAATCGCAAGTTTTAAAATTACCAAGCGATTTATACATGTAGTGTAGTAGTGTAAAATGATTTCCCGATGTTTTACATGACATTGAGATTGGAAGATCTATTAAAAAAGCAAAAAAAAAAAATAAGTAACCATTTTTGTCCCCCAGTTTGAGAGAAAAACCCGAGAAGAAGAATAAAGCGAATAAAAACATGAGCATACGTCTTCTATGCATTCGCCTCTATATACTATTCTGTAAGAGTAGTAGAAAAAAATATAAATTTGATTTACACGTTGAACATGTATAATTCAATTATCAATCACTTATAATCAAAGACGGTCACGAGAGTCAGACCATGTATGACACATTCTTGTAAATTCACAAGTAGGACAATACCGGACGCCTATGGCGAGGCATACCCTTATCAAAGAAATACCATATACACCCTTGCTCCACTTTTTGCGTAAAGGCTGACGTGTGCAACAGATCTTGTCCTAAAAGGAAGACAGCTTGCTTGGTTTCCCTTTCTTTTTCGATAAATAATTAATAATAAAGGAGATTAAATAGAAGATTGTAAACAGTAGGGGATAGATGGTGTTAAACAGGGTAGCATACCGTCGTACACGGGCTTAAGGAGATTAAATAAAAGATTGTAAAAGTGGGGGAGAGATGGTGTTAAACAGGGTGGCATACCGTCGTACACGGGCTTTAAGTTCACAATGATAGGTTAAAACAGATATACCAATGAGAACGTTTTTTAATGTTTTACAAATGCAGAAAGATTAAAATTGTCTTCAATTTAAACAAACGTTTAACATGTGCCTACATAACATTTTATTCCAAAAGCTTGGGGGTGCTGTTTACTTTCTACTTTCCGAGACGACTATAGGAATAGGAGCATTATTTTCCAGAAAATTACCGGTAATTATATAGACCTGATTTTCTTTTTCAATTAAGATTTCTTTGAAGGATTATATGGGTGAAAAATCCACCAAACAGATTTAAAGAGCAATCTGCATAGCAAATTTAGTCGATTTCGGAAGAAGATGAATTAAAATGCATATAGAGTTTACTCAAATAAAAAGATGAAGGAAAAAAATAAACTGTATAAAATCTAACCAGTAGTCTAGAATATTCTATACGAGCATAAATCTATTTCTTTCAGTGAAAAAAAGGGTAATTATATAAATAAGATTGTCAATGTGGAAAATTTATGACAAGATAAAACATGTTTACAAACGGTATTGTTTTTTCCAAGTTGTCTTTCGCGTCAATAATTTTAGCTGGTATATCCGGTGTCTTAAAATCGTGGATCTAAGGATTAATTATGGATATCAATATTTTAATGCAATTAGCTGTTATAAAACATATCTTCTAGACATTTATATATACTTCCATTGCAGAATGTGTAGGTTTGATAACGGCGAGACGGCTTCTGCTCTGAATGGGAAAATGCCGACCGTTGATTGGCTGGTTGGTGTTTGAGTGGGCGGAGCTGGCGTTTGTTTAATATTCACGAATAAATTATAGATTGACTAATCAGGGCCAGATTTTTTTGTTTCTAAAAGCGTTATGAATCTCTTGACCTCATAATAATTATACAACGACCTCAAATGTAAAATTACAATGTACTGCTTTCAAAATAAAACAAGAAAAATGCATATATTTAAGACAACATAAAACACTGAATGAAATTAAAATCTTTGATTAATTCAACTGCGAATACACACTCCAAAAATAGTACTGACGCAACAAATGATCAAAGTACTCCCGGTACTCGAAATAATCGACATAAACTATATACAACCTGCTGTGTTGTCTGTCTCTTGCAGATTACCTCTGACAGAATCGTTAGATACTTCAGTTTTTATAGACGTATTCATTATCACAAAGGCACAGTTTGTAAGGTATCTACCACAGAAAAATAAGTGACCTGTTCGACGAATAATTAGAAAACGTTATTTCAGCTCGCAAACCGGAACTTGGGACAGGAAGCAGTACAAGGCTGGAAGTATACTTACGTCACCAAAAAGATCAGTATGATAACAATGAGAACACGGTTGCTCTGTAACCGGGTGACTCAAAAATGGTGCTCATTTATGGTCCATGGACGATTCAATGCAATAGGATTATTAAAACGTTTGTTTTAAGACTGAAATAAACTTTTTTAACAAATGTACACACACTGAAGGGAAATGTGTCGTAAGCATGTCTTTTATTCTTTTTTTAATATATGAGGGAGGAATGTACTATATCCTGATGGCTTTTTAAAATTCCCCAAAAAATATTTTTGTCACAGCTTGGATCCAAACTTTAGATCTAATGATTATTTTATCTTGTTCGTCGAGTGAATTATTAGCTTTTCTCCACAAACTAAGACTCGTGTTGCTCTTGTTTGGGTTCTGTTTTAATTATGTCTACCGCTATGATTATTGGCATTTTTATGATTATATATTTTAGTAGATTCGTGTTCGGCAGCACTCGAGTACACATCCTGCCCGATTACCTCTTTAAACGACGACAAATTTTCACTAGTCTTGTCCAGTTCAGAAAAATAGCAGATTACAGGTGAATTACGGATTTCATAATAGAATTAACAAAAGGGAATATGGTAACCATGACTTGTATCAAGACTTCTTTCTTTTTCAAAAGCCATTTTCTTTAGTCGTGAAACAAGGGATCCTTTCGCATAGGATGAATATGTTCTGCGCAATGTAAGAATCGGAACAATTCCGGAATTGTCCTGCGTAAAGTAGGAATTCCTACTTTGTCCGCCGATTCCGGAGTTGTACCGGAAATTCTAGAATTGCGCAAGGGAGATATATCGTATCGTGGCCAGATATGACCTGTGCGCAAAGTGGGAATAGGCGTGGACAAAGTAAGAATTCAAAGCTTAGACCGAAGTGAGAATAGGCTAGATATGTTGCAAAGGTTTCAGATTCTGGTAATCATGATTCTCTTTTCGTTGTTTCTTACATCTTAAAACTGATGCCTACACTTTACATGGATTTTTTGATAACACTATTATTCTATGAAGTGGTTTTATTCGGTATCCAAAAGACAGAGGTTTTCACGATATACAATAAAACGCATGGTATCTTATTTGTTATATCCTGTCGGACAAAAGTTATTGACTGATTGAAAGGTGTCTAACGCCCTTCGTAACATCATTTCAGTTATATCACGGCAGCCAGTGCACCTATTCATGCTTTTCTGGGGTATCTTTACCATTACACCGCACAATATTACCGGTAAGAAAATGATGAAAAATGAAAAAAAAAAAAGAGAAGCAAACTTTGTCTGCTATTTCTACTTCGCGCAGGGAAACAATAAATTCACACTTTGTCCCGATTCCTACTTTGCGCAGGGAAAATTCCGGGGAATTGAACTTTGCCAGGTAAGAATTCTTACTTTGTCCGACAAAGTGAGAATCTCACTTTGCGCAAGACAATTCTGGAATTGTCCCGATTCCTACTTTGCGCAGAACAAATACATTCCAAATACCCAACAGACGCATCTTTTATCATTAATATCCACATTTCACGTGATTACTGTGTTTAACATAAACGGTAAGACACAGATTCAGTTGAATCCAAATTAGCTCATACAAATAATAAATTATTGAACGGTGTACGCAAAACAATACTGCACAGAGGTGCAGGCTGGTCATCATTTGCAATGTTCGTTTTTGGCAGAAGCAGATATGAGAGGAAGGGGATTTTGTATATTTTGAATAAATCATCCGTTGCATCTAAGGCAATTCGACTGTCCAAAATTGCATTCAACAGTCCACAGAGATATGACGTCGCCTGCCAGCCATTGAATACTACGGTTTGGCTTCGCGATAAATCTCACTATCCTCAACCGTATTTCTCCAAAGGCTATTTTTAACTAAAATTTATCGTTAACAAGTTAAAGGCTATTACTAGTATTTCAAATTAAATATGACGGAAAAAATATCCTAAACCATTGTCCAATGTTGGAATTTTCCAAGAATTTCTTGAAAAATGTTGTTCTCCTCTGAAACCATTAGTCAGATCTTGAAATAATTTCCGATATGTTCCTTGGGTGACTTTTAAAACCTTGTTCCGGAAATTTTGACCCGTCAAGAAACATGGGTTTGAAGCGCTGACTGAGACGTAGCGGACTGTGCAGGCTGATCGGAGACGACATTTTACACGATTATCCAAATGCCCCTTTTCGCGTGTTGCTAGCCATGTACTATATATGAGCCAGTATTTTTTTCTGTAAAAAGAGCGCTTATTGCATTTGCAAAAAGTATCAACCCATGGAAGTCCACGCAGGCTAACAATATAATTTTGAATGACAGAGGTAAGAATTTTTTCACCAGTACAGTTTTGTAGCGTCTACATTTCTATAATTGTAATGAAGCTGTTGAAATCATTCACAAACTCAGACGCCAGAAACGTCTATTTATATGGCTTTAAACAGATCTATATAATGCTTTTTGCAGCTCTAATTATATTTTAAAGTCTGAATTAATATTATGTATTTCCTTAAAGCTGTTGTCGGTATCAATTTGAGTATTTTTTATATTTTGTTTATCTAGTAATAGTGTCTGACTGAATTGAAATCTGTGTTAGAACTTTGCAGGGTGACAGAGAGTGAGAGAGAGAGAGAGAGAGAGATTTTGTTGTTTTCCGTAAAGTTTTTGTAGGCGTTCTTCAAATATGATTTTTTTACTCTTATCGCAGGGTAATATTTTAAAGGACATTTCTCCGAAAGATCGAGTCGAATAATTACTCATCGCTAGCAAAAAGTCAAAGGTACCCGAATAGAAAAGGTAACTTGAGCCATTTTCAAGTTTAAAAAAAATCCGAACAACGAACTGCGCAAGGTCTTCCATTCTTTCGAATTTTATAAATAACTTTCAAGCACCTGGTGACATTAACTCTGTTTGAAATCGAGGAAATGGTGAAATTATTCAGATGAAAAAAAAGTCTTATGTAACATTTTGACGAAATAAAGTGAATATTTGATGTACCAGCATATACGACTAGAATCCTGTTAGATAAAGAAAAAAAAAACTTGTAATCAAGCATGAGACCTCGCTTTTAAATTCACAGAGAAATACAATTTTTACTTCTTGACTTTTTAGCTCACCTGAGCACAAAGTGCTCATGGTGAGCTTTTGTGATCGCCAAATGTCCGTCGTCCGTCATCCACAATTTCTTTAAAAATTTCCTCCTCCGAAACCAATGGGCCAATCTTGATGAAACTTGGCAAGGAGGTTTCTTGTGTAAAGCTCTAGCAAAGTTGTTCGAGAGATTGAATTCCAGCCATAACTCTGGTTGCCATGGCAACCAAAAGGGGGAAAATAGCAAAATATTTGAAAATCTTCTTCTCTGAAACTAGGAGGCGTAGAGCTTTGATATTTAGTATGTAGCAACTCCTAGTGGACCTCTACCAAGATTTTTCATATGATGCCCCTGGGTCAAACCTAGCCCCGCCCCGGGGGTCACAAGTTTGAAACATAGGAACAAAGAAGGAAATTTTTAAAAATCTTCTTCTCTCTAACTAGAAAGTGCAGAGCTTTCATATTTGGTATGTAGCATCTCCTAGTAGACTTTTACGAAGATTGTTCATATGATGTCCCTGGGATCAAACCTGGCTCCGCCTCGGGGGTCACAAGTTTGAAACGGGAACAAAAAAGAAAAACTTTAAAATTCTTTTTCTCTGAAACTAGAAGGTGCAGAGCTTTGATATTTGATTTGTAGCATCTCCAAGTGGACCTCTACCAAGATTGTTCGTATGTACCCCATGGGGTCAAAACTGGCCAGGCCCCTGGGGTCACAAGTTTCAAACATAGTAAAAAAAGGAAAACTTTAAAACTCTTCTTCTCTGAAACTAAAAGGTTCAGAGCTTTGATATTTGGTATGTAGAATCTCCTAGTAGGCCTCTACCAAGATTGTTCATATGATGCCCCTGGGGTCAAAACTGGTCTCGCCCCGGAGTCCTAAGTTTTAAACAGGAACAAAGACGGAAAACCGTAGAAATCTTTTTCTCTGAAACAAGAAGGAGTAGAGCTTTGACATTTGGTATGTAGCATCTGCTAGTTGACCGCTACCGAGTTTGTTCAAATGATATCCCTCGGGTCCAAACAGGCCAAGCCCCAGGGGTCACAAGTTTGAAACATAGGAACAAAGAAGGAAAACTTTTAAACATAAATTCTATCAAACTGGAAGTCATAGAGCTTTGATATTTCATATGTAGCATTTTCTAGTAGACCTCTACCAAATACGATACAATGATCCTGGGGTCAAAACTGGCCCTGCCCTGATGGTCACAAATTTGAACAAAGAAGGAAAACTTTTGAATTCCTCTGTTCTGAATGAAGATGGGAACTTCATACGCGTGTTCCTTATGAGTCTGCCATGCCATTCAAAAAGGGGGCTTGGTGTAAATTTTCACTGTGGACAAATAGCTCTTTCACTACAGGACAAAATGTAATTGAACTTCTTCCTGTTAAGCGATAGACAATAGTTATGGTTTTATTTCATGAAACGATATGTTATTTAAAAAGGGGACATTATGGACCAATAACAGCTAGTTTGCCAATCAATCCACCTTGACGGATATCTTCTAGAGTCCTTGACATTTATGAAACTTCAAACATGATTTTCTTAGGATAGTCATTTGATAGAATTTTATTCTGTAAGATGTGTCACAGAAAAAGGGGTTACCTCTCACATAGTGGACTTGTTGAGTCCCGATAGATCAGTTAGTAACGTTGTTAGCTGTTAGTCTAGGGATCCCAGTTTGCGCTGGCTTGCTTACTGTCTCAGCATATATTCTTTGTCATTTGATCAAAAGTTACTGAGACAAGTCTCATTTGTGTCTTTCCAATTAGTGAATGATGTTTTAATGTCATTCGACCACCATTTTGACCAGGAAATTAATGCCTGGCCTTCCAGGTTAATTCAATCACATATACAATCCTGACTTTCAATGATCCTGCATAAGAAAGGTTGTAAAAGCATTTTTCGGAAAAGAAGAAAATGCTTTGTGCACAGTTACATACTCTGTCAGAATTATTTAGCCTTGAACTTTGATGTTTGGTATTTATCTTCATTGTAGACCTTTACTGCTTAGTACTCAGGTGAGCGATATAGGACCATCATGGTCCTCTTGTTTATATCGTCGTAATTTAAAATGTGATGCAAGACAGGCCGGTCCTAGGGCAAGGTTCTTCGGCAATGTCGACCCCTAGCATTTTAATCAAGAGAATTATTGGACAAGTGCCCTGTCGTAACAATATTCCAAAGGCTGGGCTAAAAGTGACAATCTGATCTAAAAATTCGCTAGTTAGTCATACATAAAGGGGTAGAAAAAATTACTAAAAGTAGTACGATAAATGGTATAAATAGGACATCGCTAAAATGGACCACAGATCTATCATGGACCACTAAAAATGTCCTTAGTCGATCATCGAACACTAATATTACTGCATCGCCTATCATGGATTAAAAGTTTGAGGAGAGTGGATTGATAGAAAATGCACCAAAATCTGGTCGACCGATGACAAGCAGAAGTGGTGAAAACATAAATGCTATCGAAAATATGCTATTGAACAGCCCTGAAAAATCAATTAGATGATGTTCCTCAGAGACGGGCCTTCCAAAAGCTGCTGTCCATGATACAGGTACGTAAGATCTTACTTTTTTTTCATACAAGATACAAATCATGCAGAGTCTAACTCTCAGTGACCAGGTACAGAGGCTAGATTTTTATCGCTGGGCCGTTGATATAACGGACGCTAATGCTGATGCGTTTGAAAAATGTTTGGTTTAGAGATTAATCGCACTTCCTATTGTCTTGACATATTTGTAAACAAATGCGGGTTTGGGCTCATGAACAACCACACTGCTTCACAGAGAGACCGCTGCACAGTGAAAAACTGACTATATAGTGTGCAATGTCAAGTCACGGTGTTGTTGGGCCATGTTTTTAACGACACGACCAATTCAAGCGCTGCCTTTTGCTTTTGAAAAACAAGTTTGTTCCTGCGTTTGAGAAGATGTACCCTACTCTGCGAAACACACCTGGTTCATGCAGGATGATACTACGGCACACACATCGAATACCGTTTTGGACTTTTTATACGATACCTTTTGTGAGAGGGTTATATCCAGACGATATCCGACGATAAAAGATAAGGTGGCCTGCGCACAGTCCCACCCTCAACCCTTGCGACTTTTTTCTTTGGGGTTATCTGAACGTGTCATTTACTGCATTGGTTGCTATGACATAAGTATGCGAAACTGAATGGAGAAGCCCGTCGATTTTAGGAACGAGACGACCTTCGTTATCGTTGTACATGTATATTCTTCGAGAAAGTGTTTACTTGATTAAAGTGTCGAGCTTCAAGAAACTTCTCGTTTTCCTATCTTTGAATTTCGTCATATTGTGGGGCCTATTTCCTATCTGACCTACTTGTCTCGGGTCTAGGACATTTGCTCCCCGGACTTGTGCCCCCAGACTTTCGCCCCCTTAGGAGACTTGTCACCTGGACGTTTGCCCCCCGGACATCTGCCAACCTAGGACATCTGCCCCCTTAGGACATGTGCTCCCTTAGGATATGTGCCCCCAAGACATGTGCCCCCGGACATGTGCCCCCTTAGGACATCTGACCTCCGGACATCTGCCCCCTCGAGCTCCTTTAAGGGACAATCTCAAAAAAGCAACTTCGAGATATAGACATTTTTTGTAACATGGTAATTTTGACCGGCACTATGAAAAAGACTTCTCAGCTGTTGTATCGTTATCTGCTATTTTGCTGAAAATCTTTGGCTGATTAATTGATTTCAGTTTTTATATCGAACTTCCAGTATGATAGCTATAGAGTCAGTTACTCATCTGGCACGCTTGGTGTAAACCCCGATTAAAATTCTTGTTTTGCATTTTAAGAAAAATAATGCAAAATTTAGGATGTTATTAGTTCTTCAACATCATTTAGAAGAGGCTTATCGTTTCCCAGGAGGCAGTTGTCCTACCAGGGCAAATGTCTGGGGGATGTCCTAAGGGGGCGAATGTCGGGGACAGATGTCCAGGGGGCAAATGTCCGGGGGCAAATGTCCTAAGGGGGCAGATGTCCTACAGGGGCATATGTCTCAGGCAGATGTCCTCAGGGGGCAGATGTTCCATGGGGGCAAATGCCCTGGGGCAGATGTCTAGGAGACAGGTGTCCTAAGGGGGTAGATGACAAGGGGGCAAATGTCCTGATACCACTTGTCTCGACACTACCAATACATCTGACACTGATAAAGAATACTGAAGAGTGCTTGAGGCATGAAATCTTGATTAACCTTTCTTTTCAAGATAGATACAACGATGGCTTTCTTGACACTTAAATGACATAGGGGCGTAATGTGAGAGATAGAACACGTTCTTGGTGGAGTGCAGTATCCCTAACTTTGGTACACAAAGTGTTTTTACGATAACATACAATGGTCGACACTGTGTCGCTTGTTTATAAACAAAAAGCCCAAAACAACCACACTGCCCGGATTTCTCATTTTTTTACCGTATGTATGTTCGCGAATATAGTGTATTGTTTCATGAAATTTTACCGCAGAAAATTTAGTATATCCTTACAAGTAAAACACTATCGACTTATTGACTTATTACTATACAACAAGGACATTTTGTGATGGATTCTTTGTTCAGTGTGAATAACTTGGCATTGGGAATTGTAGATTAATACAGGCCCAGACACAGTTTAACAGTGTTTGCAGTAAAACTGCAACTAAATCTGGTGTGACGAAGGACAGGTCTTTCACTCCTTGGTAAGGGATGTGACTGAACGCTTCATGACATTCTCTTTGTGTCAAAGTAATCAAGGCAGCCTTTGCGTCATTAAAGAGGGGGATGCAGCTTAAGCTTTTGGTGTGGTAATACTTTTACTCTTATTATTGTTTCCCTCAAATCAGGATTGCCAACCGCTTGCAATCATAGATTAAACCAGTCGGTACGAAATTGGAAAGTTCCATCTTTTGAAGCCATTTCTTTCTAACCAATCACTGGAATCTATATACATGTATACGTAATAAAAGATAACATTACATGGCAGTATATATCAGTAACATTTATGGCCGATTGGTTTTGCTTTGAAAGCTCACAAGGGCAACAATAGATATCTTCTTTATAACGTTATACCCTTGAACCGTTACCAGTTGATTTTATCATATACATTGTACATGTACACATATAGAAATGCCCTTTAATTGTATGAGGTCGAAATTCTGTGCTGATTCACACTATTGTTTTCCTTGTGTCTGTCTGTTTGTCTATCATTCTGTGTTGAATTTTAAAAAAGACGTCTAGTGCACCACATCTTTGATTTTATCTGCCTGTTTTCGTTTGGTTCAAAAGATAATTGAATCTGTTGAAAGATTTCTTGAAATCTTACGAGAAGTCTAGACACGTTTTTCTACAAAGTACGTCTGAAAAGCTTTTGCCGTTCAAACCCTGTACTGAACAAATCCAGTATTTCAACAATGCTGACAGAAGAAGAATAACATGCATATTCTACCTTTCCGCCATTATTTTATAACATTTAAAATACAAATCCCCGAATTTGTCTTCCAATTAAAAAGTTATGGTCTGCAAATGTTTTAAAAATGGCTCATTCAAACTTTGGCGCCTGGTAGAGTTAATGACATATACAGAGTCGATCTCGTACAGGTTATTTCTTCCACGCGACCTTTACGCGTCTTAAAAAATAGAACGAGAACCAAATAATTGATGGAAAAGCTTAATTCAAGAATTTAACGCGTGTATTCACTTTATAGACTGGATAGAAGTTGTCATGATGTACCTTACTACAGTGAGTCGTTTACTTAAAAAGTTTCAATACATTCCAGTATTGATACAATGGCAAATGAAATCTTTACATCTATTGTAGTGTTACAAACTTGGTATCTCCCACGGAAAAGGTTTGATTGTCAGAAGTTGCATGTTCTAAAGGGTCAATATTACATTGTAGTATCCACCAATTGGTCTTGAATGAAATGAAATAACAATTGAAAGTTCATTGGCGTTGTATGACAAAGACATAACAGTTTAGTATCGTTGAGTTTGGAACTGCGGTTTCGTAGGTATTGCACGAGGTGGAGAGACGGAAAAGTAAAAAAATTTGTAAAAAGAGACGTGTAAAAACCTACTCAGTGAATGCTCCAATTTAAAGCACAAAACTTCTGCTACAGATGTGCTTTTTACAGTCCCTAATAGCAAAAAGTCTGTAAAGCTTACACATTGAAGGAAAAATATCTGTGGTTGTTATCAAAAACTAGACCTTCGCGGGAAACATGAATTAGTAAGCAGTCGCCGTGACATGACTGAACTATCGTTGAAAGCCTTGGGAAAAGATCGCATGCAAACGGTTTCTGACAATCATTTTTATCGTCAAACTTCGGCAAGAAATCTTATCTAGCTGGAGAAAAGCATGAAGAAAACAGATGTCTATGATTTGCATTATTAATCCCGACTGGTATTACAGCAATCGCATATTCATAACCAAACTTATATTGAAAGAAAAAATGTAAATATTTGAAATTCAATCAGCGGAAGACGGGTCTTGAGCCAGACATTGCTTTTTATGCTAACGTATGTAACTAAAATCGTTTGGAAAAAGTGGGTTACTATATGGCCTGAAACACGTGAAAAGGGGCATGCGGACATTTCCAAAAAGTGTCCTCTCGGATCAGCCTGTGCAAACTGCACAGGCTGATCCGAGACGACATTTTACGCAAATGTCCGAATGCCCTTTTTCGCGTGTTGACGTCAATTTTTAAAGTGAAGCGGTAGTGATACTGGTTTGCCCTTTTCACAAAGGTGACAGTTCAAAAACCAAACTGTTGTATTAGTAAGGTGTGTTGTAGATAAAGGGGGTGAAATGGATCTTTTGATCGCATTGTAAAAAATCGAATCGGAGAATATATCGCTAAATGGACCCTCATTGTCTACTAAGCGACTAATGAGGTAGAGTGCACCTTCGTCATGCAGAAATCTATTTACAACATCAATAAAAGTGATTAACCTGCACGTTTATCAATCGATACATTTTACAACTGAATTTAACCAGCTTTTCATGAAGCGTTACTCAAAAATGTTTTGTACTTCTATTTTTACATCAATGCGTTTCTTACTTTTCATTTCGTTCTTCATATCTGTTGAAAACAGGGGTAACAACCTACGTCATAGCATACGTCATCGAAGACATTTCAAATCTGCCAATTCCGTTTTAAAAAGGTTAAGCCTTTAGCTTGTACATTACTGTTACAGAAGATCTGTCCAAACAAAGCATTGCATATGGTACCTGACAACTTTCTTCGTTAGTATACATTAATATTTTGTTCATTAGTTTTGTTGACTTTGCACAATTTTCGAAGCCGGTAACACATGTGCGATTTAATATACAATGTTGATAAGAATAATTGTGCTGAAGTGTTTAGAGCTACAACATTGTTTCATGGCACTTTGATTTCACGAATAGAACAAATATAGTTACCGTCACCAGATGAAGTAGGTATTCTAAGTAAATTTTAAAATACATATCTTTAAAGTAACTAATCTGCACTTTGCGCACAAAATGGCGGCTATTCCGACACCTCTGCTATGACGTAGGTTGTCACCCTTGAAAAAGAACCCGACCACGTGTGCTAAAATTAAAGTCTGTGACATACATAATTGTCCATAGATGAAATATACTAACCACTTTCGTAACTGTTTATAGTGACGTGGAACACATTTTGGGAAAAATTTGCAAGCCGTTGTTCCTTTTTTCCCAAGAATGTATCAAAAGTATCTTTTAACTGCAGAAGTGTGACATGAGTTGTAGTAGTACAGTCGAATCATAGTTATACAGACTGTTTCGAAATAATCACTCGTTTTAATGAAAATCGGGGAAATTAAATTTTTTAACAGTTTGAAATGGAGAAAACGCAAGTAGTTCACATTTTTTACCCTATCAAAGAAAAACATAACCCATCATTTATTGTTATACGTCCAACAATGCTTAGGATTTGAACAAGTTTAAAATTTTGTCACATGTTATTATTAGTTGTACGGTCAGGTGGCAGGGGACTTTGAAAACTTGTTCATGGCTGTGGTGAATCATGTTTCCCCGAGCCGAAGGCGCGAGGTGGCGACATGATCCGACACAGCCGTGCACAAGTATTCAAAGTCCCCTGCGACCTGACCGTACAACGAATTTATTATACTGTAAAGTTATACCCTTTCAAAGCGCATTTCCTGTTCCATATTCTCACGAATCGAGTAAGCTGGCGAAATAGAAATTCTCTTCTGAGTGCACCATTAAAAAAAAAAAACTGACGTCACTGGAAACTAATGTCACTAAAACGTGCAGTTTGGTGCATAAACGTGCAGTCTGGTGATCGATCGACGCCGCCATTTTGGATGTTGTGTTGCAAGTGTAGTGATGTTTACGGGCACTCAAAAGGGAAACTGGCTTTACGTGTTTTTTTCCAGGGCACATGATATATATATATTCCCGACATGTTAACTAATCAGATCGAAATTAAAAACGACACGTATCACTGGATGAAAATATCATTTACATTTACTGCGGTTGAACTTTAATGTCCCTCTTAATCTTTGCTGACAAGATTTCAAAAGAAACGCCTTATGGAAAGTTTAAGGTTTTTTTTTTTTAAATATCATATGCACCTATAATATACCAGATAACATTGAATTAAGTCGCAAGATAAAATCTAGCTTAATTGCGCTTATGGACCTCCTTAACATATACTGGTACAGCTCGTGCATGCGTATAATGTTTATGGTTTTATCATGTAAATTTCATTTGAGTGAATTGACTTACAATTACGAAAATGCCAACCGTAGCCTGATAACGACCAGGAACTTGTTTAGTGATCCACCAGAACTAGGTTAGAATACCACACTATCTGCTACAAATACAAAGACTGTAAAGGTTCAGGGTTAAATCTTACGTTAAACAGAGAGGTAGACTCGCAGACTATTGTTCGCCTCCGTGAAAATGCTCTACTCAAGGTATCTGATTTGAAAGCATAATGTTACATGAAGGCTATGGAATGAATATGTCTTTCTCAAAACAACTAAGTAACAATATTAATATGTACAAATGAGTGTTTTCCTATTCACCCTTGAGTAACAAAACATTGCTTTCTACAAGTTGGATGGGGCTTTTCTTTATGTGGCGGACATATAAATTATCGTCTGGCGTGAGTGATTTGCATTTCCTAGAATCTCTCATTCCATCGTATGAATAAGTAATTGGGTGTATGTAGCTAGTGGACCGTCATCGAAACTGTGGTGACACAACTGTCTAAAGTGAAGTACAAATATACGAGTACATGTGATTGCCTGTTACTGGAAATTAAGTAGGCTTAGTAAAGGCATTGTCGGATCACATTGAAGATGGTACCAATCATAAAACATCCAGGTTATGTATCAAAAGTAGCTGTCAAAAACAAACTCTTTGACAACTTTGGTTTTCTAAAACATTCCGTAGGCGAGTTTAAAAGTAGAAGCAGGGTTTTTGCTTTAGATTTTCTTTAACGTGCCAAAACACGTTTTCTTGAAGCACCTCCAGGAGAGATCACAGAATTATCAAAGTGGCCATGTATATTTTAAACATATATTGTCATTTTATATAGTAAAAACAACATATTCCGGTAAATCAGTACGGAAAATAATCAATGGGGAATAACTCGAAAAATAGACAAGCCAGAGTCATGGTTCTTGTGCAAGACACTTTTGGCTCATAGTGCTCTTTAAATGTGTGAAGCTTTATCAAAATATCTCAACAGTTTTTTATTGATAGAGCAGATACCATTTGTGATAGTAATAACCAAACGGGAATAACTCAAAAAAAGACAAGCCAAAGTTACAGTTCTTAGGCATGAGCTCTAGCTCATCGTGCTCTACAAAAGTAGGAAGTTTAAGCAAAATATCTTATACCATGTATAATAAAAGGGGAATAACTCGAAAAATTGACAAGCCAAAGGTACGGTTCATGAGCATGACACTTCATCTCATGGTGCTCTACACATGGGTAAAATTTTATCAAAATACCTGAAAGTGTTTTCGAGTTATAAGACACAATTTCAGATGGTAAATAATCGAAGAGGAATAACTTGAAAATAAGGCAAGACAAATTGACGGTTCTTGAGAATGACACTCTATCTTATAGAGCTCTACAAATGAGTAAAGTTTTATAAAAAAAAAAAAACACACAGGTTTTGGAGTTATAGAGCGGACATGATTTGTGACGGAAAATAATCAAAGTAGACTAGCAAAAAAAGGACAAGCCAGAGTAACGAT
Source organism: Tridacna crocea (assembly GCA_943736015.1). Taxonomy (NCBI): domain Eukaryota; kingdom Metazoa; phylum Mollusca; class Bivalvia; order Cardiida; family Cardiidae; genus Tridacna; species Tridacna crocea. The sequence continues at coordinate 30,469,209 of OX031059.1, read as the reverse complement.
TCTTGTGCATGATACTTCCGTCTCGTGGGTGCTCTACATATGTGTTAAGTTTTATCAAAATATATCAAAAGGTTTTCGAAAATATAGCCGTTACAATTTGTGACAGAAAATAATCAAAGGGAGATTACTCGAAAGATAGACAAGCCTGAGTTATAGATCTTAAGTATGACACTGCATTTTTAAGCAGGTCTTCAAGTGTGTGAAGTATTATCAAAATATCCGAAAAAGTTTTCGAGGTATTGAGCTGACACGGTTTGTGACAAAAAAGAAATGGAAATAACTCGAAAAACAGGCAAGACAGAGTTACGGTTCTTGAGCTGGCACGTTGTCTTGTAGTGCTCTACGAATGTTAAAAGTTTTATCAAAATAACAAGGTTTTTGAATTATAGAGCGGACATAATTTGTGACTGAAAAAAAAATCAAAGTGGAATAACTAAAAAAAGAGACAAGCCAGAGTTACACACTTCGTCTCATGGTGCTCATCATATCGGTGGAGTTTTATCAAAATATCTTAAAAGATTTACGACTAATAGAGCCTATACAATTTGTGACAGAAAATAATCAAAGGAAAATAACTCGAAAAATGGACGAGTCAGAATTATAGTTCTTAAGCATGACAGTCCGTTTACATTCTAGTCTAGAAGTGTGTGAAGTATCAAAATATGCGAAAAAGTTTTAAGGTATAGACAGGACACGATTTGTGACGGAAATAATCAAAGGGTAATAACTCGAAGAATAGGCAATCCAGGGTATGGGTGCATAACACTCCATTTGATTGTGCTCTAAAAATGAAGTTTTATCAAAATATCTTACAAGATTTTCAAGTTGTAATGGGGACACAATTTTTTACAAAGTATCTAAAAAGGTTTTCGAGTTATAGAGGACCTAATTTGAGATGGTAAATATTGATATCAAGGAGGAATAACTCGAAAAATAAGCAAGCGTTTCTTAAGCATGACACTGTGTCTTATCGTGCTGTACAAATGGTAGAAGTTCTAACAAATTACTAGTGAGGTTTTGTTGTTATAGAGCGGAAATGATTTGTAACAGAAATAATCAACGGGAGATAACTCAAATAATAGACAACCCAGAAATACAATTCTTATGCAAGACACTTAAAAGTTTCATGGTGATCTACAAATGTGTGAAGTTTTATCAAGATATCAGAAAAGGTTTTCGAGTTATACAGCTGACACGATTTGTGACGGACAGACGGGCACACGGGAAAAATTATGCCAGTGATATTAAAACAAAGAAGATTGTTGTTGTTGTTTTTTTAAATACGATATGTGACCAACTTCTTAACCAGAGGTGACTCACAATTTAATTTGTATATTACCAAGGAATTCCGATAGAGTTATGGCAATTTGACATAAAATATGACCTTAGGAATATATGCGGGGCTTTTCTAAAATATGAAAAGAGTCTTGCATAGCTCAGTGTTAAAGGTGGGGAATTTGAATTATAAAACTGACACCCTGGTTGTGATTCAAAATCTACTTCCCCATCAATTGAGTCTATTTTACGTAACGAATACACATTGAATCCTGACTATATAAATACTAGATCCAGGGTGATCGCATTTTCGTAACAAGAGCTTCCCAAAGCGGCGCATGTGCGCTCGAAGTGAAATGGCGTAAAATATAGAACTCATGCAGATATCCAAATTAAGTCACATGCACAGCTAAAAATCACAGAGATGCATTGTGTTAAGTTTGAACTCATACCGGTAAAAACTAGGAGGAGTTGCACGCACAAGAAATTTCTTATCCACAGACAGACGAACAACCGGGCCCATAACATAATATAGCGTATATGTCGTATACAAATCACAGCAGACTGTGACAAAACTCTTCATAAGGGCCAGATCAAGGTCCATCGCATATTCGTGAAAACCACAGCAGACTGATAAAACTCGCTTTATAAGGGCAACGATCACACACCGTTCACATCACTCTCTCTGAATGGGTCGGCGAAGTGATAGATCGGTGTACGCGTAAAACAAGGGTCGATTCAAGGGTGGCGGCCCGGTTTTAATCATTTCATGCTCCAGTTGCTTCGATTTTTCATGGCGTTTTACCATGTATTGTATATAATCAAAACACGTATATATATCCTCTCTTGCACAATCAACATTACACCTTTCTTTTACTTTCTAATTCTTTTTAACATAAAGCACACATCAAACAAGAATAGTATTTTTGTGTTTATTACTATTTCATCAATTATCGATACTGTTTCATTGGAAGGTTTTAAAAATAATGATATATAAGTAAAATTGTTGTTTTTTATTAAAGGCTGTGGATAAATTGAAGATATGTTCCTACAATTGTCGTGGTTTGAATAGCACTAAAAAACGATTTGATTTATTTACACTTTTTAAAGAAAAGAAAGTTGATGTTTTATGCTTGCAGGAAACACACTTTACTGAAGAAATTGAACACAAAATTTATCAACAGTGGGAAGGAGTATGCTTTTATTGTCACGGTTCTTCTAACTCGAAAGGCGTAGCTATTCTACTTAGGAAAGGATTAGATATTAAAGTAGCGGAATGCAAAAAAGATAATAATGGGCAATTTATTGCGCTTAATATTTCTTATGAAAACAACTCATTTATCCTTGCAAATATATATGCACCTAATTCCGATAAACCTGATTTTTTTAGATACGTGTTTGATAAAATGAAATCTTTTGATAACGTTCATAGTTTTATAATTTGTGGAGACTTTAATTTAGTTTTAGATCCATCAATAGATTATGAAAATTACAAGTACAATAACCACAATGAAAAATCAAGAAAATTTTTAATAACGCAAATTAATGATAATGAACTTGTTGACCCTTTTAGACATTTACATGGGGCTACAAGAAAGTATACTTGGAAAAGGTTATCACCATTACAAAAAGGAAGGTTAGATTTTTTCTTAATTGATCAAAACCTTCTTTCATTTGTTAGAAACTGTGATATCGATATAAGTTACAGATCTGACCACTCAATAATAGTGCTTGAACTTCAGTTTTCAAAGCAGGAGCATGGAAAAGGGTTTTGGAAATTCAATAATTCATTATTAAAAGATAAAGAATATGTAGATTGTATAAACAAAAAAATAGATAACGTAATTTTGCAATATTGTCTGCCAGTATACAATACTGAAAATGTCCTAAACATTGATAAATCACAGTTACAATTAATAATAGACGATCAACTTTTTTTGGAAACATTATTGATGGAAATACGTGGGGAAACCATTTCATTTTCTACTTATAAAGCAAAAACAAAATGCATAAGAGAAGACTCCATTAAAAAAGAAATTTCCTATATAGAAAATAATCTTAATGAAACAAACAAAGACAGGCTAAGTTCACTACAATTAGAACTGGAAACTTTAAGGAAGGAAAGGCTAAATGGTTCTTTCATTAGATCAAGATCAAATTGGATTGATAACGGGGAAAAAGTAACTAATTATTTTTGTAATCTAGAGAAACAGCATGTAGCTTCAAAAACTATGCATTATATAGAAAAAGAAGATGGAATTCACATTTTTGATCAAAAAGAAATTTTAAAAGAAACTAAACAATTCTATGAAAATTTATATACTGAACCAAATAACGTTGTTGATTTCGATCTTTCTGAACAATTAGCAGGGTGTTCTGTAAAAAAATTAAATGAAAATCAGAAAAAAGATATTGAAGGATTGCTACAATACAATGAGGTCACAGATACCCTAAAAAATATGAAAAATGATAAAAGCCCCGGAAATGACGGATTTACTTCAAACTTTTATAAGTTTTTTTGGAATAAGATTGGTCATTTTGTAGTAAAAGCTTTAAACCACGCGTTTATATCTAAATCATTTTCACGGAATGTTAAACTGGGAACAATAACTTGTATTCCGAAAGAAAATAAAGAAAGGCAATTTTTAAAAAATTGGAGACCAATTACGCTTTTGAATGTTCTATATAAACTTGCATCTGGAAGTATTGCTAAAAGAATTAAGAATGTTTTAAATGATATAATTTCAAGTGATCAAACAGGTTTCTTACAAGATAGATTCATAGGGGAAAATACCAGATTAGTGTATGATATCATGCAATATTGTGAAGAACATAGGATACCTGGATTGTTAATGTTAATTGATTTTGAGAAAGCTTTTGACTCCTTATCCTTTAACTTTATTGAAAAAACATTATCTTTTTTTAACTTTGGTGAAATGATTCGAGAATGGATTAAGTTATTTTTGTATGATACGGAAGTATGTGTTCAAGTTAATGGTTTTCTATCGGATTACTTCATGGTTAAAAGGGGCTGCAGACAAGGAGATCCAATTTCAGCATACATTTTTATTCTTTGTACAGAAATTCTTAACATCAAAATAAAAAATGAAAAAAGTATCACAGGAATAAAAATTAAACAACGAGAATACATAATATCACAATTTGCAGACGACACGACTCTTTTTTTAGATGGTTCAGAAAAGTCACTCAAAAATACATTACAGTTACTTGAAAATTTTTCACATATTTCAGGCTTGAAGGTCAATTTCGATAAAACGAAGCTAATATGGATAGGATGCATGAAATATAGTTCAAGATCTATTAAAACAAAATGGAAACTATCTTGGGGGGAAATACAATTTAAATTACTTGGGATACATTTCAATGTTGATCTGAAAAAAATGATAAAAAGCAATTTTGAACCAAAACTAAAAAGCATTAAAAATAGTATATCCTACTGGAATAGGAGAAAATTAACCCCTATTGGAAAAATAACTGTAGTTAAAAGCATTTTAATCTCCTTACTCACCAACCTGTTTATTAGTTTACCGTCACCATCGAATGAATACATGAAAAGTTTAAATGATATGCTATATAAATTCGTATGGGATGGCACGGCAAAAATAAAAAAGAGCATTTTTATAAAGAAGCACATAGAAGGGGGCCTAAAAATGGTACATGTAAATAGCTATAACATGAGTATGAAAATTAAATGGTTAAAGAAACTTGTAGCTAGTGGCAATGGTGACTGTTACATATTTATTAATGGAATATTTGACACACAAAAATTATTCAATTTAGGTGTTTCGTATTGTAAACAAATCGTGAAAACTATTAAAAACGATTTTTGGATTGATGTCCTACAGTCTTTTACTACCTATATATCGAAATGTAAATTTACAAATTGGGTAGATATAATTAATATGCCATTGTTTTATAATGACAATATTATAATTGAGTCAAATTATGTCTATGATTCAATAATGTACACTGCAGGTATAAGATATATTAAAGACCTATTGAATGAAAATGGTAATTTTAAAATTTGGAATGAAATCAATAAACTTACTAATAATAAAATAAATTTCTTAAGGTACTACAGTTTATTAAACTCGGTTAAGAGCTTCTTGTCAAAGCATCATATACTAATTCAAAAGAAATTTCTAAATGAATGCCATAACCCTAGCATTAACTGTTATTTCTTTCAAATATTAACTAAAAAAGAAATAAATAAACATGTTTACAACAAATTGATTGAGAACAGAGAGACTCCGTCATGTAGAGTCAAATGGAACTCAATTTACAATGATTTAGAAATTGATTGGAATCTAGTTCACGGAAGTGTTTTTAAATGTACTCATGATACTTATACACAATGGTTCCAGACAAGAATAGTTCATAGGATCCTCCCAACAAATGCACTACTTTTCAAAATGAACTTGACTGATACTAATTCATGTACTTTCTGTGGAACACATGAAGAAACACTTTTACATTTGTTTTATAATTGTGAGTACATAACACCTTTGATAAATAAAATTACAACAATATTGAATAATTTAGACCGCAATTTACAAATAAATAGTAGAATTTTTCTTTTGGGTATATATAAACCAAACTTTTTGTTAGACTGTTTGCTTTTAGAAGTTAAAAAATATATTTACTTTTGTAGAAATAAATCTTATAAACCGTCACTTATTGGTATGAAGAATTTTCTTACAACCGCTGTGAATATCCATAGCAATACGAAAACGACTTCGCTTAGAAACGATAACATGACAATTGTAGAACATATTTTAGAACACCTTCCATAATCACTATCGATTTCAGAATAAGCATAGTTTTTTTTTTAATCTCATTACCAAACAACAGTATTTTAGGCTTGTCCAGATCGAAAATATTCGCAAATTACAAAATAAAAACGACTGAAAATTTGAAAATTGTTTTGTGAAGAGTGGCGAGCATTGTGGGAAAAGATAAAATGTTGGTTAACAGCATTTTCTCTTTTCCACACATTGTTTTTCTAAATACTTCTTTCTCAAAGTTGTCAAAATAAGGGATTGTGTGGTAATGGGTTAAACACACAATCAATGATGCTATTTTTTTACACCAATCAGTTTCATTATATCTTTTGTTTTTTCCACACACGCACACCCACACCCCATCACACACACCCACACCCACACCCACACACGCTTTATTGCCACAGATATTAGCCTGAAATTATTTAATCTTTCCGATAATGTTACCTTTTTGAAGAGATGAATATATATGAGATGTGCTCCGTGAGAGGGGTGCTTAATACATCTGCGCGAAGGTATCGACCCAGGTTGGCCTGCGCACTCTGCGCAGACTAACCTGGACCGAAACATTTCGCTAAAGCCTAGTTTTCTGTATGTCAAAGGACTATTCTACCTCGTAATTGAGTTGATTTCGAGAAAAAAAGGCTGTTGTAGATTCAAAAGTATATGATAGCTTGCTTGGCGCGACAGAGGAGCATTAGGCACCTTTTTGCCGGAGAATGTCTCATATATAGATATATATATATATATATATATATATTTGTATGTTTTTATAGGAAAATGTTTTTTTCTTTCTTCATTTCTTCATTATTATATTAAAAGATTATGTAAGGTATGCTGGGGGATGACCACGACCCCCGCATACCTATTGACGTGGTAAATAAAGCTAAAAAAAAAAAGGGTCGATTCAGCGACTGATTCACGAATATATAAATTTTTGAGGAATTCCGTGTCATGGTACAAGTACAAATGGCGTCATATGCCCAGTGATTACAACATCTATCTATCTCGCACAGCTACTTGTAGCTGCTAAAGTTCATTATGAGAGTGTGAGACGGAGTAATAGAAAAAATCTTACTGCCTCAACTAAGGCAAAGTATAGTGCAGGAGAGGCTCGAAGATGGTGTTTTTAAATCTATTTTAACGTTGAAAGAAATCAGTGTTGTAGGACCGCAAAATTCTTTTTTTCTAATCTTGTTTTACCGCCAAAAATATGGCCTACACCTCATCTAATGATCTAAAATATTACCTCTTGCAACTCAGACATCATGATATCTCGGTTTTGATTTTATTCATAAAGTATACAGAATGCGTTCGTATATCAAAGGGCAAACTACTCGGTCTGTGCACTCTGATTTTAATCCACGCCGTCTGAAAAGACTTTTGTTTTTGCAGATGGCTCTGAAAGGGAAATCAACTCTAATTTGACTCTAAAAACAGATTCCAATTTACAGTTTCGTGTGAAACTACCCATTTAACACCAAAAAAACATGATGACATTTCTTTCGTTATCAGTGTAATCCGAATTGGCTTCAATCTTAAACTGCTCAGTAAGGCAACTGAAACTTTCTAGCTCATAGCAAAAACACAAACAATGCTATTTCAAAGTTATGAGGGAGAGAGGGGGATGTCTCCTTATAGGATAGTATAGATTCGCGTTCTTTTCCTCTCTGGTCTTGATCTACATTGTCGGCAAAATGTCATTCAGTCGTGCTTAGCCACCGAAGAGTAAACATTGTAAAAGGCAATCAATAGATAAAGTATGAAAGTAAGAGCACTTGGAGCCATATTTTGCACTGAAACAAGTAGCAGTATGTCTGCTATATCATTATGAAAGTAACTTGAATATTACCATACTTTTACATCATGTTACCGGCAGCCATGTCAGCCACGTTTCCAACAACCGTGGACAAAACGGAATTAACGCACAGGAACTGGATAACAACTTGTCAGATACCAGCACATTTCAGAACAGAGGAATTTCAAAGTTTTCCTTCTTTGTTCCCAAGTTCAAACTTGTGAACATCAGGGCCGGCCAGTTTGGATCCCAGGATCATTGTATCGTATTTGGTAGAGGTCTACTAGAAGATTCTACATATGAAATATTAAAGCTCTACGACATCCAGTTACAGAGATTTTTTTTTTAAGTTTCTTTGTTCCTAAGTTTCGAACTTGTGACCGCCGGGGCGGGGCCAGTTTGGACCCAAAGGACATCATTTAAACAAATTGGTAGAGGTCAACTAGCAGATGCTACATACATGTACCAGATATCAAAGCTCTAATTCTTCCTGTTTCAGAGAAGAAAAATTTTAAAATTTTCCTTCTCTGTTCCTGTTTCAAGCTTGTGACCCCGGGGCGGTGCCAGTTTTGACTCCAGGGGTATCATATGAACATTCGTGGTAGAGGTCTACTAGGAGATGCTACATACCAAATATCAAAGCTCTGCACCTTCTAGTTTCAGAGAAGAAAAAATTTAAAGTTTTCCTTCTTTGTTCCTATATTTCAAACTTGTGACCCCGGGGAGGTGCCAGTTTTGACTCCAGGGGTATCATATAAACATTTTTGGTAGAAGTCTACTAGGAGATGCTACATACCAAATATCAAAGCTCTGCACCTTCTAGTTTCAGAGAAGAAAATTTTTTAAAGTTTTCTTTCTTTGTTCCTATGTTTCAAACTTGTTACCCCCGGAGCGGGGCCAGTTTTGACCCCAGGGGTATCATATGTACAATCTTGGTAGAGGTCTACTCGGAGATGCTACATACCAAATATCAAAGCTTTTCACCTTCTACTTTCAGTGAAAAAATTTTTTGAAGTTTTCCTTCTTTGTTCCTATGTTTCAAACTTGTAACCCCAGGGGCGGGGCCAGTTTTGACCCCAGGGGTATCATATCTACAAGGAGATGCTACATATCAAATAACATAGCTCTACGCCTCCTGGTTTCAGAGAAGACGATTTTCAAAGATTTTGCTATTTTTGTTCCTTTTGGTTGCCATGGCAACCAGAGTTAAGAGTGGAATTCAATCTCTTAAACAATTTTGGTAGAGCTTTACCCAAGGAATATCCCCGCCAAGTTTCATTAAGATTTGCCCAGTGGTTTTTGGAGGAGAAGATGTTTAAAGAAATTGTGGACGAGGGACGACGGACATTGGGCGATCACAAAAGCTCACCATGAGCACTTTCTCAGGTGAACTAGAAAATATATAAAAGGTCCATAACAGGATTATACATTACCCTTTTTGCAGAACTTGGAAATATACATAAAACAACCTTTTTCCATGACATGTCATTATACGTATATATGAAAGGAAAAATGTATCAACGGACTATCCAATGGAAAACATGCATGAAGTCAATTTTTGTCAAGGACTTTAGAAGATATCCCTCTCGCAATATAAACCGCCACACTGCTGCCATTTCAAGCAGGTAGTTAGAGACTAAAGTGTTGAAATTTGTAGCACCTGCCTGGGTAGCTGAATGGATATATGGTATTACTTGGGATCTAAAAGATTTACGAACAGACTGCTACATGGAGAGACGAATGCACAAATGACTCATTGGTCACTGGCTTTGATCAACCAATAAAAATATGAAGTTCTATGAAACTATGTGCAAAAGTTGGAGATATATTGATAAAAAATTAAATTTGAAATGAGGCCCCCTTTTTCCATGATACAGTGATAAATTGCAAAACCCTGACAACATGCGCTAGGTCGCATGATCTGTGAAAATGTCATCGAAATCTGTTGAGATATGTCCAGTAATTAAAGAGATACTGGTAAAAATGAAATTATAATATGAAGCCCCCTTATTCCATGATGCAGTTACAAATCCCAGAACCTTGACAACATAACGTAGGTCACATGATCATGTGAAAATTTTATCCAAATCTGCCGAGAAATGTGGGAGGCGTTGCGTTAGGTCACGTTATAATGTGAAAATTCCATCCAAATCTGCCAAGAAATGTGGGAGGAGTTGCCTTCACAAGAAACATTATGAAATGAAAAACACAAATCGCAAAACCTTGACAATATGGGATAGGTCAGATGATGAGAAACATTCTGTGAAAAATCTATTCAATTCTGTCAAGAAATATGCGATGAGTTGCATTCATATGAAATAAAATGAAATAAAACATGGAGCCCCCTTTTTTCATGACGCAGCTACAAATCGCAAAATGTTGACAATATGCAATAGGTCACATGACGAGAAATATTCTTTGAAAAATCTATTCAATTCCGTTAGGAGGAGGGAGGAGTTGCCTTCACAAGAAATGGAATGAAATGTAACATGAAGCCCCCTTTTTTCATGACACCTTATAACAAAAACAAGGGTATATAACTGTGCTGCTGCACGGTCAATCTATGTGAAACTTTTTTTTCTGCATTTCATAATCAAGGTTGACAACCTACGTCATATCAGAGGTGTCGTAATACCCGTCATTCTGTGCGCAAAGTGCAGATTAATTACTTTAGATATATGTATCTAGAATTTACTTAGAATACCTACTTCATCTGGTGACGGTAAATATATTTGTCTTATTCGTGAAATCAAAATGCCATGAAACAATGTTATAGCTCGAAACACTTCAACACAATTATTCTTAACGTCATTGTATACGAAATCTGTGTGTCACCGGTTTCGAAAATTGTGCGGAGGTAATTGCAAAATATACGAAACTAATGAACAAAATATTAATGAGTACTAACGAACAAAGTTGTCAGGTACATGTACCATATGCACTGTTTTGTTTGGACAGATCTTTAATAACAATAATGTGCAAGCTGAAAAACTTACCTTTCAAAACGAAAATGGCGGATTTAAAATGTCTCCGATGACGTATGCTATGACGTAGGTTGTTACCCCTGCTAATGGAGGTTGAAAGATGTGACAAGTTCACTGTAAAAACTTTGTATATTTTTGAAGACAAGACTCCAAACATCAAAAGTGTACTTAAATATAACTTAAGTAAAACTTACAATCGCTCTCTGTCGGCTATTTTGCATCGAATAAAAAAAAGTGTCTCGGCAGAACGAGTTATTGTACGCATGAATAAAGTTTCATGAAATTCCGTCCAATGGTATTGGAGATATTTGCCGGGACGGACTCACGGACGGACGGACGGATAGACGGAAGGACGGGCGGACCATATCCCTCCGCCTTAGTAAACTTTTACTGAATAAAACACTACCTAGTGCCATTCATGCAGCTACGATCGGCTAGCATATAACCTATGCGCCGACCAGTTATTAATACAGCCCCTCTATGTTTGGGTAATGGGCTAATAGCTTCGATATAAGCCCCTATTTTTCCCAGGTATACGTGGGGATGGGTGATGCGTCATAGCAGACAGTTTGAATCTTAGACGAATATGGTATGCCAGAAAACCAGTCTACGGTTGTCAGAAACGTGAATGCCGGGAACAGTGTGTAAAAGTAAGGTTCCTTCCATGGCTTGTCACGGATACCATGATGTATCGAAAAGAGAACATCAAATTTCGGACATAAGGGTCTGCAATAGCTGACGGAAAACGTGGTATTTATAGGGTTATAGTTGTAAAGTTTTCCTGTTGATAGAAAAGACTCTTGACAGTAAGTTACTCTGCCTATGGTTAGATATAGCTACAAAATTTAAGTCATCTTTATGCCTAAATACCAGTAGGTCGAGAAAAATCCTACTATCTTTTACCTTTTTTGGAATGTTTTTTCCTTTAACCCATTACCACACAATCCCTACTTTTGACGCCCTGAGAAAGAAGCCTTTAGAAAACATTGTGAGAAAAAGAGAAAAATGCTGGTAACCAGCATTTTTTTCTTTTCCCACAATGTTTTCTACCCTTCACAAAACAAATTTCAAATTTTCAGTCACTTCTATTTTGTCGTTTGCAAACGCTTTCGATTTGGACAAGCCTTAAATATTGTCGTTTGGTAATGAGTTCAAAGAGACCATTTGGTTTGTAAAGGGGCTTAACTAGCATTCTCCCTAAGAATCATGCAGATGGTGATAAGTGACTAGTCACAGAATTCATTGGTTTTACCCTCATTCCATCAGACTTGTTGAAAAACTTTCCCAAAACAAAGCATTCCCATTTTCTGACAGTGGTTACCATGGAAACGAGAAATCAAAATTTCACGGAAATTGGTCGAAAGTTGTTAGTCAAAAAATTGAAAAATGACACTTTTTAGGGTGGTTTTTGACAAATCATTATTATTTAGATTATCTAAACTACTTCTTATATTACAAAAAGGACATGAGTAGTACTCAAAATTACATTGAAAAATGGAAAATGTCACTTGCATTGTGTTGCATAGCAACAGAAGTTTAGCCGTAGAAACCAGTTTTTCAAACTTCCAATTTTGAACATTTTCAAACCAAATTATCTTCTAACAGCAAAGGTGCATATGAAAAATACATATAGAGCCTAAATGAACAACATTTGATTTTTCAAGGCCAACAATTAAAAAACTCAAAATGTTTATAATTTTTGTTACCATGGCAACAAATGTATTGACCCGTCAGTGATTTTGCAAAAAAGTGGCAATTTCAAAGCAAATTATCACCCTTCTGCTAAGAGAAATATTAACAGTGTATTTACATATTAATTGATCCACATCTGTTTAACCAATAAAGAAAAAAAAAGTTCTGCAACAATCCAAATATTAGTTACCATGGCAACCAAACTATCTAACAGTTTGCGACTTTAACAAAAATCAGCACATTCAAAGTAAACTACCGCCCATTTAGATAATCTATACTACTACTTATGTTAAAAGGAGGACATGAGTAGTACTCAAAATTACATAGAAAAATAAAAAATGTCAATCGCATTGTCTTGCATAGCAACACAAGTTTAGCCATAGAAACCAGTTTTTCAAACTTCCAATTTTGAACATTTTCAAACCAAATTATCTTCTAACAGAAAGGTGCATATGAAAAATACATATAGTACTCAAACGAGCAACATCTGATTTTTCACGGCCAACAATAAAAAAGCTCAAAATATCTGTAACTTTTGTTACCATGGCAACAAAATTATTGACACGTCAGTGATTTTGCAAAAAAGTGGCAATTTCAAAGCAAATTATCACCCTTCTGCTAAGAGAAATATTAACAGTGTATTTACATATTAAATGATCCACATCTGTTCAACCAATAAAGAAAAAAAAAGTTCTGCAACAATCCAAATATTAGTTACCATGGCAACCAAACTATCCAACAGTTTGCGACTTTAACAAAAATCAGCACATTCAAAGTAAACTACCGCCCATTTAGATAATCTATACTACTACTTATGTTAAAAGGAGGACATGAGTAGTACTCGAAATTACATAGAAAAATAAAAAATGTCAATTGCATTGTCTTGCATAGCAACATAAGTTTAGCCATAGAAACCAGTTTTTCAAACATCCAATTTTGAACATTTTCAAAGCAAATTATCTTCTAACAGCAAAGGTGCATATGAAAAATACGTATAGTACTCAAACGAGCAACATCTGATTTTTCACGGCCAACAATTAAAAAACTCAAAACATCTATAACTTTTGTTACCATGGCAACAAAATTATTGACCCGTCAGTGATTTTGCAAAAAAGTGGCAATTTCAAAGCAAATTATCACCCTTCTGCTAAGAGAAATATTAACAGTGTATTTACATATTAAATGATCCACATCTGTTCAACCAATAAAGAAAAAAAAAGTTCTGCAACAATCCAAATATTAGTTACCATGGCAACCAAACTATCCAACAGTTTGCGACTTTAACAAAAATCAGCACATTCAAAGTAAACTACCGCCCATTTAGATAATCTATACTACTACTTATGTTAAAAGGAGAACATGAGTTGTACTCGAAATTACATAGAAAAATAAAAAATGTCAATTGCATTGTCTTGCATAGCAACATAAGTTTAGCCATAGAAACCAGTTTTTCAGACTTCCAATTTTGAACATTTTCAAACCAAATTATCTTCTAACAGCAAAGGTGCATATGAAAAATACATATAGTACTCAAACGAGCAACATCTGATTTTTCAAAGCCAACAAAAAAAGAACTCAAAATATCTATATCTTTTGTTACCATGGCAACGAAAGTATTGACCCGTCAGTGATTTTGCAAAAAAGTGGCAATTTCAACGCAAATTAATTCCCTTCTGCGAAGAGAAACATTTACAGTGTATTTATGTATTAAATGATCTACATCTGTTCAACCAATAAAGACAAAATTAAGTTCTGCAACAATCCAAATATTAGTTACAATGGCAACCAAACTATCCAAAAGTTTGGGATTTTAGCAAAGTAAACTACTGCCCTTTTAGATTATCTATACTACTACTTACGTCAAAAGGACGGCATGAGTAGTACTCAAAATTACATAGGAAAATATAGAAAAGTATCAAATGTCACTTGCATTGTGTTGCATAGCAACAAAAGTTTAGCCTTAGAAACCAATTTTTCAAACTTCCAATTTTGAAGATTTTCAAGCCAAATTATCTTCTAACAGCAAAGGTGCATATGACAAATACATATAGGGCCTAAACGAGCAACATCTGATTTTTCACAGCCAACAATGAAAAAACTCAAAATGCTAATAATTGTTGTAACCATGGCAACAAAACTATTGACCCGTCAGTGTTTCTTCAAAAAAGTGGCAATTTTAGAGCAAATTATCTCCCTTCTGCTAGGAAAAATATTTACAGTGTATTTACGTATTGAATGGATCCACATCTATTCAACCAATACAGAAAAATCTAAGTTTTGCAACAATCCAAATATTAGTTTCCATGGCAACCAAACTATCCAACATTTTTCGATTTTAACAAAAAGCAGCACATTCAAAGTAAACTACCGCCCATTAACAAAGGATTACACTGATAAGTAATACTTACTTAAATTACCCACATCTGTTTGTCAATATTAAAATGTAAAGCAAAAAATAATGGCCCAGTCATGTTACCATGGCAACCAAATCAATGAACCATAACAAATAACAGCTTGTTCAAAGCAAATTAACCCTTTCCGGCTAAGAAGCATCTGAATAAATTAAACCTACTTTAAATGACTAATATGTGATATGCACATACAAAAGATAAAAAGTATTCAACATCTCAGAAAAAAAATGTTACCATGGCAACAGAATAGTAAACTCATCCCCATAAAAGTATGGAAAATAACAAAATATCAAAGGGCAATAATTCTTGAATATGCAATCAAGAGTTATGGTTTTTATGCACCACACTTCTCGTTGATGAGATCTATCCGTCTGTGAAGTTTCATGTTTATCCCTCAAATAGTTTTTGTGTTATGCTCTAGACAAAATTTAAGTGAGAAAATAAAGGGTAATAACCCTTAAAATATGCAATCAAGAGTTATGGTTCTTATGTACTGCACTTTTCTTTTCTGAGATCTATCCATCTGTGTAGTTTCATTTCTATATCTCAAATAGTTTTTGAGTTGTGCTCCATACCAGAAATTCGGATGCGAAGAGGGATAGACAGAATGGAGGAAGAATGGATAGACAGACAGAAAGACAGACAGACAGACGGATGGCTACTATTACCATATACATAGCCGCCTTTTTGGCGGGAGATAATATGCATGTATGCTACTTTATGAATGAAAACTAACATGCCAGGAACTACTAGTATGTATAGAGGGGTATGAACATTCTTAATTGTTGGTCATTCTATTTGATAGATAATTGTATTTTCTCAATTTTACAGATATGTTGCCACTTTGGCTGCCATGGTAACCTGGAGTATATGATATGATATGCTCATTGTTATTTTTTTCATGGACAACACATTAGATTAATAGCGATTTTTAAAGTTATCCAGTTTACTTATTCTTGTCTCTACAATTATGCCTTGAAAATAATAAAAAATTGCAGTTTTATGCCAGTGTCGAGATTAAGGTTGCCATAGAAACCAGAGATTTTTCAGGAATAAAATTCTTTCTAAAAAATTATGAAGAGGATCATGGCAGGATCATTTCTGCGAAATTTCATCAAATTTGGATGGGTAGTTTCAGAGAAGATGTTTGAAATAAAATTTAACGTATGCACGCATGTACCATGTATGTGTACGCACACACAGACAGACACACAGACGCAAGACGGATACCTGGCCATGACATAAGCCTGCTGGCCTTCTGCCAGTGGAGCTAATGAAACTGACATGCCATGAACTATATATAGAGGGGTATGAAGATTCTAAATTGTCGTTCATTATATTCGACAGATAATGATATTTTCTCAGTTTTACTGATACATTGCCACTTTGGCTGCCATGGTTACCTAGAGTATGATATGATATGCTCATTGTTATTTTTTCATCGACAACATATTAGATCAATAGCTATTTCTAAAACCAAAGTTATTCAATTTACTTACTCTAGTCTCTACAATTTTGCCATGAAAATAAGCAAAAATTGCAATTTTATGCCCGTGTCAAGATTCAGGTTACCATGGAAACCAAATTTAGACACAAAACCAAAATATCTTGTTTGCAGCTTTTCAAATTTGTATTAATTCTTCATATGTCATATTAACTGATGTTCAAATATCTGTTTTTAGTGGTCTTTTTTTTTTTTTGCATAAAATACAGCATTTTCCAAATTTTACAAATCTGTGGTCACTTTGGTTGCCATGGTAACCAGACCTAAAAACATTTTGACCTTTTTTATTTTTTTATTTGTGACCCAATACACTAGTCTTTATGCCCAATATTGAAACCTTAAATCCTAGCTTTGCTGTTAGGAGATAATTGAGATAGAAATTTGTCAATTTAAGCCACCAGCAGAAATGCAAAATACAGCCTTTGTTCGTTGCCATAGAAACACATTCTGCAAGCTTATTTTTGCAATTGCATTCTTGATATTGTAAGCCAATACATGGGTGATTATGTTATAATAACACAACTAACTGGACTTTTAATGACAAATATGTTGTATTAACTTCAAAGTGCTTAATTTTTCAAGTTTTAAAAAGCAAAAAATATGCTTCTGGGGGCAAAAACTTTCTGTGGCAGTTGCCATGGTAACAGCATGACAATAAAAGTTTCCCTTTGGCTTTTGAACTTTTGTGACTAAAGGAATCAGTTGCACTAACTTTTTTTGGTATTCTGAAAAAGTCACTTATCACCATTTCTACAGGGCCTGCATGATTCTTAGGGAGAATGCTAGTTAAGTGTTAAAATTCCCAAATATAATAAAGTAAACGATGACGTTAAATAAAACAAACGTGTTTATGTTTCTGTCTATTCTCGAAGTTCTTGCTGTTATCTTTAAAATACGATATATATTATACTGTGAGGAAATTTCTCGTAATCCGATTGGTTAACATGCCGGGAACATATATATCATATACCCTGGTAAAAAACACGTAAAGCCAGTTTCCCTTTTGAGTGCCCCCTGAACATCACTACACTTGCAACACAACGTCCAAAATGGCGGCGTCGATCGATCACCGGACTGCATTTTAATGCACCAAACTGCACGTTTTAGTGACGTCAGTTTTCAGTGACATCAGTTTTCATTGAATTGGGGCACTCGGAAGGGAATTTCTATTTCGTCAGCTTACTCGATTCGTAAGATAATAATACAGGAAAAAATCGCTTAACGCGCTTTGAAACGGTAGAACTTTGCAGTATAATAGATTCGTTGTACGGTCAGGTGGCATGGGACTTGGAAACTTGTTCATGGCTGTGGTGAATCATGTCGTCCCTCGCCAAGGAAGGCAAGGAGAGACATAATTCATCACAGCCGTGAACAAGTTTCCAAGTCCCTTGCCACCTGACCGTACAACTAATTCTGTTCCCCCTAAATGTCACTAACAATGTCTGTTGAGTGCGATAGAGGACTGGCACGATCCCTACAGACTCAAACTGATGTAGCAAGTGTTAAGCTTACAAATATCGCTTACTGTGTGTCAAAGTAGTGGTAAAACAGCTTCGCTTCGAAAAATTCTGGATTGTTCCGCACAATATTTTGATCACATATTTACAGGTAAACTTGTTACCATGACTACTACAAAGACCATGTTTTAACGACCATGAGGAGAGGCTTGCTAAAACATTTTGGATAAAGGAGAAAATACTAGTATTGCTGTTCTGATCCCTTCGAAATACATGTTCCAGTATTCCAGCTGCGCTATATTTGACGTTTGCAAATGTTTTTAATGTGGACAAGTTTAAAATATTCTTATTTGTTAAAGATTTAAAACACCATCCTGCATCAATACGACTGCTTCTCTTTATGTCTTGAAAGAAGATTGCTTTTTACTGAACAACTCGCCAAAGACGCATTTTTAAAATGTTTCTATGCGTGGAAAAAAATGCCTGACTTTGAACTTAGACACTTCTTTGCGTAACCCACGAACTGAGCTCGGTAGCTATTGCTGATGTTCAGGACTTGATACCAGTCGGATGGTCACTGGTTCGAAGAAGCAGCTCATCAAGTTTCTTTCCGAGGATTAATGATAGAATTTGCGATAGGATTCTTTCCTCTCGCATCATGAATTCGACGATGGCTACAAAGGATAACTGCGAGTAACTTTGGAAGAATATCGTGCAAAGTACTTGTGAAAAAAACTCGAGAAAAGCATGAATACGTACACTGGTATGGCTGTGATACACAGATTCCTTTGTTACAAAGCTACTTATTCCACAATATGGAGAGCAACACGCGAAAAGGGTCATTCGGACATTTGCGTAAAGTGTTGTCTCTGATCAGCGTCTGCAGTCCGCACAGGCTAATCCGAAACGACACTTTCCGATTTTATGTGATTTTCTGTTTTACGCAAGTCTACTGTAGCACAAAATCTAATGTAGTCGTAAAGTGCCGTCCCGGATTAGCCTGCGCGGACTGCGCAGGCTAATCCGGGACGACACTTTACGCAAATGTCCGAATGCACCTTTTCGCGTGTTGCTCTCCAATTATAGAATCAGATTTCAGCGATACATGTATCACGTATTGTAGAATTCTTGTTAAAAATTTCATTTTGAGAGATCACTCCTTCCAGTAAAAGGAACGTAACTATTAAAGAGCACTTCATAATTTTGGTTGCCTTTGCTGCTGGCATCGGCGTAAATCAAATTTAGACTTGCAGTCTGATCTTTGATTTACATTTTCAAACTTGGTAAGACTTTCTGAGCGATGGTGTTATGAAATTGTTTTTAGTTCTGTCAGACCTGTATTTTGTAAGTCAATAGTTAACATTAAATAACACTGTTTACCTTTCTTAAGTTCTTCTTCTTAATTTTTGTCATGTACCATTTTATATTGTCTCTATATAAATGAATAATGACAAAAGTCACTAAGTTACAAAATAGCTGTGCCAATGTTTTATGTTTATTCAGCAAGATGACGACTATGAGAAAACTTAGTACTTAAAATTCACACTGACCTGAAACCTTGAAAGCGAAAATTTCTTGTGAATGATAATATGTTCAAGTATTCTCTGTGGAATAATCACGCAAAATTCAAGTGTCGAGAAAGAAAATAAATTGGACAAATCTAATTGAATCGTAGATTGAATTCAAGTTTTCATCCATTAGAAAATTATCTGTATTGCAGGTCGGGCATGTAGACCTTTATTAGAAACACGTCGGTCGTAATCAGTCGTCGAACAGGCTTATACTATGGTCGACTGAAGCTGATGTAAATTGCAAAGTTTAGAAGCTTTTTAAAAATCGGGTAAATGTCCTAAGTGTGATACACAGCTACAATCAGAGGTCCAGATAGAGGGAGTAATTTTCATTTCAAAATCGAAAATACCAATTATCCTCCACAAAACCCCATGTTATGGGTACCCATTTAAATCGTCTCATCGAGACGATTCTAATGAATACACACAATATAGGGTTTGGAAGAGAAATAACTGATTTGGAAAACAGTCATTCCCTCTAATCTGGAGCTCTGTACAATCGTTTTCGCTTTGTTGGAGAAAATAAACCTTATCATTTTCGCTCTTACCAAAAGATGGCTTACACCAAAAGGGACATAAAACCAGATTTCTTTTCACATTTTTTAACGGTAATTTTCTTTCGCGTACACAGATTAGTCTTAGTTAAAACACAAGTCGAACAACATATTACACTGTTAATACCACTAGTCACAGCTAGGCCAATTACGTAACTACATCTGACCCCGTACGTATCTACGGAGTTTCCATTTTGAAATATTGCCCACGTACGTATCGAGGGAGTTTCCACTTTGAAATATTGCCCACCACATGACCTTAAACATGGTAGAACATGTATAAATCTATTAACAGTGGCAACAACAGCCACAGTTATGGAAAACCTGTCGCTGAAAAACACAAACGTAATTGATATATGGAGTTCGAAAATAAATGTACAAACTGTCTATCATCGGAATTGCCATTAGAAATATCTCCAAAGAAAATTGATAAGTGGCGTGTTACAATTTTTAGAAAGGTGTATTTCCGGCGATAAAAGGCATCGTGTAGGTGCGTATCAACCTAGGTGTTACAGCCGAAGGTCAATAGAAAGATTTAAACGCAAGAACTATTACAGGCCCGTAGGAACGGGGGGGGGGTGCAATTTGGGGTCAATTGGAACCAGACCTGAAAGTTGTCAAAGAGGAACATCCTACATTGGATCATCTATACTTTCTTAGTGATATACTAACAACACAATATCGCTGCTTATACCGATAGAAATGGGCTTCAAATCATTTAATTGGAACTTTCTAGAAGCAAGTCATTGCAAGGGCGCACCGGACGGCGTTGGTGCCGTTGTGAAACGTGAAGCAGACCGAGCAGTTTCTCATGGAAAAAGATATAACAAAGGCTAAGAATCTTCTAGAGACACTTAACAGCATTAACCAAGCTTTAAAACTTTTTATCGTCACTGACGAACAGATCGTAAAAGTTGATGTGATCCTGAAGGATTCAACCATAAAAACATTGGCGGGGACAATTAAAATACACCAGGTAACACAAATTATCATGAAAGCATATACAAGTACAACATCACTTATACAATTTAAATAGTAAATAAATCTGTATCACTAACTAAGCAAACTGCGTAGGCTTCGACGAGACAACTATGGAAGCTGTATCATCTTAATCCACTTTGTTTCAAACAATTTAATAGAGTGTAACATATTTATTAATATTACCGGACACTTCACGTATCCAAGTTCCTTGGATTCTCAGCATTATTACCGGTTATATTATCCTACCACTTACCATTCAGTCCTAACGCTGTCATCTACATGTATATTTCGACGGGTGAGGGCAGAAAGGTGCCATCTGCACTTTTCATAGTTTCGAGAAAATCGCATTTGAAGGTTTGGAGGTGTATATAAAATCAGGAAGTGCTTGTATTTTTTTGTTGGTTATATAGTTTTGAAGAGTGCAAAAGGCTCTATCATTTGATGTATGTACGTTTGTGAAATCATTTGTTATCACGGCCATATATGGCAAAATTCAAATGGCTCCTTTATGCATTTTAAAATTTCTAGTTCATAAAGGTGCCATTTGCTAATTGGAAATCTCATCAATATATCCTGTTTTCCAAATTATCACATTTTTTTAATGTTTTACAAAGCCATTACACTGGCAAGAGTTTAGAATGTGTTTCCCTTCAACAGGCAAATATCATATGAAGACTTTTTAAGTTTAGCATATGTTTTGGGTATACAGGAATATGAAATTTGTATATAATCACAGATATCAAAATAACAAAGCAATTGGAACTGTGGTAATAATGAAAATACCCGGATTTTCAGTGTTTTGATTTGTATGTATACGGTTAAAAATCAAAAATAGAGTTATTATTTCAGTCACTGTCAATTTCACTTTCGTCCTCAATTTTGTCCTTCAGGCCCTTGCTAGACGGTGGGGCTTTGTAGTAGGTATGAATCTCTTCAGGTATAAGACCACTGTTACACATAGAGAGGAGGCCATTCTTTTTCTTTTCTGAAATACACAGCTTGGATTTGTTTATTTGGCCACTGTAGGGGCCTTCCTTTAGATCTGGTGGATAAATGAACCCGTATTTCCTCAAAATGGTTCTGTTCAAACGTCTCGTCAACAAAGACGCTCCTAGGGCTGTCACGTATGATTTGTATCCATTTCAACCTCAGGAAATTGACCCGTTCCCCATTTTTTGTGAATTTCATATCGGAGATTTCAGTTTTGCATTTTTTTTTTAAATCATAAATAACATTGTACTTCATGGGAATCACAATGTATGGCTTGCACCTTCTTGCCAACGATATAACAGTACTCCACATGCTTCAGACATAAACTGAGTTAATTTCTTTGCATTTTCTATTGACGAATGAATACTGTTTTTTTTCCATCTGTAAATGTCCACGCTCAACGAACTTATGGTTAATTGTTTGTAGTGTTTCAGATAGAATTAGTGAATAGAGCACTAGCTGCCACAAACTGGTTCCTGTTTTGTCCACCACAATTATCAGAAAAATATGATTTCCTTTATTTGAGGACCGTTTGTAACTTCATTATTATGCATAACCAAACAAGAGGCAATTTCACACCCACCTCGGCTAGCCCGACTTTCATCCCATACCTAGCAGGTGTCATTCCGATCTCCGGCTGAGTTCATAGACAAATTGAAGCAAGAGAGCTTCCTTTTGTAATAGTGCAGGGGGGTCAACAGAACAGCCTGAAGATCAAATGTAGCAGCATAAAATCTTTGCTCCTTCTGGGCCCTAATTTTTTCCTTTTCTTGTCTAGCTTTAATTCTTCTTTCCTGGTGTTCTTTAAACTCGTTCTCAACAGAATCATCAACTCTTTCCTGCTTTTTTTCTTATTCCATATAGATTACAAATGGAACACTGGTCTTTTTTCGATTTAAAGAATGACAGGTTATATTTTGTACAAAACACATCTCGATACTTAAGTCCTTTGTCTTTGCAACTGTCTCTATAAAGTTCAAACATTTTGTTAATACTCAACTTTTGCGAAAGATATTCCTTTTTTATTCTTTTCAAACGTAATGCGATTCCATGAGTGGAAACGACTCAACATGTTATCTCACCATGTCAATGCATTCAGAAGGGGTTTTGTTTGCAGAGGCACTTCTACCTCTCTCATCTCTTCCTACAAAAACTCCATGTGCCTTCTTCTTTAATGCATAGTACAGTCTTTTTCCTGATATGCAGAGTTTTCAAAAGGAATTTTCTACACACTCTAACTTTTTCATTGTCTGTTAACAGTAGGTAAGAATATGATATAGATTTGTGTCCTACAGTTCGTTTCGGTGTCGAAGATGATACATGATGACATATAAAGTCTGTCTCCCGTATACATCAGTATGCATCAAAGATTTTCCTTCATTGTTCCTGATTAAATTTTTCTACACACTTAAACCTGCTCTGCAAACAGTTGACTTCTTGCATCGATCTGGCTGTAATATGCTTCCCCGTTTCCTCACATTTCGCTTCCAGATTACATTTTCGCTTGCGTTTTTGATCTTTGTTTTTGTTTTTTTTTTTTTTGATTGCTGAACCTTTCATCTTTATGTGGTGTTAAATCTGGGCAGGTATCCTATCCTTCATCTTTTGACGGTGTTGACACATTTTCATCATTGTTTCGGTCTATTTGTTTGTTTACCTGGTCCGATTTATCACTGGAACTGTTTGCTATTGATGCGGTTTTTGAAAATAGAGTTTTCTTTTGTTATTGCATCATAATGTTCCTGTCCTGGAATAGCAATATAAGCCAAGTGAATGTAGCTTTCTGTCGATGCAACTAAATATGGTCCAATGTCATATATTGGGGTTGATATATGACTGGAAAATTCTTGGATAGTTACACTGAATGTATTGGCAACAGCAAGTGGAAGGCAATCTGCTAAACTAGTATTCCACTGCCCCGACTGTTTTAAGCACAATACCATCTGTATATAATCATTTTTTTCTCCCTCGAAATTTGTGAAATTAATGTAAAGATGCATTTCTTCTACTATATGACCGGCGAGGTCACTGGTAGACAAAGTCGGATCTAATTGACTCAAGGCTGCTATAAAGAAGCAGTCTCCATCAGGTGAAACTCGAACTATTTCCAATCCTTTGCTATCTAGAAGGTTGTCCAGCCTTTGTAAGTGTTTTTTTTTTTTCAATAATTCTTCTTACATTTTCCTCCCGCTTACTTCTACGTTTCAGTTCTTCTAATATGGATAATCCTCCTTTAATGGTATGCAATTCACATTAATAAGCATAGATCTAAAACCATTGAAAGACTCAATTTAAATGTTTCATATTGTCCTCATTGTACATTTTTCTCTCGTGATAACTAATCAGCATTAACCTAAGATTATATTTTTAAAGCAATTTGCCTAATCTGCTTCCTTGTAAAATACCTGGCATCTGGTATTTGTGAACTAAAACATAAACTTCGAGCAGTTAATACCTTTATGCAGTTTAATTGTCACCAAATTTGAAAACAAAAAGGTGCCATTTGGCAAACGGATCCTTTATGCAGATTGGCATTTCAGATGGCACCTTTATGCAGGACCAGATTTACATATTTGGAACCTATATGATGTGGTGTTTTTTGTACCTTATAGTTATCTGATTACAATGAAACTTTGACACAAGTTGAACACTATTATATGGATTCTGTTAATGGTCAAAACTCAATTTTGACCAAAAGTGCAGATGGCACCTTTCTGCCCTCACCCGTCGATTTGATGTTTCTGTTACGACAGTAAGAGAAGAGATTTCGCTTTTACTCCCCGGCGTATTCCTGCGATTGAGACAATGTGTGTCTTGGTCAGTCATCCCTCGATGAATGGCTCGACATGTGACATACTTGGAAAGAAATTCCTGCAGCAGTCAGCGCTTAAGATGGAACATCATATCAGATGTACTGGCTGATGAATAAGCCCCAACAGCACTATCATGTTGGGCAGAAGGAACAGCATGCAGTACACAATCGATTTGTTTTGGACTGTTATGGAACAGTGCGTTACATAGAATGTGGTTTTCTCGGACACTAAACCTATGCTCAACAGAACAGTTCGATGTATGAAATAGGAGTAGGTGTACATGTACCTTTCACGGATCACTGTATTTCGTTTGGAGGCAGTATTTAGCCCAATACTAACACAATAATGAACCTATGTACAGCTATACAGTTACATCGTAAGGAGGTCGCGAGAAGAGGAAAATGCTTGAAATTGAATCAGTTGATTGGAAAATATCGTGATTTTGTAAATGTGCTATAGTCGAGCTGAAGACCGATAAATCCATTGGAAGTTTTGCTTTTATTTATAAGGAATTTTGAAGGAATTAGTTAAATACTGTTCGACTATGTCCCATCCTGCCATTTCGATATCGCAAAAAAAGTGGAGCTGTGATTTTGTCCGATGCCTAAAATATGATTTGAAATTGCGTACATCGCAATTCCATGAAGTTCGTGACAAAAAGTGGGATATTGAACCTTGGAAAAAAAGCATACCTGATTGGACCCAAAATGCATTTTTCTGACATTTCATTTACTGCTTCTTAATGTACAATATGAGGGAAGATAATTAAAAGTCTTTTTGAATATCTATTTTATATTTAAAAACACCTTGCGTATTTTGTAACATACATGTATGTTACATTGCATACATGTATGTTACATTGTGTCCATTTTATACTTAAAACCCACATAAAAATACTTGAATTGCAGTTGATGATCATGGTTTTTCACAAAATATGCACATATGTTTGAAAACAGTACATTTTACTTTTAGTGTTTCTTTAGAAAGTAAATTATGAGCTTCACAGAGTTTGAGATAATTTATCATCTTTTGATTTATTTTAAAGTTCTTCTAATATTGTTGTAGTTTGAATGACCACAATAAAAATCAAATAATCTCAAATAGTCCAATACAATCTATTTACCTTGTAATTGTCTTAAGAGTAAAGAACTTTTAAGACCTCTAAAAATAATAATGTATGTGACGCGTGTTACACATATCAAAGGGACATTGTTGTAACTCATGTTACATGTTGTCTTAATTTTCTTACTAATAAACTCATTCAGCGAATATCTCCATATTATGAATACTTAACATTTCAAAATTATGACAGGTCTAATTTATCATTTACCAAACCAAATCGTACAGTGAATGCTTTGACTAGTTTATATACTTAGATTTTGGACACCATGTAGCCTTGTTACACTACACTTTACTATATTAGTAATTAATCCTGTTAAATATGTCTTTGTGTAGCCTGGATGAAATGAAAAATAAACATTTATAACTCGGAATTGAATTCTTTTATTTGCATCCATTTGTAAGTAGATTTATATATCAGCCATATCTTAAATATTGCCCATTAACAAGTCATACTGAAAGAAATGTCTTCCATATTAAACAACAACGATCGAAAGAGTTGTTGTTCGGCACGAATGTACAGAAGTGCCTATATTTGGTCATTTTTATACATATATTTGCTGGAAAGACTGTGAACGGCCCATATATGGTATCTATCAAAAGTCATGTAAAAGCATTAAGTAATAGCAAGAGAAGAACTAGAGATTAGACTCTGGGATGCAGTATAAAGGATATAACACTAACATTAATTTATGCTGCAAATATGAATTATACATGTCCTATGGAAACTTTAACTGTTTTTTTGTTCTCAAAAAATTAAAACTGGTCCAATTTTTGAAAGTCATTGCTGACGACAGTATCATTAAGAATAAAATATATTTATGACGATAAAAGGATACAAGACATTGCGGGAAATTGATAAATTTCTTTTTCATGAAGCAGCTTATCCTTTTCCAAAACGTTTTCCTATTATGCTACTACTTTGTCACATGCTCAGGTGTAGATTGCAGTTTAAAAGTTGGTTACAGTTTGTGGTAAAGATCGGAACTAAAATTGCTCGAACCATTAAAAACCATGAATTGGTATAACTCTTCCTATTAAATGCTGTATTGATAATTTTTTGAGTTTATCAATATTTAATTGCACTAATGGTGTAAAATCGTTTTTGATTGGTCAGAATCGGGTCATGTGATGAAAAAACCTGCATGATATTTTTCGATGAACGCAATAGCACTACTTTCGGTTTTTCCAAATTGTTGTCGGTATCTAATTTTAGATTTCAAGCAAACTGTTTATGGGCTATATTTAGAGTTCCATCGCTGAATCAGTCAAATGCAAAAAGATCGATTTCTTTTTTTAAAAAAAAAACTTGCAAAAAGGAAACTAACGAATAAACCTTGACAAAATGATGCATCTTTAACTTTTTTTGCACCCTAAAAAAAATACACTATGCCAACAGTGAATAGAGTCTGAATGGTCGACGTCATCAGTTACATCATTCAATACGTCAGCGCTCGGTCGATTTTTTTGAAGCCAAGGTCACCGAGTTAAATTTAGTACACTGTGTAAACGGAAAAATCACTCTGGCATAAATGAACTTGATTTCTTGTTTCATGACGGAGTTAGTCTTTGTCCTACTTTTCTATCCAATCAGAACGCTCATATTTGAACATTTTTGACTGTCTATCTTCCATAAACTACCCAAAGCAGGTTTATTTTGATCATTTATCCATTTAAACGTAGTTTATCTGGAGTGATCTGGATTTACTGCGCATGCGTACCTAAACCCTACCCCCCTCATTATTATTCAACAATTACTTAACCCTCTCCCAAACAAGCTTTTACGTGTCTGCAGTAGTCTACAAGTCTTTTGAAAACATTGTGGGAAAAGGAGAAATTGCTTGTAACGAGAAATTTCTTCTTTTCCCACAGCGTTTTCTGTCCGTTCGGATAATTTTCTGCCATTATTATGACAGTTAAAGCTGCAAACTCTTTCAGTTTGGAAGAGTCTGAAATTTGTTGTTTGGGAAAGGGTTAAATTAGGTCTAGCACATGCCAAGTAGATCTACAAGTTACACCGCTGGAAAAAAAAGGTAAAACACAGATACAATTTATGTAATAAAAGCCGATCAATCTAGATCTATATGGTCGGTTGTCCTCTGAAACATACCACCTGAAGCTTGAAACAAGCTGTTGTTACAGGGTTTAAGAAGTAAATCGACGGCATGTTGAAATGTTGAGAAAAAATAATTATTTTCATAGGCTGAGTCTAGTCGTTACTTCCTCAAAATCTTGTCAAATTCTGCCATATTTCACATTGTTTAACACTGGCGATAGTCAAGCGTGAACTGGAAATGAAGCTGATAATGACGGTTCTTTAGCCCTTTCCCATATGACAAATTTTAGACCATTCCAAATTGAAAGCATCGGCAGATATCAAATTTTGAAAGTGGAACAAATGAAGTTGAGTTTTTTGACAGGGTAGAAAAAATTGTAGTAAAAGGAGAAAATGCCAATAACCAGAATTTTCTCCTTTTCCAAAAGTAAACTTCCCTCCCAATTGATTGTTTGGTAAAGGGCTAAATACGACGTGGTCGTGTACGCGGTTTAGCCGGGCCGATAAATTACGTCATATTTAGCGATGATGCAATGATGACGTTTCTTTAGGGAATCAGCCAACTCCATATATGGGTGAAAGGGCGTTTCTTTGTGAATAGTGGATTCCTTGTATGTATAAGTTATTGATCATATATTTCATTTGTATGGAATTAAATCGGAGGGAGGCGAAGCCGACCGACGATTTAGTTTCATACAAATGAAATATATGATCAATAACTAACTTACAGTTTGCCCTACTTTCTAATTGACTGACAGCTAAGAATTGGTGGAAAGAGCCATACAAGAACGACAGAAAGCTCGGTTCGACACGCCTCTTTTGATTGACGGTTGTACGTACGTGCGTTTTCAGTCGTACGGCGTTAAAACTGTTACTCAGGTTGTCCTTGAACTAGTTTCAGGACAATTGTCTGCAGTCAGACTCATTCGGCATATCACGGGTGATGGTAGCCATCATATCCCTCGTCTGTATCTAGTGGATTGATATGCAGCAGATCGGTACACTCGGAAATACGCCGGTATACCGTTCTGAAAATTGTCAGGCTCCTCTTCCAAAAGAAACCTCGGGTTTTAATTTTCTATCGAAATCTTTCGAACCATATTTCGACAAACAATTCGTAGATCTACATTAATTTTTTTTTATCAATTTCGATTGAAGTTTTAACCGACAGATACACAGATGTGAATAACTTCATTGAGGTCGTTAAGTCGTTGCTAAACGAATCACATTGGCCCGCCATTGTATAAGATCATGTGACTCGCAGTTCAAATGTAAACGGCCGTTTTACGGGCGAGATTAGATGTAGGTACGGAAACTGCCGAATTTCATGCTCTTTGAAGCGATAGATTCAGCAATGGATGCATGCTTTGAGCCGGTTGAAGACGAGGAATTTTATAAAGAATTTATTTTCCCCGACAAAGGCGACGTGTTGCTAACACAAGTGTGTACAATAAACACCCATGTCCCTCTAAAGTGGCTCATTGTCCAGGATCTGCTTCATACCAGATAAGCCCTCTTTTTTACTGCCCTGAGGCAGAAGGCGCGTGAAAACATTGCGGGTAGAGGAGAAATTGCTTGTAAGGAGCATTTTCTCCTTTCCTGCTATGTCTCTTTTTTTTCTTTCCACAGACAAATCCTTTAATTTGAGCAAGTACCAAGTTGTTGTCTGCAAACGGTTTCAAATTGGACCCAAGCCAAATTTCCCAGCCTGGTAGTCAAAACCAAAGGTTATTTGGTAAAGGGTTAAATACCAGGTGGCCAAGTACGAGTTATTTAGTCCCGATATTCACGTGGAAATTACGTCACTTTTTTGGCGATGATGCAATTACTTGGAATAATCCCCGCCCCTTTTACTACAGTGTATGCATTAGATTGGTATTTACTCTACAAGGACTAGCTAAAATACTGTGGGCGGAGCTTCTCGTTAACCGGGATACAACTGTATATAGGTCAACCATTTAATAACATATTGCAACATATTGAGTCTGTATGGAATTAAATCCAGCAGTTTTGAACGAAATCCGGCGTTTTCATTGGTTTAGAAAGTAGGGCAAACTGTAAGGAACATTATTTTGGCAATGATGTAATGTGGGCAGAGAAAGACTAAGTCAGTTAAACGCTAAGAAGTTCAAAATTAAAGGACTTAAACAGCCACAGTCGGTCGCTACGCTCCCTCCTTTTGGCTGTTTAAATCGTTTAATTTTGACTTCTTAGCGTTTAACTATTAGGTCTACTTAAACTTTTTTATTGCGGGGACTTGGTTAAAAAAGTGATATTGACCAGAAAAAAAGTTATCGTGGATTTGATGGAATGCCCAGACATGAGTTTCGACGACCTTAAGCAATAAACCAATAGCGTTTATCTCTGGAGAGGAAAACTTCAATCTTTTTGTATGAAACGATGACTTTAGCCTATATTTAAGTTATTTCACAATTAAAATTCAAAGGATCATACTTACCATGGAAGATCGAAATGTAAACAAAAAGTCAAGGGGTAGCTGCCATATTTTTGACGCTCATGTATTTCGACGAATTTCATTGGTTGGCATGAAGTACCATCACTGTGGTGTAAGTAGTATGCTTATTATTTTTTTACCCTGGGATTACCAGTGATCTTCACACAAATAATTATAAATACCCATTTTGACATGGAAATATATATTTATTGGTATGTATGGTCGTCTGTAATAGAAAAAAATTAAATATTGATTCATTATACTCTTCAGCTGAACAGTGAGGACAGTAGAACTTGTCTCCTCTTCTAATCACACTGACTTTTGAGCAGTTCAAATGTACCCAGTGATCACAACCATTTCCATCACAGGCCACCCATTTTGTAAAAATTAGGGACACACTTTGACGGACTTGATCTGGAGTGAATTTGCCACAAACAAAACATTTGTCACTTTCATCTCCAGATGAAGTCGGACAAGAACTGGACTCCTCCAAGTGTACAAGGGTGCATCTTTTTTTGCTTTCCTTAGACAAACCAGACGGACCTGGTTGCGGCTCACTGGGCAAATTTGTATTTTTTCTAATATTTTTTTTAGTTTTAGTTGTTTTGGTTGTCTTTTTTTGTACTGGCTTTACTTTCTTTGAAATATGTTCATGTATTCTGCAGACCATGTCATTCTCTGTCAACGCTTTACCACTGATTATGCTGCTAAGGTACTTTCTTTTTTTAGTTTGTGTTTTCTTCTGATTATTTTTTTTTCCTTCAGGCTGCAAAAACTGCAAACAGGATCATCCATGACTTTTGAAAGAGGTGGAGTTTGGGAATCCAGCAAAGCAGGAGATTTTGGGTTAGGTTTTGAAATTACGGATGAATGGGTTTTGGTAGAGGGTGGCTGTTCACTCCGCTGCAATATTTCAGACGGCTTGAAATTGGTTTGATCCACAGCATTCGGGTTGTATGGGTAGATTCCACACCTGAAAGCAGACTGGAGATTTTCATGAGATAATGCCTTTGCATCTGCAGGGCATGCAATGGAGCATACATTATACCGTGTAATTGACTGACCATAGTGTTCTCTCATGAACTTGTGAGACATTGCATTGTATATTTTTTCAAAGGGACCAAAACAATCCATATCCATTGACTGCAAAACGTGACTGGTGTGAGCAGGTAAAACAAAGAGAATGATGTTTTCTTTCTTTGCCCAATCAATTAGAGAAAGACTCGCATGAGACTTCTGACCGTCATACAATAATAAAACAGGGCGGTCAACACTTCTTTCAGGCAGGTGTTTTATGAGGTGGGTTTCCAGGTACTTTTTGAATATTTCGCTGTTGCTCCAGCCAGACTCTGTTACGTCTCCATCAGCACCTGGAGTCTTACCATCCAGCAACTCTTGACACAAACATTCTCAGACCAGGAAAAATGAAAAAAGGTGATACAGAATAGCCAAGGGCATTTCCACAACCAATGACAGTAACAAGAACACGTGAGCTGGACAAAACTGCTGGTGGCTTGCAGCCAACAGCAGCAACAATAGATGGTGGTTTGTGCATTGTGGACAAACCCTTCTCGTCCACGTTGTAAATGCACTCTGGTTTTTGTTTGAGATCATACTTAGTCAAAATTCTATCCAGTTCAGTATAATAATTTGCAACACAATCAATAGTGTCGCTTTTGCTCGTTGCATCTGTAAACCCCTTGGTTTCAAGACTTTCAGGTCTGGCCATCTCTTTATGAAGTCTGTATACCATTGGAAACTGAGGGGATGTTCATTGTCCCTGTGACCAAGGCACACAGCATACTCGTGGGCCATGTTAAGTACTTCTGATCTGAAAAATAACCGTTGAGTTTATTCTCAAATGTTTTCAAAACCATTGCAAGAAAAAACACTTAGAAATTTTCCTTTTTCATTTCTTCATGGTGATGTAAATTTGCTAAATAAAAGCAATTCATAATGTTCCTATGATGTTTTTAAAGGGCTTTTCATTAACAAATATATTACAGAAAGGAAATTGTTGCTTGTTTGGTACCTATGATTTAGAATGCACTTTCAAGGAAAAAAATACAAGTATGAATACCTGCTATAACCATATTCAACAGATGAATTTCAGGTGATCTGCAAAGTGCGCTTCCTGTTCCTGTGAAAAAAGTGCGGGTGGTCCAGATCTGACTGCTTCAGGATTCACCCTCCCACTAAGCTTGTGTCTCAAGGAAGACTCTGGAACTCCAAACTCACTAGCAGTGGTCAGGATTGCTGCACCAGTTTGTTTCACTTTCATATAGGCAGCTGTCATTGATGTGGGAGAATAAAGTCTATAGTACTTTTTTGAACACTGAAAAAATGAATTAAAGTCATATGGGTAGATATAACTAATGTTTAAATTGTATAAAGTGCTCAGCGTAATGTTTGTTACCTTTGCAGCTCACACCTTTATATATAACGCGTACATATTACAAAACGGTCGAAATTTATGATGTAGCATTATCAAAGTCACATGATTGTCACGTGATTTCTATAAATAGAGGGCCGGCCTACCAGATTACATGTCATTGGTTTTTTCTTTTCGTTTTTTCTCATGAAAAATGCCTTTTTTGAAGCTACAAAAATCCGCATTATCTTTTTATTGAAAAATGACTAATTTTCACTTGTAATGTGAAATTTTTACCTTTTTATCTCTTATTTTCCACATTTTTTTCCTCTCGGCGAAAGTATCCGTGTTTGCTGTTGGTAAAGGGCGCGATGACGTCACCGGCTCGTGGGAAATATGCGAAAACGTGGTCAAAACAAATATGTCGTCGAAATACATGATTGTCGAAATACATGAGCGGACGATATATAGTGAAAGAAAAGTTGGAGAAAGGATCGAAAGAAGTGAATACATTGTGTTAAGAATTTTAAAATGTTGGTGCGATAGGAACGATATTAGAAACAATGCCTAGAACTGGGCAACCAAAAATGCATACTGCGACACCGTTTTTAGCTCCACTGGCCGAAGGCCAGCAAGCTATTGTCATGGCGGTGTGTCCGTCCGTGCGTGCGTCCGTAAACTTTTTCTTTAAAAAACTTCTCAGAAACTATTCATTGAATTTTTACCAAATTTCACAGGAATGTTCCTTAGGTGGTCCTCTATCAAATTCCTTGAAATGATAGTGTTCCTTGAAGAATTCTGGTTGCCATGGCAACTAAAGTAAAAAAAACCTTTAAAAATCTTATTTGTTAGCATTATTATTTTGCAGGAATGATCCTTAGATAGAGGTCTACAGAATTCCTTAAAAAAAAGATCCGGCTTTTATAGGAGACTCATTTTCCTTTTATGGTATAAAGTGAAATCTTTGAAAAATTTCTTCTCTCAAGTTATTCCTTGGATTTCATTGTTGTATTGTAGGTAAGTTCCTTTGGTGGTAAGTATACTATAGGAAAAGGAGAAAATGCTGGTAATCAGCATTTTCTCCTTTTCCCTCAGTGTTTTCTACTGTATCAAAGAGAGAAATCATCATTTCATCAATGTCTAATTTGTTGTCTGCAAATATTTTCTCAGTTTGGTCACATCCCAAATTTTATCATTTGGTAAAGGGTTAAAGAGGGTTGCTTTACATAATCTATAGTCCTTTTCATATAAAACAAAGAGACCCTGTTGTTTCAGTTAAGACTTTCATCAAGAACGATTCATTAATCTTGACTAAAGCAATATTTTATGCAAAGGTTGTAAGGATTTGTGGGTTAGAGTTCTTAGATCAACAAGTTGATAACTTGCAAGATTTACAGAGTTCAACCAGTTTTGAACAATTCTTCAATAACTTAATATTTTTTTTAGGCTATTAGCAAGATTCATGAAACTAAAAATCCGAACTCAAGAAACACAGAACGAGGTTAACCCTTTACCACACGACGAAATTTGAGACCCTTCTGAATTAAAGCACTTGCAGATGTCTGTTTCAATGTGGCTAAGATGGAGCAATTTTTCTTTGATCAGGTAGAAAACATTGTGGGAAAAGGAGGAAATGCTGGTTACTAGCATTTTCTCCTTTTCCCACAATGTTTTCAAAAGGCTTCTTTGCCAGAGAAGTCAAAAGGAGGCATTGTGTGGTAAAGGGTTAAATGCAGTCACTTATAAAACACACATTAAAGATGGACGCCGATTCACAATACAATAATAATTTGATTTTACAGTTCTGTCTAACTTTGAACTTGAAAACAGCCTGATTTGTCATTGGTTATCTGAAGTACTCCTGAACAAGCATCACTAAGGATCGAATTCTTCTTAAAACAAATCAGAAAAAAAAGTAAGACTTGTACAAAACTACTTAAAGAAAATTTTGCAAAATATTGAATCAAATCAATTATTTCTCATTCCTTCCCATCATTAAAAATATTCATTGATAAAATTGGATTATATGAAGGTTGATTATTTTAAGCAACTGAGAAAAACTGAAGTCTGAACTAGAAAAGTGAAGCCTAGAATTAAGCAAGACATCAAACGTTACACAAATCAAAATATTTATTTAAAGCTGTATTAACCTAACTCAAATATTACAATTAATCAAGATATGCTAACGAACCATATGCTAGTGTTTATGTACCTGGAAACTGATAGAGTGTGCGCCGTCCACACATAAAAGTAAAAGGGGGTGTAATTCTGCAATTCACATCAGTAGGTTCTACAACATATTCAATTTCTCCCATTGCCCAGTAGCACTTCTTCCGTGCTTTGTTGAAAAATTTTACCCACGGCAAGTTTTGGACCTGTGAAAAATATTGGAAAAATTTTATACTAGTGAACACTGTATAACATAACTGAAATATTCAGCAGACTTTTGTAGGAAAGAGCAATACCATTCTTAGTGTGTGTACATTAATTAAGAATAGCATTGGGCTCACTTGTTGAAATTAAGAACTTGGTATATCTAATGCCAACTGAAATTTACAGCGTTATATTACTGAACAAATTTAAAACGCCAGTTAAGGGTAAAGTGTTTTGTCCTGACATCTTCCTCGAATAAATCAATCAGGATTTTTAAACTTCTGTCAATCATTGTAAGTAAAGCTTAGGATTTGTCATGAAAAACTTGGGAGCCAAACATTGCTTCATATTGCACATTAAGGAAAACTCTTTTTTATTCAACTTTTGTAAAGTGGCTGCAAAGCAACATATAAACATAAACAGATACAAATTAAACAGTAATTAACACAACTCTATAACAATCCTAACAAGGATTGATAAATTAAGATGTTTATCAGCAGAAGAAATCGATCTTAAAAAAAAAAAACATAGAGCCAAGAGATAATTCAGCACTCTTTTAATGGCCAAATGGCCAGGAAATGCTCTGCCAATTAAACAATTTCAAAGAGTAATCTTTGCGAAAAAAGAAGCTGTGTAAACATTTAAAATCAAATACAATTAAAACAAAAATAAACTTTATGAACAGTCAATTTAAACACAAAGAAATATTTGAACTGTTTATAACTTTTCCACGCTTACAACAGCTGGTATCAAAGACTTTCCATGTTCTATGATAAGATACTCTCCTTTCTGATACCTACAGCCATACAATTTATTTTATGTACATTTAAGAAAAGGTCTAGTCTTGAATAAAAGAGGCCATAACATCATTTTCTAAAACGGTTCAATTTACAGTAATAGGCTGTTTATATAATTATATATGTTGCTATAAAAAGGATATCTTAATTAAAAAGTAATATTACCTTATTATGATGCTGATACATCATAATCTTTTTAAGAAATGTTTATGACTCAGCTTTTTAGTTGGAACTTGATATTGTAAGGTGACAATGACCTTGTCATTTGCAGATGTGTATTGATAAGAGGTACCTTCTACCAAATACGTAACTTAAATAGTTTTGAATAGTAAAATGTTAAATCCCCATATTAACTTTTTGACAGAAAGACTGACATACAAATGCATAGACAAAGAGACAAATGGACAGA
Source organism: Tridacna crocea (assembly GCA_943736015.1). Taxonomy (NCBI): domain Eukaryota; kingdom Metazoa; phylum Mollusca; class Bivalvia; order Cardiida; family Cardiidae; genus Tridacna; species Tridacna crocea. Next base: position 30,432,797 of record OX031059.1, on the reverse strand, counting down.
CAATTGGTAAACAGTATACCCCAATCTTATTGATTTGGGCCATTGTGGGGGCATAAAAAAGAGATACATTTATATAAAGAAAATTTGAAAAAATTCAAGCTAACAACGTGACTGATTTCTGCACCAATGACAAGGCTAGTCTCATGAACTGGAATTTCTCGGATGGCCTCAGCTCCATCTAAATTAACACCTGTACAAACACTCATGGCATCACTAACAAAGGATGTCTGTTGAATTGTATCGTCAAAGGTATCACTGCTGAAAGTTTAATAATATAATTAATACATTTTGAAGCTCACTATTAAGGAAAAATGAAGACACATTCATTAACCTTGCTTTTGGACAAACATCAGAACTGTTGAAACTGCAAAAGGACATGTATCACTTCTCTCATTTGCTTCTGCAGTTGGCCTAATTTCTGTTACACAATCGACTGTATCATCAGCAATATCTTGATAAGCTTCAGTTATATCCACTTCTATATACTGATCAAAACTTCCTGTATACATAACGAACATTTGACAAATGATCACGCATATAGAAGAAGATAACTGCGGCAAAAGTAAGCATTCAATTTTATGCTTTTCTTCAAACAACACAAAGAGTTTACAGAAAAGGAAAGGATTATAAATATATCTTCATCAAAAAGTGTTATTACCGTATTTGGGGGCTAATATCTACATCAATGGCGCTGGGATTTGGTTTCTCATGGACAGTATCTCCAGTATCATCAGGCAGGGATTCAATTTCATTGTCGACTGTATCATTTACTACAAATTGGTTCAGTTCACTTTGGTATGGACTACTATCTTCTGTACCATTACAACACTGGACAACTGTTCAAACGTAGTTCCAAAGGTAACACTGCTGAAAAAGTAAGTATTCAATTTTATACTTTTCTTCAAACAACACAATGAAAGTAGTTTAAAGAAAATGATATCTTAATTGATAAGTGATATTACCTTATTTGGGGGCTAATATCTGCATCAATGGGACTGGGGTCTGGGTTCACCTTGGTACGGACTACTATCTTGTGTACCGCCACCACTGAACAACTGTTCAAACGTAGTACCCATGGTAACACTACCGAAAAAGTAACTATTAAATTTTATTCTTTTCTTCAAACAACACAATGAAACGAGTTTAAAGAAAAGGATATCTTAATTAAAAAGTAATATTACCTTATTTGGGGGCTAATATCTGCATCAACGGGACTGGGGTCTGGATTCTTATGGACAATATCTGAATTATCATCAGGGAGGGATTCAATTTCATTGTCGACTGTATCATCTACTCCAAATTGGCTCGGTTCACCTTGGTATGGACTACTGTTTTCTGTACCACTAACACTGGACAACTGTTCAAACGAAGTACCTAAGGTAACACTGCTGAAAAAGTAAGTATTCAATTTTATACTATTCTTCAAACAACATAATGAAAGGTGTTTAAAGAAAATGATATCTTAATTACTAGAATGCTTGTCCAAGGACTTGTTTCGAGCCCGCAAACATTCAAGTGTGACCTTGAAATTGAACTTACCTGAATAAATGTTTCAGATAGCACAACTACTCTCGATGGAAAATAATTGTGCTAATCTTCATTGAAATCTATCCATAAAAGTAGGAGTTATGGTCTGGACAAAAATTTGACATTCAAGTGTGACATTGACCTCAAACGTACCTATATAAATGTTTAAAATGGCACATCTACTCATGATGGAGAACAATTGTGCCAATTTATACTGAAATCTATCTATAAATGTAGGAGTTATGGTCTGGACAAAATTTTGACCTTCAAGTGTGACCTTGAGCTAGGAACTACTGAAACAAATGTTTCAAATGGCACATCTACTCATGATGGAGAACAATTGTGCCAATTCTTTTTGAAATCCATCTACAATTGTAGAAGTCATGGTTCGGACAAATTCGAACAGATTGACGCACACACACGCACGAACTATCGCACATACACCGAACTGTTTTTGTGACAACTGTAACGCTCACGGCACACGGGCTTGACACAAAAATGATATTACCTTATTTGGGGGCTAATATCTGCATCAACAAGGCTGGGGTCTTGTTTCTGATGGACAGTGTCTGCAGCATCACCTTCTTTGTTTTCATTGGTATCTTTTAGTTTTGAATCTATGCTAGTATCTGTACAGCCACAGTTGGTTACTAATGGTGGAAACACTTCTGGTATTTGTTGTGACACATCACTACTGAAATAGTCAAAATAGGTTAAATGATGGCATTGACTGCACAATAATCTTTCTGATCTTCAGAAGGATTAATTGAATATAGTAATCTGAATCCTCCACATAGTGCAAATTAAATGAATACATAAAATGCATATATAGCTATAGCTGTTCTTTTTCTCAAACTCTATTTTCTGTAGCTTTATCGGTACAGCACAAAATCATGCTTTCTTATAAAAAAATCAATCCGAAATTTTATTTCAATCTATAAAGATTAGCTGAAAAATAGATACTTCAATTAAAAATAATCTGTATTGTGTGTTTTGTTATATTTCCTTGGAATTTTTTGGAATTAAGACATCTTTTTTCTAATATCAAAGAGTTATGAAAAAGAAAAAAAATCATCACCCTGTAGTATATAACCACCTTTATACAGAGTGATTATCTTCATATCTTCTTCATTTCTTTGGTGAAGTTACAATAAAGTAGCTTAGTATATATTTATAAAAATGCATCAATATACAGAATTTTATTTCATGTACTTGCTAAAATATTTCTATGTAAGATACTTAACACTTCCATTAGATGTGTCTTGAATCATTTAAAGTTTAAGATGAATCTCTCTTTATATAATATTAATCTTACCTCAAGGTGTCAAAGAGGCTTTCAATGAAGCTTTCATTCATTGAGATATCCAAGTCTTCGAAGTCAAGATCAATATCAAAGTCTGGCTGCACTGATTAAGGAAATAAGAGGACAAAGTGGTTGGGTATCCAATTTTCTTTTCGCATGTCTTTTCTCAATGAACTCCATAAAATCAATAGTGTTGAGTGGTTTGATTTGATCTCTCTAGGAATTATGGTTCGATTAAGCAATACTCTTGGTACCATGTTGCCCATTTCTGGATATAATGATATGATCTTGACACCAACAACAGAGGCCAGTGCCAGAGATTTGTCTTAAAGTTTGTGAATGATATATTTTATATAACACAGGTTACAATTTCAGATCCCTTTGTGTCCCAACATAACACATGATTAAATATTTTACAACATTTGGTGTCCAAAGTAACATGTGTTCCAATAAAATCATGGAATACATTTTGTTTCCTTATTCATGACTGAGTTGTATTAAAATTTCAACATTAACCAATTTGTTCTGACAATGTTAACAGCAGTCGCAAAACTTTGATTATCATTGAATATTATTAATCAACTTAGTATCACATATGTTGCACTTTCACTTTAACTGTGTCCAAAAGTAACATTCATTTCTCAAAATACACACAGATTGTTGTCCAATGTAACATCTGTTTGGGGACAATTTACTAAACATACTTAGGTTTACAAAAAAGGTGTGTTGATATTCAAATTTCAATGTAAATAAACTCAAGTCAAAACTCTTTTAAACAAAATTCAAAATTTGTTTTCTAAGGATGTATTAACCCACCTATGTCTAATGCATGGGGTCTAACAGTAACATTCATTTTACAAGTGACCATGTCTTTGCTGTTTTTTGTAATACCTGTTTAAATTAATTGATAAAATACAAGAGCATTCGGCACTGTTTAGTGAATGTGTATTTATTTCCCTCTATTCCAATTCGGATGGTAAATTGTTTAAAACAAAATAAATTCATTGTCAGTTAAAATGATGTTTCATTCAATTGCTGTCACACAGGTTACTTTTTAAGCTTTTCCAGTGTCCATTTGTAACATTTGTATTTAGAACAAGAGGACCATGATAGCCCTATATCGCTCACTTGAGTACTAAGCAGTAAAGGTCTACAATGAAGATAAATACCAAACATTGAGGTTCAAGGCCAAATGATGATAAAACAAGAGTGGCAAATTATCGCAACATATGCCCATCCCACCGGCAGTTGTCAAGGAGGTATAATAGTTGCAAAGGGCATGCAATACAACAAACATTTTCACCAAGTCTCAAGTCAATTTGCCATACCAAATATCAAAGCTCTCCGAAGAATTTTAAAGTTTTCCTTTTTTCTTCCTAGGTTTAGATTTTGTGACCCCCCCCCTGGGCAGGGCCAGTTTTGAACCCTTCGGGCATCTTATGAAGAAACTTTGAAGTGATCAACTAGTAGATACTACAAACCAAATATCTAAGCGCTACACTTTCTCCTTTCAGAGAAGAAGTATTTTAAAATTTTCCTTCTTAGTTCCCATGTTTAAACTTGTGACCCCAGGGGCCGGGCCAATTATGACCCAAGGGTCATCATATGAATAGACTTGGCAGAGGTCCACTATGAGATGCTTTATACCAAATATCAAAGCTCAACACCTCCTGGTTTCAAAGACGAAGAATTTTAAAGTTTTCTTTTTTTGCCCATGTTCAAACTTGTGACCCCCAGGGCAGGGCCAGTTTGGAACCCAGGGGCATTATATAAACAAACTTGAAAGTTTACTAGGAGATGCTTCATACAAAATATCAAAGCTCTAAGCCAACCACTTTCAGAGAAGAAGAATTTTAAAGTTTTCCTTCTTTGTTCCTATGTTCAAGCTTGTGACCACCGGGGCGGGGCAAGTTTTGACCCCAGGGGCATCATATGAACAATCTTGGTAAAGGTCCACCAGGAGATGCTACATATTAAATATCAAAGCTCTACTCCTTCCACTTTCAGAGAAGAAGGTTTTTAAAGGTTTCCTTCTTTGTTCCTATGTTTTGAACTTGTGACCTATGGGACAGGGCAAGTTTGGACCCCAGGGACATCATATGAACGATTTTGGTAGAGGTTCACTAGGAGATGCTACATACCAATATCAAAGCTCTACGCCTTCTAGTTTTAGAGAAGAAGATTTTCAAAGATTTTGCTATTTTTATTCCTTTTTCGTTGCCATGGCAACCAGAGTTATGTCTGGAATTCAATCTCCTAAACAACTTCGGAACATTCCTGCCAAGTTTCATCAAGATTGGCCAAGTGGTTAAGGAGAAGAAGATGTTTAAAGAAATTGTGGACGACGGTCGACGGGCATTGGGCGATCACAAAAGCTCACCATGAGCACTTCGTGCTCAGCTGAGCTAAAAAAGTCAAAATTGACGTCCGTTGTAACCATTCTTTCAAATTTGTCAAAAGTACTAAGTTTTTCCTAACATTATGACTAAAGCATTGATGTCATTAATGTATGTCATTGATGATGCAACATTATCAAAATCAGATGACAACTTGATGAAGATTTTCTTTTCCATCAATTTACATCACAAATGTTACCTTATCAACATTTTTGAAGTCTTGTTGTAACAATTGGCACAAATTATGTTTCTTTTACTCCTGATATGGCAGCCCCACACACGCAAAAAGAAAAAAAACAACATCTGTTAAGTATTTAAAGATCTGGATCTATTTGACTACAACATAATAAATAGAGGATATATCTTTTTTTCTGTGAAAGAGTGAACACCATCGGTAATATTTTCACTCGTGGCTGCGCCACTCGTGAAAATATTACCGATGGTGTCCACTCGATGAAATAAATTTCGATCTTTCACCGAAAAAAAACAAATATTCTATTTATTTTATGCTTTTAACCCTTTCTGGGAGGAGCTTTATCAAAATTCAGTACAGTTCTTTTCCCTTATTCCCCGTGGCGTACCCCTCCCGCATAGCAAAGTTACGTTAAGCGCGAGAAATGTACGGTATAAGACGTGATATTTCCCATCTGGTTATTAGGTACGCGCAATTTACCCAGGCAACAAGAACGTGAAAATCGGTATTTTCACTGGTGGCACCAGTGTAAGATCGAAAAATATTTTCACTACTATTTCTCGATATCCTACCGGAAAGCGTGAAATAACTATTACTATGCATATTTCGTGTAATAAACAGTAGTTTGAACCAATTTCTGCGTAGCCCTTGTACAAACCTATAAAACTTCTAATATAAATATAAAGAGCTATTCCATGCCTTTGACCAGCAGCTTTTGAACAGTAAAAAGTAGTAAATGCATATGTACAGTAATAGGTTCTGTAATAACTTTAACCCTACGTTTTTTTTTATATATATTTATGGTATCTTATAGAATATTTAAAAATGTTACACAGGCTATGAGATTTGAGAAAGAGTCACGTGGAGATATTCTGTCACAACATGACATTTTTGGAAATTTTCCAAAAATAATGACCGAATAATTACTAATCATCTACATTGTAAATAGTTTAAGTGCATTCCTACTGGAAACTACTTTCTAGCGGCTTCCGGTAATCTCTTGCAATAAAACGATGAATAATGAAGATTAACAACACCGAATTATATCTATTTTCGCGTATATTTTTATGATTCTATGAAAATTGCCCATAATGTCTGTTTCATTCATGTATTTTGTTTTGATTCGTATTCTGTTGACGGAAAATGCTGATCTCAAATTTTCATATTCATGACTTTGACTACGTCGTCAACATGAATGACACGAGGGCGGTTTACCGGATCCCATATTCTTGTAACCTCTCAAGATAGACATGCTAATTATCAAGGGGAGTAGTTCCGTATTTCTATTTAAAGCTAATACTAGTCGTCTCCCTTGTCATAGACACCGGTAGGTCGGTAGCACTCCAAGATCCCAGCTTATCGCTACTTTTCATGGCATCATTTGACATAAGAAACTAGTGATTTCAAGAGCTTCTTTATCAATTAATCAAATCGAAAAAGAAAGTACTCTTTATTTTTTGTCAAAAAGAAATCGGTAGCACATGTCTTCAGAGTGATACAGTTATGTTCACGCACATGTACATGTAATCTGTGTTCAACACTTAGTCCCTTATTCCAGAATGGAACAAAATACTAGGAAAATGAACAAAAGTACAGTTGTTTCATAATTATAAAAACAAGAGGACCATAATGGTCCTATATCGCTCACCTGAGTACCAAGCTGTAAAATCAAACTTGTGACCCCTGGGCAGGGCCAGTTTTTGACCCCAGGGGCATCCTAAGAAAAAACTTGGTAGAGGTCCACTAACAGATGCTACTTACAACATATCAAAGCTCTACGCCTTCTGTTCAGAAAAGTAGAATTTTAAAGTTTTCCTTCTTTGTTCCTATGTTTCGAACTCGTGAAGCATGGGGCAGGGCAAATTTTGACCCCAGGGCCATCATATGAACAATCTTGGTAGAAGTTCACTAGTAGATGCTACATACCAAATATCAAAAATCTGCACCACCTAGTTTCAGAGAAGAAGATTTTTAAAGTTTTCCTTTTTTATTTCTATGTTTCAAACTTGTGACCCCCGGGGCGGGGCCAGTTTTGACCCCAAGGACATCATATGAATAATTTTGATAGAGGTCAACAAGGAGATGCTACATACCAAATATCAAACTGCACCACCTAGTTTCAGACAAGAAGAATTTTAAATTTTTCTTTCTTTGTTCCTATGATTCAAACTTGTGACCCCCGGGTCGGGACCAGCTTTGACCCTAGGAGAATCATATGAACCATCTTGGCAGACGTCCACTAGTAGATCTACATACCAAATTTCAAAAATCTGCACCACCTAGTTTCAGTGAAGAAGAATTTTAAAGTTTTCCTTTTTTTATTTCTATGTTTCAAACTTGTGACCCCCGGGGCGGGGCCAGTTTTGACCCCAAGGACATCATATGAACAATTTTGGTAGAGGTCAACAAGGAGATGCTACATACCAAACATCAAAGCCCACGCACCACCTAGTTTCCGACAAGAAGAATTTTAAAGTCTTCTCTTTGTTCCTATGATTCAAACTTGTGACCCCCCGGGCGGGACCAGCTTTGACCCTAGGGGAATCATATGAACCATCTTGGCAGAGCTCCACTGGCAGATCTACATACCAAATATCAAAGCTCTGCACCACCTAGTTTCAGAGAAGAAGGATTTTAAAGTTTTCCTTTTTTATTTCTATGTTTCAAACTTGTGACCCCCGGGGCGGGGCCAGTTTTGACCCAAAGGACATCATATGAACAATTTTGGTAGAGGTCAACAAGGATATGCTACATACCAAATATCAAAGCTCTGCACCACCTAGTTTCAGACAAGAAGAATTTTAAAGTTTTCCTTCTCGGTTCCTTAGTTTCAAACTTGTGACCCCGGGGGCGGGCCCAGTTTTAACCCTGGGGCATCATATGAACAATCTTGAAAGAGGTCCACTAGGATATGCTACATACCAAAATTTAAAGCTCTGCGCCACCTAGTTTCAGAGTTTTTTTTTTTAAGTTTTCCTTCATTGTTCCTTTGTTTCAAACTTGTGACCCCCGTGGCGGGCCGAAGTTTGACCCCAGGGCATCATATGAACAATCTTGGTAGAGGTCCACTAGAAGATGCTACATACCAATTATCAAAGCTCTGTGCCTTTTAGTTTCAGCGGAGAAGACTTTTAAAGTTTTCCTACTTTGTTCCTATAATACAAACTTGTGACCCCTGTGGTGCGGCAAGTTTTGACCCAAAGCATCATATGAATAACTTTGGTAGAGGTCCACTAGAAGATGCTACATATCAAATATCACAGCTCTGCACCTTCCTTCTTTTTTTCCTTTGTTTCAAACTTGTGACCCCGGGGCGGGGCCATTTTTGACTCCAGAAGCATCACATGAACAATCTTGGTAGAGGTTCACTAGGAGATGCAACATATCAAATATCAAAGCTCTGCACCACCTAGTTTCAGAGAAGAAGAATTTTAGAGTTTTCCTTCTTTGTTCCTATGTTTCAAACTTGTGACCCCCGGGGCGGGGCCAGTTTTGACCCTAGGGACATTATAAGAACAATCTTGGCAGAGGTTCACCAGGAAATGCTACACACAAAATATCAAAGCTCTGCGCCTTTTAGTTTCAGAGAAGAAGATTTTCAAAGATTTTGCTATTTTTTTTCCTTCTCCAAAATTATGGGTGGAATTTCAGAGATTTTTAAAGTTTTCCTTCCTTGTTCCTAATTTTTAAATTTGTGACCCCAAAGGAGGGGCCAGTTTTGACCCCAGGGACTTCATATGAACAATCTTGGAAGAAGTTAACTAGCAGAGTTTACATACCAAAAATCAAAGCTCTGCACCGTCTAGTTTCAGAGAAGAAGATTTTTAAAATTTTCTTTTTTTGTTTCTAAGTTTCAAACTTGTGACCCCCGGGGTGAGTCCAGTTTTGACCCCAGGGGCATATGAACAATCTTGGTAGAGGTCCACTAGGAGATGCTACATATCAAATATCAAAACTCTGCGCCTTCTAGTTTCAGAGAAGAAAAATTTTAAAGTTTTCCTTCTTTGTTCCTGTAATACAAACTTGTGACCCACGGGGCAGGGGCAGTTTCGACCCTAGGGCATCACATGTACAGTTTTGGTAGACGTCTACTAGGAGATGCTACATTACAAATATCATAGCTCTACGCCTTCTAGTTTCAGAGAAGAAGAATTTTGAAGTTTTCCTTCTTTGTTCCTATGTTTCAAACTTGTGACCCCCGGGGCGGGGCCAGTTTTCACCACAGGGGCAGCACGTGAAAAATCTTGGTAGATGTCCACTAGGAGATGCAACATACCAAATATCAAAGCTCTGCGCCTTCTAGTTTCAGAGAAGAATATTTTTTAAAGTTTTCCTTCTTTGTTCCCAAGTTTCAAACTTGTGACCCCCGGGGCGGGCCCAGTTTTGACCCAAGGGGCATCATATGAACAATCTTGGTAGAGGTTCACTAGAAGATACTACGTACCAAATATCAAAGCTCTACGCCTTCTCGTTTCAGAGAAGATTTTGCTATTTTTTTCCTTTTGGTTGCCATGGCAAACAGAAGTATGGCTGGAATTAACTCTCTGGAACAACTTTGGTAGAGCTTCGCCCAAGGAATATCCCTCCCAAGTTTCATCAAGATTGGCCCTGTGGTTTAGGAGGAGAAGATGTTTAAAGAAATTATGGACGACGCACGATGAACGACGGACATTGGGCGATCACGAAAGCTCACCATGAGCACTTCGTGCTCGGGTGAGCTAAACAAGAGGACTATGATGGTCCTATATCGCTCACCTGAGTACCAAGCAGTAAAATCAAACTTGTGACCCCTGGGCAGGGCCAGTTTTGTCCCCAGTGGCATCCTAAGAAAAAAACTTGGTAGAGCCCCACTAGGAGATGCTTCATACCAAATATCAAAACTCTCCACCACCTAGTTTCAGAGAAGCAGAATTTTAAAGTTTTTCTTCTTTGTTCCTATGATTCAAACTTGTGACCGCCGGGATGGGACCATTTTTGACCCCAGGGACATCACATGAACAATCTTGGTAGACGTCCACTAGGAGATGCTACATACCAAATATCAAAGCTGTGCGCCTTCTAGTTTCTGAGAAGAAAATTTTTGAAATTTTCCTCCTTTGTTCCTGTTTCAAACTTGTGACCTACAGGGCTGGGCCAGTTTTGACCCCAGGGGCATCATATGAACGATCTTGGTAGAGGTCTACTCGGAGATGCTACATACCAAAATATGAAAGCTCTGCGCCTTCTATTTTCAGAGAAGCAGAATTTTAAAGTTTTCCTTCTTTGTTCCTATCATACAAAATTGTGACCCCCGGGGCGGGGCCAGTTTTGATCCCAGGGACATCATTTGAACTATCCAGGTAGAGGTCTACTAGGAGATGCTACATACCAAATAATAAAGCTGTACCCCTTCTAGTTTCAGAGAAGAAGAATTTTGAAGTTTTCCTCCTTTGTTCCTATATTTCAAACTTGTTACACCGGGGGCGGCGCCAGTTGTGACCCCAGGGGCATCATATGCACAATCTTGGTAGAGGTCCACTAGGAGATGCTGCATACCATATATCAAAGCTCTTCGCCTTCTAGTTTCAGAGGAGAAGATTTTTAAAGTTTTTCTTCTTTGTTCCTAAGTTTCAAACTTGTGACCTCGGTTTAGGGGCCAGTTTTGACCCCAGGGGAATCATATGAACAATCTTGGTAAAGGTCCACGAGGAGATGCTACATACCAAATATCAAAGCTCTACTCCTTCCAGTTTCAGAGATGAAGATTTTTAAAGGTTTTCTTCTTTGTTCCTATGTTTTGAACTTGTGACCCATGGGGCAGGGCAAGTTTGGACCCAAGGGACATCATATGAACGATTTTGATAGAGGTTCACTAGGAGATGCTACATACCAAATATGAAAGCTCTACGCCTTCTAGTTTCAGAGAAGAAGATTTTCAAAGATTTTGCTATTTCTTTCCTTTTGGTTGCCATGGCAACATGAATTATAGCTGGAATTCAATCTTTTGAACAACTTTGGTAGAGTTTCACCCAAAGAATATCCCTGCCAAGTTTCATCAAGATTGGCCCAGTAGTTTAGGAGGAGAAGATGTTTAAAGAAATTGTGAACGACGCACGACGGACATTGGGCGATCACAAAAGCTCACCATGAGCACTTCGTGCTCAGGTGAGCTAAAAACCACTAAACTACTGGTCAGTTTAATTAAATGCAGAATTTGAGCAGCCTGATCTTTAAACAGTCTAAAGAATGCAACCGCACTGGAGTGAAATTACGAAGGAAGATAATTTCCGATAAATTAGCCTTTATTTCAACAGAGTTTCTTTCCCTTGCTACAACAAACGACAAGAGGACCAAGATAGCCCTGGATCGCTTACGTGAATTTTTGAGAGGACCATAGCCATTTTTTTTAGGTATTGAAACACTGGAAACAAAAGGTATTTTCAAAAGGTCACCTGTTTCTTAATTTCCGTACAGTGCAAGTAGCCCCCATTCATCAGAGCCATGTTTCTTGACCTATCAAAATTTCGCGAACAATTTTTGAAAAGAGTCATTCGAGGAACATTTTTAAGAAATTGTTTTTAAATCTGTCCAGCCCGTTTCAGAGAAGAATTTTCAAGCATTTCTTCATGTCCGTATAGTGCAAGTAGCCCTCATTCACCAGAGCCATGTTTCTTGACCGGTCAAAATTTCACGAACAAATTTTTAAAAGGGTCACCCAAGGAACATCTCTGTGAAATTATTTCAAAATCCGATCTGCCGTTCTAGAGAAGAAGAATTTTCAAGAATTTCTTCATCTCCCTATAGTGCAAGTAACCCCCATTCACCAGAGCCATGTTTCTTGACGAATCGTAATTTCACGAACAAATTTTTAAAAGGGTCACCCAAGGAACATCTCTGTGAAATCATTTCAAAATCTGACCAGTGGTTTCAGAGAAGAATAATTTTTAAGAATTTCTTCATTTCCCTATATTAATATAGTGCAAGTAGCCCCCATTCACCAGAGCCATGTTTCCTGACGAATCAAAATTTCACTAACAATTTTTGAAAAGGGTCACCAGAGGAACATTTCTGTGAAATTATTTCAAAATATCACCAACCGTTTCAGAAAAGAAGAAGTTTTAAGAATTTATTTTTGTATAGTGCAAGTAGCCCCCATTTACCAGAGCCATGTTTCTTTACGTATCAAAATTAAGTGAACAATTTTTGAAAAGGGTCACCCAAGGAACATCTCTGTGAAATTCTTTCAAAATCTGGCCAGTTGTTTCCGAGAAGACGATTTTTAAAGAATTTGCTAAAAAAGATTCCATTTGGTTGCCATGGCAAGCAGAGTTTTTGACGGAATCAAATTCTGTGAACACTTTTTAAAGAGGACCTACCAAGGAACATTCCAGCCAAGTTTGATCCAAATTTGCCCAACGGTTTAGGAGGAGTTGATGTTAAAAGAATTGTTGACGACGCACGACGGACACCAGGTGATCCTAAAAGCTCCCCTTGAGCACATTGTGCTCAGGTGAGCTAAAAAGGGGTGGGGAAGGAGGGGAAATCACGAACTCACTGTGCGATTGACATGACAACCGAGACGATTGCATTTTCAATTATAAATATTGACAATTTTTAAAATCAGATATGATCTGGCTGGCATTTCACAGAGCATAGCTCATCTGATGCTTTCCAATCTCTGACATTTCTGAGGCTGTCCTCTTTAACAGGTTAACTCTGTACCAAATGACAAAATTTTAGACTTGTCCAAATTGAAAGCATTTGCAGACGAGAAAATAAACGTAACTCAGAAATTGAAATTTGTTTCTAGCAGGGTAGACAACATTGCAGGAAAAAGAGAAAATGCTGGTTACCAGCATTTTCTCCTTTCCCACAATATTTTCAAAAGCCTTATATCGAAGGATCTTAAAACCAGGGATTATTTGGTAAAGAGAAAAATAAAGGTAACGTGATGCAGTTTCGACTTGAACTATATGTATATTGTCTCGTATTTATTAATATCTACAAATGTAATATTTGGATTTGCATCTGGGATATTCCAACCCTTTTGTCATCTTTTTAAAAATGGCAGTTTCTTCTTCTTAGATAGCATATTGGAAATAAACTATTCTTTGATCATTGCCATCCCCAATTGTATAGTTTAAACATATTTTATTGTCAGTATTTACAAATTCTTAGATAGAATACGTTTATGCATACAAAATAAAAAAGACAAAAGGGTTTGGCTACAAGTTCTCGCAACTTAGATTCGGCCATCCCATTATTGAACTTACATGGTATAGCAGTCTTCAAGATAGTAAAAAGGTGGAGAATATTCTAAAAATATTTCACAGAGTCTGATTGAAGACAGTTTTGTTCCGGGTATAGAGACTTAATTTAATGACAATAAGAAAACTGCATGACAACGCCAATAGAGTTATTGTTAAACAGCAAATCATGACTTGGAAAAACATATATATACATGTATGTATATAAATTATGATTTACATGGCTTTAGCTCCACGATATCGCAATGTATTGTTTACAGGCTGGTACCTGTTAGTCTCTGTAAAGCTACCAAGAACTAAACCAAAAATATGCACCCATTGACCTTTGTATCAGAAAACCTAGAAATGTCTTTTTTCATGAAAATAGTGTTTTTGTCCTGTTTCCCAGCTAAAAAAGCTGTGTAATTAAGAAAAAGAAACTTATTTCACAAAATAAGCCAACTTTAATAAGAAAATATGCTCAATTTTATCTTTTATCCGTATTTTTTTTTTTTTAAATAACTGGAATCTTTTCCAACTCTTACTTCCACCAGGATTTGAACCTGGATCTTTCACTGCTTGAGTGAATATGTTTACCATTTACAACATAGAAGTTTTAAAGTTGTTAGAAAACAGCCATTTTCTGATTAAATTTTCTTCTGTTTTTATAAGGGCTTGGATAATGAAACTTCTATTGGAATTCCTTGTCATAAGTAATTACTGTACAGATACACTGGTTTTTACCTCTTTAGTTGACAGATAACCCATTACCACGAAATCCCTCCTTTTGACGACTCTGAAAAAGAAGCCTTTAGAAAACATTGTGGGAAAAGGAGAAATTGCTGGAAACCAGCATTTTCTACTTTTCACACAATGTTTTAAAGTCTTCACAAAACAAATTTTCGGTCACTTTTATTTTGTCGTCTGCAAATGCTTTAGATTTGGACAAGCCTGAAATATTGTCTTTTGGTAAAGAGTTAAGAAACCACTGGGGTGAAAAAAGTAATTTCTTAGGGGTTGCAATTACTGCTCTTTTTCCACAGTGTTTTACATACTATTGGAAATAACTGTTTCCTGTCAATTTTTGTTTTTCGGTGTAGTATTAAAGTTCGTGGTAAAAGTACAATACAATTGAGTTAGTATTGTACCATGTAAAAACTTAGCAGTATGTGTTTTTATGTCCTCCAAATATTCACAATAAAGAAACTCTGGTATCACTTTTCTGGTAATTCTTGTAACTGAGGGCACCTTTAGGAAAAAGTCACTCAGTCATTAGTGGGTTTTAATATACTAGATATTATACTTGATACAATGATATGATAATTAATTTGCACAATTTGACCTGCATTTTTGCCCTTAACCACATTTTTTTACCCTTTCAAGGACAAATACAATCAAAAAGCCATTTTAACCCTTTACAAAACTACTCTGAGGAAGAAGCCTATTGAAAACATTGGAGAAGGAGAAAAGATTGATAACCATCATTTTATTCTATTTCCATCAATGCTTTCTACTTTTTCAAAGCTGTGGTTACCAGGATTGTCTCATTTTCCCACAATGTTCTCTACCCTTTCAAAGCAAACTTTTATAAATTCACCTACATTTAAATTTGTTGTCTTACAAATGCATTCAATATGAACAACTCCGAAAATTTGTTAGAAAATGTCAGGTCTTCTTACCATTTAATATAACAAAAACTGGACTTGCATTTATTTTATCTCCCAGTGTTGAAGACCGGTTCCATAATTATTTCACTCTATACATGTAACCGAAATATTCCTTGAATTTCTTTCACATGCACTTTCCAAAAACTCCCTTTCACAGGCTGCTTTTCCCACATACATTATCAAAGAATTCCAGTCAGGAGACAGAATATAAATCCTGTTGAAATGACTATAATACCAAATCCTTAAGTGTTGGAATGTTACTGAAAGAGGCACTACCCTTAGCAAGCTGAACTTAAAACAAGGAGGGAAGAGGAAGAAATGCTTGTATTCAGCAATGTTTTCTAGTCTACCCTTTCAAACAAAAGTCCAAACAATGAGAAATATTTGCTAGTTTCTACCAATATGTTCACTATGTTCCAAGTGCTTTCAATAAGGACCAGTTTATAACCTTGACATCAGGAAAAGAGTAAGAATTTTCAAAGTTAAAAGATAAAGAGTCATTCATACAAAACATGTTGAAAAAAAATGTATGCATAAAATTTATCTATGATTCAAGATTATAAACAATTAAAAGTGTTACCTGGATTTTGTGATAGAACTTTGCTGGTTTGTCCTCTTTTATTACAAAGACCCACATAATATCATGAAAAATATTCAGATGATGCTTTCACCATTTACCAATAAAATTTTGAATTAAAAAAAAAACTGTCAAGGACATAATTAGGGAAAAGGAGAAATTCCTTGCTCCGAATCATTTGTCATTTTTCAATACTGTTTTCTTTTAGAGAATTTCATTTATACCAGTTTCACATTTGTCGTTTGCAGATGCTCTCAATTTGTAAGGGTTCAACATTTGTTTTTGTCAAAAAGATAAAGCCACTTTCAGCATTCAATAAGAAATAATTATCATACAACAGATTATCATTATTATTGCTGCAGCAACTCACTTATTCACACTTCTTCTGGGTATCACCAGCCATGGGCTTAGGCTTTGCAGTACTTTGCAAAAGGCCAGAACCATATAATTTGAATACCTAACAAAACTGTGAAGCCTTCCTCACCCCTAGACATACATTGTTCACATAGAGGCTAATGTTGAATATAGGTTTTTAAGGCTTCATGTAGTAATAGAACAAATAAAGGAAATAGATAAAGCCTTAACCCTTTACCACATAATCTTGAGCTTATGTAATCCTGAGGAAGAAGGCTCTTTAAGTTACTGTATGAAAAAATAAAATGCATATTCCCCTTTTTTCAAAAATATTTTTTGCCATATTACAAACTCCATCACTTGAGCCACATTTGAACTGTCATCTGCAAATACATTCATCAGTTTGGGCAAATGTACAGATTAGCAGTATGATAAACAGTAAAAATAGCTCACAATTAGCTGACAAAAAGTTATAATTGTTTTATTCTCATTTTTCTCAAAATAAAAGTGCCGAGTCAATCATACTCATCTAAATCAACAGACTGTAGCTTACAACAGCCGATAAGGTGAATTTCAGTTATCTGCAGGCTCCTGTCCAAGAACAGCAGGATCCCATGCTTCAGCCCTCTTTTTCTCTTTGTGTTTGTTTCTCAAACTGTAAGCCTGACTAGGCTTCAGTCTTTGTGTTTCGTGAAAAAGGCATGCATTTCTAGTCTGAACAAGCAATTTCGTTAAAATGATATCCCCGCCGAAAAAGACCTTTTTTGATACAGACATAATAGAGGTATTGTGTTTTGCATGTACATGTAGCCTTTTTGTTATTGGTCCATGATGAAAGTATACATTAAGCTCCCTTTTTCCATAGCAAAGCATTTCATTACATAAAAAGATATATAAAAAGTCCATAACAGGATTATATATTAAGTCTCCTTTTTCCAGAACAAGAAATTTCATTAAATGAAAACATCACAAATAAAGAAAATATACATCAAACCCCCTTATGAAGAGAGAGAGAAAAAAAAGTTGTATAAACAGACTATCCAATAGAAGACATGCATAAAGTTTCATCAATTTTCATCAAGGGCTTTAGAAGATATCCCATAATGGTCCATAATTATGGAATTACGCGTTTAGTCCCCCTTTTTCTTGATGTAGCATTTCATGAGGAAAAAAAAATAAGAGGACCATGATGGTCCTAGATCGCTCACCTGAGTGCTAAGCAGTAAAGGTCTACAATGAAGATAAATACCAAATACTGAGATTCAAGGCCAAATGATAATGAAACAAGAGGGGCAATTGTCGCAACATATGCCCATCCCGCAAGCAGTTGTCGAGGGGGTATAATAGTTGCAAAGGGCAGGCAATACAACAAACATGTTCACCAAGTCTCAGGTCAATCTGACATACCAAATATCAAAGCTCTCCAAAGAATTTTGAAGTTTTCCTTTTTTGTTCCTATGTTTAGAACTTGTGACCCCCTGGGCGGGGCCAGTTTTGACCCCAAGGACATCTTTTGAACAGACTTGGTAGAGGTCTACTAGTAGATATGCTACATACCAAATATCAAAGCTCTTCACCTCCTAATTTCAGAGAAGAAGAATTTTAATTTTTTCCTTTTTAGTTCCCATGTTTAAACTTGTGACCCCCTGGGCTGGGTGAATTGACCCCAGGGATATCACATGAAAAAAATTAAGCAAAGGTCCACTAGGAGATGCTTTATACTAAATATCAACACCTTCTGGTTTCAAAAAAGAAGAGTTTTAAAGTTTTCCTCCCCCCCCCCCATTTTTAAACTTGTGACCCCGGGGCAGGGCCAGTTTGGACCCCAGGAGCATCATATGAACAATCTTGGTAGAGGTTCACTAGAAGATACAACATACCAAATATGAAAGCTCTGCACCTTCTAGTTTCAGAGAAGAAGAATTTTAAAGTTTTCCTTCTTTGTTCAATGTCTTGAACAATTTTGGTAAAGCTTCACCAATGGATCATTCCTGCCAAGTTTCATCAAGATTGGCCCAGTGGTTTAGGAGGAGAAGATGTTTAAAGAAATTGTGGACAACACACGTTGCACGACGGATGACGGACAAAGGACGTTGGGCGATCAAGTAATATTGTCTGCGGCTTTTGATAAACAACATGAAGTTTTATGACATTTTGTCCTGTAGTTAACGTTTTACCAAACAAAAAAAATTCAGACTGGTCCAAATTCAATGCATTTGCAGAAGACAAAATAAACATTGGTTAAAAAAATAGAATTTGTTATGGGAAAGGTAAAAATGTTGTGATTAAAGGAGAAAATGCTGCTTTGAAGCATTTTCTCCTTTTCCCACATTTTTTTTTTCCAAAAGGCCTTTTCTTCAAGGGCGTCAAAACTCAGGATTATGTGGTAAAGAGTTTAAGAGATGTTTGTCCATAATGAAAATATAATGTCAAGCTCCCTTTTTCCATTACATGACATTTAATGAAAAAAGGTAAAATAATGATATTGGGGGACTATCATAAGGACAGAAGGCCTGAAGTTTGAAAAATTTCATGTAGGATTTTGAGTTTAAAAGATATCCCTAACTAAAATATACATAAAGCCCACTTTTTCTATGATACCTAACTGAATATCAAAACAGCAAAAATAAGAGTGCCGTTGTCATAATATATGCCGCTATATTGCTTCCACTTCAAGATTTTGTCATGTTAGAGCATTGTCTTGTGTCTATTTCTAAAACATTTTCGACATCAATTTTACTTTTATACTCAACCATCCAGTGATCATCTGATCATTGTAGGAGGTTTGTTGTGGATTGTGTGGTAAAAGGTTGAATTATAATTCCACTGTCACGTTTACTTGTAACAAAGGACTTAATTGATTGATAGACGAATTTATAAATTAAAAACGGTTTTATATGTATGCTTATTTTGTACCTCTCTCTCTTTCCCTATCTCCTTCCCCCTCTCTGCGCATTTGTAGTGTAAATATAGTAATAATAATTTCGTTTCTATGTTGTGGAAATGTTTTGAATGAGAATTTTTTTAATCGCATTATTCACTTTTTGCTACTATGCATTAAAACCTGTTAGATTGAACATGAAAGTAAAAACACTAACACACTGAAGGCAACAGGTTCTCCTCTGGCATTATATGTTTTAAATTAGTTGTTTTATGACTTTTTCTAAGCTAAGATGTGTCAAACTGTGTGTTTAAAAATAGACCAATTTAACTCTTATCCTGGTAAATAAGTATAACGCAACTTTCGAGCCGATGGTAAAACCCCGAAAATGTCATTGGAATTTACACAAAAACATTAACTCCTTGTCGGACAGTGTAGATTAAAGATCAGAATGTTTTTTTTCAGTGGATTCTAATCTTGATTTACACTATTCGCAAAACGTCAGTAAGTTGCGCTAAGAAATCACCCTATTCCACCAGCAAACGTCATTCAGGTGCGGCAAGCCTTAATGCAGGAATGGAATAACATTCCACAAGCCGAAATCAATACACTTATCCGTTCTATGCGCCAACAATTCCAGGAAGTCTTTCATGCTGAAGATGGTCATATCCAGTATTAATTTATATTTTTAGTGTGCTTCCCCTTCCGCATTTTAACTACCATTTCACTACTTTTGGATAAACCCTAAGCAATAATTTTTTTCACGCAAAGTAACAATAAAATAGTCTTCAATGCATATAAATCTAGTTCAATCTTAATTTTCGTATTTGTGTATATGTGCATTTAAACACAGGGGAATTTTCTTTTTTTGGTTCATATATATATATTTAACACCTTTTTTAAGTTATAAACGTTGAAGATTACTATTCTTTACGTGGGCTTTCAACGACTTTTTTGCGATAGTTTGGATGTGTTTACCACAAACTTTCTCAGACGGTTCCTCTCCATTGAACAAGATTCTTGCTATAGCTGAAAATAAAGAAGAAAAGTCCTAAGGGACTTCTTCCCCTAAGCTGCGGAAAATATTGTGAAATAATGCACAGAAATATTCTTTTCACAATTCTGAACCAATTTTCCTCACTCGATTTCACCATGTTTCATATCATGGCGACTAGAGCCTATACAAGTAAATACTTTACATGGTTTCCCTTTTTTAACAGTTGAATAATTTGAAAATGCTTTAGCTTTGGGTGAAAATCCATCTAAAATGCACTCGAACGCTTCTGGTTTACTCAAAAAATGCCCCCTTACTCAAGACTGAAAATACTATTATAATTTTTCAAGGATTTCTTCTTATAACGCATGAAAAGATCTTTGTCATGTCATTTTTTTCTATAAAATAAACCTTACAGAATATGTAGTAATTATTCATACCATTACGGGTTTGGCTTTTATAATGAATCGGATAATGTGTTACAGAGGAATCTGTTAAAGTTATAGTTGCTGGCGTAAGTTTGTATCCTAAGTTCAAAACAAAAACTGACAATTCGTGCAAAGGGAATTTTCTTTGGACGAGTGTAAAAAAAGTCATCAGTGATTTCTTTAAGGTCATTACAACTAATGATTGTTAGATGAAGAGCTGATTACTTTCGTTGTAAAAGCATTAACCCATTACCAAACGACAATATTTTAGACTGATCCAAATTGAAAGCATTTGCAGACGACAAAATAAAAGTGACTGAAAATTTGATTTTTTTAAGGGTAGAAAACATTGTGGGAAAAGGAGAAAATGCTGGTTACCAGCATTTTTTTTCCACAATGTTTTCTAAAAGCTTCTTACTCAGGGCGTCAAAAGTAAGGATTGTGTGGTAGAGGGTTAATGAATTTTAAAATCGACACCAGGTGACAATGGTTTACGATTATCCAGAATGAGAGCATGCAGACTACGAAATCGGTATTGCGCAAATGATGGATTTATATTTGAAAGGACAGAAACATGGATAAATGACAACCTACTCTAAACCATCATTCCGTCATTTTACCAAGATACTTTCAAAGACTTTCTTCCACTATGAAACCACGAAAGCGTTTGATGAAGTTGTAAACAATCGCTGGCCCTGTAGTATGTTTTAATACACTGGGATGAATTTTAAAATAAGAATAGTTTATGATAATTTATTCATTAAAACTTTTCTTTCCACATTATCTAATAAATATACATGTTAATTAATCATAATACATGACAGTATGACTGACGTTGTGGGAGTGTGACGTAAGTAGGTCGCATTTGACTGTATCGACCAATAAGACTAAAGCAAGGTAATTGATGTGCAGTTGTTTTACGTATGGGAATTTCGGAAAGTGCAAGAATAGAGTAAAGTCAATGCCAGTCATGCGCGAATATTTTCCGTGTTCTGTGGCTTCTGACTGGTATAAAAGAAGATGCTTGTTCAACTCAACTACAAACAGAATCTGCAGCCTTATCTTCAGTCGTCTAACTGATTGACAGTGACACAATTAGGTAAGTAACATTTACTGTATTAATTATTGTGTGTGTTGGCCGTGTTGTTAAACCCTTTTGCTGCAAATTAAATATGTAGCATTAATCTTAGGTAGAAAAGCAGTATTTCACTGCGAACGAAGGTGATATCAGCCACAGTTGAACATTACGTTGCTAACACTGTTGATCAAGGGGCAGACTGTACGTTATGAGCAGTCTGATCTTGATTTACGTGGTCCTCAAAAGGTATTTAAATTACAGTAATAGTGACAGGGTTAAACCTTACTTCGCAACTGTTTATGGTTTGGGTGGACAAAACTTGAGAATATACGACCTATCGAGGCTTTTTTTTTTTTGCAGTTTTCTTCTTTGCAGTACTTTGCACAACATTCCTCCCAAGCAGCTGACTGCTTTCAAACACATGTATCGCCGAATCGACAATCGGTGGTGAGGTAGAAAAGAATTCTATCAAACTAACGACCCTCAATTCCTAGAAATAATGTAGACTTGCAGGGAATCTTGACATTGACCCGAGTTTACTTCGCTGATTGACTTACGCGGCTCGGCCATGTCTTGTATATGAACCACCGATGAACTTCGCGACGAGAGCAAATTCGGTTCATGTTTCGGAAAATAGATATTTAATACACATAAATATTGTGTCCACTTACACCCTACCTAGTAAATGAATAGACATTTACCAGAACCCCAAAGAGAATAGCTGTTGAAAACAGAGTGAACATGAATAGCATCTTATTTTTCTGCAATTTTCCTGCACAGTATTTAAAATGTATCCGAATTTATTTATGCCGGTGCATTCCATTTCCGCGATATCAAAATTTTGAATTTAGGTTAAAACTTTTAAGGCTTATCACCCTCTAAAATATTTCTATAGGAGTCGACTTTGAGTACCTCCCATGTGTATTCTCATCATTATATTTATCTTGACTTTTTTAAGAAAACGTCGTGGTATTTTGGTAGCTCTCCTGGCGTGTCCTCGTCTGCCTCTTCGTCTACGTTTTCGTCGTGCGAAGACTTCGGCAGTTTCAAAAACTGTGACATGTTATAATACTAGGGGACATCAAAAAGTTTTCGGCCTCACATAGAAAGAGCCAGATATCTGGATTTAAACTGCTTTATTTTTCAACATAGTCCCCTTGCAACTCAATACACTTTTTCCATCTAGTTTGCCAGTCATTGATACCCGATCGGTAGAAGTCAACATCTTGGTCCCCTAACGAGCCCTCCACAGCAGCGGTCAAATCATCATCATAATCAAGCCTCTGGCTCCGAAAGAATTTTCAGCCTGGGAAAGAGGTGGAGGTCGGTGGGGGCTGGATCTGGAGAATAGGGTGGATGAAGGAGTAGTTTGTAGACACATTCGCGCACAGCTTCAGTTGCACTTCGGCTGGTATTGACTGGCACGTTGTCCTGGTGAAGCAGAATCCAAGGACGGATTTTCCCGTGGGGTTTCTCCTTAGGTAGATCGGCGCACCTGCTTCAGGAGATTATGCTTCAGTTGGATACTATGTTGAAAAATAAAGCAATTCAAATCTGGATATCTGACTCTTTCTAAGTGAGGCTCAAAACTTTTATATCCCCTCGTATATCTGTTATCATTCAAGAAATATGCCTCAAATTTAGACAAGTTGTTCACAATCGAAACAGGAACTTAAAACATACGAGGAGGTAACTACCATACAGGGAGGTAACTACCATACGGGGAGGTAACTACCATAAGGGGAGGTAACCATCACAGTATCTTTAACACAATTATTGCTTTTATTCAGTTAAGAGTTTTCGCTGAAAATCAGACACTTGCAGTCAAATGCTGGCATCTGCATTCGGTATGTTTGCTACTCCTACGACTATCACTACTGTTATTATTAGTAGTTGCAGTAGAAGTATCTGGTTTTATTCTAATAGCATATTGTTCTTTATATATAATAAGAGTACTTCTAAATGCCCAATAGCGGCTAAAAGTAAACAGTCGGGTGTAAAAATACATTTGAATTTAAATCATGCCTTTTAAAAATATGAAAATTGTTGTGAAGATGAAAATTATTTTATTGTACGGTCCAAATATTACTGGCTGACCAAAAAAGAAACTGAGAGAGCAATATTTGATTTTGTAAAAGAAGTGATGCAGAGTTACTTGATCAATTACATGGTGTACTTACATGAATAGATTTAATGTTTAATAAAATTGTTTTATACAGCGTTCAACACTATTTAATATCACGTCGACTCACATAAGGCCTGCATTCCATCGTTATTTGGCTCAACATCTAGCTCTTGCTCACGGTAGTTCTCACGAAAGACATGGTGCTTCCAGTAATGTTCGGGCACATGTCCACCGGGTTTTGAGTCTAAATCTTTACCACTTATCCAACATATCACCTGAAGTAAAATGAATTTAATATACTGAAGGACTTTCCTTTTAAGTCTCTTCCCAACAATTCTCATGTCTCAACGACCCAAAGGAAAGGATTTCCTCCTTTTCCCGCCATTTTTTTTCCAAAAAATCAAAGAAAAGTTCCAATATTCGAGTAACATTTAGGTTTTGTCTTAAAATTGGTTTAATATGATCAGGTCTGAAAAACTGATGGCCTAGTAAACGGATAATTCGTCTTTTTAGAGTCATGTAGTCATGGAATAATGTACAACATCTTTGGTTTTGTTGAATTCAAAGGATTGGGGATTCTGTGTTGTACATTTGTAATATATTATGGGCAGAGCAGGATTTAGTAATACATAGAATGCAGAAACAAAGTGTAAAATGATTTTCGTATTTGAGAGAGAGAGAGAGAGTATATAGATTATACGAGAAACAGGAGGAATAAAATATATATATAATATATATCACAATAACAACTTCAACATAACTTGGCGTAGTACTTGAATTAAACAAGAGCAATGAAGTTCGAGCATGGAAGCAAGTCAAAACGCAAGGCTAGTGCATACAACAGTACCGATATACGGAGACGCAAATACTCTTATGGTACGTTTTCGAAAGGGTTCAGGAGTGTTGTGTTTTAAAAGCTACTTAAAAGGTAGGGTGTTAGCAAACACAATTGACCCTTAGTTCTTTCTCAAGCCCTCTTAGCTTTGTAATGCTGCTTCGGCAAAAAATCTTCCTTTGGTGTAAAATAATTGGCACATGCCGTGAGATAAGATATCGGCAATGTACTATACATAGCAGAAAGTACAGTGTGGTAAAAATTGGAATAAGAAGAGTTTTTAAATCACCATTAGAATATTTGAGCTACCTGCATAAATTACTTTTACATACACGAATACAAGTGTGAAAACTTCATATATTGAAGTTTACTGCATACCAGCATTTCTCCTTTGCGCTTTTATATTTTCAAATGTGGTCAAATGTCTACTACAGGACAAAGGAAAATCGAACAGAAGTGGTATTTTTTTTTTAACGATTTTAACGCCAAAGGGGAAGAGGGAACCATTTCGGATAGCGTATATCAAGATGAGACTGCATAGAACAAGTAGACTAATTTTGTCCTATCGTCGGTTTACTTCCAAAACCTCGTAACTACAGCTTGTTGTTTCAAGCTGTAGTTACGAGGTTTTAGAAGTAAACCGACGATACACTCTCTATTTGTTTAGTCAAGCCTGTAAGATGATAAGCTTTTTTGGTGCCAGTAGATTGTGACTGCAGCCATCAAAAAAGTCAAGCTTATATATTTGGCGCTGTAAGGGTTAATGACAAAAGGTAATTTATCGAAACAGCATAATTTTAATAGAGACTTTTATTGATCACGGGAATGTCTTGTCTTACGCTCGACTTCTCACACCCTCTTTGTTCTTTATTACAGAAATTAATCTTCATGGCATTTTTTGTCGTACTACACGAATGTTTTAAACCGCATTTGAAATTTAGTTGACAAAAAAATGCGTATCTAATTGTGATGGATAAACATTCTCTCCCTTCATTCCGATTCTTCAAACCAGTCCTACCACTGGCGCAAAGTATTTTCTACTCTTAGATGTGGAATAAAGTTTGGAGTCTCTGAAAAAGAGGAAATCTAAACTTTAGGTGGGTAAACTCAGTTACACGCGACAAAATCACTTCGGTACAAACTGGTAGAGATGTCTTCTATTTGACTTTGTCCTGCTGCCATTTTTATTTTCTGTAAAAAAAAAGTTACACATACTTGCTGTAAGACGAAATAACCTGATATCATTAAGTCGCTTAAAGAACCTTTATTGACTTATGACAGCCCCAAAAATACATACACTGAAAGTCTAAAACAGTTTAAAAAGTAACTAACATCTCCAATTCAGAGATGATATACATGTACTTTAATTATATTGCATGAATTAAGACCTATAGTTGGCAAAGTGTCTGAAGTTCGCTTTATTTTCAGTCATATTCGAGTTAAAGTGTCTCTAGGCAAGGCACTCTAAATCCCAAGCTTTAAAAAATGATAACCTAGGAATACATGTACCTAAAAAGAGTATGAGTGAATGAATAAAATATTGGTTGATGGATTGAATGTTGTTTTGTGCTGGTTCTAACATTAAATCATTTCAAGAATACAGCCTACATATTCACGTATCTCCTGGGTTTCACCAGTATTAGGCTAGAACTCGGTAGTGTCTTGCCAATCAACCCCTCCACGAAAATCTCAGTGCTTCAACTGAGGCTTAAATCCGGGACCTTTAGTCTACGAGAGTTTCACTGTACCACTGAGCCATGCATTGCATCACCTGAGTAAGAGATCTTTCGCCAAATATAACTGTAATATTGTTCAAAAGTTTAACCCATTACCACACAATCCCTACTTTTGACGCCCCTGAGAAAGAAGCCTTTAGAAAACATTGTCGGAAAAGGAGAAAATGCTGGTAACCAGCATTTTTTTCCTTTTCCCACAATGTTTTCTACCCTTCACAAAAGAAATTTCAAATTTTCAGTCACTTTTATTTTGTCGTCTGCAAATGCTTTCAATTTGGACCAGTCTAAAATATTGTTGTTTGGTAATGGGTTAACACAATCGTTTTACCTTTTCTTTCAGACCAGAATGAAGATCCACCTAGCTCTTCTCTTAGCTGTTATTGGTTTGACAGCGGTCGAAGCCGTTCTATCCCATTATGGTTATGGACAGCCGTACAGTCATTTATCTCATCGTCGCTACAGATCCGGTGTGAGTCCCTTGTATCACTCCCGTCACGCTTCCTTGTATGGCTCTGGTTATCGTTCAGTTTATGGTTCCGGTTATCGATCGCTGTATGGCTCCGGTTACGGGTCTGTGTATGGTTCATACAGACACCGATCTCCATTATACAGCAGTTACAGCAGCTACGGTAGTTACGGTTATCCTGTGTCTTCATACGGTTATAGCAGATATACTAGTCCGTATGGATCAGGTTATGGACGATTGGGTTCATTACACCGAGGCTACGGATCCGTGTACAGACGTGGTTACGGTTCAGTATACGGTGGATATGGTCGCCGATTTGGAGGATATGGTCATGGATCGATCTATAGTAGAGCTGGTTATCCGTCTTATTCTAGATACTCACATGGAAGCTATGGATATCCATACAGTCATGATTCGTATGACAGAGACTACAACTGGTATGATTAACGTAAGTCTCCTTTTTTTTCTTCTTTTTCTTAACTCTTTACCAAACGACAAAACTTTAGACTGGTCCAAATTGAAAGCACTTGTACTGGACAAAATAAACCTAACTCAAAATTTGAAATTCGCTTCCATCAGGGTAGAAAACATTGTGGGAAAAGGAGAAAATGCTGGTTACCAGCATTTTCTCCTTTTCCCTCAATGTTTTCAAAAGGCCTATATCTCAGAGTAGTTAAAAGTTGGGATTGTGTAGTAAAGGGTTAAACCAATTTCAAATGAAACAGTCAGACTACGATAAGTTTACCAAAATCTTAAATATGATGGACACAAACGAACACATGTAGAGAGCTGAAATTTTCTCATACATTTCTGGCTTTTCTCACCAAGTTTATGAATCTTTGCATTAGTAGCGAGAAAATAAGTGTTTCGAGAGTGAGGAATAATCTACAAAGATTACACTTAAAGCAAGGCCAATTATAACAATCGTATTTCTTTAAATATTCTGACAAGTAAGGCTTGCATGTATGTAAGTATCTAAGTAAAGGACTTTTTAATGGAAATAAGATGTGTCCTAGCTAAAACGTGATTAATAATCGTTAATATTTTTTTGTTGTTGTTCCACAATGATTTCAAACGTTGTACAACGGCGAAATAGCATACTGTAGGTGATTTTGAATTAACCCCTAACCTAGAAAGGAAATTCATTTACCAATGCCTTGTTAAAGGAGCCTTTTAAAACATGTATTACGGTCATGCATTAAGCCCCCCTTTGCAAGAGTATGGATGATATGTAACAAACACCAGTTTAGATCGACGTGTGGTATTGATCATCTGACATTCCAACCAACCTAAGCCATATTCCGGAACGAAATCTAACTCTATCGTGAGAGGCTACGTAGCCCATAAAGGAAATGAACTGAATGAAAAAATCTTGACTTTTCTCTTTCTTCTTTACTTTTTTACGGATGGTTTACCACCTATCACCTTTTTAAATCGGTCATGAATCATGTTTTAAGTTTTGTGAGTTTGTGAAAATTTGAATTGCTCCCTTTCAAAACCTAAATGATAGAGTGATCAACAGAGTGATCTCACAGTATTTAAGGTGTAAATCCAAGATCATATCGCACTTTCTGTGCAGTCTGACCTTGATCTACACTTGACGCAAATGCGCACTGAATCGCGCTTAGGAGCTGTAAAAGTGTCAAGTTCTTATTAACTGAAATGCATATTTTTACTTTCAGAATGTGCCATTTGCTGATCAATGCATCAAGTTCATCGTTTAGAACAAAGTCATCGAAAGCCCTATGTTCCTTTGTCATGTATCTATATCCGAGTATGTTTTAAATAAAGTGCAATACTTTCTTACATTGTGCCCTTAATTTTTGCTCCGTCAGTCATTCAGTCAGACAGTCCGTCCGTCCGTCCGTCCGTCCATTTCCTTGCCTCACAGGCTGCCAACCAGCCTACCTACCTACCTAGTTTGGCGTGCACTATTGACTTTTTCCGAGATAGTAAAACATAATCTTAAAATCTTTTTCTGACATAGGCTGAAACTTCTTGCAATCTTTAAATTTTCTGCATGTCAAAAGACCAGTCTGTCTCATGATTCATTTGATTGTAAAGTAAAATGAATTGGGGTAATGTCTTTCTTAGTAGAACTCATTACCAAACGACAACATTTTAGACTGGTTCAAACTGAAAGCATTTGCAGGCGACAAAATAAAAGTGACTGAAAATTTAAAATTTGTTTTGTGAAGGATATAAAACATTATGGGAAAAGGAGAAAATGCTGGTTACCAGCATTTTCTCCTTTTTATAGGCCCGAAGGGTCGTATTATGTTATACCCCCGGTCGTCCGTCCGTCCGTCCGTCCGTTAGCAATTTCTTGTGTGTGCAACTCCTCCTACATTTTCCATCGGAATTATTTGAAACTTGCCACAATGAGTCTCCATGATGTCTAGTTGTGCACCTGGGTCTTAGAATTTGGATCGCTGTTTGTGTTGTGAAATTATCTGCCCTTGATTTCTAAAAAGCAACTTTCAACTTTGAATTTTTGTCCAGGCCATAACTTCCATTTTATAAGAGGTATCAACTTGAAACTACATACACTGATAGAATACATTATGGGGAAGTGCAGTGCACATGAACCATAACTCTGCCAACTTTATTTTTAAGTTATTGCCCTTTGTTAATTTTCAGTTTGAATTTTTGTCTAGGCCATAACTTCCAAACTATAAAAGCTATGATCTTGGAACTTCTTACACCGATAGAACCCATTATGGAATCAAATATATGGTTGGTTCCGAGATGGATAAAGGCTCGGCTAAAGCTCGCCCTCTCACTTTTCTAAGCCTCACCGGATAAATTTTATCTATCTCGGCACCAACCACATATTCTCTATGTTTTGAGACACTTCTATTTTAGCAGCATCCATTCCTTTTCCAAAGATGATTTAGATTTATATATCAAATAAGAAAAGACTCATTTTACTAAAAATTACACCTTTCAACCATATATCTAAAACAATGGCGAAGGTTTTATCTTTTTCTCCTCATAATGAATCACAAAAGTATTTCAAAATTCATTTTTCAGTACATCTTATGCCGACTGTCTTTTCTGAAACTGATATTCTGGTAATAGAAAAAATATTTGAATTGTAACAAAGCTGTCCCGGTCACTGACAGAAGTTTGTTTATCCTATCTGCTTTTTCTAGTGATTAACTCAGGATCGAGAGATCGAAATTTCGAATCCGAATGGGAGAAAAAAAATCTTTTGTTTAGCGGTAGTTAGTATACCTGCGTCGTGCCGTGGCATAAGCAGGTTATTACTCAAAAGTGACCGATACTCTGTGAGAGGGTTAGATGCGGGGTAGTCCACAGTCCGACATGAGCGAACAGACTGACACGAGTCGGAATTTTTTATGCCTTTTATAAATTTTCTGCATGTCCAAGAACAGTCTACCACACGAATCAGTCGGTTAGGGTAAAATAATATTTTACTATCAATAATTATGTGATGACTTGCTGATACATTAAACCCTGTTTTTCTACAGCTTGGCTCTAATGTTTTACGCAACATGTGTGAAATGTTGATTTGCACTGACCCAACTCACAGTTATTATAAAGATCTATTCTCAGCAATGAGACGATACGGTGAATTTTTTTTTACATATTTGCATACTTACTGTGCACCGTAAATTTTCCGGTAGCTATAAGTGCGCTATATTGACTTTCTATTTCTTCGGTTTAACCATTCACCAAACAATCCCTGGTTTTCACGACCCTGAGATAGAAGCCTTTTGAAAACTGGCGATTTTTTTGTATTTTCGGGTACATATTCAGCTCGAGTAATAGATGAAATCGGCTGTTTTGTTTTACGTTCAGCATTTAAGTTCCAAATATGTATACTTCAAAACCACGGGTTATTGAATATACAAGCAATAGGTATGTTCAAATCCTAGTTTTGTGCTCTATTTGTGAAGTTATAAGAGTTCAGACTTGCAAAGAAAATCTGTACAGAGATTTCAACTAGTTTTGTCTCTGATCGTCGTTGAACCCAGTGGGGACTTAGTCCGACTAGTTTAGTTAAAGAGTTACATCGCCTTTGGGGTCCGTTATTTGTACTGAGTTATTGCAGTTCTTGTAATAATTCTTAAACACAATACTTTATCACTCTATCTATGAACATTCATCTGTAAACAATGGGTCTCTCCTTGATAAATGAAAGTGCACTTCTTTACCAGATCGGGATAATTTTTGCTGCTTCTACTCATGATGATGATGATGATGATGTAAAATGATTAAAAAAACCTTATGTCTCGGTCTCACTTAGCTTTGTAGTTCAAGCATTTGATATGTAATCAGAAAATCTGGTTCGATATCCCTTCGTCGTATTCGAGTGACCTAAAGCAAGACCACATAAAAGCCCGAGAACTGTGCTCGTGAAACCAATAAAAGACATAAACTGTTTAAAGTGACTTGCCTTGTGATGTCACTGAAATACTTTTAACTGTCGTCTTCTATCGCTTAAAAGTCAAATTTCATCATTTAAATAACATTTATTTTGCCGTCAACTTCTCACAAGTGTGAACAATTCCAAAATCTTGTTAAACGGTTTGAATGGTGTCTCATGACAAATCCTAAATTTGATTATCTAGTCTTCCCCCACTTTACAAAGAAAGAGAAACCTCCCAAAGTAACGTATTGTATAATTGGCCTGAATACCCGAATAAGGGGATTCGGACATTTGCGTAAAGTGTCGTCTCGGATCAGCCTAGATGCAGTTCGCGCAGGTTAATCCGAAATGACGGTTTTCGTCTTATGTACTTTTCTGTTTATCGCAAGTCTTATGAAAAATAAAATCTAATGCAGTCCGCGCAGGCTAATCCGAGACTGTACTTTACGCAAATGTCCGAGTGCCCTTTTTCAAGTGTTGAAAGCTTATTATAATACTTTGCAATGCTCATATACGCTCGTGTAACTTTTACTGCTAGGAATAGAGCTCATTTGAAAGTATACTGAAGTGACGCAAAACAACCTTCAGATTATGAAAAACAAACACCTGTTTTGAAAAGAATTTTTTATGGTCCCTGTGTGTCTGTTTTTGCCATCTTTGGTGGTAGATATTGTCGTCGTGGTTGGATTTCTATTGTTGTCTACCACGTGTTGTTGTTGTTGCCTCCGCTAACATTGCTAATTTCAACTGCTTGTGCTACTGTCGCTACTGCAGCTGATTTTGTTCTTGTTGTTCTTTCTGCGGCCAGAGCCACTTACTCGACTGCTAGTGATGCATATGATATCAGTTACGGTCTCGTCTAGAACAACCGACATAATCGTTTACAATCCGCGCCACAGTACGACTACGGGCGACCCCGATATCTCGACTTCGACCTATCCGGACGAAATAGGGTTTTGGCCTCGAAATACGATGCAACCGACCCCAATGTAATAAATTACTGCTTCGACCACGAATGACTTCTTTTTTATTCAACAGCTGTCCAACTCTTTACCAAACGCCAAAATTTTGGGTCAGTCCAAGTCCGAATCACTAGTAGACAACAATCTAAGTGTGTTTTAAATGATTGAATTCGTTTTGGATAGGGTCGAAAACACAGAGGGAAAATGAAAAAAATGCTAGTTCCAGCATTTTCTCAGTTTCCCACTATGTTTTCCAGTCTTATTTGAAAGGGGCCTGAAATCTCGGAACTAAGCAGTAAAGTGTTGAACTCATTTAAAGTGTGATTTTAATAGAGATAAATGTGTATTGCTATTTTTTCGGGGAAAATTTCTTTTTAATTATCGTCAATCACGCAGTCTACTAAAAACAAAAGGAGTGCCCTTTTAACCTTTTATATTGCTAAAAAACAAAAAAACTGAATTTTTATTTTGATACTAATACCCAAATATTGCTATTTCAAAGTTCTGTTTTGGGGAATGATGTTTCCTTATCGGACAGTGTAGACCAAAGATCAGACTGCACATCCTGTGCAGTCTGATCTTGATCTACACTGTCCGCAAAAGGCTAGCAGCCAAGGGGTTAAATCTTGATCCTGAATTCGAAGTTAATCCCAAAATCTACGTTTCAACGCTATTTGGAAGAGTACTTCTAAAAATTTACTGTGAAAATGCTACTTACAACTTTTTCTATCCTTTTGACTTCAAACTCCATTATCGTTGGTGTGTCAATTTTGAATTGTCCTTTTGTTAATGATTTCAATTTGGATAAAATAAACAGTTTGTAGTCATGCCAAGAGTTAAAGATCATTTATTGCAATTCCGAGCTTTTTCGGACTGAAACTGTCACTTGAAAATTTAGACAGTTTGTGCAGTCTGATCTTGACCCACACTATGCGTACCTCAGTTTGTCCCTGGCTTCCAGGAACAAAGAATAAGAGAGGAAAACGATTTGTATATTTTAAACCTTAACCTGATAAGGAAAGTTAAATGAACCTTCACGCCGGTAGTAACGAAAGAAAATGTTAACTGAAACATTCCTTGCAGAAAAAAAATCTCATCGGACGATGTAAACCCAAGGTCATACTGCACGTTCTGTGCATTCTGATCTTGATCTGTACTGTCCACAAAAGGTTAGTCGGTTGCGTTTAACAGCCTAAGGGGCAACATGTTACCTTCAA
Organism: Tridacna crocea; assembly: GCA_943736015.1. Classification (NCBI taxonomy): domain Eukaryota; kingdom Metazoa; phylum Mollusca; class Bivalvia; order Cardiida; family Cardiidae; genus Tridacna; species Tridacna crocea. The sequence goes on along the minus strand of OX031059.1, from coordinate 30,399,437 downwards.
TTTTATTTTGTACCCTTTAAACTAATGAAGGACACAAAATAATGACAAATAGTGACGGTACTCCAGTTTGAGGGAAATGCTGTATTTGTCAAATTTGCCTTGTTCATACAAAAAAATTCAAATAATTATTTCATTTAAAAAGATTTGATATATCGTACATCTTTAAATCGTAATTTTATAAACCTGATTTTTAGGTAAATGTGAATCCATTTGCGCACATGTGTATAACTCGTATACCTATAAAACATGACTCTCTATTTCTGAAATTCGTGTCTTTTCTTTTAAAGAGCGGCGGAAATACGAGCCGTATTAGTAAAAATGCTGTGTATAATCATTTTATGCTCAAGTGGCGGTACAAAGTGTATCATTCTAAATTGACAAAAATGTCTAAAAGAAAAAGAAAGGTAGGTCTACTTATAGTATAAATATATTGAAACTCGTGTCGTTCGTTCGGAAGAGAAATTATGAAAGATTACCACGATAGCAAATACCTCTTTCTTTTCACTCTTTTGCATATAAATGAAAACTGTGATCAAAACTATTCTTCGGAGATAAGATGCAATTCTGAGGAATCGTTGGAAAAGAAGTAGTTGCTGCTAAATTTGCAGTGTTCGAAAAAGCATGTAGGTAGTATGGTCATAGGTTGAAGGGTAACATAACAGACGTATCACAAAGAGATACAAGAAAAGGGTTATCCCAAATCCCATCCATTTACTAAGGTATGAATAAACGCCGCAAGGTATGATTGATGGTAGAAACTCTTGTATATTAAAAGCATAAATAAGCTCGGGAAATGACCTTCAAAATGGCCTACGAAGTCCACAGAGAGCAATATTCACATTCTTACCAAACAAATATTATTAAATAAGCCTTGCTCCGTCATAAGAGGATTTAATGTATCTGCAAAATGATTGACTCATGTCAGGCTGAGCAATCCACACAGGCTGACATTGGACGAACCTTTTTGGTATTGAACATTCTACCTCAAGATTCAGTCGGTTGATGGATGGATCCATGAACATCTTGCTTTGTTATATTGCGACTGTGATCTGATTGGTTAACATGCCGAGACCATATATTGTATACCCTACCTAGCAAAAACCACGTAAAACCAGTTTCCCTTTTGAGTGCCCCGTAAACATCACTACACGTTCGACACAACATCCAAAGCGTCGATCGATCACCAGATTGCAAATTTCTGCACCAAACTACGCGTTTTAGTGACGTCAGTTTCCATTGACGTCAGTTTTCATTGAATTGGGGCTCCCAGAAGGGAATTTCTATTTCGTCAGCATACTCGATTCGTGAAAGTATAAAACAGGAAATTTTCGTTTAACGCGCTTTGAAAGGGTAAAACTTTGCAGTATAATAAATTCGGTGTACGGTCAGGTGGCAGGGGACTTGGAAAACCATGATTAACCACAGCCGTGAACAAGTTTCCAAATTGCCTGCCACCTGACTATACAACTAATATTGTATATTACATCACGGATATATACATGAAATCCGCTTTTGTCAGAGCCTGCCTCATATCTATTCAGTAATACTACTAAGAAGAAGATAAAGAAGCATCTTTGAGGTCAACGCCAAATAAAAACTCGACAACCATAATGAATCAATGAATGACAGAAAGTAAGCAAAAAATTGAAAGAATTGTTTTGTTTGTTTGTTTGTTTGTTTGTTTCCTTGGTTCTTGGCTTATTTGCAGTCTTGTTTGTTTCCTTGTTTATTTTATATTTCATCTTGTTTGTTATTATCTAAACCACCTCAAGGTAGCCTGTCCGACTGATGTTCCCAGAGTTTGCTTCAAAACCACACTTTCTTTACTCTTTCCAAACCACTTCACAACATTAATGGTCGAGACTACTCAGCAGTTCTGAAAGAAATAATCCTACCGTAATTACAATTATCAGTATGTTGCAGGTGTACTAGACAAAGGCTCTCAGTACTATGGAATGATTCTCACGTGTCGTGTCAAGGACACACACTTTGGCTACAACCAGTGCGTTGTAATTCACTGGTTCCTTGTAATCCTGTTAGTGTAATAGTGTTCGGTAACTGATCCGTATCCTGTTTCTAGTCCATTAAGTGTCCTATTATCTAATCCGTCACCCGTTTTTAATCGGTCAACGAAAACTGAAATATAAAAGAGCCCACAATCTTTTGGAAACCCCGACTCATAACAGCGTTAACTTACAGCCTTTACATACTGTTATCTGCTTGGGTGACATTACTAGAATCAAAGAACTGAAAGTACAGTTGGAAGGCGAGTTTAGAAGAGGCATATTGCGATTCAATTCATTGTAGTTTAATGGCCTGTCCTGGTACAGCCGAATGTATAGGGTTTTGCAATGTTCTTGTGCAACGGAGACCAGTTAACTATCCTGAGCTTTAACAACATGGGGCAGAAGGTTTGTGTAAATATGTTGAAAAAAATTAAAACAAAGGACCTTTTTAACTCTTTTCCATTTTGTTTTAAGAACAACTTTATATTGATGGCAAAGAGTTTCGATTTATCATTACCGGTATATATTTTGTCGTTGTATAGAAACTTAGATTTATGCCTCTAAAACACAACAATGAGTTTAAAATGTCTGTAGGAAGAAAGCTTGTGAACTTTAAACGTAAAAAGGAGACTTTGGTGCAAGCTGACATTGCTCCTTTTCCTAAAATGTTTTCCATCTTTTTTTAGATGGATTCCATGAATGGAGACAAATCCTAGTTATTACCTGAAAATGAATTAAACTTTAGTAAGTCTGAATTTTTTTTCCTCATGTAAAGTTAAGAAAAGTTATCCCTTCAAAAAAAATTCTTACACCCCCCCCCTTTCTAAAGAGTACTGTGTCAGGTATGGTAAAGAGTAAAAGAGGAGTTTTGTTTGAAAATGCATTCATTTTGATAGGTCTACAACGGTAACTATGTTAAGAGATTATTTATTTCTTGACATTCTTTACCATTTTATTCCAAAGAAATTTGACTGGGAGAGCAAAGAGTTTCTTGAAAGGTACCTTTTAGAGTATAGAAACTGAGATTCAGCCTTTTAGATCACAATACTGATTTTTCACAATCTTGAAGAAGATGCTTTTGAAAGCATTGAAGGAAAAGTAGCAAAATACTGGTAATCAGTATCTATAACATTGTTCCCCAATGTTTTCAACCTTAGTAACCCTTTACAAAATAACAAAAAGTTAGGACCGTCTACATTAAAACCATTAGCAGCTGACAATAATAGAACAGCTAAATATGTTCCCTTTGGCTGGGACAAAGTACAAAACAAAGTGGAAAAGGGAGAAATATTGCCTACTAGCACTTGTTCCTTTTCAAAAAGTATTTCGATTTTTTTCCCGTTGAGGTTGTCAAAATTTAGTCTTTTGATTAACATTTTTTCAATTGTTTACCATTTGATTTAAATGATATTTTATCAAGAATGAAAAGAATTTGAAACCAAACGTCTTTCAATGTTAAAGGGGGAAAAAAGCAGATTTACACTTCTATATTACAATAAATATACAGAGTTTTAATAACCTTAAAAAATCGGGCTTTTAAAAGAAAGGAGTTTTTTTTTTCTTTTAACTTTCGGAAACATGGGAACAGTATCAAATAGTTCAAACAACTATCATTTGATTTATGATTTCAAACCATCGTAGTTATTCAGTGTCGACCGGTTACAGTGCTAACATCACTTTGATTTGAACTGTGAGCAGTTAAGAATTCCTTCTTACATGTATCTAACCTGTAACCTTTTCATGTTATCTCTTCGGTTTAATGTTCCTTGTTATTTGAACGGTTAATCGTTTCATGTTATCTGATTGGTTTATCGTTTCTTTTTGTATGATGTAACAAGAGTTCGTGCTATTTGTTAGGTTACATGGATCCCGTTCTTGTTATTTTGTTGGTTAACCCTCTCTGTTATGTTATATAGCCGGTTTATGATTCTTTAAAAACTCTTAGGAAGGCGGTTTTGAAAGCATTAATAAAAATTAAAAAAATTTCCCTCAATGTTCTCTACTCATCGAAGGACAAGTTTTATTATTTGAGCCATATTTTTGTCTGCAGATTCTGTCAATATGGACCAGCCTAAAAGTGTGCCGTCTAGTGAAGAGTGTCTCGCTATTCGATCAGATAGTCATTCCTCGTTGTTTGGTTGACTTATGGTCGCTATTTGATCGCTTTATGAGTTCTTTTTATTTGATAAGCTTATCATTCATAACCACTTCAATGACTTCAATTCATGGCTGTCATTTTCAGCATCTGAGCCTTTTTTAATTTTTTCTTTTAACCCGTTACCAAACAATCACGACCCTATGAAAACAGCCTTCTGAAAACATAGTGAGAAAAGGAGAAAATGCTGGTAACCAGCATTTTCTCCTTTTCCCATAATGTTTTCTTCCCTTTTCACAATAAATTTCAAATTTTGGATTACATTAATTTTGTTGTCCACAAGTGCTTCCAGTTTGGACCAGTCTAAAATTATGTCGTTTGGTAAAGAGTTCAATCAGCCAAGTCAACAATAGTTGTGTTATGGTCATGAAAACAGTTCGTATGGCGTTATTAGTAAACGGTGACTTCATTCATGTTCCTGTCATTGAATGAAACAAAACATTACCTTCCGCTAGATGGCATTCTAATTTTACGCATCTATCTAAGGGGACATTTTGGGCACAGAACCGTACGAATTTGACAACCGTTACAACAACCGTTACTTTATGTTTCTTAACCAAATAAACGTTTACTCAATAGTCCGATTCATTCAGCTATTTTCAGCTAGCAAGTAACCTTCGCACCGGCCTTTTTTATGAAAAAGCCCCTACCGGCTTGGGTAATAGCTTCGATGAAGGCCCTACTTTTCCCCAGCATATAGGATCGGTGATGTGTCATAGCAGATAAGTCGAATCTTTGAAGGATATGACATGCGCAGACAACGTGAAACAAACACTTCATATGAACATTTCAGTCAATTTTGTAATTCGAAGACCCATATTCTTCAACGACTCCTTACAACTCTTTTAGTCTAATTCTAAAAGAAAGTTCCAAACTTCCAAGTCAGGGAATCTTAACCAATCAAATATTGTGTCAAGTTCTATATTAAGAATAAGTCCGTAATTAAGAAAGGTTGGCTCAGATTTTTAGAATACTCCGGTAAACGTTTTTAACCGGAAGCTCAGGTACATTTATCACTTGCTAAAGAGTCCCTAAGCTAAGAAAGTTAGATCTTTAACTTCATTCGTCAATTTACATTTCATCACAAGACAGAAGCGTTAATTAGATATAGTAATTTCTGTTCTAGTCCAATTTAACATCTATTTCGCATAAATAAAACCTTTCAGTTGTTTACTTTTGAGTGTAAAGAAATAAGATTCATCTTTATTTCGCCAATCTATAAATTGCAATTACAGGGAACATGTTCTTCAAGTACTCGGAGGCTCAAATGAAGTTTCCATTAACCTCTCTAACAAAATATTTAGGTCCCGTTAAAAACCATTCATATTCTGTATTACAAGGCATCAATCTTAATTACTGACTAGCATTATAAAGGCAAAATATTTTAGGTGCTTTATACATTACATCGCCGGTGTACTTAAACAAACTTGGTTCAAGCTGTAGTTACGATGTTTTGAAGTAAACCGACGATATGAGTAATGCTATAGACGGGTTTAATGCATTGGTCTGCAAAAGGTATCTGGACTGGGCCGAAATATTTTGTTTTTGGTCAAATTTCTGCATGTCAAGGAACACGAAGATTAAATCGATTGTTAGAGGAAGTGATGTAATGGATCCACAATTATATGATTACTTGCCTAATATCACGGCCACGCCGATAATAAAGCCGCATTTTGCCGGAGCATGGCTCACATATATATATATTAAATTCATACTTAATCACGTGTCAACTATTTCTCTCAGATCATCGCTGTCCCATATTTTGTGACGTACCATAGTAATGTTAGGTCATTATAGTGCAAAATTTGGAATCTTTCACAGACAATGTAGTTTGCATTTTGTTGTAATTTTGTAACTTGGCCGCAACATTCTAGATGGAATATAAGATTACTTACATTTTCTCCTCCTCCCGTAATATTTGGGACTCGTTTTTTTCCTGAGTGTCAGTAACACGCTTGGATGTTTAGGAAGAGGTAATTTCATCCAATAATGTGAAACTATAAACCGACCGAGTATTGATAAAACAAAAGGATCGGATAAGAAAACAAATGCTACCAGATCAGATACTAAAAATACATTGTGGGCAAAGTGTATAAAATACCACCACTAGTTTCAATTCCCTTTTTCCTCGGGGACGATATAACACGGGCTTGTTTGGAAAAGGGTTGAAACATCCTCGTAAGATTAGGATAATAAGAATAAACTTAGGCTGAATGTATCTGAAACCATTGTGGCACATGAAAAAATTACTTCCTAAGAGGACTTGCTCCTTTTGTCGTACAATTTTCAAAAGATGTCAGAACATATCAAGAAGCAGGATAACTTGTCAAAATACAGTCCTTTCTATATCTTAACCAAAAAAGCGGTCAATGAGTAATGAAGCCTGTCACAAAGGCTGTAATCAAACCTTGAAGGAAATTGGCCAAGCTGAAATTGGTCTTAAGCCTTGTATGTTATTGACTACGCTTACAGGCTCGGGGTATCTAAGAAATACTCAAATGCCTTCTTCAAAAACAGGAACTTGCTCGGTACAGGTGAGTCTTTGTATATTGCCTTCTTCAGAAACTCAGTATGTGCGTTTTTGATACAAGCTGTGTAAAAGAAGTTGTCACACAGACAGATGTTACTGTTCAACATTTTTCTTTTCCAGATCTACTTTCAAAGTTGAAATCGTTCAATTATTACCATCCTACAACTTCGTGCAAAACATCAACGACAAAAAAGACAAAATAGAGAATCGATTCGTCACTGCATCATCTATAAAGTGTCATTAATTTCAATCTTTCAATTTTATTTGACACGCTCAATCAACGGAACGAATTGTTCGTTTGTATACATTGGAGTGTCCATTTTTCCTCATACAGGATTGGGATCGCACTTTACCGACATCATTTTGGGTTACGTGGATATAAAAGGTATCAATTTACAAGTGTTACTTTTAATCTTTTTTGTGTGTGTCACTTTTTCTTTAAATGTGAAATAAACATGGTCTGTAAAACTCCTTTTAATTATTTCTACTTGCATTTCTATTAAATAATTATGTTCTTTTCAAATGAATATGCTGTTGTTCTATCTATAGTCTATAAAACACATATTTTAGGTCTACGGCCCCTAACTCATCGGTAATTATCGACGTTTTCGCAAGGGCTATTCGACAAATCTCGACATCTTCCGTGTCATAATGTAACAGGGGAAGTAAACTCACTAACTCATCGGTAAATATCGTGAAAGCTATTTGACCCCTATCAGTAGTTTCCGTCTTTTAATATGAGAGTCAGGGGCCGAACACCTGAAATTCTTCTATGGTATTTGTTTACGGGCTGGTTAAAATTTGTAAATTTCTGCTATTCTCTACGTGTTGGTAAAAAAAGTCTATGCAAAAATTACTAAATATTATGTTCTTTTTTGTATATAATATTCTACTCAGAACGTTTTAATATTCTGTTCTGTTCAATCTGAATTGAATCATGCTCATACGCGCCGCGCAGGCTGACCAGACTCGAGTTTTTTGTGTGTCGTTGATTATCTGCATGTCAAAGGTTCGTTGTACCTCTTAACCCTTTACCAAACAATCCCTGGTTTTTACGACCCCCTGGGTAGAAGCCTTTTTCCACAATGTTTTCTACCCTACTGGAAACAAATTTCAATTTTTGAGTTACATTTATTTTGTCGTCTGCAAGTGCTTTCAGGTTGGACACGTCTGAAATTTTGCCGTTTGGTAAAGAGTTAAGTAAGCTGCTTGCTTATTATAAAACAAAAATGGATTTTAGGGACCCATTGTTATGAGATGATTTGTTCGTAACCTGGGTTCGTATTCACCAACCATTCTTAAGAACACCTTAGTCTAATTCTTCAGAATTTTGTCATTATGAAAGTAACAGAACTTCCGATTAGCTAAACCAAATGGTTTAGCCAATCAGAAGTTCTGTTACCTTCACAGGCAGGAAAACTTGAAGAGCAAGACAAAGAACGTTCTTAAGAATGGTTGGTGAATACGGACCTGGGCGTCACGGAGATGCATTACAGCTCCTTTGACCAGAGCATGGCTCAAAAACAAATGGAAATTGTTTCAATTTCTGTTCTGTTCTATATAAAGTTTATTTGAATATTTTTTCTCAACATTTCCCCTCTTTGCTACACATAGCCTATCTAAAATCAGAGCTACAGATAGTGGGAGGGATTTTGATTTCAGTGTTGAAAATATGAATTATTCTCAATTAAACCGTATGTTGTGGGAATCGTCTCATCGAGAGGATTCTAAAAATTTCCTAAAACATGGGGTTTGGGAGAGAAAAATGGATTTAGAATACCATCAATCCTTCCTATCTGGAGCTCTGTGAAATTCTTAAAATTTATACTGTTTTCAATTTCAAAGTTTTTATACGAACATTGCTTTAAATTAGAAATTCAAACGCTTGCCCTCGTTTAGAACTGTATATACCTTTTTTCAATGGCAAGTTTTTCAGAAACAATCACGGTGACCAACATCTCTTTTACTGGAATCTTCTAGAGACATGATAAGCGTAGTATGTGCAAAGTTTTTTTAAAAGATTCTGTGCGTTAGAAAAATTTGTCATTGTCATTTAGAAAACTAGAAATGAAATTAAATTCAAGAACCTAAGAAAAAAGGAACTCTAATCGTTGCTCATGGAATTGTATTATTTCTAGCTTCGAGTGCAGATTTTAATGTTTTCCCATACAGAAATAGAATGTTTACCTTCTGATTGGAGAAGATAAATTAATTTTTGTATACTAAGTTTTAAACAGAAATATTTCTTTAGATAGTTTGTTCTCTGATATCGTATTTTTCACATATAAAAATGAAATGATATTCATCTTCAGTGTCATTTTCTTTGCATTAATCACAATGACGTTGACGTTGACTTTTCTCAACTCTCTATATCTGCCTATTTCAATTTTTAAAGAACAGGATGATAATCTAGTTTTTGGAATATGAATTCTGTATTGACCAGGCAGATTTTCTAAATACATGAAAATGAAATGTTAAGATTTGTAGGTTACATATGTTGTAGCGATGGTCCATTTGAAAACTCTTATGAACCAATTCTGTATAAGGTATCAACAAATGGATTAGCCCAAACATTTCCAAAACCGTTTGCAAATAGAAGGTGTTTATTATACATGTTATCCTATCCATTTCTCTGCCCTCTCCCTGGATACCATACAATGTTTAAATTCAAATATTCTTCTTACTTCAAAATCCTAATCCAGAATTTCATCATTTCTGAGATCTCCATAAATGACACTTGACTAATTATTCTAGCTACGGTCAGTTCACAGCACAAATATATTAGACAATAGTGTACACATACTACAACTTTCCGTACGTAGGAAACACTTTATAAGACAAGAGAGTTGACATGACATTCTGCTATTTTCGCAGACACAAGACCATATTAGTACAAAAAATTACAAGCTTACCTGTTTCTTGAGATGCTTAAGCCGATATTTTCTGTGCCAGAAGACCAACACAAAGTTTTCTAATTAATGCACAGTGTTTGAAAGGCATCAATTATTTGTAGATTTCTCACCACCGAATGTAGCCGATTAAACAGGTAGGCCAACTGTATATAGTTAGGTGGTCATTAGATGGGCTGAAAAAAACGTCACTGACGACCATACAGAAAAAAAGGTTAGTAAATACATAGGTGCAAGGAAGATGATCCTTTGTTTATGCAATTTTGAGTTTTCATTACCAAGTTGAAAGTACAGAGCTTTGGCAGTCCCTCTGTGTCTGTGATTGTTTGTCGACTGTCGTTCGTCGGCCCGTCCGTTCTCTCCAGATACTATCTGATCAATTCAAACTAAGTATCCTTACTACACTGCCTTTGGTTGTTACAAAGACAAAATAGTCTACATGGTCAGTTATCTCTGGATCTGGTTGTCTTAAATGAAATTCGTTGATGTTCTTCACTATTTTTCTCATATAATATATATATATAATTCTTATCACGACAGATCTTGACAATGAGGATTTCCAGTATTTTTCTGCTCTCTCTTATTGGCTGGACTGTGGCTACACCTGATATTGGTTATGGTGAAGAGTATGAAAGAAGGCCGATTGCTCCGTTGCCACCCTACGGGCCAAGTATGTTTGTTGGCTATGGTTATCGTGGTATAAGATCCCCTCGTGGACCCTACATGCCCTATGGTAGTGATCGAGGTTACGGTATGCCTTATCGAGGATACGGGATGTCGTATGACAGTTATCGAGAGTACGGGATACCCTATGGCAGTTATCGAGGGTACGGGATGCCCTATGGCAGTTATCGAGCGTACGGGATGCCATATGGCAGTTATCGAAGGTACGGGATGCCATATGGCAGTTATCGAGAGTACAGGATGCCCTATGGCAGTTATCGAGGGTACGGGATGCCCTATGGCAGTTATCGAGGATATGGGATGCCCTATGGTAGCTATCCAGAATATGGCATGCCCTACGTTGGTTATCGAGACTACGATATGTCATATGGTGATTATCGAGGCTATAGCGATTATGACTATCCTGACTACGATTACAGGGGATATGGGAGTCGCAGCTATAGTAGTTATCCTTATCGATCCAGATATTACGGTAGATCTGACCCTTATGATAGTCACTATGATGGATACAGCGACCGTGGAGACAGATTTGGCTATAGGTCTTCAGGAGACAGCTCTAGAAGTGACAGATTAGGCGACCGCATAGACCGCTATAACGATCGTTTGGACCAATATGCTGACCGTGTGGATTCTTACAGGACCAGTTCCCGCACTTCTAGATCGAGAAATTAATTTTCACGTATGTGCTGTATTTAAAGTTGGATAATTGTTCTATAAGACTGGCTTGCTTATTGGTTGGCTGGCTTGCAGTCTGACAGGCTGAGTTGGCTATCTGACTGACTTGCTGGCTTTAAAATATTCATACGCGTTGGCCTATTTTGCCTGACGGTCAGATGGCTTTGTGGTTGGCTGTCAGATAAGTTTGACGGCTGGTCTCTTCTCTATCCGGGGTGACGACTTTTTAGTTGGCAGCCGAACAGGGTAGGTGGCCATGGGGTTGATTGATTGAATGCATGGTGTTTATCGCTTTTCTATTCGAACTTATTTCAGTTATACTGCGGCAGACAGTGCACCTATCCATGCTCACAACCTACAATGATTTTTTCTACGTAGAGAAATGATCCCTAGAAGTCAATTATCTACGTAAAGGAATGACCCTGGTCAATATCCTACGTAGAGAAATGACCCTTTAGGGTCATTTCTCTACGAAGAATAATGACCAAGTTCATTCCTCTGCGTAGAGAAATTACCCATGGGTCATGTTGTAGGAGAGGGTCATTTCTCTGTATTACACCAACAAACAGAATGCTCTCCTTTTCCCACCATGTTTTCGAAAGTCGTCTACTGGGCTTTTTCAAGCATTATTTAAAAGTGGAATTCATCAATTCCAATCGCTCTGAATTAAGTGTAAACGGGAGGAATAACAAGGAGCTGACATTGATCTTTACCACGTATAATATACATGTAACAATATATTACCGCGTTGCACAGAAAATCTATGGCGCCGAGCTTTATGACAACGAATTTTGTTTTCATGACAGAACCGACTAAAACAGAGCTATTATATTCATGAAGAAATGTGTCATATGCTTTTGGTTTCCAATGTATAATTTCTTTCTTTTTCCTTTTATTTTCAGACATCACTTACAACTAAACAACATTCAGCGGTATCCATACATTTCTCATACGAGCACAACTGTAGCTGCAGAGATGTAACGCTATATACCTTTTGTTTTGATATTGGACTTCCGCCATTGTGGTCAGTGTTTCGTAAATAAAAGTTGAAATTTCGAAAAAAAAGAGAGAATGTATCTTACTCATTTATAAATGCCTATCGAAAAGTAGCGGAAAGAACGACAAGAGCATTATGGAACGACAAGAAAAAATAAACTCGTTTTTTATTTATTAAAGGACATTTGAAATAATTCGCATGGGAACAGTTCGAGTCTCTAATTACAGCAAGTAACTCTTCCAACCCTTTATGAAATTACACATTTCTTAAAGTCTCAATAATGAGACGCTACGGCGATTTTTTTTTTATATTTGGACATTTATTTTGCACCGTACCGTCTCAAGTCCATCGTAAATTTTCCAGTTGCAAAGATAAAGCGCTTTACTGCCTTTCTGTGTCGCAGGTTTAATCTGTATTGCAGCGAAATGTAATTGAATTTAAATGATTAACAAATTATTAAACCTTTCATTACCTAAAATGTAGAAATCGTTTATAACATGTAAATCTGGGGGGGAAAACTGACGAAATTCATCGTGCTTGGCGGCCATTTCGAATGTTTTCGGGAATAATGTAAACATGAAAAGTAAGACATGAAATACGCGGTTGTCTCTAATGTTTAGCGTTTAACCCTTTACCAAACGACAAAATTTTACACTGGTCCAGATTGAAGCACTTGCAGACGACAAGATAAACATAACTCAAAAAATTAAATGTTTCCAGCTGGGTAAAAAACATTCTGGGAAAAGGAGAAAATGCTGGTTACCAGCATTTTCTCCTTTTCCAACAATGTTTTCAGAAGGCTTCTTTCTCAGGGTCGTTTAAAGTCTGGATTGTGTGGTAAAAAAGATCTGGTCACCGGTGCGGATGGGTTCAGTATATTTTTTCTTCTGTACCTCGACAAGAAAGTCCCAAAGAGCTCTTGCCATCAACGTAGGGGTCCGTACTAAATAATTTAATCTAGGGAGAGATTTATCTGTATGCAGCCCGTTATTCCCCCCCCCCCCCCCCCCCCGAGTTTCTGGACAACTGATAGCTAACTCATTTGTCTACCAGAAAAACACGACTGTTTGTCAGTGGCTTATGCTATCTGGTTGCTACAGTCCTTCGAACTTGTAAACTCGCTCAAAAATCTTCACCACTGATAAGAGTTCGTACATTTGATACTGCCGGTCGCGCATATAAGCTATAATTTCCAGATCGCCATCACTGTTTACCATATTTAGTTTTCGTTATCCTTTGATAGACCAGTGGAATTTCAGAGGCCTTTGGTTGAGCGCTTATCAGAAAAGAAAATTAGTGTTGAACATATGGCGCTGAAAACAAAGGAGGCTATAAAAGATCCGACATGAGTTTGCGTTAAGATGAAATCTTATTAAACGAGACTAAGGAAAATGTCATTAAGTGATTATTTGTCTAGATTGATATCATTTTTTTCTTAATGAATTTTATCAATGTTTTATCTCACACGCCAACGAATGTTGCTATTTTTATCACATAACGATATTTCATGAATCATAGATTGGGCGATGCAAAACTATTTATAGATGCACACGCTGTAATATCCATGACACCCGTTCTCGTCCATAAAATACGTATAAAATGACGCCAAACATGACGTCACAGTTCTAACTTCGACTTTAAACATGTACACCCCTCACAACGTACGTCAGTGTGACGTCACAGGTAGTGATATCGGACCCTTATTATAACGTCAGTGTGCGTGTTTGGTAAGACTGTTTTTATTTTTTGTAATCGTTCCTTTAAATGATCTGAAAAAGTCTTTAGACCTCCAAAGAGTGCAATGCCTAGGGACTTTGTTTTTTGTCAAAGCTTTTGTTAACTACTTATACTAATGGAAAAGACTTCGACCAACTATTAAAACCCAATCACTTTTTGATATTTGGTCAAAGTGTTTGTGCATATAGACATCTGCTTCCTGTCTAAAACATCAGAATATTAAATGTATTCATCTAATGTCTTTGATAAATACATGAGAATCTTTGTAGTCCGTTTGTATCCACCCAAGCTAGCCTCATTCTATCTTCATATCGTACTTACTTTTCAATATGGTGGACATAAGTTACGAAAATGCACAGGTCCGATATCACTTCCTGTGACGTAGGTTGTTACCCTTGATGTATGAGATCAGAAAATGCATTATGGCTATGTTACACTCAAAACAAGGAAGGTTGTGTGATTTTTGTTTTTGTTTGTTTCTCTCGTCCTTTCAACGTAAACTAGTCTAGTTTTGTCATCTGTTTATACCCGTAATCACTGGCGTTCTCTACAATGAGAGTTTAGAATTATATAGTCTCCTCATTCGAGCCAATCAGATAAAATCATTCGAAAGTTGCTGCCTGCATTAGGACATTTTAATAGATCTACATACGTAATATATATTTTCATGTTTCTTATTTAAAAGTTTAAAACAGAAAACATTGCCGAAGATCTAGGGCCTTACTTTTCATCATTCTAAATTGCATACTTAGTTGAAATCTAAATTTAGAAAATTACACGATTTGTGATTGGCGGAAGCATCTGTGCAGCCAGAAGGAAATTGTTTTAATTTGAAATTTAGAAAAGTTTTGAGAATAAGACGAAACCGCAATTTTGAATGGTTAGCTACTACTTCGTATGAAGCCTCTACCAAATCTTTTATGTTAATTATGGAGGCAGATCAGACAAAGCAACTAGCTTTGACAATATCATTATCATGCACCTGGTAATTTTTGCATACCCATGTAGTTGACGTAAGTAATGTCATATCTCGATTACTATATATATTAAGCAAAAATCTCGAAAACGGCTGTCATTCTACCTCATAGCGCTGTCACAATTGCTGCTACGTCTTTAGATCTATGCCTTGAGTATCGAGAAAATGTCAAGTTCAAAGCGGTTTAAGCCACTTCGACGTTATTTCAGGTCTTTTAAGATCTGCCAGTTGGCTAATTAGATACATTTAGGACGTGCCTGTTTAGCTCAACTTTTGAGCGATCTTATGGCCACGTGCTCCTGTGCCTCGCTATTCATACATAGTAAAAAAGTAGAAGTGTAGTAACTCTGTATGTTTTTTTTTTTATGCGAATGAGAGAAGTAAGAAAAGGAATCGGGAAATACTTGACCAATACAACAACAAACCAGTCTTTTAACGGAAAACATGGGCTGTACTGGTGCACACACTGGCCCCATGGTATGCAATAAATCTTGGCCCGGTTTCATAAAAAAAAGTTTTTTTTTTCCTCAAGTCGGCTAACAAACACATTTTCTGACATATGTTGACTTTTTTACTTAACCCTTTCCCAAATGACAACATTTTCCAGATTGAAAGTACTTGCGATGACAAAATAAACTAAAGTCAAAAACTTAGATTTGTTTGAAGCAGAATAGAAAACACTGTGGGAAAAGGAGAAAATGCTGGTTACCAGCGTTTTCTCCTTTTTCCGCAATGTTTTCAAAAGGCTTCTTTTTCAGGGTCGTGAAAACCAGGGATAATCCCGGATTGTTTGGTAAAGGGTTAAGATGTATTCACTAACATTAATAGACCTACGTAAAGTTCTCAAATAATGAGTTGATACAAAGTTGTAGACACAACTCAGCAAAATAACGGGCTTAACTCGATTAGTATGGACGTCAGCCCATTGTTCTACTAAATTGAGTCTTAAACTTGAATCAGCTCAAGATTTTGATAACATTACTTAAGTCTGTTAATCTTAGGAAAATACATTTCTAATAATGAACTCAACTTAGGTTATGTCCGTAAATGGATTTTAATAGTAAAAGAGAAATAAGGCGAGCCAAGCATTCCATCAACTCAAGATTTCAGAACATTACTTGAGCAAATTATATTTCATTTGTCTATTTTTAGAAATGTTATGGGTAAAGAAATATCCTAATTTAAGCTGGGGGAAATTATTTTCCCATCACAGTGAATATTTTCCTCCTGCCGAAAATCTGGAACTACTTTTTTTTGTTCTACTATTAAAAGTGTTAAAAGTGGCATTCATTGACAAAATAATCAGAGGAACTATAATACATAATTTATTTCATTAGCCAAGTGGCTAATATGGGGAAACATTTGCCTGAAAAGGGAAAGGTCCTCGAAAATAACTCGTGCCTTACGGAACTCGTTATCTTCGCATAACTTTCCCTTTTATTAACCACAAGCTGATGAACTAAACTATATCTATTAATCTCAGGGAAATGCATTTCAAATAACTAACTCAACTTAGATTATGTCTGTCAATCGATTTGAATAGAATAAGGGAACTACAGCGGGCCAAGCATTTCATTCAAATCCACGTGAAAAGAGGACGCTTTAAGTTGAGTCAAAAAGGTACAAAAAAAGGAATGTAAGAACAAAAAGATCTGCCGATGTCTTCAGAGTGATAAGAGAGACTTTACAGAACACACACAGTCATATCGTGAACTTCCGCTCAGTACTCAAAATTTGTCCAGATTGTAGTCTTATAGCATAGTCCTGAAAAGACATTGGAATCGCTCGAGAGGAAGCTGCTGCCGCTATTCGTGCTATGCTGTTTCGAGTTTCCACAGGTTATGTAAAGAGAGATTCCTACGTTTTACCAGAAGACCAAAATGTTCAAAATATGTTTCAGAGCACTCTTTGCTAACCATGCTTTATGTTGAAGTTTCAACACTTTTTGGCCATGTATAAACAGAGTTCTTCCTTTGGCAGAAGGGGTTTAATCCTTTCCTACACGGCAAAATTTTAGACCTATCCAAATTGAAAGCATTTGCAGACAACAATTTCATAGTGGCTCAAATGACTCAGTTTTCCTTTGATGGGGTAGAAAACTGTGCACAAATGCAGACAGTGCTGGTTACCAGCATTTTCTCATTTTCCTACAATGTTTTCAAAATGTTTCTTCCTCGGGTTCGTTAAAAGTCGTCATTGTGTGGTAAAGGGTTAATATCCGTGATGCATCGTAGCAAGCTAGTCATCATATGGAGTGCAACACGCGAAAAGGGTCATTCGGACATTTGCGTAAAGTGTCGTCTCTAATCAGCGTTTGCAGTCCGCACAGGCTAATCCAAAACGATACTTTCCGATTTTATGTGATTTTCTGTTTTACGCAAGTCTACTGTAACACAAAATCTAATGTAGTCGTAAAGTGCCGTCTCGGATTAGCCTGCGCGGACTGCGCAGGCTAATCCGGGACGACACTTTACGCAAATGTCCGAATGCACCTTTTCGCGTGTTGCACTCCAATTATAATTTTAGCTTCATAAAATTCTTTTTCTCTAACAACCAACTGTTTCAAGGTCCCTTGACATTCAGACAATTAAACAATACTGAAAAGCTTCGGGCATTTCGCGCAAGTTGACCTGTCGATACTTTCATGCTGATGCATTTACCTCCCTTTTCAAAAAAGCATTAAATTTATCATTTATCACACAAGTAGACATGTTTTGAATACATTCAGTGATTATCAAGCCCATTAATCGTAACTATTCACAATTCACTATACAACAATAACGCAGTCGGTCATTACAAGTATATTACAAGTATGTTTGTTTACACAAATATCATACATATGCCTCGGTCCTAAGGATTCACTGTGCCTTATAAATCCACAATTTTAAAAAAAATGTACGTCAATACAAAACCGTACGTAAATATGCATGAGTCCGAATTCTACTTAAGTTTCGTAGACAGCAAGCAATATTCGACGCTAAAGAAATGCAGAAAAAAAACAGGAAGAAGGCGATCATTTAAAAATGTTCGATATTTACTGACAGTTTCTTAAAGTACGCTGATTGCTTGTAACCAATTTTAGGACATCCTCGGATACCCCGGGGTCTCCCTATTTGCTACGCTACATCACAGGAATCGGACGTTTAGTTGGTGAAAATAGCTAAATGTCAGCCAAAGTGGTCACTCTCTATTATAAATATACAAGGAGTGCAACGGATCTCCCATAAAAATTCGACACGACTGTCACCCAAAATCATCGCTGAAAATGGGGTCAAATCAATATTAACCGACATAAACACACACCTACCGTGCTCTTAAATATCTAATCTGCAGATTTAGTGAGTCCCTACCTGCCCCGAGTCACTCTTTCCGCGTCATTCATCCGATTTTCCTAGGGCGATATTTAGCAAGAATCAGCCTCGGCGAATCCACCATGGTTCACCAACTTCCGGTTATCGGAGTGAATGGGTAAAGTGTATTCCCCGGCCCTACCTGTCAAAATGGGTCATAATTCCCGGCCCTTGCTGCCCCCATTTAAAATCTTTTATTTTTCGTTGTATTATGCTCAGAATAGTATTAAAATGAAGCCTAGATGTCAGACTTTTATATGATATGAAACACAATATGCTCATTGCAAAACTTTTTGAAATATTGTCAATCAAAAGTGGGTAAGATTTTCGTATTTTCTTCCAGGTATTTTATGAGTTACTCAAATCCGGCCCCTATGCTAAATCTTTTATTTTTCGTTGTATTGTGCTCTAAAAAATATTAAATTAAAGCCTAGATTTCAGACTTTCATATGATATGAAATACAATATGGTCATTGCAAAACTGTCTGAAATATTGTCAATCAAAAGTAGATAAGATTTTCGTATTTTCTTCCAGGTATTGGATGAGTAACGCAAATCCGGCCCCTATGCTTAGTCTTTTATTTTTCATTGTGTTGTGCTCAAAATATTACTAAATTAAAGCCTAGATATCAGGCTTTCATATGAACTTTGAAATTATATCATAATTTTTTATATTGTTTGAAAAGTTTAATTTCTATTATAGGGGCTGGATAATCTCTAAAAAATTACAACACATTTTAGTAATAAAAAAGGACGAATTTCAAACGCTACACATGCTTGGAAAGTCAAGTTTCTACATACCATTAGAAAGGTTGTTAACTAAGCTTTAATTCGGTGCTAATCTTATTAGATTTGGCAAATAAATGAAATATTTAGCACCTGGGGCCGGATTTTATCACTGACAAATTACGACGCATTTCAGCAAAAAAAAAAAAAAAAATGAAGAATTTCAAATGCTTTTATCATAACTACATATGCATGAAAAATCAAGTTTCTATATACCATTGGAAAAGTTATTACCTAAGCTTTAATTTGGTGCTAATTTTATTCAAATGTACCCGCCAATAGAATATTTAGCAAGGGGGCCGTTAGGGCCGGGAATTGTGGTATATTTTTGATTGGGGCCGGAGAATACACATACCTATACAGTCAAAAAAATTATATATATATATATTTGATTTGCATCTATTGTGTAAATATAAATATAACATCATTTTTCTTAGATTTAACTTGTACCTACGGAAATTTTATGAACATTTTCTGACGTGATTTATTGGAAAAAGTAAACAGACATTTTCATTCACTCCGATAACCGGAAGTTGGTGAACCATGGTGGATTCGCCGGGAGGCTGATTCTTGGTGAATATCGCCCTAGGGAAATACGATGAATGACACGGAAAGAGTGATTCACGGCGGGTAGGGACATAATAAATCGACAGATTAGATATTTAAGAGTACGGTAGATGTGTGTTTATGTCGGCTAATATTGATTTGACCCCATTTTCAGCGATGATTTTGGGTGACAGTCGTGTCGAATTTTTATGGGAAATCAGTTGCACTCCTTGTATATTTTATAATAGAGAGTGACCACTTCGGCTGACATTTAGCTATTTTCACCAACTAAAAGTCCGATTCCTGTGGCTACATAGACCCCTGGGACAAGTGACTAATAAAACTTTGAATCAGCCGCCGAAAATCGATACGAAACGTCATAGCGTACACTCCACTCGCCCATCACAAAATGCTGATGGAACCAATGAAAAGCCAGCATTCAGCCAGTGGTAAAGCGAGGGAAATTCAATTAATTGTCCCAGGGGTCGATGTCGCGTAGCAAATAGGGAGACCCAGGGGTATCCGAGGATGAGGTAAGGGCACCCTATCGGAAAGTATTCAGAATATCGAAATAAATATACTTTCTTAAATTAATGCTCAATTATACATACAAACATACATATGTGAAGTCTCACGAAGCTCTACTGTTTTTTCTTTTTTTTGTTTTTATGTTACCTTGAGTTTTCCATCATAACCTTTCTGTCATGTATACATGTAGCCGAATATTCAATATAAATAAAAAAACATGAAAAAAGATCTGAATACGAAATTCACATAATTCATGGTTTAATCATAACCTATTACATACTGAACACGAATAAAATAACAAAAAAATCTAGGAGAAATACGTAGAGGTAAATTTTCAATGTTATAAGCAAAGAGTGCACCTTTGAAAAAAAAAAGCATTTTTGTAGATCTACTAAGTGAAATGTTTTAGCTTCCGTTGAGGTAGCCAAATAAGATAGATACGAAATTTATTATGAAGGTCTTGCAAACAAAATATATGAAAATAAAACAACTTTCATTTTTGATAAAGTTATTAAAATTCTGTTAACTAAAACTATATTGCGACAGACGATTTTCTTGCGTTTAATATTTTTATGTAAATATTTTAATATTCCGAATATTTAGAAATTCAGGTAAAAATTCAAGTTTGTTCTTAGTTTAAAGAAACATTATATTTCACTTTAAATTCGCGAGGAAAGAAAAAGAGATGAAAAGGTTCAAAAGCAAGGGGCTGTAAGTCTGCCAATGACATCACAATTAAGATGAAAACATCCATATCTTGTTTAAAATGTGTGTTAAGTTTCAAGTCTGTTAGCCTAAATAATTTCAACATTTAAATCATCTGTGAAACAATGTTTAAGAAATTGTGTATGAATGTAACATTTAGACTGAATGCCACGCCATTTGATTATCTAACACACATCAACTCCTTACATTCAGTTAGTCACAATTCGGGTCAAGTATGTAGGATAAGAACGTGAAATTGTGAGCTCCAAATTACATACATACATACATACATACATACATGTACATACATACACATGTTGAGCAGTGAAATTGGGGGAACATCTTCATTGTTCTTTTTGTTGCTTTTTATAGTTGTTGTTTAGCTACTGTTGCTTTTACATGATCCTGGATAGATTTACCTTATGGCATGCTCTGAATAACAACGTGGCACAAATGATAAGTTTCTGCAACATTTTTTTCCCATGATTTATTCAGTGTAGAGAACTACCAGGTTTCAATTGCTTTTAAATGTAAAACCCTGATAAAAACAGACCGGTGTTTAATCGGAATGAGTTAAGCTCATAAATAAGCAAGTTTTGTACAAATATCGTGTTTTTAACCGAGAAATGATTTATTATTCTTATTTCTGATGTATGAATCATTGAATAACTTCAGTTTAAAAGAATCCAAAGTTGCTGTTCAAACAGTGAGAACCAAAATGTCGGACTTTGCGTAAAGGTACCCATGAAGGAGTCGATAAGACCCTGAGTAAAAGATGAGTATTAAAATGAAAAATAAGGCACGAAGGGGCTTATAAATAATCCTATAGTTAGCCCCCCCCCCCCTTTGCAAATTCTATATCATATGTATGTGATGTTTGTACAAGTTATCGATCATCAAGCCCTTTTTACCCATTGCAATACGAATATGACGTTTTACTCTCTTATAAGAGGTGGCTTGAAAAACACATCTAGGGAAAAGAAGCAATTGATGACTGCAAAAAGTCTTTTGATTTCTGTATATTTTTCCCGTGCTGTTCGAAAGTAATTGTCTTGTGTTTAAAAGGCTCCTCATTGCGTTCCTTTGATCGATAAGTGTTATATATCTAAATATAGCTTGTGTAGTGAAGAAGTTTCTCTTAACGCTTTAAGAGTAACTTAAGGTTTTGCGACCAGAGTAGATCAAAATCAAACTGCCCTTACCGTACAGTCTGATAATTAATATACATGATCAGATACTTGTCAGCTGACATATACAAAGGAGCAGTGAACTTCCAACTTTATAATTATTTATAGACTTTTATTGACTTACCGTACTAGTTTAAGCGTTTAACAAGTTATCTGCATAATATCTTTACGTGTATAGCAGTCAAGGAGATTCAGACGCCATACAAAAATTCAAGATAGAGAGGTCCAGTTTTTATTCATACAGTGAAAATAGAGTGCAGGAAAACCAGTTTCACAAGTAAGCTATACATTTTCCTACTCGCACACACTTCAATTTATTCTGTTTACCTCTATTATCTCTCACCTTGGCCAATGACTGGCAGTCAACACGGGGCTAGCCTGTTCCGGCTAACAGTAATTCAAGGATCTTTCTCTCTCTCTCTCAAACTATCAAATGGACATGTATATTCTACCTACTCTATCTAGAGTGCGTGTCGTGCTATTTTAAATGGCCGAAAAGACTCCAAGTCTTTCAGTGCCATTAGAGAAAAAAAGGGGGGCTTAAATTGCATACGGAGTAGATCAAGATCAGACGGCGCTAAACGTGTAGCCTTACCTAGGATCTGTACTGTTGGCTTGTCTAGTCAAGCTTCAGGGTAAAAAATTTCTCTGATCTTCAGCTGATCGTATTTTAGTCATCAAAAAAGATCAAGTACAGATATTCCTTTTATGATTTAAAACACACTCGAAGTATTTTGTGGTGTTTGCTTTCTCGACTGGTGTCTTCTGCTTGCTTAATTCACTGAATCTTAACCAAACAATAAAACAAATCGAATTCCATGAGTGATATTGAAATTTCTTCAAAGTGATTGTTATAGTGATTGCGATTGATTCTGTCGTTATTTAACTTGGACAGTCAGTGAGAAGAATATTGTGGGATGTACTGCAGGAAAGTATGGATACGAATGCTTTACTTGTTGTTGATAAGATATCAATTTTATCCGGCAATAGTGCGAAGTACTTTGGGTCCTGGGTCCGTATTCACCTACCATTCTTAGGAACATTTTCAGTCTTATTCTTCAGAGATTTGTCAGTATGAAAGTAACAGAACAATCAGAAGTTTTCTTAATGTCATATTAGAACATCTTCAAGGACAAGACAAAGAATGTTCTTAAGAATGGTTGGTGAATACGGATCCTGGATGGCTCAGTGGAAAAGTGTACGATTTTCAGCACGACAACCTCGGATTCTATAATTATCCTCACTCGAAGCACTTTTTTGCATTGTAGAGTCCTTGGACATAACTTTGAACATTACCTTATCCCGGTGAAAACTTTGGGCATACATAAAAATATGTGAGCTGTCGCCGTGATATGTCAGAAAATAATGTAGAATGTGGTGTAAAATACCACTGAGAGAAAGACAATGATCGAACCTTAATTGTTAGAGCTTGTTGCCCGACTTTTTTGTCCGATATAATTATATTTCTTATTTTTTACTGTACCGGTGTGTATATTGTATAATGTTTATTAAAGATGGGGAAAAATATGTTTAAAAACTACTGAAAGAAAGTTAAACGTATAAGATACGGTGAATATACATGACTCAAAAACTGAAACTTTATTCAGAACAGCAGAAAACATTGTGGGAAAATGTGAAAATGCTGGTTACCAGCATTTTCTCCTTTTCCTACAATCTTTTCAGAAGGCTTTTTCTGCTGGGACGTAAAAACCAGGGATTGTTCGGTAAAAGGTTAAGCCAGACTTAAAGAAAATATAACAAATGACGATGTTGTATGGAGAGGACGGAGAGCAAACAAACAGGTTTGTTATCAGGAAAAGTTCGGGTCATTTTTTGTAACGTTCTTCATGCTTAAATTTACAGTTTTACCCTTTAAAACCCTGCCCCGACTTCCACTTCGCTTTCTTCTTTTATTAACCCGCAGGCCCTACTAAAACATTTTTTTTTTATATAGAGCTTAGGGAAATCGAAGTTCTGTAAGCATTGTAATCGGTCGACACCGGATAACTGCACAGGGTTGAAATCACAAAATCAAATGGTACTTGTTTGAGTTGTGCATGGGATAAAGAAAATCCCTACACCTTACAAACTGAGAACGAAGCATCCTTCCCCTTGTGTCTTTTACAAAACAGTAATTTAACAAAATGGTTGAAAAATTTCAAATGCAATTGACAAATCTGACCATCAACAACCATTATCCAGCTTAAGATATCACTCATCATGAATAACAGTACATACTAACCTTGTATAAGATTCTCTACATTCGTAACTTTGGCAACATTGATTTAGGCATTGAGAATCATGGTGCCTTAGTGAGCATATTTATGTTGCAGTTCAATGTTTTCCCCGATGAAAATGCTCAACTGAGCACGAAGTGGTCATGGTGAGCTCTTGTGATTGTTCTGTGTCCGACATCCGTCGTCCATCGTCAACTTTTTAGCTTGTGTACGCTCATTTTCTGTCCATTACTCCTTAAAGTTGTTCAGAATGTTTACCTTGGTGATAGCTCGGACGAGTTTGAAAATGGGCCAAATCGGGTCGAAAACTTGGTCACTTGGTCAAATCAGTTAGAATTCGTTTTAAAAGTTTTGAAGCGTTCAATCGCTGTTTTGTAGCAAAACCCCTAGTCAAAAGGTAAGCTTCTAAATTTTTATATTAATTCTTTGTCCCGGTATATTCACAGATACTGCAACTGAACAGATGTTGGTAAGTCATTTTGAAATTATGAATTCTTTTTCGCAAGTTCCTGCTTTAACTGTATTTTTCAAAAGCTATCCTTTTAATTGAAGTTAATGCCGATTGCTTCTCTTTTTGCAGGTGTCTCTTTTTAAAGAACTGGGCAAGATGGAGATTATTTGGCTGATTGATGAGCGCGTCTGGTTGATTGCATTACTGACACCTGTTCTTCTGTTCGTCTTGTAGGTGATTTTTTGTTCAAACGTGAAATGTACGACATTTTACGCTAAGAACTCTCTAATTGTACTGTGTTTATGGCTATTCTCAACAATATTTCAGTTATATCGCGGCGGCCAGTGCACTTGTGCCATAATGCTTCTATTGAATTTCTGTTACTAGTGCTTCACTCAATTTTCTTTCAAAGCCACTAGCTGCTTTCAAAATTTCAAAATCTGATCTTTCATTCTAACGATGCGTTTTACGCGATAATATCGCGGTTATCATAGTCAGTTTACGAGTTTTTTGTTGCCTCCTGACAGACAAATGCAAGTATTCGACACCACGTGGACTTTGTGTGACCTCTTTTGACGGGGACGCAAATGATTGTCTCCTTCTACAAGACGTTGACGCCACACTATGACCGATGCCATACAGGCATGAATCTCGTGGAAGACTTTTTTGGATTGGTTTGGTCGGAGAACAAGAAAAAATATGTTATTATGGTTTGGTCGGGGAGCAAGAAAAACATGTTATTTATGGTATTAATGACTGCTGCTGAAATTGACGTATAGAAAGCTTTTCTACACGACTTCAAAAATCCTTACTTCACGTCTATACGATCTATACTTGCTTTGATCTGTATCCGAGTAGGTCAAATACTGATTGCTTGATACATAACTCACGTATTTTTTTAAAGCAAAAGTTAAATTACAAAGCATTACGAATTTGCAACTTTTAGTTTTTAGTGCTGTGGTATTCCTATGTAAACATTCTTCTAATATTTATCTTTTCATTTGAAAATAAAACAAAGTGTATTGTTAAACTGTTTGCAGATTTTATTAAAACTTCACAACATTTTTCTTTTATTCTAATAAAAAACCTCTTGTACCAGATGTACACTCTCGATTTTCGTGACTCTCCTACCGCCGACCATTATTTCGACGATGGTCATGTGAAAAACCAGTCAATGGCTTGGAAAGAATACCGGTATTGTGCGACGAACTGATAAACGGGACTCCATCTTATTTATTTCTACTGTTATCCACAGGTATACTATATACAAACAGAGATACTTCAAAAGAATCGGAATCGAACAAAAACCCACAACCTTCCTTCTAGGTGATTTCGTTCCGGCAATTAAACAGGTATTTTTATGAATTTTTGGAACTAACTAGTCCGAATAAAGGTTTTGTATTGTTTTGTATTCGTTTTTCCTTCCAATTCTTATTTGAAATACATTCAATCGACATTTATAGATACGAATATGGCAAAACAATTGCCATTCTATTGTTGATACCATTCTTCTATTTATATCAGAATATTCCAAGAAAATATTTGAGAGTGACAAAATGAATTACTTCTAAACAGACTGTTCTAAATTAGACAGTGGTAAATAGCCTAGTTGTGATGTTTACGGAAAAAGCAGTAATAAAAGAATCTAGACATCCATTGTCAAAGAAGTTATTAGTCCGTTAACGTGCTCATTAAATAGCACCGTCCCACGGGACCTTCATGACCTAGATTCAAAACATCTCATCCAAAGTATCATTAGATCATATGATCATTTAATATCGAGTAGACCCTAAATAACAGCTAGGATGAAGCTGTTTCATATGTGTTTATGACACCTTTTGATAGCATAGAAAACATTGTGTCAAAAGGTGAAATTGCTCGTCACGAGCAATTTCACCTTTTGCCACAATGTTTTCCTAAGGATCCTACAAGCAATGCGTAGAAATGAGTATCTATGGAGTAAAGAGTTAATTATTTACCCCATAAGGCATTTCTATGGTATCTCTAATTGACCCTAAATAACAGCAAGGATGAAGCTGTTTCTTATGTGTATATACACCTTTTGATAGACTAGAAAACATTGTGGCAAAAGGTGAAATTGCTCATCACGAGCAATTTCACCTTTTTCCCATACAGTTTTCCAAAGGCTCCTACAAGCAATGCATAGAAATGAGTATCTATTGAGTAAAAGGTTAAAGTATTAGTTTGCCAGCGATAAGAAACGAACCCATACCCTTAAGTGACTGGAGACTTGTCGCTTAAAAGTTTCAAATTCCACCACTTGAGTTAATGAGGTTGAAATATATCTAAAGTTGGTGCGTTGATTTTCCTGCATTTAGCATCGCCAATGGATGCCCATACGGTCGACGTCCCCAGATGACCCTTAGGGGTTTGTAGAGGGCACTGTTGGACCGAACTATGGGGTTGACCGAACTATGGGGTTGAACCCCAAAGTTCGTACGAACTTTGGGGTTGAAAATTTTCAACCCCATAGTTCGGTCGGATACCCCATGTTATGCACTATCGGACCGAACTTTGGGGTTGAACCCCAAAGTTCGTACGAACTTTGGGGTTGAAAATTTTCAACGTCATAGTTTGGCTTGAAACATCATCATCATCACCACCATTATCATCATCATTAAAGATGCTTTATTTAGAAAAAGATCGCGTCATTTACATTCTGACACTATGATTAAAGGCCAACTTTACCTGTATGTTCTGATAATTAGAACTGAATATCCTTGGATTTTGGGCAGCGGAGACATCAACCAACCAATTTTTTTTTCAGACAAAGTCGGAATAAAATACTCTTTCAAGACAATATAAATCTAAATTAATCCTGATTTTCATATCTGTGTATATCTGCATCTGACAATGATAATGATTATATGCTGCTGCTGCTGCTGATGATGAATGTTTCAAGCCAAACTATGTCGTTGAAAATTTTCAACCCCATAGTTCGGTCAATTTTGGACCGAACTATGGGGTTGACCGAACTATGGGGTTGAAAATTTTTAACGTCAAAGTTTGGCTTGAAACATCATCCCGTCGATTCATCATCATGATCAATATGATCATCATCATCATCATCATCATCGTCGTCGTCGTCATCATCATCATCATCACCATTAAAGATGCTTTATTTAGAAAAGATCATGTCATTTATATTGTAACACTATGATAATAGGCCAACTTTATCTGTTTGTTCTGATGATAAGAACTGAATATCCTTGGATTTTCGGCAGCGGAGACATCAACCAACCAACTTATTTTTTCACACAATGTCGGCATAAAATACTCTTTCAAGACAATATAAATCTAGTTTAATCCTGATTTTCATATCTGTATATATCTGCATCTGACAATGATAATGATTATATGCTGCTGCTGCTGATGATGATGATGAATGTTTCAAGCCAAACTATGTCGTTGAAAATTCAACCCCATAGTTCGGTCAATTGTTGGAGCGAACTATGGGGTAGACCGAACTGTGGGGTTGAACCCCAAAGTTCATACGAACTTTGGGGTGCAACCCCATAGTTCGGTCAATTGTTGGACCGAACTATAGGGTTGACCTAACTATGGGGTTGAACCCCAAAGTTCGTACGAACTTTGGGGTTCAACCCCATAGTTCGGTCGATTTTTGGACCAAACTATGGGGTTGACCGAACTATGCGGTTGAACCCCAAAGTTCGTACGAACTTTGGGGTTGACAATATTCAACGTCATAGTTCGGCTTGAAACATCATCCCGTCGATTATTCATCATCATCATCATCATCGTCATCGTCGTCGTCATCATCACCATCGTCATCTGACGTTTGGCTTGAAACATCATCATCATCATCATAATCATCGTCGTCGTCGTCGTCGTCGTCGTCATCATCATCATCACCATCAAAGATGCATTATTTAGGAAAAGATCGCGTCATTTACATTCTGACACTATGATAAAAGGCCAACTTAACATGTATGTTCTGATGATTAGAACTGGATATCCTTGGATTTTGGGCAGCGGAGAAATCAACCAACCAACTTTTTTTTTCACACAAAGTCGCAATCAAATACTCTTTCAAGACAATATAAATCTAGTTTAATCCTGATTTTCATATCAGTGTATATCTGCATCTGATGATGATAGTGATCAAATGCTGCTGCTGCTGCTGCTGCTGCTACTGCTGCTGCTGATGCTGATGATGATGATGAATGTTTCAAGTCAAACTATGAGGTGAAAATTCCCAACCCCAAAGTTCGAACGAACTATGGTGAATTGTTGGACCGAACTATGGGATTGAACCCCAAAGTTCGTACGAACTTTGGGGTTCGACCCCATAGTTCGGTCAATTGTTGGAACGAACTATGGGGTTGACCGAACTATGGGATTGAACCCCAAAGTTCGTACAAACTTTGGGGTTGAAAATTTTCAACGTCATAGTTTGGCTTGAAACATCATCCCGTCGATTCATCATCATCATCATCATCATCCGATGGTTTGTTGTTGGACCGAACTATGGGGTTGACCGAACTATGAGATTGAATCCCAAAGTTCGTACGAACTTTAGGGTTGAACATTTTCAACGTCATAGTTTGGCTTGAAACATTATCCCGTTGTTTCATCATCATCATCATCATAATCATCATCATCATCTACTTTTATCTGTTTATCTTTATCGTGCGTGTAAGCGGCGCTAGAGTGTCGCATCGGATCAGTACACAAGTGCTGATCTGTTACGATACTATAAACATGAACTTTTTCATAACTTTCTGTTGCGTTTCGAGCACACACACACATAATACATATATATTTTTCATTTCGGATGCTATGGAAAGAATAATAGGCATATATAATGCATCGGCAGCGTTTTTAAACGTGTGATAATAATAGCTTGGACCCACTTTTATGTATGAAGATATAGTTTAGTGCATAGATAGACCTAAGTTGTTCCGAAAAACGAAGTATGCAGCTTTTAGACTCGCTCAAAATGGAAACATTCTAATACAACTATTGATAGTAGTAGACATTGTAAGAAAAGGCAATATTGCTCTTTAAGCAAAAGCGTTACCAAATACAAATCGGCACCACACCATCCATGGAGTTTTCGGAACGAACCATTTTCCCCTGTTTGTTCGATGAAAACCAACTTTGAATGGATGCTTAAATTTCATATGATAATTCGTTTTCATAAAACCAAATAAATGTTCTCTATACTGGTTCTGAGCAGTCGTTCAGAATTATTTTGTGTGCCATAACTAAGTTGCGCATTCCCAACTTTTTTCTTTTAAAAGTCGTAGGAAGTGGAAATTATAAAAATCAAAACCATCAAACCGCACACACAAAAGACAATGGGTGTAGGACAAAAGCCCACTGAAACAAAAGCCCACTACGACAAAAGCCCACTAGAATGAGAGCCCACTAGGACAAAAGCCCACTTCTCGTTATGATCATGTATTTCATTAAAACTTCATCTATTATATTCGGTTAAATGATTCAACAAAACAGTTCGCACCGAGTATGGTATAATTTTGCATGTACACATGTGGCCTTTTTATTATTGGTCCACGATGAAATTATACATGAAGCTCCCTTTTTCCATGGCACAGCATTTCATTACATAAAAAATATATATAAGAGGTCCATAACAGGATTATACATTAATTTTCTTTTTTTCCAGAAAATGGCATTTCATGAAATGAAAAGAAATAAAGAAAATATACATTAAGCCCTCTTTTTTCATGACACATCATTATTTATAAAGAAAAGAAATGTATCAACGGACTATTCAATGATAGACATTCATGAAGTTTCATCAATTTTTGTGAAGGACTTCAGAAGATATCCCTCAAACAATATACGCCGCAAAATTGCTGCCATTTCAAGCTGTTAGCTAGAGACTAAAGTGTTGGAATTTCTAGCATCTGCCTGTGTAGCTCAATGGATATGGTTTGTTACTTGTGATCTAAAACGGTAACGAAAAGACTGATGGATGGACAGACGAATGGACAGACGGATACACGATGGACTCACTGGTCATTGGCTTTGATCAACCAATAAAAATATGAAGTTTCATGCAACTATGTGCATAAGTTGGAGATACATTGATAAAAAATTAACTTTGACATGAAACCCCCTTTTTCCATGATACAGCGATAAATTGCAAAACCCTGACAACATGCGCTAGGTCACATGATCTGTGAAAATCTCATCAAAATCTGTAGGGATATGTAGAGTAATTAAATAGATATAAGTGAAAAATGAAATATAGCATGAAGCCCCCTTATTCCTTGATGCAAATCGCAAAACCTTGACAATATGCGATAGGTCACATGTCGAGAAACATTCTAAAATTCTATTCAAATCCCTCAAAGAAATGTGGGCGGAGTTGTGATCACAAGAAATGGAATTAACAAAAAACATGAAGCCCCCTTTTTCCATGACGCTGCTACAAATCGCAAAAAATATGCAATAGGTCACATAACGAGAAACAGTTTGTGAAAATTTTATTCAAATCCGTCCAGAAATGTGGGAGGAATTATGTTCGCAAGAAATGGAATACAATATAACATGAAGACCCTTTTTTCCATGACACAGCTAGTAATCGCAAAGACATTGACAGAGTTGCAAGGTCAATCTTGGTTAACATTTTTTCCTTCATTTCCTAATGGTGGTATATAGATGTGACACGTTGAATGTAAAAACTCTGCCAGTATAACTTTCAAGACAAGACTAAAAACATCAAAAGTGTACTGTACCACGTAACTAAAATCGCTTCCAGTCGGCCATTTTGCATCGAATCAAAAAACAAAACAAAAAGTCTCGGCAGAATGGGTTATTGTACACATGTATAAAATTTCACGAAATTCCGTCCAACGGAATTGGAGATATTTGCCGGGACGGACACACGGACGGACGGACGCACAGACGGACGGACAACGCTAAAATTATATCCCTCCGCCTTCGGCGCGGAATAATAATGATAATATGATGATGCTTATGATGATGGTGATGCTGCTGCTGATGATGATGATTATTATTATAATAATGATGACGATGCTGCTGCTGCTGATGATGATAATATGCTGCTGCTGCTGCTGATGATGATGATGATGAATGTTTCAAGCCAAACTATGACGTTGAAAATTTTCAACCCCAAAGTTCGTACGAACTATGGTGTTCAACCCCAAAGTTCGGTCCGATAGTGCATAACATGGGGTATCCGACCGAACTATGGGGTTGAAAATTTTCAACCCCGAAGTTCGTACGAACTTTGGGGTTCAACCCCATAGTTCGGTCAACCCCATAGTTCGGTCCAACAGGGCACCGTACAAGATACAGCATGAAACCCATCCTAAGTTATGTGTATACAGTCGGTTCTTTGAAGTGCATGGCGTATAGCACCGTCAGACGGGATAAAAGTTTAACGTCTCACCTGAAGAACAGTTTAGTCATTCAGGTTGCCCGAGATTTGATATTCATCAGTTTCATCTAAACGGGCAACCGGTTGCGATGAAAACATAAACGGAAAATCAATACAAGAAAGCGTCAGTGATCAACGATAATTGTGGTGGAGCAGGACCATTTAAGGATGTCGTGTCAGTTCCCACTGCTTATAGTGTTACGGGTGACCACTCCTTCCTGCATGGCATTCTCCCGATTTAAATACAATACCTGGCTACTGCGTCAGGGAGATATCTCTTTGGCTCAGTGGTTAGGGTATTGGCCTTGCGTCCGGGAGTTCGGGGTTCGAATCCCGCTCGGTACCTTATTTCTGCCATGCATTTCTTCATTTGTTTCTTTGTTACGGACTTTGTTCGTAAGAATAGTTACTTTGCATTGTTTCAGATGACACATTATCCCTAAGGTATCGTGTAACGGTGCTATTTACGGAGCGCGTTAAAGAACCTAGCGTAACGTAGGATGAGTTTCTTTCTGTATCCTGCTCATCCGCTTTAATGCTTTTATGAACTGTAAATCTACAGTAAATTCAGCCGATAATAGCAATGAAAATATCCCTTTTACAGGGCAACGACTACTTCCGATTTGAGAAAATAGGACGATATGGCAAAGTTTATGGGTGAGTTGAAATTTAGATAATTGCACTAGTGTTGATTGTTTTATTCTCTAGTTTTATGTGAACATAGGTATCTTAAAGATTAGTTGTTAACCCTTACACCAAGAAATAAGAGCGACTTTACACAGTTTAAAAACTGCACAAAACTTGCACCTTGTTCACTATGGTATGTTTTGCAGGTTGAGAATGAATTCGAAATCACCATAGATCGGTTTGTATACGGTCCTTGAGTTGTTCAATTATGATTATTATTAATTTACCCCCAGCTTTTGCAGATGCCATAGGTCAAGACCAGACTGCACAACATTTGCAGATTTGAGTTTGAATCTCATGTATTTGCTTATTAAAACCTGCTTTGATGTCCATTCCGAATTAGCGCTTACTTGTGGGGCTGGCCTTATGAAATCGCCGTAATTCTATCAAAACCCCGAAATGAAACTCGCACAGATGTGCAAACCACATTTATGCTTATACTTTCAATTTCTTTTTACAAAAGGTATATTGTTTTCTTTTGAGGATTCATATATCCAAAAATAGCTTGGCGCTGAAGTTACACTTTAAAGGCGGGAGCTCTGTCGTCATAATATAAATAAAACAACGTTATATGCGGCGTAACAAAAACTATATAAGTCTGAACCTGATGACAATATTCTGGGCTTGTCCAATTTGAAAGCATTTGCATGCTGTTGCTGGTATTATAGAATTTGTCCTGTAAGGGTTACCAGCATGTTCTCTGTTCCAAAGTGTTTTCAAAGGCTGAATCTCTCTCAGAGGATTTGTTAAAACTGGAGATTTGTAATGTCCAACCGATTAAGGAACATGAACCACTGGGGTTTCGTTTGTGATCTTCACATTCAAACATGATTCGTAATTATTGTGCTTTTGGTTCGATTTCCGATTAGCTGACATTCCTACAAAAGATTCGGCGAACCTCGGTTGCTCCGTTGATCAAATCATTTGCTCGGATTAAAATGGATGATATGTACCTATACAGCACATTTCTTTGACGAATATAAACCGACTTGCCATTAGTGAAATGGCAAGATTCATTTTGAAAAGGAAAACACTAATCGAAGTTTTCTACAAAAATAATATAAATATGTCCGTCATTTGTTCATGTTACTTTTTAACATTTTTAATTAATTCCGTAGGCAATTTTTGCACACATATTGATAGATTCGAGTAAATCAAAAGTTGGTTGACATTACCGTTGGTAATAGATTACAGAATTGGGCGAGTTTTGACGAGTGTTCTATAACGGTCTGTTGATAGTCCTTGGTATGAAAATCAATCATATTTCGCTACTGAACAACATAGTATTACTAGCAATATCTCAATCAGTTAAGAATATGCTTTGTTTCCCGCAAAAATACTTATCTACGACGACCAAATCTTTATTTTTTTCTTATTGTAAAATACTTGCAGAATGTATTTTGGGAACGCTCCAGCACTCGTAATCAACGATGCAGACATTTTGCAGCACATATTCGTGAAAGATTTTTCAAACTTTACAAAAAGAACTGTAAGCCTGCCACTCTCTCTCTCTCTCTCTCTCTCTCTCTCTCTCTCTCTGTGTTTACATAACAATATTTTATGGAATCTTTTGGACAAAGAATGGAAGTTTGTCCTATTTCGTTGTTTTAAAGCTAAACCGTATCTTTCTTGTGAGCAGAAATCGGAATCTACATGTATATTGTTCCTAACAGCATCATTCTTACACGTTGCTAACATACAGATACAATTAACAGTTGTTTTTCCAAACCGAGTGAAAAAGGAATTGGTGAAAAAGGCTAGTGATTAATTTGGTATGGGCCTAATACCGAGTATGTGACTCGTTGCTATCAACGAATCAACGACAACTTGGTATCGTCTTTGCATACTTCCAATTAGCTTTTGGATAACCGCTTGTGGAACGGTACTCCATTCCTCGACAAGAAATGCATCAAATTGCTGAATGTGTAAGATCTGGCTGGCTGAATCTGTAACTCATTCAATATGTGTTCCATTGGATTGACCACAGGAATTTGACATTCAATAACCAAAATAAATGATAAAATATGAAAAAAATCTCCCCTATATATAATATAAACCGTGACAAGGAATGCAACGTCTCGATTGCTGGCGCTGGCACCCGACAGCCTTTCCCAACCAAGATCACCCACGAAACAAACATTGATCATAATTTCCTTTAGTCTAGCGATAGACAACACAATAATGTACTTGCGATATCCGGCGATACCTCAGTAGACACCTTTCAACCGGAGATAGCCGTCATGTTTTACAGCTTTATCAGAAAATTCTGATTTGTCTGGGTGGCCATTCGCTGACGTCACAGAAAGTTGCAGGAAGCGTATTTTCGTATTACTTATTACAAATCGATGCTGACATTAGTTTTGAGATAGAGGGATACGCTACATAGTCTTTTCGATCGGAGGCCATTTGTACGTTTTAAATCGAAACTCAGACCCCACAGGCATTCTGAAGGTCATAAAGCAGTTGAGCTGCAGTGGCAAAGTGGTTTATGCCAGCCCTGGTGACCAAATATCGATCATCAACAGCAGATGTAGCAGACTATCACTTTGAAAATTGAAGGTATCTGTAATTGTAAGACTTGCACGCGGAATTTGCCTGTAAAACAAGGCAATGTGTATACTGAAGACCTTCTCAATACACCATTGAATGATTTTCAACATGAAACTCACAAAAATATAAAACAAAGATTCTGCTATGGTGCGAGGAATATTAGTACTTAGCAAACTTTGAGTAGTAAATATAAACTCCGCAGTTTTTTTTTGTATTTTTTTTGTTAGAGGGAGCACGACTGCCTTGCATAAATGAACTTATTTGAATTATGTTTTTACATTTTGACAGTGATCATTCTTATTTTCAGTCGAACCTTGTAAATAAGCGTTGGCAAGGGGCTATAACACTAGCAGAGGACTCCCACTGGAAATTCCTGAGGACGACTATCAGTCCTACATTTTCTTCTGGAAAGATGAGACAGGTATGTCATATTAGCATCGTTATCGATAGTATGTTATGTTTAAGTCAACTTTTGTTTTTGTTTTTGTTGTTGTTGTTTATTCTACATTACATTTCTTGGTCCCAATTCAAAGGACTTTTACTATACACGCTGTAATTGTTTTGTAATTACACGGAACAATATTGCATGTACCGTGCATTTTGTTACTGTCTGTTCTATCCTATTCACCTGTAGATGGACCCCTACATCCACCGCTGTTTAAATGGTTTACATGAGATATTGGAGGAAAAACTTATGGCAGGAGAGGACATAGATTTGGACCCGTAAGCCATTTATATGTCGCTTATAGGCTAGATCTGTCTTGTCTGTCTCTCTGTCTTCTGTCTTTATGCCGAAAAGTCTGTATACCCAAAAGTCTATGTTAGTCTATCTGTTCGTTGTTTAGCCTACATGCATGCATTCTCTGTGTATCCCTGTCTCCTCTCAAACTGTCTTTTTTCTCTCTTTTTTATGGTGCTTGTACCTCGAAGTATCCTTTGATTGCTCTGCAGAGCTCTGGCCTAAAACCAGTGAGACCTGAAAAGATATAAATGAATGAAAACGAGGCAAAAATAAATGACGAAAACTTGCAGTTGTGTTCTTTTCTAGGATACTTCACAACTACACGATGGACATTATCTGCAGTGTTGGGTTCGGTTTAGACGTCAACTCCCAGAAAGATCCTGAAAATCCATTTGTTAAGCACGGAGAAGCTTTTACAAAATTCAGTCCTGCTTCGCTGATATTTTTGATCGGATGTAAGTCTTATGTCACCCTATTTTCTCTTACAAACACTGCAACAGCCTTAGCAGTTTACCGCCATCACGCTTTGAACTCCAACCTTTTCACTTTCTTTTAAAGCAAAAGTCACTCATTTACACACTGGATCAGTAGTATATTACTTGCGAATATATTACACCATTCGATACCCTTGAACAAGTTTCCAAGTCCTGTCTAACCTTAAAAGTTTGACCCATTACCACACAATCCCTATTTCTGACGACCCTAAGAAAGAAGGCTTTAGAAAACATTGAGGGAAATAGAGAAAATGCTTCTAATCAGCTTTTTCTCCTTTTCCCACAATGTTTTCTACCCTTCACACAACAAATTTCAACTTTTTCTGTCACTTTTTTATTGTCGTCTACAAATGCTTTTCATTTGGACAAACTTAAAGGTGGTCCTTCAGAATTTGGGACGAAAATTTTACAAAAATACAAAAATATCATCCTTATCCTCCCAAAGTCTTATAATTGTCATTCATAAAACCCCAGCAGTCGAAAACCATCCGACAACAAGAGATTTACTATGGCCCAGGTCGCCATCGACGGGAAACACGTTCTATTTTTTACATAAGCAACTCGCTCATTTACATACCGGAAATACACAGACGAAGCTTCAAACATAACGTCTAAAGAAGATATTATAAAAAATAATATTACGTTTGTTATGTAATGAAATTTAAGCGTCATTAGTAACGTGCCAGTCACTTAACATTACCACAATGCCGTTTTTTATTTTTGGTGCGAAATCTAAAAATAGCTTAAAAGGCTACGTAGCCATCATTTTTTTTTTTTTTGTAATTTTATGATTCTTAATTATTGATGTTTTGTATTGTTTTTTCATATGAATTTCAGTGAGATATATATGGGGGTGTGATGTGAAAATTCTAAATACCCACCTTTAAAATATTGTCGTTTGGTAATGAGTTATACATTCCAACGTGTATTTAGCAAAGTTCCCCAGTTTTATGGTATCTCGAAGAGAGTGTGTCGATGAAACAGACTATTGACTTTACCTTCTAAGTTACCCCATTCAATGAAAACTGTTCAGCGTCAGTGAGAACTGACCTCACTGAAACTTTGTTAACATGTTTGGTGAATGCACATTATGATGTTTCTGTGATAGACATCCGGCTTTTTTTTTAATTTAAACATGGATTTTGGATTTGATAAACCTGATGTTGGTAACTGTATACTTGAATTATTTGTTGGCAACAGTAAACGATCATAAGTTGCCTCAAACGACTGATTGTGTTATTATTTTAGCGTTACAATTTCGACTCTTTACAGTTTGCTTACCTGACACAGGGATGGCTCGTTTTAAAATAACTCCGTGCATTAATTTTAGAATGAAAAAAAAACGATAATATATTTAACTGTGTAGATTTTATACTGGAAACTAAAAATAATGTGTAATAATACTCGGTCTGTTTTTCTAGTTGGTGGCTCGTATCGATCTACTCTGAAATTTTGGATGTGTTGAAGGTGTATGTACATGTATGTATACGGAGCTCCCGAAAGTGACACTGCTTTTACGTGGATTTTTCCAGTGTACAGGAATATATGTTCGGGCCATAATAACTAATTAAATTCTGAGAAATTTTCTTTGAAATGTAATGAAAATATTTGTATATGCAATTTAACAAAGGTACAATAGTTAGGTAAAGCGTATGTTCATGCACAAATTTCGTAAAACTGAGCGTAAGCTTAGAGGAACAGCTGTACTAGGCTGACTTCGTTTGGGGCTAAAGCCACGGCTACAGAAGCAATGGCTTCAACCGAACATCAAAAGCCAGGACTATAATGATGTCATGTGACCTTTAACCTCGGCTATTGTCGGACCGCGCTCGCACCCACGGTCGGTTTAGTTCCAAGATGGCGACTGGGGAAGGAAATGAAATGTAAGTTATGTTGAAAAGGTAGAAGTACAAACCGTATTCGTTCCATATTATTTATTTGATCAGACCTATATGCCAGCCAATAGTTATGCATCGAAATGGAGTATATGTGTTATTTCAAACGAACTGATAGCTTCAGCCGATGATATTTTTCATTATGATTGATGGAGAAATCGGCCCGTTGAGAATTCGTCCCCAAATTGAATTTAATTTTTGAGCCCCATAAGTCCAGATCAATTTTCAGAAATGTCTCTTTTTTCTTTTTTTTTATCTGAAATATCCCATCTTAAGACCCATAAAATAAGACAATATTCTGCCTGGGAGAGTACACTTCATAGAAGTACGTTTTTTTAAGTAAAAAACTAAAATTATTTCTATTCAAAATCACTATTGTACTGTAGAAGAGCAGCAATATGATATTTGCACTTGTTTCTTCTTTCAGGATTATGGTGCAGGTGAACAAAAATGGCACAATGTACTTGGCAAGAATTAGCCAATTTTTATTTGATATGATCAGTTCACCAGATTGTGGTATGTATGATTTGGGAGAAATGTTAAAAAAAACATGTTGCTAGGTTGGGGTATCAAACACCAGTCTTCTAGCTTGTGTCAGATTAGTACCATGCAGGCAGGTTTTTTGAAGTTTCATAAGCTTTATCAGTACCCTTTACACTCCTATTATGGAGAAATAAGACTGATAATTGCTTATTGGGGTTCATGCCATATTAGCAAATTTTCAGTTATACATGTATATCAACACTCATCCTAACCAGACTCTACTGAATAGGCAGTTAACCAGTACTAAGTCAGATACTGGCATCTGCCTACTTCAGAAAGAATCTTACCTGACCTGTACCAAAATTAGTAATAACATGGGAGTTATATCACTTCTCCAAAGAGATAATTGTGTAATCTTATGAAATCATATATTGACTTCTATATTGGCAAGTAAACTGAAACTTAATTTGGCCTCAGCAGAACTGGAAAGATCATTGCTTTTCTAGAGCCGTGAAAGTAAGTGCTCAGGCCAAAGCAAAATTCTGTTCCTTGGCAGAAATGTTTGTCATCACAAGATACAGTGGCTTTGAATGATTTTAGTGATTGAAAAAGAAATTGGATAGGCTATCTTTTCCTGACCAGCACAGGAGGAGTCCTGCAGGGCTCAGTGGTAAAGTGTGGGACTCATAAGCAGGAGGCTCTGGGTTCAAGCTGCACTGCATTCATTGGAGTTTTCATTGGTGTGCCCTTGGGCAAGACACTTCAAAGCCCTTACCTAGTACTGCTAAAACCCAGAAAATACATGAATATACCAGCTGCTGCAGTGATATGACTGAAATAATGTTGAAGCGGCATAAAACATTTGTCAAATATATCCCTTTTTTTTTTTTTTTTTATAGCTTATACACCTATGGACATCAAGTGAAGAGAAAGCTCTAATAAGTGTGAGAGGAGAGGTTGATGAGGAGTTTAATAAAAATCAACGCCATGATGTCCTGGTTTACTGGTCTAACTTTTCCATAGTTTTAACATTTTCGGACTTTTGAGTGCTTCTTTGCTGAGGATAATTTTTTCTGTTTCTTTGATAAAAAGGCAGAGTGGCTGTCTGTGTCAGAAGTCAGTGGCCATTTGTTACCAGTGTCATACACTACCATGGGTTTGGTTGAAGCCCTGTTTCAATAGATTCTGTTGAAATCTTCAAAGTACTTGAATTTAGTTGGATTATTCCCTGTACTGTTGTTCTCAAGACTGCTTTCCGATAATCCTTTTTAAGTTTGTTCCATTTATTTTTCACCTGCACATTTGTCACATTTATGCCCTAACAATATGGGAAAAGTAGCCACTTAACCCATTACCACACAATACCTACTTTTGATGCCCCTGAGAAAGAAGCCTTTAGAAAACATTGTTGGAAAAGGAGAAAATGCTGGTTACCAGCATTTTCTCATTTTCCCACAATGTTTTCTACCCTTCACAAAACAAATTTCAAATTTTCAGTCACTTTTATTCTGTCGTCTGCAAATGCTTTCAATTTGGACAAGTCTATAAATTAAATATTGTTGTTTGGTAATGAGTTAAAGTTTAAAACTTCCATTTCGTATTTACATGATTTGGTCAGCATTTTTGGTTGGATTTTCGTGAAACTTGCACAATTTGTTTATCTCATCAACAGCTTCAAGCTGATTGATTTTGAAAAAACAAACAAACAAACAAACAGTAAGGGAAAAGTAGCCACTTTAATTTGAAAATAGCTATTTCTTGTTTACTTGATAAAGAATGCATTATCTGTCAGATTTCTGTGTACTTGCAAAGTTTGTTTTATCAATAGCTTTAACCCTATTGGTTTTGAAAAAAAAATGAAACACACAATATCGGAAAAGTAGCCATTTCAAGTTGAAAATTTCCATTTCTTGTTTACATGATGAAAATTTCATTTGTTTTTATTTTTTTTTTTAACTTTGACAGTTTGCAAGAAAATAAGTAGATACACTGCAAGTAGAGCAGTTCAGGCTCTTAAGGGCCACTAGTTCTTTATACTCTACCACAGGAAGTGATGGGATATTATGTTATATTGTCTAATGCCTGTTCATCCCATATTATATGGCTATTGTTGTAATGTTGCCTCAATTTAAAACAGGACAAGGCTTTTACCCTAATTCTGCTTTAACTTGAAGCAGCATACAAAGAAACATTGGTGGCTGCATTTGATTTCACAAATTTTTATGAACAACCTTAGACATTTTTTATCTCCACTGGCCCAAGGCCAGCAGGCTTATGTCATGGCCTGGTGCCCGTTGTACATGTGTGTCTGTGTGTTAACTTTTTTTTCAAACTTCTTCACTGAAACTACCCATCCATTTGATGAAACCTCACAGAAACGATCCTACTATTGTCTTCTCCAGAAATTCTTGAAAGAATTAAAAAGCTGGTTGCCATAGCAACAAAACCAAAAAATCTTGATCGTCTTTGAAAATCTTCTTGTCTGAAACCATAAGGCCCAGGGCTACCAAATTTGGCATCTAGCTTTATCTTATGGACCTCAATCACTTCAAATTTGTATGGTTAAAAAGCCAGTGGAGCAATGTACAGAGGCATAATGGGCCTCTTGTTAGATTTATCTGACACTTTGATTTTCATGTTAGTTTTCAAACTTTATTAAAATGGCGTTAACTGTTGTTGGCATATCTCATTTATTTTCCAAACTTCTGCTTTTATGACTTAAATATACCGGTACCCGTCAAATGATCAATTTTGTAAGACCTACTTTATAGTAAAAGTTTTGGTTTACAGTTATAAATGTCGTAGGCTAGACAGGAATTCAGCTAAATTCAGAATCTGGCTAGACCAGATAGGCATTCGATCTTATCAGGACTAGGACAGATAAAAATTCTTAATTGGTCTGGACTCATTCAGGATCTGGCTAAACAATTTTTAGCCAGATAGAAATTCTTATTCAACTCCTGATCTGCCTTACACCAAAAAAGGATTTTTATCAAGACTACAACTAGGCCTACACTGTATGAGTCTTGGTCATAGCCCTGGGAATCTTTGTATTTAACTCTTTAGCAAATAGCAAAATTTTGGACTTGTCCAAATTGAAAGCATTTGCAGACGACAAAATGAATGTGAATAAAAAATAGAAAATTGATTTGGAAAGGGTAGAAAACATTGTGGGAAATGGAGAAAATGCTGGTTACCAGCATTTTCTCCTTTTCCAACAGTGTTTTCAAAGGTTGAAATTGAATGCATATGCAGAAATCAAATGTAGCTGGAATCATGGTAGAGTTAATTGTCTCCAAAAGTTTTGAAAACCTTTTGGGGTGAAAGAAAAATACCAGAAATATTCATTGAAATTTGCGATTTTTCGGAAGAAAAACAGATCTGTGTCCTCAATACCACCACTATGGTCCTGGCTTGTACGAAAAAGGCCGATAATCCTTAGAACCTCCTCACACATCCCTTTATCAATTCGAAAATGGTACCTTAACCCTTTCCCAAACGACAAACTTTTGGACTAGACCAAATTGAAAGCATTTGCAGACGACAATTCAACTCTTGCTAAAAAGATTTCCGTCTATGATTGGGTAGAAAACATTGTGGGAAAAGGAGAAAATGCTGGTTACCAGCATTTTCTCCTTTTTCCACCATGTTTTCAAAAAAAACCAGGGATTGTTTGGGAAAGGGTTAAGTCAAAGTCTATAAACTGGGGAATTATATTCTCTGAATAACCCTACACCGGCGGAATATGCTGTCGACGGATTCTGAGTAAGAGACCAATAAAAACAGTTTTTGTAGGTAAATGCAAAAAAAGCATGTCATTTAAATCACCCATTAAAAATTTCTCAATAGCCAACAGTATAGGTATGGACGCCGCCATATTGTTGACTGCTGTTGCAAAGGCTATGTGTGTTCGCTTCATGACATGCGTACTTGACAGCTTCCCGTTTATTTATAGTTTTCTGACGTCACTTTAGCCGTGGCTATATAGCCCCAAACGAAGTCAGCCCTAGTAACTAGTAAGTAAAAGTTTATGAACCGTCCATAGAACGGTTCCTTGCGTGGATGCAAAAAAAAGTAGTTCCTAATTGCTGATGGTATCTTCAATCCTTAAAAGACCTTAACTTTAGCGGCTACAAAATTCGTCTAACTGGATTATTTAGGAATTTCACCGTTATTAAAGATACATTCGTAATGGGGATTCTGGTTGCAGTTTTCCTCCCCGATTTGAAGTTTCTTCAGAAGCTCTTTCCCACTGACTTTGTCCCAAAGGACAGCTATGACTTCTACAGGATGGCAACGACCTCTGCTTTTGAAGACCGCAAAAAGTCTGACTCGGTAAGATTTTTTTCATACTAGTAGCCAGATATCAGGTTGATCTAAGTACTGCATGGGTGGATCGGCACTATAATGATCCAGGATGACATGTTGAAGGGTTTGAAATCGATAACATGTTAAGCCAG
This sequence comes from Tridacna crocea, assembly GCA_943736015.1. Lineage (NCBI taxonomy): Eukaryota > Metazoa > Mollusca > Bivalvia > Cardiida > Cardiidae > Tridacna > Tridacna crocea. Next base: position 30,356,253 of record OX031059.1, on the reverse strand, counting down.
TATTTACCCATTTTAAAAACGTTTTACCTACTGAAACAAAATTGCATAAGGATGTCACACCACTGAGTGAAATCAACTATCTTAAAGCTACACTGGTTGCTAAACTCTTTACCAAACAACAAAATTTTACACTGGTCCAAATTGAAAGCATTTGCAGACGACAAAATAAAGGTGACTGAAAAATTGAAATTTGTTCTTGGAAGGGTAAAAAATACTGTATGAAAAGGAGAAAATGCTGGTTACCAGCTTTTTCTCCTTTTCCTACATTATTTTCAAAAGGCTTCTTTCTCAGGGGTGTCAAAAGTAGGGATTGTGCGGTATTGGGTTAATGGACAGCCTATTGCATTTCCGTCTCTTGCTGTCAAAAGTACGTTCATAGTCCTTCAAAAAATGGAAATGGAAAAAAAAAAATACTATTTGCAAATGCATTAACCCTTTACAGAGAGTATGCCTCATTAACTTTAAAACAACTGAATGCCTGGGTGGGGAGAACGAGAAATTAAACGCTACGAACAATTTTAGTGTTCCAAATGTTTTCTATCAAACTGCAAGACGCGAAATGTCCCTTTTCCCATTGACTGAGTATCGTTTATAAACGATATTCAGTCAATGGGAAAAAGGACATTATAGTATATCACAAACCGAAAGCTACTTGGGTTTTGTGAAAGAATAGTACGTTTAAATCAAGGATGAAATTACGAAATTTGAAGATATTGGACAGCTTGGAGCAGTTGACATTAACAAACAGTTACTCTGTCTTCTACAATTTTTCAAAAGCTTTCAACCTCTTTGCCTAAAATTTTGATTGTTTTTTTTCAATTTGCAGAGTTACTTTTTGGACCCGAAATCGTGTGTGGAATAAAAAAAAAAACTTGTGTGCTAATCAGCTTTTATTTTTATTGAAATTTGTTGGTATTCTGTTTTTGCTGGCTGTTTGAGATTGTTTAAATACTATTGTAGTACTTTATCAATTTTAGAAACACAAAGATTTACTACAGCTGCTTATTAACTCACAGCGAGATACTGAGAGTTCAGAGACCGTCGGTTTGTCCTTTGAGGAGTACAAGAAACGAGGTGAGAAATAGTGACTATTTTAATTTTCTCAAAAGCTTTATAAGCAAACTGTGTTTGCAGTCTACTGCTACTTGAGAAATCAGGGTCTATTTCACCAATTATTATTACTTTCATTCCTTAGTCTTTTTCTAGATTTAGAGAGTAAGGCAATATCAGATTGTCGAAATAAAAATTTGGGCCGATCATAAATTGTTATATTTTCATACTGAGAAAGTTCTTAAGAATTACACCAAGGAACTTTATAAAGAATTGTTGGTGTATATGGACTAAAGATTTAAAACGATGAAAGTATTTTGAACACATTTGACATATGTCGTATTCGTTTGAATTCCTAGTTAATAGGTAAATTTTCCTATATATCTGAAAAATCTTGAGGTGGATTACTATTTTCTCACCGTGTTAAAGTTTTATGCCCGATAATTTTCCAACATGAAATCTTGAGCATACATAAAATTGAGTTACTTCGGGAAAATTGTTCTTTGGGCTATTCTTAGAATTGCTCTTAATTTATCATTGGCCTGCCTTCTTACTAAATGCAAACATTGTTTTCGGTTTATTAGTCTCTGGTAATTGATAAAATGCTTATTTAATGATAGGGTTTCTCGTTTGCTGGAAGACATATCATACATACTTTTATCACATAATTCTCCTTGTTTTCAATTTATACAGCCTTTACGAATTTTCTTGTCTCACACACGTGTGAGAAATAAAATAGAGCTCTTTTTGGTCAACACTCTGTAATTAAACGCTTCATTCTAAAACATTACTGGCCAAGGTTCCTAATGAAATTAGTGGTCAAAATTACTAATCGTGATAAAGCTGTTAATTTTAAATCACTTTAAGACTCAAAACAAAATAAATATATGCAAGTTTCTTCATAACTATTCTTTGTTCGTAATGTACCTGTCAAAGTAAGTACACAGGCTTCATATAAATTTCACTATACATGTATGCGTCTGACTTTGCATATTTTGGACTATAACCCTTGTTATACAATAATGTGATAAAAAGAATCTGGCACTCGTTGGTTTTTGAGGTAAGAATATATTAAACTCGTCCACAAAAAATGTTATTAAGCTCGACAAAGGCTCGCTTAAGTAACATTTTTGTAGACTCGTTTAATACATATCTTTTTTTATCTTAAAAACCAACTCATGTCAGATCCTACATATCTATTTCATTTTTCAGGAATCATACAGGCAGCTCTATCACTACTTTTAGTCTTTTGATATCCACAGGTTTGACCGACGAGGAAGTTCTGATCAACTCCATCGTATTTATGCTAGCTGGGTACCAAACAACGGCTGCCACACTTTTATGGTTACTCTACGATTTGATCCTCAATCCTGAATGTCAAGAGCGTCTGAGAGATGAGATCAAAAGTGACATTGGAGATGTAGGTCTTTAACTTCAAAGGAATATTTCACACAGACGATTTTCTGTGGGTTGAAGCAGAAACAAATCCTCAATTACCTCATTTATTCTTGAAAAATGTACTCATCTTAAATCACAAGCCTACATTTTTCAAATTCGTGTGCTGCAAATTAATTTTCGGGGGACGGGTTATTAAGTTTAAATTTTCAGACCCTGTACTTATTTTGAACGACCACAACAGAAAACATCAGAGCTCCAGACAAGCTGGAATGTTGGTATTCTAAATCCATTATTTCTCTTCCAAACCCTGTGTTGTGAGTACTCATTAGAATCGTCTCGATGAGACAATTCTAATGAGTACCTACAACATAGGGTTTAGTTGAGAATTGTCGATTTTTTTTTCAGTTTTGAAGTCAAAATGACTCCCTCTATCTGGAGATCTGAACATGCTATGTATTTTGACGTACTTTAGAGATTCTTTGAATTAAACTATTTCTTGAGAAGCAAATTTGTATTTCATGATCCCTATGTTTGATTCTTATCTGAACCACTGACTTATTTGGTTACACGACACACAATGTGAACGTTTGTGATTGTGCTGTGTCCGCCATATGCTGTGATATACGAGTATGTCGGAAAAGGTGAAAGATTTTCCATAAAAATATATTTAGAAGGCCTTTTGTTCAATACACGATGTTGTTTAGAGAAAGCCAAGCAACTAATCGCATATAATGAATCTATCATGTCTAAACACTACTTGTGCCATGAGGTAGAATAATCCTACATACAGAAGAACACACAGTAAAGCAAAAGCTTTGACCAAGGCCAGCCTTCGCGGACTGCGTAGGCTTGCATGGGTTAATGCTTTTTGCGGATTCAATAAACTGTCTATATAGAGTGAATTGCTCATTTATGTCTTCCACTTCTTACAGAACAAGCCAACATACGACAGTGTCTTTCAGATGAAATACCTAGACATGGTTGTCAAGGAAACCCTTAGAGTGCACGCGCCTGCCACAAGGTAGGTACGACGAAATGAGTTTTAGTTGGCTACTAGAATTGCATAATGATATCGCCCAAAGCTATTAATCTTAGGTTGTTAATTAAAATCAAGGCACGGCAGTGACCTCTTAGAAGTATTTGAAAAACTCGTGGAAGCCTGCTGAAATAAAAACCCGATTTATTTATGTCTCATCACTAAAATGAAATACAAATTATTCTCCTGTAAACCCAGTCAACTCTCAATACTTTTTGTTATACTGCAAAGAAATTTCTCGTGATCTGATTAGTTAACATGCCGGGAACATATACGAGTATATATATCATGTTCCCTGGCAAAAAACACGCAAAGCCAGTTTCATAACTTTGAGCACTTTCAAGTTTTCTTCTATGAATTCTTTGGACTTAACAAGTCTAAAACTTTGCAGTCTGGTAAAAGTTTCATCCAATATTTATTTTTCCCCCTAAAGGCTTGTTCGAGTCGCAAATGAAGACACAGAAATTAAAGGTCTGAGGATCCCCAAGGGTTTGATGCTGCTATGTTTTCCGAGCGTGTTGCACTTTATGGATGAATATTGGGACTGTCCTAAAGAGTACAAGCCGGAAAGGTGAGTGGAAATTACTGATCACTCTGTCTGTCTGTCTGTCTGTCTGTGTCTCTCTCTCTCTCTCTCCCTCTCTCTCTCTCTCTCTCTCTCTCGTTCTCTTTCTCTCTATCTCTTTTTACATAACAGAAAAACGATCAGAGATTGGAAGCCGCCACTGAGCAGAGGACTAATGAGTTGGAATCTAGCATTTTCTCCTCGTGCTACTTTTTACTTTTTTCAAGGGTCGTACGCACATGGAATAATCTAATAATGGGTTATTAGAATTCCTTTTCAACAAATATTTTTAATTGTTGTACAGATTTGCCCCTGAGAACAAAGACAATATCAACGAGTTCGCTTATTGTCCATTCGGTAATGGACCAAGAAATTGCATCGGAATGCGCCTCGCCCTACTAGAAGTGAAGATCACGCTCGTCAGTATTTTACAGAAATACAGGATCTGCCGATCTGACAAATTGCAGGTATTGTTTTATTCAACCTTTCAGGCCTTATAACCTTTTTAACTTTTCCGAAACCCTTTACCATATTACAAAATTCAAGTTATATTGGGGCCAATTATTATGGCTAGAGGCTTGAGAAGGTTTCAGTAGAAAAAAAAACTAGGGAAGCATAAAAAGTGCACAGACCGCTGCGATATATATCGAGGATTGACGTGTTTTCGATACCATTACAACTTAACGTATACAGGTTTATTCTTGATAAACTTCAGATTATTCGTCAATTTTCCTTCCCAGTCTGCTCTATATCTATGGTCTGATCAATAATTTTCTTTTTCGCACGGATAAAAACAGTAATAAACAACATGGAAAAGAACTACATGTATTTGTACAATGACAGGAATTTACCGATCTAGACCTATTTTCGAGACTTTTTCCTATCTTCATGTTGGAGAGTTCTTATACAGTTTTGACCAAAAGTATTGGCACCAAATGAGCTGTGAAGGTGTAAACAAAGGACAGGACATATGTTCACAGTAAGTGATTAAATTTAACACTCAAAATTTTAGACTTGCCCATATTAACAGTTTATTCTTGAAACCATATCATTTATTTAACCCAATTTAAAAACTATGTCCAATAAAAGATAGAAAACACTAATGGAAAAGGGTCATGTTAATCAATGTTTACTCTTCTGTGCACATGATTGTGGTATTTGTCGAAGACAATACCACTATGAGATCAAGATTGAATTTTGACAACCATGTATCTTATTTTATCTTTTGTGCAAAGCTGAAGGAAATAAACTCTGTTAAACTCATTTTTTTCTCAGGCAAATAAGTTTTTCGGTGACACTCGGATATGTAATTTGAAATGGCATATTAAAATACATTGGGCGAGGCAATCGATCGTTGAGATACTTATTTTTGATTGAAAACAGCTTCTCTCGCTCATAGCCTTTTATTGGCGCAATGATACAAATTTGCCTACTGACCCTGCGCTTTTTCGTTCCAAAACCAATTCGTTCCATGGCTTGTTCGTCCTATGACTGCGCGCCACTCCATTTCATTAATCATGAATATTTATAGATCGAGGTAATTGATTGTAATGTTGGAAATTAAATATAAAAGGCTAGAGATACAAGTATTTCAAAATTATAGTTTTCGGGAACAAACTTAATTTTGTTCGATATATCAACAGCATTTTTCTCTCTATTCGTCATGCATCCTACTGTCAAGTGGCGTTACTCCTGCCCCCTCCTAATGATCAAAGGGAGACCACATATACAAAAATAAACCAAATTTGTCATGAGTACTCTCCCTTCAACCGAAAAAGGTATTCATTTGCCTAGTGGGTTGACTTTTAAGCCAATATTTGAACAATGTGTCTCTGTTTCTTTCAAACTATTAGTTCCACACAATGGGTTTCCTTGACATATACCACTTTAGCGTTCTCAACGCTTTGATTTTTTCACTGTCAACATGGCATGGGCACACAAACACAGAATGGCGTCGTACAACGGTTTGATTGCAACAAAACTTCAAGTGAGTCCAATTATTGCAACCGGGATAGTCACACTTAGCCCATTTGGTTATAACAAGTGACACACAGTTTTTTAATTCCTCTGACCAGTTTCCAACGTAAACAAACGCAGCATTTTTCCTCTTCGTTTATTTCCTCATCGAATGAATCTGATAATTGGATAGACGCTACGGTGACACCGGAGATCCTAGGCTGTTCAATATTCATAATATTGTTTCTTCAGGCTTTCTTTTGATGTTTTTGTTGAACCATTTCTCTTTTTGGCAGAGATCCGTCTTGTTTCAGAAGCTTTCTCCATGGATTGACCAGCATGTTCTCGAATTCCTTTTTTATTTTTCAGACGGAGTAATTAAAGTTCCGGATAGAATTTTGCTAGTGTTGTTTTTCTGTGTTTTCTGTGCAAATGTCTGTTAATCTCTGATAACCTTTTCAACTGTTATGAAGAAATTTTCTTTAACAACACCAGATGCTCTGTGCTGGCATTCGTCTTATGCTTCACAAGATGTTTCATTTTCTCTTTCAGAGGGGATTCTAGTGAAATATATGCCTTTGATGGTGCCAACAGAGAATCTAGGATCTTTCTTGGCTTGTACGGGTATACTCCAGTCCTTTCGAAGGAAGACCTCAGGTGAGATGAAGACAATACAGTTGTGTAAGCTGTGCAGGCAAGAGAGCATACATTATATCTGGTTATCTTTGATGACGGGTTTGCTTTAAAAAAATGTATATCCTCTGCAAAGGGCCAAAACAGCCAACATCAACGTCATTGTAACACTTGACTCGTGTGAGCTGGTAACACTGAAAGGCGAATGTTATGTCCCTGGCCCAATCAAGTACTGGTAATGTTACGTGGGATTTATGGTCATTGAAAGTCAGCAACACAGGCTGCCTTTCATTTTCTCTTTGTATGTACTTAATAAAATGCGAGTCAAGATACTCTAGAAAAACTGATGAATTAGACCACCCAGAGTCTGAAACTGTCCCCTGAGCACCAGGCTTGCTCAATCTAGTAGTTCAGAGCGCATACGTTGGCTTTTAAAGACAAACAAAGGGGATATTTGAGCTGCAATGGCATTTCCACATTCTATAATTGTTGTGGTAAAAGATCTATCAGATGTAATAGCGGGCACTGATTTATTGACACATACAATGTAAGGTGGATTATGCTCTGTCTGAATTCCTTTTTTATCGACATTGTAGATACATTCTGGCTTTTGCATCAAATCGTCAGTTTGAACAGCAGTTTCTACATTGGTAAAGTACTGAGTAATATTTTTACTTGATGTGGCTTGTGCCCTGTATTAACTTAGAGCTCTAGGTTTCAATACTTTCATTTCAGGCCATCTGCATAGAAAGCCGCGGAACCAGCGGTCACTTAATGGGTGATCCACGTCACGTTTACCAAGGGGTACAGCATAGTTTGAAGCTTGGTCCACCACTTCAACACGAGAGTAACCGTAAACCAGTTCTGTCATGGCTTTAAATGGTTGACAAACAGGGCCTCTTCCTCCTGATTAGATAATTCCTGGGGCCCTGACGACATCGTCTCTGGATCGACGCTTTCAGCCACTCTGTCCCGAAATGCTGTCTTTGGTACACCATAATGTCGAGCTGCTTGCTTCACAGGCATATTCCTTTCACGTACAGCTTGGAAGACATTAAACATAGCTATTGGCGAATAAATTCTGTACCTTGACACAGAAATCTGAAATTAAAGATTAATTCAATAAAAAGAATCTTAGAAGCTGCTTTTGTTATTTTTTCTGAGTATATTGGGAGGGTAATCGGATGGGATACACACACGCTCTCTCAATAAACTATAATAATAAATATTGCCTCACCTTTGAAATAGTGATCTATTTAAATAGGTACATTGAAAATGATGAGTGATAAAAAATTATGTATGAACTTTTTACACACCCTGTACTATTAAAGTCAATATTACGTTTGGGACATTATTCATTATCACAAACGTGACTTCAGAATAGTAAATCTTTTATCTATAATGCGGTAGAGTCTCAAACTGTAAGGGAGATGAGCTTTTGAAATACCCTGTACATCCGGGAAGTTTATAGTCATGTGACAGTAATGTGACTTCGTGATAATAGACGAACGGAACACCTCTGTACCTATTCTGATTGTCAAATTTTGTTTCAGTATGAATATTTTCGAAGTTGCAATGCAACCCAAAAAAAGTAATAGCAAAAATCGTCATTTTATGAAATAGCTACTAAAATTGATATTTACTCACTTGTTTGTGCTGCATTTTATTGTTGTTGTTTTTTTCTGGATTGCTTCGAGTAAACAAACTATGATGTCATTGTGCATCTGGGTGTCGCAATAAAGGTAAAGAATTGTAGGTCTCGAAAACACGTCATAGATAAAACAATGTTTGAAACGGGGTTAAGCACCATACAATTTTAGACAAAATTCAAGATTTGTCCAACTCGAAAGCATCTGTATGCTATAGAAATGTAATTGAACTGATTTGACCGGTCGATAGAAACTGTAGATTATTTTTTTTCTCACAATACTTTCAAAGCCTTCTCTCACAGGGCCCTACAAAGGCGTGATTGTGTACAAAATGGTCAAGGGTACCGCCTACCAGTACTTAACATGATTTTCTTCCTCGGCCACTGGCCGCTTTTCCACATAACCATCGTCGAAACAATGACCAGGGACGAGAGAGGAGTGAATAGCAAAAATTATCATCAATCCTCAGAAAGAAATTAGCCGAGCTGGATACATTTTTGTATTTATTTCAACCTTATGCTAGTTGTTAACTTTCAGGCAAGGAACCCACATAACAAAGGTAGATAACCCCGTTATATTTCTTTTACATAGTAATGCCCCATTTTCATCTTGAAATTCTCACTGAAAAACAACAGCAGTCGGGCGCTGGCACCCCTATGTGTTCCTCTTGTTTATTTAGCAGTCCAAGGATCAATGTGTGCTTTTTTTTTATACAGGTACCGATGCCGTCCTTCCCACATGGAATTGACAAGCCTGGGAAACCAGTTTACGTCAAGTTGGAGAAAGTATGACTGACTGACCAGATAGATCTATTTGTTTGTCACTCTTTGTGTGAATTTTGATTAAACGTTGCTTTCAAGCTCTGAACTCTTGAAGTGCTTTTCACAATTTAAGTTGCCTTTGCGGCCATAGGTGATAAGATCAGAATGTTCCGTATTAGTCGTACGGTCAGGTGGCAGAGGACTTGGAAACTTGTGCACGGCCTTTGCGAATAATGACGCCCAGACCCGAAGGCGATGTGGTACCATGATTTGCCACAGCCATGAACAAGTTTCCAAATCTCCTGAGACCTGACAGTACAACAAACTTTTTATACTTCACAGTTTACCATTCCAGCGTTTTACGCAAATTTTCCCTGTTTTATGGTATCACAAATTAAGTATGCGGAGGAATAAAATTTCCCTTCTGAGTATCGAGATCTAACGTCACTGAAATTTTGCTAAAGCGTGCATTTTGCTCCATATATAACCTTGACGATGTCACTACATTTTAATAATTCGTTAACAAAACGGTAAACCAAAAACTACTCCTGGGCCATCGTTTTTATGAGGTTAAAGTGTTATAGCGTATGAGTTTCAACACTTAACAATTTGCTTACCTGACGAAGGATGTAAGCCTATATGTTTTAGAATGACTACTTGTAAACGGTTTTATTTATTTATTTATTTTCAAAAATAACCAGTTCTTTGTGCTTAAATGACAAGCATCAAACGAAACTAGAGATTATTAAGTGCAGGCTACTCAGTATGTTTGTTTTGTTGTAGGATCATTCGGCATACCTCGGGTGATGGGAGCCATCATATCCCTTGGCTGTAACTATGTGTCAGATCGATACAATCATCCCCCGGAAATACGTCGGTGTACCGTTCTAATGATTGTCAGTCTCCGATTGAAGTTTTCGCCGACAAATATATAGATAGACAGATGTGAATGACTTCATCGAGGTTATTTATGTCGTTGCTAATCGACTGTCAGTGGCTCGCTTTATATAGAATGAAGTAATTCTCAGTTTAAAACGGAAATCTTGATACGGACGAGGTTAGATGTAGAAACGGAATCGGCCGAGTTGTGACGAGTGGTGGTAGGATCGTAGATGTTGTCTGCGCATGTCATATTCTTCGAAGATTCGACCTGTCTTACATAGTGCATCACCCATTCCCCGATACTAGGGTTAAGTAGGGCTTATACCGAACTAAACCCAAACCTGTAGGGACTGTTCTAATAAATGGCCGTCTTCATAGAGATAGCGAAATTGCAGATAATGTTAATGATGGTAATTTGCTATTTTTTGAAAGAATGCGGTTATACAGCGCTGGCGATGATACTGTTTTATCGTTCGGGGACAAAAATTTACAATAAGGGACAAAGATCTTCACCAATTTATTTCAGAGTATTCTATGGTTATCTCCCCTAACTCCCCATATATTTGTCCCTCTTCACCCGACTTTTTAAAGCTTTGTTAGATTTTTTTTTTATTCAAAGAAAATATTTCTTTGGTATTAGACGTAGTTTCCCTCATCATGTCAGTTATGTTGTGTTAGGGAGTGCACCTACCCATGCTTTCCTGGAATTTATTTTGCAACTGTTTCGCAAAAAAGAAATCTTTTAAATCCTGGAAAAGTCATCACGTCTGTACCATATTGTTAGGTCGGATGCAGAAAAGATCCGTCACATCTTTTTAACATTGGCAGGTCGGATATATAGGAAAAATCATCACGATCATATTGGTATAGGTCGGATCCTGAAAAAGTCATTACGCTAACATCGTATTGTTACGTCGGATTCAGAAAATTTCATCAGATTTTATCGGCCTTTTTTTTAGAATCTTGCGACAGGTTGATTTTTTACAAATTTGGCTCTATTAAAACCATCCAACCTGTCGCAAGATTCTAACATAATTTATATAGTACATTGTTTTGTTACTGCGAAAATAAAGTTTTAAACGAAGTTACTTTTTTACAGATTTTAGGATTTTAGGATAACCTTACAAACGATAACAATTAACCCATCAGTGTGAAAAGCCGTTGTCTGCACATGTCATATTGTTCGAAGATTCGACCTGTCTACTATGGTGCATCAATCATTCTCCCAAATATTGGGGGGGAGAGGTAGAAAAGTAGTCCGGTTCTGTATCCAGGATGCCCAAATTAGATAGATGTGTATTTGTAGAATGCCTTCTAGCGGGAAATAATGTGTGAAAAGCGGGATTAATGCATTTCAAAACGTATCGACACATGCCAACCCGTGCAGAATGTGCAGGACGACATAGGTCGAAACTTATCAGTGTCGCTCAGGATTCAGCCATTTGTTTAAATGCCATTCTCATCAGATTTCAGCATGTTACGACGGTCAGTACACCTTCCAATATGTTCATAACGATTCATCACCAGTGCACAACATCCTTCGGAGGTGACTGACTACTTCCTCTCGTAGCGTTGTAAGTCCAGCTGTGAAAGCAGATTAAATTTTGTTCAATGACAGACTGAAGTAGAATGGTCCTTCTAGAAGCGAAATATTGTTATGTGATAATCTGACATAAGTTGGCTTTTGAGTTAAGATTTTATTAAACTCGTCAACGAAAATATTATTGATCTCGCCAAAGGTTCGCTCACTAACATTTCCCTAGACTTGTTTAATAAAATCTTATCTCAAAAGCCAATTTATGTCAAATCCTATATATCTGACGACAATTTTTTTGTCGCAAATTCAAAATATCTGCAGATACAATCAAAGCGTTGAGAACGCTGAAGTGGTATTTGTCAAGGAAACCCATTGCATGGAATAAATGGTTTGAAAGAAAAAAAGACATTTTGTTCAAATATTGGCTTAAAAGTAAATGAATACCTTTTCGGTTGAAGGGAGAGCACTCATGTACCTTAAAACGATAATTTTGAAATATCTTTAGCCTTTTACATTTAATTTCCAACATTACAATCAATTACTTCGATCTTTAAATAATCATGAGCAATCAAATGGAGTAGCGCGCAATCATAGGACGAACAAGCCATGGAACGAATTGGTTTTGGAACGAGAAAGCCCAGCATCAGAAGGCAAATTTGCATCATTACGCCAATAAAAGGCTATGAGCGAGAGAAGCCATTTTCAATCAAAAATAAATATCTCAACGACAGATGGCCTCGCCCAATGTATTTTAAAATGCCATTTCAAATTACATATCTGTGTGCCACCAAAAAACTCATTTGCCTGAGAAAAAAGAGTTTAACTGGGTTTATTTCCTTCGGCACAAAATAAAATACATGGTTATCAAATTCAATCTTGAGGTCATAGTGGTATTGTCTTCGACAAACACTACAAAAACTTGAGTGACTCAAATAATCGAATCAGTCACCCCAAAGGCAGAAAACGTTGTGGAAATAGGAGAACGTTGCTTGTTACTAGCATTTTCTCCTCTCCAACAATACTTTTAAAGACATTCTTCTAATTTGTCGTTGCAACATGAGAATGCACGGGAAAGAATTATCTTATTTCCGTATTTCCGCCCATATCTTTGATATACATGAAGAGATACGAAACTTTTTTTTGAATAGTTCTGATGGGGAACTGGAAGGGGAGAATTTGTCTCAATATGCGATATCTACCAGAAATCAACGACTTTTTTATTATTGAAAATTGGTTAAATCTTTTGAATGTTGTTTGCTTCTGAAGACTGTGATCCGACTGCACAGAAAAATACTGTCTGATATGCAATACCAGGTATTAAATACATGTATATATTTTTGGTGTGATAAAACCTGTCTAGAAAATATACAGTTTTAGTCCCTATTACGGTTAGCTCTTCACCAAACGACAAAATTTTAGACTGGACCAAATTGAGAGCACTTGCAGATGACAAAAAAATATATCTCAAAAATTGAAATTTGTTTCCACCAGGACAGAAAACATTGCGCGAAAAGGAGAATATACTGGTTACCATCATTTTATTCTTTTCCCACAATATTTTCAAAAGGCTTCGATCTCAGGGTCATAAGCACCAAGGATTGTTTAGTTTAAACATATTTATTTTACATCGATTGAGAAACAAGTTCTGACAACTTATACTAATCTCTCTCGATTCTGGATTGTTTGGTAAAGGGTTAGATCCCTTGCTTACATGCTCTGTTTTCTATCGACTATACTTTTGAGCTCGACTGTTTCATTTGAAAATTTAGTAAAAGAAAGAAACTTTATTATGTAAAACGTTTTTCATTTGTCGTCTGCCTAGGCTTTGAATTTAGACGAAACAAGGAAGTAGATTTTGTCGTCTGGCTCACCACCCGTTAAAATTGTCAAGACCATCTTACCTAAAATTAAATTTCAAGAGAACCATCGCTGCGTTGAAATCTACATGAGCGTGACAACGGAAACTAAGACGCCTCTTAATTTTGATCCTCGACGCATTACAAAACGACAAAATTTTTAGCCTTGTCTAAATTGAAAGTATTTGCAGACGACAATTTCAGTGTGGCCCAGTTTGTGTAAATTTTCTTTGATAGAGAGTAGAAAACATTGTATCGTAGGTAAAGAAGAAAATGCTGGTTACCAGCCTGTTCTTTTTTTCCCACAATGTTTACTACAGTCTTCTTTTCCAGGTGCGTCAAAAGTCGGCATTGTGTGGTAAAGGGTTAAACCTCTACAAAAATAAAATCAAACGTAAAATTCCACTCAGCAGTAAAAAAAACCCAAATATTTGTAATTCAAGGTTGATTTCGTCGGAAAGACAAAAAGGCATTATGAATCGGACAGAATGGATCACTGTTTGTATCTCAATCTACATCGTCCACAAAAGCGCTCAAAGTTGCGCCTAGCGGCCTGAGGCTTCAGCCATTTGTTTTTCATTTGTCGTCTGCAGATTAACCCTTTCCCAAACAATACCAGGTTTTTGCGGGTCTGGAACAGTAGCCTTCATAAAACATTGTGGGAAAAGGAGAAAATGCTGGCAACCAGCATTTTCTCCTTTTCCCACAATGTTTTCTACTCTATCATAGATCTACACAGAAATCATCATTAACCCCCAGAACAAAACGTTGAAATAACAATATTTCGGTTTTACTATCGAAATGAAAATTTCATTGTAGTTATTTAGCAGGATACAGGTTAAGACCCTTCATCCCTTCATAAGGCTATTGTATTGTATTGTATTGTATTGTATAGTATTGTATTGCTACGTTATTTAATTTAGTAAGCTTTATTTGTCGTCTGCACTTCCACTTTAGACAAAAATATTAACGTTTTTTTCGGATCTATTCTGCTCGATAAGGAGGTTGTAGTCCCCATGACATAACGATGAAGCGTCAATATTTGCGTTAAAACCCTTTACCAAACAGTCCCGGGGAATATATGACCCTGATAGAAGCCTGTTGAAAACATTGTGGGAAAAGGAGAAAATGCTGGTAACTAGCATTTTCTCCTTTTCCCGCACTGTTTTCTATCCTTCTGGAAACAGATTTCAATTTTTGAGTTACGTTTAATTTGTCGTCTGCAAGTACTTTCCATTTGGACCAGTCTAAAATGTTGTCGTTTGGTAAAGAATTAACTAGATCTAGATCTACCGAATTTAAGTTGTCATTTTATTTATAGATCTGTATACCAGGACAAGTGTTAAATCGCTTCATTTGTCGCCTGTAATGTTACAAGCCTGAATTTGAACGATACCTCGATTTTTTTTCATGTGATATTTGCGTAGGGTCCTTCACCCCAATAAACCCTCAAGGTCAACTAAACCCAAGATAGATTTTTTCAATGGAATGATCGTGGCCTTGAGTAATAGATGAAAGTACAGCGAGTGTACATTTTTCCCCGCGATCGACCCATACGCTGCGGTTAACAACGAGTTTGTTTATGCTCCTAGTTTTCATTGGTTAAAACCGCACCGGTCGATATTTTTTCATTGCAATATGTTTAACCACGTGTTTGTCTAGTGACATATCTATCGTGTATTGGTATATAAATTTAGCCTTCTATAATCTGTTAGTTTCTTAAATGAATTATTGAAAAGTTTACCCTGAATTAATTGGATTAAGAACAAACAGTTCTAAGGTAAGATTTTTTTTTCCCATTGCACTATCCACGGTGTTCCTTTCAAAGTATCATTATATATTTAACGTACTAGATCTAGTTAGTCTACTTAGTACTTACGAATTCTATAGTTAACTGCTTGCAAAAAAAGACAAAATTTAGATTGCAGACGACTCGTTTAATGTGGCTTGGTCCTTGGTTTTGTCATTCAAAGGATAGAAGAAAATATTCGGGGAAAAAAATGCTGTTTATTAGCATATCTCATTTTCACACAATGTTTTCATAGTTTTCATAGTCATCGACTCGAGTCCATTAAAACGGGGTAGACTGTATTGTTCGTTAATAAGTAAATTTGTTTGTTTTGAAACATATTTGATGCAGGCGACTTAGAAAATGTAGATTAACCAAATGAGAAAATAGTGGTCGAACTAAGACTTGAAGCTGCAGCCCACAACCTTCCGCTTGCCGCTTCGTCGTTTTTGCATGCAGACTGCAAATCAAATAGAGCTGAAAGTAGGTCTAAGATTGGCAAAGTATGATAATGTAGAGCTATTGGAGGCGTTCTTTATCAGGGTCTTGTTAGTTAGGTAAAGGATTGTTGTGAACAATAAGATTAAGCCTTTCCCAATCAATCCTTGGTTTTTACGACCCTGAGATAGAATCCTTTTTATTGTGTGTTAAAGAGTTAAAAAGCGCACATCCAAAGGAGCAAGAAAAGATTAGGCTACAGTAATGTGCATTCTGGTCTTTGTGTTTTAGATCTACTCGCAAAGAATCTTACCTGTTCAAACAGACTTCTATAAAACTTTTTCAAGATGCGAAGCAGCGCATAGCAGCTATATGCGTTTGAGCCGACAATTGTAAATCCACTAATGACCTGCAAGTCGCGAAAAAGGGTATTCGGACATTTGGGTAAAATGTAAATCTGATCAGCCTGAGCAGTCAGTGCAGGCTAATCCGAGACATTTGCCGTTCTCATGTATTCTTCTATTTTATGCCAGTCTACTGTAGAACAAAATCGAATGCAGGACTGAGCAGGCTGATCTGAGACGACGTTTTACGCAAATGTGCGAATCACCCTTTCCGCGTGTTGCAGGCCATTTAGAACTGATTGAGGGTCGTTATTATGGTAATATATATTTATGCATGTGCTGTGCTTCACCAGTATTAGGCTAGGGCTCTGAAGACGTGTATTGCCAAAGGGCACTCCCACGAAAAAGGTTGTGCAGCCAGTGAGGACCGAACCTAGGGCCTCCAGGTTACGAGTCCTTAAATTTACCACTGAATCACGCAGGATCACGAAGGGGGTCAAGAAGAATTTAACCACTATCCTGCCAGATAACTTGAGATAAAACTTTCGAGCCAACTTTCAGAACACATTTTTTGCTACATGTACTTTACGAGCAAGTTTTTGTGGACAGCTATCTCCTTATCGGACAGTGTAGATTCAAGATCAGACTGCACGTTCTGTGCAGGCTGATCTTAATCAACACTGTCCGCAATAGGTCAGTGAGTCGCGCAGCCCATGGGTTAAGATGTAGCTTGTCATGCTTTTGTCAGACGTGTGTTTCACTTGTGTGTTAAAAATACACATGAGCATAAGATGAGAAATACTAAAGAATAAACCGCCTATACACACTAGATGCAATGTATGGTAAATCTTCATGCTACATGTATTGTAAAGCCTCACAAGTTTTCATTTTCACGTTTTGCCCTAGCCAGCAATAAAATGCTATTGGAATCAACCCCTTTCCCAAGCAATCTGTGGATTTTTCTACCCAGAGAAAGAAGCCGTCTGAAAACTTCGTAGGAAAATGGGAAAGTGCTCGTGACCAGCATTTTCTCCTTTTCCCACAATAATTTTCTAGTGTTCTAAAGTCAAGTTTCAATTTTTGAGTCACATTTATTTTGTCATCTGCAAATGCTTTCATTTTGGACAAGTCTAAAAAATGTTCGTCTGGAAAATGAATATTGTGTGGTCTTTGAAAGACACTAATATTTTCATCATCACATTCCTCTTTTTCACTCTCACTCTCTTTCTATCACTTTCTTAAATCACGTAGATCGATCAAGACACTTGCCTGCATAATTGACTCTAACGTGTTGTTATCAAATAATCAGAATTTATAGATTTATAGGTTCACGATCACTCTGCATGTCCTACTGCTGTCTTAATTAATTACTATCTCGGTCTACTTTGTTCACGAAAGCAGGTTTATTGGTTTCCTTGATCAGACTGCAGGTGAATATCGATGGACGAGTCATGACACGACAGTAAAACCTTTCTTAACCCATGAGTTGCTTAGCCACTCGTCACAACTCGGCCGATCCCGCACCTACATCTTATGATGGCTCCCATCACTCGAGGTATGCCGAATGTTGCTAAGCGTGACTTAAGGACCTTTTGCATATAGTGTTGATAGAAATCAGACTGCGCGAAATGTGCAGTCTGATCTTTGATCTACCCTGTCCGATAAGGAGATGTCGAAAAAAAAAAACTGTGAAATAACAATATATTTGAATTTTTATTATCGACTTGTTTTGTTTTAGATATTTAGCGAGTTAAGGATTAACACGGGACGGCTAGCAGACGACTTAACTCTTTCATGACCACACAATCTCAACTTTAAATGACCCTGAGAAAAAAGCCTTTTGAAAACATTGCGGGAAAAGGAGGAAATGCTGGTAACCACATTGTTTTCTACCCTTCCCAAAGCAAACTTCTATTTTTCAGTCATTTATTTTGTCGTGTGCAAATGCTTTCAATATGGACTAGTCTAAAGTTTTCACGTGTGGTAAAGAGCTAAATCGTCTTTTACAAGTACGGTTTTAACGTTTTACCAAACAACAATCATAGACTTGTCCAAATTTCAAAGCTTCTGCATACGAACCATAGAATGTGTTTTGATTTTTGAGAGTGTAAGAAAATGTTGCCGGAGAAAAGTAAAAGGAGAAAAGACTGCTTGTCATCTTTTTCCTTCCAAGAGAATGTTTCCACGATCCTTTTTGCTGAGGGTCATTGTCATTGTTTCGCCGACTGTTATCAATGGAAGCTGTCATGGCTTTGGAAGAATAATGTGCGAGGTGCTCAGGTGAAAGAGGCTACAGGAAAGCAGGGTTTTCACTTGACTTTCTGATTTGGAAGCCATTTGAACCCCTTCAAATGAATAAAAGAAAAAGCATATAGGTATGAATTTTGGGTGTCACAATTCAAAGAAACTGGGGGGGTGGGGGTGGGGAAGCTCATCAGAGCTCGAGATAAGAGGGAGTGATACTATTCTAAACCCATTATTTCCCTTCCAAACCCTCAATCAGACGATTCTAATGAGTACCCATAACACAGGGTTTAGTGGCGAATAATTCATATTTTCAATTTTGAAATCAAAATCACTCCCACTATCTGGACCTCTGGGTCATGGAAAACCGTGAGAAGGTATGGATATGTGCACTAGCGGGGTGATTTACTAGTGACTGAAATTAAATTGAAAATCGCATTAAATACCATGCAAACAAGCAATTTTTTAGGATCATTAAAACTCTTTGTTATTTGGTAAAAGGTAAGTAAGGTACAAAAGTAGAAGGTTGTGCGAAGTTTGCTAGAGCCGATGAAAAAGCCAACCGTAAAGCACTTGTTGAGAATACACTCAACATTCATTGTCGTAATTCCATGGTACCTTGGTACCGTCAATCAAAAAATATCTAGCATGGATTCCAGTATGCTCAGACTTTTCCTCATATATATAGGATCTGATATGAGTTGGTTTTTGAGATAAAAAAAAATATTAAACGAGTCTACAAAAATGTTATTAAGCGAGCCTTTGTCGAGCTTAATAACATTTTTTTTTTTGTGAACGAGTTTAGTAAGTTTTTACCTCAAAAACCAACGAGTGTCAGTTTCTTTTTATCACATGACTGATTAACAAAAATTATAGTCCAAAATGTGTAAAACCAGAGGCATATATATGTATCATGTGTAATGAAATTTACATGAAGCCTTTGTATTTACTTTGACAAGTACATTACGAACGAAAATAGTTGCGAAGAAACTTGCATAATATTGATTTTTGTTTTAGTCTAACACTGATTAAATTAAAAAACTTTATCATGACAAGAACTTTGACCGCTGATTTCCTTCAGAAACCTAGGTAAGCAATGTATTAGAAGTGAAGCGCATAATTTCAGAGTATTGACCAAATACAGCACCATTTTCTTATCTCACATATGTGTGAGACAAGAAAATTCGTAATGGCTGCATCACACTGAAAACAAGCAGTTATGTGATAAAAATATTTTTAGTTATACGATAATGACGGAACAGATTATGGTCATAGATATATAAAGATCGTAACAAGGAGACCGCGATAGAGTGATTCAGGAATTATTGGTACCTAAGCCTAGGTTCAAGTCTGAGTTCAAGTCTCAGAGTTTTTTTTTTCTGTCATTTATATTCCGACTTCACTTTGTCAAAATTGCATGATAATTACTGAACCAATAAACATTTTAGCACAGACCTGGGCTCGTATTCTCCAACCATTCTTAAGAACGTTCTTTGTCTTATTCTCCAGAATTTTCAACGTTTGTAAGTAACACAACTTCTGATTGGCTAAAGCATTCGGTTTAGCCAATCAGAAGTTGTGTTACTTACAAATTTAGAAAACCTTGGAGAATAAGACTGGTTGATGAATACGGGCCCTGATCTGATCTCAAAAAAGAATGTTTAACATTGGATTACCACCTGGACTCTAGCCTGGGGTCCAGTTGGAGCCTGAAAAGCAATGTAAACAAAGAAAATGGAACTGGCCAGTATTTCTGTAATGCCAACCCATAACCAATCAATTTGCTTTAAACGCTTCCAGGCGTCGTTTTTTTTCGCCCTGCTTGAACATGAGATTATAATTTAAAGTAGTTTCTTGAAGATAATCTACCAGACCTTGTCAAGTGTAAACTGAATAGAACATTAATTAACTACAGAATCGAATCGTTATTCAATATTTAGAGGTAATCTGTATTATCGGATTACATTACATGTGAAATGTACATTACATGTATTTATAGCTATAGAACACTTTACAAACAGGCTTTTGTATTTTATGAGCTTTACCAAAGGATAATACCGATAGATCATGGGTATACATTTTTCACATAACTCCCCATGTTTTCAATGTAATACAGCCATTACGAATTCTCTTGTCTCACATACGTGTGAGATAAGAATACAGTGCTGTATTTTGGTCAACACTCTGTAATTATACGCTTCATTTCTAAAACATTAATTGGGTTCCTGGTGGAAATTAGTGGTCAATATTCTTAATCGTGATAAAGTTGTTAATTAATCACTTGTATACTCAAAACAAAATAAAAATTTCTTCGGAACTATTTTTCGTTCGTAATGTACCTGTCAAAGTAAGCGCACAGGCTTCATGTAAATTTCATTACACATTATACATGTGTGCCTCTAATTTTACACATTTTGGACTATAATTCTTGCTATACAGTAATGTGATGAAAAGAATCTGACACACGTTGGCTTTTGAGGTAAAAAAATATTAAATTCGTCCACGAAAAATATTATTAAGCTCGCCAAAGGCTCGCTTGATAACAAATTTTGTAGACTCGTTTAATATTTTTTTTATCTCAAAAACCAACTCATGTCAGATCCTATATATATGAAATAACTATTGTGGAATCGAAAGTTATCTTAATAGGTAGAGTTTTCTCTAAGAAGGATCTGTTCGAAAACGATTTTCTGCCTTATTTATGATTTAAAATAAGGAAAGTGTCTAATACTAGTGAGGACAAGAAAGAATTGTGGGAGAGCTTCCAATCTTTTAACAGCTTCGTTAAATCTGTTCGTAATTTTTTTCATGTCAATGAAAATACAGAAGTCTTTGCCAGACGACAAAATAATCTTTTCTTTTTGGAACTATTAACTGGCTGTACAGTCATTCTCCAAAAATGGGTACAATTACGAAAAATGCTTGTCGCATCAATAAATACGTGCATTACTCTAATGATTACATACAAATGACAGACAAATGAATTATTTCTATATCACAGATAATACTAGTCTACAATAAGTATACTTTGAAAGTCATCAGATTCATTTTTGTGACAGTAGTATCCTTTTAATTGGATGGATGTTGTTAAATTTTGCCTGTCGCAGGTACTATACACAGTATGTGTACTTCTGCTGTATCTTAAGATAAGGAAGAATCGGGTCGTACACTTTATTTTTTCAATTGACACAACTATCATCTACCGTATTTGGATACTTTTCTTAATTATATCCAGAGCTGATATATTTTTTCATCCAAAATCATTTGTCGCAAAATCATACCTAACGTCCGTAACACATTTTGATCAATTTATTGCAAGTCTTTTGAACTGTGTCATGTACCCTAAAATACCTTTTTTCAGTGGTAGAATGGATAGAGCTCACAACCCTTTGATGTTTTTTAACATTCCCTTAAAGTTGAGCTGACTGTTACACATGAAATACAAAATTGCTATTTGGGACAAATTCTTTTCTAACATCCGTAACGGCTTTTTCTACCATAACTTGATTGGTCTCTGTGAAATTGATGCCGTTTTAGTTTTGACAACATCAAGGACACATAATTGAAAAAATGCACGTAAGTCTCTCCTGCATCTCCTTAGCTAACTGTCAGTTTTAATGAAATATTTCTAACATCCGTAACGACTAACACCCGTAACGAAATATTTATTCTAACAAAAGTCGCTTCACTTATGATCTTATCCTGAGGGTGTTACCTATTTTGACACCGCCACCAATGTATATGTTCGAAATGAAAACAATCAGCTGCAAGTGTTGCGTCTGGAACCCATGCCGGAGGTTGGAAGTAGGTGCAAAATGATTTTCTAGTACATCATAAACAGACTTTTAAATGGTGATGTCTGTACTGACTGATTATTGTGGATATGTATCATAAGCACCAGGAATGTGACTGTTAAAACAAATTTGCAACCTTAATACCAGTGTCAACACCGAATATTTCTGAGCAATCAAATCCTCCCCATTTTTGTTACGGAAGTTAGACTTGTGACCAGATATGTATTTTATTTCATGAAATCAATTTAGATCCGTTTGGAGTTTCTTAAATCATGTTTTACCGTCTATTAAGACGTCACATAGTGTGTGAAATGTGAAAAATGCAAGCATTGATGATAAAAATATATGTAAATGGTACTAAACCGTTACGGAGGTTAGATGAAGTAATTATTGTTCCTCAATCTGTGATTTTTCTAAGTCAGCATGACATAAACAGATTGAATCTTGTTCAGTCGAGTTATGATTTAGATAAATGTTAACATTAGAAAAAACCTTTTTAAAGAAAAAAGTGGTTGATAGTGTTAAATTGTGGCGTTACTGACATAAGAAATCAGTGGAGGTTTGAAAAAATATATATATTCTCGGTTAAAAATTGGTAAATTCAATCACGTAAAACTGTCAATAATATTACTTCAAAGTTCCATATCCGATCACATGATTTCTGTTGCAGAACGGCACT
The DNA here is from genome assembly GCA_943736015.1 of Tridacna crocea. Taxonomy (NCBI): domain Eukaryota; kingdom Metazoa; phylum Mollusca; class Bivalvia; order Cardiida; family Cardiidae; genus Tridacna; species Tridacna crocea. The sequence continues at coordinate 30,333,642 of OX031059.1, read as the reverse complement.
CATAAACGTTGTTCAAAAGGCATAAGAAATTAAGCTGAAGACGGAAAGAAAAAACAGAGTTTTTTTTTTAATAGTAAGAACAAAGGAGAAAGAGAGTGGTCAAGTTAACTAAAAAGGCAGAAAGTGATTGAAAGTACTTTTTCTCATCGGCATTTTAGTTAACCAATTAGGTTTTCTAGTACAACAGTTTAAAAGTCAAACAGCTTGGATCCTGACAAGGCACAAAACAACTTTGTGTCTTATGAGAATCAAATCTGTATTCTAATGGTGTCATGTTGCGTATACATGTTGTGTTATATATTTTATTTGGCTATTTTTCCCATTTTGCTAAATAAATATCCATAACAAAAGTATTAATTAGGTTTCTACCAACAATGCTGGTGTGTATATCAGTTTTGTCATACCGTATGGCTCTCAAGATGTTTATATTATTATTGTGCTGGTTCGCTTATTTGTTAAACAAAAAGAGCAGAAACAGTTTAATACACTTTAATACTTGACCCATTTTCTGATGTAAATGTTGTCCGGAACTAGATTAAACTAAATAGCTTAGTGTCTTAAAAGAAATAATAGCTGCCTGCTAATGGTATCATGTTATGGGTGCAGCAATAAGATTAAATATGTTTGTTTTTATTCAAATCAACACATTTTGCTAACCTCCGTAACAGAAGCACTGGCTAGATTCATACCAGGAATACTGGTGTATACACTTTTGATGTCATAGCGTATGTCAGTTAAATGTTTATGCACTTTATTGGTTCCACTTTTACATTAAAAATGTGTTGCATCACTCATTTAGAGTACTTAAATTACAAATATTGGACAATGTTTGATTAAAATAAATGTTTTCTCAGAATATCAATTTGTATGCCGATGTATTTTTGATGTTGTGGCAAAATTTGACCAAATACTTGCTATTCTCTGTAAGCCTAATGAAATCATCTGTCAAAATCTCAAACTTAAATAACATGTCTCTGTCACAGAAGTAGATTAATATATTGAACAAATGTTAAAGTAGTGTTTCTAACATCCGTAACAGAGCCCGATGCCTGATTATTTTGCCGGCACATTTCTCGGAGATGGTTGATGTTGACTGTGTCAAACTTTGCAGATAATTTATTCGATAGTTGAATTTTACTATCCAGTAAAAATGATAATCATTTGAGAATCTAAAAATTTGGACATTTTTTCAAGTGTAATTGTACCCATTTTTTGAGAATGACTGTGTAGTGGTGAGATTTATTTTTGAATGGGCAGAAAACGTTAAAAGAACAGGAACTGCTTGTCGCTAGCATTTTCTCCTGTTCCAACGAAATAGAAGACTATATATAGACAGTAGCTTGAACTGCTGTTGTTTTTTTATTCGTTTTAAAACCGTATTTTGATAAAGGTCCCAAGAAGTTTTTATACCGCAAATCGAAATCCTTTAAAAACTGATAAAAAAAAAGATAAATTTTTGTTTGCCATCGAGTAGAATCTGTACTGTTATAAAAGAAAGAAGGTGCAATTTTGGTATTCTGTTAACTAACGGGATGGTAGTTTTGCATCAGATAACTCTTTTTCTTAACATCTGATATGACATTATCGATGCATGCCACTGGCAATGTGACATTCCCAGAGGTCTTTGTAAAACTCTGGCGCGAAACCTAAAATGCTGTAAGCGGTTGCTAGCCCACTAAAGAGTTAACATCGATTTCTGTCTTTCCTTTTTTACTGATGGCTTGTCGACTATTGCCTTACTCAGTTATGCGGTATATCCCCTCCTAAAGTTTGGTAAGATTATAAGAACCTGAAAAGCTCCCCTTAAATTCTGTTCAAACTGAAAATTTTAAAGACATATCTTGGTGGCGGTCAATACAAGTTTCAAAATGAGACAGTCCAAATGAGTATCAAAGGCCAGAACGCCATTTGAAACCATGCATTTGAAAACAAAAAAAAATTGTAAGCTCCTTTTTTTCAGTGTCTACATCTGTCAGTATGGAAACTTGGGTCAAATAATGCAATTTGGAAAACTGTGGTATGAAAAAAAAAACAACCTCAAGGGTTTTTATTTTCTATAGGACAATGGTAGCGCACGATTTGAAAATTTTGTGTTTTTCTTCCGGTGTAATGCAGAGAAATGACCCTCCCCTACAAAATGAGCCATTGGTCATTTCTCTGTGTAGAATAATGACCCCGGTCATTCCTCTACGTAGAGAAATGACCCATTAGTCATTTTGTAGGGGAGAGTCATTCTTCTGCATTACACTGTCTCCGAAATTATATGCTTATAACTACTCAGGAAACCAGTAAGCCTATTATTCTTTGTATTTATGTGTTATGTCTTTGAAATTCGAAAAGAGGAGAATGGCATACAATGCTTTGGCATTTAAACCTGTTTTATACACTAACTATCATTCGGCATACATCGGATGATGAGTCATCATACCCCTGTAACTTAGATATGTTTCAGATCGGTACATTTATCTCCCGGAAATACGCCGGTTTACCGTTTGGAAAATTGCAAGGCTCCTCTTACAAAAGAAAACTTGAGTTTCAACTTTCTAACCAAATCTTTCTAATTACTATATTTCAGTCATTATCTCCCGCTAGATGGCATTCTATAAATACTCATCTATCTAATATGGGCATCCTGGGTACAGAACCGAACCACTTTCATACGCGAGAACCGATACTTTGAATTTAAAACTAAAATGAATGTTTACACAATAAAATGTTACCTCGTGCAATTGACTCAGCTATGATCAGCAGTTTGGAGAAATCTGGAGCTAAAGCAGGTCTCATTTCTCCTCATACGTATTAATAAAATCTATTTTCAACATTGCTACGTTATAGAGCGTAACATTGCTACGTTATAGAGCGTAATATTACCGTCAGCCCGCGTCATAGGTCCTATAAGACAGTCGAATCTTTGAAGAATATGACATGTGCAGACAACGATATTTCATTGACAAACAGTTTGTACATTCATTTTCTAACTTGGTTTCTTAATTCCGATTGAAGCTTTCACCTACAAAAAGACAGATTTAAGTAAGTTCATTGAGGTTGTTTATGTCGTTGCTATACAACTGTCAGCGGTGCGATTCTTCCGATTGAAGCTTTCACCTACAAAAAGACAGATTTAAATAAGTTCATTGAGGTTGTTTATGTCGTTGCTATACAACTGTCAGCGGTGCGCAGAGTCAAGTGATTCTCATTTCAAAATAGAAAGTTAGATGTAGGTACGGAATCGAATCGGCCGAGTTATAACGAGTGTTACATTACACGGATTTATTGATAGCTATACTAGAAGGCCAGGGTGTAGCTTCTGTACGGTTTTGTCTAAATCATTTGTGTCATGGGATGACCGTATAGCCGTAAAAATACGTCAAGAGTTTAAATTTATTTTCTTGATATTTTCAATTCGCTGCTGGCAAGGGATTCACAGAAATAAACAAAAGCTCTGATTATGTTCATGCAAGGCTCTGAATATGTGAATCGGCACCGATGTAAAGGGCTTCTTTCAAACATATATTTATTAGTAAGAAATTAATACTATAGTAAAAAGCTCTGTTTTACCGTTAGTGCCCTGTACCCTGAAAGTTACACTATACGTTTGTTCGATGAAAAGTGTTCGAATTTATTAAAACACCAAGGACTGAGCAATAGTGGTTTCTAATATTGGTCTATCTAAATTGTGGCATAAGAACATTCCTACCCAGTAGAAGCCCAATATATGCTTGTTAAACACAGGTTGCTTATATGATGGAGTTGGCCTTTAAGACAGGTGTTACAATATCTGCATTTCAAAGGTGACTGCAGTTCAAGAGGCACTTACGATGTATTGGCAACGATCCTGTATAATATGACCGACTTTTTATATGATAAGTGGCGAGAGGCAACATTTCCCTCTATTGATTTGTATGTTACGCAAACTGGGTGACAACAAAAAAAAGACCAATATTAACCCTTACACTGCTGTTAAATAGAAAGATCAATGTAAAGTGATTAGCAAAAACAAAACAAAAAATCGCTGGAGACTCAACATTTTTTGGGGTTGGAATTTCTTGGAAAAAATATCGGACAGTGCAGATGAAAAGGGGCGTTCTGTGTAGTCTGGTCTTCATCTAAAGTGTCCACAAATGCAATGCAAGTAGCTCTTCGTAATTCATTCAGTAGCTGTATTATATAGCTTATCTGCATGGGACATTAACTGGGTTTAGAGCTCTAGATAGAAGGAGTGGTTTTGATTTCAAAATTGAATAAATATTAATTATTCTTCCCTAAACTCTATGTTGTGGGTACTCATTAGAATCGTCTCATCGAGACGATTCTAATGAGCACCCACAACATAGGGTTTCGAAGAGAAATAATGGATTTAGAAAACCATCACTCCTTTTTACCTGGAACTCTGTTGTTTCGTATCTTAACTCTCCAGCATCTGTTGAAAGATATCTTTTTTTTTTCACCGATAGGTGTTGGTTGCATAGATTGTAGATCTGATGTGGCTAGCATAATTATCCCTTTCATTGGATGCAAGTGAGATACGCTAGGCATAGGGTTTAGGGTGCTTAGACTAGGGTCTACAAACCAGGGATTTTTGGAATGTCGGATATCCAATTGTTCGTCTACATGATTTGTGCCCTAATAGCGCCTTTGCAGTAGTTCTTTCAATGTGCCCCCTTTGATATTTTTTCGGCTTGCACCTTGTAACAATTAATATCGACCAAGATGACCAAGGTGCAGGCCCGTAGGAACAGGGGAAGGGGGCCTGGGGGGGGGGAGGCTCATTTCCCCCCCCCCCCCCCACCCGCCCCAATTAATTTGAAAATCATAGTAACTTAAGTGTGAGTTTTTAGTGCAATGCAACAACCGCGCAAAAAATCTCAGTATTTCGAAGTTACCCCCAAAACACACACACCCCCCCCCCCCTCCTTCCCCAACCCCAAGGTGAAAACTTTACACTCGACTATATTGAAAGCATTTGCTGACGAAAAATCGTGTGTGGCTCAAATGATGGGAATTGTCAAAAAAGGGGAAAAATCGTCGCTGGAAAAAGAAATTGTTGGATTTCTTACTGGTAATGTTTTCAAAACCCTCTTTAATGAAAACAAATGATTTGCTAGAGTTAATGTGCTATTTGTTCATCCTACAGTGTCCATTTAAGATTATAAAGTTGAGCCTGAGCAATGCGTGGACCTTTCCCTTGGTTCTTCTAATACAGTCTGATTGAATTTCATCCGGAATCGTCTATACTATGGTCACTTTTTAACATACATGCAGCATTCTAAGACCGTCTTAATGTTATAAGAAACTAAGCCAGTCTAACATGAGGTTTCAACCGACATTCCGAATACTTCTGTTATCAGATACTTCTTTTATCGAACCGTCAGTCACAAGTACATTGACGAGCTGAGTTGAGGTGCTGCATGTCAGGTCTTTATCATAATCGGATAGGGCACCTTGCACATTATACCAAAGCTCAGTTACGTAGGTCTCTGCGAATGATTTCATGTGATTATTTGGTGGTAAACAACACCGAAAGGGACCCGAAATTGAAATTTTTGCTTTAAATCGTTCTTTCCTATCACAGACTCGTGACTGATAAATATCACCACATGCATCTTGACTTGTTGACGGCAATGGTTAAAATAAAGAGCTTGCTTTCTGTACTATATATAGTTACTTCGCGAGCTAGATATGCATGCATAGTTAGTTAATGGTTGAATAGCTAGCTGTGGATGAAAAGCCGCCTGGCTGGCTAGATCGCTGAAAAAACTGGTACAAATTTTGCGTGCTGAACAGCTGGCTCGACAAATGGTACTGAGGTGGTTTACTGGATGGCACTAGGGACTTCTTTTTCCATTCATACTGAAAAATCATTTATTTTTCTAATTCAAACTCTTGTTACCGTGACTGGACCTTTTGTTGACTTTGACAGCGTTGTCATGGCAAAAGTAAATAAAAGGATCAATATAGCTCTAAAATGGCATACAAAAGGATCTGCATAAACCTTTTCTGAACGCCTGTGTTGAAACAAAAGTCAGATGTTGAAAAAAAAGTCAGATGTTATCTAAACCTTTAACGCGTCTTAAACGAAACGAGCACTTTGTGCGAAAAGTGTAGACCAAGTTAAGCCCGCACAAAACGTGCTGTCTGATCTTGATCTTCATCGTATTCTTTGCTAAGGCATTCGGACAAGAACTACTGTAAAATGGTAATAAGTTGGATTTGATATCTAGGCAGATAAAGTCCGTCAGGTTATTTTGGGCTCTAGGGTGTAAACCCAATCAATAAGTCTGCAGTTTTGTGAGTTTACAATTTTTTGAAAATGCCCTTGTATAATATCATGGGAGAGTTAACTTTTAAATTTTGGTTTAACTTGATGTTCATTACATAATTACACGTCAAAACATTTGCTCGGTTGTGTTTAGCTACATTGCTTTCAAAAGTTTGTATATGCAAGACGCGTACTGTATAATAGTGATAAGTAGACTTGTAGCTGTCCCGTGGTGTTGAGTGCTTAATTCTTTCCATACTATTGACGATACCAGAGGCTCTTTGGACAATGCAGATCAAGATCAGACTGCAAAGAACGTGCAATCTAGGCTATGATCTGCACTGTCCATTGCGTCACTCTAGTGTCTGAACGAACCGTTTCTTGTTCTAGCAGCATAACTGTCCTTGTTGTCATTGAGTAAATTTATGCGATTTACTAATTTACTCAGTAGTGGAGGAGTCCAGGAGCAGGATTAGTATTCCAGCATTCATGGGGTACGTTCTCGGCCAAAGTATCGGTTATTAGACCCACTGGCCGAAGGCCAATGGGCTTATGTCATGGGCCGGTGTACGTCGTGCGTCCGTCCGTGTGTGCGAGCGTGCGTGCATTTGTCCGTCCGTGCATGCGTTAACTTTTATTTCAGACATCTTCTCTGAAACACCCCATCCAATTTTGATGAAACTTCACAGAAATGATCCTGCCATGGTCCTCTTAATAATTCCTTAGAGAATGTTATTCCTTCAAATCCTCTGGTTGCCATGGCAACAAAATTGAAAAATATTGATTTTTAAAAAAAAAATCTTCTCTGAAACCATAAGGCCTAGGGCTACCAAATTTGGCATGTAGCTTTATCTAGTAGACCTCTACCAAGTTCCTTCAAATAATAGCCTTTGGGTAACAAGTTTTACATGAGCTTATGTAGAGAACACTTTGAAATCCTTCTGGTACCTAGCCATAGGGCCAAGGGCTACCAAATTTGGCATGTATCTTTATCAACGGGTTGTCTACTAAGAGTGCCCAAATGATAGCCCAGGGGGTCAAATTTGGCCCGACCCTGGGGGTCGCAACTTTTATATGGGCTTATATAGTGTAAACTTTAAAAATAATCTCATACCAAGCCATAAGGTCTAGGGATACTCAATTTTGCATATACATGTACCTTTATCAAATGGTTGTCTACCAAACGTGCCCGAATCATAGCCCTGGGATTAATTTTGGCCCCGTCATGGGGGTCACAAATTTTATGTGGGTTCTTTTTTTGGAAATTTTTAAAAATCTACTTGTACCAAGCCATAAGGCCTACGGCTACCAAATTTTGCTTGTAGCTTTATCTAGTCGGCCTCTACAAGGAGGGCCCAAATTATAGCCATGGGGTCAAGTTTGTCCCCACACCAGTGGTCACAAGTTTTACATGGGCTTTTGTGGTGAAAACTTTCTATTTGTCTACTAGTTATGACAAAGACTAAGGCTACTAAATTTAGCCCTGTGTCATGGGTTTCATGTTTTACAGGTCCTTATTTTGAGAAAACTCTGAAAATCTTCTTGTTTATAACCACACATTCCAGACCTGTATTATTTGGTATGGGGCTTTATCTTGTGGACCTCCACCAGGATTCAAGTAATTATAGCTTTTCGGTCCAAATTGGCTTGCCCGTGGGTCACAACTTTCTGGTAGGATTTCATGGAAAAAAATGTATATCCTCAAGTTTGAAACTAACTGGCCAAATATTGTAATGTTTGGCTTGTGTCTTTACTAATTAGCCAGTGGAGCGATACAGGGCCATAATGGCCCTCTTGTCTTTGGACAAGGTACAGGCATAGCACTGGTGAAACCCAGAAAACGTGAGTTAGCGAGTTGTCGCTATGATAGCATTAATTCATTACCAAACGACAATAGGTTTGTCCAATTCGAAAGCATTTGCACACAACAAAATAGAAGTGACTGAAAATTGAAAATTTGTTTTGTGAAGGTTGCCAGCATTTTCTCGTTTTCCCACGATGTTTTCTATAGGCTTATTTCTCATGGTTTACAAAATTAGGGATTGTATGGTAATGGGTTAAAAGTTGGTGAAAGCGGCCATAAGACATGATCACGTCTTATTCGTATGTAGGTCCGTTGGTGCTTAGATCCTTCCATGGCATGCAGTTATACGTATCTCTTTACCACACGACAAAATTTTAGACTGGTTCTAATTGAAAGTATTTGCAGACGACAAAATAAAGATAAATGAAAAATAGAATTTTGTTCTGTGAAGGGTAGAAAACACTGTGGGAAAAGGAGGAAATGCTGGTTTCCAGCATTTTCTCCTTTTCCTACAGTGTTTTCAAAAGGCTTCTTTCTCAGGGGCGTCAAAAGCAGGGATTGTGTGGTAATGGGTTAAATACACCTACCTACGCTCGTAATTACGTGCATGTCCTCCAGTCAAGCCTAGTAGTTGCAGTCTATAGTATGCAGGACTAAAAACCATGCAAAGAGGGTTCGAATCCTGAGCTCGGCAAATTTCTTTTCCAAGCAGAGCTCCAGAAAGAGGGGGTGTTTTTTATTTCAAAATCGAAAATATGAATTATTCTCCACTAAATCCTATGTTAGGGGTAATCATTAGAATCGTCTCGTCGTGACGATTCTAATGAGTACCCACAACATAGAGTTTGGAAGAGAAATAACGGATTTAGAATACCATCACCTCATCTTATCTGGAGCTCTGCTTTCCGAAGATTCAGATGGCCGCCAGTGCCACTTGATGTATACTTTCTTTTCATACTGCTGATCATTTACACGTTGATGGTTAGTTATCATTAAGTACGAACTGTGAAAGCAGGTAGTTGGCTTAGGGGGACAACTGTGCGAATTTTGTCCACTGTTAAAGAGTTAACCCATTACCACACAATCCCTACTTTCGACGACCCTGAGAAAGAAGCCCTTAGAAAACATTGTGGGAAATGGAGAAAACGCTGGAGAAAATGCTGGTAACCAGCATTCTCTCCTTTTCTAACAATGCTTTCTACGCTTCACAAAACACATATCAAATTTTCAGTCACTTTTATTTTGTCGTCTGCAAATGCTTTCAATTTGGACAAGCCTAAAATATTGTCGTTTGGTAACGAGTTAAGTCGTCCTGACACTGTAATGTGGGTATGTACATGTAGTTCGAAAGGTTGGCCTTACCCAATACGAAGCCTGAACCCTTGATGAGGGAAGCCAATGCTGTAACTTAATACAACATCGTTGAAAAAAGTTTGTTCCGCATTTCATAATAATACTGCCACAATAATTCCGATGCAACTCTGACATTTGCGTTCCGTATATATTATGACCATCTGAATATACTATTCCCATACAAATGTTGTTGCCTTTCACACTTCTCCATCAAATCTCATGTAAATTTTTTCATCAACACTGTGGAAGTTGACTTCTTGAAACATATCGAGGAAGTAGAAAATGCTGGTAAATGGCATTTCTCCTTTTCTGTCAACGTAAGTTTTAAACATTTTAGCCACATTTGTTTTACCGGCTGCAAATACCTTTTATGCGGCCACAAATTTCACCGTCGGATGATATTCCCATACTTACAAAGTTGTCGGAGAGGCTCGGTAGTGAAGTTACAACCAAATATAAACAATGGGATTGTTATACAAAATGTATTTAAAACCAAGTCAAAACATTTAAATGTATGAAAATCATTGGGAAGATGACAAACTGTTATGGTCCGGTCGGTCCAAGTGTTAATGTCTGACAAAAAAATGTTAAATTTTAAACCAGGTAAACAGTCATCCAAAGATATTGTATCCTGGCAAGTTTTTACCAAGTTTTGATTTTTTTTTGCCAGTGGGCTTTCTACACAATAACAGATTATATTATATGTCATGTGTCTACTTTTCGAAATGTTATGGGTAAAGAAATGTCGTAATTTAAGCTGGGGGGGGGGGGGGTTTGTTATTTCCCCGTCACAGTGAATATTTTTCTCCTGCCGAAAATCTGGAACTACTTTTTTTGAAAATATCGGTTATCCGGTCAATTGACTTGAGATCACTAGTTCTAAAAGTGGTATTCGTTGACAAAATAATCAGAGGAAATATAATATATGATTTATTTCACCAGCTTGTTAATATGGGGAAATATTTGCCTGAAAACGGAAAGGTCCGCGAAAATAACTCGTGCCTTACGGCACTCGTTATTTTCGCATACCTTTTCCCTTTTCGGCAAATATTTCCCCATACAATATTAACCACTAGCTGATGAATTAAACTATGTCTTTATCACAATGATTTCTATACTCATCAATGATATTATAGGCTCCACTGGCCGAAGGCAGGATTATGTCATGGCCCTGTGTCCGTCACGCGTCTGTGCGTAAAAACTTTTATTTCAAACGTCTTCTTTTCTGAAACTACCATTTCATGGTTGATGAAACTTCCCAGAAATGATCCTCCCATAGTCCCCATTGGAAGTTTTGAAACAATTTGATTCTTTTTAAAACTATTTTCTATGGCTACAAAACTGAAAAATATTGGATTTTTTTTACTCAAATCTTCTTGTCTGAAACCGTAATAGGTGTACCGAATTTTGCATATAGCTTTGTCTAGGACACAGTAGAGCGATACAGAGATACCATGGCTTTTTTCTTTTTGTTTGAATTCAAACGCATCTCGCATTGTTTACTTATGACTGCTTTTGGGCCTTTAGCCCTTTACTAGATGACAAAAAAGCCCTAGAATTCACGTTATTGATAGGTCATATTCAGACGTTAACTTGAATTTGGCTCAAGCCTGAAATGAAGGGATTTACTATTTAAAGGCAAGATAAAACTGGTGGGAAATGATTAAGGATAAAATGTTTTTTTTTTATCTGGGGTGTTCAAAAAGTTTTTTTCCTCATGGTCAGTAAAACTCCGGATTGTGTGGTGAAGGCTTCACCTAATCTGAAACCAAACATGATGGACCAACACATTATAACTGTTTTTACAGATATAAATACATAGATTCCTCCAACTCGAAATGAATTTTTTTCTACCAAAAAATATTCTTTGTCGTCTTACATTGTGAAAAAAATATGGGAGGACGAACTGTTTGTTTCGAGCAATTCCACGTTTTGCAGCATTGTTTTTTAAAAGTAGACTGCTTCAAGACATATGTAGCTTGTCTGCAGGAGCTGATACGAAACAGCTGACGGATTATCTAGAGTGTTATCATCTCGCTAGACATAGAGGTTCCAGGTTAGAGCTTAAAATACATGTGGGTTGGGTCAAACTTCGGAGCCTATCACAACATGTTAACAGTATTAATATGAACCTAACACATGATGATTACAGTATCAATATGAACCTAACACATGATGATTACAATATCAATGAACCTAACACATAATGATTACAGTATTAATATGAACCTAACACATGATGATTACAGTATTAATATGAACCTAACACATGAAGATTACAGTATTAATATGAACATACCACATACAAATACAAATAATATCTTCATTTCAAAGGATGGCAAATTGTAAAACTCCTGAAGTTTCGGCTTATCATATTGTTTTTAGAATATGAGAGTTACATTATGTCTACAGCATGAAAAGATTATTATTCCAAAGATTATTTCGATAGCTTTCGGATGTAAAGGTTTACAAAAATGTGATTTGTGCAATGACAGGTGAAGAAATGCTTACTTTTGCTGTCTTTTCAGATAAGATGGTGCACATTCCACTCGTTACAGATTTAATGGAGTACATAAATGATGCTCAAAAGTACGCAGGTTGGTAAATAAATTAGTTTATTTTAATCCCCCACAACTCTCTCTTCCTGTCTCTCCCCTCTGTGTTCGGACCACTCACATTATTTTATGTTGAGTGTATGCACCTCCTAACTGGACTTGGTTCAAAGGGACAACTTATGTTCAATCTGATGGCCAGTAAAACTTTACATTTCATTTTCAGTTTCAGCTTGTTATTATCTTTTAGATTCTACTTATTAGTTTACAGGAGATTTACGTAAATTCTCCATTGAAAGTAATTATCAAAGCTGAATAGAAATATTTAAATGCCTTAGTACAAATAAAAAATATCACCGAAGCGTCTCGTTATTGAGAGTATTAAATGCCTATGATATAGAAGATTTTTTTTTTCGGTGAATACATATATCGGAGATAAGATCTTTCAAACATCATTATAAAGACAGTGCTTGGTAACGGTTAGATTTGCCAGTGCTCTAAGTTTGGAGATAATTTTTCTAACTTGTCTCGATTGTTGACTATGGTGATTGACAGGAGGGACTTGAAGCTTATGCCTGCATGGACATATCACTTCATATTTTCATGGATGATTATGCTGTTAAATGTATGAATAATGCACAATTGTAGGTGAATCGGTGACCTACTCTCTCTCAGTGTTCTGCCAAATTGAAATTCTGGTACAAAGTTCCATTAATTAGGATAATGTCATATTATAATACATGGAAGTAGGACTTTGTCCCTTTCAAATTTCTTGAAGAATTGGGGTCCTGTGCATTTGTCTGTCTTATTTTGAAAATATTGATTGCTTCAGATCACAGATGATGGGAAAATGCATAAATGCATTGTCACCTTTGAATAATTCATTGCAGCCTTATAGTGGATCAACATTGCCTGATATTTTATGAGATGTTGTGCCCCGCACAGTTTTGTTTAGCAGTATACTACTCATGTGTAAAGAGCAGCTAGTGATTTTGCCCCATGCAGTCTTTTTTAGCCATATGCTGGGCATGTGTTTAAAGCAACTAGTTGTTTACCTCTTGCAGTCTTGTTTAGCAGTATACGGAGCTTGTGTTAAAAAAAGCTAGTCGTTTTACCACATACAATCTTGTTCAGTGGTATATGCAGCTAGATGATCAACCCTTTAACCCTTAGGCTGCTTATTGCGACTTACTGACCTTTTGCAGATAGCATAGATTAAGATCAGACTGCACAGAATGTGCAGTCTGATCTTGTATCTACACTTATTGATAAGGAGATATTTTTTTTAAAAAATGCATTTGAAATAACATCATTTGGGTTTTTACTATTGGCTTTCAAGAAAAGGTCCATTCAATTTATTCAGCTGGAGAAGGGTTAATTCTTTACCACACGAGAAAAATTTAGACTGGTCCAAATTGAAAGCATTTGCAGACGACAAAATAAAGGTGACTGAAAAATTGAAATTTGTTCTGGGAAGGGTAGAAAACAATGTGGGAAAAGGAGAAAATGCTGGTTACCAGCATTTTCTCCTTTTCCTACAGTGTTTTCAAAAGGATTCTTTCTCAGGGGCGTCAAAAGTAGGGATTGTGTGGTAATGGGTTAATTCTGTACCAAATGACAAAAGTGTTGACTTGTCCAATTCAAAACATTTGCAGACAACAATGTAAATGTGGTTCAAATGATAGAACTTCTCATTGCTATGATAGAAAAAAAAAAGAGAAAAGTTTAACATGCTCGTTACTTTCATTTTCTCTTTTTCCCAAAATGTTTTCAAAAGGCTTCTCCTCTATGTTTTACTGACCCTGATGAAGAGACTTTTCAGACTATTATGGGAATAGTTGAAAATGCTTGTTACCATCATTCTGCATTTTTCACAATGTCTCCACCTAATTAAACATCTTTGGCTTATTCTGAATTTGTTGTCTGCAGATGCTTTTCATTTGTGAAGGGAGGAAAAAATTGATTTAGAAATCATTGTGGGAAAAGGAGAGTAACCAGCATTTTCTCCCTTTCCCACAATGTTTTCAAAGGCTTTCTTTCTCGGGGTCATCAAAAGTTGGGATTGTGTGGTAAAGAGTTAAGGACACATATTTTAAGTCTGTACCAAACAACAACATTTGGACTAGCCAAAATTGAAAGCATTTGCAGACAACGAAATAAAAGTGACTAAAATTGATATTCGATTTTGGAAAGATAGAAAACATTGTTGGAAAAGGAGAAAATACTGGTTACCAGCATTTTCTCCCTGTCCTACAATGTTTTCAAAAGCCTTCTTTAAAAGTTAGGATTGTGTGGTAAAGGGTTATAGCTTTGAAAAAATATGACATTTCAAAGACAAATTTCACCTTAGCCACATTTTTTGTCATCTATATAATTATACTTTTATATGGATGAGTAATGTTTTCTTTCCTGTCAAATACAGATCCAGTCATTTGATTCTCCTCATACTTGTTGTCTGTGAATTGTTTCAATTTGATCTTGTCTAAAATTTTGTCCTGTAGAAAAGGGTAAAGAGGTAAAAACGTTTGGTTTTTTTTTCAGATCCTAGAACGCGGGAGTGGTTTATGCTGTTTGGTACTCCAGTCCCAGTGTGGATATTAACAGCCATCTATCTAGTCTTTGTTATATATGCAGGGCCAAAGTACATGCAGAATAGAAAACCATTTTCTTTACAGTATTTTATGGTTATATACAATATAGGACTAGTTTTCCTGTCAATATATATGGTTGTAGAAGTAAGTATACATTATTAGTAATTTATGAAGTTTTCAGCAAACTTAATCAGAAAAGTGTCCAGAGAGAAATAGCTTAGTGCCAACTGAAATTTACAGTTGACAACCATTGAAAAGGTCCTCTTTGACTATATGGATAATAAATATGAATTTATCACAAATAAATACAGATGGTAATGAGTGACCATGTCATCAGTTGAATATCCTATTATAGATTAGCAATATTGATCATCAAGTATGTTAGGCAAAAAGATAATTTGGGACATTTTTTGTGACCCTGAAAAATTTGGTGCTGTATAGTTATTGATAAGTCTGCATTATCCATCAGCTGATCAGCCTTGTAGTTCACTTGATAACATACAGGTGTTAAAGGCAGGGATTTTAACGCTCTGGTTTACCAGTTAATCATGGGTTTTCATGACCCTGTGTAAGAGGCCTCTTAAAAACTTTGTGGGAAAAGGAGAAAATGCTGGTTACAAGCATTTTCTCCTTTTCCACAATGTTTGTACCCTAGTAAAGGAAGATTGCACCATTTGAACCACATTGGAATTTTGTCTGCAAATACTTTCAATTTGGACTAGGCTAACTCTTCTAAAGTTAAGTGTCAATTTATCTACTCACATTTATTTTGTCATCTGCAAATGATTTGAATTTGGACAAATCTAACATTTTGTCATTTGGTAAAGAGTTAAACACCGTAGTTAGAATAAGAGAAAAAACATTTAGTTTAAAAATATCTTCCTTAGGGTTTTACAACCAGCATTTTCTCCTTTTCCCACAATGTTTTCTACCCTTCACAAAACAATTTTTAAATTTTCAGTCACGCTTATTTTGCCGTCTTCAAATGCTTTCGATTTGGACAAGCCCAAAATATTGTCGTTTGGTAATGAGTTAAACCAGGATTGCTCCCCACAGAGCTTTATTAACCTCAAATGATTATACTCTGAAAATTACTTTTGGGCCAATGGCCTTCTTGTTTTCATATATTTTTTTCCAGTCTGAATACATTTTTCAACTTCTGTTTTTATTTCAGATTATGTTAAGCACCAAGGCAGCAGGCTATAACTGGTTATGTTCTCCTTATAATAAAGAAACCATTAAAGACCCCAGGGAACTCAGAGTAAGTTATGCTGAATTTCTATTTTGTTTGCTGATTTTGTATTGATTTGCATTGTATTGATTTAACTTTTTCAGTGTCTATTTGGTTGAGCCTAGAAAGAGGATGAAAATCAATCCCTTTAACCCTATCATGCACAATACAGAGTTTTACAAACTTTAACAACCCAGTCTGGATAGGACCTGAGTCAGGTCTGATTAGACATTTTCAACCATGGTGTCCTCGTGGTTTATCTTTTTATCAAACAATCTCATTTTAAATCAGCCCATAGAAGAAGGCTTTGTTAACTCTATACCACAGGAGAAAATTTTAGACAGGTCCAAATTGAAAGCATTTGCAGGCAACAAAATAAATCTGACTGAAAAAAATGAAATTTTGTTTGGGAAAGAAAGAAAACATTGTAGAAAAAGCACAATGTTTTCAAAAGGCTTCTTTCTCAGGGTTTGTTAAAAGTTGGGATTGTGTGATAAAGAGTTAATATTATACAACAGTTTATGGACAGTATACTAGAAGCCAGGTTTTCCCCTTATCCCACAATGTTTTCTTCACTGTTAAAGACGAAGTCCATTGTTTCAGAATATTTTATTTGATATTTGATGTTTTATTGTGGTAAAGATGAAAAAAGAAAAAAATGCAAATATAGAGAAGTATATAAATACAAAATTGATTTAGAGGCATACTAAACACCATTGTGGCAAGAGGCAATATCTGAGCAGATTTTCATTTTGGCACAATATTTCTCAAAAGCCTATGTGCATAAGGACAAGGGTTCAACATTTCATTGTTTTGGGCTCAGTTTATTTGTCACTTAGTTGTCTAGTTTAACATATTTATTTTACATTAATTGAAAAACAAGTTCAAACAACTTATACAAATCTGTCTCAATTCTGCTTCCTGGGAACTACACAAGTACTCACACTGTCACTTAAGTATTGCACCTGAACTTGCCCTTCCATCATAAACCCGAGGTAACAAATAATCCCATGTTTAACAATTGCTTGATTATAAGGTTTTACAATCATTCTTCTCTTTGATGTTTTGCACTGAAACCTTAACCACACAGTCCTGATTTTGACAACCCATGGGAAAGAGGACTTCTGAAAAAAATTTGGGAAATGAAGAAAACACTGGTAACTAGAGTGTCCTACAATTTTTGTCTGGACAAGCATAGACAGAAATCCTAATTTGAGCTACATTTAGATCGTTGTCTGCACATACTTTGAATTTGATCAAGTCCCAAATTTTGCGGTGTGATGAAGAGTAAAAGTAGCCTAGATTAACTCATTACCAAACAAAAAAATTTTAGGTTCATACAAATCGAAAACAATTGCAGACAACAAAATAAAAGTGATTGAAAATTTGAAAATCTGAATTTTATTTTGAAGGGTAGAAAACATTGTGGTTACCAGCATTTTCTCCTTTTCCCACAATGTTTTCTAAAGACTTCTTTCTCAGGGTCGTCAAAAGTAGGGATTGTGTGGTAATGGGTTAAGGTCCAATCAAACAGAATTATTGAAGACATTGGGAATCATAGAGATAAAGTACATAATATTATAGACCAGTTTACCGGTAGGTTTTTTTCAAGCCCACCTCTTATCATAAAATAATTACAAGTCCCAAATGTCACATTTTTTTTTTCTGTTTTACCCAGATCACTCACTGTGTAGATCCTAAGATCAGATTCAAACTTCTTGCAACCAGACCTTGGTTTGCTAAACAAACCTTTTTCTTTATGGCCAAGATGAAAAAAAAGCTTTGAAAACTTTTGGACAAAATGGGAAATAGCTGGTAACCAGGATTTTCTCCTGTTCCTACTATAATTTATTTTTTACGAAGTATAGTGACTATACATTTGATTTGTCGTCTGCAAAATGCATTTAATATAGAAGAGTCTATATTGTTCTGTTTGATAGGAATTTGACCCATTACAACATCTGAACTTTTGAGAAAAAAATGCTCTGGAAAACATTGTGGGGGGGAAAAAAAAATCTGGTGATCAGCATTTCTTCCTTTCCCCTCAATGCTTTCTATCTACTCTGTAAGACAGATCCCTTCTGAGTGTTTACGTCTCTGCAAAATGTTTTCAATATCTATCGACATGTCTAAAATATGTTTTTTTTGGGGAAAGAGTGTAAAAAATGAAGGCAAGTAAATATAATACCCACTTGAATATTTATCATCAGTTAACTCATTACGAAACGACAATATTTTAGGCTTGTCCAAATTGAAAGCATTTGCACACGACAAAATAAAAGTGACTGAAAATTTGAAACCAGATTTGTGAAGGGTAGAAAACATTATTGGAAAAAGAGAGTTAGCAGCAGTTTCTCTTTTTCCCACAGTGTTTTCTAAAGACTTCTTTCTCAGGGTCGTCAAAAAAAGGGATTGTGTGGTAATGGGTTAAACCCTGTATGATGCTTCAAAATTTTCTCTCTTTCCAAATGAAAAGCATGTGCAGACAACAAATGTAGCTTAAATGATGGAATGTGTCAACAAAAGAATAGAAAACATTATGGAAAAGGTAGAAAATACTGGTGACCTACATTTTCTCCCATTTACATGTAGCTTGCCTTGAGAGCACCAAAGAGGAACTATTGCACTGCCCTTGTTGTTTACTATGATGTTAGAGTCAGGGTTAGTGTTTTTGTTTGACTCAGCTTCCACATTTATGTTTTTGCTGTCTAGGAGCTTGTATTTTCCCAATTGAATAATGGATTTGGTTTGTTTTTGGTCTGATAATAGATCTAGATACATGTATATGTCCAAAGTTTCTTCCAGCAGGAAAGCTGTACATTTCCATAATTGTAAGGTCAAGGCCATAGATTTTGGAAAAGCTTACATTGCTTTAACCATGCCATGGATTTGATTCATATTGGGTACAGTGAAGATTTAGGTCCAAAGTTTCTTTCAGCAACAACCCAGCCTAGGCCCATTATCTTAAGATCAAGGTTATAGACTGATGTATTACATCAACCGTTTTTCTTGTTACAAGGTTTTTTTTAAAGGTCATGTTTTGCAAACTGCAGGATGGATGTGATTCATAGTTGGCTTTATGACAGATACAGGTCCAGACTTTCATTAAGCAATGTCCCAGTCATGCCCCTGCCCACAATCATAAAGTCAAGGTCCTAGATTTTGAACACTCCTGTTGAAGTTTTTCCAGAACTCCTGTATTCCAGACAGAATCACTGATTTGCTTTGTATTTAGTATGTCAGATGATGGATAGGTCCAGTTTCATTCAGCTGTACACCTACCAATACCTTTGACTGAAAAGTCAAGGTAAATCTATCACACTTACCCCGGTGTCATAGTTGGGGTTTGGGGCTTCTGGGATTGGCTCAAACCCTGTTGCTGTGCAAAGGCATAAAAAAAAAAAACTTTTCCAGACAAGGTGTGCTTTTTGATGACAGTTCCTTTTCCTTATTTTTTTTTTATCTTTTTTTTTTTTCACAGGTTTGTTTAAGGAAAGTATAAAAGAACTATTAAATTTTATGTCATGCTTTCGGGTAGGATATCAAGAAATATCAGCGAAAATATTTTTTAATATTACATGGGTACCACTAGTGAAAATACCGATTTTCATGTTCTTGTTGCCTATGTAACTTGTGCTTGCCTCACAACCAGATGGCAATATGACGTCAATACCTTACATTTCTCACTTTTGACTCAATATTGTAACATTGCTATGCCAGAGGGGTACCCCACGGGGAATAGCGGAAAAGAACTGTACTGGATTTTGATAAAGGTCCTCCCAGAAAGGGTAAACAGCATGAAATAGATAGAATATTTAAGGTTTTTTTTTGGTGAAAGATCAAAATTTATTTCATCAAATAGATAGAATATTTGGGGTTTTTTTTTGGTGAAAGATCAAAATTTATTTCATCAAGTGAACACCATCGATAAAATTTTCACTGGTGGCTGCAGCACTCATGAAAAAATTGCCAATGGTGTTCTCTTGATGAAATAAATTTTGATCTCTCACTGGAAAAAACAAGTATCCTCTATGTATACAATCACTGTAATAGGGATTTAGTCAATTTGAGAAAGGTTTACATGTATATTTAAGGTGTGTATACTTGCATTGAGCATGATCAATATGAAATAGCATAGATCACAAATCTGATAAGAACTTAGCTATAAAGATTAGCTTTTGGTATGTGTCAATAAAATTGACTCACAAAACTCTGCACAAATCTGTGACTGTCTAAAACATATCAAACAATGTACCACACAAACCATGTTTTAAACTTAAATGGAAAATTCATATAACCCTTTACCAAACAATCCCTGGTTTTTACAACCCTGAGATAGAAACCTTTTACCACAATATTTTCTATCCTGCTAGAAACGAATTTTTCAAATTGACCCTAAATAACAGCAAGGATGAAGCCATTTCTTATGCGTGTATGACACCTTTTGATAGCATAGAAAACATTGTGACAAAAGGTGAAATTGCTCGTCACGAGCAAGTTCACCTTTTGCCACAATGATTTCAAAAGGGTCCTACAAGCGATGCGTAGAAATGAGTATCTATGGAGTAAAGGCTTAAAATGTTTTAATTATTGGAATATTATTATAGATTTATGCTGATCAATACAGACATTTTCAAATTGGAATCAATAACTCAGGATTAAAGACGTTTTTTTTATTTTAATCTAAGCTAGACTCTCTCCTGACAGTGTAGATCAATGTGAACAGTGTTGAATAAGATTAGAGTGCATTGAATGCATAGTCTGATCTTAGTTCTTCACTTCTTCACTTTCCAATATGGTGAGACTGTAAGCAGCATTGCATTCTTGTACT
Source organism: Tridacna crocea (assembly GCA_943736015.1). Classification (NCBI taxonomy): domain Eukaryota; kingdom Metazoa; phylum Mollusca; class Bivalvia; order Cardiida; family Cardiidae; genus Tridacna; species Tridacna crocea. The sequence goes on along the minus strand of OX031059.1, from coordinate 30,313,021 downwards.
CTTTACCACACAATCACGACTTTTAACACCCCTGTATAAGAGGCCTTTTGAAAACATTGTGGAAAAAGGAGAAAATGCTGGTAACCAGCATTTTCTCCTTTTTCCACAATGTTTCCTTCCCCATCCAAAATGAAAATCATATTTTCAGCTTCATTTAATTTGTTGTCTGTAAATCCTTTCAATTTGGACCTGTCTAATTTTTTGTTGTTCGGTAAAGAGTTAACCCATTACCACACAATCCCTACTTTTGACGCCCCTGTGAAAGAAGCCTTTTGAAAACACTGTGGGAAAAGGAGAAAATGCTGGTAACCAGCATTTTCTCCTTTTCCCACAGTGTTTTCTACCCTTCCCAGAACAAATTTCAATTTTTCAGTAACCTTTATTTTGTCGTCTGCAAATGCTTTCAATTTGGACCAGTCTAAAATTTTCTCGTGTGGTAAAGAGTTAAAAGGTAACCAGAATGTTTTCTACCCATTCCAAGACAAATCTCAACATTTGAGTCAAACTTGCCTTCTGGAAACACTTCACTTTAGACAAATCTAATATTTCAAAGTCTGATACATGTGTATTTAATTGAAATTGATAAGAACTGAATTAAGACAATATACCATTTATGACAGGTCAAGTTCATAGTAAATAAATAGATGAAAATTTTAATGTTATTTATGGGGATTTTTGACCTAGTGTGCAGTGCCCAGAATTACCTACTCCATTTATTGCACTGTTAGCAGAATTTGGAGTATGGAAAAGCCTGCAAACAAAGTTTTTAGATTATATATTCCATTTCAGGTAGCCAATGTGTTATGGTACTATTATATATTCCATTTCAGGTAGCTAATGTGTTATGGTACTATGCAATATCAAAAGCAATTGAATTGATGGACACAGTTTTGATGGTGTTGAGAAAGAAATCCAACCAAATCACATTCCTCCATGTTTTTCACCATGCCACAATGTTAAATATATGGTGGTGGGTGCCCACCTTCATACCAGGAGGTCAAAGTAAGTGCTTTTAACTCTATAACAAACAACAAGGTTTTATCTTGATTGAATATGACAGCAACTGAAGAGGAAAAATGAAATGTACTTCAAAAACATAAAATTTGTCTTTCAAAGGTAAATCCAAGTGCTGATAGCATTTAATCCTTTACCAAATAGTTCATCCTTTTAACAAACAAGAGGCAAAAAGCTTTTAAAATTATCATAGAAAAAGTAAAAGATTCTGCTTTTTACCTTCGGCTACTGTGTTTTCTGTTATTTCATAGACAAATTCCATCATTTAATACATAAACTATTGTCTGCAAGTGCTTTCATAGTGGACAAGTATAAAATTTCGAAGTCAGATAGAGAATTAATTGAAACTTGAAAATTGGTTGCTGTAATTTTGGAGTTTACCTAACTGAAAACCAGTCTACACAAGCAAACACCAGCAAACTTTTATTAGGTGAAGTTTGATCATGTTTGTTAGTAGGATGTCTTACATCAAACAACAAACACTACAACAAACAATGGCAAGCAGTATAAGGTGATGTTTGAAGGTCATCTAATGCATCCATCATATAAAAAGACATTTTCTGACAGGTCAATATACATTTACTCCCACTCTATGAAACATCTCCGAGCAGGGTAAACAGAATTGAACATGCCAAAACATGACGAAATACTGTTTGGTGATATATTTGCTTGTGTTGGTTGACTGGTTTACACTAGCAAACTTTTGTTTGCAGACATCAGCAAACATGGCGTTTGGTGATGTTTCAACAATGTTTGCTAGTGGGGACATGGTCTGCTGTAATAAAAGAAGTCCTATCTTCAGGTAAACTCATCTAGATTTTCCAGATTAGGCCACACTAGACCTTTACAGTCATTAATGATTTATAACTGTCAACTTATCAATCCCTTGTGTTTTTTTGAACCCCTTTAGCATGTAACCTTAAATTGTCATTATCTCCTGCTAGATGGCATTCTACAAATACACATCCATCTAATTTGGGCATTCTGGGTACAAAACTGGACTACCTTTCTACGCGACGACTGTTACTTTGAAATTCAAACTAAAGTAAATGTTTACTCAATAAAACGCTACCTGGTGCGATTCATTCAGCTACGATTAGCGGTTTAGAGAAATCAGGAGCAAAAATAGGCCTGATTTCTCCTCAAACATAATGAGTAGAGCCATTTTCTCCATTGCTATTTTATAGCACGAATAACTACAATCTCCCTAAAATTGAGGGGAGGGATGCATCAAAGCAGACAGGTTGAATCTTCGAAAAATATGAAATGGGCAGACAACGCCTGCATTGTAACAACCTTGAGGCAGTAGCCCTTTGAAAACATTGTGGCCAAATGAGAAAATACTACTTCCATAAAGAGGGTTTTAAAACATTGGGGAAAAGGAAAAGGAAAAAAATAGTTGGTTGCAAACATTATGTCCTTTCCTGCAATGATTCCGCCATTGTCTCATTCCATAGCCACATCATGATACATGTTTTACAAAACTTTCCATTTTGACATCTGTATAATAATTATGCTTTCAATTATTAGACAAGTCTTGATAGCTCCACTGGCCAAAGGCCTGCAAACTTATGTCATCAAATTGACTCACAGCCTTGTGTCTGTCATGTGTCTGTTCTTGAGTACATACATTAACTTTTATTTCAAGCATCATCTTCTCTGAAACTACACATCCAATTTTGACCAAATGTCAAAGAAAATTTAATGGTCCTGCCATGGTCCACTTCATGGTCCAATTTTAATCCTTTTAAAAACCTAAGGTTAGCATGGCAACAAAACTGAAAAATATTAGACCTACTAAATTTTGTTTGAAGCTTCATCTAATGGATTAGTGCCAAGTCTGTTCAATTCAAAGCCCTGGGATCAATATTTGCTGTTCAATTTAAAGCCCTGGGATCAATATTTGCTCTGCTCTTGGGTTTACAAGTTTTACATAAGCTCATACATTTAAAAATCTAAAAATCTCCTGTTTCTAAACCATAAGGCCAACGGCTATCAAATCAAATTTGGTATATACATGTAGCTTCATCAGACTTAATGGACCTCTACTAAGATTCATGAAATTACAGCTCTTGGGTCAAAATTGACTTTGGGTAGAGGTTTACAAGTATAAGATTGGCTTATATGGTTAAAACTCTCTTCCGGGAGACCACTCCTTCGTGCATAGCTTCATCCCGATTTAAATACAATAACTGATTACTGCATCAGAGAGGTATCTCTTTGGCTCAGTGGTTATGGTATTGGTCTTTTAATCCTCAGTAAAGGAGGATGTTCGTCCTTCGTGGGTCCGAATCCTGTCAGATGTGGTTTGTACTTGAGCTATGCATTTATTTGTTTCTTTGTTAAGGACTTTGTTCATAAGATGGGGGCTTGTCTGGGATTGGCCATTGAGCCATTAATCCTATTTGTTGTCCAAAATTAGACTTCCTGCCTAATAAGGCTTTGAGTTATCAATAAATGATGACTTTAACCCATTACCAAACGACAATATTTTAGACTGGTCTAAATTGAAAGCATTTGCAGACGACAAAATAAAAGTGACTGAAAATTTGAAATTTGTTTTGGGAAGGGTAGAAAACACTGTGGGAAAAGGAGAAAATGCTGGTTACCAGCATTTTCTCCTTTTCCCACAGTGTTTTCAAAAGGCCTCTTTCTCAGGGGCGTCAAAGGTAGGGATTGTGTGGTAATGGGTTAATATGGAGTGTGTTACGGGAGACCACTCCTTCATGCATAGGTTTGCCACCATTCATATACAATACCTGACAACTGCATCAGAGAGATATCTCTTTGGCTCAGTGGTTATGGTATTAGTCTATTAACCCTCGAAGGTTATTTGTCCCTTCATGGGTTCAAATTCCGCCAGATGCGGTTTGTATTTGAGCTATGCATTTATTCGTGTCTTTGTTACAGACTTTCTTCGTAAGAACTTTAAAATACTTTTCTCTCCTAACTACAAAGTCTAAGGCTACCAAATTTTGCATGTAGCTTTGCCAAGATAGTCCAAGTTATAGCGCTGGGATCAAAATTTGGCCCAGCCCTTGCAGTCACATTCATTTTATAGTGAAAACCTTTAAAAAAAAATTTTAATCCTAACCATGAGACATAGGGCAGGCAACCGACTATTGCTTGTATATTTATCTAATGAATTTCTTCCAAGATTGTTCAAGCTATAGCCCTAGGGTCAAAAGTGGCTTTCTGGCAGTCACAAGTTTTACATAGGCCTACAAAGTGAAAACTGAAATTCTTATCCTAACCATAAGACCTGGATGCACCAAATTTTACAAGTATCTTTATCTTGTGGATCGCTACCAAGCTTTGTCACATCTTCACAAGGATATATGTAGAGAAAGTATTATAAATTCTCTTGTTTGAAACCATTTGGCCTTGAAATGTAATGTTTTGTATGAATGGATTGTACTCATTAGCCATTGGAGCAATACAGGGCTATGACAGCTCACTTGCACCAAAAGAGGATGTTTTTCTTCCTTGGATGAAAGATTGAGATGTCTCAAAGATATAAAGCTACAATATTAATGTTTTGTGTAACAAGCTTTCAGTGTTACTACTTAACCCTTTCCCAAACCACAAATTTTAGACTCTTCCAAACTCAAAGAGTTTGCAGACGACAATTTCAAATTTTGATGAAAATGGCAGAAAGTTCTCCAGATTGGCAGAAAACACTGTGGAAAAAGGAGAAATTGCTCGCTATGAGCAATTTCTCCTTTTTCCACAGTGTTTTCAAAAGACTTGTACTGCAGACACGTAAAAAGAAGGGCTTGTTTGGGAAAGGATCAAACTGCCAGTGTCTCATCAGCTATTTGCAAAAGGGTTTTAATGGTTTAACTTTCTACAGTAAGACAAAATTCCTAATTGAAAGCATTTGCAGATGACAAATTAACTGGTATTCAACAAGTGGGAATTGACTATGATAGAGTCAAAAACATTGAGAGAATAAAGGAGTAAATGCAGGTTTCAAGCATTTTCTCTTTTTGCCACAATATTTTTACATGACCTCTTTCCCTTTTTGATTTTAAAAACTCTCAATTGTTTGGCAAAGGATGATTCTAGTGTGCAAAGGGTTAACCCTTTAGCATGCAATCCCAACTTAAAACAGTTCTGAGATAGAATGTTTTTGAAATCATTGTGGGAAAAGGAGAATTGCGAATTACCAGACTTAACCCATTACCACACAATCCTTACTTTTGACGCCCCTGAGAAAGAAGCCTTTTGAAAACACCATGGGAAAAGGAGAAAATGCTGGTAACCAGCATTTTCTCCTTTTCCCAAAGTATTTTCTACCCTTCCCAGAACAAATTTCTATTTTTTAGTCAACTTATTTTGTCGTCTGCAACTGCTTTCAATTTAGACCAGTCTAAAATTTTCTTGTGTGGTAAAGGGTTAATTTGTTGACTTCAAATGCTTTCAATTTGGTTAGGTCTGAATTTTCTTTGTATGGTAAAGAGTAAAAAAAAGTTTTTATCTGAAGTTTCAAAGTTCAACTACCGGTATTCAGTGTCAAATTTTTCCACTGTGATGTATTGATACTTCACATTCATGATAAAGGGAAGAGGTCAGCTCAGGTAAACTTTGAATTGCATAATTATGTAACACAGTGGCTGGTCAGGATTATCAACAATGTGACACATTTTCCATGACACATTTTCCATTACATGACAAAAGTAAGTGTAAAAGTGGTTTTGAGTACCATAAATATCAGAGTTTACCCTGTACCACACTTTTACATGTACATAATTAAGTTTAAACAACCTTGAAGTGGAGGGGTTTTTACCTGTTGGTAAAAAAAATAAAAAAGATGCTACTAGATAAGCATTTTATCTTTTCCCACAATGTTTTCTACTCTTTGAAAGACAATCTATGCTGATTTAGACACATTATTTGTGTCCCATGCAAATGCTTTGGAATTGAATGGGTGAAAAACTCACTGACTGTAAAATGTTTATTTTGTGGAGAAAGGGACCTTGTGAGGAGCATTTACTCTGTGATTTTATGATAGTATACAGATGATCATATACAAATTGATGTACGCTTCATCACCTTAAGTTTATCGTTTCTTGCAGTAATAGGCCTAGGTGACATTGACTTTAGATCAAGGTCACAAATTGCATGATAACCTCAATATCTGACTGGCTGTTATATTTTCTAACCTCTGATGGTGTGATTACATGTCAGATTACGTTTCTGTAGCAGCTGCTGTCATTCATAACTAATCACTGGTTATAACTGATAATGTTTTTTGCTTTTCTCAAGTCAATGACGTTTTATCTCATGGCTTGTTTTCCTCTCAGGTAGGCAGCTGTGAAAAACATTTTAGGTCAAGGATTGATTGATTGATTGATTGACTGATTGATAGATTGATTGGTTGGGATGGGATGGGATGGGATGGAATGGGATGGGATGGGATGGATAGATGGATGGATGGATGGGATGGGATGGATGGTGGATGGGAATGATGGATGGATGGGATGGGATGGGATGGATGGATAGGGATGGGATGGGATGGGATGGATGAATGGATGGGAATGATGGATGGATGGATGGATGGGATTGGATGGATGAATGGATGGGAATGATGGATGGATGGATGGATGGGATGGATGGATGGATTGGAATGATGGATAAATGCATGGATGTGAGGATGGTACATGTAAGTTATGTTGGTGAGTGAATTGATGTGTTAGTTAATGAATGAATTAATTAATTAGATCATGCTGGGTCAAAAGAAGGTGATGGATGGATGGATGGGAAGGGATGGATGGATGGATGGATGTATGGAGGGATGGATGGATGGATTGGAATGATTGATAAATGCATGGATGCATGGATGTGTGGATGGTACATGTAAGTTGTGTTGGTAAGTGAGTTGATGTGTTAGTTAATGAATGAATTAAAGAATTAGATCATGCTGGGTCAAAAGAAGGTCACTGGCCAAATCTGCACCTAGAGGCCACATTTTCAGTCAATACTCATGAACCTACACAAAGTTTTTATCTTGATGATATCTTGAACTTATTGTTGAATTGGGTCACATCGGGTCAAAAAGGTCACAATGAAAACTGATGTCACTGGAAATGGACGTCACTAAAACATGCAGTTTGGTGTATAAACGTACAGTCTGGTGATCTATTGATGACGCCATTTTGGATGTTGTGTTGCATGTGTAGTGATGTTTATGTGGCAATCAAAAGAGAAACTGGCTTTACATGGTTTTTGCAAGGGAATAAGATATATGTTCCTAGCATGTTAATCAATCAAATCACAAGTATTTTTTTTGCAGTATAATAATATCATTTGTCTTTATGATATCTCAAAATATGGTAGGTCAGGTGGGTCAGTTAGTAGGTCACTTGCACACATACCCTCCACATTATTAAAACCAGGGCCAAGCTTAACAAATAAGTCTTCTCTTATTTGGCCCAAGTCTGCTGATTTCCAAATTAAATCAAGTTTAATATTCGAGACCCATTTCAACAATATTAACAGATTTAAGAAACATTTTAAAATTCTGAGTTAATACATTTCGCACTCAACAAATAATGGACTTTAGTTTGTTAAATTGATCTACGTCCATTATTTTGCTTAGGCTCAGTATCTCGGCTTTATCAACCATAGATGACTTTACCCAGGTGAGTGGTCTAGGGCCAGAGGTGGTCTTGTTTGTTTTTAAGGCCAAATGGTTTACTGTATCTCTTTAGAATATTCTGATCTTGATTTAAATGGACAAATCAGTAAATAGTCTTCTTAAGTTATATGCTGATTGAGTTTAGAGTTTGGGAATGTTTTTCTTTTTTTTAGTAGATATTTTTCTTTTCAGCCTGGTTTGGAGCATGTCTAAATTGTTTGGTACATGTAGTTATGTATTCCTATTACGGGCTAGCAGTAATTCCGTCCCTCAGGAACAAGCTTTGGTGGAAAAGATACATCACAACTTTTCAACTGGTATGTATAATTATCACAATTTAACCCTTTACCAAATTTTCATTTTGAATTTTGTTTTCAAGAGTAATTGACCCTTTGCCCTGTGAGTGGGGCTTAACTCATTACCACGTGACAAAAGTGTTTGGCTTGTCCAAATCGAAAGCAGTTGCAGACAACGAAATATAAGTGCCTGAAAATTTAAAATTTGTTTTGTGAAGGATAGAAAATATTGTGAGAAAAGGATAAATTGCTGGTTACCAGAATTTTCTCCTTTTCCCAAAATGTTTTGTAAAAGCTTCTTTCTCAGGGTCGTCAAAGGTAGGGATTGTGTGGTAATGGGTTAATTCATCTCCATGATGCATCATACTAAGCACATAATCACAGTATTATACATCCTTAAAGTCTTTTGCATAACAGCCCACTGAATCATGAGGTAGACTGGTCCTTTGACATACAGATAATTGACCTGTCGAGAAAAGTGTCGTCCCAGATCAGCATGGGTGGACTGTACAGGCTGACCAGAGTCAATGCATTAACCCATTACCACACAATCCCTACTTTTGACGCCCCTCAGAATGAAGCCTTTAAAAAACATTGTGGGAAAAGGAGAAAATGCTGGTAACCAGCATTTTTTTCTTTTTCCCACAATGTTTTCTACCCTTCACAAAACAAATTTCAAATTTTCAGTCACTTTTATTTTGTCGTCTGCAAATACTTTTGATTTGGACAAGCCAAAAATTTTGTCGTTTGGTAATGAGTTAAGCCCTTTTTCCACAGACCACATTTCCTTTATATTTTGACACTTAAGTAGATCACAAGATCATAAAACAATTTCCCTGTTGAAACCACTTGCAAAGAACACCAGATATTACTTAACTCTTTACCACACAACAAAATTTTAGACTGGTTCAAATTGAGAGCATTTGCAGAAAATAAAGGTGACTGAACTATTGAAATTTGTTCTGGGAAGGGTAGAAAACACTGGAAAAAAGAGGAAATGCTGGTTACCAGCATTTTCTCCTTTTCATACAGTGTTTTCAAAAGGCTTCTTTCTCAGGGGCGTCAAAAGTAGGGATTGTGTTGTAATGGGTTAACACATGACACAATAAATGCGGCTAAGCTGATAATGTTTCTCCTTGAGAGGATATCAGAGAGTTTAACCCATTACCACACAATCCTTACTTTTGTCAATCCTGAGAAGAAGTCTTTAGAAAACATTGTGGGAAAAGGAGAAAATGCTGGTAACCAGCTGTTCTTCTTTACTTACAATGTTTTCTAACCTTCACAAAACATATTTCAAATTTTCAGTCATTTTTATTTTGTCATCTGCAAATGGTTTCGATTTGGATAAACCTAAAATTTGGTCATTTGATAATGAGTTAAAATGCTGTGTTTCAACATTATTTCAGTTGTTTTGTGGTAGCCTGTGCTCATATCCGGACTTCCCTGGACTTTGTTTTGACAAGTTCTTTGCGTAATGTTAATTCGTAAGCCACTGGCTGCTTTCTTACATAACAGTGGCTGCTTTCTTACATAACAACTATTGAAAACATGGTCAGATGTGATAGAGGAATAAATCTTTTTGCAATGACTGTCATCAATCCTTAGGAAAGAAAGTGGCAGAGATGGGGATTTGAACCCATTACCACACAATCCCTACTTTTGACAACCCTGAGAAAGAAGGCTTTAGATAACATTTTGGGAAAAGGAGAAAATGCTGGTAAGCAGCATTTTCTCCTTTTCCCACAATGTTTTCTACCCTTCACAAAACTAATTTCAAATTTTCAGGTACAATTATTTTGTCGTCTGCGAATGCTTTTGATTTGGACAAGCCTAAAATTTTCTTGTTTGGTAATGAGTTAACCTGTAGCTCCCTATTCTCAAATTCTGTACCCTACCAACTCACGTCCGGGTCTTTGCTGCTTTTTTGTGAAGATTTGCCAAAATAAAAAAAAAAGAGACATGCAATTGTCAATTATAACTGTGTATCTTGAGTCAGGAAAAGGCATTTCAGTTATTTAGCATTTTAACTCTTTACCAAACGACAAAATTTTAGAAATGTTTAACTCATTACCACACAATTCCTACTTTTGATGACCATGAGAAAGAAGCCTTTAGAAAACATTGTGGGAAAAGGAGAAAATGCTGGTTACCAGCATTTTCTCCTTTTCCCACAATGTTTTCTACCTTCACAAAACAAATTTCAAATTTTCAGTCACTTTTATTTTGTTGTCTGCAAATGCTTTCAATCTGGACCAGTCTAAAATATTGTCGTTTGGTAATGGGTTAAATCAGAAGCATTTGCAGACAACAAAATTAATGTGACTGAAAAATTGAAACTTGTTAAGGAGCGGGAAGAAAACATTGAGGTAAAAGGTGCAAATGCTGGTTACCAGCATTTTCTCCTTTTCCCATAATATTTTTAAAAGGCTTTTTTCTCAGGGACGTGAAAATCAGGGATTGTTTGGTAAAGGATTACTAGTAAGTTATAAAACATAAATCAGTATTTTGATATTAACCCATTACCACACGAGAAAAAGTTAGACTGGTCCAAATTGAAAGCATTTGCAGACGACAAAATAAAGGTGACTGAAAAATTGAAATTTGTTCTGGGAAGGGTAGAAAACACTGTGGGAAAAGGAGAAAATGCTGGTTACCAGCATTTTCTCCTTTTCCCACAGTGTTTTCAAAAGGCTTCTTTCTCAGGGGCGTCAAAAGTAGGGATTGTGTGGTAATGGGTTAATGTGTGTATGAACAATCAAGGTTTTATATTTGTCAGGTCCAGTTTGTAATCACCTTTATACACTCAGCACAGACTTACGTAACTGGCTGTGATTTCCCACTCTGGGGGCAGTACCTGCTCATGGGATACATGATGATTATGCTGTGTCTTTTCGGAAACTTCTATTTCCAATCGTACATAAACAAAAACCGTACCAAACAAAAGAAAAAGACTGATGGTACTAACGGTGTTATGAAGAACGGCAATTCGACAGCTGAGAATGGCGTTGTTCATGCAGCTAATGGGCATCAGAATAATGATCTCAAAAAGCGGCATTAAGATTAATAATGCTAGAAAAGACATTAGTTATTTTCTTGTGAGAAGATGGAACCAGTGAGAATGAAAAGGCATTGATCTTTTGTAACGTAGTGGGTTTTGTATCAACTTAATGTGATTAATCATAACGTCTCATAGCTTTATTCTTTCCTGAACTCTTTACTGAACAATCCTGAATTTTAACCAGCCTCATAAAGTTTATCGAAGCATGGTGGGGAAAGGAGAAAATGCAAGCTACCAGCATAAGCTTCTATACCCACAATGTTTTGAAAACATATACATGTAGAGACAAATCATATCATGTAACCTTTTACCAAACAATCCCTAGTTTTTATGACTCTGAGATAGAAGCCTTTTGAAAACACTGTGGGAAAAAGGAGAAAATCCTGGTAACCAGCATTTTCTCCTTTTTTTCCACAATGTTTTCTACCCTGCTGTAAACAAATTTGAATTTTTGAGTTATGTTTATTTTGCCTCGTGCAACTGCTTTCAATTATTTGAACCAGTCTACAATTTTGCCATTTGATTAAGGGTTAAACCATATTGCAGAGCTCCAGATAAAGGGAGTAATTTTGAATTCATAATTGAAAATGTGAATAATTCTCCACTAAACCCTATGATGTGGGTACTCATTAGAATCGTTTCATCGAGATGATTCTAATGAGTACCCGCAGCATAGGGTTTGGAAAAGATATTACAGATTTAGAATGCTACCACTCCCTCTAATCTGGAGCCCTGTATTGTCTTCTGAAAATGCTATCAAAATGGATGAGTCTAAAAATTTGTTTTCTGGTAGAGTATGCATGTTTAACTCCTTACTAAACAACAAAATTTTGGGCTAGTCCAAATTGAAAGCATTTGCAGACAACAAAATAAATGTGACTCACAAATTGTAATTTGATTTTGGAAGGGTAAAAAACATAGTGGGAAAAGGAGAAAATGCTGGTTATGTCCTTTTCCTACAATGTTTTCAAAAGCTTTCTTTCACATGGTCTTTAAAAGTCGGGATTGTGTGGTAAAGAGTTAAAACTGATCCACAGAGATGATTTCTTACAAAAGTCAGTGTGACAAATTGAAATTCTTTGCCAAATTGTTTTCTGATTGATTTATATGGTAAGATGTAATCATAGATCCTTATATTTCTTCCTCGACAGTTTACTGTTTATTGTTGAAATACAGTTACATGTATTTGAAAATAACACACACCCTCTTAACTCTTTACCAAATGACATAATTTTAGTTTTGTCCAAATGGAAAGTATTTGCAGACGACAAAATAAAAGTGACTTAAGATTTGAAATTTGTTTTGTGAAGGGTAGAAAACATTGTGGGAAAAGGAGAAAATGCTGGTTACCAGCATTTTCTCCTTTTCCCTCAAAGTTTTCTATAGTTTTCTTTCTGCAGGTTGTCAAAAGTAGGGATTGTGTGGTAATGGGTTAAAGGTCTATTTTTGACTTATTTATAAGTAGGTTTAATTTTAGTCGATGAATACCGGTAACCCAATTCTCCAATCCTGGATTAGAGCCCATCAGATGAAGATGAAGATGATAGTTTGCAATAAATGTATAGCTGCAATATACCGTCCTGCGCCCCCCCCTCCCCAGCTGGGATTTGAACCTGTGCGATAATAATCCTCATTTTCTAAGGCTAAAAAGACCCAATAGACTGATGACTGAGCAAAAGAGAATTCTTCCAAATGCAGCTGCTAGGTATTGATTTTATATTGGAAGAAGATTATACAGTTAGGAGGGAGTGATCTCCCATAACAAAATGGTTTAACCCTTGTCCTGCTGATTTAGTTAAATGAAACTTTCAAGCCAGTATTGAAAACCCAAAAGTTCCTATTCGAATTTTATTTTCTTGGAGAAAATATCTCTTTATCGGACAGTGCAGGTCTAAGATCAGACTGCATGTGTGGTCTGATCTTGATTTACACTGTCCTCAAAAGGTCAATGAGCAGCCTAAGGGTTAACTCTTTTACCAAACAACAAAGTTTTAGACAGGCCCAAATTGAAAGCACTTGCAGACAACAAAATCAGCAGAAGTCAAAAATAAATAAAAATGCTTTCAGCAGGGTAGAAAATATGGTGGAAAAAGGAGAAAATGCTGGCTACCAGCATTTTCTCCTTTTCCCACAATGTTTCCATAATGCTTCTATCTCAGGGTTGTAAAAACCAGGGATTGTTTAGTAAAGGGTTAATGTGCATTCTGCTAAATAACATATTGACCCAACTCAGCACGAAAGTCTGCACAGGCTGACCTGTGTTGATGAGTCAGCTTGTTGTAAAGCAAAATGGATCCATACTACCACATGTGACACCTTGCTTGCTGTATTGCATTCCAGTGCACTGCTCATGAATACATGATAACAAGTTCCTGTTTAACTTATTACCAAATGATAATAGTTTAGGCTTGTCCAAATTGAAAGCATTTGCAGACAACAAAATAAACATGACTGAAAAATTGAAATTTGTTTTGTGAAGGGAATAAAACATTGTGGGAAAAGGAGAAAATGCTGGTTACCAGCATTTTCTCCTTTTCCTACAATGTTTTCTAAAGGCTTCTTTCTCAGGGTCATCAAAAATAGGTATTGTGTGGTAATGGGTTAACTGTTTACCACACAACAAAATTTTAGACTGGTCCAAATTGAAAGCATTTGCAGATAACAAAATAAAAGTGATTTAAAATTTGAAATTTGTTTTGTGGAGGGTAGAAAACATTGTGGGAAAAGGAGAAAATGCTGGTTACCAGCATTTTCTCCTTTTCCTACAATGTTTTCAAAAGCTTCCTTTCTCAGGGTCGTTAAAAGGGGGGATTGTGTGGTGAAAAACAAACCCTTTACCAAACAATTCCAGGTTTTCATGGCCCTGAGGAAGAAGCCTTCTGAAAACACTGCAGGAAAAGGAGAATATGCTTGTAACCAGCTTAGCATTTTTTCCTTTTCCCACAATGTTTTCTTACTCTTCCAATTTCAAGTTTCTATTTTTGAGTCTTATTCATTTTGTCATCTGCAAATGCTTTCAATTTCGACTAGTCTAAAATCATGTCATTTTGTATAGAGTTAAAAACTTCATTGACACTGGTGAGAGTGTTTGTAGAATGCTGTAGATTAATTTAGAGCTGTAGTCTTGTAATGAGTAAGAGTAGCATTTTCTACTTTTCCCACAATATTTTTAAAAGCTTTCTTCCTCAAGATCATTTAAGCCCAAATTGTTTGTTAAGATCAAAATGCAAATGCAGTGTAGTCTGATCTGGGGTCTACAGTCAAATGTTTTAGTCAAAATTATGATTTCAACACTTCTCTGTTCCAGTAATAGAAATTTATGACCTGGGATAGAAAGGGATATCGATTTTAATATTTAGCTGCAACAAAATTATAGACATATTTCATAGGTAACCCAGTAAATGTACTTTTTTGTGTAATATTAGCTACATTTTTCTGTTATTTCAATCTCCAGAATTCTGTCCTTTTTTAGGGTTTTTTATTTAACAGGAAAGAAAAAAAAAAACGTCATTAGTTATGAATTGATTCCATTATTGTTTACGTATACATATACTTTTATTTTTATTTCTTTGTTCTGAATTTATTTGTTGAAGATTCAAATGTATGTTTTACCAGTCACATACAGATACATCTAAAGAAGACAATCCTTCAAAACATTGCAATAAATATAGACATTAATTAGAGCGAGTCCAGCGTTTATATATACCCTATTGAAGCAAGATTCCAGCATTTGAACCACACTGAAATTGTTGTCTGCAAATGCTTTCAATTAGGACAAGGCTAACAATTTGTCATCTGATAAAGGGTTTACTCTGTAAAATGACATAGTTCTACACTTGTTCAAGTCGAAAACATTTGCAGATGACAAATCTGGCTCAAATAATGAAATTCCTCTGTTGAAGGGTAGAAAACATAGTGGGAACAGCAGAAAATGCTGGTAACTGGCATTTTTTTCTTTTTTCCTCATTGTTTTCAAAAGCTTTCTCAGGCTTGTTAAAATTTAGAATGGTGTGGCAAAGGGTTAACCAATCATCGTTGATTTGCATTCATAGTGTTTTTCTCAAGAATCTTGCATGGCCTTGTAGTAAAGTAAAGGGCTCTACAGCTGGAGCCTCACTGAAAGCAAAGGGTCCTCGACTCCTGGTGTCTGTGGATAAGATACTCTGGACTCGCAGTCTAGAGCTGGGGAAACTCAGGACATGCATAAATATGTGAACTGTTGCTATGATATGGCTGAAATTATGTTAAATGCCTCACAAACATCATTCAACCAATCAGGGATGTTCTAAACTTAGGAGAAACCTAGTTTCTGATAAACAGAACTTACTGGTTTCTGATTTGCTGAACCATTTTTTGTTTGGCCATTCCAAATGGCTTAATCATTTGAAATTACATCAGTTGCTATTCTAAGGATGCAGTTGAAAAAAATCACTGAATAAAGGCCTAGATCATTCTTATTTAACCATTTTTGACAATATTTGTTGAAACAGCTTTGTCGGTAACTGTATTCTTTTCACAGCACAGAATATTTTTGCACGTTTTTGTTTGGCTCTTGCTGATAGGGTTATCAATTTTTTTTTTAAATAAGAATTATGGTTTGTTTTTAGTAATTTACTTCATTCTGTACAAATTTTTCCATTATTTTTTTTTTCTTCTTTAACATTCCTTTAACTATTTACAAAACAATCCCTGGTTTTCCCACAAGATTTTTTATTCTATCAAGGACAGATTTTGCCATTTGAGCTATCTTCAAATTATTGCCTCCAACTGCTTTCAGTTTGGACCAGTCTAAGATTTTGTACTTTGGTAAAGAGTCAAACATTAAGTTTGTCATATATATAATTTGTGTAAGTTTTGGAATAAACATCAGCCATCAGACATGGGGTCAATTATTTGAAAAAGTAATCAATTAAATCAATGATTATTGCACCAATGATTATTAATTGATTAAATTATTTTTAGAGAAAAAAAAAAAACTCATTAATAGATTGATAATTGTTCATTTTGAGTGAGGAATCGATTATCAATCAATTAATCGTAGATAAAGGGTTTTGTTGAAACAAAAATAGTGATAAAGTGAAAACATTCTTTATTGTCATATCATTATACCATATCCGTGTAATTACAAAAGCTTTACTAACACAATTAAATATCAAATGTGCTATCAAAAATTAAATTTACTTGTCACATGTTCAGTATCTCAGAACACTCATTTGTTACATCTGATATTTATTAAATGTTCAAAAACAGTGTCTCCAAAACAACATCTATCTGGTCTGAATGTCTTTCCAGCAATCCAGCAATACTAAATATCTTTTCAACTAGGGCTGAGGTAGGGGGAATGGAAAGGTACTTTTCAGTAAGCTAAACCAAAAATGGATACTTCAGGGAACTGTCTCTCCAATATTTTAGGAGATTAACATGTTCAAATTTAAAATCTGAAATATCCCTTGATATAAAGTGTTCACTTGAGTCTTTTATGAACAACTAAACAAACTACTGTGTATTAGTTGTACTAGATTTCACATGAATTGATTGCAAGAAAATAATGAGTGAGCAAATTAACTGTTATACTTTAAAACATATATTCCAATAATCATTGTTAAACAGGGCTCTCAGGGTTTAAAGGCAGCGATACGGTTTGTTATTTCCGTTTATTTATCGTCGCTACTGGTTACTCATCTGAGCGACGCCCCCCAGAAGATGGTTAGTTGTTACGCACCACCACACGGGACATCGGTTTAATGTCTCATCCGAAAGACTTGTAGTAATTTTAGTTGACCAGCTAGAGATTCGAACCCACAACCTGTAGTGATCACGAAACATTGTGTTTATGAGTCCTACGCTCTACATACTGAGCTATATCAGCTGGTAATGCAATGATCTCTTAACCCCCTTGCAATAAAAACCCAAAATGTGTGAAATTTCCATGATTGGTGCAGTCATAACACAACATGCCCTTTGGCCATTTACTGCCATAATACTGGTAGGTGTGTATAGACAATACTGATTCTATGATTTATCTGCGTGTCTACCTTGCCTTAAAAACCAAGTTTCAGACCCACAAAACCAAATTAATCATAAAGTAATCATAAAATAATCATGATTACTGCCATTCCTTTTACCAATAATCGATAAAATTATTAATCATTAATTAAAAAAAAAAAAGCTACTTAATCAATTAATGAATAATTATTTGGAATCGTTAATCGAATAATAATCGATTAAATTACTGATTGTGATTACCCCATGTCTGTCAGCCATACATGTATGTTTAAAAGTTACGTCATGTTTTTACAGGAATTATTTCTGTTTCTATGCTGAGTTGTCTACATCTTTACAGATATACATGTATTTTAAAAGACAAATTTTGTCATTCAGTCTTACGTTTATTACTTGTTTATAATAATTTCAATACGGACAATTCAAAATTCATTAAAGATTTTTATCTTTTAACTCTTTTCGACAAGATCCACTTTTAATGACCTTGAAAAAGAATCTTTTAAAAACACTGTAGAAAATGCTGGTAATCAGTATTTTCCCCCCTTTCCCACAATGTTTCTACCCTTCCAAAGACAAATTTCAACTGCTGAGCCATCCTTGTATTGTCATCTGCAAATGCTTTCAATTTTTAGTGGTCTACAATTTTGTTGTTTGGTAAAGAGTTAATTATGTCTGTGGACAAAAGCTTGAAAAAAGTCTTGCATACATGGGTGGTCCTAGAAATGTGAGATATACATGGATAGGTCCACTAGGTACCTTCACAGATCCAAAGAAGATAAACCCTTTACCAAACAATTCCAAGTATTAACAACCCTTAGCAAGAAGCCTTTTGAAAACATTGTGGTCAAGGAGAAAATGATGGTAATCATTTCCCACAATGATTTCTACCCTGCACAATACAGGTTTATGATCTTGTTGTAAAAGATAATGGGTTTATAAATCTCCATTTCTCACAGTGTTTTCAAAGGTGACCTGCTTGATAACTAAAAGTGGTAAGGGGTTAAACTTAAGTAGAACATCAAAAAGAAATTCATGCTTTCAATTTTGCATTTTTAAAAATGAGCATATAATTGTAGTCTTTTAAGCTCACCAGAGCACAATATGCTCAATGGGAGCTTTTAGGATCAGCTGGTGTCCGTTGTATGTTGTCAACAATTCTCATCAACTCCTCCTAAACTGCTTTGCCAATTTGGACCAAACTTGGCTGGAATGTTTCTTGGGAGGTCCTAAAAGTTCTTCAAAGAAATTGATTCCATGAAAAACTCTGGTTGCCATGGCAACCAAATGAAATTTCTAAGAAATTATTAAAAAGTCTTCTCCTCTGATACCGCTGGTCAGATTTTCAAATAATTTCACAGAGATGTTCCTTGAGTGACCCTTACCAAAAGTTGTTCCCATAATTTTGATCTGTCAAGAAAGATGGTGCTGGTGAATGGGGAATACTGCTAATATACAAAAATGAAGAATCTTTTCAAAATTATTCTTCTCTGAAAGCTTTGGTCAGATTTTAATTAATTTCACAGAGATGTTCCTTTGTTGATAATTTTCAAAAACTGTTCACTAAATTTTGATCCATCAAAAAACATGGCTCTGGTAACTGGGGGCCACTTACACTATAGAGAACTGAAGAAATTCTTAAAAATTCTTATTCTCTGAAACTGCTTGTCAGATTTTGAAATAATTTCACAGAAATTTTCCTTTGGTGACCCTTTTTTAAAATTATTTGCAAAATGCTAATGGGGGGGGGGGGGGGGGGCATGCATTATATGGACATTAAGAAATTCTTAAAAATTATTTCTCTGATACAGTTGGTCAGATTTTGAAATAATTTCTCAGAAATGTTCCTAGAGTGACCCTTTTTGTAAATTGTTTGAGAAATTTTGATACATCAAGAAACATGGCTCTGATGGCTGTAGGCTATTTACACCATACAGACATGTAGAAATTCATAAAAATTCTTCTCTGAAACCACTGGTCAGATTTTGAAATCATTTCACAGCAATGTTCCTTTGGTGACTCTTTTTAAAAATTGTTTACAAAATTGTGATTGGTCATGAAACAGGGTGTT
This sequence comes from Tridacna crocea, assembly GCA_943736015.1. Lineage (NCBI taxonomy): Eukaryota > Metazoa > Mollusca > Bivalvia > Cardiida > Cardiidae > Tridacna > Tridacna crocea. The sequence continues at coordinate 30,293,939 of OX031059.1, read as the reverse complement.
AGCTATTTGCACTACAGGGATATGAAGAGGAATTTCTTTGTTTTTCTTCTCTCAAACGGCTGGTCACATTTTGAAAAAATTTCACTGAAATCTTCCTAGGTTGACCCTTTTCAAAAATTGGGAAATTTTTATCCGTCGAAAAACAACGGCCAATTGTTGGTACCTGCATGTGGTGCTCTTGTTTGACTTATGTTTTTAGTCACTATCAAGCATGTGTTCTTCTTCAAGAAGTTGTCCTGTGGGTGATCTATCCAAAATTTATTTGCAGAATTGTGATTTGTCAAAACCATTGCTGTGGTGATGATTGTTGGGGTGGTGACAGATTTTGAAATTACTTTTACAGGTGACCTTTTCAAAAATGCTTGGCAAAATAATGATTTTGTTTCCAAAGTTTCAATACCTCAAAAAAAATAGCTATGGTTCTCTCAAAAATTCAGGTGAGCCATCCAGGACCAACATGGCCCTCTTGTTTCATAGTTTTTCATTTCTTGTTGTTATATTTTTTCACTTTTATATAGGTTTTTTTTTCTTCTGTTTATAGATACTTGAAAAAGTTGTGCCTTCATGAACAAGAATAGTCCATGTCTATCATCAAGTTGTTATTGTCAATCACTAACCCTTTACCAGGTTCCAAATTTTAGACTTGCCCAAATTGTGAACATTTACGGACAGCAAATTGAATGCTGCTCAGACGATTGGATTTGTCTTTATACAGGAAGAATATATTCTGAGCTACTAGTATGTTCCTCTTTGCCCATGATATTTCCAGAAGCCCTTACCTACAGGGCCACTTGAACTAGGGATTGTGTGGTAAAGAGTTAACTCTTTCCCACATAAGAAACTTTTAGGCTGGTCCAAATTGAAAGCATTTGCAAACAAGTGTGACTGAAAAACTAAAATTTGGTTTCGGAAGGGTAGAAAAAAAATAGTGGGAAAAGGAGAAAATGCTGGTTACCAGCATTTTCTCCTTTTCTGTTAATGTTTTAAAAAAGTTTCTTTCTTAGCATCATTAAGGGTTAACTGCTGTAGAAACTTCCACAACTGTAGCTGCCAGTTGTAGCTCTACTGTCTCTTGAAAATGTTGAGTGGATTTGACGCCGGAAGGCTTGAACTGCTGAAGGCTAGAACTAAATATTTTGTGCCAATAGTAGAAGCACAACATCCAACCCACAAACTGGAATTGACTTTGTGGCCATTGTAGATCAAGATCTGCCTGCATGAAACGTGCAAATGTTTTATGCTAAACTGCTCTTTTTGCTTAACCCATTAGCACACAATCCCACCTTGTAACACCCCTTAAAAAGAATACTTTTGAAAGCATTGTGGGAAAAGGGGAAAATGTTGGTAACCAGCATTTTCTCTTTTTCCCACAATGTTTTCTTCCCTTCCTACAACAAATTTCAATTCTTTAGTCACATTAATTTTATTCTGTTGTCTACAAATGTTTTCAATTAGGACCAGGCTAAAGTTCTGTGGTTTTGTAAAGAGTCAAACATTCTCGATAAAAGCAATTCCAACATTGCAAGATTTGGTTTTGAAGAAAAAAAATCTTTGTTTTGAACAGTGTAGATCAATCAGACTGCATTATCTGTTTATTCTGATCCTGTTCTGAACAGTTTAACTCTTTACCAAACATCAAAATTTTAGACCAGTCCAAATTGAAAGCACTTGCAGACAACAAAATAAACACAACTCAAAAATGTAAATTGGTTTCCAGCAGGGTAGAAATCGTTGTGGGAAAAGGAGAAAATGTTGGTTACCAGCATTAAGTGTTAAAAGAAAGGCTTAAAGAAAGGCATAAAGTATTGCGTGGCAGCTTGGCGCCTTTACAAGATAACATTTTTTTTTTTTTAATTTAAATCAAAGAGCATCTGCAGAGGCCAAGTTCAGAATTAAGTACAAATTAGACAGAGATCTCTGAAAGGGTAAATGGTATAAGTTATACTAGGAAAGCATAAATAAGTACATTAGCCACCATGATATAATTGAAATAACGTTGAAAACGAATTAAGTGCCATACAATTAAAGAATCCTGAGAGTCGTCAGAAGTCCTGATTGTGTGGGAAAGAGGTAAGGGTTAAATTCATATTCCTTGGACTAAATCATAAAATTGCTTGTAACTAGATATATTTGTATTGTATCTGTAACCATGTCATCCAAATTGTTACCATGGCAACAGATATGCATGTTATCAAACCATAGTGTGTGAAATAAAGTATTTTCCCGTTGCAAACTCACACTCCTCTTATAATCAATACAACTCTTAATATATATATTTTTTTTGTATAACAGTTGGAACCATTGACCAATTGTCGACCGTTAAATATACTGTTTTTTACAACCACATCACGTAACATAACAATGAAATTACAGCTTACTAGCATGATGGTTTCTTCAAAACACACAATGGCAAACACCATGAACACTGTACCAACACCCTGGTACTATGAAACACAAGATAGCAAGCATCATGACCAGGACTGACATCTCCCTAGCAATTCTAATTGGAGCCACAGCTTGAACGACAATATTGTGGAACTCTTAAACACTGTATGGCAAATGCCACGACAAGAACTGATACCTGGACAGGGAAACACAAGATGGCAAGTGCCATGACCAGGACTGACATCTCCCTAGCAATTCTAAAGGCAGCCACACCTTGAACGACGATATTGTGGAACTCTAAAGCATTGTATGGCAAGTGCCACGACAAGAACTGACACCTGGACGGCAATTCTGAAGTCAGCCGCACCTGACGCACAACACTCTGAGCACCTTACACCATACTTGTTATCAAATATAAACATAACATGCTACGTGAGCTAAACAAATTAAAATTGTATGTCTGACCTCAGTCAATTTAAACTCTGAACTGAAGAACTCTCACATGAGTATTATACTCTTGAGCTACACAAATTCCTCCTATTGGAGCTTAGATTATTACAAGGGAAGTTATTTGTCATCAAATTCAATTCCTCAAACACCGATGATAACATTCACCATGATACTTTATTATGCTGGTGCGCTCGTGACCTCTGGCAGGGTCTCCATTGCTTACTCATGAAGGTATACGATACACAGTCTAGAGCACCCTGGTTTGATCCTTACCCATTTTTCATAGGAGTGTCCTTTAACAGGGCACTTCAGTGATAAAGCCCAATACTGATGAAAGTGAGGACACTCATACAAAAGTGAGCAATTGCTATGATAGGACAAATAATAGGACATCTAATATAATGGGGACAGCATCCATCACACAATCAACTGAGATTACCATTCTGTAAAATTATGACTTTTAACCTCTTTTTATCTCACCTCAGCACAACATGCTCAAGGGGAGCTTTTAGGATCAGTGACCTAGTGTCCGTCATCCAACGTGAATCGTCAAAAATTCTTTAAACACCAACACCTCCTTGGCCAATTTTGGACCAAACATGGCTGGAATGTTCCTTGGGAGGTCCTCTTTAAAAAGTTTTCACAGAATTTGATTCCATAAAAAACTCTGGTTGCCATGGCAACCCAATGGAATTTTCCAACAAATTCTTAAAATCTTCCCCTGTGATATCGCTGGTCAGATTTCAAAATAGTTTCACAGAGATGTCTTTGGGTAACCCTCTTCAAAAACTGTCCGCGACCATGATCCATCAAGAAATATGGTTCTGGTAAGTGGAAGCTACTTGCACTGTACAGAAATAAAGAAATTCTTAAAAATTATTCTCTGAAACCGCTGGTCAGATTTTGAAATAATTTCACAGAAATGTTTTTTGGGTGACCCTTTTTGCAAATTGCACTAGAAATTTCGATCCATCAAGCTACATGTATATTGCTATGATAGCTGTGGGCTATTTACACTATATAGACATGAAGAAATTTTGAAAAACTCTTTTTCTCTTAAACAGCTGGTCAGATTTTGAAATAATTTCACAGTAATATTCCTTGGGTGACTTTTCAAAAATTGTTCACAAAATTGTGAATTGTTAACCCTTTACCTCTTAAGGCATTTCTATGGTATCTCTAATTGACCCTAAATAATAGCAAGGATGAAAGCATTTCTTATGTGTAAATGACAACTTTTGATAGCATAGAAAACATTGTGACAAAAGGCGAAATTGCTCCTCACAAGCAATTTCACCTTCTGCCACAATGTTTTCCAAAGGCTCTCACAAGCATTTCGTAGAAATGAGTATCTATGGAGTAAAGGGTTAAGCAACATGGCTCTGATGGTGGGGGCTATTTGCACTACAGGTACATGAAGAGGAATTTCTTAATTCTTCTTCTCTGGAACGGCTGGTCAGATTTTGAAATAATTTCACAGAAATGTTCCTAGAGTGACCCTTTTCAAAAATTGATAGAGAAATTTTTATCCCTGGAAAAACAACAACCAAATGTTGGCACCTGCATGTGGTGCTCTTCGACTTGTGTTTTTAGTCACTATCTAGCATGTAGACTCTACTCTATTTAAGAAAGTGTCCTTGAGCGATGTATCTAAAAATTTATTTGCGGAATTCTGATTCATCAAAATCATTGCTGTGGTAATGATTGTAAGAGTGGTGATATATTTTGAAATGATTTTTACAGGTGACCTTTTCAAAATTGCTTGGCAAAATAATGATTTTATTTCCAAAGTTTAAATACCTGAAAAAAAAAAAAATAGCTATGGTCCTCTCAAAAAGTCAGGTGAGCGATCCAGGGCCATCTTGGCCCTCTTGTTTAACATTGTGGGTACAGAGCAGTACTTGAGCCTGTGCTCAACTGAGTTTGTACTCAACATTTAACCCTTTAATCCCTGGTTTTCACGACCCCGAAATAGAAGCCTTTTGAAAACATTATGGGAAAAGGAGAAAACCCTTTTAGGAAGCATTTTCTCCTATTTCCACAATGTTTTCTACCCAGCTGGAAACAAATTTCAATTTTTGAGTTATGTTTATTTTGTTGTCTGCAAGTGCTTTTCAATTTGGACCAGTCTAAAATTTTTCAGACATGAATCATAAGATTAAATTTGTTCAAATATATCTAGATCTGTAACTGTAACTTTCAAATTTCATGATTAGCTGAGTTGTGCATGAAAAAAAGTTTAGAAGCATTGAGTCAGGATAAATTGTGCCTTGCTAGCCAATTTCCCACAATGCCATAACCTGTCCATAATTTATGGTAACAATTACGCTAATGGTATAACATCTACTGAATTTTCACAAGATGTCCCATTTGCAGAAGATAACATTGAAATAAAAACTTCTTTTCAGTGACAAAATGATTTTCTTGCCAATTTTAGGATTTTAAAGGTATTAACATTCCTAAAATAGCAAGTCTATTTCTTTTTTTGAATCCAGACAAATGCAACTTCCGATTTACATTGCATGTAAAAGCCACTCTACATAGCTTTTGACTTTTTTAATAATGAAGAAATGCCATTATAAGCTAATTTCAGACAAAATCAACAATTTAGTCGGATATGGTGTGAATGGAATATTACAATTACTGTTAATAATTTATTGCTTTATGTAACTCATCCTTTGAAAATAACATATTAACATGGCGAACCATTTTATCCTTTTTAGAAGTACTTGTTGGATAAAACCTTTGAAAATTACTTCTTAAAAAACTTAATGTACAATCTGATCTTGAATCTGTGCTTATGAAGAGTTATGATTTAGATTAAAGTCAAATTTGCATCAAGAGATTTGGGCATAAGGGAGGTAATTATTGCAAAACTCGAAGATTTCTGCTTATGTTTATTTCCCTTGCCATAGGTAGAAAAACTGTTTTATTTAAAGTTTGTCAAATTTTATGTTATCTAATTAGAAATATCTCCTTTTCCTCTTTATTTGTTCCCTTTTTTTTCCATATCAGTATCCATATTTTTTTTATACCAGTAATCCATTTTTTTTCATACTCGTAAGCTTTCTTCAACATGCTTCTTAAAGTCTTCACAGCACAATCCAGAGTTTTAACGAACCTGAAGAATAAGGCTTCAGAAAACTCTGTTAAAAAAGAGGAAAGTGCTGTTAGCCAGCATTTTTTTTCCCTTTTTCCACAATGTTTTCTACCCCATCTTAAACAGAAATCACGATTATAGGAATATTCAGTTTGTCATCTGCAAAATGTGTTTAATTTAGTAAAAAAAATGTTGTTTAGTAAAGTGTTAAACATAGAACAATTTTCGTATCAAATAACACCACCATTCACATGAATGAGATTTTGATGTATGTCATTGATCGTGCCTTCTTCTTTTTTTTTTTTGTTAAATAACACGTGATCTTTTGCTACTCGGAAGGACAATAAAACTTTTTTTTTTTTTCCTGAAAAATTGATGAACTGTTCTTTCTTGATTTAAAATCCAGACATCATGTACATTGATCCATATTGCATATGTAATGTTTACAATGTAACTATACTGCAGGTCTGTAAACATTAAATTCGGCAATATTGTTGATGTAAATATTTCGATTACAACCGTTTGAGAAAGTTGAACCTTTTGGCTGCTAAGCATGACTCGCTAACCTTTTGTGGACAGTGTAGATCAAGAACAGACTGCACGAAATGTGCAATCAGATCCCGAATGTACACTTTCCGAAATGAAGACACCTTTCTCCAAAAGGATTTGAAATAAGGATATTTGGGGTTTTACCATCGGTTTGAAAGTTTGAGAATAGTAATTTAGCAGGGTAAGGGTTAACTCTTTACCAAACGACAAAATTTTAGGTTTGTCCAAATTGAGAACATTTGCAGACGACAAAATAAAAGTGACTAAAAATTTGAAATTTGTTTTGTGAAGGGCAGAAAACAATGTGGTAAAAGGAGAAAACGCTGGTTACCAGCATTTTCTCCTTTTCCCACAATGTTTTCTAAAGGCTTCTTTTTCAGGGCGTCAAAAGTAGGGACTGTGTGGTAAAGGGTTAAGTTCAGCCATATTGCAGCTAACACATTGCAAATTAAGCAATGTTGCAAGGTTAGTTGCTTTGGAATACAGAGATATTGCAGATAACTACTTAACCCTTTCCCATACAATCCGGTCTATTAACAAACCTTTGGACTAAGGGTATTGAAAACATTGCAGTTAACGACGTTCGCGACGGTTTCCATTTTCACGCGTCGTGTAACTATAACAAACACCTTTTACTAGAAAAAACGGTGAACAACTAAATTGATCCTCTCGTCACAACTTGTCAAATTCCGTATCAGTATCAAGGAGATTTCCATTTTGATATGAGAATCACATGCTTCTATACATAGCCTGCCTCTGACAGTTGTTTAGCAAAGACACAAACAACCTCAATAAAGTTATTCACATCTGTCTAATTGTCGGTGAAAACTTCAATCGGAAATGATGAACCACATTAAATCAAAGTACTGATAGTACTGAAGGCCAGGAAATTGACGATACGAAACAATACAAGAGGTCAATTTTAATTAATACAAACAGGTAGACGGACAGGGATACAAGTGGATTCCACTAAGCCCCTGGAATTCTTGGTTTTAACAGGAAATTTTGAACTGATACAAGAAGGCATCAGCCAGAAACTAATTAAGCCAGAGCTAGGCATGTGCTCACAGTTATGGGGTTCTTGATAATGGCTTAGAATACTTAGTAATTTGTCGTGCTTGTAAACAATCCCAAATCAAAATTGAACTATTCAGTCGGTGCAATACCAACTTTGGTTATCTAAATTTTCTGGAAACATGTGAAGTCCTGAATGACGTTATTTTTCACATTTATGAGTCGTCTTTCCCCCAAATTTATCCTAATCAAATGACAAGTTTCTTTATTGTCAATTACGTCACACAGTACATTGTATACATGTATTAATTGCCAAATCAACTACCTCTATTTAATTTCCATTGATGACCCACATGAAATTAGTAATCACTTCATGAGAGATTATAGGACCGACATATAATTACAATTAAAAACTGAGATTTATAAGCAACTTTTACAGATGATAAATTAAGGTGCTTCATCAGGAGCAAAATTTAACGTGGTGTTAGCCGAAGGAGCCTTGAAAAACATTGTGTTTTTGTCTCAAAATCAGGATGCTCTGTGGACAACACGCTTTTTAAATCAGCCTGGCTGGTGTAACGTAATTTTGAGAGAGAGAAAATAGGCTGTTTGAAAGATATTTGTAGCTTGCACTAGTCAGTATGCCTCCAATCCCCAGATTTTCAGAATTATCAACATTGAAAGTAGCTTGCAGACAACTGAAGTGTTGCTAAAATGATGGTTTTATCAGTGGAATATAGTTCAGTTGGTAGCGAAGTACACTTTATGAGTCCACAAGCTCGGTCAATTTCCTATTGAGGATTGATGATAGGTATTATGATAGGGTACAATTCTCTCTCATCACATACTAAACACACAGGTCTCTGAAATCTTAAGTCCTTTGAATCTCTGTAAATAAGTGGTTTCTTTTTTTTTTTCAAAAATCTCCCTTAACCAAAAGACATTTTTTTTTCTGGAAAAAAAGTTGAAAGCAGTTGCAGAAGACAAATCAAATGTTAATAAAAAAGTAACATTCGTCTTTCAAATGCTAGAAAATATTGTGGGAAAAGGAGGAAATGCTTTTGTGGAAAAGGGTTTCAATACACAGTAACCAGAGATGTGATTCAATAAAACACACTTTATGGGATCGAACTGGTGACTTCACGATCGACGGCTGGACATGAATCTCGTATTGGGTGATAGAAAATGTACAAGAAAGAAAGGGCAGGGAAATATACGAGAGAGAGAGAGAGAGAGAGAGAGAGAGAGAGGATGAAAAAAAATCTTTATACAATAAATCAAAATAATGGGTATATATGAATATAAAAAAATACATTAAATGACAAGCGAACCTCTACAGAAAAAAAACTATAAGCATTTATTTGGTTTCAAATCAAAGTCAATCAAATAGATATTTTAAGAATCACACAGGTGTAATCTATTTGTGACAGGTGTAAAAGGTATGAAATACATCCTATCAGTGTGAAATAGGCAGTTATGAACAATGGCAAAACTACCAAATAACTCCTGGATAAAGGTAACTAATACACATAATGTACGTACTAAAGACAACGAAGTTTCAAAAATGATTTTTATAGATAACTTGAATAACGATATGGATGAAATTTGATGTTGGGGTCGATTTCTCTAAAATTTTATTTGGGGACGATTTCACCAGATTTCTCCTGAGAAATCGTCTCCAAGCAGTTTGGGGACGATTTTTCCAGGGGCCGATTTCTCCAGCAGTCGGAAATTGCTATCGCAACAGCGGCAGGTATGCAGAGAAGTGGACACACTAGTGGAAAATAGTTGATTTTTATCGGTGTAGAAAGCAGCACAGTCAAAGTACCCTATTTTTAGTCGATATACATTAGAAAAAGTGATAAACGTAACACGGGCCAATATTCTATATGTAGTTTGCTTTATTTACAATCGCATTTCAGCGGAGACGCGTTTGGTGACACATATGTTCAAATGTCAACATAACGTTATAGATATTAACCGTATAGCGCGTAGGAATACACAACTGCCGGATAAAGCTAAGTTTATTAGGTTACCCCTTTATTAGGTCAATGTTAATGACGAAAACGGGATAAAAAACACACACTCGTCAGCACTCGTCAGTTATTTAAGGGTCGTAATACCCTTGCAATTCCATGGCACTTTGCAGATGAAAGCTTTGAGGGAAACTGGTTGTTTTGGCGGACTCAGCGATATCGAGTGGACACACAGTTCAACATTTTGTTTGAAAGTAGTCCGGAAAAGGCAGCTAACGATCCCTATAGGCAAGGGAATCCCTTGAGAGGGATTTCCTGGCCTAAAAATGAATATAAAGTAAGAAAGATTTTGATACAAAATTGAAACTCCAGTTTTCCAGTGTTCTTTTGTAAGAGGAGCCTTACAATGTTCAGAACGGTAAACCGAACGACGAATGTATCGATCTGACAATGTCTGCAGAGTGGATAAACCAAGAACTAAAACGAGTCGTTTCATGACAGCAAAATGAAGAATAAAAGTATTTTGATAAAGCCAAATAATTTTCTACGAGGCTAGAATCCAAAATTATGCCTTTAAAAGATCTGACTGAAAGTCAGAGTGAATCACCTAACTACGTTACCTACGTTCAACGGAATATGGACACATGTGTTACTACCAGCCCTCTCTCTGGCAGACATATCGTCAAGCCAAAACATCCTTTTAGATGCACATGCTGGCCTAATACCGGAAAACGCTCCAAGATGAAGATCCCTACCAGATACAGAGTATGGAGTTTGGTATATCCAATGAGATTCTTGTTGGTGCCTGAAGGTGGTGCTCTTGGCAGACTCGGGATCAGTGCGGATTTGAGTGTGTGAGAGTCTTAGTTGAAGTAATTGGCCACGGAAAAGTCTTTATTTAGGTGCATGTCCCTGGTGTGTTCCATAGGCTTATTTTGAACTTATGTTGAGTTTCCCCACGTATTGTTTGAGACATTTGTTGCATATTAACTCATTACCAAACGACAAAAATTTAGGTTTGTCCAAATCGAAAGCATTTACAGACGACAAAATAAAAAGTGACTGAATTTTTGAAATTTGTTTTGTGGAGGGTAGAAAACATTATGGTTACCAGCATTTTCTCCTTTTCCCGCAATGTTTTCAAAAGGTTATTTCTCAGGATCGTCAAAAGTAGGGATAGTGTGGTAATGGGTTAAGAGATTGACGCGTTCTTGGTTGTACAGTGTCCTCTTAATTTGCATTTGGGAAAATCTCAGGGAGTGTTATGTGTACAATGATAAGTGGCCAGAAACTGATATCACGCCTTTGATGGAGGAGTGTTCCTTGTCAAACGTTAAAACTACTGGTAGAACTTCCATTCCTCTTGTGAGCACGTATTTGGTTAGATCTTGCTACGATCTATCGAGGTAGTTTGTTCTGCTATGGTAATAGAGTGGTAGTAATTCTACAAGGTACAGTGCTGATTCAATCAGGATCCGGTTCAATTGTGTTTGGAGTTTCGGGTACTGGATTTTAAATTGGAGCATCATGTAGTCAGTCATCTGAGTACAATTTTGCTCTGTTTGCAAGCTAGGAAATATCAACTAGATGTTGAGATATGAAGTACTAGGACAGAATCTTTCTGTTTTTCTGTATAAATGTAGTGCTGTGGCATCAAGATTGTGTCTAATATCGAGGAGGGCGGAACATCCCCTTAATCTAGGTTGATCTACGTTGCTTTTTGGTTGCCTCAGCACCATGTAGGTGCTACTACGGAGGGGGGCAATATGAGATTGCTCACATTAGAGCTGATGCTGGACGCACAGTCGCACTCCTGGTATGTGTGTGATTTGTCAATTGACGTGGTGAGCAAGCACGACCCATTGTCTCTGCTATAGGAAGGCAAAGTATAATACATTGGCTGGAAAGAGAGCAGACGGGCTGTGCCTTTTGCCTGACTGGACTCTGAGCACTGACATGCTATCAGCACTGTTGGTGGGGTCGGGGGCCGAGCAAGGAAGCAAGTCTCCTGGATGAGTCAAGGTATTAGCCTTGCTAATCTGTGAAGACATGCTTCTGGGCATGTCTGGATCTGTGACATCATTAGACCTGGGAGACATGCTACTGTCTTGGCTGCGTTGGGGCATGTCACCAGGGAGCATATCTTCAGGAGGAGATATGCTAAATAAATATTAGTTGTACGGTCAGGCGGCAGGGGACATGGAAATTTTTTCACGGCTGTGGTGAATCATGTCGTCCCGAGACGGAGGCAAGGTGGCGACATGATTCGACAAGTTTCCAAGTCCCCTGCCACCTGACCTGACAACAAATTTATTATACAGTAAAGTTTTACACTTTCAAAGCGGCTAAGCGAAATTCCCTTCCGAGTGCCTAAATTCAGTGAAAACTGACGTCACTAGAAAATGACGTCAAGAAATCATGCAGTTTTATGCATAAACGTGATGTTTAAAAGGCACTCAAAAGGGCAATTGGTTTAACATGGTCTTTACCAGGATACATGACTTATATGTTCCCGGCATGTTAACCAATCAGATCACGAGAAATTTCTTTGCAATGTAATAATAGTCTTTGTTAGTTTGCTCGGAGTTGCCTATTACACTGGGCATACTATCCCCGACATGTTTTATTCTCCAGTTATAACTCTCCAGAGGTGTAACGAAGCTACGATTAGCTTCTTTGGTAGTTGATGGATAGAGCTATGGCTGTTGTACATATATTAAGCAATGCCGGTTGATGCCGATATTCCTTGTTGAACGTTGTCTATCCCTTAGTATGCAACAAATGTCTCAAACAATGCGTGGGGAAACTCGACATAAGTTCAAAACTAGGATTAAGGAACACTTCAGGGACATACACCTAAATAAAGACACTCCTGTTGTAAATAACTTCAACTAAGATTCTCACACACTCAAATTCGCACTGACTCCGAGTCTGCCGAGAGCACCGTCTTCAGGCACCAACAAGCATCTCATTCGATCTACCAACTCCATACTCTGTCTGGTAGGGATCTCCAACTCTGGATGGCCGGAAAACCTACATTGAGCCATCTTATTCTTGTTATACTTTTCTATTCCCCGTCTATCTGGGGTGTGATGTTAAAACTGATGTTGACAACTGACAACTGAGTACCCCCACCTTCTGGGATGATATAGAAGTTGATCTACTAGACAAGTCTATGAACATCACTTCCGTCGACATCGTTGGTAACGTAATAACCACCATAGGATAATGCATACACGTGCAGTAAATACCATAAACATTGCCTTGATTTCTTTAAGCAAATATAAATTTTCTCAATAATCGCTGATATGATTTATATTTCTTAATTGTACATAACTCATCAACGGCTGATATAGCCTTCTTTCCCGCCTACATTATAGATCCACGTTCACGAACGCTTCACAAGCCAAAACTGAGCTATCTATCCACCAACGACCAAAGCAGCTAATCATAGCTTTGTTACACCTCTGAAGAGTTCTTCCTAAAGAATGAAATTCAGGAATAGTATGCCCAGTACAATAAGCAACTCCAAGCAAACCAACAACGACCAAAGTCTCCCCCTCAAGACGTATGCTCCCTCGTGACATGCTCCAACGCAACCAAGACACCTAGTTGCATGTCTCCCAGGATTAATAATGATGTCACAGATTCTGACATGCCCAGAAGCATGTCTTCACAGATTAGCAAGGCTAATACTTTGACTCATCCAGGAGACTTGCTTCCTTACTCGGCATTGGGACCTGACCCCACCAACAGTGCTGATAGCATGTCAGCAGAGTCCAGTCAAAAAACAGGCTTAGCCCGTCTAGTCTCTTTCCAGCCAATATATTATTAGAGTCTTATTAAGCTCGTCAAGAAAAAACGTTATTAATAACCCCTTAACCTGTTTATAACATAACAGTAAATTTCATCTTTACCATGCAAAATTATGGCGATTCTTATAACTTTCACGATATGTAAAGGTGCAGGTCGCAACAGTTCCAGTCAGTGGCAGCAAAAAGAATTTTGAAACTAGAACAGATCCTACCATGTCGCATTATCAGCTTGTTTACATGGATGATCGCCGACGATTAGCCGACTTTTCGTCGTAAGTCTACTCAGTGATACATGTGTTAGTGACGTAAACACCACGCAGTGTTTCAGCCAGCTTTAATTCAAAAGGGGCCAGTTGGCCCCCTGATGTCTTAAACAGGGGCCAATCATCATTTGTAAGGGGTTGGGGTGTATGCTTTCAATATTAGACTGAATACATGTCTATAACATATTTTGAAATACCTAAGGAACTAAAGATTCTCCTTTCTTTCATGTTTGTCCATTTCTGTACGGCTTTGCCAAAGTCAAATAATTCAATAGCAGGTCCTTCAAGCTGGATGGTCATTAATCTTTGTAGGGTTTCTGGCTTAAGCCTATTTCTCGATGGTGTATGAATATTATTCTGACAACTAAATCCTCTTTCACAATCAGCAGACTGTAGTGGGGTCAGTAATGATAATCTTGCAAGTAAGAGGAGGTTTGGAAATGTATCTTGATGGTATTTTTTAATAATTTGCCATAATTCAGCAATGTTATCTCTAGGATATTTCTGATCAAGTACCACCTTTTTTAACAGTGTCCATTCTAGCCTGCAGGCATCTGAATCTACAATTGCCTCAACAGTTTCACCAGAACAATCCTTTTTATCTTCCCCGTAGAATTTCAGCAACTGTTCTATATCTGCATTCCCATACTGATCCCTTTCACTCTCTGACAGAAGAGACAGTGGTCTGAGTTCCAAAGATTTAAATGCAAAAGCTACTTCTGTAGATGAAGAAGGAAAACGCTTTTCTAAATTTGCTTCACATATGTCTAGAAAGTCTTTTTTTGTCTTTTTAATTTCGTCTTCTGCCTTTTTGAAGTCTTTATTTCCTAATTTAACACCTTTATATGTGACACTATCACCATCTTTAACAAGTTTCTCAAGAAATTCTCTTTGATAACGAGATTTATCTGATTTTGCTTTCAAAATGGCTTGTTTAACACCATCTACTGCACCTGGTACAGCTGCTATGTCTATATTTTGTTTCTGAAATACTAAATTCAACTGTGCAAAATAAGGCACAACATCCATAAGCATGTGCATGGCTTTCAAAAATTTGATATCAGTCAGAGTTTTCAAAGTTTTATGCTCACATTCATTAGGTTTTTTTACATTTTTGAAGTAAGTGACAAGAGGTTTCCAAGACAGATACACAGCATTTAGAGCTTCATGAAAGGCAAACCACCTTATTGCATGAACTTCTTTCAACTTAATTTCATCATGTTCTAAAACTTTCTGTATTGAACGAAGCTGTGCTGTTCTATCTGTAGATCTTTTGAAATAACGAAACATTTCTGTAAGAGTTTCTTGGAATACTTTACCAATGTATGGGACATCATCTGCAGCTTTCGAGGTTACCAAGGCAAGCCTATGAGCAAAACAATGCACATTAATACAAAAGGGATTTTTCTCCTTAATTTTTGCTGCAACTCCATTTTTCTGTCCCACCATCACTGATGCTCCATCACTGCCAAATGCAAAAATGTCTTTCACTTTCAAACTCTTTGTTTCTAAGAACTCGGACAGTTTACTGAACAAAACCTCAGCTGTGACATTGCTCGACAAAATTGGAATGTTACCAAGAAAAAAAGTATGTTGCTGAAAAGTGTCAGTATCTACAGTGCGGCCATAAATGACCAGCTTCTTTGTGACTTTAATATCTGTGCTTTCATCAATTAAAACTGAAAAATATCCATTTTTCTTTAATTTGTAGTCTATTTC
Organism: Tridacna crocea; assembly: GCA_943736015.1. Lineage (NCBI taxonomy): Eukaryota > Metazoa > Mollusca > Bivalvia > Cardiida > Cardiidae > Tridacna > Tridacna crocea. Next base: position 30,278,668 of record OX031059.1, on the reverse strand, counting down.
GTCATTTATTATCATCTCAAGACAACTTTGTATTTCTTCAGCACTTTGCCATGATGTGTAACAGTGTAAGTAGCATTTTTTCCCTGATCTAGCTTGGTCAAAGCTTCACAGTTTTGCATTTTACAAAAATTGATTAAAGAACCAAATTTAGAGGAGGCAATTCCTTCTTTAGCCAGCCAATAAGCACAACGCATGGCACTGATAACAGCATCTGACTTTAGTGAAACCAAGTTGTTAGTTGCTTTGGATAAATTGCTTCTCAGAGAATCGTCCCGTATGGACTCCTGGTGGTCTGATGAATCTGCATGTCTTGACAGAGTAGAAGTCCGAAAATTAGTACAGCCTGTCACCATGACATTGTTTTTATTTGACTTTTTGCATAAAGTACAAATCATACAGTTTTTATTCGCATCATATTCAAGCCACGAGTAAACACGTTTCCAAGACTCTTGAAAAGAATGTGCGTAGTTTTTTTTCGTCGCTGGGACTTTTGAATCGCCTGATTGATCAAGCTTTCCATCACCTGGACTTTGTGGTGGTGTTTCTTTCGCTCTTTTCCCAGCATTTGACGGCCCTGCCTGCTCACTTTCAGTTGGGCGTACGAAAAAGTCTGTTATTATTCTTCTTTTCATTTTTTTCGCGCGGTTGTTTCGCAGTTACTGTTCGTCATGAAAACGTTTTTCTGCTACAGATTACCCGCTCTTTGTAGTTTTTTAAAACTTTACCAATGTTTCATATTTAAAGGCGAGGAACCAGTACGAAAGAATTATGACTGGTTTTGCGCATTCTATAGATATATATAGTTTACATGGTACAAAACACTCTCTTGCACTCCGGATCATTACATTTACCTCTGTAGTGGGCTCAGAAAGTAGTCCGTCATTACGTCATATTTTTGTCACATGACCATAACTCAAAATGGCTACACAAACGCCGGTAAAAGAAAGACCATTATCGATTGTTTCGTGTGCTGTTCAAACAGCATGGGACCAATCAGACTTAGTGATTGGAAATGAACAAAAGAGGGATTTTCTGAAAAGCCTAAATATCTTTAAAGAACGATAACTTGATTTTTAATCGTACAAACTTAGATCCAGCGGTGTGTCAAATCAGTTGTCATCATTCATGGGCGCAGCCATTTTTATTAAAATCGGCGTAAGATTCTGAAAAGTGAAGAGGCTCGAAAAAAATAGTTCCATTTCATACAGGTAAATTCATCAGTTTGAACGCACCTCTAATGTATCCAGAATCATATTTTCTTTTGTTTAACTTACAATTTTACATATGAAACAGCCAAACAGTAACAAAACATCTTTTCCTCGGTTTGACAAGATTCTTGTCATTTAGCCCATCGCAGAGATGTATGTGAGGTAACGAACGACAACTCTGCTCGGAGATTGGGTACAAAAGGGTAAACCAATCAGGATTTCGTTCCATTAATTTTCGTACGCAATGCAGTTTCGTCCCATACCTTTTTGCACCTTGGCGCGGCCGTATACGAGCAAATCGATTTTTTGGGGTCAAATATGATTTTTTTGCGCCAGGTCTGGCGTGCCATGTATAGAAATGTGCGGGAATCCTAATTTATTTGCGGGAATCTCGCAAAGGCGCACCCTGGCTGAAACACTGACCACGTGATCGTTCAAAGCGTCCAAACAAACCTTTCATTCACTTGATCGTTTTGTCCCCATTTAAGGCCCCATGTAAGTTTATTGACATTGTAAACAGAACCGTCACAGACGTTATTGCTTATACATTTATCATCAATACAGGAAGAGTTTACAAGCAAAAATTCAAACAAGAAAACAGGTTCAGAATGAGCAATCCTATTCTCCGATTACATAATGTTAGAATTGTAAACGATAGTCCTGTCTACTACGTCATAGCATTAATTAATGCATGCATGCAATGTTATCATGTGACATCTTTGAAGACCTAGTTCGAATATACACAAACGATAAAGATGGTTGTCTCGATCAATGTCGTCCCTGAAATCGACGGACTTCTCTATACATTTTTCGCACACGTGCATCATGGCAAACAGTGCAGGAACTGATACGTTCTGGTTTTCTCCGATCTTATATACATGTTCTAAACGGTTAAAAATTCCTATTCTTTGGCCTTACTGCGGCATCAATAACATTTTCCCTAGACTTGTTTATCCCATTACCAGACGACAATATTTTAGACTGGTCCAAATTGAAAGCACTTGCAGACAACAAAATAAAAGTGACTGAAAATTTGAAATTTGTTTTGTGAAGGGTAGAAAACATTGTGGGAAAAGGAGAAAATGCTGGTTACCAGCATTTTCTCCTTTTCCCACAATGTTTTCTAAAGGCTTCTTTCTCAGGGGCGTCAAAAGTAGGGATTGAGTGGTAATGGGTTATTAAAGCTTTATCTCAACACAAACTACCCTTATTTCAAGTTCAATGATTTAATTCAGAGTGAACATGAAGTCAAATTAGATCTACTTCGTGTAAACTTGGGGTTTTCTTTTGAGTTTTAACTCACACATAAGTAGTATATGCAGAAAATCTTTAAAAGAACTAGTCTAAATGTGCTCAAATATCTTGGCAAATATCTAGATAAACTAGGAAGATTGACCATCTTTATTCTTTCATTATGTCAAATTTTAATTACTGTCCCCTAACTTGGCACTTTACAAACGAGACGAATTCTAAGAAAATTGAAAAAGAAATCAGGAACGTGCATTGAGGTTTATTTATGAAGACCATGTTAGTAGCTATGAACAACCTCCTAAGAAATCTGGTCTACCATCACTCAAAGTTAGACGATTAAGATCTATTGCTGTTGAAACTTTTAAAATTTTACATCAACTGAGTCCTGAATATCATTACACACAAAGACTCTTACTATAATTTTAGGGAAAAAAATACAGTAAAGATCCCACAACCCAGGACAGAAAGGTATGATAGACGATCTTTTAGATACATAGCAGCAGTTCTATGGAACTCTCACCCTAGCCATTTTAAAGAAACCTCATCATTTAATCAGTTCCGCAATCTTATTAATTTATGGGAAGGAGAGATATGTCATTGCTCTGCTTGCCACAAATAACTTAGGCAATAAAACTGGAGCTGAGTTTGTGGACCTAAAAATTAGCCCTTCTGCTTGTGCTTTCATGACTGGGTCTTTTTGTTCTTCTTTTGCTACTTTGGTTTTTATCATTTTGCTGCTTTTTCTGCATCACTTGCTTTGATCTCAGACTTGAATGCATGCACATTTTGTTTTTATCTACATGATTATTATTCATTTTTGAAGAAAGAAAAATCTGGATAGGATAGAGGGCAAATGCTGCGTTGTTGATCATTGTAGCTGGAGCCTTCTCCCATAGTGAAACAGACGTGTGACAATATATAGTCTTAATGCATTTTTCTGTTTGATTTCTGAATTCCTTTTAATTTCATTACTCTCCTGTACTTTTACCATGTGACCTTTTATTACTGCAAATACCCTCTTCCACAATGATTCAAAAATTTTACCTGTCAGGGTAGGTGACAATAGCTGCAATATTGATCGTCCATAGGAGTTTCTTCCCCTGCATTTTTATGGAATGCTTGGGTGCGTGTGTGTGTGTGGGGGGGGGGGGTAGACAGGTGGGGGAGGGGTGCCATAATGTATCGTTAAGTTGGTTTGAAAAGCTATACAGAACTTATGTTGTCTTGTTATATGATCCCAACTTTGTAAATAAAATTTACATGACTTGACTTGACTTGTATTTTCAGTTACTACATTATTACATGTATATGCATAGCATTTTCTACATATTTTATTTTGTCATCTTACTGTTTAAAGCCCCTACAAAGTCAAAAATAGGAAACTTTCATTAGTTTCACAGGACTGCTGTTTACACTTCCAACAGTATGTAATCGGGAAGTAAGAATGCTAATTCTGAACATGTTTTCTTAATCAGATGTAGTACTAAACTCTTTCTATATTGATGATAAATGAATAAGCGATGATCAGGCTGTGTACTCCTTTTGTTTCCAATGTTGATAAACTTACGTTTTAAGAATAGGGACAAAATGATCAAGTGAATAAAAGTTTTGTTTCGCGCCTTGAGTGATCATGTGGTGCTTACTGGCATGGTAGGAAGTGTTCTAGTTTCAAAACTCATTTTTCTGCCATTGTCTGGAAATTTTACAAACTGCACCTTAAAATATCGTGCAATTCATTATAATTGCCTTATTTTTAAATGGTAAAAATGAAACTTACTATTATTCATAAACGGGTTCTTTACCAAGTTTAAGACCTGTCCAAATTGAAAGCATTGATAGCCAAAATATTACACATGGATCGAATGATAGATTTTGTTTTAAAACAGTAGAAGACATTGTGGTGACAGGAGAAAATGCTAGTCACCAACATTTTCTCCTTTTTCCTCTATTTTCAAAAGAATTTTTATATCAGGAAGGAAAAAAAGGAGCAGAGAAACACTTTTCAAAATTTAATAGTCTTTGCATTTTATTTCCTCAATGAATGTTGAACTGTTCCCCCCTAAGAATTACTATTATAATATAGAAGTATGATTCTATAAAATGACTGATTTAGTGTAAATCATGAACTATTTAGTATAAAAATGTATTTACCCTTTTAGTCTACTAGTCAACAAAATTTAAACATGTCCATATTGAAAATTTTGACATGTTAATTTTCACATATTACATTCAAGCATTTATTTTCTCAGGTCGAAATAACATTAATAAAATCTTTAGGATCATCCAGACTTTATACAATGCTATCAATAATTTATCAGGAAATAATGTTGGGTTATTACTTATTAGATTTGATAAATCATAGTTACGACCAGGGAAATTGACTGTAAATATTTCTCAGTCTCTTCTGCTGAAAGCAGAAACTGTAGTTCCCATGTCCCAGTTACCTATGTGCAAGTATACAGTATGTGCTATTCAACCAGACAGATATATGACGTGATTTATACACATTTACCCTTCATATCTTTCAGTATATGTAATACTATAATGCCTTCTTCAGTATGCCACAAGGAATTTACTGAAGCAACTAAACTGGAATATGATGGAAGTCCCAACAAAAAAGCGTAATTAGCATGAAATAAATAGGTTTTTTTTTTCAGTGAAAAAATCAAGAATTTTTTTCACTTCATTTCAATAGTTTGCAAGCCATCAGTAAATGCAAGGATATGTGTATAAAAAACACCAAGCAGGTCTTTGGCACTAAAGTGCTCAACTTAGTAAAGTTATCTAGAGTTGAAACAGCTTAGAAGATCCAAATGAGTGTTGCCAAGATAAAAACAAGACAAAAATTCCGACTAAGTTTCAAGAGTATCAAGATAAAAACTTGGCTACTAGACTGGTTATAACCTTTGTCTAAGATTTAGCCGAAAGACCTACTTTTCAATCTGACATGATCTAGTTTCAAACCTGTCCTAGATACCATCAAGACCTTTCTGATCAAGTTTCATGAGCATCAAGCTACAAGTATGCATCTATAGTGGACACATGTTTTCCTATGATTTAGCCAATTGACCCTTACCTTCTTTTACCCAACTTGACCCAATTCAACATGTCAGATATAACAAAGACAAAAATCTGACCAGTTTTCCAAGGTATTTGGTTGAAAATGTGGTCTCTAGAGTGCAAAAAGGGGTTTCTAAGATTTGGTCTACTGACCTACTTTTTTACCTCACAAAGGTAATTTCATGCTTGTCTGAAAAATCATCAAGGTACATACTCTGGCCAAGTATTAATAGTACCAGTCTGAAAATGAGGCAGGCATTAACAAGAGAAACATTTTGATAAAGTTTCAATGGTATCAGTCTGAAAACATTACATGTACCTACAGAGAGCACACTTGTAGCTTTTTTGCAGACTTGGCCCAGTAACCCACTTTTTGACTGCACATGACCCAATTTCGAACATATCCCAGTCTTTGTCAAGACAAACACTCTGACCAAGTTCCTTGAGTATTTGAATGAAAATGTGGCCTCAGCTGCACACAAGGTAAATATTGATGACTGCAAAAGGGACCACACGACATACATGTAGGTTAGACACAACTGATAGCTAGCACACTTGAGCACTATGTACTCATGCACTAAATATCTTGCCTTAACTCTTTATCATATAACTTGATTTTATACTTGTCAAAGCATTTGCATAATGACAAAATAAAAGATTAATGCTACTAAAAGATTGGAATTTGTTTTGGGAGAAAATTTTCATTACCAGCATTTTCTCTTATTCCCACAATATTTTCAAAAGCTTTCCTTCTAAAGGTCGCTAAAAGTCAAGACTTTGTGGTATGTAGCCTATTAAATTATTTCACAGATTTTGCAACAACAGTCTGGTTTTAATCTAGATTGTCTACAAAGGCAGAGTTGTGAATTATGCTCTTTGGGTCAGAATCAAAATGCAGTAATTTGAAGGATCCAAATCAAGCTTTTTTCCACATAATAATCTAATTTTAAAAAAATCTCAACTAGCTTGTTCCACATTTTATATTTAGTTTATCAGCATGAAACAACAAAGAAAATGTAAAATACGACATTAATTAGCATCCTGTACAACAAAATGAGGTAGTATCTTTATAAAAATAATAAAAAAGTTGAACATCCTTCTTCAAAATAATTGGCATTTCACAAATTACACCTTTTAAGCTATGTCAAGAAAAAGTATTCAAGAGCAAAGTCAATATATATAACAACAGAATGAAAGATTTAGAAAAAGTAATGCTGGTAACTGAGTTTTGATAAGAACTGTAGCTTGAGGTTGTTCTGTCCAAATCTCTCTGCTTGTGTAAGGAATTGGGCCTGTAAAGTAAAAAGAAACATAATGTATGTCTGCAATATTTTTCCGCACACTATTCTAAAAGGGGACAAAGAGTGTAGCTTTTTTTGGGGGCCAGCTTTAGAACCAGACTAACAAGATGGACTTCAAAATTGGAAATACTTCTGGATAGATTTGTTGAATATTCAAAACCCTTTCCTAAACAACACATTGTAGACCCTACAAAATTGAAGGCATCAACAGATGACAGTCTAGAAATGAAACTCTTAGGTGAGTTGAGGTTCTCTCACTGGCTAGTAAACATAGCCAACAAGAGGGCAAAGATGGCCCTGGATCGCTCACCTGAAATTTCAGGAAGACCATAGCCAATGTTTTTTTTATGTGTTGAAACTTTGGAATCAAAATAATTACTTTGCTAAGCAATTTCAAAAAGGTCACCAGTAATAGGGTCACCCTAGGAACATATATGTGAAATTATTTCAAAATCTGACCAGCAGTTCCAGGGAAGAAGAAATTCCTCTTCATGTGCCTATAGTGCAAGTAGCCACTACCAGAGCCATGTTTCTTGACAAATAACAACTTTTGTGAAAGATTTTTGACAAGAGTCATCCAAGGAACATTTCTGTGTATTTATTTGAAAATCTGATCTGCGGTTTCAGAAAAAGATATTTTTAGAATTTCTTCATGTCCATTATGGTTTAAATAGCCATCAGAGCCATGTTTCATGATGGATAAAAAATTCTTGAACACATTGCAGGGTCACCCAAGGAAATTTCCGTGAAATTATTTCAAAATCTGACCAGCTGTTCCAGAGAAAAAGAATTTATAAAAATTTCTTTATAGCTGTAAAGTGCAAGTAGCCCCTCAGGTGTGCTAAAAAAGCAATTTTTATTATTTTTACCAAAAATCCTGTTGGGACATATATACATGTATGTGAACTAGACTTTAAGCCATCAAAACTACAATCTACTGAAACTGCTAAAGATTACTGTCTTACACTTTTGATTAAACAAGCAGACAGTAAAGATCCAGTTCGGTGTTGTCTGATCTAGTTCTCTGCCATCCACAAAACCCCTCTGTTCTTGCCTTCTCAAATATATTTAACATAACTTTGAATATCAAAATGATACAGGATATACAAGCTATGAAAACTTCTATTATTTACCGTGAACCATAACACAGCTAACTCTATGCCAAAGACAAAATTGTGAACTTGGGCTGAGTGAAGCAATTAGCAGATGACAAATATAAGGTGTCTAAAATGGCTGCATCTGTCTTTGGAACCTCAGGCTAGTGTTTAAAACATTGTGGGAAATAGAGAAAATGTTGGTTGATGTTTTCAAAAGCCTTCTTCCTCTGGGTGAATTTATTCATCTATATATCATGCATAGTATAGATAAAAAATAAATTACCTGGGTGTCTCCATTCTTATCCAGAGGTCGTTGAATGGCTTGTTGCTATTGTATTTCCTTCTCCTCTCTCTTCTTGTCTGCTCTATCCATGATCTAAAAAACAATCCAAACCAAGAATGCCATGATATTTCTGTATGGCTTCACTACCTTATAAGTTGCATGTGCCACACATGTAATTGGCATTGAAGTCATCAAACTGTGAGAAATATTTCTTTTATGCTATTCAGTAGTTTATAGAAATGTTACAGCAAATTATCACATGAAAAGCAAGGACCATATTTTCACTTGTGGCTTTGCCACTCTGCTCATAAAAATATTACCCTTGCTTTTCCCTTGATGAAAGGAATTTCCATCTTACATCAAAAAGTGATTATCCTCCTTTTAACACAATAAAATTTCATGGAGAAATAAGTTTAGCCCTGAAGAAAGACTTGTTGTGATGAGTATAAACATAATACAGTATTATTCATACCAAATATCAATCTACGCTGACAGCGAGTATTTCTACAGGAAAATCTCTGACAAAAAGGCAAGAATGAACCTTAATTGCTCACTACAGAATCATTTGTGACATCCATATCCTCCAATTGCACTAATATTTGATCTATGGTTAATAATTTTTGCAGTCTTGGTATAAGTCCATGATATCATGCTACATACATAACATTACATCCAATGGCCAGATGGTTTGAAACACTGGGAGATGCTACATACCAAATATCAAAGCTCTACACCTTCTAGTTTTAGAGAAGATTTTCAAAGATTTTGCATTTTTTTTCCTTTTTGTCGCCATGGCAACCAGAGTTGTGGGTGGAATTCAATTCTTTGAACAACTTTCGTAGATATTTGCCCAAGGAACATGCCTGCCAAGTTCGATCATGATTGGCCCAGTGGTTTAGGAAAAAAATGTTTAAAGAAATTGTTGACAGACGACAGACAATGGTCCGTCACAATACCTCACCTTGAGCACTTTGTGCTCAGGTGAGCTAATAAGCAATCTTCTTTTACCACAAAATATGTTGAATAGTAATTTGCATTTTTCAATAATAATCCTGAAATGTTAGGAAAAATGAATTTGCATACAGGACAACATAATTATTATCTTACCTAGTTTCTGGATCCATTTGATCCCAAATATCTCCAAAATCTTCTTGGATCTTATTTTTCCTTTTCCTCTGTCTTTTGTGTAATCTCAACCTAAAGAGATACATAATACTCAGTTTATAATAAACGATAAAGAGCCATTATGTACTTAACTCTTTACCAAATAATAAACAAGAGCAACATATTGTCGCAAGATACAACCGTCCCATTGTCAGTTGTCGAGGGGGAATAATAATCGAAAAGGGCAGGTGAGGGAAAATAGTAGTGCAACAGAAATCATGTGATTGAAAAAGGCATGAATATTTCCTCTAAAGTTAAGGAAACATGCATATAAAGTTTCAGGTCATTCCAACATGAACATTGGTAGCCCAAGGCCTTATGGTTTCAGAGAAGATTTTTAAAAATTTTCAATATTTTTCACTTTTGTTGCCATGGAAAACCAGAGTTTTAGAAGGAATCCAATTCTTTCAAGGAATTCTTAAGAAGACCATGTCAGGATAATTTCTGTGAAGTTTCATCAAAATTGGATCGGTAGTTTCAGAGAAGAAGATGTTTGAAATAAAAGATAACACAGGGTAAAATTTGACCAATAAACTAGACAATATTTTCAAACGACTGCTATCTCAGGGCCATAAAAACCAGGAATTGTTAGGAGATTTTCAAATATTTTGTATTTTTTTCTTTTTTTGTTGCCATGGCAACCAGAGTTAAAGGTGGAATTCAATTCTTTTAACAATTTTGGTTGAGCCTCACCCAAGGAATATTTCGGCCAAGTTTCATCAAGATTGGTCCAGTGGTTTAGGAAAAGCAGATGTTTAAAGAAGTTGTTGACAGACGACAGTTGCCAGACATAGGATGATCACAATAGCTCATCTTAAGCACTTTGTGCTATTGGTGAGTTAAAAACTAAATGGTAGAAACCCTATTTTATACTAGATATTCCACTCATCTGAGCATGTCACTTTCAGCATCAAAATAAATTACTCTGAAACTTCAATATTTTCCATCCAAAAAACTTCAGTGCTAACATTAATTATGTAACAGTGCAATGTGACAATCAAGGGAGTTAAATAGCAAAATACTGCTTATCTCTTTGAACATCCCGAGACATGCCTCTTGCACTCTGTTTCATGTCTAACAGTTTCCGGTATTTTGTTTCGACAGAAGTTTTTCCAAGCTTCACACAAAATTTTATGTAAGCTTGTTGTTCTATCTTTATGTTGTTATCCATTTAGATGCTGTTTCTTTAGCAGCATAAACTTCTGGAAAATGGTGAAAACAGTTTTATCTATAATGTGAGCATTATGAAACTTTACCAGGAATTGGACAAAAAATGTAGTGTCTATAGCATCACCTAAGTTGATTGAGTATGAGTTGTTTAGGGCTGGTAAATTACGTCTTTGTTTTAACTCTTTACCAAACGACAAAAATTTGGACTGGTCCAAATTGAAAGGATTTGCAGACGACTAATTAAATGTAACTGAAATGATGATTTTTGTTTTGGATGGGGAAGAAAACTTTATGGGAAATGGAGAAAATGCTGGTGACAAGCATTTCCTCCTTTTCCCACAATGTTTTCAAAAGGTTTCTGTCTTAGGGTCGTAAAAACCAGAGATTGTTTGGTAAAGGGTTAAAGATGATGCAATTAGTATGTTTTCTTTGTCAATGAACAAAGTATTCAACTCCATATATGGGAAAAAGGGGGTTTTTTTGGTAACTTGTGGAATTGGCCAACTCTGCATAAGGCACATTGTTTTAGCAATGATGTCATGTGGGTGGAAAAAGACCACATCATTTAAACGCTATGAAGTTCAGAATTAAAAGATTTAAACAGCCACAGTCAGTCGCTATGCTAACCATTGACGAGAACATGTAAGCCACTAAGTAAACATGCATGTGTAACCATCAAAGTCTGACTTAGACAGTGTTCAATTTTACCAAACAATCCCTACTTTTGACCACGCTGAGAAAGAAGCCTTTAGAAAACATTGTGGGAAAAGGAGAAAATGCTGATAACCAGCTATTTCTCCTTTTATCACAATGTTTTCTACCCTTCACAAAACAAATTTGAAATTTTCAGTTACTTTTATTTTGATGTCTGCATATCTTTTTGATTTGGACAAGCCTAAAAAATTGTCGTTTGATAATCAGTTGACTCATTACCACACAATCCCTACTTTTGATGCTCCTGAGAAAGAAGCCTTTTGAAAACAATGTGGGAAAAGGAGAAAATGTTGGTAACCAGCATTTTCTCCTTTTCCCACTGTTTTCTACCCTTCCCAGAACAAATTTCAATTTTTTAGTCACCTTTATTTTGTTGTCTGCAAATGCTTTCAATTTGGACCAGTCTAAAGTTTTCTCGTGTGGTAAAGAGTTAAAAGACAATTGGATGATCTAGGTTCTTCTTTCCATTTGGTTTAGCTGACAGATAAAATGCATTTGCCCCAGCAGGATGAACTTGTAAGGTTATTTTAATCACCCAAAGCTAAAAGTTACATGCCAATGCGAGCTGGCTATTAGTATTTTTTTGACACCAATATGCAACAGCAAAGCAGGGATCCACCATAGCTCAGTGGACAATGCTGTGGCTAAGCAGCCAGGAAATCCTGGTCCGCCATCAATTACAAAGCTAAATGCTCTCTTGAAGCAAAGGTGAAATATAAAATTACTGGTATAATTTTGAGAGTGAGACAGGAAAAAATGTCTTTATGCATGATACACATCCTGAAACAATAAAAGAAGCCTTTAATTCCCATTAACATAATTGAACATGTTTGCAGACCACACATGCACTGTGGCTCACAATTATTGGTATGATGGCATACACCTTTGAAATTGTATAGTACAGTATATTGAAAGAAAAGGAGAAAATGATGGTTTCCTGCATTTTCTCCTTCTCCAACCTATTTTTTGAAAATCTTATTCGCCACAGTCAATCTTTAACTCTTTACCACACAACATAATTATAATTATGTAGACTTATCCCAAGTGAAAGCATTTGCAAAGGACAGATTAAATGTATCTCAAAAAATGAAATTTGTTTCCACCTGGGTAGAAAGCATTGTGGGAAAAGGAGAAAATAGTGGTTACCAGCATTTTCTCCTTTTCTTACAAGGTTTTCAAAGGCTTTCTTTCTCAGGGTCGTTAAAAGTCGGGCTTGTGTGGTAGAGAGTTAAATACAAAGTAATTGTTTGGTAAAGTGTTGAAAAGGGGGGGATCAGGTGTTTTGTAGGGAAGTGAAATGAGTTTTGAAATGTCATCCTGAGAAGCAGATCTGATATCATCTTTAATCCTATAAGAGAATGATCCATAATCCAACTTAACCCAAACAATCTCCCGTATTAATGACCCTGAGGAATGTGACTATTGAAAACATTGCCCATTATCAGCATTTTCTTCTTTTCTTACAATGTTAATGACACATTCAAAGACAAATCCAATTATATGAAACATGTTTGAATTATCGTCTACAAGTGCTTTATTTCTTTGAGCCTACAGCTCTGTTGTTTGATAGTTAACTTCATGAAACACATTTGCAGGAGATAACTTGGACGATTTCAAAGGTGAAAAACCAAAAATGAATTCAGTTTTAATTTATGAATAATTATTTGGCCATGGAAGCTACTTCTTGAAAGCAATTTTTCCACTGAAAAATACAGTATTTCTTTCTGCCACATTGTTTTATGAGCAGCTGTTTTCTGTAAGAGAACTGTTTTTCCTAATTGGAACTGTGTTTGTCATCAATTTAGCATTCTAAGGGCTAATTCTTTCTGCAATCAAGCTCTTTCTTTTCTACCCTTCCAAAATCAAATTTCAATTTGTTGCTGCTTTTCAGCATTTTCTGCTTTTCCTATATTTTCACATTCTATATTTTTTCCTAGAGTCATTTAAAGCTTTACAAAAGGGCAAAATTTTAAGACTGGTTCAAAGTCAAAGCATTTGCAGATGACAAAATAGTCGTGATTTCGAACTGATGTTTGTTTTAGGAGGGTAGAAAGCATTTTGGAAAGGAAGCAAATGCTGGTTACCAGCATTTTCTCCTTTTTCCACGATGTTTTCAAAAAGCATTTTCCTTAAAGTTGTTAAAAACTGTGATTGTGTGGTAAAGTATTCATTGTATACTGTATATTTTATGTATGACTGTCATGCACTGGGTCTGAATTTATGCGAAATCTGAAAAATCACACAGCCAGTGTGGATCAAGATCAAACATAAAAAATGGTGCTATCGGGTCATTCAATTACATTACCTAAATTATTGAAAGATTCTTGACAAAAGCAACTTTGAAATTGTGATTATTTCAGTCTCATTTTATAGATTGAAGTGTCTTTTGGGTTTATTGTGAGCTCAAAGGAATAACTTTTATCAGACAACACAATTTTAGACTCATCAACACTGAAAGAATTTTTCAGACAACAAACTGAATAAGACTCATACAACTGATATTTCTTTTAAAGGATAAAAGGCATAAATTCTAGACATCAGCATTTTCTCCTTGTTCCACAATCAGGGCTGCTAACCCTTACAATCCCTTTCACAACTACATGTATAGTTGCATTTGCAGCCAGTGTAAGTCAAGATCAGGCTCCTCATAGTGTGCAGCCTGATTATTGATCTATACAGTCCACTTTGCTGAAACACTGTTAAGACAACAGGACCAAGATGGCCCTGGATCACTCACCTGATTTTTTGAGAGGACAATAGCAAGTCTTTAGCTCACCTGAGCACAACATGCTCAAGGGGAGCTTTTAGGATCACTCAGTGTCCGTTATCTGTCATGCATCGCCCGTAATTCTTTAAACATCAACTCCTCCTAAACCGCTGGGCACATTTCATCACAGATCAAAATTTCATGAACACTTTTGAAAAGGGTCACTCAAGGAACATCTCTGTGAAATTATTTCAAAATCTGACCAGTGGTTTCAGAGAGGAAGATTTTTAAAGAATTTCTAAGAAAATTCCATTTGGTAGCCATGCCAACCAGAGCTTTTGATGGAGTCAAATTCTGTGACCAATTTTAAAAGAGGATCTCCCAAGGAACATTCCAGCTAAGTTTGGTCTAAATTGGCCCTGCAGTTTAGGAGGAGCTGATGTTTAAAGAATTGTTGATGATGCACTATTGTGGACACCAGCTGATCCTAAAAGCTCACCTTGAGCATGTTGTGCTCAGGTGGGCTAAAAAGCAACTGAGAATTTACTTTCTTCAGGTAGTTACTGTATTTCTAGGATGAAAATGTCTGACAGGTCTGTTGTAACACAGTATTATTTTGTTCAACTCTTTACCAAACAACAAAATTTTAGACTGGTCCAAACTGAAAGTATTTGCAAATGAAAAAATAAAAGAGACTGAAAATTTGAAATTTGTTTTGGGAAAGGAAGAAAACATTGTGGGAAAAGGAGTATTTTGTCCTTTTCCCTCATTGTTTTCAGAAGGTTTCTTTCTCAGGATTGTTCGAAGTCTGGATAGTTTGGTAAGGAGTTAAGGATGTACAAGAAAAATGGGCACCACAGGTGAAACAAATCCAAATAAATCAAAGTTAATTGGATGGGAGAGTGAGATAGCTTTCAAGTATTTGGATGTTGGAGAAATTCTGATTTCTCAGCAAGAAAAAGAAAATATCTGGTGAAATGCTTTGGCCAAGACTTCATAATGACTTTCTTTACTATTCATATGAAGACACTATCTTTTGACTTATCCATATTGAAAGTATTTGCAGATGACAAAACTTTTCCAAACGACAAAATTTTGGACTGGTCCAAATTTAAAGCATTTGCAGACGACAATTTCAGTGTGGCTCAAAAGGTGCAAATTTTCTTTGATAGGGTAGAAAACACTGTGGAAAAAGGAGAAAATGCTGGTTACCAGCATTTTCTCCTTTTCCCACAATGTCTTCAAAAGGCTTCTCTTCCAGGGTTGTCAAAATTGTCGGTATTGTGTGGTAAAGGGTTAAGACAATTATCTAATGATCAATTGTATGGTGTTTAATGCCATTTATAAATCTTTTTGTTTTCAGTTATATCACGGGGGCCAGTGGACCTATACATGTTTTCTTAGTTTCTTTTTCTAACACTGTGCACAATATTCTTCCCAAGCATCTCGCTAGTTCTCACATTGCCACAGTCAAATTAATAATCAGCAGTGAGAAAGGAACAAATCTTGTTGCAATGACTATTTTCAATAGCAGTAAAGTAATTGGCTGAGGTAGGGGTGAACTAGTCTCAATAATGAGATGCTACTGTGATCTTTTTCATATTCCGATATTTACTGTGCACCAGAGGCGACGGTCAAAAAGTAACATCCCCTTTGGGGTCAATTATCTGTACTAGGGATTGAACCAGTGGGGCCTTGTTACCATGTCCAATACACAAAAGACTGTGCTACCATGGCATAGCATTACTCAAAAGAAGATATTGCGTTCAATAGGTTGCAAGCATTTATACTCTTCCTGCAATGTTTTTAAAGTTTTCAGTTACCTGAGTACATGAGCATTCTCTCTCTTTCCTCTAGTGATTTCAAAAGCATTGTGTTAAACTTCTAGGCAGTGGAGGGGGTGGCCTTGTAAAGAGCCATGGAGGATACCAGAATTATCAGCAGATGATTTTCATGAGCTATTCTAATAGTTTTGTGTACTTACGTAGGTATATGTTCGTCTGCTTGAGTATGCTGAATATCATAACCTAGACTTTGTAGTCTATCTACCACAGTGTCATTGCCCAAAAAGTGACCTGCAATTAGAGGAAGCACCCATATAAATACCCGAGTAAAAGGACTTCAATCCTTTCCTACACAGCACTGGAAGTAGACAAATCACAATCACATGTGACTCTAATGATGGAATTCACCCTGGAAAGGTAGAAGAAGGTAAATATGCTAGTAACCACCATTTTTTTCTATTCCAACAATGTTGTCAAAAAACTTCATTTCTCAGTGTAATGAAAAAACACAAGATGTCACAAAAATGGGTTTATAAAAGACTAAGTCTTTGACTGAAAAGTCGAATGCATCTGTAGATGACAATTAATATTTTGGCAATCCAAAGGCTTGAATACAGCTCAAGCTTTAACACACAATGCTTTTGAATCAAATTTTCTCGAAAAAGAAGAAAATGTAGGTAATCAACATTTTCTTTTTCCACAATGCATTCAGCCATTTCAAAAGCATGAATAACTCTTTCAGCTACATTGTTTTTTTGTCTGCAAATGCTTTCAATTTGCACAAGTCTACAGTTTTTGGTAAAGAGACCCCTTCCATTATGATCAGCAATATGACAGGCTTACCTGTTTTTGGTTCTTTTTCAGGCAACATTTTCAGGCACAGAACATAAACACAACATTTTCTCATCAGAGCTATTGGCTCTGAATATAGTTTCCTACCCATGCAAAATTATTGTAAGTAAGCATTTGCATATAATTATGGCACATAAACTCTTCACTCATCACAGAGAAATATTAATGTGTCCAAACTGAGAGCAACGTTTACTGCGGACCAATTTATTTTGTCTTTAACTCTTTACCACACGACAAAATTTTAGATTGGTGCAATTTGAAAGCATTTGCAGACGACAAAATAAAGGTGACTGAAAAATTGAAATTAGATCTGGGAAGGGTAGAAAACACTGTGGGAAAAGGAGAAAATGCTGGTTACCAGCATTTTCTCCTTTTCCTACAGTGTTTTCAAAAGGCTTCCTTCTCAGGGGCATCAAAAGTAGGGATTGTGTGGTAATGGGTTAACCCATAACCACACAATCCCTACTTTTAACCACACTGAGTATGAAGCTTTTTCGAAAACACTGTGGGAAAAGGAGAAAATGCTGGTAACCAGCATTTTCTTCTTTTCCCACAGTGTTTTCTACCCTTCCAAGAACAAATTTCAAATTTTCAGTCACCATTATTTTGTTGTCTGCAAATGCTTTCGATTTGGACCAATCTAAAATTTTCTTGTGTGGTAAAGAGTTAAAAGGCAAGAGAATGTTATGGGAAAAGGCAAACATGTTGGATACCAGCATTATCTCTTTTTCCTGTAGTGTTTTCACAGGATTATTTGGGATAGGGTTAAAACATAGCTCAATTGATGGGGGTCTATGTATGAGGAAAAGCATGATATCACTGAAAAAAGGCACAAAAGTGCTGGTTACTAACATTATCTCGGTCTCCTCCACTGATGGTATAAAGGAAGAGATTGTTTAGCAAAGGATAAATAGGATTTCTTTCGTTTGAAGTTTCAAATTTACATATTTTTGTCTGTCCTAACTATAAGGAAATAAAAACTGTTGTTTTTTTGTGATGTTGCTTTAATTGATTAACTCAGCATTGTAAATTATAATTACAGATCACCACATTTATCCTTTACATAATTGATCCCATGTTTAACCCTTTTTTACCAAACAATCCCTGGTTTTTATTAATACCTGTGATAGAAGCCTTTTGAAAACATTGTGGGAAAAGGAGAAAATGCTGGTAACCAGCATTTTCTCCTTTTCCCACAATGTTTTCTACCCTATCAGAGACCCAACGCTCATAATTTTGTATCCAAAATCCATAATTGTCGTCTGTGGATGCTTTAAGTTTGGAAGTGTCTAGAATTTGTCATTTGGGAAAGGGTTAACTCTATACCAAAAAACAAAGGTTTAGACTGATCAAAATTGAAAGCATTTGTAGATGACAAAATAAATGTGATTCATATACAATGAAACTTGTTTTGGAAACAGTAGAAAACATTGTGAGAAAAAGAGAAAATGCTGGTTTCCAGCATGTTCTCACAGTGTTTTCAAAAGCCTTCTTTCTAAAGGGCATTAAAACTTGTAAATGTGTGGTAAAGGGTTAAATGACACTCAGGAAGAGGGCTCTTTAAAATATTGTAGAAAATGACAAAAAAGCTGAAAACATATGTTTTCTACCCTTACAAAGTCAAATTTTGACATCAAGACCACATTTAATAATGATGTCTGCAGTCTTTAATTTTGGACAAACCTAAAGTTTTGTTTATAGGTTAAGAGTTAATTAAGATTAATGATGGTCCACAGAAAACTTTTTTCCTCTCCTATTAATAACAATTAAATTCTATGAAAATACAACATTTAAAGACTTCTTCAATTTGAATCTGGTTTCCGTAAAAAATTAATTTTTGATGCTGGAAACTGTCTATGAAAAAAGCTAACAAATACTGTGAGAAAAGAAGAAAATACTGGAAACTAGCTTTTTTCCCTTTTTCTACAATATTATCAAAGGCCTTTTTTCATTACAACTATTTAAAAATGAGTTTGTTTGGTAAAGGATAAAGAGAAATAAACATCCGAACTGTTCATTTGCATTCCTTTTGATCTTCATGCATTGTCAGCCATGATCACTTTACTTATCCATTTCACTTCACAAAAAACATTAACCCCTTACAAAACAATCTTATGTTGTATTACTATCTCAAGACAGACAGTTTTTGGAAAGCATCATGGGAAAAGGAGAAAATGCTGGTAACCATCAATGTTTCTACATTATTCAAACTAAATTCTATACGAGTTGCAAGTTTCAGTATCCAGTATGAAGGCCGCAAGATAGACAAGTCTTGCGTTTTGTCCCCCGGTGCTGATTGATTGATTCATGGATTGTTTGGTGTTTAACCCATTACTAAAAAACAATATTTTAGACTGGTCCAAATTGAAAGCATTTGCAGACGACAAAATAAAAGTGTTTGAAAATTTGAAATTTGTTTTGTGAAGGGTAGAAAACATTGTGAGAAGAAAAGAGAATGCTGGTTACCAGCATTTTCTTCTTTTCCCACCTTGTTTTCTCAAGGCTTCTTTCTCAGGGTCGTCACAAGTAGGGATTGTGTGGTAACATGGCAATCCTTTATTACTCAGATTATCTTGTTCTTGCAGATATATAATCTGCACAAAGTAGGAATCGGGAAAACTCCAGAATTTTCTGACCTGCCCAAAGTAGGAATCACTTTGCTGTGGGAAGTAAAAATTCCTGCCTAGCATGGTTCATTTCTGAAACTGTCCCTGCACAATGTAGGAATCGGTACAAAGTAAGAATCATTTATTTGCTCTGGGCAAAGCAGGAATCAGAGACAAACAAGTAACACAAATCTTGAGAACATAATGAAGAGTCAGCATTATATGCATTATGGGAAATAAATAGCATGTGTTGTAAGAGCACTGTTGGAAAAGGAAAGCAAAGTCTTTAAAATATTTTTGATAAAATATATCCTTTACCACATGATCCAAAATTTCAGTAGCTATGAAGAAAAAGGTTACTGAAAACATTGTGGATGAACGAGAAAATGCTGATAACCAAACTTAGCACTAAAGATGTAGTCTGATCTTGGACCTACATAGTAATATTTATGTGTGAGCAGCGTGATAAATGGAAACTGTCTGCAACCTTCTGTGCAGTCCAAAATTAAAAATGTCTGCTGGGTTTTATTGGCTTTCAGTGAGTTAAGACAATCTACAAATGAAATTTTTAAGAAAATTTCCTGTAGAAAGGAAAATGGACAGAGGAGACAAAAAGCTTTAGTTCCTTACTTTAAAAAAAAAAGAACTGGCCATTTTGCAATTGCTTTCATAATAAAAAACCTGCCAAGACAAAAAGGAAATAAATCTTCCAGAGTGCCTAAGTGTAAGATTCACCATTATAAAAGCAATGTTTCAGACAAGACCAATAAATCAAGCCCAGTTGGTTCATGGGGAGCATTCATTAATGCCTATGGGGTAGCATTCATTATTCCTTTACCCTGCAATCCCAAGTTTTAATGACTCTGGTAAATAAGCCTTTTGAAAACTTTGTAGAAAAAAGAGAAAATGCTGGTAACCAGCATATTCTTTCCCATTAATGTTTTCTAGCCTTTTAGATTCAAGTTTCATAAAATAAAGCCACAGATAACTTCTTTTGTGCAACATCTTTAAATTTGGATGAGTGCAAAAATTTGTAGTTTGGTCGAGTTAATACATAACTCCTTTTTCAAAATTTAGCCTTACCAATGAGGAAGATGTGAGCTGACAAAATATAGGTACATACATTTCAAACACTAAAAAAATAGATGTTTGAAAAGAAGTTTGTGATAATTCCTTCTGTCTGCTTCAATTCTTTTCAGGAAGTCATCTGCTGCATACATGAGGTAAAATACATCATTACTTGAGAAAAAGACTAAAACCCTCCCATCTGTATCAGCTTCGCATGTTTGAGTCCACTATTTCAAGGTTTTTGCCCTAAATGTGATCATGAAATATTTGAAAAATGTGAAATACATCTTCCAACACTGGGTTTGCTATTAACGAGTGTAATATTACAAGTTTTTCCTGTTCTTGTCTAGAGAATTGTGAGCTCTGAATAGCTACTGCTTTTATACACATATTGGAGGAAAAGGAAAAAATGCTTGATACCAACATTTTCTAACTTTCCCACTATCTTGTTTTCACCAGAAGTCAGTGTATTATCATTAAATGTATAATCATTTATTTTTCTATTTCCCTCTAATTTGTCAAAAACAAGGTTTGTCCGGTAAGTATGTAGACCATTTCTATAACTTGGCTTTTCATTATTGACAGTTGAGTACCAAAGTTTGGCAACATAACATTCAACGCTTCGATCATCAATGCACGCTTAATTTGTTACCTGATACCAATGATAAACATTACTAAAGCTGCTTTGCAGGTGGCATAGGTTGACATCAGATTGCTTAAAACCTTAGTTCTGGTATTGGACCTTTGCATTCCTGAACTTTATAGAATAGTCTGGATTGCACTTTTTTTTAGCATGACTGAAACTAGCCATTAGATTTACTAGCAGACACAATTTGTGAAAAAGATAATCAAAGGGGAATAAACTTAAGAAAAGACAAGCATGAGTTACATTTCTTGTGCATGACACTTCGTTTTATAATGCTCTACAAATGAGTGAAGTTTTATCAAAATAACTTACAACGTTTTAGAGTTAAAGAGCAGACATGATTTGTTAGGGAAAATAAGCAAAGGGGTATAACTGAAAAAATAGACAAGCCAGAGTTGTGGTTTGTATATTACACTTCGTCTCATGGAGACCAACAAATAAATGAAGTTTTAGACAAGCCAGAGTTAGGGTTTTGAGTATGACACTGAGTCTTAAATTAAATGCTCTACAAATGTGTGAAGTTTTAGCAAAATATCTTTAAAGGTTTTAGAGTTATATAGTGGACAGAGTTTGTGACTGTAAATAAGTAAAAGGGAATAACTCAAAAAATAGACAAGCCAAAATTAGTTTTTGTGCATTACACTTTGTCTTATAATGCTCTAAAAATGTGTGAAGTTTTATCAAAATATCTTAAAAGGTTTCAAGTTACAGAGCAGACATGATTTGTGATTGAAAATTATCAAACGGGGATACTTCTAAGAAGAGGCAAGCCAAAGTCGCATTTATTGTGCATGAGACTTTATCTCATGGTGCTCTACAAATGTGTGAAGTTTTATCAAAATATTTTAAACAGTTTTGAGTTAAAAGAGTGGACATGATTTGTGATGGAAAATAATAAAAGGGGAGTAACTAAAAAAAATAAGTGTTGTAGCCATACTTTTTCATCAAGAACCCAATATTTAGCTGAAATGTTTTGTCATGCTGAATTTATATTTCTTGCTCTCTATTTGATGTCTGTTACGTTGATGTTTGCATGCATGTGGGGGAACCAGTTTTTGTCTCATGTTGCTATACTGTTTTCATTATTTTATATCATATCCTGAAAGGAATACTAATATCATACAAATTGCTTTGCAATGCAAGGCGGTAGTTTATTGAGTCATCAAGTGTTTTCTTATTGTATCATATTTTTCAGGGAAAATATGCCTTAATACATGTATGTATGAAACATGAATTTTACATTTTACACAGAATTCTAGCACATTTTTTAACCCTTTTCCCTTACATAACTGATAGAGAAATAGTGATGCACACTAACAATGATAGCAAAAGGCCTCTAATTACAATCTGTGCTTTTTAGCTCACCTGAGCACAATGTGGGTCACTGGGTGTCCATCGTCCGTCGTGCATCGTCAACAATTCTTTAAACATCAACTCCTCCTAAACCGCTGGGCCAATTTAGACCAAACTTGGCAGGAATGTTCCTTGGGAGTTCCTCTTTGAAAAGTGTTCACAGAATTTGATTCCATCAAAAACTCTGGTTGCCATGGCAACCAAATGGAATTTTTTAGCAAATTCTTTAAAAATCTTCTCCTCTGAAACTGCAGGTCAGATTTTGAAATTATTTCACAGAGATGTTCCTTGAGTGACCTTTTTAAAAAACTGTTCGTGAAATTTTGATCCGTCAAAAATTGTGGCTCTGGTGAATGGGGGCTACTTGCACTATACAGAAATCAAGGAATTCTTTAAAAATCTTCTCCTCTGAAACCGCTGGTCGGATTTTGAAATAATTTCACAGGTATGTTCCTTGGGTGACCCTTTTCAAAAACTGTTCGTGAAATTTTGATCCGTCAAAAAATGTGGCTCTGGTGAATGGGGGCTACTTGCACTATACAGAAATGAAGGAATTCTTAAAAAATCTTCTTCTCTGAAACCGCTGGTCAGATTTTGAAATAATTTCACAGAGTTGTTCCTTGGGTGACCCTTTTCAAAAATTGTTTGCAAAATTTTGATTGGTCAAGAAACATGGCTCTGGTGAATGGGGGCTACTTGCACTATAGGGAAATGAGGAAATTCTTAAAAAAATTTTCGTCTCTGAAACCACTGGTCAGATTTTGAAATAATTTCTCAGGGATGTTCCTTGGGTGACCCTTTTCAAAAAGTGTTCGCGAAATTTTGATTGATCAAGAAACATGGCTCTGGTGAATGGGGGCTACTTGCATTATTCGGAAATGAAGAAATTCTTAAAAATTCTTCTTCTCTGAAACGGCTGGACAGATTTTGAAAAGATTTCACAGAGATGATCCTTGCATGACCCTTTTCAAAAATTGTTCACAAAATTTTGATCCGTCAAGAAACATGGCTCTGGTGAATGGGGGCTACTTGCACTATATGGAAATGAAGAAATTCTTGAAAATTCTTCTTCTCTGAAACCCCTAGTCAGATTTTAAAATAATTTGATAGAGATGTTCCTTGGGTGATCCTTGCTCTTATGAATGGGGTCTACTTGCACTACATGGACATGATGAAATTCTTGAAAATTCTCTTTCTCTGAAACCCCTGGTCAGATTTAAAAAAAAAATGTCCGAAATGTTCCTTGGGTGACCCTTTTCAAAACTTGTTCGTAAATTTTTATCCATCAAGAAACATGGCTGTCGTGGATGGGGGATACTTGCTCTTATACAGAAATGAAGAATTCTTAAAAATTCTTCTTTTTGAAACTGATGGTCAGATTTAGAAATGAATTTCACAGATGACCTTTTGAAAATTGCTTAGCAAAATTATAAATTTGGTTCCAATGTTTCAATACCTCAAAAAAAAAAATAGGCTATGGTCATCTCAAAAATTCAGGTGAGCGATCCAGGGCCATCTTGGCCCTCTTGTTTTTGTATGAAATGGGAAGTAGAGTGAAACTGTAGGAAGAGTTGCATCATGCTGTGTTTACCTGATGGATTTCACAGATCTAGTCGTCTTTCGTCTTATACAAGCATTGCCACCTGCATACATTTTTTTTACTTTCATCTTAATGAAGACCACTGCTGAAATCTTGAAGAAGTATTTTAAAGTTTTCTTTCATTGTTCCTATGTTTCAAACTTGTGACCCCCCGGGGCAGGGCCAGTTTTGACCCCAGGGACATCATATGAATAATCTTGGTAGAGGTCTACTAGGAGATGCTAGATACCAAATATCAAAGCCCTGCACCTCTAGTTTCAGAGAAGAAGAATTTTGAAGTTTTCCTTCTTTGTTCCTATGTTTCAAACTTGTGACCCCCGGGGCGGGGCCAGTTTTGACCCCAGGGGCATATGATAAACAATCTTGGTAGAAGTCCACTAGGAGCTACTACATACCAAATATCAAAGCTCTGCACCTTTTAGTTTCAGAGAAAAAGATTTCTTTGTTCCTATGTTTCAAACTTGTGACCCCCAGGGTGGGGCAAGTTTTGACTCCAGGGGCATCATATGAACAATCTTGGTAGAGGTTCACTAGGAAATGCTACATATCAAATATCAAAGCTCTACGCTTTCTAGTTTCAGAGAAGAAGATTTTCAAAGATTTTGGTATTTTTTTCCTTTTGGTCGCCATAGCAACCAGAGTTGTAGGTGGATTTCAATCTCTTGAAGAACTTTGGTAGAGCTTCACCCAAGGAACATCCCTGCCAAGTTTCATCAAGATTGGCCCAGTGGTTTAGGAGGAGATGATGTTTAAAAAAATTGTGGACGATGCACGGCGGACAACGGATATTGGGTGATCTCAAAAGCTTAAGAGACTACGTAGCCTTTTAACTCTTTACCAAACCACAAATTTACAGACTTGTCCGAATTAAAAACATTTGCATATGACATAATAAAAGTGACAGAAAAATTGAAATTTGTTTTGTCAAAGGTAGAAAACATTGTGGGAAAAGGAGAAAATGCTGGTTACCAGCATTTTCTCCTTTTACAACAATGTTTTCTAAGGTCTTCTTTCTCAGGGTCGTCAAAAGTAGGGATTTGGTGGTAATAGGTTAAGGTAATACCGTCAAAAAAAATTCTTTTTTGTAATTTCATGATTCTGAATTATTGATGTTTTGTATTGTTTTATTTTAGAAAAATTTCAGTGATATATATATTTTTTGATTTGGTGTGATGTGAAAATTCTAAATACACATCTTTAAAGGTCTCATCTAGCAACAAGGTCAACTAAAGAAAAAGCATGGAAAGTGCATCCAAATATTGAGCTATAGAAAACTTTCATGCAAAAATATCAAATTAATATGTTCTTTACAAAGTCTTACTTTTTCTCAATTAAAGATCAACAAACAAAATTGTTTCATGGTATTTCTTACTATTGCTATTAAAGCTGACTTTAGTCATACAGGCCTTGTGTGGTGTCTGTGGTGGTAAGGTAGAGCTGTGGTGTAGTTCCCAGAAGCAGAATCAAGAGAAATTATTATGTGTTGTAAAAATTTGTTACTTAATCAATGTAAAATAAATATGTTTAGACTAATTAAACAAAGTCACCTGATAAAACTGTATAGGACTAAATAACTTGGACTGGACCTGGTCACACCAGTACTTAACTATTGGATTGCTCAAACTGGATTGGACTTACTAACTGGACTGAATGGTTTTCCTTCAATTCTGTACGGAGCAACCAAATTAATCTTCCCACACTTCCCACACTTTATTGTCTGTCAGTACTTTCAGTACTTTGATTTTAGTTCTAGGTTCAAGTCGAACAAGGATTTTCGGTTCAAGATCTGCTTCTTCTGTGCCTCCTGCTGTTTATATACATAAACATCATGGAGCACAAGCATGTAAAAAGGAATGAGACACTTTTATTCTTTACCAAGAAACAAGATTTTAGACTTTCAAAAGTTGACAGGTGACACATTAAACACATGGCTATATTGGTAATGTCATCCGCAATTTCTCCTTTTTTCCTAAGTATTTTAAAAGGCTTTCCTTCTAATGTTTCTAAAAGCTTGGAACTGTTTAACTCTTTACCACACAATCTCCACTTTTGACGACCCTGAGAAAGAAGCCTTTTGAAAACATTGTGGAAAAAGGAGAAAATGCTGATAACCAGCATTTTCTCTTTTTCCCACAGTATTTCCTACCCTTCCAACATCAAATTTCAAATTTTGATTCACATTTTTTTTGTTGTCTGCAAATGTTTTCAAATTGGACAAATCCAAAATTTTGTCTTGTGGTAAAAAGTTAACAAGGGTAATGTGCTAATTCAATTACATATCTAGGATAAAACTTATTATTCAAAGCATTTTGATGTTGGTTTTATGGCGTTCTCCAGAAATAAAGTGAAGTAAAGTAATGCAACATGGATATAGATTTTAATCTTGTAACACCATCAGTGTGGGAGCTAAAAAATGCTGGTATTTCCTATGAACATGTAAATGATAGGATTTGGAATGGTAAGAAACATTACAGGGAAGGGAGAAAATGCTGTTTGCAATGCCTCTATGTTTCCCACAATGTTTTCAAAGCCATTCTTCTAGGTCCTTAAAACTTACGATTTTGTGATGAAGGTTTAACTTTTCATCACACTATTCTGTGCCTTTCCAACCAAGTAGAAAAAGCCTTTCAGAACATTCCTTTTGAGAACATCTTGAATAAATGAGAAAAATGCTGGTAGCTTCCCCACAATGCTTTCTACTCATTCAAAGGCCAATACAACTATTCTAGCTATATTCATCTTCACAAGCCAAGGGTGATGATCCATTAAGCTTGGCGGATCAAGGTTGATTTCGACATTCCCGTGATACGCATTTGTATTGGATGCAGCCACCTCTAACTGCACAAATCAAATCGCTCATAGCATTTCATCTTTGATGAAAATGGAATAAGGTCGCGACCTTTAAAAAAAAATGGAAGGTAAACATGGATACTTCCCATACTTCCGTTGATGTGTGCAGGATCTGTAATGATCTATTACCAAAAGAACATTGACAAACAATATTTACAGAAAGTTTCAGTGTAACCAATCAATTATAGGAGGTTTAAAGCTATAATCCAGCACCTGATGATGGAATGTTGAAGTATGTTCGTTGTTACTGCTTCATGTTGAATTATTGAATTCGTAAGTGGTTTGTAAAACTAGATTTCATTGGCTATCAGAAATATGATGTAAAGGGGGATAATGACTAGCATCCAATAGAGGGCATATCGTGGGAATCTCTAAATTGGCCTTAATCTGCCAAGGTAAGATCCATGTACCGGTAGTGATCGTAACCTTGGCTCGCCAAGATGCTCAACATCATATTCAATAATAATACTTTGCCCTAAGTTACACTGAGGTTAATGTGGAATCAAAATTGATGATATTATTTCAATTTCTAATACTGTGTAAAGAGATTATCAAACAACATTAGATATGTAAGTGAACATACTTTTGTATAACTATAAGTGTTTCATTAATTTCTACCATGATTTCCAATGTAAAATATTTTATGCCTCTTTCTGAATAGAACAAGCATTAATCCATCGTATAATGTGGCCCTGATCAAAAGTCTTTGCACACGTCCAAAATCATCGATCATTATCACATTGTAAACTTTAATGCTTTACCACACAATGACCACTTTTGATGACCCTGAGAAAGAAGCCTTTTGAAAACATGGTGGGAAGAGGAGAAAATGCTGGTAACCAGCATTTTCTCCTTTTCCCACAATGTTTTCTACCTTTCACAAAACAAATTTCAAATTTTCAGTCCCTGTTATTTTGTCGTCTGCAAATGCTTTGATTTGGACATTTAGCCTAAAATGTTGTTGTTTGGTAATGAGTTAAACTCTGCATATACCTCACATCAACAGTGCATAATCCAATAGCTCATCTTTCAACCTTTTTCAGGAATTTAAAAGCTTTTCATTTACAAATAAATAGATACCATTATCTCTCTTAGAGTTAGCAGTCATTTTGCTAGGTGCTGAAATAGCGGAAAGCAAGACTTTGCATCAGGCAAAATAAAAGCAATGTGCTTATTACTCAAATAATGATTTCCACTGATAAATTTATGTATTTCAGAATTTGCCAAATTAAATCTACAATTTGTAAACATCAGACAGAGCCTGTTTTTCACTAATCTAGGTGTAATTAAAGTTCTCATGATATTTTCAGATTGCTTCTTCCTCTGGGTCATAAAAACAAGGGATTGTTTGGTAAAGTATTAAACTTTTCCCATTAACCCTTTACCCCATAAGACATTTCTATGGTATCTCTAATGACCCTAAATAACCGCAAGGATGAAGCAGTTCTAACATGTATATGACACCTTTGATAGCATAGAAAGCAATGTGACAAAAGGTGAAATTGCTCGTGACGAGCAATTTCACCTTTTGCCACAATGTTTTCCAAAGGCTCTTAAAAAGCAATGCGTAGAAATGAGTCTCTATGGAGTAAAGGGTTAAGTAAAAGTTTCCAGAGACAAATGAAATGTTGTCAAAATGATGGAATTTGTCTATCACTTTCCCAAATGACAAAATTTTGGACTAGACCAAACTAAAAGCGTTTGCAAACGACAAATCAAATGTAATGTAAGTGATGATTTTTGTCAATGACAGAGCAGAAAAAATTGTGGGAAAAGGAGAAAATGCTGATTACCACCATTTTCTCCTTTTCCCACAATGTTTTCTATAGGCTTCTTTCTCAGGGTCGTTAAAAGTCGGGGGACTGTGTGGTAAAGAGTTAAGAAGCAGTAGAAGGCATCATGGGCCAAGACACTACACAATGATGAGTTTTCCTGATGCTGTGAGAACAATAATCACACTAGTTTTTGATGATAGATACCTGTATCTTCAAGATGTTTCTTGGTCTGTCAAACTGACTCCACCCTTTACCATTCAATGCCCACATTTATCAACCTTGGAAAAGAAGCCTCCCAAAACATTGAGGGTAAAGGAGGAAATGCTGGTAACTAGCATTTTCTCCTTTTCCCAAAATGTTCACTACCAAATAAACAGCTTAACCTTTGAGCCATATTTAAATCGTCATCCGGAAATGCTTTCAATTTGGACAAGGCTTAACCGAAACTCTGTCGTTTGGTAAACGGTTAATCCTCCTGCCCTACATATCTGGCCTTGAAAACACTGTTAAACCATTACCAATCAATCCCTACTTTTGACGCTCCTGAGAAAGAAGCCTTTTGAAAACACTGTAGGAAAAGGAGAAAATGCTGGTAACCAGCATTTTCTCCTTTTCCCACAGTGTTTTCTACCCTTCCCAGAACAAATTCCAATTTTTCAGCCACCTTTAATTTGTCGTCTGCAACTGCTTTCAATTTGGTCTAATCCAAAGATTTGTCGTTTGGGAATGGATTAAACACTGAACAAATTTTTCCCTCAGGGTAAAAAGATATGCTTGAGTATCAATGGCTTGAAGACTTTGACACTAAAATGATATGTTTTCCTGATGCTGTGGGAAGAATAATGGCAGTAGTTACTATGTTAGATATCTTTATCTTCTGAAAATGTTCTTGTTCTGGCAAACTGACTAAAACCCCAAAACCAAGGCATATTTATTTTTTCAGTTGAAAACTTCATGAAACATAAACTGTTGCATATTTGTATGGACATTATTAGTTGTACAGTCAGACTGAAGGGCGACACAATTCACCACAGCCATGAACTGCGAACTGACATCATTGAAACCTTGGTAATATGTGCTAAAACTGGGGCTTGGCCCATGATCTTGATAGGACAAAATATGCATCAAAGTAAAATAAAGTACTTTTAAGAACTAACTTGCTGGGTTATAGTGTAATTGCTTGGAATGTTTGTACCCCAATTCATTCATTCATCATTTCAAAGTTAATTTACAATATCATCATGAGTTTTGACAACTCCATTACTGATTGACTGTATGGTGTTTATTGCTGTTTTCAACATTATTTCAGTAATTAAATTACAGTGCACTTATCAATGCTTTCCTGGAGTCTCTTTTACCATTATCCATCACAACTTTCTTTCCATGCCACTGGCTGCTTTCCCACTTTACCATCATTGAGACAATGGTCAGCTGTGAGAGAGGATTGTCAATCCTCACAGTCGCAATGACCAACATCAGTCCTAGGACAAGAATTGGTAAAGCCAGGCACAGACCTATGACCACCTGTTCTCAAGTCAACCACCCTATCGACAGAACTACAGTGGGGATCAGCACACCCTGTACATATTTACCAAACAACATAATTTAAGACTAGTCCAAATTGAAAGCATTTGCAGATGACAAAATAAAAGTGACTGAAAGTTTGAAATTTGTTTTGTGACGGGTAGAAAACATTGTAGGAAAAGGAGAAAATGCTGGTTACCTTTTCCAAAAATGTTTTCTAAAGGTTTCTTTCTCAGGGTTGTCAAAAGGAGGGATTGTGTGGTAATGAGTTAAAAAAGACAGCCTTTTGCAGTTATTGTGAGAAATGAAAAAAAGTGCTAGTAGCTAGGTTTTTCCTAGGTTTTCTTTCCTATAAAAGACAGACCTCTTGATATGAGTCTTATTTGATGTGAAGTCTGTGAATACTTTCAGTTTGGAAAAGTGTCAAATTTTCTTGTTTAGGATTTATACTGATACAAGAGCGGCAAACTGTCGCAAGATACGCCCGTCTTACCCCAAGTTGTAAAGCTGGGGCATGCATCGGACAAAATTCAATTATGAAAAACAACAAAGGGCAATAACTCAAAAATTAAGCGAGCAAGAGTTATGATTCGTGTGCACTGCACTCACCCTTGATGAGATCTATCCAGCCATGAAATTTCATAACCCTAGCTAGTATAGTTTTGGAGATATGCTCCGGACAAAATTCAATTATGAAAAACAACAAAGGGCAATAACTCAAAAATTAAGCGAGCAAGAGTTATGATTCGTGTGCACTGCACTCCCCCTCCATGAGATCTATCCAGCCATGAAATTTCATAACCCTAGCTAGTATAGTTTTGGAGATATGCTCCGGACAAAATTCAAGTATGAAAAACAACAAAGGGCAAAAACTCAAAAATTAAGCGAGCAAGAGTTATGATTCCTGTGCAATGCACTCCCGCTGTATGAGATCTATCCACCAATGAAATTTCATAACCGTAGGTAGTATAATTTTGGAGATATTCACCTGACAAAATTCAAGTATGAAAAACAACAAAGGGCAATAACTCAAAAATTAAGCAAGCAGGAGTTATGATTCCTGCGCACTGCACTCCCCCTCAATGAGATCTATCCACCCATGAAATTTCATAAGCCTTGCTAGAATACTTCTGGAGATATGCTCCGGACAAAATTCAAGTATGAAAAACAACAAAGGGCAAAAACTCAAAAATTAAGCAAGCAAGAGTTATGATTCCTGCGCACTGCACTCCCCCTCCATGAGATCTATCCAGCCATGAAATTTCATAACCCTAGCTAGTATAGTTTTGGAGATATGCTCCGGACGAAATTAAATTATGAAAAACAACAAAGGGCAATAACTCAAAAATTAAGCGAGCAAGAGTTATGATTCCTGCACACTGCACTCCCCCTCCATGAGATCTATCCAGCCATGAAATTTCATAACCGTAGGTAGTATAATTTTGGAGATATGCTCCGGACAAAATTCAAGTATGAAAAACAACAAAGGGCAATAACTCAAAAATTAAGCAAGCAAGAGTTATGATTACTGCGCACTGCACTCCCCCTCTATGAGATCTATCCACCCATGAAATTTCATAACCCTAGCTAGTATGGTTTTGGAGATATGCCCCGGACAAAATTCAAGTATGAAAAACAACAAAGGGCAATAACTCAAAAATTAAGCAAGCAAGAGTTATGATTCCTGCGCACAGCACTCCCCCTCCATGAGATCTATCCACCCATGAAATTTCATAACCCTAGCTAGAATAGTTTTGGAGATATGCCCCGGACAAAGAACTGGACGCCACCCGCCCGCCCGCCCGCCAGGACGCCCGCCCGCCCGCCCGCCACGGGTGATCCCATAATATGTCCCGTCTTCGACGGGCGTATAATAATATTTTTTGCACATTTCTAACTGACCAGATATTCATTTGATGTCCACCTTGACATTATTTGTCGATATTTTGTTATTTTTCAAAAAAGGGAGGTAATTATTGTCTCCTTTTGTTATGAGAATAGAGTGGCCTAGATTTATAAATGATAATTCTTAGATGGAAAAAGTGGCTCAGTCAAAGTAGTACAATAATACTCATTTTCAATCATAGCAACTTTTTTAGGATAATATTATAGTGGAAATAGCTGTTTTCAATTAGAATGGTACCACCTCAAATATTTATGTTATTGAATTCTTCCTTGAACTTACTTCATGAATTTTTCAAGAATAATCAGTTCATGAACTGACGTCAGGGTCTATTTCATGAACTGTTAGCAATAGTTCATGAATATGGGGTTCATGAACCACCAGTTCACTAACTACCACATGACAGTTCAAGAATTTTTAAACCAGTTTTTGGATAGTTCATGAACACTTCATGAACTGAAAACATATACCATGAACTCAAGAACTACTTTTCGCAGTGCTTGGTATAAAGTTGAAGTTAAGACTTTTCTGCTTTTGCTGCAATGGGCGATAAAAGAAATTTCACATATTCTCTTATTCTCTTAACTTCAGTAAACTTCAATTTCCATCAAATGTTACCTTTATTTGATGATGCCCACCAAATTAGCAAACTATAAAATAGTGTGTTCTTACTTTTGAAAGAGCAACTTGAGATTTAAAGCTTTAAATTACCAATAAAAGGGAAAAATATTTCTTTTATGCCTGTTGGTGTGTAATTTAAACCACTTTGATGCAAACTTGATAAATGCATCCTTTTTCTTCAGGACCAGAATACAGAGTTGCATCTATCTCTGTATGTACTTCTTTAAACAACTGGCAATAGAAAATCTTCTGCAAGGTTCTATGAAAGTTATTTAAACAAGATTCATTCCTTTTTTGTAGCTGTCCATTGTTGCAACAATATTCAAATTGTAAAGCAGCCACAAACACTGGGTGCCTAAATTAATTAACTCTTTATCAAACAACATTTTAGACTGGTCTAAATTGAAAGGACTAAATGTAGAGGACAAAACAAACGTTACTCAAAAATTGAAATTTGTTTCTAGCAGGGTGGAAAACATTACCAGCATTTTCTCCTTTTCCCACAATGTTTTCAAATAAGGCTCCTATCTCAGGGTTGCAAAAAACCAGGGATTGTTTAGTAAAAGGTTAACTCTTTGCCAGACAAAAAACTTTCAGACTGGTTCAAATTCAAAGCATTTTCAAACAACACTAGTAATGTGGTTCAGATGAATAAATTTGTCTTTCAAAGGTGGAAAATGTTGTGTGAACATGCAGGTTACCAGCATTGTGTCCTTTTCCCACAATGTTTTCATTGGTCTTTTACCTCAGGGTAATAAAAACATTGTATTGATGGGAGAAGACTTAACTCATTAGCACACAATCCTGAGTTTTGAAGCACTTGAAGAAAGAGCCTTTTGAAAACATTGATGGAAAAGGTGAAAATGCTGGTAACCAGCATTTCCACCTTTTCCCGCAATATTTTCTACCCTTCCCAAAACAAATTTCTTTTTTTTGGGCAATGTTTATTTCGTCATATGCAAATGCTTTGAATTTGTACCAGTCTGAGTTTTTGTCATTTAGTATTTTAAAGAGTTAAACATTACCACACAATCCCTACTTTTGACACCCCTGAGAAAGAAGCCTTTAGAAAACATTGTGGGAAAAGGAGAAAATGCTGGTAACCAGCATTTTCTCCTTTTCCTACAATGTTTTCTACCCTTCACAAAACAAATTTCAAATTTTCAGTCACTTTTATTTTGTCGTCTTCAAATGCTTTCGATTTGGACAAGCGTAAAATACTGTCTTTTGGTAATGAATTAAAGAAACACCTGTAAGTGTAATGGCTACCGGGGTATAACTTCGGCAGTGTTGAAAATGAAGTACAAAAATATGAAAGAGGTACTTTTCTGTATCAACTCTTTATCTGCCCACAAAATTTTGGTCTAGTACAACTGTAAGTGGAGTCATTTAGGCCTACCTATATTGAGAGCATTCACAAAATGATAAATTTAACTCATTACCAAACGACAATATTTTAGGCTTGTCCAAATGGAAAGCATTTGCTAGACAACAAAATAAAAGTGACTGAAAATTTGAAATTTGTTTTGTGAAGGGTAGAAAACATTGTGGTAAAAGGAGAAAATGCTGGTAACCAGCATTTTCTCCTTTTCCCACAATGTTTTCTACAGGCTCCTTTCTCAGGGGCGTCAAAAGTAGGGATTGTGTAGTAATGGGTTAACAATGGCTCAAATGACACAAAGTTTCTTTGAAAGGGAAGAATACATTGTTAGAAAAGAAAAAAGTGCTGGTTTTCCCAGCATTTTCTCCTTTTCCCGTATATTTTTTAAAAGCCCATGAACACAGGACAGGATTGTTCTGTAGTAAAGGGTAAACAATTTTATGGTCATGGCACACAATGGCAGCCGGTTTCAATCATGAACATTTAATAGGATTTTGAACTTTTATCACACAAAAATGTTTCACTTTCCTTTAAGAAAATTGTAGTAATCTTATAACTTTTTAGCATAAAATTTGAATAATCAAGTAATAAATCAGGGTAACAATAAGTTGGAGAAGAAAAGACGATTTGTGAGGGTTGGTTGTTTTACCTCAGTCTGCATTTTAATCTTGGGTACTTTTTCTCTTCAACCAACTAAGAGATAATCTTAAACACCTTTTCTTCATCATTATAGTAAAAAGGGTGACCTTGAACAAACATGATTCCATTGAAATATACTTATTGTGGCAACTTTTTATTTAACAGAACAGCAGAAAATTTGTTTTAGCCCCGGTCACATATTCACGGAAGACCGCCACGGAAGAGCTACGGTCTAATCGCTCACGGATGACTACGGAAATGACAAATTCCGTAGTCCGCTACGGTTCCAATACGGATACACAACGGTGTGAGTACGGAGTTCGACGGATCTACGGTCAAAATGTAGGTCACAGTTCCAGGAGTGATACGGACTGTTACGGTTCGACACGGTTTAATACGGAGCGACACGAATCAGGACGATTTTAGTACGGATGCACTACGATTTGCTGCGGTACAGATACGGATTAGTACGAATAAGAACGATCCGATACGTAGTAGTACGAATCGTCACGGATCGATACGGACCTATCACGATTTAGCATTCCGTCCAAATGCTCTAGCCCGCTCACTTTCAAAATGCAACAAGTTCGGCCATGAGAGCCTCATACTGGCCATGGACGGGTCTTCGTAAAAGCCAATCTCTAGTCCACATATTCTCTGTCTTTTATTACCTGATTATTATAATCAATAACCCATCACAAGTTGACAAAATTTGGCCTCCACGAAATTGAAAGCATCTGCAGACAACAACTGTAAATTTGTTACAAATGAGCTTCAGTTCTACAATAAGGTAGAGAGCATTGTGGGAAATGGAGAAATTCCCCATTTTGAGCATCTTTTTCGATTTCCTAGAATCAGAATGTTTTCTTGACTTGTCTGTTGCAGACCCATAAAACGAAGGGATTTAATGGCAAAAGGTTCAATGAAAATATTGCTCAATAACGTTTCTCTTATGTTCATAAAATCTGCTGTTTATTCCACAATTACACTGATTATCGTGAATGTTTATGTTTGAAAAGTAAAGTGCTTGTCTATTATAGTTAGTATCACCCATTTCGAAAGGACCAGCCTGGCACCAGGCAGGCACCCAGTAACATACATTTAACCAGCTGGCAGTTCACCAACCAGCCATATCAGAACAAGCTCCTGGAGGGGTTCGAACCTTTGACCTCCTGTTTCGTTGGCGGTTGTTAGAACCACCAGAAACGGTGACAGTTTTATGTACTCGTACTATCTGATTGCTTTACTTGCATGTTTAGGATCGTTGTTTGGATAAAATGTCACATTATAATACTGATGTTTATTCATTTTCGTACAATGTTTTATAAAATATGTAACCTTAAATTAAAGGTATTATTAGTAGTACGATAAAAATATAATTATTACATCTATATGTATGTCATCAAGCTGCTGGACCAGTGCCTTGACATTTTTTGTAATACCAATACCCAGTTACCGCCAATTTATTGCAAACATTGTTGACGGTTCATCATTGTGAACTCAACAACAAAGCGCAATTGAGTTGTATTCTACAGAGTAAAAATACCCTTGTTGAAGTACATGATTTTGAATTTATCCTACCAAACAATAGTGGTCCTTACAATTCCGTACTGTGTCGTGTTGCAACGTAGTAAACCGTAAAAGACCGTGCGAATCCCTGCCTCTCCGTAGTACAACGTATTAAGGTCGTGACTTTCCGTGACAAATCCGTATCATAACGTAACTAAAACGTAGCGTAACCGTGCTAATACGTAGTTCTCCGTATCAAATCCTGAAAAAATTTTGGGCCTACGGATTAGTACGGACTGATACGGTTTTAATACGGACCAGAACGTATCAGTACGGTCTAATACGGACTGGTAAGGATACGCTACGGTCGTTTGATCCGTAGCGAATTTTTGTGCATGTTCAAAAATTGTCAAGGACCGCTACGGATATACAAGGACTACTACGAATGCCTACGGTTACAATACGGAGAGCCACAGACTAGTACGAGTTGCCACGGACAATGCCGGAACGAATCCGTAGCTCTTCCGTGGCGGCCTTCCGTGAATATGTGACCGGGGTATTTCAAAGTGGTATGGAAATAACTAAGGGCGGGAAAAGGAGCAATTGCAAGGAAAATGCACATCATTATCTTCCTCTTGTTCAAGAAAACTGTGTTTAAGAGCATCTGCTCAAAATACCACACACATAAGATTTTGTTTACATGTTGGAATGAACAAAAAACTGACAAGCAAGAAAAAAATTGAAAAACACAGGATTTCAGAAGTTTCCTGCAGAAAAATGTTTATAATCACAGTCTGAATCCCAACTGGTTCATGACTCCCAACAACCCAAGTTCGACCATGGTAGTCTGCAGATGATCAACAGATATCGGAATGGTTTTTGGGTTGACATCGTGGAAGAGTCATGCATGTTCATAGGGGCAATGTGTTTGATCCAGTACAGATAGAAAGAAGCCGTGCACATGCCTTGGGTTTAGCCTGGTTTTCGATTTTGGTAATTAGAATGATCCAGTTGATCAAATCAGCTGTAGGAACCCGGCATAGGGAAAAGAACCCCACTGTAATTCACTCCTTCATTTCGATATTCATTCTCGCATTCTTCCAAATACAGAGTCATAATTACGGCAGCATTATGTGAGCTATTTACTTTGGGTAGAACATGACATGGTGTTCCAATAGGCTCTTGTACCCTGGACCCATTGTTCCATGTGTAAGAGCTTAAATAATTGTGCAATGGCTGTCCCAGCTTTCAGCTTAACCCTTTACCAAACGAGAAAATTTTAGACTGGCCCAAACTGAAAGCACTTGCAGACGACAAACAAGAGCCGTCAGAGACGGGTTATGCTCCCCGAACAAGTGCTTGTCATAGAATATAAGAAATTGATATAAATTCACTTCTTTTATCCTAGAAGAACCTGTTCATGCCCCCCAAAATTTGAAGTGAAAAGGCAATTACTATCTTAGAGATAGCCAACACAAACTTGTAGAGGACAATAAGCCCCCTTTAAGCCCCCTTTTCCCCGTAAGACAATATTGGATCATTGCAATAAATACAACAGGTGTGTGGTTTGTGGCATTTTTTAATAATAATTCAAAATTCGAAATTTCATAAAATTTTGAGCAGTCATGTATTAAATATTACATAAAACAATTTTTTACATGAAGCCCCCTTTTTCCGAGACGCAGCCTGAAATTGAGAAAAAGGAAGAGAGGAACCTGGGCAACGTTCCAACAAGTTCAGATTTGAAATTTCACAAAGTTTTGAGCACTGATAAAGGAGAACCTAGAGAAAAACAATTTTTTCCATGAAGTCCCCTTTTTCCATGATGCAGCGTTAATTTGAGAACCAGGAAAGACGTATTTGTGCATTAATAATTCATAGATTGCAAAAACAAAGGGCACATGTTGAAACTTGTAAAACAAGATATAACCATGAAATGTTGACAAAAACTGAACAAGATATTAGTCTAGTAAAAATTGCAATTTTGCATTAGGGCCCCTTTTTCATTTTACAAGAAATCCCCTTTTTCCATGACAGAGGGTCAAATTGAAAAAACATAGATAAAGAAACAAGAGCACATAGTGAAACTTTGAAAAAACAATATAACCATGAAGTTTAATGAAATTTTGACCAAAACTGAATGAAATATTAGTAAAAATTGGATTTTTGCAAGAAGCCCCCTTTTTCCATGACAGAATGTCAAATTAAAAAATGCCCAGATTAAAAATAGAAAGGGCATATGCTAAAACTTTCCATAAACAATATAACCATGAAGTTTCATGATATTCTGACAATAACTAAATGAGATATTGGTAAAAATTGCAATTTTGCATTAAGTCCCTTTTTTCCATGACACGGGGTCAAATTGAAAATCCGGAAAAAACCATATCGGCACCTTACCCTAAGGAGTTCATATATGAAGTTTTATCCAATTTGGTCTAAGGGTTGTGGAGAAATCGCTTCGGACGGACGGATGGACGGACGGACAGTCGGTCGGTCGGTCGGACGGACAGACAGACGGACGGAAGGACAGACGGACAGACAAAGCAGCGACTATATGCTCGCCCTTCGGGGAGCATAAAATCACTTAACTCAAAAATTGAAATTTGTTCCTAGCAGGGTAGAAAACATTGTGGGTAAAGGAGAAAATGCTGGTTACCAGCATTTCCTCCTTTTCCCTTAGTGTTTTCAAAAGGCCTCTATCTCAGGGTCGTAAAAACCAGGGATTGTTTGGCAAAGGTTTAAAAATGGAGGTTGACATCTTCGTGAGCCAAGGTTATGATCACTATGTGGATCTTACCTTGGGGGTTCGAGCCCGATTTCGATATTCCCGAGATGCGCCCCCTATTGGATGCTAGTTATTATCCCCCTTTACATCATATTTCTAATAGCCAATGAAATATCTTTTACAAATGGCTTATGAATACAATTATTCAACATGAAGCAATAAGCACAAATGTACTTCCACATTCCATCGTCAGGTGCTGGAATATAGCCCAAAACCTCCGATAATTGATTGGTCACTCTGAAACTCTCTGTACATATATTGTTAGTATGTGTTTTATTGGTAATAAATCATTACAGATCCTGCACACATCCATGGAGGTATCTACATTTACCTTCTATATTTATTTGAAAGGTTGCAACCTTGTTCTATTTTTTTCGAAAATGAAATGCTACGAGCAAACTTTCTCTACATGTTGTTAGTCTATGTTCTATTAGTAATAAATCATTACAGATCCTGCACACATCCACCGGAGGTATCCAGCATTTTCTCTTTTTCCCACAATGTTTTCTACTTCTTTAAGTGTTGAAATCATCACTTGGGTCACATTTAATTTGTTGTCTGCTGATGTTTTCGATTTAGACAAGTCTTACATTTTGCTGTTGGGTAAAGAGTTAAAATGTTTTTGATAGTCTGTGATTAAATGATACTTAAGGAAATGATATGTGATATCAGATAAGTAATAGAGGGTTTAGAGTAGTTCAAAAGATTATCATTATCAACCTTCAAAGGTAAAAAAAGGCAGAATTTGATATTATTGTTGTGTTTGAAGTCCATCATCAAAGTTTACATTTTGCCAAAATTAAGTGTAAAATCAAGCTGCACCTTATTCAAACTCATTTCCCCCAAAGAGAAAATTCATGAAGAATGCTCTGTCAAAAAGGTGGCTAAATGCTTCTGAAAAAAGTATCGACTCATGTAAGCCTGCACAGCCCAGCGTCTGCACAGCCTGACATGGGATACTTTTCGCCATTTGTAAAATGTTTTGCCAAGGACCATTCAAACTCAAGATTTCATCAATTGTTAGACTAAATGATTTCTTTGGATCCATCATTATGTGATGGTTTTCTTGATTTAACCCTTTGGCTGCCTATAGCAACTTGTTGACCTTTTGCGGACAACGTAGATCAAGATTAGACTGCACAGATCGGGCAGTCTGATCTTGGATCTGTGCTATCTGATCTGGAGATATTTTCCCCGAAACATACCTCTGACTGCTGAGGGTTAATCTTTCTTTCTTCAACCGTCTACAGACAGTGCCTATTAACCCATTACACACAGTGCCTACTTTTGGTCCTAAAGATGAAATTTGTATATCACATGGTAAAAATATTGTGGAAAAGGAGAAAAAAACTGGTTGCCAGCATTTTCTCCTTTTCCCACAATGTTTTCAAAGGCATCTTCTTCAGGGTCATTAAAATTTAGGATGGTGTGGTATAGAGTTAAACACTTATCAAAGATACAGAAATTGCCAAAGAACTAGCCACACTCCTATCATTCCAACATCTACCAAAGAAAAACTGCAAAATTTTAGTTATTGATATCTTTCATATCTAATATAACCCTTTCCCCATAAAACCCTACGTTTAAATAACATTCTGATGAAAAGAGGTTCTGAAAACATTATGGAAGTAAAAGGAAAGCATTTTCTCCCACATTGTTTCCAAAAACTTGATCTTTCTCATGGTTGCAAAATCCCCAATATCAATTAGCGAAAGATTAATTCATTACCAAACAACAAACTTTTAGGTTTGTCTAAATGAAAGCATTTGCAGACGACAAAATAAAAGTGACTGAAAATTTGAAATTTGTTTTGTGAAGGGTAGAAAACATCATGGGACAGGGAGGAAATGCTGGTTACCAACATTTCTCCTTTTCTCACAATGTTTTCTGAAGGCTTCTTTCTCAGGATTGTCAAAAGTAGGGATTATGTGGTAATGGGTTAAACATTTTATGAAATATCCAACAATTTTCAACAACCTTAAACCAGAGGACTTTTAAGAGCATTTGTTGACAAAAAGGAGAAAATGCTAGAAACAAGTATTTTCTTCATTTTCTCATCGGATTTCTACCATTTTAAAGTCTGGGGACACTTTTTGATGTACAATGAATTTGCTGTCTGGAAATGCTTTTAATTTGGCCCTGTTTAAAACTTTGTTGTTTGGTATAGTATACAGCTAAATTGGCAGGTAAGGTAGAAGTACAAAGACAATTGGCTCGAAGCTTTCATCTTATCGCTGAACTTTTTTGCCCTATCACTCCTGTATGATGTTTTCAAGTATTAAGCTATCAGGTATCGCTGCTTCCCTTTGATAGAGTTAATTGGTGTTAAACA
Source organism: Tridacna crocea (assembly GCA_943736015.1). NCBI lineage: Eukaryota > Metazoa > Mollusca > Bivalvia > Cardiida > Cardiidae > Tridacna > Tridacna crocea. The sequence continues at coordinate 30,237,482 of OX031059.1, read as the reverse complement.
GCTAGACATATCAATTACATGACAGGGAAAATAATGTCAAAATGGATGGGGCTTTAATCGGTTACGAAATGACCCTGTCTCTATAACCCAAAGAAGACAGGAGCTTCTGAAAACCCGGCTGTAAGCAGCGTTTTCTCCATTTTCCACAATGTTTCGTACCCTTTCAAATACTAATCCTACTACTTGGGCCACAATTTATTTGTTGTCTGCAAAATGTTGTCAAACATGTCCGAAATTTTATTGCTTCATGAAGAGTTAAGTGCTTAACAACCATTAATTTCAGATTTTGTCTAATCGACAACATTTGCAGAAGACAAGCTAAACAGGAGTCAAAAACTGAACTTTGTTTACTGAAGAAAAGATATTTTGAACAAAAAAGAAAATACTGATTTTCAGGAGTTTCTCCCCTTCCCACAATCTTTCAGAAAATCTTCTTCCTCATGATTGTTAAACCACAGAATTGGCCATGGGATAACCCACTGCCATCCCAGTTAACCCTTTACCTGATAAGCCAATTTGAGGCTCTTCCATTTCAGCAGCAAATAAAGATATGATGTCAAAAATATGGACAAATGAGGATACAAATATCTGATTGAGTGGAAAACATTGTGGGAAAAGGAGAAATTGCTCGTTTTGAGCAATTTCTCCTTTTCCCACAATGTTTTCAAAAGCTGTCTATTGTTGATACGTCAAAATGAGTATGTATGGAGTAAAGGGTTAATTCTAGACCAATGAAAAACAAGAGCATCACATGCAGCTACCCATGCTTGGCTTCTTCATAGTAGATTTCAAGTCAAATGGGTGTGGCCAAATCAAAAATGGTTTTGAGAGTTACCTGCCCTTCAGGTTGGCAAATGCTTTTATATGTTATAAATAGTACATATCATAGAAGGTAAACATGAATACCTCCATGGATGTGTGCAGGATCTGTAATGATTTATTACCCAAAAAATCAGACAAACAATATTTACAGAAAGTTTCAGTGTGACCAATCAATTATCAGAGGTTTTAGGCTATATATCTCTGCACCTGAACATGGAATGTCAAAGTAGGTTTGTGGTTATTGCTTCATGTTGAAATATTGTATTCGTAAGGTGTTTGTAAAACAATATTTCATTGGCTATAAGAAATATGATGTAAAGGGAGATAATAAGCAGCATCCAGTGGGGGGGTGTATCGCGCACATCTTGATATCGGGCTTGATCCGGCAAGCTAAGGCCCATATAGTCATCGTAAACTTGGCTCGGGAAGATGCAGGTGCATATGCTATTTACATCAACAGCGCTATAACAAAACCTCGAAGTTTTCTTTGAAGAAAGCCCCCTAAAACACAATGTACAGGTTTCCTTAGACGTGTCAGTCTGTTAAATAGAGCCTTTTTATTAAAACAAAATCATCAAGTAAAACTGAAAAACAAAAACTCTGTGTTCTAACTCTTCTGAATGTCTGATTTAACTGTATTTCAGAAGAAGGGCAAGTAAAAGCACATGTGTGTGACTTTGCTGTAGTTGTGTACCTTGTTTATTAGAATGACTTAAATACAGGGCCTGAATGCCAGGCTAAGGTTTCCTTTGAAGAGACCTACTTCAACATCTTGATTGATTGCTAAATGTTTGGAGTTTTACACTGCTTTCCACATCAATGAATCAACTCAGTAACTTGACTATTTGTCTTGTATTTCACCAGAAGGCTAGGGTACTGAAGTGTCTTGCTGTAGGATACTTCTAAGAAATACCAAGAGCTTGGCTAAGGATTGCCTCCTGGGTTCTGGACTGCAAAACCTGAAACAAGCTGGACTCTTTCAACATCTACAGGTGACATGTAAGCATTTGATTTTTATCCCATTTAGGTCAAAAATACTTTTGAGTACTTTGGAAAGTCACTAGATTTTGAATTATTCTTCTCTCATCAAACCAATGAAGTGGTCTTGTTAACTGACATTATTTCATAACACTTTGCAAGATGGCAAAATTTCAGGTAAGTTTACAGTGAAAGCTCTAATTTTGCAGACATTATATTAAATGTGGCTTGAATCTAGATATCTTTGTTTGAAAGGATTGAGACCACTATGGGAAAAAGGAGAAAATGCTTTTCCCAGAGTATTCTCCTTTTTTCACAATGTTGCGGAAGCCTTCTACCTTTAGGTAATAAAACATAGGGTTGTTTAAAAAAATATGTTAACTAAGAAGCATTAAAAAGTGCTGTTTCAGCAATGCAAAAGAAAACTTTTGAAAACTGTATTTAACAAAACTCAATAAATCCTATTTAGCCATATACCACAGCATCCCATACTTTTTCAACACTTAGGAAAACGGCATTTGAAATTAAGATGGGAAAAGAAGAAAATGTGGGTAACCAGCATTTTTGTCTTTTTCCACAAGCTGTCTTACCTTTTCGCAGACAACATTTAAAGATTTGAGCCACAATCAGTTTCTAGTCTGCAAATGCTTTAACATTTGGCCATTGTAAAGTGTTGTTTTCTGGTATAGGTTAGCCCATTACAACATAATCCCTACTTTCGACCACCCTGAGAAAGAAACCTTTAGAAAACTTTGTGGAAAAAAGGAGAAAATGCTGGAACCAGCATTTTCTCCTTTTCCCACAATGTTTTCTACCCTTTGCAAAACAAATTTCAAATCATCATTCACTTTTATTTTGTCGTCTGCAAATGTTTTGAATTTGGACAGTCCTAAAATTTTGTTGTTTGGTAATGAGTTAAGTGTGCTTTCCAAGAAATCTACTTCTTGAAAGCCGGAATGATGAAGCCTGCTTTGTCTCAAAACAAATTATCAATGAGCATACTCTTTACCAAATGGCAAAATTTTAGACTAGTCCAAATTCAAAGCATTTGCAGATGACAAAATAAATGTGACTCAAAGATTGAAACTTGACTTTAGAAGAACAGAAAACAACGTGGGAAAAGGAGAAAATACTGATTACCAACATTTTCTCCTTTTCCCACAATATGTTTTCAGAAGACTACTTCCTCTGGGTCGTAAAACCCTGGGATTGTTTGTTAAAGGGTGAAACTCTTTACTAAACATGCAAGTGATTTGCAACTCCCCTGAGGATGAAGAATTTATAAAGCATTGTTAGAAAAGCAGAAAATGCTGATACACCAATTTTTCTCCAATTCTCACATTACAGACAAATCCAACCATTGGGGCCTGACAATGTTTTCAATAACGGTGAGCCTAACATTTGTAGTTGGGTAAATTTTATATTCTGGTACACGGCCAACCCCAAAAGGCTTTCTTTGTACATTGATTAGTTGTACTAAACCCTTTACCAAACGACAAAATTTTAGATTGGTCTAAATTGCAAGCATTTGCAGACAACAAAATAAAAGTCAATGAAAATTTGAAATTTCCTTTGGGAAGGGAAGAAAGCATTGTGGAAAAAGGAGAAAGTGCTGGTAACCAGCATTTTCTCCTTTTCCAAGAATGTTTTCAGAAGGCTCCCTTTTCAGGGTCGTGAAAACCAGGGATTGTTTAGGAAAGGGTTAAAGAACGAAATTTGATGTCTTCTGATTCCTATCTCTACCTTCATAGCCTCCCCAGAAATTGACCCTCATATTTACCCTCAGAGCACCAAATACAACCAGTAGAAATATTCAACCTAGAAAAACGACCTAAACAACAGTAATATTTCATGGTTGCTATTGTCTAAAGAGCAATCTAAAATGTGGACAGTAAAGATCAAATATCAGGCTGCATGTTCTGACCTGCCTGATCTTGATCTACAATGGCTACTATAAACATGAGGGGTTTAAGGTTATTTTCTCTGTTGAGATCTCCCTCTTGATATTCTCTTGGTACCTGCCTTTAATAAGACCACCTGCAGAAAATTCATTTTTCTGTTTTCCAAGTGGCAGCAGTAACCACTTCAGAGAAGTGTGGTAACAGACCCTCTGGTATGAGCAAACTTTGTAGAGGTCCACTAGGAGATGCTACAGACAGAATATCAAAGCTCTAGGCCTTTCAGTTTCAGAGAAGAATAATTTTAAAGTTTTCCTTCTGACTTTTCTACCTTAACCCTTTACCACACAATCCCGACTTTTAACGACCCTAAGAAAGATGCCCTTTAAAAACATTATGGGAAAAGGAGAAAATGCTGGTAACCAGCATTTTCTCCTTTTCCCACAATGTTTTCTACCCTTCACAAAACAAATTCCAAATTTTCAGTCACTTTTATTTTGTCGTCTGCAAATGCTTTCAATTTGGACCAGTCTAAAATATTGTCGTTTGGTAATGGGTTAAGGGACTGGGCCAGTTTTGACCCCAGGGGCATCTTATGAACAGACTTTGTAGAGGTCCACTGGGAGATGCTACATATGAAGTTTCAGAGGTTTTGCTATTCTTTTCCTTTTTGTTGCCATGGCAACCAGAGTTATGGGTGGCCTTCAATCCTTTTAACAACTGTGGTGGAGATTCACCAAATGAACATCCCTGCCAAGTTTCATCAAGATAGGACCAGTGGTTTAGGAGGAGAAGATGTTAAAAGAAATTGTGGACAACACCGATGGACGGTGGATGACCCACAACATATGGGCCATTACAAAAGCTCATCTTGAGCACTTTGTGAAACTTCTGCCCTCTAGAGTGGGATCAAATTCAACCCTAGGGCTATAATTTGGGCGCTCGTGGTAAATTTCAAGGTCCTCTTGATAAAGCTACAAGCAAAATTTGGAAGCCCTAGGCTTTATGACCAAAAACTTAGAGATTTCTAGAGTTCACCATACATGAGTATGCCTATGTAAAACGTATGACCCCTTGGTCAGGGCCAAATTTGACTCTAGGGCTCTAATTTGGATGATCTTGGTAAAGGTTCTATAGATAAAGCCACATGCAAAATTTGGTAGCATTATGCCATAAACCTAGGTGCTGGGAGACTTTAAAAATTTCTCTACCTGAGCCCTTTTAAAACTTGTGAACCCCCCCTCCCCCACGGGCAGGTTCATCCAAAGGCTATAATTTGGGCACTCTTCGTAAGGGGTCTACTGGATAGCTAGACATTATTATGGTTAAGTGCAGGGAGACTTCTAAAGTTTTCTCTAAATAAACCCATGTAAAACTTGTGACCCCCAGGGCCGGGCCAATTTTGACCTCAAGGCTACAATTTGAAGCAACTAGGTAGAGGTGTACTGGATAAAGCTAAATGCCAAATTTGGTAGTCCTAGGCCTTATGGTTTTCATACAAAAAGATTTTTTGAAGATTTACAATATCTTAAGTTTTTTGTTCCCAATTGGCAACCAGAAATTTTGAAAGAATCAAATTCTTTCATAAAATGCTAAAGAGAACCATGGCATCATTTCTATGAAGTTTCATCAAAATTAGATGGGTAGTTTAACCCTTTGACCCTGAGATAGAAGCCTTTAAAAAACATTGTGGGAAAATGAGAAAATGCTGGTAACCAGCATTTTCTTCTTTTCCCACAATGTTTTCTACCCTGCTAGAAACAAATTTCAATTTTTGAGTCACATCTATCTTTTTGTTTGTAAGTGCTTTCAAGTTGGACCAGTCTAAAATTTTGTTGTTTGGTAAAGAGTTAAGAGAAGACGATATTTGAAACAAAAGTTAATGCAGGGATGCACGCATGGACAACGAACACCAGGCCATGATATAAGCCGGCTGGCCTTTGGCCAGTGGAGCTAAAAACTGCATGTTAACCCTTTCCCAAACAATCCCTGGTTTTTACGGGTCAGGAATAGAAGCCTTCTGAAAATATTGTGGAAAAAGGAGAAAATGCTGGTAACCAGCATTTTCTCCTTTTCCCACAATATTTTCTACCCTATCATTTAGAAAAACCATCTTTTTAGCAACTGTTAATATGAAATCTGCTAAATGCTTTCAATTTGGTCTGGTCCAAAATTTGCCGTTTGGGAAAGGGTTAAATAAGGGTTAAAGGTGCACTACAGAACTACCTGCCAAAGTAAGAGCCCATTCAAACTTTAATTTTCTCGTCAAGTGGCAAAGTCTTTGATCTGCTGAGAGGATGGTTATAAACTAACCTGGGGCTGATCAGTTCTATCAGTCATAATCAGTCATACCTTACCCTTTAAAATCTCTATCAGTCATACCTTGCCCTTCAACTCTCCTAAACAAGCCACAACACTAATGTTAGTCGTAGCAAGAAGGCTTTAAACAGAAAAAAAAAATACTGTGGGAAAGAAGCAAATACAGGTTACCACCATTTTCTCTTTTTCACACAATGTTTTTTGCCCAGTTCGGTGAAATTCTCCCTATTTGAGCCACATTCTTCACAATCAACCCATAAGTTGTAACAATGCTGAAGAATCAAACTGTTAGAGCCATATTGGGAAAGAGGAGAAATTGCTGGTCACAAACATTTTCTCCTATTCCCACAATGCTTTCTACTCTTTCATACAAAAATTCCATCATTAAAATTTTGAGGCATGTTTAACTCATTAACAAAAGACAAAATTTTTGGCTTCTCCAAATCGAAAGCATTTTGCAGACAACTGATTAAAAGTGACTGAAAATTTGAAAATTGTTTTGTGAAGGGTACAAAACATTGTTGAAAAAGGAGTCACCAGCATTTTCTCCTTTTCTCACAATGTTTTCTAAAGGCTTCTTTTTTTCTGTCGTAAAGTATGGATTGTGTCATAATAGAGTTAATCTGCTGTATGCAAATGCTATCAATTTGGACAAGATCAGAAGTTTGTCAATTGGTAAAAGGTTAATTTTAACCCTTTACCACATAATCCTGACTTAACGACCCTAAAAAAGAAAGCTTAGTAAAACATTGTAGGAGCTCACCAGCATTTTCTCCTTTTCCCACAATATTTTCTACCCTTCTAAAATCAAATTTAACCTTTTGAGTCACATTTATTTTGTTGTCTGCAAAATTTAATGCTTTCGATTTGGACCAGTCTAAAATATTGTCGTTTGGTAATGAGTTAATTATCAAAACAGCTATTGTGTTATTAATAAATTAAAATTTTCAAAAGAAAATTGCAATTGCTTTGAATTTGGACAGGTCCAAAGTTTTGTTGTTGGGTAAAGAGTTAATTGGTTATCTGCAAAGACTTTCAAAATGGTAAAGTCCATGAATTTTCCGTATGGAAAAGTTGAAGGCTGGTAGTCTTAAAAGCTTTAAATTGTCTAAGATCTTGTCGTGGCATTTTTCTCTCTGAAGAATCATCCGAATTCACTTTGATTCTTGATTTTATAGCAATATACATATACTTTTATTTCAAGATTACTCCTTTAATGAGTTTATCAACTTTGATGTGTACAGCTATGATATGGTCGAAGATAGTTATAAATGTTGATAATTTAATGTACAATATACTTTAATTATTTGGAAAAAGTCTGTCCTGTTTATAAATCAAGTTGTACTAACTTAATTGGTCTGCAAATATAACGAAAGAGGGAAACTTTGTGAAACAGTGCAGGAAAATGATCATGTGCTTTCATTTTTTCAAGGCTTTTAATCTATTCATTTTTATTACACAACAGTATTTTAGACTTGCCTAGCTGAAAGCATTTACAGACCACAAACTAAATACATGTATCTCATGGAATTTTTCTCTGAAAGGGTAGAAAACATTGTTGGAAAAGGAGAAAGTGCTTGGTACAAGCATACTTTCCTTTTCCCAAAATGTTTCCATTAGGACCTCTTTCCCCGTGACCATTATAACTTGGGACAGTATGGTAAAAGGTTCAGCATGTCAGAAACTCAAATGGTTCCAGTGTGTGACAATCCAATGGACAACGGTGCCTGAATTACCAGTACACTAAGTGAGAAAAGCCATTATTATGTTCTGCACAAAGGTCACCTGAGACCAACATTTCTGAGTTGTTTCACAGAACAAAATGACATTCTCTGGGATATTCAATTATTGTACTGGACTGATTTGGTTTCATCTAAGAAGAGTGCTGCAGGAAATTGCTTTCAAAAAACATTGTATCACATGAATAATCTGCATAAATGAAAGATGCCTGTCTACAGCCGGTGAGCAGAAACGTTGTTAAATTTTAAAAAGAAAAATTGAATGGTACAGAAATCTGTCCTTTGTGTACACAAGGATAAATTACTGACATATATCGTGTAAATGAAAAAAGAAACATGGGGGTTTGTGTGAAAAACCGAAAATTTGCCAGAAGAAACCTGGCTGACGATCGAAGCTGTAAACAATGGCGGTGACTCACGGAAATTTATCGTTGGTTTCGTCTAGAATCGAATACGGTGTAACTTACATATAGGCCTCGATCTCCGTCTAAAACTAGGGGCTGCATCAGAGAAGCATCCATTTTCCTTTATTTACCGTATCAAGGCCTAGGTCAAATATAGTCACGTTACAGAATGCATCATACGAATCTACCTGAGTGTATAAATGATATCGAAAATCTTCGATTCAAAATCAGGAAACGACCAGTCTGTTTACATTGAAGGCCCCAAGTCTGCGAAATGCATTTTCTATCAGGCGTAATCTAAGCAACCTTGCAACCGTCAGGCGCAATATTTGGCATGGATAAGTAAGAATGACTATATTTTGATAAAATAAAAACAAAATGAGTTAAAACTGACTTAAAATAAGTATTATTGCCTCTTTAAGGTTTTGTTCATGCACTGTCAAAATATTGTGACAAGAGAAAACTGCCTTTAGTAAGAAATTCCTGATTTAACAACTTTGAGGAAGATGGTACTTGAAAATATTGATAGAAAAGTGGCAAAAGTTAGTGAAACAGCATGTTCTCATTTCCCAACTATGTTTTCTACCCATTCGCACACAAATCCCATTTTTCATAGCCATGTTTGATTTGTCATGGTAAGTACACTAATGTTGTACAGGTCTAAATATTTGTCAGTTGGTATATGCATGAGTAAGTCATAATGTTTGACTCCAAATAGGTGATACTTCCTTTCCTACAGTGTTTTCAGACAGCTTCTTCCTTAGGGTCCTTAAAACCAGGGATTATTTGGTAAAGGGTTGATGATTATGGATCCTGCAAAAAGTGTAGCAATTTTGGTTAAGAGCAATTACAGAATTTCTATTTCTTTTGCCATAAAAAATTGTTATCACCAATTAATCTGGAGAACTCGTACAAAGTTCAACATTAATGGAGGGCTGTGGTTCTTCCAGTCGGCTTTAAAATTCAAATAAAACAAATAATCATCCCATCAATGACTACTCTGAGTTAATTTTTTTTACCTTTAAGCTGCTAAGGGCTGTAGGAAACGGCATAGATCAAGATCAGACTGCACTGAATGTGCAGTCTAATCTTGGATCGACAATGTCCAATTATGAGTAGTCTAAAAAAATTACCCAGTAAATATTTTTTTTTAGAATTTTCAAATTTGGGTTTTCACTGTTGGCTATGGGTAAAAAACCATACATAAAAACCATACTGGGATACATGTTGTAAACTATTATTGATCAAAAGACGTCAGTAATATTTCTTAATTTTGTCTTTTAACTTGATACGACTTACGCCATTGGCATTTTTATATAATATTAATCCTCAATAATTTTTCACAGTCTGCTTTTGAAAATGTGCCAAAAGCATTTACCACAACTTTCAAATTAAAATTCTTACAGCAGCTAAAGAAAGAGGAAACCATTTTACAGCAATAGATTTCAATGTCCAAGAAAGGGCCTAGATATATTGCAATGATACAGCTTTTTTAAGCAAGGCACCTAATTCTCAGAAAAGAAAGCCTGGTGTGGGTAGAAAGCTGAAATATCCAGATTCTGATGCAGCCCTCATGAACTTTTTTGAGGAACATGGCTCCAGTCATGTATGTCTAACTGGCACAGCCTTTTGGCATGGAGCTTGTTCCAACATTCCGTCATTTTCTAATGGTTGTTCAGAGGCCTCTAAAATACGACCCCGAGATAGAAGCTATTGAAAACATAGTGGAAAAAGGAGAAAATGCCGGTAACCAGCATTTTCTCCTTTTCCCACAATGTTTTCTACCTTCTCAAAATGAATTTCAATTTTTGAGTTATTTTTATTTTATCGTCTGCAAGTGCTTTCAATTTGGACCAGTCTAATTTTTTGTCGTTTGGTAAAAAGTTAATTAGGTTGAAATACAGTACATGGACTTTTACACTAGATCACACACACAAAAATTAGGATCTGTCCCAAAAAAATAAGTCACTTTCTTCTTATAAATATTGTAACAAAAACAGATTTCATGTGTTTGGATGATTTACAAAACAGGTTTAACCAGTAAGGATGATGAAGGCCAATAAAAGAAGCTCTTATCTTGTCACTTTAAACAGCATAAAATTTCAAGGATATCACACTTCTAATAAAATCTATGTGGTTTCATAGTTTCTGATATTAGTTTTAGATTGGAAAATCCATGAAACTTAATAAAAGACATACTTTTTCCTTACTGCACTCATGCTGATTTATATCATTATGCAATAGATTAATAAAATAGTGAGAGCCATGATAGCCCTGTATCACTCCACCGTTTAACCCATTACCACATAATTCCTACTTTTGACGACCCTGAGAAAGAAGCCTTTAGAAAACATTGTGGGAAAAGGAGAAAATGCTGGTTACCAGCATTTTCTCCTTTTCCCACAACGTTTTCTACTCTTCACAAAACAAAATTCAAATTTTCATTCAGTTTTATTTTGTCGTCTGCAAATACAAGCCAAAATTTTTGTCGTTTGGTAATGAGTTAATTCAGCAAATTAGCCAACCAAGCCTAACATTGGTAAGAAAAACTCAAATGATTGCAAGGTATGGGTCAAAATGAAGTCAGAGAAATGAAGATTCCACTGTCCTCTTATATCAAAATGAACCATGGTCTAGCTAGCCATAGGAAGTATAACCCTGTACCAGACAAGCAAAATTTAACCTTGCCCAACTTGAAAGTACATGCAAACAACAATTTTTAGTATGGTTTAAATGGTGCAATTCTTCTTTGATAGGGTAGAAAATATTGTGGGAAAAGGAGGAAAAATGGGTATTAATATTTTCTACTTTTCCTACATTGTTTTAAAAATCCTTTTTTCCCTGGGTTGTTAAAAGTTGGCATTTTTCAGTAAAGAGTAAATGTATCAGTCTGTGATGCATGACACCAAGCAAGACATACCAGTAACTAGGGATCAATACCAAACATTTTGTCCAAAAATAGACCGGAAATGAGGGAAGAATCGTCTTTGGACATGTGAGTACATGCACAAATAGCAAAATGTTTTGACCCCTGTCAGCCTGCAAAGAATGAGCGGTCTGACATGAATTTATACTTTTTGCAGAGGAATTACAATCCCTTTTCTCAGAGCATGGTTAAATGTTATTTTAAAGTCTGAAAAAAGGTGTAAACAAGGATCATAAAGATAAAGTCTCACAACTAAAATAGCTTACTGAATGGAAGATTTTCAAAGATGGTGCACCTGCATGTTTTTACTAGAGCTCTCCATAAAGTTACGCAATATTACAGTTACAGATTGTTTCCTGTTCAACCAAACCTTGTTAAGCATTATCCTTGTCTTGGTAACCAGGATTTTCTGCTTTTCCTATGATATTTTCTACCCTTATAGAGACAATTCTCATCAATTTTGTCACAATGGTTATGTTTTCTACAACTGCTTAAGTCTAAAACTTTGTCATGAGATGGGTCAATTTGTGCATAAGTACCCGAATCAACACAACTATATGTAACAGAGTACAAAATTTTTAATGCTCTTTTGTAACTTCAGGGGATCTGTTTTTAAATTTAATGTTCCCTTTTATACTGTGAAAAGGATTAATCAGCAAGCTTTTTAATGTTGTTGGAATATTTGAAACCACTTTCTGCGGTCATATTTTCCACAATTTTGATAGATTCGTTTTTTATATTGCAGCATTTTCTTTTTATTACTCAATGAAAACCTAATTTGAATTAACTGATTTTCATAAACTTAGTCAAATCCCTCCTGATTTTCGATGGCTCTAAAAAGAGTTCATTGGCTTTAAAAAGAGGTTCCGTTTATCGATGAGGCTTAAACAGAGTTTCTGTTACTGATGAAGGAATCTGGGACCAGAGAAACTTTTCATCAAAAATGACTGGAATAGGTCTACACTATAATGTGTTCCTGCACCCTGCAAACCAAAAAAATTTCTATTTTTAGACCAAAACCCCATGTTTGACTTAAAAAAGCAGGCATGTCCTTCAATTATATAAATGAAGATTCTAAACATAAATTATTGAGACATTAATTTTAGGCATGATAGATGATTAAGCATGTCCAACCTTCATTTGACAGGTCATTTACAATTCATCTTAGTACTGGTATGAGAAAGCCAGGAAACACATGTTCATCACCGATCACCATGATAATTATGACCTTAGCTATTAAAGTTGCGTTAAATCTGATTACAATCAACCAACAATTCATCTTATTTTTCATCGCAGATCTAGTCTCCATTTCAGAAGATCGTGCATTCACCAATGCGCCATTTTTCAGTCCTGACTAGAGACTATTTTGAGGAATCTTTATTTTTACCAACTTGAGATGAAGTCTACCAATTAGTCTTGAAGAATATGATTTTGAAAGATTTTAAAAATATTCATTAATATAGCTATTGCAACCAATGAGCTTTTCATGGAAGGGTTGTGATTGAAAGAACTTTCATATAATAGAAAGATCATGGCAATATCATTTTTCTGTAAAATTGGTCCAAATTGTCTGATCAAAACAAAAGATATAAAATTAGTTTATTGACATTAAACATTCAAAATATAATCATAGTTGTGGTCAGTAACCTTTTATCCAAAAACTCTTGTCTTTCAACAATCTTGAGGAAACTTTCTTTTGAGAAAAAAAATGTGACAAACACAGAAAAGACTAGTTACCAGCCTGTTCTCCTATTCCAACAATGTTTTCGAAGACAATCCCCTTCTTTGAGTTGTATGTAAATTGTTATCTGCATATATTTTTCAATTTGAAAAAAAAGGTCATATTTTAGCTGTCTGGTAAGAGTTCAGGCATAGATTGGACAATTGTCCAGTCTGCTCTTGCAGACTAATTTCAGTCTGTGTCTGAACTGGGATAGTAAAGGACCTTTCAACATTTTCTAAGAGTGCAAATGCTATTGCTGAAAACAAGGGGAGATCATCACTGTTCTCAATTCCTTTTGTTTGCTTTTACCTGGCCTGCTTCTATTGTAAAACAGTGGCCACACCTTGACCTTGGTTAGCATTTTCTTAATTTTACATCCATTATCCTATGTGGAATAATAGGTTAACTCTTAACTCTATATCAAAAGGCAAATTGCACACATCCAAATTGAAAGCATTGCAGACTAATACATAAATGCAGCTCAAACATTTAAATTTGATTTAGGAAGGGTAGAAAACATTGTGGGAAAAGGAGAAAATCCTGCTTACCAGCATTTTCTCCTTTTCCCACAATGTTTTCAAAAGGTTTCTTTCTCAGGATCTTTAAAACTTAAGTCAGGATTGTGTGGTAAAAAGTTACTACCAAACAATGTTTTAGACAGATACAAATTGGAAACATTTCCAAAGGACACAAGTAATAAGATTTGTCTGTGAAAGATAAGAGAACATTGTGGGAAAAGAAGAAAATGCTGTTTAACAGAATTCTTTCCTTTTCCCACATTATTTCAAATGCTTTCTTTCTCAGGGCCATTTAAAAACTCAGGATTATGTGGCAAAGGGTTAAAGAAAATACAATCATTATCCCACAAGCAACGGAATTGTAGACCAGTTTCCAATGAAAGCATTTGCAGACGACAAATTCAAGTTGGCCCAAATGACGAAATTTGTACTTGATAGGGCAGAAAACATTGTGGGAAAAGAGTTAACCCTAAGATACAATGATGACTTTTACCGCCCCTGACAGAGCTTTTGAAAACATGGGAAAAGGAGAAAATGCTGGTTAGCAGCATTTTCAACTTTTCCCACAATGTTTTCTACCCTATCAAAGAAAAATCATTTCATATGAGCCATGTTGAATCTGTCATCAGCAAATGCTTGCAATTCGAACAGGTCTAAAGTTTCTCATATGGTACAAGAGTTAACCCTTTATAATACAATCAAGAGTTATAACCACCTTGGACCAAAATGCATCTGAACACCAGAAATCAACCTATTTTCTTTTCCCCACAATATTTTCTAACCTTCAAAAGGCAAATTTTGGATTTTCATCACATTTAATTTGTTTCATGCAGATGATTTCAATTAAAGTTTGTCTTACAATAAAGAGCTAAGAAGCACTATGTTCCAGCTTGTCCAATTAGATGAATTACAGGCTGATAAGGAGAGACAGTTAAAGCTATATAATTAGCTTCCCTGACAACTAACACATCAGTATTCCCTGTCCATAGATCTGCCATAAACCATCTCCACAATGCTACCATACTCTGTCATTTAAGGATTTAACCCCCACAAAGCCGACATTAAACAACCAAAAGAAAGAAGCCGCATGAAAACATTGTGGGGAACAGGAGAAAATGCTGGTAACCAGCATCTTTTCCTTTTCTCATGTTTTCTACCCTTTCAAAGAAAATTGTAACATGTGAGCAAAACTGAAATTGTTAACTGCAAAATGCTTTCAACTAGGACAAGGCAAATATTTTTTCCCGTGGTAAAGGGTTTAACCTTACAGTGTTGGATCTGGCCTAAGTAGCTTTTGTAGATATGATAATTAATTTTGTAGATCAGACTGTATGGAACATGCAGTCTGATAGTTGTTTTTTTGTGTATTTGACCATAACACTGTTTCAACTTTTCAAATTGTATCATGGCTGTCAGTGCACCTATGCATGTGTTTCCTTGCTTTTTCTAACACCAGTTCTGAGACAAACTATCTTTCAAAGTCATTGATTATTTTTTTAACACGCATCAGAGGTTAGTGGAATAAAATCACCAGAAAAGAAAGTCTGCCTCAACCTGGTATCAAACCACTAACCAACAGGTCACAAGTCTAATATTAATCTACATTGTCATCATATTTCATTTTAACCCTCAGTATGCAATATACATGAAATGGATCCTATCGACAAAGAAAACTGCTGAGATATTGCACTTTCAGGAATGTTGGCATGGATAATAATTATTATGTTTATAAGACTTTAGGTCCAAAATCAGTTAAGTTGCGCCATTTACACTGTAATTTCGGCCATGATATTTGGAACACAGAATTTAATTCAACCTCGTTTTTTGTAAGCTTTCAACCTTTTGATATACAGATTTGATACTTAAAGTGTTTGCATTGGATTTTTTAAACACAAAAATCAGACCCTATAGAAGTGGGTCAAAAACAGCCGTGAATTACGTTACAAAACCGTGACTTGATAAAATGAATATCTACTATGAACATGATACGATATATTGCTTTCATTTGTAAATCTGAACACTGCATATGTGTCTTTAAAATGAACAAGCGTCAAATTTTGGTCATATATTGCATAATGAGAAAGCAGTATCTCTTTGATTTGAACATGTGATGAAAT
This sequence comes from Tridacna crocea, assembly GCA_943736015.1. Lineage (NCBI taxonomy): Eukaryota > Metazoa > Mollusca > Bivalvia > Cardiida > Cardiidae > Tridacna > Tridacna crocea. Next base: position 30,222,038 of record OX031059.1, on the reverse strand, counting down.
TTTTGGTTGTAAATCTTAATCGCATCGATTTTTAAGAAATAAGGTAATTGTCGTGGATCTGTGTGAAAGAAATTGACGATCATTTATAGCTTATTAGGAAGCTATGTTACCCTGCATTATATGAATGCTTACTTGGTATGGATGAAAGCAACTATTTTACTGTGATCGGCTTGTACTATGGAGTGGTAACTTGCAACGTAATTCACATATGGAAGAAAATTAAAATGAACTCATATTTAAGAAATGTACCTCCTTTTATTAAACTAAAAAAAATCAAATCCTGTAAGAATACTGTAGCAAACTGAAAATAAATGGACCTTTGAAACTGTAAGAAATGAATAATAACACTTTTGAGATTCAACAGCAGCAATTTGCGTCAGTTTTAGATACAACTTTACAAACACTACTAAATGTACTATGTGCAGGGAATAAAAAGCAAATAAAATGCAAAAGTCTACTATTTCCTGATAGGCTATAGAATGTTTCAGTCATAAATTATAACCAAACATGAGTACAGACTGTTCACTATACATGTATGATGAAAATGCTGTAATGTAATTCAAGTCAAAGCTATAACGTAATTCACTTGTACTTGAGTGACTTATTTATTCGGAAAATTAATCAAATTACTTTTAACCCTTTCCAAAAGAACAAATTTTAGACGCCTCCAAATTGAAAGCGTTTGCAGACGATAATTTTGAATTTGATAAAAATGGCAGAATGGTCTATAAAAGGGTAGAAAACACTACGGGAGAAGGAGAAATTGCTCGTTACGAGCAATTTCTCCTTTTCCAACAATGTTTTCAAAATACTTGTACGGCAGACACGTAAAAACCAGGGCTTGTTTGGAAAAGGGTTAACTCTTTACCAAACTCCAAAATTTAAGACCAGTCCAATTTGAAAGACTTTGCAGACGACAAAATGAATCTGACTTATAAAATGAATTTGGTTATGGGAAGAGTAGAAAACAGCGTGGGAAAAGGAGAAAATGCTGGTTTCCGGCATTTTCTCCTTTTCCCGGACTGTGTTCAAAAAGCCTCTTTGTCAGGGTCGTTAAAAGTCGGGGTTTGTGTGGTAAAGAATTAAAGAAACTCAGTGTAACACAAACTGTCTCTCGTCAATAATTGTTTACTTTTTATAGGCCAAACAACTGCTCAATGGTGTTAATTTCTTCCTGTCGGAATTTGAATATGTTTTTCCAATGCGAATTGGTTCGTTTACAGCCATTAATATAGCGTCGGCTGTTATCCAGACTGTGTCTGGCTTACCGGGCCACTTGAAGGATTTGTTTTTGCATCAACCATGGACGATACAAAGTATTCTTGGTCACTACGGTCATAGTGAAAGAAAATGAATTACGTTACAGTTTTTGTGAATTACGTTATCATATAATTCATACATCACATTCAAATATATCTCTTTTAATTTCTTTAATTCAGACAAGATAGAAGAATACAAATGTCAATCTTAAAAATCGAACATCACACATGTTATGAGCAGAGATACACACTAATCAAATGATATAAACCAATAATCCTTACTGTGCAATAAAGTATTCACATCCACCAAGGTCAAAAAAGATAAACGGCACCTGTAAATGAGGTTTACATATGACGTAACTATGAGGTCAGTTTTTACACTGAAATTAACTCGTGTATTTGAACAGTTTGGTGTTTCGTTCAGATAATCCTACATTCAGTGTATCGTAATTCACTGTAACGTAATTCACCCCAGCGTCTAAAATGCAATTTGAATCCTTATTATTTAACACAGATAAATGATATCTTGATATATCAGAAAGGCAGACATGGTCTACCCATATTGGTGTTTAATTTCCTTTCCCACGTTTAGTATCTTAGAAAACATGTGTAACGTAATTCACTAAAAATGTGAAAAATTGAAAATTCTACTTTGAATAAAGTGTGGTTTATTTTTTTTTACGGTAAACCCGAAACATTATTTTAGCTGTTAAATATGATGCTTATAGAAAGAGAAAAAATAAGTTTTGTGCTCTACCTTTCGTATTTCATTTTAATGCAGTGGTGTTACTTTGTATAACGTAATTCACTATGATTTAAGGGACAGTAAACAGACAAAAATATCAAAAGAACTAACAAATTACCAGCTTTCTTTCGACTTTGTGCCTCATTGTTTGGCATTTACGAATAAAATGAACTGTACCTTATTCATACTATGTGGTTTATGTTTGTGTGATATTTTCCGTTAATATAACCTTTTGTTTGTGACATAGCTTTTTGTTAGTATATGTCTACAATCAGCTTCAAATTTTCAAATTCAAAGTGTTCAGATCTTGGATTTGTACATTTATATTTTTGGCAATATCATTTGGACTATGTATAACATACAAAAGTAGACTGAGGAGCCTAAATTATCTTTTCATTTGACTGTGACTGAAAATTAAGTCATTGGCGCAACTTAACTGATTTTGGACGTTTAGTGGCAGACAAGGTAGAGCTAATATCAGGCTGCACATACTGTGCTGTCTGATTTTTATGTACATAGATCACAAAAGCTACAAAAGTTGTGATAGCACTCTATTCTAGTTTCATATAAACTAATCAGCTGTTTACCTGAGGGACTGTCAACCCTTTACCAAACAATAGAATTATAGACTGGTTCAAATTAAAGCATTTGCAGATGAAAAAATAAATGCAACTAAAAATTGAAATTTGGTATTGGAAGGGTAGAAAACAATAGGAAAAGGAGAAAATGCTGGTTACCAGCAATATTTTCCTTTCCCTACAATGTTTTCAAAAGGCTTCTTTCTCAAGGTTAAAAAAATTAAGATTGTGTGGTAAGTAGTCAAATATAATTTTCCTCACTATACTAAGTAATGTAAGAAATAACTGCTTGTTAAATGCTATTAATTCTTTACCAAATAATCTTTCCTAAAATTACCAATGACAGGGGCATAAAAGGTTGCATTCCTTCATTGATCTGTCAACTGTAATTCCATGTTTGCCTAAGATTTTCAAATCTAGTTGCTCATGAATAAATATTATCATTTCAGATAAGAAAGTGTTAATACCACTCCCTCACTGATTTGATAACAATAAACAGTTGATATTTCCCTTTTGGCTTAGTCAACTGTTGACCTTGGGCTAACAAGTTTATCATCAGGCCTTACGAAAATGACAAACGCCTCTTTACTCACTGTTTTCAGATCAAGATCAGACCACTCAAGACATAATTATTATGCTTGAAACTATGCTCTCTAATATTTCAAATCTTTACCACACAGTCCCCTACTTTTACGGATCCTGAGAAAGAAGCCTTCTGAACACATTGTACGTTTTTCTCCTTTTCCCATACTGTTTTCAAAGACTTCTTTATCAGGGTCCCTAAAAGTTGGAATTGTGTAGTAGAGGGTTATATACCATACAAAGAAACTGACTAAAGACAATTGAGTAAATACAAAATTCTGTTAAAAAGATCAAATCAGATCTTGTTTCTTAATCTATTTCCCACACACAATCTGTAGTGCATGAAAGTCGAGACCTGTAAGAAACAACCCTTATTTTTTTTTCAACCCAGAGAAAAGAGGTTTTTGAAAATATTGTGGGAAAAGGAGAAAATGCTAATGACCAGCATTTTTCCCTTTTTAACAATTTTTCTTTCTATAGAAGTGATAAAAACCCATTACAGCTAAATTCAATATGTTGTATGTCATCTCTTTCAATCTGGACAAGTCTAAAATGTAGTCATCTAGTACAGAGTAAAACAAAATTCCATACAGTTCCATTCAGATATCATTCTCTATACATTTTTGGAAAAGAATTGATTGCTTGGTAAAATGCCACAAAATTATTATATCATTCTTTCAATAATGTCCAAAGTCCGTTTTACTTTCCTTCACATACACCCCCACACCCCCCTCTTTTCTTGTACAACACTGTGGATATCCTAAAAAAAATATAATTGGCATGCAGTGGTTGAAGACACAGTAGCGGCTAAAAGTGAACTATGTAGATGTCACAATGTATTTAGATTTTAAGCATCTTTTTCCAAAGTTCTGAAATAATAATGCAGATGACAACCTATTATTATTTGGGTGGTCTAAGAGTTTGTTGCTGGTAGAAAAATGAAGTTAAAAATATGTAAAAAGTGTAACATAATGAATAGAACTTTGCAACTTTTGACCAAATCTAAAAAGCACACAAAGAATAGAACCTTGCAACTTTTTAACCTAGATTTAAAATTCCCTTCTTTTTTGACAACAATTAAGTCTGTGACCCCAAGGCAAAGCCATTTTTGACCAGAGAGCTATAATAAGGTACTTGAATCCTTGTAGACGCCCATAAGAAAATGTCACATACAAAATAATACAGGTCTAAAGTTCAGGTTCTAGGTTTCAAAAGTACTGGGCTGAGCTCTGACAATGTCTAACCCTAGGATACTCCTATGAAAAACTTAGGGCCTTCTTTAAAATTAACCTTTTACCACATGTCAAAATTTTAGACTTGTCCAAATTAAAAGCACTTCCAGGCAACCAAATAAGTGTAACTCAAAAATTTAAATTTGTTTTCAGAAGGGTAGAAAAGATTGTGAGAAAAGGAGAAATGCTGGTTACCAGCATTTTCTCCTTTTCCCACAATGTTTTCAAAAGACTTCTATCACAAGGGTTTGTTTGGTAAACAGAGACCCAGAGACTCGAGGCTACAATCCTTTACCCTCACCAGTAAGCTAGGCAAGCTTAAATACAACCATGTTCGAGCAGAAAACAGAAATGTTACAGTTTTTTCTTGTATATTCTACTACAATTGTAACACCTGAACATAAAAATCACAGTTAGTATAATTACATTTACCATTAACAACATGCTTACAATTTCAAATAAGATTGAAGCATTTTGCCCACCTGGGAATGGTTTATCTGACTGATATAGCTACCCATCTGTCTGTTGAAACTTCCTGAGATACAGAGAGAGAGATATCAATTGTACAGCTTTGGCATGTTTGACAAGATATCTGTAAATCAGCTTCATAAAGAAGTTACTGCAGAAAAAAGATATGTACATTCTTTTTGTATACACCAAAGTTGTTTCACTGTTGCACTTACCAACAGACCTGTCATGTTCTCCATGCTCTATCAGAATCTGATGTGGGTCAACCTCATACTGATGCATGGCAAAAATCTATTGTGATCTTTTAAACAAATGACACAATCACACTGAGCAACATGAGCCGCGGATACCATAATTATGTTCTTTATACACCAGATCGGATTTTCCATGGAAGAACCGGAGATGGTGTAAGTATTTTCATTTTTTATGGACCTGATTAACCTAGATAGAAATGTTGATTTACAGCAATGACAAGGGGAACGATTGATCTGTTTACAGACATACAAGGGAACAATAATACCATCATATGAGTGAGCTGTGGCTTAATAAGCAATTGGGATTATTTTTTTTTTCAAGTTTATTGCCGATTTTCGGAAAAAATCCCCGTACCATTGTTCATTTTACAAGTATGTGTAATAAGATAAATAAATCCCCTAAAAGAACACAAAATTTCATTTAGAAATGTCCATCCAAAGTGAAGATATACATTTCTGAACGGACCTGGGTAGAAGAAAATATGCTAACAAGACACCAACTTCATTTTCAGTGTATGCACATGAACACCAGATCAGAAAAAGCTTGGGGTAACTCAGGACACCAACCGTTAAATCATCAATATTTCTGCCTGAAACTCGATGCACAGACTGTATACGAAGACCAGTCTAAAATTTTGTCGTTTGGTAAAGAGTTAACCACTATGATTTTAAAAGCTGAATCTGTCAGGGTTGCTAAAACTTGGGACTGTAGGGTATTGAGTAAAACCTGTGCCAATGGTAACCTTTGGAATGGGTTTTAAAACTCCTTGTCTTAGCAGATTTATAAGGGTTTGCTGCATAAAACTAAATGGAACTACTTTATATGTTACATACAAACGAAAAATAAAATGTAAAATATCTGATAGATAAATGTTGAAAGGTAAATAATCATGTCAATATCTAAATTTTTTTTGGACTAAATCTTAGTATGCTTCTTAAGCCTTAATCCTTTACTACACAATCCTAATGTTTAACAACCCTGAAGAGGAAGCCTTTTGATAACATTGTGGAAAAAGGAGAAAATACTGGCAACCAGCATTTTCTGATCTTTCCACAATGTTTTCTATCCTATGAAAGCCAAAGTCCATCAATTTAGCCACAGCTATATTGCCCCCATATGTGTTTGATTTTGTCAAGTCCAATATTGAGCCATTTGGTTTAGAGGCAACCTATTATCAGCTACAAAATATCTGTATACTTTGACCTGGCTAATTGCATGTACTATCAACCGAGCCAATCAATGCCAATACAATCCAAGAAATTCCTTCTCTGATAAAGAGAAACTTTATTCCTTAGAACTAATTAGGTAAACAGAAGCTATTTATGATCAATTTGTTATTGGACTGTTCACCTTTTCCTTGGATAATTACATCTAATTGCCAATCAGTGGAACATGAAATGCCCCAATTACTAGTTAGTGTGCCCCTGCTGTTAGTTACAGTTGCTTCACTGATGTTTCAAATTTCAGAATAAACACTTCCTGATTTTCTCTCTCAGCTTCTGAAAGCAGAATGATATTCTAACACTGCCTACTCAAGTGAACAACTAAATGCTATAGAAAACTTGTGCCTCCAAACACCTTTCACATTGAAAGTTGTAAAGACTTTATCTTGTCTTTCTTGCATAACACCAGTAGCTGACAGCTGGTAGTGCCAAACCCAATGATTGATTGAACAGGGTTTTACGCTGCTTTCAACATTATTTCAGCCATGTCATTGTGAAAGCTCACATAATGATTGTATTACATCCTGGGCTTCTCCAGTACCAGACTAGGGCTATGAAGGCCTTATCCATGGCCACTTGCATACAATAGGGGTATAATTTGTTTTCCTTATTCACCCTATAGGACTAAATTTAGTCATCCTTTTGGCAATATATATTGCCCTTACAGCTGATCCATCCAAATGCTAAAAGTTACCTGTGAAATGTAAGCCAGTGTGTGAAATTTAAAAGCCCTGTACAACCAGTGATGTTAGCGGGGATCAAACCATGATCTTTGGAACACAAACACTGCCACAGAGGAACCCCAACCCAAACATTAATGAAGTTCTGATGAAAATGGCTTTAGTTGCGATATATTGTTTTGTTCTCCCTTTCTTACCTTCTAAAGACATGTTGACCTAAAATTTGACAAGTAACTATTATGTATCCAAAATGATCTACAAGATGATGAATGCAAATTTTTTAAACCTGAGAGCATAAAATGAAAATGGGCTTTTTCACTATGAAAAATACCTAAATGTTTCAATATCAAAGATGATAATTCAAAATTCGAACATAAGCAGACAGTGCATGTTATGTGCAGTCTGATCTTTGATCTATACTGTCTGCAGTAACATCTCAAGTTACATAGCTTATGAACTCAAGGGGTAGATGACAAAGTAGAAAAAGTTTTTGTCCATTATTAAGAGCCCCCAATTACAAATTATCTGCCTGAATAGAACCGTGAAATTTCAAGTTCATCTTTTTACTTCTTATAGAAATATGTCAACCGTTTTCATTTGTCTATAGGAGTGTCCTGCATGGCCTGGTGGTAAAGATGCAGGATTTACATTTAAGAGGTCCAGAGTTCAAACAAAGGCTCTTGGTGTAGGGCAAGAATGTCCATGGACAAGACAATCTACAGCCTCTGGTTACTGCTGGTAAACCAAAGGCACCTTTGATTGATTGTTTGCGTTAAAAAAATGTTTTCAACATAATTTCACTTATATTGCTGTAGCTAATGCAACTAACCATGATCTCCTGGAGTTTCCTTTAGCAGTACTCTGCACAATATTCTCTCAAAGCCACTGAGTGCTTTCCAACAACTAACCATTGTCAAACCAATGATCAGCAGTGAGAAAGGAATTAATCCTGTCGAAATATCTATCATCAATCCTCGGAATGAACTTTGTTTGAAATTGGGGATCAAACTAGCGACAATCTGTTCCTAAGTCCTGTATACTACCAACTCCACTACCTCGGCTCAGCAAAGGCAAATTTGAATAAGCAAAGTACATGTATCTATACCATGATAATACTGTAATATAAGTGTTAACCCATTACCACACAATCCCTACTTTTGACAACCCCGAGAAAGAAGCCTGTAGAAAACATTGTGGGAAAAGGAGAAAATGATGGTAACCAGCATTTTCTCCTTTTCCCACAATGTATGCTACTCTTCACAAAGCAAATTTCAAATTTTCAGTCATTTTTATTTTGTCATTTGGTAATGAGTTAAAACATTGTGTATAACATATTATTACCAGCCAATATAGCTCAGTAGGTAGAGTGTAGGACTCGTGAACACAATGTTTCGGGTCACTACACTATCCCTGACTGGCCGACTAAAATTACCAATAGTCCTTCGGATGAGATGTTAAACCGAGGTCCAATGTGACGGTACTATGCGCCGAGCACATAAAAAAACCAGGCGAAGCTCTCAGTAGTTTCGACCTGTATCCTTGCACTATTCCCCGTAACAACTAACCGTCTTCTGGGACCGTCGCTCAGATGGGCAACCGGTTACGTGACGATAAACAAATGGAAATAACCAACCAAAATAACATATTACAGTAAAACAGTCATTTATCCATTTACCAAACAGCCCACAGTTTAACTCTTTACCAAACGATCAATTTATAGACTGGTCTAAATTGAAACCATTTGCAGACAACAAAATTAATGTGCCTGAAAAATTGAAATTTCATTTGGGAAGGGTAGAAAACATTGTGGGAAAAGGAGAAAATGCTGGTTACCAGCATTTTCTCCTTTTCCTACAATGTTTTCAAATGCTTTTTTTCTTAGGGTTGTTAAAAGTCGGGATTGTATGGTAAAGAGTTAAACTCCGCTGAAGTTACCTTTTGAAAAGGAGAAATGCTGAAAGCCAGGAAATTAGTTTTTTAATTTTGATGGTCGATTCTTTTTTTTCTCAAGAATGTTATCAAGGTCATAATGCTGCTTATCCCTTTACCATACTATGACGACTTTTAATGACCCTGAGGAAGAAGCCTTTGGATAATGTTGTGGGAAAAGGAGAAAATGGTGGTTACCCTTTCCCACAATGTTTTCAACTCTCTCACAAAATGAGTGTGTCACTTGAGCCACTATGAAATTATCATCTGCAAATGCTTTCAGTTTGAATATATCTAAAATTCTGAGGTGTGGTAAAGGGTTAACCTGTTACTACACGTCAAAATTTTAACCCCTATCAAAATTCAAAACATTTGCAAACGACAATTTCAAAGTGGCTCAAATGGTGCAATTCTGCTTTGATGGAGTAGAAAAACTTTGTGGGAAAAGGAGAAAATGCTGGTTACCAGCATTTTCTTCTTTTCTCACAAAGTTTTCAAAAGGCTTCTACCTCAGGGTAGTCAAAAGTCATCACTGACCTGGTTAAAAAGTTACTTCTTTACCAACCAAACAAAATTTGGACTTGTTCATAACTAAAAACCTACAGATGACCAACTAAAATGCAGTTCCAAAAGTAAATATTGTCTGAGAAAAGGCAGAAATGAAGGCAACATGCATTTTCTCTTTTTCCCACAAAGTTTTCTTAAGACTTCTCCTCAGGAGCATTAAAATTGGGATCGCATGTTAAAGGGTTAAACTGTTTGTTTATGAGATATGTCAATATTTTGTAAGGAGACCAACCTTTAAACATAAACAATTTACTTGAGATCAAAGACACCGAATAGACAAGTGGATTAACAAGCCAACTGTGATATGACAAATTTTCAAACCTAAAAAAAAATGCTGCATCACATAATTTCATGATGATCCATGTTGAGTTCTGGAGTTTTAAGGTATTCAGTGCTTTAACTCTTCATCACACAATGCCGACTTTTAACAACCCAGTGGAGAAAGTCTTTAATGAAAACATAGATGTAAAAGGAGAAATGGTAATGGTACCTACCATTTTCTCCTTTTCTTAATTTTTTTTCTATCCTTTCAAACAAAAATCACATTATTTGAGCAATAATGAAATTGTCTTCAGCAAACACTTTCAATTTGGATGTCTACAATTTTTTGTTGTGTGGTAGAGGGTTAAGAGTTACCTCAAAGAAACCAGGAGTAGTTGATTTACAGTACTGTTTTAAGTATACAGTTTGTATTAGAAACAAACTTTGGCTGACAGTTTGGATATATCTTGTTTGAGGTTTTCTGCCAAGCAGTTGTCAAATTAAAACCTTGTTTTGATCTTGAGGCCATGAAACACAAGTTTTCTAAATCTAGTCCTTTCCTCTGACACAATAACCTTTTACTACACTTATTCAATGACTTAACTTACCTTGGGGAAGGAGATCTTTGAAAAAATTATTCTAAAAAAGTAATGACCAGAAGGTTTTTTTTTGCTTCCAAAGGCAAATTGAATCACTTAACTCATTACCGAATGACAATATTTTTGGCTTGCACAAACTGAAAGCATTTGCAGACGACAGTCCAGAGTACAATTCGGCTTATTCATTAATTGTTCTTCAGAATGCTTAGCCCTTTTCTCCAGATATTTCTAGATTTGAAAGGAAAACAACATTTGAGTGGCTAAAGTCAATTGTTAACTTCAGGTACTGAAAATCTTGGAGAAGACTAATGACTAGAAATGTTCTTAAGAAAGGTTGGTGAAAACAAATCCAGGATTCCAAAGCCAAATTGCATTATGGGATAAATGGGTCAAGGAAATAAATGTGAAAAAATAACTCACCTGCACCAAAGGCAAAAAAGAAGCTTTCATCTGGATGATCATTCAGAAGCTTGGCAACTCTGCTTACCATCCGTTCGTTTCGTTTATTAATGAGTTCTGTTTTAAAATAATTATCTAACAGTTTTGCTGTTTTTAGATCGTTAGGAGGTAGTGAAGCATTGAGGAGGTTAGCAACTTGGCTGGAATCCTTGTTGAAAATGATATCGTTCAGATCCCCACAGTTGTAGTGGTAAATCAAATCATCCGTGGTATATGGTATTGCACTGTTTGAAAGTCGATACGACTCATGTTGCCACAGGGTTTGGTTCAAAGCAAACAACACCTACAAAGACAAGAAAAAGTCATGAACATAGATAAAACTCTGAAGAACTGTAAATCTCCTGACACTCTCACTGAACTAGATTGCTGAAAAGTAACGTAGACAGCTGAAACTCACCGGATTGAGTTGACGGTTCAATTTTCTCAGCTCTGCTATTTTTTTATGGGTTGATGTTAATCACTGAAACAGGATCCTCTCTCACTCTTAAACATTGTGTGGAAAGAATGCTGTGCAAGTTAATCATGGTGCACTGTTTACCACAAAATAACAGGAAAAATCTTGGAAAAAAAAACCCAATTCTCTTTTCCAAGTGACAAACTCTGAGATTCTTCCACGTTGAATGCATTAAATTTTCAGTCTAAAATCAAATGTAGCTAGACTGTATGGTGTTTAATGCCCTTTTCAACTTTATTTCAGTTATATTTGTGGCAGCCAGCAAACCTATCCATGCTTTCCTGGAGTATCTTTTACCAATACTCTGCACAATTCTCTTTCTAAGCCAGTGGCTGCTTTCCCACATCACCATCATCGAAACAATGGTCCGCAAAATAATGTAGCCAGAATAACCCAATTAAAATGACAAGATATGTTGTTGAAAGGGTAGAAAGCATTTGAGGAAATAGAGAAAATACTGGTCATCTAAATTCTCTTTTTTTCTTTTGGTAATTTTCATCAGTTTTCCTCTGCAGAAAACACAAGACTGTTTGGTAAAGAGCTAAAACCCTTTATCAAACAAACTGCAACTAAGTCATGTTTAAACAAGCTAATATACTGCGAAGACATTTTGAATTCATACCAGTCTAGAAAACAATAATGACTCAAAACTACCATAATTCTCTATCTGTCACAATGGTTCTGTGAGACTTCTACAGCAGATTTTGGCTTCCAACAAGGCTAAGCAGTTTTGGCATTGGATTTCAGATCATGATATCCTGGTTTGATTCCCAACGATAGCACTTGTCAAGTGAAAACAAACACTGAAACAGATTCATTAGTGAGTTTGACTGTTTCATTGAGTGATGAACTGATTGACTCTCAACATTATATCAATTCTATGGTGGTGCACCTATCCATGCCCTCCTTTATATTAACCCTTTCCCTAACAACAAATTTTGACTCTTCCAAACTGAAAGAGTTTGCATAAGACAATTTTAGATTTTGAGAAAATGGCAGAAAGTTCTCTAAAAAGGGTAGAAAACACTGTGGGAAATGGAGAAATTGCTCATACAAGCAATTTCTCCTTTTCCCACAGTGTTTTCAAAAGACTTTTACTGCAGACACGTGAAAACCAGGGCTTGTTTGGGAAAGGGTTGATATTCACCAGTACTAGGTACAACATTCTTCCAAAGCCACAGGCCACTTTCCCTCATGAACATCATCCAATCAATGAGAGGAAAGAATCCTGGTACAATAACTATCATCAATCCTTCAAAAGAATTTGGCAAAGCTAGAGAATCAAACCAGAAACCCTGTGGTATCAAGCCCTGTATGTTACCCAAAAAGCTATTAGGCTAAGATGATGATGACAAGTTGATAGAGTGGACCAAACCATGAAAGTTAGATAACGGTCCATTACAGTTCAATACTTCAGTACTTTGATTGATAACGAGGGAGCCATAATTTGAAATCCACCAGAGCACACATAAGTGGTCAGATTACCCAAAAGAAAAATCAATATGTCAGACCAACAGTTCTAGAATGTCAGTAATAGGAAATGATTTCTAAATAACACAATTTGTACTTCCCTGGAGGACTTGCACCCACTTCAGAAATCATTAACAATAGTACAGATAACTGTCCCCAAAGGCGATGTTACTTTTTGACTGGTCACCTCTGGGTACAGAGAGGATCAAGACAAAACCAGTTGAAAGTTCCTTACAGATTTTGTGCGCAAGTTTAAACTGTCAAAATTTCGCAAAAAGAGCACAAAACTAGGATTTAAACATACCTGTTGCTTGAGTATGTAATAATCCTTCATTTGAAATACAAATATTTTCAGTTTAAATGCTGAACACAAGATGAAACCATGTATTTCATCTGTTACTTGAGTTATTAAAATTCCCGAAAACACTCAAAATGGTTGCCACGCACGCTAATTTTGTCAGTGTTTTTTCTAACTTTACGGTACATGTTATGAATGACTTCTACAACCATTTTAGATAATGAAAGGTTTAGTAATTTGTCTCTGGTCATGTTAGTTGCTTGAATTTAATTGCATTTTGCTACAATACAGGTTAAACGAACGACACAGACCTTTAGGCAGCATAGCCCTTTATCTGTGTTACTGGAAAATTTACAATGGTATGGTGCACAATAGATGTCCAAATATGAAAAAAAGTACTGTCCCTTTTCATTATTGAGACTATCATTGATAAGAGCTACAGTTATAACACTACATTGTAATTCAGTAAACATTTATTTGGTTTTGAAATTCAAAGTAACAGTTGTTTTGAAAAGTAGTTCAGTTCTGTATCCAGAATGCTCAAATTAGATGTGGAAAGCATAGACTTTAAAGCTCAAGATTGTGTGATAAAAGAGTTAAATCCAAGAGAAGAACTTTACACTGACTGTGCCTCATAAAAGGGTCTAAATTTGATACTGAAATCTGGATGAATACCTCACAAGACAAGTTGATGCCAAGTTTTATAGACCTTGAGCAGGAAGAATTTTGAAAAGAAGAAAATACTGGAAGAGAACATGGTTTTCTTTGCCGATAATGTTTCTGATCTATTGAAAGGCATATTCCATCATTTAAGCTACATAAATTTGTTGTTTGCAAATGCTTTCAATTTGGAAGAGTCTGCATTTTGTCATGGTACAGAAAAATGATTGTGTTAATGTGGATTAGTTGAAAGGTTCGGTAATATTACCACAAGTCATTTAAATCATTGATCAGTTCCCTGCACAATGTCAGGTTAACCACAATGTCAGGTTAACCAGTCTACACTTCAAACTCTACCAAACAATCTGGTGTGTTTATGTATGACCATGAGGGATGGAGCTTTTGAAATTAATGTAAGGAAAAGTAGAAAATCCTGGTAAACCTTTCAAACAACAACACTTGAGTCTCACTTTATTTGTGATATGCAAAGACTCTCTATCATGGATAATTCTATAATTTTGTCATTAACCCATTACCACAAAATCCCTACATTTGACGCCCCGAGAAAGAAGCCTTCAGAAAACATTGTGTGAGAAGGAGAAAATGCTGGTACCAGCATTTTCTCCTTTTCCCACAATGTTTTCTTCCCTTCACAAAACAAATTTCAAATATTCAGTCACTTTTATTTTGTCATCTGCAAATGCTTTCTATTTTGACAAACCTAAAATTTTGTCTTTTGGTAATGAGTTGAATGGTACAAAGTAAACCTGGTGTGACATGACAAAGTTTTGTACTTGTCAAAATTCAAAGTATTTGCAGATGACAATCTGGTTGCAAGCATTTTCTCCTTTTCCCACAATGTTTTCCATACCCTTCACCATCATCCTTAAAACTCTAGACTGTTTGGTAAAGAGGTACCTACGACAATCTTGTGAGATTCTTTATATTAAGCAGGATCAATGCAAAATTCCATTTGAATTAAGTATCAAGAAGAATTAACTCTTTTCCCACACAATCCTGAGTTTTGACGCCCATGAAGAAAAAGCCAAATGAAAGCATTGTGGGAAAAGTAGAAAATGCTGGTAACCAGCACTTTCTCCTTTTCCCACAACTTTTTCTGCACATCCCAAAACAAATTTCATTTTATGAGCAATGTTTATTTTGACTTCTGCAAATGCTTTGGATTTGGACCAGCCTGAAATTTTGTCATTTTGTAAAGAATGAATGTACCTGCATGAAGCTACATTTAGACTCTAGGTACAATATGAGCAAAGCCTGTTAGCCAAGTGTTATACTACAGAGTATTTCTATTAGGAGTGATTTATGACTAGTGTCTTGCCAAGGAATTTTCTTTTTGTCTTAATCTTGCAATTTTTGTCTTTTTCTCCGAGATCATTTTGTATTTAATTTACAAGATAGGCACACCAGATACTTTTCTAACTTACAGTAGTTTAGCCACACCTTCCAAGAGCTAAAGAGACTTTCTAATGCCTAGGTCACAAACAAAACCGTTGCCTGACGATTTCTTCCAACTTCGCCAATTAAGAGATTTGAGACATCGTCTGGGTGCCAAACAATTTTAAGATATTTAGCTTGAGCAGTCATAAATGAAACCGGCATTGGACCTCAGTTTCTATGGAAATGCCATGCGTGTACTTTTCAGTTCAGAAAGGCACCAGGCGGCAATCCGACTGTCATCGGGTGGCAACCGGATGGCCATCTTTCAAACTTAGTGCTGTTATATGGCTAGCTACAGAGGCATGTCATCCTGTCTGAGGATGGCACGCCTCTGTAGCCATGTTTGAGCCACACTGTCCTCACTCTGCAGCCTCGGCCAGCACGCTCCTGATCCTAAACAACAGCAGCAGCTATTACATTTATCTGCCTTCGGCCAGCAGCTTGCAGTCTCTTTTGATGAAGGGAAAGATTCAACAGATTTTATAGCGGTATAAGTGCCCTTTTCACTTCAGAGCTGATAAATTATGATGAGGTAAAATATCAATATACACTTTTATAACATACTCATTATGTTGCCAAAGGATATGTTTGCCGTCCGGTCGCTGTCCTGAAGGATTTAACACAAGAGGGCCATGATGGCCTTGTATCGCTCCACTGGCTAATAAGTAAAAACACTATAAGCCAAACATTACAATATTTGACCAGTTGGTTTCAAACTTTTCTTTCTAATCCTACGAGAAAGTTGTTACACCCGTGCAAAGCCAAGTTTGACTGCAAAGCTATAATTATTTGAATCCTGGTGAAGGTCCACAATATATACCAAATAATACACTTTCAGAATGTGTGGTCATAAACAAGAAGATTTTCAGTTTTCTCAATAAAAGGCCCTTTAAAACATGAAACCCTTGAGACAGGGTTAAATTTAGTAGCCCTAGTCTTTATTATGGTTAGTAACATGATGACTTAGAAAGTTTTCACCATAAAAGCCCATGTAAAACTTGACCCCAAGGCTATAATTTGGGCCTCCTGGTAGAGGCCCACTAGATAAAGCTGCATGCAAAATTTGGTAGCCCTAGCCTTGTGGCTAGGTACAAGTAGATTTATAAAAAATATCCAATACAAGCCCATGTAAAACTTGTGACCCCCAGGACGGGGCCAAATTTAACCCCAGGGCTTTAACTTGGGCACCTTTAGTAGACAACCACTTGATTAAGCGAGATGCCAAATTGAGTAGCCCTAGGTCGTATGACTAGGTACCAGAAGAATTTTAAAGTTTTCCCAATATAAGCCCATATAAACTAAACTTGTGACCCCTGGGTTGGGGCCAAATTTGACCCCTGGGTAATCATTTGGCAATCTTGGTAGACAACCACTTGATAAAGATACATGAAAAATTTGGTAGCCCTAAGCCCTATGGCTAAGTACCAGAAGGATTTTAAAGTTTTCCCTATATCAGCCCATATAAAACTTGTGATTCCCCCCCCCCCCCCCCCCCCCCCCCCCCCCCCCCCCCCGGTGAGACCAATTCTGACTCCAGAACTATTATTTGAAGGAACTTGGTAGAGGTACACTACATTAAGCTACATGCTAAATTTGGAAGCCCTAGGCCTTACAGTTTCAGAGAAGAAGATTTTTGAAAATTTTCAATATTTTTCAGTTTTGTTGCCATGGCAACCAGATTTTTTGAAAGAATAAAATTCTTTCAAGGAATTCTGAAGAGGACCATGGCAGGACACTGGCCTTTAGCCAGTGGAGCTAAAAATCAATGCAGCATGGCGATCTGACGGTCACTGGATGGTGCCCGTAAAAATGTTAGCTAAGCCCAGTGCCCAGACGGAAGCAGTCCAGTCGCCAGACAACTGCAGTTCCTTTGCTTGACGATTTGGAAATAAATCTTTCATAAAAATCGGCCAGATGCCTTCCAAATTTTGAAGGCATTGTCTGGTAACCAGACAGTAAAAATGACTGTCAATGAGTTAATGGGCTCTCTAATGGCCAAAAAATCATTTGGTAGCCATTAAATTATAACTTTGTTTTAAACCAGGCACCAGATGGCGGCTAAAAACTGGGCTGCTGCCATTCAAATTGAACTGCCTCTGGACAATCGCTGTGCTGTTGCGGGACGATTGCGACAAAATCCTCTGAAGAACTCTCCACACATCGGCAGTTGGTCATTTGTAACTGGGGAATTAGCCTTCTCAAATAATTTCCAACTTCTGTAGTTGATGCATGCAAGAGTTTTCCTATTCTATTATAAATGCATCCTCGGATACCCCGGGGTCTCCCTATATGCTACGCTACATCGACCCCTGGGACAATTAATTGAATTTCCCTCGCTTTACCGCTGGCCGAATGCTGGCTTTTCATTAGTTCCATCATCATTTTGTGATGGGCGAGTGGACTGTATGCTAGGATGTTTCGTATCAATTTTCGGCGGCTGATGCAAAGTTTTATTTGTCAATTGTCCCAGGGGTCGATGTAGCGTAGCAAATAGGGAGACCCCGTGGTATCCGAGGATGTTATAAATGAGGGCCTGGTGGTCTTGCAATTGGGAAAGGGAATGATGGGTCTGTATGTCAATCAAACCGGCAACTTCATATGGTGACATCTTCAGCTTTAAATTGAAGACAGCAAGCTTCAGGAAAAATTCTGTGGCTATGCTGTATCCAAATAACCTAAGTAGCCTGAGGTTGTGCTGTGTCCAAACAAACTAGGTTCTAAATTACCATGCATTCTTGGTTAAAAAGCAATATTGTAGGAATGTGCAAATTTTCCATAAAAATTCTAAAATAAGCATAGAAAAACAGTTCCTCCATATTCTAAAAAAGTACCATTTTCTCCTTTACCAACAATGTTATTAACAGTTTTTTTTTTTTCAGATTGTCATGGGATGGTAAAGGATTAGAGATGAAGACCAAGAAGAGGAAACAAGATCAAAAGAATACCTAACGCTCAAAACAATAAGAAATAGGCCAACTTGAGTCGCCTCAGACATTTTTATGTCCTCACTGCTATCCCAGTCAAAATTAATTACAAATTCTCTTTGACAGCTATGTAGATTTATCTTGAGGTAAAAAAACAGTATTCTGGTAATAAGCCTCATTACTTGGCCTCTGGAAATAAAAAAAGATACTTAATCTGACTGATAAATGTTACCACACAATCCCTACTTTGGACGACCCTGAGAAAGGTTTTAGAAAACATTGTAAGAAAAGGAGAAAATGCTGGTAACCAGCATTTTCTCCTTTTCTTACAATGTTTTCTACCGTTCACAAAACAAATTTCAAATTTTCAGTCAATTTCATTTTGTCGTCTGCAAATGCTTTTGATTTCGACAAACCCAAAATTTTGTCATTTGGTAATGACTTAACCCTTTGACTGCTGCCAGCCAGATTCTAAGGCCTAATTTGTGCACAGAATGATTGTACATCCTGACCTGATCTTTGCGAGCCAAGGTTATGAACACTACATGGATCTTACCTTGGCTGATTGAGCCCGATTTTGAGATTCCTGCGATGCGCCCTCTATTGGATGCCGGTTGTTGCCCCTCTTTACATCATATTTCTAAAAGCCAATGAAATATCATTTCACAAACCGCTTACGAATACACATGAAGCAATAAGCAGACATCCACATGGATTTCCATGTTTACCTTCTATTCGAAAGGTAGCGACTTCATTCTATTTTTATCAAAGATAAAATGCTTCAAGTGATTTCATTCCTTGCAGTTAGAGCTGGCAGCATCCAATTAAAAAGCGTATCGGGGGAATGTAAAAATCGAGCTCAATCAGCCAAGGGTAGAGTAGCATAGTGAATTGTCACCCTTGGCTTGTGAAGATGATCCTGACCTAGGATCTGCACTTTATTTACACTGAAATTACACTGAGAAAATAACTTGACCATTGAATCTCATTGGGATTTGAATATTGGCTAGAAGTTGCTATTCAATTTATTTTATATTTCAACACTTTCAAGTCTTTACCATTAACAATACAAAGTTTTGATGACCCTGATAAAAAAGGTTTTTGAAAACATTACAAAAAGAGAAGAAAATGCAGAGTTTGAAGAAGAAACTGGAAACAATTTGAAACAGTTGATGATGGTAGCCCCCTATTTCATTAAGAACTACTCGTAAGCGTATTGGGACTTCAAAGCTTGTTTTGTTTCATATGCAGAAAAATTTGTGAATAATGAATGAATTTTCTAGTCACATCACTTATGCTAATAATTATGGTAATACGCAAATCTTCAAGCTAAATTCACGAGAAATCTTTTATTAAAATTAGTTACCTAAAGGTACAGCTTTTAATCTTTTGTATATTGAAATTGCATAAGTGGTTGTTTATCCCTTTACTCCATAGATACTCATTTCTACATAGCTTGAAGAAGCCTTCGGAAAATGTTCTGGCAAAAAGTGAAATTGTATTGTGATGAGCAATTTCACCTTATGTCACAATGTTTTCTATGCTATCAAAAGGTGTCATATACCCATAAAAAAACAGCGTCATCCTTGCTATTGTATTTAGGGTCAATTAGAGATACCATAGGAATGCCGTATGGGGTAAAGGGTTATGTAAATGTTTCAGTTTGTTAAGGAGTTTAACACCATTTTAACAGCATTGGTCATGTCAGAACCTTCAGTGCACCAACACACGTGTTGTCCTGTCTTTCTCATACCAGTACCGGCACAACTTTCTCTCCGATAATCAACTAGTTTTCACACATGCATCAGATGCACTAACCACCAAGATACCAGGCCAGGCTTCCATCAAGTCATGAGTCAGGTGCACTAACCACCAAGATACCAGGCCAGGCTTCCATCAAGTCATGAGTCAGGTGCGCTAACCACCAAGATTCCAGGCCAGGTTTCCATCAAGTCATAAGTCAGGTGCGCTTACCACTAAGATTCCAGGTCAGGCTTCCATCAAGTCATAAGTCAGGTGCGCTTACCACCAAGATTCCAGGTCAGGCTTCCATCAAGTCATGAGTCAGGTGTGCTAACCACAAAGATACCAGGCCAGGCTTCAATCAAGTCATGGGTCAGGTATGCTAACCACAAAGATACCAGGCCAGGTTTCCATCAAGTCATGAGTCAGGTATGCTAACCACCAAGATACCAGGCCAGGCTTATTCAACTCTTTACCATATCACAAAATTTAAGATTAATCTAAATTCAAAGCATTTCAAGATGACAAAATAAACATGGCTCAAAAATGAAATTTGTTTTGGGAAGGGTAGAAAACATTGTGGGAAAAGGAGAAAATGCTGGTTACCAGCATTTTCTCCTTTTCCCACAGTGTTTTCAATAGGCTTCTTCTGTTAGGGTCTTTCAAAGTTGATATTTGTGTGGTAAAGGGTTAAATGGAGATTTTTTGTAAACCATAAAAGGTAAAGAAAAATTACTATATTTCTAACAACCCTTAGAAAGACTATTTTTGAAAAAGGTACTGAAAAAGAAGGAAATGTTAACTACAATTGGTTTCTTCCTTTACCACACTACTTTCTCTCCCTTCAAAGACAAATTCAATCAAATGAGCACTAATACAAAGTCCTCCCCATGGCATTTTAAAGTGCTTCCCTTTCAAAGTTTTACTTATATTGTACCAGTAATCTAGTAAAGGATAAGAACTCCTTTTCTTTCATTCCCAAAAGGGTATGTGATCTTTCCTTTGTCATTTCTTTATTTGTTTTGGCCTTAGTCTGTCAAATGGTAATGTCAAAAGGAAATAAATTTTGAAGTCAAATATCAGGATAAAAATCCCTATCATTTATCAATTATTCTAATCGAATTCAACATTTAGCAATTATTATCTAATATGTTATTTTCTACAGAAGAACAACTTTCAAATGCCACCTTGTCATTTACACAGAACTGTTTGTATGCAGAGTTTCTTCAAATGAAAACCTTGAGTAGTCCCAAGACTACATTTGCAAATGTGATTACTGCTTCCTGATTGATAATCTTTCCAAGGACCTTACATTCATGTCATCAATGTTTACATTTCTCCAATAGAATCTGGGATCATTCCAGGGAATCCAAAAGTTTGCTGATTGATGAAGTCTTTACAAAATGACAAAAAATTTCCACATGCTTACTTAGCATTTGCAAAAGAAAGAAGAATGCGCAGCTGGTAAACTTTGTGAGAGGGTAGCTAAAAATCCATGTTGGAGAAAGGCGAAACCCTATCATTTTCTGCTTTTGCTGATATGTTTTTGAAAGCTTGCAGTCTTTTTGAGGGTCATAAAAACACAGGATTGTTTGGTAGATTAGGTTAAAGCATTATGATTCAAGCTTTTGCGACACAATCACAACTTTAAACAACCCTGGGAAAAAAAACATTTGAAATCATCCAGGGAAAAGGAGAAAATGCTGATTACCAGCATTTTCTACTTTTCTCACAATTTTTTCTATAGGCTTCTTTCTCAGGGTTGTTGAAAGTCGGGATTGAGTGGTAAAGAGTTAATACTTTTTACAAAAATATTTAATTTCAAGAGCCCCAAAATACATTCCTGAATTTTTGTTATATCAGATTTTAACCAGTTCCATGCCACCATGTATTTTCCAACAGAGACATCATGATTTCTTAACTGTTGGTTGTTTGACATGTATGGTGGTGAAGGCCATTTCAACATTACACAAGCACTGGTTTTTATGTGTCTGCAGTAAAAGTCTTTTGAAAACAGTGTGTGAAAAGGAGGAATTGCTCATAACGAGCAATTTCTCCTTTTCCCACACTGTTTTCTACCCTTTTTGAGAACTTTCTGCAATTTTCTCCCTATCTAAAATAGTTGTCTGCAAACTCTTTTGGTTTGGAAGAGTCCAAAATTCGTCGTTTGGGAAAGGGTTAAGCTATTGATTGGGCCACCTGGGCTCAGTGTACTCTTGAATGATATGGCATAATTTTGACTTGACCAAATCTAAACCACTGACAGTAGACAAACCATGCAAATGTTGCTCAAATGGCCAATGAATCCTAGCTACCAGCTACAACTTTACCCTTTCAGTGCTACAACTCTTTTCTTGTGGTTGACATCATCAGAAACTTTTGTAGACACTGTAGATCAAGATTAGACTGCACAGAATGGACTGCAGTCTGATCTCTAATATTCGATGTCCATTTTGTTCTTTCTAGAATATAAATAAACTGTTCTACATCCTGTAATGGAACTGTATTTGAAGCCAATGATAAAATACAATTCATTCATTTGGAAGTGAAAGAAATGATAAAGCAGATATTCTCACATCATTACAATAGATGCAGGTACTGCAATTTCACAGCTGCTTTTCTCAGGTCATCATGCAAAATAGCGGCTCATGCACATCCATATCAGACTGCGTGGTACACACAGTCTGATCTTGGATCTGAGGTGTCCATATAACATCTTAATCTGGATTAATGGCTTTAAGACATAACACAATACATGTACTACTTTATTTTCTAGATGACTCAGCTGAATTCCATTGTATTCAAGATCATGCCCCTGTTCATTTATCATTCTCATTATAATTCAAATCAATCCCCCTAAATTTCCTTTGATGTTTACAGAGGGTGTAATACCATAAATATTTATGAGATCTAGGCGAGAAATGTTTGTATTTTGAACCCCAATAATATCATTCTGGTCATAACCCTTTCTTGCACAGAGGTGTTGGCAGACAAGATTAGCTCTTCTATCACTGAGCCCAGGTTTTAAACTCTTCACCACATAATCCTGACTTAAACCAGGAGAAAAAAGCCTTTTGAAAACATTGTGGGAAAAGGAGAAAATGCTGGTAACCAGCATTTTCTCCTTTTCCCACAATGTTTTCTTCTCTGTCAACAACAAATTCTACCCTTTGAGTCACACTGAAATTGTCGTCTGCAAATGCTTTCAAGTTGGACCAGTCTATAATTTGTCAATTGGTAAAGAGTTAATGATCCCGACTTTTAACGCCCCTGAGAAAGAAGCCTCTTGAAAACATTGTGGGAAAATGTCAAAACAGCATTTACTTCTTTTCCAACATGTTTTCTACCCTACCCAAATCAAATTTTATTTTTTCATATGTAAATGCTCTAAATTTGAACCAGACTTAAATTCCTGTGGTAGTGAGTGAATTCTGCACCACCTAGCAAAGTTTTTTGTGTCCAAATCGAAAGCATATACAAACAAAATGTCCAAATCGAAAGCATATACAAACAAAAAATCAAATGTGTCTAAAATGATAGGATTTGATTTTAAAAGGTTTAAAAACATTGTTGGAAAAGGACAATGCTGGTTACAAGTGTTTTCTCTTTTCATAAATGACTTTTACTATCTAACACCTCTTTTACTACAGGTCAAAGAAACTCAAGAATTTTTTGTAAAGGGACCCAGTTCTGGCGATCCCAGTGCTGATCCAGTGCACCTAGTAAAGAAATCATTGATCAGCTGTGATGATCTTGGAGTTTCTAGTTTCTGTTAGGATTTATCCTGCACTTTCCTCCACACTCAAGCTGGCATACATGTGTTTCTTTTTTTATAGACTTCATTATATTTTGCTGGGTTAGACTATGACAGTGAGATAGTGCAATATTGCCTGTAGTATATCAGTTGCCATTAAATATCTGGAAATCAATGATAAAGAGCAAAAAACAACTGAGAGATTTGTATGATACAGATGCAAAATCATGCCAAAATAGCCCTTTCCCACACTTGTTATATTTCAGAAACATCCGCACACAATAAATTAAAAACTTTGCAAATAAACTTGAGCTTAGACTCTGATAGGGCAAAAAACATTGTGGGAAAAGAAGAAAATGCTGGTAACCAGCATTTTCCCCTTTTCCCACAATATTTTCAAAAGCCTTCTTTCCCAGGATCATGAAAACAAGGAACTGTTCGAACGAGGGATAGATAATTAAAATAAAGGGAGGTAATTCAATTTGTTCTCTTAAAATGCAACATATCTCTCTATATTATTTAAATGCTTTTTTTTACAAGATATTAATAAGCACTTATTTCTGTGCAAAGTTTAAGAAAATTGTGCAGTCTGAATTTTTTTCAATTGCAGAAAACTTATCATAACATGTTTCTTTTTTACAAGTTGGAACATTATTTAATGTGACTGTGACCCTTCCAGTGCCTTGATTTTATAGATAAACTTTTAACTCATGGCAATAATCACATTTCTAAGAATAATGAGAAATTTGAACAATATTTGTTATTTTATTAACCTTTTTATAGGTTTGAAATTAAGGCATAGTTTCTGTAATTTTGACATGAGTTATCCCCTTTGAAGAACTGTATCTTTGTAATTTGCTCCAGGACTTATGAATATCTTTTCTTTATACTCTGCATACATAATACTATCACCTAATCAAAAATGAAAAAAATCTGTCCGTAGGAAAAATTGTTGCATAAGTTTGTCCTTAACCCATTACCAAACGACAATATTTTAGACTGGTCCAAATTGAAAGCATTTTCAGTCGACAAAATAAAAGTGACTGAAAATTTGAAATTTGTTTTGTGAAGGGTCGAAAACATTGTGGGAAAAGGAGAAAATGCTGTTTTTTATAGGTTTCTTTCTAAGGAGCATCAAAAGTAGGGATTGTGTGGTAATGGGTTAAAGATGGATTGCAATCGCTTGTTCCAGAAGGAAAAAACAACCACCAGCAGTTCACATTTAATTTGCTTGCAAATGTTTTGAATTTCAACAAAACCAAGCAAGAAAGACAAATTCACTCATATCATCTTTACTCTAGGAGTTCCTTTCACAACTAAAGTCTATTTTTTCCGAGCCAGCGTAAATTATGGTCAGACTGCACAAAATATTCAATCTGTTCTTGGACATTGTCCACTTTACTGAGATTTCTTGACAAAAGCAGCATAGACGGAGCAGACATTTGATATTTCACGACTGAAAATTTTGATTCTGTTTACTTGGCCCTCTCAGGTTTAAAAGTGTACAAAGGTAACTGTCAAACTTTCATTCATTCTATAAGATAGTTTTAATGAAATTCAATTCATTCTAAAGTTTGACATCCATGTAAATAGCATGTCAAAGTTCAGTTGAATAGATTAAAACTCTTGATTTATGAATGATTTAAGACTTTTTTGTAACTATAACCCTTGTACCTTCACCCTGTATGAAATGATCTGCTTAATCTACCCATATGACTGCTTGATATATTAACCCTTTACCACACAATGACAACTTTTAATCCCCCTGAGGAAGAAGCCTTTTGAAAACATTGTGGGAAAAAGAGAAAATGCTTGTAACCAGCATTTTCTCTTTTTCCAACAAAGTTTTCTACCCTATCAAAGCAAAACTGCACCATTTGAGCCACTTTGAATTTGTGGTCTGCAAATGCTGTTGATTTTGTATTTCTAAAATTTTGTGGTAATGGTTTAAGTGGTCTTTTATGCAGCTTTCAACATTATTTCAGCTATATCACAGCATCACCTTATAGTCATATTCATGTATGTTCTGGATTCACCATTGCCATGCTTGAATGGGCTCTCAAGTGTTTTACCCATGGACATGCCCATGAAAAACATAGTGCTCCCAGTGAAGTCAAACCTCAGGTTCCAACTTATGAGTCCCACACTTTATAACTGAGCCATGCATTGACCCCGAAGAATATGATTTTTTTGAAAACATTGTGGGGAAAGTAGAATTGCTGCTTCTGCTTTGCCAACTATCATGAAATATCCTTTGTGCATTATTTGATACGTTGTTTGCAATTGCTGTCAATTTGGACAAGTCGGAAAATTTTGTTGTCAGAATCTTACACCAATTTTAACAAAAATGGCTGCACCCAGGAATGATGACAACTGATTTGACACACCAGTGGATCTAAGTTTGTAAGATTAAAAATCAAGTTATCGTCCTTTAAGGATATTTAGGCTTTTCAGAAAATCCCTCTTTTTTACATTTCCTACCACTTAGTCTGATTGGTCCCATGCTGTTTGAACAGCACACGAAACAATCAATATTGGTCTTTCTTTCACCGGCATTTGTGTCCCCATTTTGAGTTATGGTCATGTGACAAAAATATGACGTAATGACGGACTACTTTCTGAGCCGATTACAGAGGTGAATATGAATCATCTGGAGTGCCAACACTCTCTTGCACTACGGATAATTCCCATTCACCTCTGTAGTGGGCTGAGAAAGTAGTCCGTCAACAAGTGGTATTTTTGTCACATGATTATAACTCAAAATGGCGACACAAATGCCGGTGAAAAAAAGGCCAATTTGTGTGCTGTTTAAACAGCATACAGCCAATCAGAATTTGTATTACTAAATGTGAAAAAGAGGGATTTTCAGAAAAGCTTAAATGTCTTTTAAAGGACAATAACTTGTTTTTCTAATCCCACTTACTGCTTATTAGAATAGAGTACTGCTTATTTGAACAGAGTGCTCGTTATGAGCAATTTCTCCTTTTCCCACAGTGTTTTCAAAAGACTTTTGCAGACACATAAAAACCAGGCCTTGTTTGGGAAAGGGTTAAAAAGCTTTCTTTTCTCAGGGTTTTGAAACTTGAGATTGTGTGGTATAGGGTTAAAACATAAATGAATGAAAGAGGACAATACCCATTTAACACTACTATGGATTATAAATCAACACCTCTGTTTGTCTAGTATCAAAAATATCTGACAAGTAGACTACATTTTGTTCTGCACAGCTGGAATGTTTGAAAAAAAGCTCTTGAGTAGAGTTATTGGTATAAAAATATACTAAATTAACCATTTACAAGACCATTGAATTTCAAAACAAACAAAACTAAAAGCATTTGCAAATGGTTAAGTAACCAAACTTGTCATCAATAGTTTTTTAGATATTGTCAGAAAAGATGAAAAAGCTGATAGCCAGCATAATCCAACTGGGTTTCATATGCCTTGGTCATGAGGGCTGTGAAAACATGGTATTGTGTAATAGAGAGTTAAACCTATTGAAAAATGAGTTAGAAATCAAAACCTCTGTTTGTCTCCTTGAAAACAATTACCTAAAACATTAAATACTAAAGAAGTATTCTTGTTCTGCAAGGTTTTGTATAATTTATAATGTTAATGTTGCATGGAACTCTATATGTACACTAAAACTTCTTTTTAACTCTTTAAGAAACAACAATATTTTAGACTGGTCCATATTGAACTCTTTGCAGACGACAACATAAAAATGTCTTGATTAATGAAGTTTGTCTCTGAAAGGGTAGAAAACTTTGTTGGAAAAGGAAAAATGCTTGCAGCCAGCAACTCCTTTTCACAGTTTTTTTTTTAGCCATGGTGATAATTGATATTATCTGTAAATGCTTTCAATCTAGAACAGAAGAATTAGATGACATAACCATTATAATAACTTCTAGTGTTGGACATTCTGTTTCCTGCAGAAAGTCATAAACAAGTCCAGCCTTCATTTTTTAAAATCATTTTCTGTATTTTTCTGGCTTTACTGTGACAGTTGAGAATATGTCTTAACACTTTACCCACCTTTTCCTCTGTTTTAACAACCCTCAGGAAAAATTCAGTTTCAATTCTCTATCGAAATTTTTCTTACCATTTCAGTTGACTTGGCAAATATTCGTACATTCAATATTTAACACTGTTTATCAATTTCGACTTTTCACCTACAGAAAAACAGAATGTGAATAACTTCATCAAGGTTGTTTATGTGGTTGCTAAACGACTGACAGTGGCACGCCATGTATAAATATCATGTGTGTGATTCACAGTTCAAATGGAAGCCGCTGTTATGCCCACAGGGTTAGATGTAGGTACGGAATCGACCGAGATATGAAGAGTGTATCCAGAATGCCCAAATTAGACTGGTGTGTAAATTGTAGAATGCCATCTAGAATCAGATATTGAGAATACTTGTCTCAAGATGTACCTCAAAAAAAGAACATAATGCATAAATCCAAGATCAGACTGCATATTCTGTCAGATCTTAAACTACACTATAATTATAGAGAAGCACTCTATTGTTTTCAGTGCAAATCTTTCAACGAAAGTCAGAGCTAAATTGATTGATGAAAAACTGGTACAAAACCATCCAAGAGAAAATCTGTCCCCTGGAAAAAACCTGATTTACAAACCAGGAAATGGCTTGTCACCTTATTGTGAGAATAAAAATGTTAATCACCGACAAATTGTGATTTATTTCTGCAGTAAAGTGGGTTGTCATAATCCTTCCAGGTCATTCTGAAACATTCATTTATCACAGAATACATTATGGCATTAATTTCCTAAAATTTATATTGATTCATTGAATGAATGTTGTTAAGTTTAATTTCACTGGTGTTTTTTTCACACAGTTTTCAAATACATTTTTCAACATCATTTCAATGCACCTATTCATGTATTCCTAAAGTTTCCCTTACCAATTCTTCACACAATATTAATCACAAGCTACTGGCTTCCACACATAAGCACTTGCTAAACAGTAAGTAATGAAGCCTGCTTCAAAAACTTTCATAAAACCTCAGAAAGAAGGCCGCCTGGCTAGGGATTCAAACCTTAAAGCACCTCAGGTTTCAAGTCAAGTGAACCCATTGACTGTGCAACTAGGCTTAGCTATATTACTGGTATAAAAGATGGACTGACCTATCCATGCCCTCCTGGAGGCTCTTTTTCCTGTACTTCTCACAACTTTCTTTCCAAGCCAGTGGCTGCTTTCCCACATGACCAACATTGAGACAAGGGGCAACCTTGGGAGAGGAATGAATCCAGCCACTATGACTATCGTCAATCTTCTCAAGTCCTGAAAGCTAGGACTGAGCTACCGACCCTCAACAGTAAATCTTGAACACATTTGCAGATAACAATTCAAATGCGGTTCAAATTATTTATATTTGACAGATTAGACCAAATTTTTGGGAAAAGAAGAAAATGCTGGGACTTGGGATACTGTGGTAAAGATTTAAAAAACTTCAATCTTCATGCTATGTAATAAGTAATTAACCATGCACCAATTATATTTCACAATGATGATTCCTAAATTGCCACACCTTGTTTGATGTATATTGTATTTTGCATTTAAAAAGTTTGATTATTCAAACGGAAGTTTTGTCAGTTTTGAAAGTTAAAAATAATGGAATTTTACAAGAAATATGATTATTCTGGCAGGACAACTTTCTTGAATATTCAATATTCATGTCATTCAAATTTCCTGAAATTATCAATGTTATTTTTTGGTTCCATTAGCCCCAGAGGAGCACTTCTGGCAGTTTTCAATGCTACCAACCAATTCCCTGTTTTGATTATCCCAAGGAAGGTGGAGTTTGAAAATTGTAGAAATAGTAAACAAGAGGACCATAATAGTCCTATATCGCTCACCCAAGTACCAAGCAACAAAGGTCTAAAATAAAGATAAATACCTACACCAAAGTTAAAGGCCATATGACAATGGAACAAGAGCAGCAAATTGTTGCAATTTGACTTGAGACTTCGAAGTTGAGTTCTGGACAAGCAAGAAATACTGTAGAAATGAAGATCAAAGTGGGATTACTCAAAATTCACACTAGGTAGAGTTATTGCTCTTGCGCACTGTATTCCGTAATATTGAAACATTTGAAGTCATTGTGACTTGAGATGACAAAGTTA
Organism: Tridacna crocea; assembly: GCA_943736015.1. Taxonomy (NCBI): domain Eukaryota; kingdom Metazoa; phylum Mollusca; class Bivalvia; order Cardiida; family Cardiidae; genus Tridacna; species Tridacna crocea. Next base: position 30,192,296 of record OX031059.1, on the reverse strand, counting down.
TATTCCGGACAGGCACTGAATGTTGTAAAAATGACATTCAAAGGTAAATAACTCAAAAACAGCACAAGGTAGAGTTACAATTCTTGTGCACTGCACTTCCAAATATTGCTACAAATAAGCATACCAAATTTCAAGTCATTCCTACCTAAGATGACAAAGTATTGCTCCAGACAAGCAAGAAATGCTATAAAAATGAAGGTCAAAGGGGAATAACTCAAAATTCATGCTAGAAAGAGTTATGGTTCTTGTGCACTGCACTCCATATATTTTCAACAATCATGCATATCAAATTTGAAGATGTTCAGGCTGTAGATGACAAAGTTACATTGAGCAGAAAATGCTGTAAAAGGATAATCAAAGGGAAACATGCAATTTCGTTGAAATGATATCCCCCGCCGAAAAAGACCTTTTTTGATACAAACGTATAGGAGGTATTCTGTTTTGCATGTACATGTGGCCTTTTTGTTATTGGTCCATGAAGAAATTATACATTAAGCTCCCTTGTTCCATGGCACAGGATTTCATTAGATAAAACAAGAGCCGTCAGAGACGGGTTATGCTCCCCGAACGAGTGCTTGTCATAAAATATATGAAATTGATAAAAATTCACTTCGTTTATCCTAAAAGAACCTGTTCATGCCCCCCAAAATTTGAAGTGAAAAGGCAATTACTATCTTAGAGATAGCCAACACAAACTTGTAGAGGACAATAAGCCCCCTTTAAGCCCCCTTTTCCCATAAGACAATATTGGATCATTGAAATAAAAACAACGGGTGTGTGATTTGTGGCATTTTTAAATAATAATTCAAAATTCGAAATCTGATAAAATTTTGAGCAGTAAATATTACATAAAACAATTTTTTACATGAAGCCCCCTTTTCCCGAGATGCAGCCTGAAATTGAGAAACAGGAAGAGAGGTACCTGGGCAACGTTCCAACAAGTTCAGATTTGAAATTTAACAAAGTTTTGAGCACCGATAAAGGAGATATTAGTGAAAAACAATTTTTTCCATGAGGTCGCCTTTTTCCGTGATGCAGCCTCAATTTGAGAAAGCAGGAAAGACATATTTGCGCATTAATAATTAATAGATTGAAAAAAACAAAGGGCACATGTTGAAACTTGTAGAAAAAGATGGAACCATGAAATTTCATGAAATTTTGACAAAAACTGAACAAGATATAAGTAAAAATTGCAATTTTGCATTAGGGCCCCTTTTTCCTTGTCATTATACAAGAAACCCCCTTTTTCCATGACAGAGGGTCAAATTGAAAAATACATAGATAAAGAAACAAGAGCACATGGTGAAACTTTGAAAAAAAATATAACCATGAAGTTTAATGAAATTTTGACCAAAACTGAATGAAATATTAGTAAAAATTGGAATTTTGCAAGAAACCTCCTTTTTCCATGACAGAACGTCAACTTAAAAAACGCCCAGATTAAAAATAGCAAGGGGACATGCTAAAACTTTCCATAAACAATATAACCATGAAGTTTCATGATATTCTGACAAAAACTGAATGAGATATTGGTAAAAATTGCAATTTTGCATTAAGCCCCTTTTTTCGATGACACGGGATCAAATTGAAAATCCGGGAAAGATACGTCGGCGCCTTACCCCAAGGAGTTCATATATGAAGTTTTATCCAATTTGGTCCAGGGGTTGTGGAGAAATCGAGTTTTGAAGAGAAGACTCCAAACATTAAAAGTGTACTTAAGTGTAACTTAAGTGAAACTTAAAATCGCTCTCAGTCTGCCATTTTGCATCGAATCAAAAAAACAAAAAAAGTGTCTCGGGAGATTGGGTCATTGTATATGTATATAAAGTTTCACGAAATTCCGTCCACTGGTATTGGAGATATTTGCCGGGACGGACACACGGACGGACGGACGGACGGACGGACAACGCTTAAACTATATCCCTCCGCCTACGGCGGGGGATAATAACTCATAGATAGTTTGAGGTAGAGTTATGGTTCTTTCTCACTGCACTCTGCATTTTTGCAATTAATACAAAAGCCAAGTTTCAAGTCAATTGGACTGGAGATGGCAAAGTTATGCTCCAGATTAAAAACTATACTAAACAACTTTCTAATTCTAGGGCAAATAACTCCAGTTGTTCTGATTCGATTACATCCATAATCAAACTCATCCGAGATCTTAAGGTCATGTATATTTTGATCAAGTTTGGTGCCCATTGGTTAAAAATTGTAGATGCTAGAGTGTAAACAAAGTCAAATATAGCAATTTCCCTAATCCAAGGGCAAATAACTCCGGTCATTCTGGTCCGATTAGACCCTAAATTGAACTCATCCAAGATCTTATGGCTATTTATATTTTGGCCAAGTTTAGACCTGATTAGTTAAAAATTGTAGATGCTAGAGAGTAAACAAAGTGAAATACAGCAATTTTTATAATCAAGGGCAAATAACTCCAGTTATTATATTCCGATTTGACCCATAAGAAAACTCATCCGAGATCTTAAGATCATATATATTTTCACCAAGTTTGGTGCTGATTGGTTGAAATTTGTAGATGTTAGAGTGTAAGCAAAGTGAAATATAGCAATTTTTCTAATTCAAGGGCAAATGACTCCAGATGTTCTAGTCCGATTAGACCAATAATCGAACTCATCTGAGATCTTATGGTCATATATACTTTGACCAAGTTTGGTGCTGATTGGTTGATATTTGTAAATGCTAGAGTGTAAACAAGAAAATGTGACGGATACTGGACGGACAGAAGGACGCACGACGGACATCGACAGACGTTGAGTGATCACAATAGCTCACTCTGAGCACTTTGTGCTCAGGTGAGCTAGAAATAACAGCAATGAGAATTTTCTACTTTTTAACAATGAATTTACACACTCAAAGACAAATCTGATAAATGGATACATATTTAACTCTTACAACAGGACAAAAAGGTTGACTTGTTCAAATCGTAAGTAAATGTGGTCAACAAAAAAATGTGACTTTGAATTTGTTTTTGGAAGGGTAGCAATATTGTGGGAAAAGGAGAAAATGCTGGTTACCATCATTTTTTCCCACAATGTTTTCAAAAGTTACCTTTCTAAGGGTTAAAAGATTGGGTGACCTGGCAGGTTTTAACCTGGTTTTGAAATTAATTTCTCTGCTAGCCACTAACACTTGGACCAACCAAATATTAACCGCCTGTCATCTTCACAACAATTTCCATACCTTTAATTGGTATGATTTAAATGTAAATGACTTAAAACACACGCTTTGTTTTCATTTTGCAGCCATTGTTGATTTAACAATTTTCATATGTGACAATATCAAGATAGTATAAAAGTAACTTAACCTTTCTCGTACAATACCGAGTTTTACTATGTATGTGAAAGAAAGATTTTGAAACAGATTTTAGTGGGAAAAGAAGGAAATGCAGGTATCCAGAATTTTGTCCTTTTCCAAAAATGTTCTGTGACCTTTCAAACACAGGATTCACTATCTAGACCGAATTTAGATTGTTATATGTAAATGCTTTCCATCTGAACCAGTCTGAAATCTTGTCATCAGGTAAACGCAGTGAACTCTACCATACGCCAAAAATTTAGGCTGGTCCAAATTGAAAGCACTTGCAGACGACAAAATAAATGGATTTCAAAATTTGAAATCTGTTTCAACAGGGTAGAAAACATTGTGGAAAAAAGGAGAAAATGCTGGTTACCAGCATTTTCTCCTTTTCCCACAAAGTTTTCAAAAAGCTTCTATCTCAGGATCGTAAAAACTTGGAACTGTTTGGTAAAATGTTAAGAGGCTTTGGGCAAACAAAAGCCAACAACTGGCTCCAAGACTTACCTGTGAAATATTTAGATCATTTAAAGGAACACACTGTTCCTCTACTTTTTCTACAGCACCCGTGATTTTCCGTAATCGTTCCGCCTCTTGAGCTAGATACAAGTCCAAGACCGGAATTTCTCGCGATTTAATATCACTTTCAGTCAATGAGTTCACCAATAGCATCACCCATATTGGTCGCTTTCTCTCCCAATTACCAGCTATCACATTAAAAAGATAATCTGCATATAATCCTTTACCCTTTTGGTCCGCCGTAATCCAGTTTGGCATTTTCTCCCGAACATACTGCAGGTGATCTTTCAACCGCGTATAAATATCTTCTGGCAGAATGTTCGAGAGGTTTTCACCATGTGGTAAGAGCTGACAGTTTGCTAGAGCCTTCATGGTGTAAGGATCAGTTAAGTCTAGCTCAAAAAAGATGTTTTCTGATTGTTTGAAAGCTGCTTTGGCATTATCTGGAATGTACTCCCACACTCTGGTATAGGGAACATGGATCGTTCCAAAGAAATAAGATGGTGGATCCCGCTTCAGAGTCCAAAGGAAAGAATTCAAGTCACCCATCTACAAAAAAAGATAGAAAATACCATGAGCTTTAGCATCTGACAAAGTTAACGGTATTGATGAAGGAATTAACTCTTTACCACACGACAAAATTTTAGACTGGTTCAAATTGAAAGCATTTGCAGACGACAAAATAAAGGTGCCTGAAAAATTGAAATTTGTTCTGGGAAGGGTAGAAATGGTGTTTTCAAAAGGCTTCTTTCTCAGGGGCATCAAAAATAGGGATTGTGTGGTAATGGGATAATCCTTTACCAAACAATCCCTGATTTTCACAATCCTGAAAAGGAAGCCTTTTGAAAACATTATGGAAAAAAAAGAAATGCTGGTAACCAGCATTTTCTCCTTTTCCCACAATATTTTCTAGCCTGGCCAAGACCAATTTCGATTTTAGGCCATGGTTATTTTGTCGTTTGCAAATGCTTTGAATTTGGACCAGTATAAAATTTCTTTTGTAGTAAAGAGTTAAACTCATTTTGGTATACTTTAACTCTTTACCAATTAAACAACAAATTTTAGACTAGTCCAAATTGAAAGTATTAGCAGACGAGAAAATAAATGTGAATCAAAACTAGAAATTTGATTTGAAAAGGATAGAATACATTGTGGGAAAAGGAAAAGGAAAATTACCACACAGTAAAATTTTAGACCTCTCCAAATCGAAAGCATTTGTAAATGACAATTCCAAAGTGGCACAAATGGTGAAATTTTGCTTTGACAGGTTAGAAAACTTTGTGGGGAATGGAGAAAATGCTGGTTACCAGCATTTTCTCCTTTTCCCACAAAGTTTTCAAAAGGATTCTTCCTCAGGGGCATTAAAAGTGGTCATTGTGTGGTAAAGTGTTAAGAAAGCTGCAGAGAGTGTAAAATCATATCTGCTAAATAACAGCTGAACTGGAATTAACATTTATGTCTGTCAGCCATTAGCCTAACTAGAACTGTAACAGACCCATAAAACACCCTAAAACAGTTGCCTTGCAATTGGTCCAGGTAAAAATTCAAAGTGCCATAACTCCTAATGTAACCAATAAATCATTATGAAAATTGCACACTACCATATTCCATAGAAGGATTTCTGCTTCCATTAAAACTATATCCACATTGGTTTAGAACTGAAGGAGGAAAACAGGAACTAAATTTGCGGCTATGGACAAACAGAAAACCTGTTTCCAGTATGACAATGCCCCCCTCCTAGAATTTTGGTGGGTGCATAGGGGTCCGTAGTTTGACTCCTGTCACCCATAGACTGCATGTTATAATTCTTTACATTCTGTTACTAATAATAGTAAGATTTAAACATGTTTGAAATAGGAAAAACACAAGCAAATGATACATGAATGTAATAAGCAGGTTATTACACAGCTGATGAGGGTTGAAGAGTGATATCGGCCCGCCACCTCAAAATTTGCCCACTGGCTACAGCCCTCGAAACAGATATCAAGGTTGTGGGCCGATATCCTCTCCAGCCCTCATCAGCTGTGTAATAACCTCTATTTATTTCATACTTTCCAGTAGGATATTGAGAAATAGCAGTGAAAATATTTTTTGATATTCCACAGGTATGAACAGTGAAAATATTCATTTTGACATTCTAGTTACCTAGGTAAGTTGCGCGTGACTTACAACCAGATGGAAATATGACGTCATTTACCTTACATTTGTCGCGCCAGACATAATATTGTAATGTGTTGCTGTGCCAGTAGGGTACGCCACTGAAAAGAACTGTCCTGGATTTTAATAAAGCTCCTCCCAGAACGGGCTGAAAGCATGAACACTATTGGCAATATTTTCACTTGTGGCAGTGCCACTCGTGAAATTATTACAAATGAAATAAATTTCGATCTTTCATAGAAAAAAAAAAAACCTTCCATATATAAGTCTATGGGTGCCAGAAGTCAAACTATATGGACCCCTATGGATGAGTGTATAATAAGGTAATCATGTTGTGGTTACTGACTATAAATTATAGACTCAATTCAAACAAGTGCCCACAATATGGTATTTTGGTGAAGAGACATGTTTTCAAAAGCCTTTCAATAACAATAAATCAGCATGTGTACCCACTGACTCCATCATTTTACCAGCTCAAATTTTGAGCATACATGTGTGCATTCTTCGTATATTTTTTGTTATCATGTTTTAAAAACAATTTTGTGCTTAATTAACTACTTAATTCTCTAGGCATCTGGAATATATATATAATACATGCAATGAAAGGGCGATATCTTCCTTTACACATAACCATAGTATCCACAGTTGTTCTAGCCTAAATGATATAGAAGATGTTTCAAATCATTAGGGGGAGAAATGGGGAGAAAGAAAAAATACTGGCAACCTGCATTTTCTCCTTTTTCCAAAAGGTTTTCTACCTTTTAAAATGCTAAATGATCTCACTTTGTTACATTTAATTAGTTATCTGTAAATGCTTTGAATTTGAGAAAGTCCAAAACATTTTTGTCTTGAATTTAAATCAATGGTAGACTTAACCCTTTACCACACAATCCCGACTTTAAACGACCCTGAAAAAGGAAACCTTAGAAAACATTGTGGGAAAAGAAGAAAATGCTGGTTACCAGCATTTTCTCCTTTTCCCACAATTTTTTCTACCCTTTCCAAATCAAATTTTAATTTTTGATTCACATTTATTTTGTCATCTGCAAATGGTTTCAATTTGGATTAGTCCAAAATTTTGTCATTTGGTAAAGAGTTAATACACTTTAGTTACTAAAATAATACCTTTGAAATAACTTCTTCTTCATCTTGAGCAAAGAATGTGTTTATCAAACAACCCCTGGTTTTCACAAATTTGGACAAGAAACCTTTTGGAAACATTGTGGGAAAAGGAGAAGATGCTGGTAACCAGCATTTTCTCCTTTTTCCACAATGTTTTCTACCCTCACAGAATAAATTTCAATTTATGAGTCACATTAATTTTGTTGTCTGCAAATGCATTCACTTTGGATCAGTCTAAAATTTTGTCATTCAGTAAAGAGTTAAAAAATAGAATACAGATAGACATATATGCAGAAAAAACAAGGAATAACAAACTTTTTTTGCTATATTTTTATTGCATAATTTTGTTTTCTGTTGGTAATGGTACAGCCACATACATTTCAACACAGCATCATAGGTCATTTCAAAGAGTTGCTGATTCTGGTTTTGTAGGTCTTTGGTTCAAGTTGCGCAAGACACAATTCTTTTCATCTTTCCCCCTCCCCCTCCCCCCAATAATTTTTCCTCGCAAAATACAAACTTTCTGCCAAAAAATTATTTGGGGTAAAATTTCTTTCAAAGCCCTTTTAAAAAGCCAAATTAATAGAAACGAACTCTCCAAAAAGTGAAAAAAAGCTTTCACTTTAGTTTAGTTTAAACATATTTATTTTGCATCGATGGAGAAACAAGTTCTAACAACTTATACTTATCTCTCTCGATTCTGCTTCCTGGGAACTACACCAGTACTTGCGCCGAATGTGTGGGCCAATGAAAAATCCTAAAGTTGACACCCGCTCCCAAGTATCGAACTCAGGACCATCTGGTTATGAGGCTGATGCTCTACCTCACAGCCACAGACACCACAGCTTTCACTTTACATGTCTTCATAATGTACATGTAGATCAAACTTACAAAATGTATTGAATCATCTCATGCTAAACCGTTTACAGAGCAAAACAAATCATGCTTACTGCTTTGAGGGTTAATGGAACTAATTAGAGCAAAAGAAACATCTGAAACAAATTGAAAGATGTTTTACATCGCTTTCAACATTATTTCAGTCATATCATAATGACAGCTCACATATTCAGGTGTTTCCAGCCTATGTATAAGGCTAGGGGTCTGAATTGTCTTGCCCAAAGACAGTGACTCCCACCCAAAACCGATTATTGGATCCCGTCAGGCTCTAATCTGAGGCCTCTGTGTCACGAAACCCAACACTTTACTACTGTGCGACACTGGACCCCTACCTAAAAGAAAGGAAATTGTGTTGATTAATTCTTTACCATAATGATCCCCTCTTTTAACCGTTTACCAAACAATCCCTGGTTTTTATGACTCTGAGATAGAAGCCTTTTGAAAACATTGAGGGAAAAGGAGAAAATGCTGGTTACCAGCATTTTCTCCTTTTCCCACAATGTTTTCAACCTTGATAGAAACAAATTTCAATTTTCGAGTTACACTGATTTTGTCGTCTGCAATGCTTTGAATTTGGACATGTCAAAAATTTTGTCTTTTGGTAAAGAGTTAACAATCCTGAGAAATAAGTCTGTTGAAAATATGGTGGGAAAAGGCAAAAATGCTGGTAACCAGCATTTTCTTCTTTTACCACAATATTTTCTATCCTATCAAAGTCTGTTAAAAGATATATATATATATAGATCTTGAGACAGTAAATTGTGAAAATATGGGGAGCTGAAAGCATTTCTGCAAACCAAAATATTTTTAATCATGGTTTTAAAAACGAAACCATGGTAATGAATTTCCTTGCTACTAGTATTTTGCAAGTAATGGCATTAGTATAATTCTTGCTATTTTTCTTAAAGGTGGTCTGTACAATTCAGTCTCATAGGTGTTTCCACTGGGTAATTTTTTTACAAGTTTTTTTCATCACTCTATTGAATGTAAGTATGTGGATTAGTGTATCTTACCATTTTGAAAAACAAGAATGTGTGAACAGCTGTTGCTGCATTGTGATATTACATAAATAAAATGTAATTTAAATAATGTAAAAAAAATTAAGATAGTGTAAAAAAAATCATCATCCAGTAAAGGGTCACAGTTTGACATGAATTAAACAGTTACACTCCCTTTTAAATTACATTTTCACATTTATTCAAATGGGCATTAAAACCGCTATCGCAAAAATCCATCTGAACTATTATTAATATAGAAAAACCGATAAAATCTGGTCTCTTTTTGATAATTCCATTAAGAGGAGAAATAAAACCTAACAATGTGCAATAAAATTTTCACAAAGATTTAACCAGATTTTTTCAAAATGCAAATTTGTTGTTATCACCATCATCAAATTGAAGCAAAGATCAAAATGTAAATTCCACCTTTTCACAAGTTTGTAACAAAGATACAGTAATAAGGGAAAGATGCAAGCTTGTTTTTTTTATTCAGACTATTCTGCTGTTTCTTTAATATGAAAAAGGCAAAGCCTGAATAAGAGCGACCGTGAGGAATGGTTTGTGCAACAAGTCTCAATATTAATTGGAATGCCAAGCTAAATCCTAGATTTTTGAAATCAAAAGGTGGCAAGTTCGAATTCCATCTGTGCCAAAACTAATTTGAGTGTATATAATGTCAAGAGTAGAAAGCAATTTTTTTCGTAAAGTTATACATGTGAAATAAGGCGAACTGCCCCTGATTTCCTTAGCAAAGACTGCCCCCTCCTTGACAATTTTGTACATTATGTACAGAAAAAAGATACCTTGGAATGATTATTAGTTCACATAGATCTACTTGTAAAGACCTTTTTATGGGAAAATTTCCTCACTGCAAGTAGATCTAAATGAGAGACTGACTTTTCAGACAAATCGGTCGGTAGGTTGAGAAGAATATAGAATAGAGTAAAAGGAACTTCAGGAACACATGTAAATCCAAGAAAGAAAAATGTTTTCTACTTTTGCTGCCGCTCGAAATCAGTTTTGGCATAGACAGAATTTAAACTCAAAACCCTTTGATTTTAAGCTCGTCATTCGGATAAATAGATATTTGTTCCTCAAGTTATTCACTTTGCTCGTATTGAGGCTGTGCCTTTTCATATTATGATAAATGACTGAATCAAAAGGCATGCATACTGGTCCTCTGACATACAGAAAATTGAAAAAGTAGATCCAGCAAAGTGTATTGACACAGGTAAGCTTGCGCAGACTGCACAGGTATTGATAGTAGGCCTGGGTCAATGTTTTTTTTTAGGCATGTGAAGCCCCCTTTTTACAGATAATAAATACAGCTTTCTCTGTAAATGGTGGATTATTTTTAAACAGTCAAAACACTACTCTATATTTTCCATGAAAAACGGCCCGTGCATGACCTAAGAATAGTAGGATTTGTAACATCATTATTTGCCAGCATAGATCATTGTGTATGTTTATACACAAATAGACAACGAATACTCTGAAAGTAAGCAAGAAATTAGACAATTTTTACTCATTAAACTGTAATAGGAATACATGTCCATGTATTATGGGTTTGCTTGGTACAATTATAAAAAGGAGCCATTTTCTTTACTTGACATTTTAATATCCAGCTTAAATGTGTCTTTTATAGTGATATATTGGTTGTTCAAAAAGTGCATCACAATTTATATGATTTATTCTTCGACAATATCTTACATTAAGAATTAATGTTTTCTTTGATATCTTTAACTTATACATTGCTCCAAATGCATCAATTATTTAGTACATCCTGTAAAAAGATTACACCAAATTTAAAGACATCTCACCCCACTATCCTGAATGAAACACCCCTGAGAAAAAAACTCTTTACCAAACGACAAACTTTTAGACTGCTCCAAATTGAAAGCACTTGCAGATAACAAATTAAACTTTACTCAAACAGCGAAATTTGTTTCTAGCAGGATAGAAAACATTGTGGGAAAAATGGAAAATGCTGGTCACCAGCATTTTCTCCTTTTCCCAATATAATTTCAAGATGCTTGTTTCTAAGGTCCGTAAAAAACAGAAATTGTTTGGTACAGGCTTAAAAACATGCTGATAACCAACATTTTCTGGTTTTAACACCCAGAAGAAGAACCCTTTTGAAACTAAGGAAAAAGGAGATTATGCTGGTAACCAGCATTTTCTCCTTTTCCCTCAATGTTTTCTACCCTGCTGGAAACAAATTACAATTTTTTTTGTTACAATTGTTGTCTGTAAGTGCCAGTCTAGAATTTAGGCCAGTCTAGAATTTTGGCATTTGGTAAAGAGTTAACTCATTACCAAACGACAATATTTAAGGCATGTGCAAATCGAAAGCATTTCCAGACGACAAAATAAAAGTGAATGAAAATTTGAAATTTGTTTTATGAAGGGTAGAAAACATTGTGGTAACCAGCATTTTCTCCTTTTCCCACAATGTTTTCTAAAGGCTTCTTTCTCAGGGTCGTCAAAAGTAGGGATTGTGTGGTAATGGGTTAAGCAGAGAACCTTTGGAGGTTACAATACACTACTATAATGTTTGTCAGGTAAAAAGGCATAGTTCTTCCATGACAAATCCAGAAATGGGATCTAGTGGTTTGGAACTCTCCCTGGAAAATGCTAACAATTGGACAATGATGGCTTTAAATCACTCGGAAAATGGACTAAAAATCGTAGTTTATGTTTTCAAAGTATCTTCTTCCACCATCATGGTGATAATAAAACACATGGATTGTGAATTGTTAACCCTTTACCAAATGACAAAATCTTAGACTGGTCCAAATTCAAAGCACTTGCAGATGAAAAATTAAATATAACTCAAAAACTGAAATTTGTTTTCAGCAGGGTAGAAAACATTGTGGGTAAATGAGAAAATGCTGGTTACCAGCATTTTCTCTTTTTCCCACAATGTTTTCAAAAGGCTTCTATATCAGGGTTGTAAAAACCAGGGATTGTTTGGTAAAGGGTTAAAGGATTTAGTTTTCATTTCCCATCTCGTATCATCCCAGTATGATTTGGAAAGAAATATAATTTGATTGATTAAATGTAAAAAAAAAAAACGATAATGTCTGTTTTACACGAAGGGAAGACAATGCACCAATGAATTATAATAATACAAAAATATTTCTGAACTTCTGTTTTTTTTCTGGTATGAAAAACATAAACCATGGAGAAAGGACAACTTCAGAAAGAAATTATATTTTGTCAAAAAGTCAAAGGACTTGAAAAGAAAAAAAAAAACACCCTTGCTCACACACACACATGCAAACTCACACATACAGGTGGTAATTACAGAGATGTTCAAATTTCAGTTTAAAGAAAACTGCAGTTTATTATAGCTACAAAACTAATTTTTCTTGAAAAAAGCACCCATAAATACATGCACAAGGGTCGCAAGGTTAAGTACTAGATGAACCCCTGGTCAAAGGACAACAAGAACATGTCCATCAAACCAGTGGGTAGTTAATATCACTTACTGTTCAAACTCTTAGCTGCAAATGCCAACATGTTATACACTGCTTAAATGCAGACAGATGTAGATCAGAAGATCAGACTCCCAGAACTGTAGTCTGGTCATTGATCTACATAGTCTGACACAATGAGAGATAATGTGAAAAACCCAGCAAACTGCTTTACATGGATTTTGTCCGCACTGCAACAGTAATATGTTGTCTATGTGAATCATGACTATGGTCTAAGAGACAAATGAGATTTCAACAGTGGTAACTCAATTGACCCATTATACTTTTAACAATCCACAATAAGTGACTGAGCACCAAAAAACTGGATTGACTTTTAGTAAAAAACTGGATTGACTTTTATCGACTAATTTAAGCAAGAGAGCCATTGACTCTACAGAGTTCACCTTGTTTACAAGTAATCTATGATTGATAAAATTGAAGAGATCTTGGTTTTAATGATGTAAAAGCCCAATACTAAGTATATTCAAACAGCAGAATAGAAATCGAGTTTTTATCTCAAAACAAAATAATGGTGGTAATGATGTAAAAGTCCACACTAAGTATATTCAAACAGCAGAATGGAAATCAAGTTTTTATCTCAAAACGAAATAATTAAAAATGTAATGTACACTGTATTAATTGACACAGGTGCATGAGCCCTAACCTCCATGAGAACTTGACTGAAATCATTAAATAAATGATTGCATGATGTTTAATGACATTTTTAAGATTATTTCAGTGGTGGCAAGTGCATCTATCCATTCTTTCGTTAAGTTTCTGTAACCAGTTTTTCTGAGATTTTTCCCAGGGACCTAAATTTCTATTTAACCCTTAACCACACAATGATGACTTTAATCCATTACCAAACAATCTCTACTTTTGACGCCCCTAAGAAAGAAGGCGTTTGAAAACATTTTGGGAAAAGGAGAAAATGCTGGTAACCAGCATTTTCTCCTTTTCCAACAATGTTTTCTACCCTTCACAAAACAAATTTCAAATTTTCAGTCACTTTTATTTTGTTGTCTGCAAAAGCTTTTGATTTGGACAAACCTAAAAATTTGTTGTTTGGTAATGAGTGAAACAACCCTAAGGAAAAGGCCTTTGAAAACATCGTAGGAAAAGGAAAAATTTCTGGTAACCAGTATTCTCTCCTTTTCCCTAAAAGTTTTCTTGGAGACTCTATCAAAGAATAATTGGATCATTTGAGCTACTATGAAATTATTGCCAACAATAGACAAAGTTTGACCTGACTATTGGTCTCAAAAAAATTGGCTTCTAGAAAATACCCAAGTTTTTAATTTGGACTTGTCTTAAATTTTGTTGGTAACGAGTTCAATGCAGCTGAACTGAATGAATATGTCTCTGAGGGGATAAAATACATCATAGGAAAATGACCAAATACTGATATATGTATTTCAAACAGTCTCTCTCCTTTCCCATGAATGTTTATAATATATTGTGGGAATAGAAGCAATTATTGCTTTTTACAAGTGATTGATTATTTCGTCACTGTCCCAAAATAAGGCTATGTACAGATGATTGTTTGGTAATGGGTTGAACAGTTGTTCATCCTGAAAACTGGGCCAATTATTGAAAACATTGAAAGTGAACAGCATGTTACATGGCCACAGGAAATGAACCAACTGTGAGTAATTGATCCTCACTGATCAAATTTCCATAAAATGTTACATCAGGTCGAAAAACATTTTTAAACCTTTACATTCCCTTTATAGCACTTTCTTGGGCTTGTTTCAGATCTAAATCAAGATTAGACTGCACACTTTCTCCTTTTTTTAGATTACTTTCTATCTTTTCCAAGCCAGGTCCAATTATTTCAGTCAAATTCATCATTTGAGGGTGCTTTCAGGATCAATTGGTGTGACATTTTGTCATGGATGAAAACACCACTACACTTTCCATGGTAAGCATCTTTTTTCACCATAATGTTTTCTTACCTTTCACAGATAAATCCCATAATTATGAAGCATATTCCTGTTTTGTGGATGAATTAAAGCTTTTAAACTGAGTTTAAGAAGTTAATAATCTGCTGAAAAATAACATGAAATTAACAATTTCATGACCGAGTCACATTTATGGAACAGCAGATAGACTGTTATCATAGGCATTGGAAATGGCACAGCCTGATTCATAACTGATGAAAGTTGAAACTACAAGAGGACCATGATGGCCCTGGATCGCTCACCCAGGTCAATAGGCAAAATTCAGTCCATGTGCATAATTCAATTTCTGACCAACTGTCAGGTCAATTGAGCTTAAAATGTGGCCTCTACAGCTTCCACAAGGAATTTCCATAAGTTGACCTAGTGACCTAATTTATCACATGTATGACATGACCCAATTTTGAATTCATCACAAAATTTATCAAGACAAACATTCTGAACAGTTTTCAAGTTAATTGAGCAATAAATGTGGCCTCTAGAGTCCCTAAAAGTTATTTTCTAAATTTGACCAAGTGACCTAGTTCATGATCCCAGGTGACCCAATTCCACACTCACCCAATATTACATCAAGACAAACATTCTCACCAATTTTCAAGTCAACTGAGCATGATATGTAGCCTCTAGAGTACCAAAAAGGTATTTCTTTAACTCGACCTAATGACCTAGATTATTACCCCAGATTACCCAACCTTAAAATCATCCTATATTTCATCAACACAAACATTTTGACCAATTTTCCAATCAATTGAACAACAAATGTGGCCACAAGGTATTTCTTTAATCTGACCTAGTGACCTAGTTGAAAGCCCTGCATGACCCAAATCCAGACTCATGTGAGATTTCATCTTGACTAATTCTCAAGTCAAATGAGCAAACAATGTGGCCTCTAGAATGCCCACAAGGAATAACTTTAATTTGACCTGGTCCAAATCCAAACTCATCCAAGATTTTACCATGACAATTATTCCAACCAAATTTTAGGTCATTTGAGCAATAAATGTGGCCTCTAGAGTGCCCAAAAGGTTTTACTTTAATTTGACCTAGATACCTAGTTTATGACCCCAGGTGACCCAATTTTGAACTGACTGAACGCTTTGTGCTCCGGAGGGCTAGCAAATTTAGAACAGGTTCACTACATACCAAATAACAAAGCTCTTCCTTCCAGTTTTAGAGAAGAAGAATTTTAAAGTTTTCCTTCTTTGTTCCTATGTTTGAACTTGTGACCCACAGAGATGAGCCTACAGTTTTGACCCAAGTGGCATCATATGAACAAAATTGGTAGAGGTCCACTAGGAGATGCTAGATGCTAAATATCAGAGCTCCATGCCTTCCAGTTGTAGAGAAGAAGAATTTTAGATGTTTTCCTTCATTGTTCCGATGTTCGAACTTGTGAACCCCGTGACGGGGTCATTTTTTAAGCCCAGGAGCATTGTAGGAACACACTTGGTAGAGGTCCACTAGGAGATGCTTCATACCAAATATCAAAGCTCTACAACTTCTAGTTGCAGAGAAGAGAATTTTTACAAGATTTTACTTTTGTTTTCATTTCTGTTCCCAAGGCAACCAGAGTTGTGGGTGGAATGCAATATCTTCATCAATTTTGATACAGCTTAATCCAAGGAACATCCCTTCCAAGTTTCATCAAGATTGGCTCAGCACTTTAGGAGGAAAAGATGTTTAAAGGAATTGTGGACAGATGGATGCCAGAAACCAATTTACAACCTATCACAATAGCTCAACTTAGCACTCTGTGCTCAAGTGAGCCAAAAATCAGCCTTGGCCATTCTGCTTTATTGCAAACCAGCAATTTTCTTTTGGATTTTCCTCCATGCGCGGATCCAGATATCTTTTTCAGGGGAGGTCCCACTGAAAACGCATTCTTCTTATTATATGATACTTTGATTTCTGATTTCAATGGATGTAAGCCATTTACAAGAAAAGTCAACGTTTCCAGTTCTAATCATGAGGAGATCTCCACATTTAGAACCTTTTTTTTTTAAATTTATGACTGTATTTCACATAAATACTGTGCAATATCAAACCAGTGCCATTTCATGAATCAGATAACCACATTTTGCCAAAATTCCAGGGGGGGTCCAGGCCCCCTGTTCCCCCCTCTGGATCCGCCCATGTCCTCTAACCTTTTTTGCTTGCATTTTACAAATTGTATTAGCACACAGCAGTCATTTACCGTGCATAATAAAATGGCAATATGTTTGGCTGCTCTAAGGCAGGTCGTCTTTACACTTTAACCAGATGATAAAATAGCAGACTATTCTAAGCTGGGCATGGTACCACAGTCGGTAGCAGACAGGACTTGCTATCCGGAGTCTGTGGTCTAATTCCCCAGATCAGACAATCTTTTATTGAGAAATGATGATTGTTATTGCTACATATTTCATTTGTCTTAGAGCTGATTGTCTTTTGGTATGATGGCTAAATGTGAGAAAGCTTGGCTTGCAAAGTACTGGTAGGAAAAACTCCAGGGAAAGCATGGGTAGATATATCAGCTACCACAATATGACTGAAATAATGTTGAAAACAACATTAAATATATCACTACCAAATAAATAGACTGATCCGAAATTAAAGCATCTGAAGATATAAAGTAAACATAAACAAAAGGAAGAGCTTTGTCTATGAGCAGGTAGAAAATGTGGGACAAGAAGAAAGTGCAGGTTTTAAGCCATTTTCTTGTTTTTCCACAGTTTTATTGTTATTTTTTAAATTTCCAAAATGTTTTAAGAGCCTTTTTTCTAAATACAGGATTTTTGTTTAGTAAAGGGTTACAGAAATAAAGAGAAATCATTGATGTTTGGGTTCATCCTCCTGTGCGGAAAATAGTTCAACCCAGTACGATGCACTTTGGGGGCTGTAATGATAAATAGTTTTAACCCTTTACCAAACAACAAAATCTTATACTGGTCCAAATTGAAAGCACTTGCAGACGACAAAATAAACATAGCTCCAAAAATGAAATTTGTTTCCAGCAGGCTAGAAAACATTGTGGGAAAAGGAGAAAATGCTGGTCACCAGCATTTTTTCTTTTTCCCACAATGTTTACAAAAGGCTTCTATCTAAGGGTCGTAAAAACCAGGGGTTGTTTTTACAAAAGGACAAAATCATATAATTATATATCTCCAAATGAGCCTTAGCAGATGAAAAAAATAAGTGTGACCAAAATATTTTAATTCATTTTTGAGAGGTTAGAAATGAATGTGGAAAAGGAGAAAATGGTGGCTACCAGCCTTTTCTCCTTGTGCTACAATGCTTTTGAAAGACTTCTTTCTCAGGGTGATTAGGTCAGGATTGTGTGGAAAATGGTAAGAGAGAGTGGAAAATTATGTTTCGTAATTTACCATAACTTTCTAACCAGATGACAAAATTTTACATATGTCTAAATTATAAGTATTGCAAATGATGAATACCACTCACACGCTTTGTCTTTGAAATGGGAGAGAACATTAGGGGAAAAGAAAAATTCCTAGTCACCTTTATTGCTTTCACATAATGAATTCCGACAATTTCTTCTTCAGGGATATTTTAACACTGGATTTTTTGCAACAGAGTTAATTGTATAATAGACATTCTGCATTTTGGATAAGAACAACTATAATTATCTGTGTATTTGTTCCATGTGATTTTTCTGAGGATGTGAACTTTATGGTCATAAAATATCACTTTCGTTTAACATGGTAAGCTTTTTTATTACAATGAGCCTTTATAGTAAAGTAACACTGAGCTGTCAAGAAATTCACTAAATCTCTGTACTTACTGGATAACAGACATCAGCTGTTTATTACCTTTTCATCTGTGTGGACTTTAACTTAACCTTTGACCAATACATGCCGCTTTTTGACCTTTTGAGGACAGTAGTACATTATAAAAAATATCGTAATACCAGTAATAACAAAAAAGTTCTACAAAGATTTTTGTCATCAACAAGAAAAAGTAATATTACATTTAACTGATATTACCAAATGACAAAATTTTAGGTTTGTCTAAGTCAAAAGCATTTGCAGACGACAAAATAAAAGTGACTAAACATTTGAAATTTGTTTTGTGAAGGGTAGAAAACATTGTGGGAAAAGGAGAAAATGCTGGTTACCAGCATTTTCTCCTTTTTCCACAATGTTTTCTAAAGGCTTCTTTCTCAGGGATGTCAAAAGTAGGCATTGTATGGTAATGGGTTAAACTGTATGGGTAAATGATACAGTCGTATACATTATTTTAAAAACATGGACTACCAATATAGTTACAGAAAATGTTACCACATAATTATGTGGGGAAGGGAAAAGAAACTGGGGAAAAAAAAACAAGAGGGCCATGATGGGCTTGTATCCCTCCGCTGGTTGATAAGTATAAACACCAAGAGCTAAACATTATTATACTGCAAAGAAATTTCTTGTGCTGTGATTTGTTAACATGCCAAGAACATATATATCATGTACCCTGACAAAAACCAGGTCAAGCAAGTTTCCCTTTTGAGTGCCCCATAAACATCACTACATGTGCAACACAACACCCAAAATGGCGGTGTCAATCGATCACCAGACTTCACAATTTTGCACCAAACTGAACATTTTAGTGACGTCCGTTTCCAGTGACGTCCGTTTTCATAGAATTGGGGCACTTAGAAGGGAATTTCTATTTCGTCTGCATACTCGATTTGTGAGACTATAAAACAGGAAAGCTTCCCTTAACACCCCTTGAAAGGGTAAAACCTTGCCATATAATAAATTTGTTGTACAGTCAGGTGGCAGGGGACTTGGAAACTTGTTCTTGGCTGTGTCGAATCATGTCGCAATCTCGCCATCTCGCCTTTGGCTAGGGCGATATGATTCACCACAGCCGTGAACAAGTTTCCAAGTCCCCTGCCACCTGACCATCTCGCCTTCGGCTCGGGGCGACATGATTCACCACAGCCATTAAGAAGTTTCCAAGTCCCCTGCCACCTGACCATGCAACTTAAGCAATACTAGGCATTCAGCATAAAATACATACATTTTTTTTCTATAAAACCTAACGGGAAATTATCACCCCAGGCAAAGCCATTTTTGACAACAAACTGGTGGAGGCCAACAACTTTAAGCTCCATACTAACTGATACAGGTCTAGAATGTGTGGTTATAAACAAGAAGATTTTCAGAGATTCCTCAATAAAAGGCCCTGATAAAGACGAAACCCCTGAGACAGGGCTAAATTTAGTAGCCCTAGGCCTTATAAACAGTAACAAGATGATTTATAGTTTTCACAACAGAAGTCCATGATGAACTAAAGTCTTGTGACCCCTGGGGTGGGTCAAACTTGGCCCACAGGATATAGTTTGGGCACTCATGATAGATGTCCACCAGATAAAGCTGTAACATGCAAAATTTGGTAGCCCTAGGAATTATAGTTTCAGACAAGAAAATTTTGTAACTTTTCCATATATGAGCCCATATTAAACTTGTGAACCCAGGGCAGGGCCAAAGTGACCCACAGGGCAAAATCTGGTAGACCTAGGCTTTAGGCGTAGGTACAAGAAGACTTTTACAGTTTTACCTAAAATACCCACATAAAACTTGTGATGCACAGGTGGGCCATATTGACTCAAGGGCTGTAATTTGCTGAAAGTTTGTAGTGGTCCACAGAATAAAGCTACATGTGCATGCAAAATTTAGTAGTCCTAAGCCTTGTGGTTTCAGACAGGAAGGTTTTCAAAGATTTTCAACATTTTTTAGCGCTGTTGCCATGGCAACCAGATTTTTCGGAAAAATCAACTTCTCTAAAT
Source organism: Tridacna crocea (assembly GCA_943736015.1). Classification (NCBI taxonomy): domain Eukaryota; kingdom Metazoa; phylum Mollusca; class Bivalvia; order Cardiida; family Cardiidae; genus Tridacna; species Tridacna crocea. The sequence goes on along the minus strand of OX031059.1, from coordinate 30,172,078 downwards.
AAATTCTGAAGCGGACCATGGCATAATCAATTTGTATAAAGTTTCATCGAAACTGGATGGGTAATTTCAGATAAGAAGATGTTGGAAATAAAAGTTTGCACACAGATCTATGCATGACAGACATGGAAGAAGCCCTCAGCCAGTGGAGCTCAAAACAAAGACATAGGAAAGAGTGTTGGTAAAGATTGGTTCTATAGTGTCTGATATGGTCAGCTCTCAAAATTAGAAATCATCTTGACCATAGGTATCCGCTGGAAATATACATTTATCAAGCTGTGTTAACTCATTAACAATTGCTACTTTTGATGACCCTGAGAAAGAAGCCTGCAGAAAACATTGTGGAAAAACAAGAAAATGCTGGTATCCAGCATTTGCTCCTTTTCCCACAATGTTTTTTCTACCCTTCACAAAACAAATTTTAAGATTTCAGTCATTTTTATTTTGACATCAGCAAAACTCTTTACCGCTTTACAAAATTGATCCCTTGTTCATATCAAAAGCATTTACAGGTGCTACATATGGCTTAGATGATCAGACTTGTCATAAATGGGAAGGAAACATTGTGAGAAAAGGAGAAAATGCAAGCATTTTGTCTTTTTCTCACAAGTTTTCGTATGCCTCCTTCCTAATTCTTCTTAAACTGTAGGGACTGTTTAGCAGAAGGCTAATGCTTAATTAATTACCTGAGAAAAAAAAGTAAGAAAAATATTTTCTTGTCACTGTTATGAGGTTGACAGTTTGACATACCTACATGGTGGAAAGACATTATTTACAAGTGCTGACTGCAGTTTAAACTCTTTCGTATAAAAAAAATGTTTTGGGGTTCTGAAGTAACTGAAAGCATTTGCGGGTGAAAATTTAAAAATGGCTTCATTGAGGGGATTTGTTTGGAAAGGTAAAAAATATTATGGAAATACAGCCATTTATTTATGTATGCTCCTTAACAACAATGACTTAACAATCCATAAGGAGTCTAAAATCCATGTACCTAAAGGTGGGATAAGGGATAGCCCTTCAAATGTTTGAAAATATAATGGGAAAAGAAAAAATACTGTAAAACAGACAATGCTGATTTTTCCTTTTCCAACACAATTTTCTGTCCTACTCATGAGAAATTTCACAATTTAGCAACTTTCTCCACTAGGAGATGCTACATACCAAATATCAAAGCTCTACGCCTTCTAGTTTTAGAGTAGAAGATTTTCAAAGATTTTGCTATTTTTTTTTTCCTTTTGGTTGCCATGGCAACCAGAATTATGGCTGGAATTCAATCTCTTGAACAACTTTCGTAGAGCTTCACCCAAGGAACATCCCTGCCAAGTTTCATCAAGATTGGCCCAGTGGTTTAGGAGGAGATGTTTAAAGAAATTGTAGACGACTGACAACACACGACTGACGACGCATGACGCCCGATGGATGACAGACAATGTGGAATTACAAAAGCTCACCATGAGCACTTTGTGCTCAGGTGAGCTAAAAAGGGACATTTTCTGAAAATGTTGTCATGGATCAGCCTTTTTTATGTAATTTTTTGTTTTGCGCAAGTCTTCCGTAGCACAAAATCTAACGCAGCATAAAGCCGCGTAATGGATAAGCCTACACGCACTGCCCAGACTGATCCGAGACGGCACTTTCTGCAGATGTCTGAATGCCCCTTTTCGCGTGTTGAAAGCCGTATGTAACCCATGCTCTAGCGTTACTTAAAGCATCTCTGTGATGCAATTACTACCCAGCAATCCATCACAATCATGTTCATGGATGTGATAATTCCATTTTGTCTAACAAATCACTGAATCATGCAGTCAACTGGTCCTTAGACATACAGAAAATTATCCAGTAGTTGAAACTTCTTGCCCTGGTCAGTCTGTGTGGACTGCACAGGCTGACCTGAATCATTACTTGTCACAGAAGTGATTTTACTCCTTTACCAGACTATCCAGAGTTTTAACAACCCCAATAAAGAAGCCCCTAGAAAACATTGTGGGCAAAGGAGAAAATGCTGGTATCCAGCATTTCCAACCAACTTCCCTTCCTTAACCCTTTACCACACAATGACAACTTTTAACGACCCTGATAAAGAAGCCTTTTGAAAAGGTTGTGGGAAAAGAAGAAAATGCTGATAATCAGCATTTTCTCCTTTTCCAACAAAGTTTTCTACCCTATTAAAGCAAACCTGTGTTATTTGAGCCAATATAAAATTGTGGTTTGCAAAGGTTTTCAATCTTCAATCTGGGTAGGTCTAAAATTTTGCAATGTGGTACAGGGTTAAAAAAATTATGTTTTTGGTCAAATTTATTTTGACGTCTGCTAATGCTCTCAATTTGGACAAGTCTAAAATGTTGTTGTTTGGTAAAGAGCCCTATTTATTACAGAGCATGGCTCAGATGGATGTACCTTTCTAGAAATTCCTACTGATGTCAGACACACATGATTCAAGCTATCGTACAGATTTTTGTTTGTACAACAAGTGGAATTTGGCAAGAAGTGATAGCAGACTGTTTTGTTTGGAGGTTGTTTAAATGAACATCAAAATCAAGGTCAATCTTGTAGATAAGATAATATCTCACATCCCATGTGGGGTACAAAGAACTAGAATTTTGCAACCCAGTATTGAAGAAGTATCAGCAAAATCAAAGTATTTCCAAGTGGAGAAATTGTTACAATTGATTAGGATTATTTAGGGTACCAGGGTTGTCTGTATTCACCAACCATTTTAAAGAACATTCTCTGTCTTGCTCTCTAAGAGTGTCCAAACATGCAAGTAAGTTGAAGTAAGACCCCCCCATTCCACTGGGCGGCGATCTCAGTACGATCTGAAATTTTGGACAAAACGCCGAGAAACGTAGCGAAAACGCCAACAGCGCAGTAGAAACGCCTTGATCGTAGTATCAGCGTATCGGAAGCGTAATGATCGCCACATCACGGAGCTTGTTTTGAGCTTGCTCAAAATTTACGTAGCGAGATAGCCGTGAACTCGAAATGCCAAGAAAGCGTACTGAGAGCGTAGAAAGAAATTCATGAGCGCCGTAGGATCGCAGCCCCATCGCGAGCAACGTAACACAAGCGCACTCACATCGTACAAAGAGTGCCGAGATATTTCTCCGCGATCCCGTTAGGTTTCTGCTACGCTTTAAGCGCTCGCCCTACGATTTCACTACGCTCTTGCCGCTTTGGTTGCGTTTCATTTGCGCTTCTGTCACGCTCATGGCGACTGAGTTTGGCTCATGACGCTTCGTCTCTCGATATAGCCTACAAGAGAATAAATAAGCAGACTTCAAACGGTCAACATGCCACCGAAACGAAGGGCCAAATCAAGATCAAAGCCTCATGTCGCTATGCCTGATTTTCCAGCGGAGGAGTTGCAAGGTTCTACAGTAAACGACAACGTGCATCCACCCGATTTTGACCCGTTATTGCCAACCTGGTTCGAGTGCCCTCCTGAAGTTAGTGTCAACCTTCTTAATTCTAGGACCAACTCTGTAGGATCTCATCAAACATCCGTGGTTCCATTCTCATTTAGTTAAAAAATGTTGCCGAGTCTTCCATCCTAAGCTCAGTCATAAGTTGATCGTAGTGACCGAATTGGAGCCTACGATCAGCTGACAACCATGGACGGACCCAGAACCTTTTTACCCTTCTCCTTCTGGCATATCTCTCAGCACCACGTCATATTTGTCTCTGGTTCAGAATCGCCAGCTGGAGCATAGCTACTTGAACGATGCGATCCATCTCCTTTTAAAGCTAATCATCAACTGATGACAACGTACTTAAAGCGCCAGCTTTTTATAGAACATTCCGAGAGCGCAACAAAAGTGCAGCTCTTGCGCCAAGGTCGTAGAAAGGTCGCATCAGCAACGTAGAAACCATAGACAGAGCGTAGTCAGAAATCCTATGTCATCGTGAAAGCGTAGTGGCAGCGTGTTGGAGAGACTTCAAGCGCCCGAGGAGCGCAACAACAGCGCGCCAGGATCATGACAAGCGCAGCGAGATTGTCATAAAAGCGTACTTAAGGCGTACTTGGGAATTTTAGGTCCAAAATTTCTACCCACGTCGGCGTTTCCACGGCGATTCGGAAGGTTTTGGAGAAGCGCCACGATTGCCATGAGCGTACTGAGATCGCCGCCCAGTGGAATGGGGGTTTAACACAACTTCTGATTCGGAAACCAAATGGTTTAGCCCATGAGAAGTTGTTCTTCTTTCAAATATAGAAAATTATGGAGAATAGGACTGAGAATGTTCATAACCCTTTACCACACAATGATGACTTTTGATGACCAAGGTAGAAGCCTTTTCAAAACATTGTGGGAAAAGGAGAAAATGCTGGTATCCAGAATGTTCTCCTTTTCCCACATAGTTTTCTACCATATCCAAATCAAAATTTGAATTTTCAGTCACATTTATTTTGTCATCTGTAAATGCTTTCAATTTGGACCTATCTTTAAATTTGTCATTTTTGTAAAAAGTTAAGAATGGGTGGTGGTTACAGACCAAGGATTGTTTAGCAATTAGAGGATATTTGTTAAGATTCAGCCAGAGAATTTCTTACAGGCTTGTGGTAATGTCCGAAAAGATTACAAAACAATCCCAATTTTGTTGGAAAAGGAGAAAATGCTGGCTATCAGTATTTTCTCCTTTTCTGACATGAATTTAAGCTACTGATCCACATTTAATCTGTCATATTCAAATGTGTTTCAAACATATTCTACTTTTCTCATAAAGTTTTATTAAACCATTTTAAAGACAGAAATTTTCTTTTGATATATATATCATAATTATGTCACTATGCAAATGCTTTTATTTTGGATATTTTTTTTTGGGGGGGGGGGGGGGTGGCGGGGGGGAGTTACAGAGTTACAATGACAACCTCGGACAACAAAAGTCCAACAAGTGGTTATGAGAAAGATAAATTATGTCTCCTTTTGAACTCTGACATGTACTTTAAAGACACATAATTAATTATCAGATGATTGAAAGGTATTAAATGACAACAATTTTGTGTCTTTAACTCTTTACCAGAGGACAAAATTTCTATGTAGTATAAAAAAAAACAGTTGTGTGTGAATGGTGTCAATGTGAATAGTAGACATGAACCAGATGAAGATGCATGCCGATTTGGAAACCCTAGGCTTTACATACAATTGTAGCTGAGAACAAGATTTTTAAAGTTTTCCCATTTTACGGCATTGTGGTTTTTAAGACACACGAAGCACAAAGGAGAAAATGCTAGTAACCAGCATTATCTCCTTTTCCCACAATGTTTTTAAAAGCTGTTTCTTTCAGGGGGCATTAAAAGTAGTCATTGTATGGTACAGGGTTAAGGCATTGTGGTTTTAGACACACAAAGCATATAGATCATAGTCACTTCGTATTCTGTAATCTGATCACGATTTCACTCCCTGCAAAAAACCCACTGAATCAGGCTTGAAAAAATTAGGAGCTTAACTCATTACCATACAATTCCTACTTTTGACGACCCTGAAAAAGAAACCTTTAGAAAACATTGTGGGAAAGGAGAAAATGCTGATAACCAGCATTTTCTCCTTTTCCCACAAGTTTTCTACCCTTCACAAAACAAATTTCAAATTTTCAGTCACTTTTATTTTGTCATCTGCAAATGCTTTCGATTTGGACAAACCTAAAATACTGTTGTTTGGTTATGAGTTAAGACTCAATATATTATATTCTTTGACAATGAGTGGCAAAAGGAGAGTTAATTTAGAACTTCAGATGACAGAGAGTGATGGTCTTCTGAATCCATTATTTCTCTTGCAAACCCTATGTTGTGGGAACTCATTAGAATCATCTCGAAGAGACGATTCTACGATCTAATGAGTACCCATAACATAGGGTGTAGGAGAGAATGATTTTTTTTTCTCCACTTTTGAAATCAAAATCACTCCCTCTATCTAGAGCTCTTTTAATTATTATACTAAATGTAGATATTAGTGCAAAAAAAATGGCTGTATGATTAAAGGTGGGTATTTAGAATTTTTACATCTCACCAAATTAAAAAATATATATATCACTGAAATTCAAATGAAAAAACAATACAAATCATCCATAATTAAGATTCATAAAATTACAAAAAAAAAAAATTGTTTTGATGGTGTTCCCTAAAAAGGCTATGTAGCCTCTTAAGGTATTTTTAGATTTCGCATCAAAAAATCAATAAAGCATTTTGGGAATGTCAAGTGACTGGCATGTGACTCATAACGCTTAAATTCCATTACATAACAAACATGTAATAATTCTTTTCCATTATGTCTTCTTCTGACACTATGTTTGAAACTTCATCTGTGTATTCCTGTAAATGAGCGAATTGATCATCTAAAAACAGAACTCATCCCTTGGTGTCAACCTGAGCCATAGTAAATCTATAATTTCTCGTGTTGTCGGGCAGTTTTCGACAACTGGGGTTTTATGAATGAAAATTAAAAGGCTTTGAGAGTATAAGGATGATTATTTGCATTTTTGTAAAATTTTCGTCCCAAAATCTGAAGGGCCACCTCTATTAGCTAAGACGGAAATTTGTTGATCTCATAATACCATACTTACACATGTTTAACATTCATGTGGCAAAATTTTAATTACTTCATTTTGTTACTTTTGCACAGCATTAGACTTTCAATTTTGCTGAATGGGAAATTATTAATTTTTCTCATATGTTTCCCATTCTAGAAATGTCTCAATAAAATTATAATAAAACAAGCTAATAGCCAGCCACTGAATCATCCTAATAGTGTTATACAATTTTACACCTAACAGAGTTCCAGATAGAGTCAGTGGTTTTGATTTCTTAAATTCTAGTATTGAAATACTAGTTATTCTCCACTTCAACCTAGGTTGTGGGTAGTCATTAGAATCCTTTAATCAAGACAATTCCAATGAGTACCCACAACAAAGGGTTAAGTGAAGAATAAAATTAATAATGGATTTAGAATACCATCACTTCCTCTCATCTGGTGCTCAGACCAAAGACTAGTATACAACAAAACTGTTGTAGACAAGAAGTTGGGTGTGTCTGAAATGATGGGATTGTTCACTTAAAAAGTCAAAAGCATTGTTAGAAAAATGGTCATGGCATGCGGAAGAACGTGTTGTCCTATTCCAATGCATCGCACTTCCGCTTTATCTAATACAGGTCTGCTACTTGTGCATTGATATCCATTTATATTAGACCATTCATTATCTGCTACATGTCCAGTAAATACGCAATTTTTCATTAATATATGCCAGGTACTCGTGCAGTCATTGTGTGGCTTCTTTGCTCCACAAACCAATCACCTGAGCCTCGAGCAGCAGAGGGAATTAATTCAGCGACGTAGGAAGCTTTTCAAGATTGGGGGGACTAACTTCGAAATATAGAGATTTTTTGCATGGTCGTTTCATTGCGCTAAGAACTCATATTTTAGTTAACAATGATTTTCAAAATTATTTGGGGGGGGGGGGGTTGAGCCCCACCCCCACCCCCCACCCGCAGCCCCCCCTGTTCCTACGGGCCTGAATTGTGTCACTGAATACTAACCAAATTCTGCCTATTTTTGTCCATTTTCCCTCTATCATAACATATCAGTTAGCCAGTCTTATCAAGCCTTTAGGTTCAATTTGATAAAGTTAAACAAGAAAAATATCGTGACAACTTTCATGAGCACTGGACAGAAAATATGTCGTATTGGACAAAAATGAGCTACTAGAGTGTGCACAAGAATTTCCTAAGATTTGTACCAGTGACCCTTCTTTGACTCAATATGAACCAGTTTCAAACTTAGCGATATCATCATGACAAATAGTCTGACCAAGTTTAATACCTTTACGGTTGCTTCCAGAATACACACAAGGTAAAAGCAAATGGCACAAGATGCAAAACTCAAGACAGATGATAGACTCACCTTGAGTACTTTGTGCTCATTTATTTAGCTAAAAAAGGAAAAAGGAAATATTCATACATGCGTGGATCCAGAGGGGGGGACCAGGGGTCCGGACCCCCCCCCCCCCCCCCCTGGAATTTTGACAAAATGTGGTTCTCGGATTCATGAAAATCAATAAATTATAATAAAAAAAAGGTTCCAAATGTGGAGACCTCCTTGTGGTTAGAATTGGAAATGTTGAATTTTCTTGTAAACGGTTAACATCCACTGAATACTGGAAATCAAAGTATCATATAATAACACGAGTGCATTTTCAGTGGGACCCCACCTGAGAAAAATATCTGGATCCATGCATGTTCATAGAGCTATTTTGGACAAATCTTTATTTCAACAAATGAGTCTATCATAGATTTGAATGTCATTATTTCCAGACAAATTTTTTTTTTCTGGTCATGGTATAATTTGCTTCTTTTGCTTCACTGTTTTACTGATTCTTCATTCATCATTTGAGCTACACATCCGTTGTTTTCTGCAAGTGCTTTCAATTTGGAGTTGGATAAGATGGAAATTTTTGTTTGATAAAGGATTAGGATTAACAAGTTAATCTGCTTGGTACTTAACCTGTCAAAATCTTGGTTTTTGTAACTTTTTGTTTAGATATAAGTGGATTAATTTAATAAGCATGATTTTTAACCCTTCACCCAAGACTACTACAAATTTTAATATAGAGAGACCAATTTTGGCACAGAATCATTGTAACTAAAGAAAATTTTGCTTACTTTATAATCAATTTCTCATTCTCTTGCAACAATATTTTGCTTTTCCATACCTGAAATCTACTTCTGTTTTCCTTTTTTCTATCAATTGCTTTGTAAGTTGGAAGACCAAAACTTACTCATGACAAATAGTGACCACAAATTCTCAAAACTACCCATGTTCAAGATCAAAGATCACCAAAATACAGTTTTAATGCCTTTCTAATCAATTTCAAGATTAGCAGCCCTCAGGAAAATAACCTTTAAAGGTGGCCCTTCAGATTTTGGGATGAAATTTTAACAAAAATACAAAAAATTTATCCTTATACTCCCAAGGCCTTTTAATTTTCATTCATAAAACCCCAGCAGTCGAAAACTATCCAATAACAAGAGAAATTAGAGATTTACTACGGCCCAGGTCTACACCGACGGGAAACAGGGTCTATTTTTAGATTAGCAACTTGCTCATTTACCTACCGGAAATACACAAATGACGCTTCAAACATAGCGTCTGAAGAAGAAATCATGGAAAATAATCACATGTTTGTTATGTTATGGAATTTAAGCGTCATTAGTCACGTGCCAGTCACTTAACATTCCCACAATGCTATTTTTTATTTTTGGTGTGAAATCTAAAAATACCTTAAGAGGCTACGTAGCCTTTTAAGGAAATACCATCAATTTTTTTTTTTGGTAATTTTATGACTCTTAATTATTGATGATTTGTATCGTTTTTTCATATAAATTTCAGTGATATGTATATTTTTTAATTTGGTGAGATGTGAAAATTCTAAATACCCACCTTTAAAAACATTATATGAAAAGAGGAAATTACTGGTAACCAGATTTTTGGGGTTTTTTTTAGGTCATTATCAGCATCCATACATGAGAGGATTTTTTTTTTTAAATTCTTAATGCCTAGAACCTTACAGTCAACCTTACAGTACAGAATGAAATTGGTCAATGTGATAGCAACATTGATGATGACATCACAAGAACAATTTAGTCAATTCTGATTGTCTTCTGATTTTTTTTACCTGGTAACGGGTAACCTTGTAATAGATCTACCATCAATATTATTGAAAATAGTTTTATTTGGTGTTGCTTACTTCATTAAATCATTACCAAACAACAAAATTTTAGACTGGTTCAAACTGAAAGCATTTGCAGACGACAAAATAAATGTGACTGGAAAATTGATATTTGTTCTGGGAAGGACAGAAAACACTGTGGGAAAAGGAGAAAATGCTGGTTACCAGCATTTTCTCCTTTTCCTACATTGTTTTCAAAAGGCTTCTTTCTCACCTGGGGCATCAAAAGTAGGGATTGTGTGGTAATGAGTTAACCTAATCCTGACCTTTATGCTGGATATATAAGTAGGCATAAAAATAGAACTCGGACTATTTTTCATAAAGTTACATATACTCGAGAAGGTACTTATATACAAAGGCAAGTAATTTAACCCATTACCACACAATCCCTAATTTTGACGCCCCTGAGAAAGAAGTCTTTGGAAAACATTGTGGGAAAAGGAGAAAATGCTGGTAACCAGCATTTTCTCCATTTCCCACAATGTTTTCTACCCTTCACAAAACAAATCTTAAATTTTCAGTCACTTTTATTTTGTCGTCTGCAAATGCTTTCGATTTGGACAAGCCTTAAATATTGTCATTTGGTAATGAGACCCTCAGCCTACAAAGCGCCATTCAAGGCACTTTTGCTGACAGTGTATATCCAACATCAGATTACAGAAAATGTGCAGTCCGATCTTGGATATACACTGTCCACTAAGGAGATGTTTCCCCCCAAAAAATAACTTTTTTATTGCAATGTTTGCTTTTACTACTATTGACCAGAAAGTTTCAATTAACTTACCCAGTTAAAGGTCGATTGGCGTAAACTACACAAAATAATTCCAAGACCACTCAAACATACACTGAGCAATACCAAGGGCAAAAATAGAATATTAATTTAAAATGTAAATAATTTTCACCTTGGTCAGATTAAATGATGCAGATAATAACTTTAAGACAGGAAAAATTATTTTCTCAACAATCCTATCTAAATGAATAAAGTTGCATTTAAATTGATGTAGTAAGCAATCCATGTTTTACAAAGCTGAATTCAATTTTGATCCAACATGAAGCTGCAAGTTTTGCAGTCTGATCTTGATCAATAGTCACATTAGTGATTTTAAAAGCAACTAAATCAGAAGCATAGCCAGGAAGGTAGGTAGAAAAGATTCAAGCCCAACATTAATTAATCTGTCTTTTTTTTTTCTTTACTTTTTTCACTCTCTTTTCCATTAACCTCATTGAAATTAACAATTCAATTGCAGAACAATGTGCAGATTAACATCAGAATGCATTCATTAGACAACACAGATTAAAATCATTTATGATCTACAATGTCACTACTTTATGAAATATTGTGATTGTTTTTTCTTTTGCCCTTTATTCCCTGAACAAACAGTCCTGAGTTTTTAAACAACCCCGAAGAAGGGAGCTTTAGGAAACAATGCAGGAAACAGAGGAAAAGTTGGTACCTGCAACTGGTTCCCTTTTCCCATCATCTTTTCTTCTATTCAACCTGCATTGAACTTGCCATCTGTAATCACTTTTGTCAGGCCCGTAGGAACAGGGGGGGCTGGGGGGGCTCAGCCCCCCCAATAATTTTGAAAATCATAGTAACTAAAATATGAGTTTTTAGCGCAATGCAATTACCACGCAAAAAATCTCAGTATTTCAAAGTTAGCCCCCCCAATCTTGAAATGCTTCCTACGTGGCTGTTTGTTATAACTTTTTACCAAACAATCACTGTTTTTTAAGACGTACAGAAAAAGGCCCTCTATAAACATTGTGGGAAAAGGAGAAAATGCTGGTAACCAGCATTGGTAACCAGCATTTTCTCCTTTTCCAACAATGTTTTCTTCTCTTTGGAAGTCAAGTTTCATTTTTAAGTCACATTTATTTTGTAGTCTGCAAATTCTTTCAGTTTGAACAAGACTAAAAATTTGTTGTTTGGTAAAGAGATCAGGAAATCTAAAATTTCCTTGTCTGGTACGGACTTAAGACTTATGTTGAAGCTCTAACTTCCTGGCCCCTGTACTGGTTAATGCTGTGTCTCCTATGGGTTAAATACATAGCCACTATTCTCATCTTCAGACAAGAAACTATTTTACAAGTAAAGTATCTTAAATGACATCTTAAATTTTGAAATATAATCAGACCACACATGTTGGTGACTACCTCTTTTCTTACCGTGTATAGAAATTGAAAAAAAAAATAGATGAAAAAAAACTGTCATTTAAACTTTTTGTAACACTTTAACCCTTTACCACACAACAAAAAAAATACACTAGGTAAAGTTAAAAGTAATTAAAGATAACAATTCAAATGTGACTCAGGTGACAGAATTCATTTTTGATAGGGCATAAAACATTGTGGGAAAAGGAGAAAATACTGGATACCAGCCAAAAAAAATGTTTTCTAGAGGATTTTTCTTCAGGGTCATTAAAAATTGTGAAGTAAAGGAATGATAGTTTTAAGGTACCAGTAATTTAGTTTCAGTGATTGCCTCTCATCCCAAAAATGACTATCACTCCTTTTGTCATTGATAATTTTTCTTTCTGGTTGTATTGTTTATGATTTGTAAGGTTAAAACTTTACCACACAGTTAGACTCTACCAACTTTTACTGACTCTGAGAAAACATTATTGGAAAAGGAGAAAATGCTAGCAGCATTCCCTTTTTCCCCAGTATGTTTTTAAGACACAAAATCAAATTTCAAATTCTGCGTCAAATTTATTTGTCATTGGCAAAATTTAATGCTTTCAATTTTGACCTACCTAAAATTTTGTCATTTGGTAACGAGTTAACATGTAAGAATGGACCAAATTAACTTCTGAGTGAAAGAAATACAAGCTACAAGTTTTGAAGATAACCTTGTGAGATACAGAGGATTAAAATGAAATAGAGAATTAAAATGAAATAAGGTTACACAAACCCTTCAACTCTTTTACCAAACAATAAAATTTGGGACTTGTTCAGTGTGATGATTTGGAGACCACAATTTAGAAATAAACTTTTAAATGATGGCCTCTATCTTTGATTGGCTAGAAAAACATAGTTTTCAAAAGGTTCAAGGCGAGGATTTAGTGGTAAAGTATTATGGGAGGACAAAATTTTCTCAGTAGTATCATAGGAAAAGAAAGCAACTTGCAGGCAATGATTGATTGATTGCTTGGTGTTGAACTCTGTTATTTGAACATTATTTCAGTTATATTGCAGCTGCCAGTATACCTATCCATGCTTTCCTGCAGTTTCTTTTACCAGTACTCCACACAATTTCCTTTCCAAACCACTGAATGCTTAATCCCACAAAACAGTTGTCGGATGACATTCAGCAGTGAGAGAGGAATGAATCCTATGGCAATCCACAGACAGAAAATTTCCTTGGAAAGCTTGGGGTCAACCCATCACCCCTGTTCTCAAGTCTTGTATGCTACCAACTGAGCTATCAGGGCACAGTGGCTTGCAGACAAAACATGGCTCAAATTAAGGCTATGTCTGTGACTGAATACAGAATATTTTGGGAATGAAGATACTGGGTTATCAGCATATTTCCTTTTTCTCCAATGTGCTCTGAAGCTAACTTAAAATTTAGCACTGTATTGCAATGGGTACATGTGAAAACTTGCTTGCTAGTAATTTCAGCTCTTGTAGCAATTTTATCATAAGTGGCCTACTTCAAGGCAGAAAGCGGTTTGCATAGAGGTTTTCATCAAATATGACATCGTTTTCATACTCCTGAAAATTCTGAGAAGGAGCATTTCAATTTTATTCCAATTTAATATTGCGTGCCTTGTTTCTAGAATCTGTATTCCCATTAAGTTTTATTATGTACTAGAGAGTAAAATTTTCAGCTTGAAAAAATTAGGCAAGGCAAAAACTTGTAGAGCAGGAAACCTTGTTTGAAAGGCAAGAAATAAAATCAGCAAGCTTTAGAAAATATCTTATCTTTTATCTCTTCAACAGACATCCAAATTTTAGACTCGTCAAAATTTAAAGCATTTGCTGACAAAATATCCTAGGATAAACAAATTATAAATTATATTCTTGAAAGGGTAGAAAACATGATAGGAAAAGCTTTCACTTCAGGGACAAGTCTCTAAAATTTTGCCATTGGTATGGAGTTATCATACAATGTTATTCCAAGTTTTAATGACCCCAGAAAAAAGCCATTTGAAAACATTCTGGGTGAAGTGGATGCAATGAAACAGCATTTTCTCCTTTTCCAACAATGTTTTCTACCATATTAAAGACAAACTGTATCATCTGTGCCACATTTGAAAAAAGGCAATTCACCGCTTAAAATGTGTCTCATTACAAGTGTCAAGAATTAAAGTTCAATAGGAACGAAGCTTTTCTTGGGACAGAGTCCTATAATACAGACATGGTGTTACAAAATAAAATAACTATCAAAATAAAAAAAGAATTATTATTAGCATATCTTTTTAATATCTGAAAAATCTAGACTGACATGCTAATATTTATTGCATTTTTTGACATTACATATTGATATATATCTAAACAAAAGCAAAACTGCATTTCACAAGTAATAAAAAGAATGCATTTTCACTAAAAGCTGATGCTAATCTCCTAAAACCTGGTGGGTCTTATCAGATTTAGAAGATAGTGACAGTTGATAATAGAGATGGGAATGCTGATTATATGGCAGGGGGAGGTGACTCATTAGTTCGACACCTGTATCTAATTTCACAGCTAAGATTAACTCCCAACCAGCCCACAAAACTGTGGACAAGTCCAAATGGCAAGCATTGGAAGACAAGGCAATAACTGAATCTAGAATTTGACTATGAGTAGAAAACATTGTGGGACAAGGAAAATTACTGGTTACCAGCTATATCTCCTTTTCCAAAGTCATTTCCCCATAGGTCTTTAACCCTTTCCCAAACGGCAAATTTTAGACCAAACCAAACTGAAAGCATTCTGCAGATGACAACTTAACAGTTGCTAAAAAGATGATTTTTCTATATGATAGGATAGAACACATTCTGGGAAAAGGAGAAAATGCTGGTTACCAGCATTTTCTCCTTTTTCCACAATGTTTTCAAAAGGCTTCTATTTCTGACCCGTAAAAACCAGGGATTGTTTGGGAAAGGGTTAATTAAGCTTCATATCGCGTGGAAAAAGGCTTACCGTAAAACCTATTTACTGGCATATATAGAAGTTGAACTCTTCCAATCTTACTCTTTGATAATACAGGGATGTTGGCTTTCAATGGACTCTGCTTGTCAAGATCAGACTTGTAAGAAAACACAATGTTGATCTTGGCTTTACATGTTTATCCTTATTTTTCTTATTCTATTCCCAAATGAAACTATATTTAACGTGACCAAAGCACTTGAAGCTGACATATCAAATCTGGATAAAATAAATAGGATCATTTGTCTATGAAAGTTTAAAAGACAGAAAGGAGAAGAGAGAAACTGCTGGTAACCAGCATTTACTCCCTTTACACATTGTTTTCTAACCTTTCATAGGCAAAACTAGGATTGATTGTGAAAGGGTCCCATCATTCTACTACAATATTTTATGGTTTTTCTGGCGAAAAAATCCCAAATTTTATTCTGGTAGGTGGAAGCTTTTCCAAACAAAAAAATTTGAAATGACCAAACTGAAAACATTTGCAGACAACAAGTTATTTGTCTCTAAAATAATGGACTCTGTCTATGATCGGGTAGAATACATTATGGGAAAGGGAGAAAATGCTGGTTACCAACATTTTCTCCTTTTTTCACAGTTTTTTCAAAAGACATTTTCCTCAGGGTCATTAAAACTCGTGATTGTGAGGTAGAGATGTAATCTGGTACATGTATATAGGAAGAGTTAATTCTTTACCAAACAACAAAATTTTAGACTTGTCAAAATTGAAAGCATTTGCAGACAACAAAATAAAATTGACTGAAAACTTGAAATTTGTTTTGGAAAGGGAACAAAACATTGTGGGAAAAGGAGAAAATGCTGGTAGCCTGCATTTTCTCCTTTTCCCTCAATGTTTTCAGAAGGGTTCTTTCTCATGGTTGTCAAAAGTTGGGTTTGTGTAGTGAAGAGTTAATAAAACGGTAAACATGACAACTAGGGAAACTGTTTTGAAACAAATTTCTCCACAGGTTCACAATGTATTCATGAAAGGTGTATTTCTGAGATGTCTAAACAACAGAAAGCGTTAGGAAATTTCTGTGGGTGGTCAGGTTGGGCAGTCTGAGGCTTCTTTTTTCACCTGTTCATAGTTTAGTCTGAAAACAAACACCTTTTAACTCATTACCCCAGGACAAAATTTGGACTTGTCCAAATTAAAAGCATTTGCAGATGACAAAATAAATGTGATTTAAAAATTGAAACCTGACATTGGAAGAGTGGAAAAACATTGTTGGAAAAGGAGAAAATGCTGCACTTTCTGCTTTATCCTCAATGTTTTAAGAAAGGGTTCTTTTCCAGGGCCGTTAAAAGTAGGCATTGTGTAGTAAAGGGTTAAATGATGATGCAAGAATTTAATTACCAGTATTTTCTCCTTTTCCCATACTTATTTTTTATCCTCTACCCCATTACCACACAATCCCTACTACTGATGACCAGGAGATAAAAACCTTTACAAAAATTTCAAATTTACAGTCACTTTTATTTTGTTGTCTGTGAAATTTAATGCTTTCGATTTGGACAAGCCTGCAATATTGTCTTTTGGCAATGAGTTTAATCAGGTAACCCTGAATTTTCTTATGGTCGCATATTTCTGCCGTGAGGTATGGGATAGGTATCACGATAATTTAAGAGAAGTATTGTGATACAAAAATTTTCATGATAAAAATATCGTGATTATTCTAACTCTTATCCTGATTTTTTTTTAGCTTTCATGCCCAAAACTTCGTTTGGCTCAATGTTTTCAAAAGGCTTTTTTTTTTTTCAGAGTCATGAAAACCAGGGATTGTTTGGTATCTTTTAACAAAACATAACTGAATTTAGAACATAAAGGAAATCTGGTTCTTAACATTTCATAGTGATAGGCAACATTTCAACGCAATCACCCCTTTACCAGACGACAAAATTTTTGCCATGTCCAATTGAAAGCATTTACAGATGGCAATTTCAATGCGGCTCCAGAGGCACAATTTTTTTACAGGGTAGAAAACATTATGGGAAAAGGAGAAAATGCTGGTTACCAGCTTTTTCTCCTTTTCTCACAATGTTTACAATAAGCTTCTTTCTCAGGGTCATTAAAAGTAGCATTGTGCAGTAAAGAGTTAAAGAAGTCAGAAGAAACTTTCAAGTTGATAGGAAAAACCAACTTTTTGTCATTTCAATGGTATTTTGGGAATGAGATATATCCTTATTAGACAGTAAAGATCCCAGATCAAACTACATATTCTGTGCAGTCTTATCTTGATCAATAATGACCTTAAAGCTAGCATTTATATACCAATATATTGTACCTTACTACCTCTTGAAAAACATAAATTTTAAAACATGTACATGAACATATAACTCTTTACCACATAATCCCGACTAGTTTAATGACCATGAAACAGAGAACATGCTGGTAACTAATATTTTCTTCTTTTGTCACATTTTCTATCCTCAAGTTTTCTATCCTTAGACAGAAAACAAAGTTACACATTTTGGTCACATTTATTTTGTTGTCTGCAAATCCTTTCGACTTGGGACAAGTTAAAAATTTTGTTGTGTGGTAGAAATAATACAAGTAAAACAACATGGTGGAATAAAGTGAAATACTGATGGTGACAAGTTTTTTCTTCTATTCCAATAGTTAGCAAAAACTCAAAGATCAGATAGCAAAATTTATGTGCTCATTCTAGTTTCAACAACAATAATAGAGAAATAAAAAGTTGATCAAATTTATCATTAAAGAAAAAAATGAGTAGCTCATTCTACTCTCAATACTTTGAATAATTGTTTTTCAAACCTGCCAATGACACTTACTGCTACATCAATAGAAAACTATTATTGTGTACAAACTCCTTTTAAATGTGGCCCTCCAGATTTTGAGACAAAAATTTTACAAAAGTACAAAAAAGTGATCCTTATAATCTCAAAGCCTTATAGTTTTCATTCATAAAACCGCAGTAGTCAAAAACCATCCGACAACAAGAGAAATTAGAGATTTACCCACTGCCTAGGTTGACACTGATAGGAAACACAGTCTATTCTAACATGAGTAGCTCGCTCATTTACATACCAGAAATACACAGACGAAGCTTCAACCATAGTGTCCGAAGAAGACATGGAAAATATGTTCCGTAATGAAATTTAAAGCGTCATTAGTCATGTGCCAGTCACTTGACATTCCCAGTGCTGTTTTGATTTCTGGTGAGAAATCTAAACATACCTTAAGAGGCTACATAGCTTTTTAAGAAACACTGTGCCATTTTTTTTTTTGTAATTTTATGATTCTTAATTATTTTTGATTTGTATTGTTTTTTCATATACATTTCAGTGATATACCGTATATATTTTTTAATCTGGTGAGATGTGAAAAATCTAAATAGCCTACCTGCCTTTAAAACCTGGTAACAAACTTTAGACTTGTTGCAAGCATTTGCAAATGACACTGAAATGACCCAAAAACAGAAAGTTTTCTGTCTTAGACTATGAACATTGCAGGAAAGAAAGGACATTTTGCTTATCAGCTTTTTTTCCCTTTTACAACAATGTATCCAAATCCTTTTGTTCTGGATCGTTAACACTCGAGTTCTTTAGGTAATCGGCTATAGTTTGCTGACGAAGGCCTTCACAAATCCTAGTCGCCGAAAAAGGAAAAAACAGTATTACCGATTTGGAGCTGTCACATCCATTTTGGCGATTTTGTGATGTTCTCTCTGTAACGCCTGCTGGTATTTCATTTACAGACAACCATATCAAAATAATGGCGAAAAACCTCCTCATCTTATATCACATAACAAACTTTTTCCATTTTCAAATGTAACATAATTCCACTCTTTATATGGATGTACATATACATCTATATTCCATCTTAGATTTTGCAGTCTTGAACGTAATTGTAGATCTCATTATCTTAAAAATTGCAATTTCTTACCAAACCACTGAAATATATTGTAGACTTATGTATTACGGTACTTAAAAGAATTTTCGACCTGTGCTTTTAATCATTCAGCGTCAGGTGTGAAATATTTTTCGTACATTTATCACTCGTAGTATTTTTATCTGATACCTATGTGCAAATTCCGTACATAATCCATTCACAATTTTATACACTGTATAATCCTGATGTACAGCCAGTTTCTCTCCCGCGTTCTTTCTATGAATATTTTAGATACACCAAATAAATCTATTTATTCATCTCTTCACGAATATTCGGTGTTGTAAATACGTACAATATATACGCTGATTTCACGCTGTAAGTCGCCTGTAACACGGTTAACGAACAGATCAAAGTGTTCGTCTGCTAATCCTCTCTAATGTCAATGCCGATATCGAGTATCGTAAAACGTTCCAGATGGTTAAAACAAATACACGCCTCGAAAACCAACCATCTTTCATTGGTCAGTTGCGACAGGGGCGGGAAAAATTTCACCAACAGGTAAGCGCGCGAAAAAATCAAAAAGTGTTTGTAGGTCTACACACGCTAACGTCTGTAATCTCAATCTCTTCCAAAGCAGACAAAATAAGCAGGGATCCATTCCAGAGCTGGTGCAATTCCAAAGATGGTATTTATCAGTCTCTTGCACTCCGGATCATTCACATTCCCCTCTGTAGTGGGCTCAGAAAGTAGTCCGTCATTACGTCATATTTTCGTCACATGACCATAACTCAAAATGGCGGTGAAAGAAAGACCAATATCGATTGTTTTGTGTGCTATTTAAACAGCATGAGGCCAATCAGACTTAGTGGTAGGAAATGTAAAAAAGAGGGATTTTCTAAAAAGCCTAAATATCTTTACAGGACGATAAGTTTATTTTTAATCTTACAAACTTAGATCCTTCGATGTGTCAAATCAGTTGTCATCATTCATGGGCGCAGCCATTTTTGTTAAAATTGGCGTATGATTCTGATAAGTGAAGAAACTCGAAAAAAAAAAGTTCTATTCTATACAGGTAAATTCATCAGTTTGAATGCACCTATAATGCATCCAAAATAATATTTCCTTTGTCTATTTTATAAGGTTATACATGAAACTGTTAAATAGCAACAAAACACGTTTCCCTCGGTTTGACAAGATTCTTGTCATTTAGCCCATCGCAGAGATGTATGGTGAGAGTATCGAACGCCAACTCTGCTCGGAGATTGGGTATTTATCTAAAAAGGCGTGGAAACAGTAAAGGAAGATCCACGAGAAAGTGCTTTTTACCAGTTATTTCTCATATTCCAGACAAATCTTAAATATCCTGCCTCGTTTAAAAACTCGAGATTGTTTGGTAAAGGATTAGACTCTAGTTATGCTTTACCGAACATTTCCGTGGTTAAATGTCCCGGAAAAAACGGCCATTAAGAAAATGTGCCAATAGAAGAAATTACTAGTAACCAGCTATTTCTCATTTTCTTAAATTTTTCTCTACCATTTAAAAGCCAGATTGAAACCCTTGAACCAGACTTTACAGTAGTCTGCAGATAGTGTCAACTAATACAATAATCCTAAGACTTGTCGTTTGGTGAAGAGTAAACGACGTAAATCACAAAAATTCGTGCGCTTCCTACTGCGCAGGTGTGTTTGTCACGGACAGTGTTGCACTATCATAAAACTTGCTGCACCGAAACAAGTAGCACTTTCGTCTGGTACAGTATTAGGGAAGACAGAAATCGTATACATCTCTGGTATAGAGAAACTACGAGGAATTAATTGGATCTGCAGTTGTGAAATAATCAAAATTCTGTTGACAAGGTGTTGCACACCAAACAAAAGTAGGTAATTTAAAGATGTGGAGGAATAGCTGTTTCCACTTTGAAAATTATAGTGGCAAAAAGAGAAATTATTATTTACGAGCAATTTTTCTTGTCCCATTATGTCTAAGCTTTTATCATATTTTTATCGCCATGATAATTTTAACTCCATCTTCACCCCTGTTTTCTGAAGAAACAAGCACGGATAGATGGCATTTTAAGTTCTTATTGTTTAGGATTACAAATACTGTAAGTGTGGAAATTTTAAGAAAAATCTGACCATCAGACAATATGTATTTATTAAAGATTAAGCCTTAAAGGTGGATATTTAGAATTTTCACATCACACCAAATAAAAAATATACATGTATATGTCTATGAAATTCATATGAAAAAACAATACAAATCATCAGTAATTAAGAATAATAAAATACCCCCCATTTTTTTTTTGTGGTATTCACTTAAAAGGCTACGTAGCCTCTTAAGCTATTTTTAGATTTCCATCCAAAATCAAAGCATCATGGGAATGTTAAGTGACTTGCACTTGACTAATGACTATTAAATTCCACAGCATAACAAACATGTAATTATTTTCCATAATGTCTAGAACTTCGGACGCCATGTTTGAAGCATCGTCTGTACATTTCACGTATGTGTAAGAGCGAGTTGCTCATGTAAAAATAGACCGTGTTTCTCTTCAGTGTCAACATGGGCTGTAGTAAATCTCCAATTTATCTAGCTGTCATATGGTTTTCGACTACTGGGGTTTAATGAATGAAAAGTATAAGGCTTTGGGAGTATAAGGATGACATTTTTGTATTTTTGTAAAATTTTTGTTCCAATATCTGAAGGGCCACCTTTAATTCGGTCTAACTATCTCCTTTTTTCAGTCGATGGTCCACATATAACATGCAAATGTGTACTTTTACCATGCCTAAAACCAGGTTTTCATGTATTTTTTTTGTGTGCAAAACTGAATGAATTTTCATTAAATTAGTATACATTTGTACATTCTTCTCTTATTTTTCCAGCTTAATTATTTATAAAAAAAAAAGTTAATTCCAATATAAGCTGAATTGTACAGCTGTATATACCCTTTTCAAAGGCCAATTGCTCAGAAATGAGCATAATGACCCATAACTTTTTTTGCTGTAGTCTCCTAAAAACATGATGAATTTTTGTATGTGCAAAGTTTAAAAAAAATCTGTGTGTTAGAAAAAATTGTAATATACATCGTAACTCCAGTTTCTCCTTAAAAATTGTTTTAAATGTCAAGAATCCTGAAACAAGGACTAAAATGTTCTGAAATATCTCTTTACCAAACAACAAAATTTTGGACTAGTCCAAACTGACACAATTTGCAGATGACACAATAAATGCCTATCAAAAATTAAAATTTGATTTGGAAAAGGTAGAAACCATTGTGGGAAAAGGAGAAAAGACTGTTACCGTTACCATTTTCCTCTTTTCTTACAACGATTTCAAAAGCTTACTTTCTCAGGGTCGTTAGAAGTCGGGAATGTGTCGTAAAGAGTTAGGACATGTCATTTCCTACAGGCAATTTCATCATTTTTGTCTTTTCCAACAGTCTTTTGTATCATTTGATGAATGCATGGAAAACTGGTGGAGAAAAATCGGCAGACGAAGGTTCTTTCCGTGAGGGGTGGCAAGTTCTTGGAGATTCTTGAGCTTGTGTTGAAAACAGAAACTGCAAAATGTAAGTGCTTGAATGTGACATGGAAAAACAGACACACACACACATAAAAACTTGATGTCATGGTTGGATTTGTTTCTTACAGAAGGGATCATGTACAGCCATCACTGCTAAATAAATCTAAACTTGACCTTTTTGATGGGTAAAGATGCAATTCATTGAAATTCTGGAGAACTGTTTATCATAGACTTGACTAAACAAGCGGGCTATATAAATCTAACATCTGAAGTCTGATCTTTAGCTATGCGGCTCACACATGGCCCTTTTCCGGCTGTTGGGGAAAGAAAGGGATCATGCAGATGCAATCCCTGTTTTTTGTTGTTTTGAAAATACCATTGGGAGAGGTAGCATCTTCCTATATTACATGCTATGTATAAATTTTCTTTTCTGACTCAACACTTATTTTGATTTGTACCTTGTTTCACTGACAACACGCCATGTATAAATTTTCTTTTCTGAATGAAGACTTATTTTGATTTGAACCTTATTTCAGTGACAACTCATCATGTTATTGTATATTGATTTGGCTGCTCATCTTTAGTTATGTCATAAAATGAGTTGTAATGATAAATGCTTTCCAGTAATCAATGAATCTCTGGTTTTTACGTCCCTGAGATAGAAGCCTTTTGAAAGCACTGTGGGAAAAGGAGGAAATGCTGGTAACCAGCATTTTCTCCTTTTCCCACAATGTTTTCTACCCTGGTGGAAACAAATTATAATTTTTGAGTTACATTTATTTTGACGTCTGCAAGTGCTTTCAGTTTGGACTAATTCAGTCTAAAATTTTGTAAATTTTGGTAAAGGGTTAAATTGCTTGTGCAGGCATAGGACATCAAGACCAGACTGCACAAAAATGCTGTCTGATCTCTCACCTTCCCATGAGCACAGCTGAGACATTTTGTACCAAATCATCATTGAAATTGTAATTACATATGTATGTATCCGGGTATTATTGCTGAACAGTCTGTGCTGGTGCTGTGTTTATCCAGCATTTTAACCCTTTGATGACCAATTTTGGGTTTCAATGACCTGAGAAGGTAGGCTCTTGAAAAAATTGTGGGAAAAGAAGAAAATACTGGTGACCAGTATTTCCTCTTTTCACGAAGTTTTATCCTGCTGAAGCCAGATCATTCCATTTCAGTACCAGTTTGTATCTTGCCTTCAAATGCTTTCAATACGACAGTCTACAGTGTTGTTGTTTAACCCTTTCCCAAACAACAAATTTTGGACTCTTCCAAACTGAAAGAGTTTGCAGACAACAATTCTAGATGTCGAGAAAATGGCAGAAAGTTCTCAAAAAGGGTAGAAAACACTGTGGGAAAAGGAGAAATTGCTCGTTACGAGCAATTTCTCCTTTTCCCCCAGTGTTTTCAAAAGACTTTTACTGCAGACACGTAAAAACCAAGGCTTGTTTGGGAAAGGGTTAACAAAAGATAAAAGGTTGACAAAATCTCAGATTTTGAGTCAATGGCAAACATGATAAATCTAGACACTCAGGAAAGTTTGAGTAGTATTGTGCAAGTTTTAATAAACTGAGCAAAGCTCTGAAAAAGGGAGCTTAACTCTTTTTCACATAATAAAAATTTAGACTTGTCCACACTGAAAGCATTTGTAGATAACAATTTTAATGTTGTTTAAATGATAAAATTTACCTTTGAAAGAGTAGAAAACATTGAGGAAAAAGGAGAAAATGCTGATTACCAGCATTTTCTTCTTTTCCCTCAATGTTTTCAAAAGACTATTTTGTCAGGGTAATTAAAATTTGGAATTGTGCATAAAAGGGTTAATATTCTGATTACAAAAAACAACAAGTGAAAACACAGTATTTGTAGATTTTACACTGATCAAGAACATGTTAAATTTTGATTAATTATTTCTCTGCAAGAGTTCCGTGTTTGTGGTTAAATTTTTTGCACTGAAAATTCGATGGAAGGACTAGACAGCAGAGGGGTCCTTTGTGGCTAAGAGTAAGTGGTAAAATGTAGCATTCATGATCTGGAGGCTCACTGTGGAAGTGTGCTTGGGCAACACACCACAGAGCCCTATGAAAGTAATGGTGAACCTTAGGGCACTAATGAATTATTATGAGATTTTGCCATGATATGAAAGTGGCGTAAAACATTTTTCAACAATGTTTTCTACCCTTCACAAAAACAAATTTCAAATTTTCAGTCACTTTTATTCTGTCGTCTGCAAATACGTTTGATAATGAGTTAATGAATATATGAGATATTGCCATGATATGAAAGTGGCGTAAAACATTATTCAATTTATCAGTTTACTAGACAGCAGGACTATAAATACCTGCAAAATACTTGGCTGTTTTTTCTAGTACATGTCTTTTTTTCCGAAATGTTTCAGTCAATAGAATTTTGGAATATTTAAGATTGAAAATATTAGCAGAAAACTACTGATATGTGGCACATATGATGGGATTCATACTAGAAAGGGTAGAAAATATTTTTCAAAATGAGAAGATGCTGGTTGCAAGCATTTTCTCAAGTTTTCGCAACATTTTCCAAAGCCTTCAGTTCATGAGCTGTTAACACACAGGATTGTTCTGGAAAGACCATAACCTGGGAATGACTCTAAATGCTGACAGTTTATAGCTGTTAACTCGTTGCCAAATGTCAAAACTTTTGGTTTGACAACAAAATAAAAGAGACTGAAAATTTGAAATTTGTTTTGAGAAAGGTAGAAAACATTGTGGGAAAAGGAGAAAATGCTGGTTACCAGCATTTTCTACTTTTCCCAGTATGTTGATGCTGCAAAATGTGTAAGTAGAAAACATTGTGGGAACAAGAGAAAATGTTGGTTACCAGCAATTTCTCCTTTTTCCCACAATGTTTTCTAAAGGCTTCTTTCTCAGGGTCTTCAAAAGTAAGGATTGTGTGAAAATGGGTTTAAGGCTCAGACCATATTAGAACAAATATAAGACTGTATGTTCTGTGATATCTGATCTTTATCTATGATAACCACATAAGGAATATGTTGTACCTAGTGTTGGCAGGAAGCTTTATCAAACGCTATTTGAAAGAAAGAAATAGGAAGCTTTTTTCAAACAGTGACTAAGAGCAAGAAATATCATCTTTCTGAAGTATGAACAGTCACAGCAGAGTTTTTTCCCTTGGAACAATTTTCAATGACAAAAAATTATAACTTCGAGGACAACAGCTGGTTGTTTATGCATAAAGTTTGGTGTTTTGTATCAATATTGTTTGAAAAAATAAAATGTGATTGCAAAAGGTGCAACAGGTTTTCAGTATTTAAAACAGTAATTGGAAATACAAAAAGATTTTAGATCGTTTAAAAATCTTTATTTACATAAAATAAATACATCATACTGTTCTTGAAAGAAAAATATAATTTTTGATTAATGTACTTTTCAGCCCTACCAAATATTTCCATATTTTCCTGGTCCTGAAAAACATAGGCTTTTACAACATTGTGGGTGAGGGATAAAATGCTGGAAAACAGTATTTAACCTCAATTCCTACAATCTTAATAACAAGCAAAGCTTGTTTTGCAGCAAAACCATTCTAGATCTTTAGAAACGAAATTTCAACTTTGTCATGGGTTTTAGTCTAATTCTAAATAGGGATGACTAAAAACTGAGTTTCTTCCAGTTAGTCGCACAGCATCACATGTATGACAATCTTTCGCACAATTACCTGATTGTTCAAAAATGACAATAATTATCTATCAATGGAATGATAACTTAAAAATCATTAGTTTTATGAGTCCAGATTATCTAATTTCTCACTTTACGCATATTAAGTGTTTATTTCTGTATAAACAAACACAATCCTTGCTAGCGATAATTTCATGTCATGCACAAGCTGTTTTTTTTTTTTGGAGAAAATACTGTGGCGTAGAAATCATAATTAACCTACATAGATTTTGACTGTTTCAAAATACCATTTACAGAGAAAGCCTGATTTATGATCTGAAAAAAGGTGGCTGAATGCATCTGCAAAAACTATCGATCCAGGTCTACCTGTGCAGTACGTGCAAGCTAACCTGGGTCAAAACTCTTTGCTAGATCTATTTCCAACTTTTTGAATGTCAAAGGTCCAGTATGCATGCTCTTTGAATCAGTCATTTACTGGTATAACCCTTTACCACACAATCCCTACTTTTGATGCCCCTGAGAAAGAAGACTTTTGAAAACACTGTGGGAAAAAGAGAAAATGCTGGTAACCAGCATTTTCTCGTTTTCCCATGGTGTTTTCTACCTTTCCCTGAACAAATATCTATTTTTCAGTCACCTTTATTTTGTCGTCTGCAAATGCTTTCAATTTGGACCAGTCTAAAATTTTCTCATGTGGTAAAGAGCTAATTGAAGTATAATCATGTGATGACTTGCTTGGTATCATGCATCACGTAGATGCATAAAACCCTGTTTTGCAGCAACATGGCTCTAATACTAGTATATTTATTTGTTACAAAAGCTTGTTGATAGATTTAAATGTTTGGTTTTTTTTTGCCATAAATTGGATATCCATCAGATAACGCGGCAAGCTTCATTCCAAGGACTGATGATAGATCTCGATGTAGCCATCCTGATAGAGGTTATTCATTTATTTACACTGATCACGGTTTCAATGATGGACATGTAGGTAAGCAGATGGTATGAAAAAGGAAAGCTACATAATCATAATCTGATTTTAGCGATCATCACTACACTCTGATTTAAAAGAAACTCCAGGTAAAACAAGGGTAGACCTGTCCACTAATGAAGAAAAGAAAAAACAAGAGGGCCAAGATGGCCCTGGATCGCTCACCTGAATTTTTGAAAGGACCATAGCCTTTTTTTTTTTTGAAGGTATTGAAACACGGGAAACAAAATCATTATTTTGCTAAGCAATTTTCAAAAGGTCACCTGTCCTTTCAAAATCTGACCAGCAGTTTCAAAAAAGAAGAATTTTTAGGAGTTTCTTTATTTCCGTACAGTGCAAGTAGCCCCCATTCACTAGAGCCATGTTTCTTGACCTATCACAATTTCACGAACAAATTTTGAAAAAGGCCATTCAAGGAATATTTCTGTGAAACAATTTTCAAATCTGACCAGCCGCTTCAGAGAAGAAGAATTTTCAAGAATTTCTTCATTTCCATATAGTGCAAGTAGCCCCCATTCACCAGAGTAATGTTTCTCGACGAATCAAACTTTCACTAACAATTTTCGAAAAGGGTCACCCAAGGAATATCTTGTGAAAATTTTCCAAAATCTGACCAGCCGTTTCAGAGAAGAATAATTTTAAAGAATTTCTTCATTGCCCTATAGTGCAAGTGGCCCCCATTCACAAGAGCCATGTTTCTTGATGAATAAAAATTTCGCGAGCACTTTTTGAAAATGGTCACCCAAGGAACATCTCTGTGAAATTATTTTAAAATCTGACCAGCGGTTTCTGAGAAGAAGAATTTTTAAGAATTTCTTCATTTCTGTATAGTGCAAGAAGCCCCCATTCACCAGAGCCATGTTACTTGACGGATCAAAATTTCATGAACACTTTTTGAAAAGGGTCACCCAAGGAACATCTGTGTGAAATTATTTTAAAATCTGGCCAGCGGTTTCAGAGAAGAAGATTTTTAAAGAATTTTCTAAAAAATTCTATTTCGTTGCCATGGCAACCAGAGTTTTTGACGGAATCAAATTCTGTGAACAATTTTTAAAGAGGATCTCCCAAGGAACATTCCAGCCAAGTTTGGTCCAAATCCGGAGGAGTTGATGTTTAAAGAATTGCTGACGACGCACTGACGCACTACGGACACTGGGTGATCCTAAAAGCTCCCCTTGAGCATGTTGTGCTCAGGTGAGCTAAAAAAAAAAATCTTAAAAATCTTATTTTGTTTGTTTGTTCGTCTTTACCTTTTGTGTGTAGATCTATATTCATTGTGGTAACAAGTGCACATACCATGCATTCCTGACCTTCCTTTTACCAGTACTCTGCTCAATATTCTTCTCAACCTTCTGAAAAATTCCTCGTAAAAATCAAAGTTTCTCTTACATAGATCTGTATGCAGTGAGGAAATTAGGCCTAAAAATTGTCTATTTCCAATGAATTAATCTACCTATGAAAAATGCTTTCTACATTTGACAAGGCTCAAAATCAGTTTTGGCAAAGCTGGAATTGGAACTCGAGGCCATTTGATTTCAAGATCTACAATATAGGTTGTAATTCGAATTAATAGATATTTGTTCCAGAAATCATTCACATCAACGGTATTGAGACTTTGCCCTATTCATATTATTTTTCCAAAGAAAAATACATGTATTATCATTTTGGCCACATACAATTTTATTTTTTGTCAATTCTTTCCATTAGGATAAAACTAAATTTTGTAATGTCACCTTAACCCTTTACCAACCTATCTCAGGTTTTCACCAAATTTTGTGATTTTTCCACTCCTGCCTTGATGATGCAAACACAATTTTCACCTTTCAGCATAATGACATATGAAATGCAGACTTTCTTGGACAAAAATGTAAATTTCTAATTAAGGTAGGCTACTTCTCACGTTTGGATTCCTTCATCATGGATCTGGTATTAATGCTGCAAACTGTGTAAGTTTCACAAACACTACACCATGTCCTCAGACTATAACCACAACAGGAAAACTATAGCTGTCACTGAATTTGACTTAATTCTTTACCAAACAACAAAATTTTAGACTGGTCAAAATTGAAAGCACTTGCAGACGACAAATTCAACATAACTCAAAAAAGAAATTTGTTTCCAGCAGTGTAGAAAACATTGTGGGAAAAAGAGAAAATGCTGGTTACCAGCATTTTCTCCTTTTACCACAATTTTTTCATAATGCTTCTTTCTGAGAGTCGTTAAAGGTCGGGATTGTGTGGTAAAGGGTTAATACCCCCGCCAGCACTTTGAAAGAAACATGCAATGGCTAGTATTTTGTACACAGACGGACACACGGACTGACAGGCTGATTCCAGTATACCCCCGAAAAACATTTGTTTTCCAGGAGTTTAAAAAGAGGGATGACAGAAACCATATCATGCCAAAAACTCTTTTGGTCTTCGGCTAGTAGATATTTAATGTTTTTGGTAAATGCTGCACAGAAAAATATCACAGTGAACATAAAAATATTTATGGAGTAGATAGCCTTTTACCAAACAATGAAATTTTACACCCCTTGATACTGGAAGCCTTTGCAGAGAACATACCAAACATGGATCAAATAATGGTAATTGTCTTGAAAGAGTTGAAAACAATGTAAAGAAAGAGAAATATGCTGATCAGGCTTCAAGTATTATCTTCTTTGCCTACAATACTTTCAGAGGCTTACTTCCACATGCTTGTTCAGACAAACAGTTTTTTGGTAAAAGGTTCAAATCACTCCATAGATAGCTACAACAGGATCAATCATCTGTGATGAACGGATCTTTAGTCACCCATCTCCACATGTCTTCACCTGTCACAAAGAAAATAGGGATACAAATATACTGATTTGTTGCAAGTGAATCAGAGGAGCACAGATATGTTATTTTAATTTTTCCCAAATGACAAAATTTTGGACTAGTCCAAATTGAAAGCATTTGCAGACAACAAAATAAATGTGAATCTAAAATTGAAATTTGATTTGGAAGGGTAGGAAACATTGTGGGAAAAGGGAAAAATGCTGGTTACCCTTTTCTCCTTTTCCCACAATGTTTTCAAATGCTTTCTTTCTCAGGGTACTGTGAAAGTATTACAACTTCTGACTGGCAAATGGTTCGGCCAATCAGAAGTTGTGTTACTTTCAAGTTTGTAGAATAAGGCTGAGAATGTTCTTAAGAACAGTTGGTGAATATGTGCCCTGAACACTATTTCTATGGATCTGTTGAGCTGCGAAATTCTAAATTCTAATTCTAAAAACACAACAGGTTAAGTTTAGGCCATAACGACGAAAATCGTTGCCCGAAACTAGTTGGTGAATATGTGCCCAGAAAACTATTTCTATGGATCTCTGTTGAGCTAAAAAATTCTAAATTCTAATTCTAAAAAAACACTACAGGTTATGTTTAGGACATAATGATGAAAATCATTGCCCTAGACTGTAGAGTTGGAGACAAAAGATTTTAAAATTTTCAATTTCAGTGCCTTAAACAAATAAGGTTACAATCAAAATAACAACATCTTACCTGATCCCTACCCACTGCTTTGTTGTGAGATCAGGAAAAAGTTAAAAGCCAATTACTTCTGTAAAAGTCAACCTATCATAATGAAAACTACAGGTGCAAAAGTTTCCATGCTAGGAAAGCTATCATTTGAATTTTACTTAAATTTGGGAATTTCTGTATCAGACAGACAAAAATGTGTCAACAGGTGGGCAAACTGATTCCGAAATATAGAGGATATATATATATATTTTTTTTTTCCCCCTGTGAAAGGTCATCTATCCCCATCCACATATAAATACATAACAAGAGGGCCAAGATGGCCCTAGATCGCTCACCTGAATTTTTGAGAGGACCATAGCCTTTTTTTTTTTTAAGGTATTGAAACACTGGAAACAAAATCATTATTTTGTCAAGCAATTTTTAAAAGGTCACCTGTAAAAGTCCTCTCAAAATCTGACCAGCAGTTTCAAAAAAGAAGAATTTTTATGATCGAGTTTCTTAATTTCCGTACAGTGCAAGTAGCCCCCATTCACTAGAGCTATGTTTCTTGACCTATCAAAATTTCGCGAACACATTTTGAAAAAGGCCATTCAAGGAATATTTCTGTGAAACAATTTTCAAATCTTACCAGCCATTTCAGAGAAGAAGAATTTTCAAGAATTTCTTCATTTCCATATAGTGCAAGTAGCCCCCATTCACCAGAGCAATTTTTCTTGACGAATCAAACTTTCATGAACAATTTTCGAAAAGGGTCACCCAAGGAATATCTCTGTGAAAATTTTCCAAAATCTGACCAGCCATTTCAGAGAAAAAGAATTTTAAAGAATTTCTTCATTGCCCTATAGTGCAAGTAGCCCCCATTCACCAGAGCCATGTTTCTTGATGAATCAAAATTTCGCGAACAATTTTTGAAAAGGGTCACCCAAGGAACATCTCTGTGAAATTATTTTAAAATCTGACCAGCCGTTCGAGAGAAGAATTTTTAAGAATTTCTTCATTTCCCTATAGCGCAAGTAGCCCCCATTCACCAGAGCCATGTTTCTTGACGGATCAAAATTTCGCCAACAATTTTTGACAAGGGTCATCCAAGGAACAAGTCTGTGAAATTATTTTAAAATCTGGCCAGCGGTTTCTGGGAAGAAGAATTTTTAAGAATTTCTTCATTTCTGTATAGTGCAAGAAGCCCCCATCACCAGAGCCATGTTTCTCGACAGATCAAAACTTCGCGAACACTTTTTGAAAAGGGTCATCCAAGGAACATCTCTGTGAAATTATTTTAAAATCTGACCAGCGGTTACAGAGAAGAAGAATTTTGAAGAATTTCTTCATTTCTGTATAGTGCAAGAAGCCCCCATTCACCAGAGCCATGTTTCTTGACGGATCAAAATTTCGCGAACAATTTTGAAAAGGGTCACCCAAGGAACATCTCTGTGAAATTATTTTAAAATCTGGCCAGCGGTTTGAGAGAAGAAGATTTTTAAAGAATTTCTTCATTTCTCTTCATTTCTGTATAGTGCAAGAAGCCCCCATTCACCAGAGCCATGTTTCTTGACCAATCAAAATTTCGCGAACAATTTTTGAAAAGGGTCACCCAAGGAACATCTCTGTGAAATTATTTTGAAATCTGGCCAGCAGTTTCAGAGAAGAAGAATTTATAAGAATTTCATCATTTCTGTATAGTGCAAGAAGCCCCCATTCACCAGAGCCACGTTTCTTGACGGATCAAAATTTCGCGAACAATTTTTGAAAAGGGTCACCCAAGGAACATCTCTGTGAAATTATTTTAAAATCTGGCCAGCAGTTTCAGAGAAGAAGATTTTTAAAGAATTTCCTAAAAAATTCTATTTGGTTGCCATGGCAACCAGAGTTTTTGACGGAATCAAATTCTGTGAACAATTTTTAAAGAGGACCTCCCAAGGAACATTCCAGCCAAGTTTGGTCCAAATCCGCCCAGCGGTTTAGGAGGAGTTGATGTTTAAAGAATTGTTGACGACGCACGACGCACGACACACTGACGCACGACGGACACCGGGTGATCCTAAAAGCTCCCCTTGAGCACGTTGTGCTCAGGTGAGCTAAAAATAGTACATGAAGTGTGAATATGGTAAATGCATGCAAATTTCTCCATATTTCCATCTGGTTGACAGGTATGAGCTGTTTACCTTGGTAACTAGTTTGCTGGAATTTTTGTATCTGCCTTCAATTTAAGAGATAGAAAATATAACATTGGTATTTTTCAACTGTCATAAACATGAAATATCAAACCATCATCCACTATTATTTCTTGATTAACTGCAAAAAAAAGTATGAAGTAAACTTCAATAAACACAAATCCCCTCCCCAAGATGGTCCGTGAAATCTTTTACTCACACATTTGTTCCAGTGACTTCTCAGCTTTCCATTGAAGCTCTTTGTTAGCCTTCCTACTGTCAGCAGAACATTCTCCAATCTCTCCAAGCTTTCTATCACACATTTCTACTTCAATCTGTAAAACATGCCATGAAAGTTGCATGATACCAATACTGACTAGGTCATATAATTCTGTACAGTTTATATGTTACCTCGTAATCAAACGCAATGCTCATATTGAAAGCATATGCTGAAAAACAAGTACAATATGGTGCCTTACTTTTTCAAAAAGGTTTTCCAGAGTTCAGGTCTTTTTTGCTTATGTGTGAGGGGCATTTGTAAAGTAGGGCATTTGTAAAGTATTACTCAGTGTGGCAATAATTATAGTGGTAAGCTGAAAATTTCAGTGTAAGTGTTTGTCAAACCCTTCATGTAATTCAAATGCAATTTTCTAGACACTGTATCCAATCAAAATATACGTTATGAAAGGCCTCTTTGGATATAGTGATTAGGTTTTTTGTTTTTTTTTTATTAAACCTCCATGAAAAAATAAAATTCTCTTCATTTCTTATAATTCAATAATTATAACAGACAACATACACCCACAAAAATAATTCAAGCTGCATTCATTTTCTTTAGTTTTAAATCCAACATTGGAGTTTCTAAAGCCCCTTCCACTCATTTGAATGGCGCAAGAATACAATAGGAAGGCAGTTTTCAAATCCCCAATGCTCAAAATTAATCAGTAGAATAAAACTAAATGAGCAAAGCAGTGTGTAGGACCCGCAAAAGTAACCTTTAGTGAAAGTGGTTCCGGCATAAGGTAATTTTTTTTTCATGGAGCTATGAAAAAAAAAATTAAGCCATACAGAACTCGCCAATGAGAACAACTGATAATAAATCATTGCTACAAGGAGAATATGGTATGGTTATAACACTATTTTTGCTAAGGTACAGGTAAACCTACAGCTGATTTCTGGGCACGGGGGAGCTTGATTTCATAAACAATGTCATGTGGACAGTTTTGTCTTAAATCCAAGATCTTGAATCATCTCAAACAAAAGTGAATCTACATCTAAACACTATACTTTCCACATGATCACAACACACAACAAAAATCATCGCTGGATCACGTTTTGGAAAAAAATAGATATATGTATTTAAACCGAATTCCTGCAACCTTTGATTTTTCCCAACAAGCTGCTAGAAAGGCACAGTCTTCACATGCAATTTTAGAAGGTTTTTTACACCATGTCATTTTATTACATGCTGCAAGACATGAACTTGACAGTTAAGAAAAAGATAGTGGTAGACCTAAAATGGACCTGACATAATGTATGATTTTATCCCCAATTGATATGTGCAGTTGAAAAATGGCATGTTCACTACAATATATTTTATGCTGGAGGATCCTAACTTAGCACCACAAGAAGGGGCTAAGATGTGTCTCACACACATTGTTATTTCTGCCAATAACCAGAAAGGAGCAAAAAAGTTTCCTAAATCTATGTTTAACTCTGAAAGTTTATAGTATCAGCTTATGAGTCAGCTTTTCCACCCTTATGCAATGCCAAAGAAAACTCCTTCTTTGTCTTACCTTTCTTCCTGATATTTTCTCAAACGTTTTGACCATGTCTAATATAGAGTAGGTTTTACCAGTACCTAGATTGTATACCTGAAACAAATGTTACACACATAATTATCAAATTTTACATACATGTATGTACAAAAAATGTTCATCATGTGTCAGTATTTTATCCTAACTAAAGGTTATATATTCATTGTTTATCTAGTAAAAAAAAGTTCATGTAGGGAGATTCATGCTTTTATTATTTTTTATTATATACCTAGCAGTGAAATCCTGCAATTTCCCCATGTAATTTTGATATCGTCACTAGTGACGATATCAACTTTCACTTCCTTCTGTAATTTAGGAAATACTTTCTTTTTCATTAAGCACTTATAGATAGTGTTAGTTCTATATTTTCAACCAGCCAATCCACCTACTTTTCTCAGTCTAAACAAAACAAAAAAAAAAAAAAAAAAATATTCTTGGAAAAGGAGAAAATATTTTTAAAATGTTTTAAAAATGATAATGTTAATAAGGTACATGTATATAATAAATAGAATAATGAACTGGTTATTTTTGATATGAAAAATACCTCACTCGTATGTGTCGTAAGGCATTAAAAAAAACTCTTGCTGCGCACTCATTTTTTCAACACCTAACAATGCATCCTCATGAGATATTTTTCATATCAAAAATAACCAGCTGATTATCCTATATATAATCACCCATCAGGCCTTTTAAAAATATAGTACAAAAAGGAGAAAATGCTGGTACCCAGCATTGTCTTCCTATCCACCAATGATTTTTTTCCTCCATTTTCAAAACAACTCCCACTCTCTGAGT
Organism: Tridacna crocea; assembly: GCA_943736015.1. Classification (NCBI taxonomy): domain Eukaryota; kingdom Metazoa; phylum Mollusca; class Bivalvia; order Cardiida; family Cardiidae; genus Tridacna; species Tridacna crocea. The sequence continues at coordinate 30,136,922 of OX031059.1, read as the reverse complement.
TGCATTTAATTGATCTGTGGAGTTTGGATATAGACAAATATAAATTTGTTGCATAGTACAGAGCTATATCCATGAGTATTTTCCCTGTAAAGCCCATGTCTGGAATTAGGTAAACTCAGGAAAGACAGTAACAAGCAAGGTATTACTTAACTCTTTACAAAACAAGAAAACTTAAGACAACAGTGTTCAACAGAAATAGTGTTGAAAGGAACATATTACCATAAACTATTTGCTAAATGACAAAACTTTTGATTTAACCAAACTGAAGAATTTGAAGACAACGAAATAAATGGTATCTAAAAGGATAGTACCGGTATATGTGTAAACAAGGGGGTCATAGGTTTGATCTCTAGCTCAGCCAATTTCTTTCCGAGGACTGATGATAGTCAGGATTCATTTCTCTTCCACTGCTGGTCATTTTTTCGATGATGTTTATGTGGGAAAGCAACAAGTGGCTTGGAACGAATATCATGCAGAGTACCGGTAAAAGAAACTGCAGGAAAGTAATCAATCATATTAATGGAAAGAAAATATGGTAAGCATGTGAGAAAACTGCTGATTACCAACATTTTCTCCTTTTCCCACAATGTTTTTAAAAGATTTCTTCTTTACAGTTGTTAAGACACAGAATGAATAGGTAAGAAATTAAACAAAGCAAATTACCCTGAAGTTTTTTCCATTTGGAGGTGTTTTGATTGCTGCAACATGACCTTTTGAGAGATCAACTACATGTGTATAATCTTTGATAGCTGAAAATACCAGAAGTTAAAACCATTATTCATAGAATTCATAGAATGTAAAATGAAAAAACCCTTAAACAAGATGGCCCTGGATCGCTCACCTGAATTTTTGAGATGACCATAGTATATTTTTTTTTTGAGGTACTGAAACATTGGAACCAAATTTATAATTTTGCCAAGCAATTTTCAAAAGGTCACCTGTAAAAGTCATTTCGAAATCTGACCATCAGTTTCAAAAAGAAGAATTTTTAAGAATTCTTCATTTCTGTATAAGAGCAAGTAGTCCCCATCCACGACAGCCATGTTTCTTGATGGATCAAAATTTACAAACAAGTTTTGAAAAGGGTCACCCAAGGAACATCTCTCTGAAATTATTTCAAAATCTGACCACGGGTTTCAGAGAAGAGAGAATTTTAAAGAATTTCATCATGTCCGTATAGTGCAAGTAGCCCCCATTCACAAAAGCCATGTTTCTTGACGGATCATAATTATATGTACAGCTTTTGGAAAGGGTCACCCAAAGAACATCTCTGTCAGATTATTTTAAAATCTGACCACGGGTTTCAGAGAAGAAGAATTTTCAAGAATTTCTTCATTTCCATATAGTGCAAGTAGCCCCCATTCACTAGAGCTATGTTTCTTGGCCAATCAAAATTTTGCGAACAAATTTAGAAAAGGGTCACCCAAGGAACATCTCTGTAAAATTTTTTCAAAATCTGTCCAGCCATTTCAGAGAAGAAGAATTTTCAAGAATTTCTTCATTTCTGTATAGTGCAAGTAGCCCCCATTCACCAGAGCCATGTTTCTTGACCAATCAAAATTTCGCGAACAAGTTTTGAAAAGGGTAACCCAAGCAACAAGTCTGTGAAATTATTTCAAAATCTAACCAGCTGTTTCAGAGAAGAAGAATTTTTAAGAATTTCTTCATTTCTGTATAGTGCAAGAAGCCCACATTCACCAGAGCCATGTTTCTTGACCAATCAAAATTTCGCGAACAAATTTTTAAAAGGATCACACATGGAACAACTCTGTGAAATTATTTCAAAATCTGACCAACGGTTTCAGAGAAGAAGATTTTTTAAGAATTCCTTCATTTCTGTATAGTGCAAGAAGCCCCCATTCACCAGAGCCACAATTTTTGACGAATCAAAATTTCACGAACAATTTTTGAAAAGGGTCACTCAAGGAACAAGTCTGTGAAATTATTTCAAAATCTAACCAGCTGTTTCAGAGAAGAATAATTTTTAAGAATTTCTTCATTTCTGTATAGTGCAAGAAGCCCCCATTCACCAGAGCCATGTTTCTTGACCAATCAAAATTTCGCAAACAATTTTTTAAAAGGGTCACCCATGGAACAACTCTGTGAAATTATTTCAAAATCTGACCAGCGGTTTCAGAGAAGAAGATTTTTTAAGAATTCCTTCATTTCTGTATAGTGCAAGAAGCCCCCATTCACCAGAGCCACATTTTTTGACGGATCAAAATTTCACGAACAATTTTTGAAAAGGGTCACTCAAGGAACAAGTCTGTGAAATTATTTCAAAATCTAACCAGCTGTTTCAGAGAAGAATAATTTTTAAGAATTTCTTCATTTCTGTATAGTGCAAGAAGCCCCCATTCACCAGAGCCATGTTTCTTGACCAATCAAAATTTCGCAAACAATTTTTTAAAAGGGTCACCCATGGAACAACTCTGTGAAATTATTTCAAAATCTGACCAGCGGTTTCAGAGAAGAAGATTTTTTAAGAATTCCTTCATTTCTGTATAGTGCAAGAAGCCCCCATTCACCAGAGCCACATTTTTTGACGGATCAAAATTTCACGAACAATTTTTGAAAAGGGTCACCCAAGGAACATATCTGTGAAATCATTTCAAAATCCGACCAGCGGTTTCAGAGGAGAAGATTTTTAAAGAATTCCTTCATTTCTGTATAGTGCAAGAAGCCCCCATTCACCAGAGCCACAATTTTTGACGAATCAAAATTTCACGAACAATTTTTGAAAAGGGTCACCCAAGGAACATATCTGTGAAATTATTCCAAAATCCGACCAGCGGTTTCAGAGGAGAAGATTTTTAAAGAATTTGCTAAAAAATTCCATTTGGTTGCCATGGCAACCAGAGTTTTTGATGGAATCAAATTCTGTGAACAATTTTTAAAGAGGACCTCCCAAGGAACATTCCTGCCAAGTTTGGTCCAAATCCGCCCAGCGGTTTAGGAGGAGTTGATGTTTAAAGAATTGTTGACGACGCACGACGGACGACGGACGACGCATGACGGACGACAGACACCGGGTGATCCTAAAAGCTCCCCTTGAGCACGTTGTGCTCAGGTGAGCTAAAAATACATGAAGAAAAAAATGAAATTATCTTTAACATTATCTTAATTCTTTACTGGATTAAAAAAAAGGTTAAGACTGTCTAAATTTAAAGCATTTGCAAAGAAAATCTTAAATGTGGCTTAAATGATGGATATTGTATTCAAAAGGGTAGTAAATATTGTTAGAGAAAGAGAAAAAGGTTGTTGCCTACATTTTCTCCTTTTCTCACAATACCTTCAAATGCCTCCTTCCTTTGAGTCATTTGAACAAAGAACTATGTGATAAAAGATTGACTAATTCTATTCGAAAGTGCCTGACTTTATAAAGTAGCCTATAACGTCATCCAAATGTAATAAATTACAATTGTACTAAGACTGAACCCATTAATATGATAGGATTAGTACGATATGATATGTACACGAGACCTATAAATTGACTTTATCAGCAGAGTAGCGTCAGCAACCAAATACACTCAACAAAAAAAAAAAGTAAACAAAATCTCAGAAAACCTTAGAAGAAAAGAATATCCGATTAACCGTTTTCCAAACAACAAATTTTGGATTCTTCCAAACCAAAAGAGTTTGCAGACGACAATTTTAGATTTGGAGAAAATGGCAGAAGGTTCTCAAAAAGGGCAGAAAACACTGTGGGAAAAGGAGAAATTGCTCATTACAAGCAATTTCTCCTTTATCCACATTGTTTTCAAAAGACTTGTATTGCAGACCTGTAAAAACCAGGGCTTGTTTGGGAAAGGGTTAAACAATAATTCAATTTGCATGAAATGGTAGGAAGACCAATCCTTTGATACTATTATGGGAAAAGGAGAAAATGCTGGTAACTCCTTTTCCCACAATGTTTTCTATCCTTCCAAAATCAAATTTCCATTTTTCAGTCTTATTTATTTTGTCGTCTGCAAATACTTTCAATTTGGACCAGTCTATACATTCGTCAGTTTTATTTCGTTGTCTGCAAATGCTTTCGATTTGGACAAACCTAAAATTCTGTTGTTTGGTAATGAGTTAAAATAAGATATGTGAAAACACTGTAACAAGGATAAATTGAGACATATGAGAAATTTCTTGTTGGCCACAATGTTTTTAAAAATGGTGCCAAGCACTGCAAAAAAAGTCTGTAGACATACAGACATAATTACATACTAATGCTGAATGGAAACATGTACATAAATGGCATAAAGAAGACAGTCATATCAAGGTTTAGCATGGACCTCTATGAATATATTCAACAACAAAATATAAATCTAGGAAATACAAACCTGTCCCATCTGGCGTCGCATAATCATGTCCAAATATGGTGAGCTTCTTTAACTTTCCCATCGCTGCAAAACACACACAAGGCATAAGGTTTTTCGGTGGACCTATTCTTGTTTCTCCCAGTTTCCCTGAGCTGTGAGCTCCACATGGATTGAAATATCGTAAAACTATCACATTCCATCTCTGTATTAAATAAACAGGAGAAAAACTGAAACTTTTCTGAACCACTTGCCATAAAATCTCAAGTTTTAACAGCTTTGAGGAAGGCTTTTAAAAATATGGAAGAGAAAGAGAAAATACTGGTTAACCAAAAACATGGGAAAGTAGAAATGAAGAACATGCAGTTAACCCTTTACCAAACAATCCCTAGTTTTCACAAACCAGAGGAAGAAGCCTTCTGTAAACATTTTGAGAACAGGAGAAAATGCTGGTAACCACCATTTTTTCCTTTTCCTACAATGTTTTCCATTCTAAAGCCAAGTTTCAATTTTTGAGTCACGTTTATTTTGTCGTCTGCCAATGCTTTCAATTTGGAGAAGTCTAAATTTTTGTTGTTTGGTAATGAGTTAAAGCTTGTTGACTCAACCAGACAACAAAATTCTAGTTCAAAGTGAAAGCATTCACAGAAAACAAAAGAAGCCAAAATGATGACCTCTATTTTTTCTAAAAAGGATAAAATTATTGGTCTCCAGCATTTTCTGCTTTTCCACATCATCTTCAAAAAGCTTCTTCCTCAGGGTAGTTACAACAAGGATTGTTTGGTAAAAGGTCGACTCTTTACAACAAAATTCTGATATTTAAACACCCGCAGGTAGAATTGCTAGTTCCCAGCATTTTCTCCTTTTCCCATAATGTTTCTATCCATTTCAAGACAATTCCATGATATAAGCAACATTTAAATTGTTACCTTCAAATGCTTCCAATTTGCACAAGTCTTACATTTTTTTTTGTGTGGTAAACGGTCAAAGATCTAATACAAAGATGTAAAGACAGACATCAGCCATATTATAAGCTATTAGTCTAAACATGTTAATTTACAATGATTAACCCATTACCACACAATCCCTACTTTTGACGACCCTGAGAGGGAAGCCTTTAGAAAACATTGTGGGAAAAGGAGAAAATGCTAATAACCAGCATTTTCTCTTTTTCCTACTATGTTTTCTACCCTTACCAGAAAAAAATTCAATTCTTTGTCACATAACTTTTGTCGTCTGCAAATACTTTCAATTTGAAGTAGTCTAAATTTCTGTCGTTTGGTAAAGAGTTAGGAGACAAGTTCTTGCAACTTATATTAACCCTTTACCACACAACAATATTTTAGACCTGTCCGAATTGAAAGCATTTGCAGAAGACAATTACTGTAGAGCTTAATGATGCGATTTTTGTGTGATAGGGTAGGAAACATTGTGGGAAAAGGAGAAAAAGCATTTTCTCCTTTTCCCACAATGTTTTCAAAAGGCTACTTCTTAAGAATCATTGAAAGTCGGCATTGTGTGGTAAAGGTTTAATCTTTATTGAATCTGCTTCCTGGGAACTACACCTGTTAATGTATGGGTTAATGACTAGTCCCCAAGTTGACACTGCTCCCTGGTATCAACCCCTGGACCTTATGGTTAAAATGTTGATACTCTACCTCACAGCCACAGACACACACTGCTGCTATCCGGACTATTTGCCCATTAGAGCTTAACAAAAGTAAATTACCTTATCAGTTGTAGTGAGATCTTGTAAAATTTGTTCCACCATATATTTGGTTTTTCCATATGGGTTCGTGCATTGACCAGTCGGATGGTTTTCATCAAGAGGTAAGTATTGAGGTATACCATAGACTTTGGATGAACTAGAAAACACAATGTTGAACACCTTGTACTCTGCCATCACCTACATTTGAAAATTCAGTAAACCTTGTGTTAGTAGTCATATTAATTAGCTCTTTACCAAACCACAATTTTTGGACTTGACCAAATTGAAGGCATTTGCAGACAACAAATCGGAACCGTCTTGATTCCAGAACAACTCAGCTTCATTTCACATTCACTATGGCTAGTTCCCCCATTTTTTCGTACATCTTTGAAAGAAGAATGTAACATATTCCATTGGTATTTGAAAATTCCAAGAAATAGTTTTGGCAAAGCCAGAATTTGAAATCACTAGATTTGGTAAGAGATTATGTATATAGACCTTTTTATGTGAGCTATGCTCTGCAATCACTAGATTTGTTCAGAGATTATATATATACCAATATACGTGAGCCATGCTCTAAAATCACTAGATTTGGTCAGAGATCATATACAAACCTTTTTATGTGAGCCATGCTTTGCAATCACTAGATTTGGTCAAGAGATTATATATACCTATGTGAGCCATGCTCTGCAATCACTAGATTTGGTCAGAGATTATATATATACCAATATATGTGAGCCATGCTCTGAAATCACTAGATTTGGTCAGAGATCATATACAGACCTATATAGGTGAGCCATGTTCTGAAATCACTAGATTTGTTAAGAGATTGTATATAGCCCTTTTTATGTGAGCCAATGAATAACCCACTCACTGAATGACGTCACTCGGTATAGAATGACGTCGCTCTGAATGGATTGTCACAGATTTTACCACGCTTTCCTTGCACTGTGTTTAGAGAAAAATTTGCGTATCATGTTAGAATGATATTTAATCCACAAAATATTAATGTTGATTGTATTGCAGCTTTGCCTTTTTCATATTACAGCAAAAGCAAAAGTATTTCTTAAAACCTATTTGTTCAAAATGAAATTGTATCTAACCATTATGCTATGACACTGTTATGACTTTTCACTAAACCACTGTCCTAATGATATTTTTTTGAAAACAAAACAATTTAGCACATAAAAAGACAAAAGAGGTAAATTGGTGGACAGATTTATCAACCAGTAGACCTACAGTGCAAACTCTCGTCTTCTTTACCTCTTAACCCTTTACCACACAATCCCAACTTTTGACGACCCTGAGAAAGAAGCCCTGGAAAACATTGTGGGAAAAGGAGAAAATGCTGGTAACCAGCATTTTCTCCTTTTCCCACAATATTTTCTACCCTTTCCAAACCAAATTTAAATTTTTCAGTCACATTTAACTTGTCGTCTGCACATGCTTTCAATTTGGACCACTCTATAAATTTGTCGTTTGGTAATGAGTAAATGAGAAGAAAAAGTTTATGTTTGTCCATCACGAAAACATTTCTAAAGACCATACAGCCTTTTTTTCTTCATGATCATTTAACCCATTACCACACAATCCCTGCTTTTGAAGACCCTGAGAAAGAAGCCTTTGGAAAACATTTTGGGAAAAGAAGAAAATACTGATAACCAGCATTTTCTCCTTTTCCCACAATGTTTTCTACCCTTCCCCAAACAAATCTCAATTTTACAGTAACATTTATTATGTTGTCTGCAAATGCTTTTAATTTGGACCACTCTATAAATTTGCCTTTTGGTAAAGAGTTAAGCATTTGACTATTGTTAACCCAATACCAAAAGACAATATTTTAGGCTTGTCTAAACTGAAAGCACTTGCATACATACGACAAGATAAATGTGACTGAAAATATAAAATTTGTTTTTTTAAGAGTAGAAAACATTGTGGGAAAAGGAGAAAATGCTGATTACCAGCATTTTCCCAAACTGTTTTCTATACGGTTCTTTCTAAGGGTCATCAAAAGTAGAGATTGTGTGGTAATGGGTTAAGGGTTAAAACTGTATAAGATCTTACCTCTAACAGGTAGATGGTCCCTACAACATTAACATTGTAATATATCAATGGAGAGCTGTGGGATTCCCTGACAGCTTTAAGGCCAGCCAGATGTAACACATATTTGATTGTATGCTGAAATATAAAGTTATTATGCATGAATTTTCTTTTGTTCAACTCAGACCAATATAAAACATTTATGTTCCAATGCATGAACTTATCATGGTATAACACACAACATAAATTGAAACTAAGTACTGTAGTATTCCACATTCTGCTTACAAGCAGGTTAACATAAACATATCTATTCAAATAAATGCATCAAATTACAAAACCATATCAATCATTCATCAGAAATAGAACAGACATACAACAACATACCGGTAGGTGAGCAGATTGTACATCTACCTAAATTTTCTACAGTGTAGTACAGTCAAGGAATAACCAGGATAAAGACCAACTCTCTATTTATGATACAACGAGATGTGAGTTATTATACACCCGAGATGTGAGCAACTATACACTTGAGATGTGAGCAATTATACACTCGATTGAGTTATAAAAAGAAGCCAGGAGACTAAATATAAAATATCCTTTTTCCATCTGAAAATAAGCAGAGCCTAGAAACTGGTAAAAGCGGTTTCATTTAATATATATGAGCCATGTTCTTGCATAAGGAGGCTTAATGCATCGCTGTGATGCATATCAAGCAGGGTATCACATACTTATAGATCCATAATAGACACATTTTTAACAATCAACTTAATAATGAGATGCACTTAGCCTTGGACATACATGAAAGTGATCAACAGCAGAAAGTCTAAGAGGTTGACCAGGGGCGATACTTTTCTCAAAACACCTTTGCATCGAGCATGGCCAGGTTTTCCTTCAACTTCAAAAATTGTGGCTCATTGTGATCACTTGCCTCGTTTGTGGAGGGTCATTTCTTTAACACAACAAGTCAAAATAAATTGGTCTCTTTGTTGTCAAGCATGGTTTACAATGTGTTTTACTTTTTAACTCTAAGAAAGTAATGTCTGTAAGTCATTTCTAGCATAAAGCTCGATTTCAATTTTTGACAGGCGATACATTTTTATCTGAATCGCTGCTTGATTTGCCTTGCTAGGAAGTAGACAATCAACAGAATACAGGGATCTCCTTTGACCCGGGACCTCGGGTTTTGACGCTTGAAAATCGCTAGTGACCCCGATTTGACGCTTGAAAAAAGTACCATAAACGTCAAATTGACGCACACGAATTCTGGCCTAAGCGTCAACCATATAAGCCGTAGGCGTTATTAAAACGTAATCAGATAATATGGCCGACCGTCAAATTCTTATCAGTGTTGCATATTGAGCACTTCCGAAACTGTGAAATCGGCCTACGCGGTCTTGATTGTGATATATCGGGTATCCTAAGCTGTTAACCCTTGCATCTCCCTTAACTATCCGATAGACGAAGATCCGATAACGGTAGCGCATTGGCCAGTTACCGGGTACACCTGTTCTATTAATAGAATACATTCATGAACAATCGCAATTTTTTGGACACTGTGGTGCAGAACGAATTACATGTAAGCGATGTTTTACTTTCGTTTGTCAAGTAAATTTGACAGCGTCAAACACGATTTTTTTTTTGAAATAGCTCTACTTGACCTTTTAAATTTATGTGGTCTTACAGAATTCCTTTCTCATTAATTTCTTTTTTTTAAGAAGAATACTAAGGTCTATATTTCGCCAATTTTTTTATGGGAGCTAGACAAAGTTGTTGCCCGATAATTTTCGGAAATCGGCATCTTCAAGAAAGGTTAAGTGTGAAACGATATTTCTTAGATCATTTGAAAGACAAAACAGATATTTTGCGATGAATTTCATCAAAATCGTGTCACAAATATTTCTTGCAATGCATGAATTAATGACTGGTATACAGAAATTGAAATAGCTGTTGAGCAGACGGTACCGTTTCAGATTTGAATAGATTGAAAGAATTTGCAGACAATTTAATTGTTGCCTTTTCAAAGGTAGAAAACACTGTTGGAAAAAGAAAAAAATGCTGGTTTCCACTATTTTCACCTCTTTCGCCATTAATAATGGCCTTCTTTCTCAGGATTGTTCAAAATGGGGATAGTGTGGTCTGGGATCTTACACAAGATCCCTGGTGTTGTGAAAGGTTAAGCCTGATTAATTTTTTTTTTTATTGAACCTTTAGATCATTCACTAGCCTGCAAGCACAGGAATTTGAAGCTGACTTTCAATACTTGGCTTTCTAATGGATGTAATGAAACCATCAAAAATAGTTAAATGAACTGAACGACTTACAAATTATATCAGTGATGCAAAGCTGTAGATCTAGATTTATATTGATCATACAGGACTCACAGTCATGAAATACTTAGAAAATGACACTAAGACTCAGTGACAGTGACTGGGCTCATTGACTGATCCTGGGTTTTGACGGATCAACCTTTTGGCTACTAAAACTCTTTGCCTGGCACCAACCTAGCTCTTGAATTGAAAATTTTGACTCTTGAAAATTTCAATTTGACTCTTGGATTTTGTGGCCCAAGAGTCAATGACTCTTGGGTTTCAGATGCTAGGGAGATCCCTGAGAATACTACAGTTTACTTTGTCGTGACATTGTTTCCTGCCAACAAAATACTGGTTATGTGTACTTTTATCTGCCGGAAGTCACGCATAATAAGCCATGAAATACGGAGAACCTTACAAAGACTTTGACTACCCCATGTTAATGACATAATTTTAATGAAATGTACTTCATGGCAATAATTACTAAACTGGTCTTATTCTATATATATATTAAAAGAAAACCACTTTTATCAAAAATAGACTGAGTAGTTAAAACAAGGACCATGTTTATCCGATAATGAAGCAAGAACATTTATAATACTTAATTCAATTTCCTAGATGGTTTATATTTTCAAAAATTATGTCAGTGATGACTCACTGTTCTTCATTTTGGGGGTCATTTGAGTAAAAATCGCATCAATGACACAGGATTTTTGAATCATGGAAAACCTCAACAGCTCATATGTATAAAGGAACCTCCTGTTGTAAATTGATCCTGTTGTCATGAGATTCAGAGTATGATTATACATCCATACTGCAACATTTGACCCCCAAACTATTTAACCTTTTCAACATACATCAAAGTTCAGCTCTTATCTATGTTGGTTACATTTGCAGACATCTTAAATCATGTCTCAAATGATGGGATGTACCCCTGGAAGGTAAACAAGAGGGCCATGATGGCCTTGAAATCGCTCACCTGAGTCTTTTGATAAAAAATGATCCATTTTCAATCTCTCGAGATATTATGACAAACATACTACCAAGATTTTCATGAGTTACTGACCCGAAATGATTCACTTGCAAACTGGCACAGGACCAACATTCTGACCAAGTTTCATGAGTACTGTATATAAAATGAGGCCTCTAGAAAGCAAACAAGGTTTTTGATTCAACATTACCAATTCTCAAAACTCTTTCCACAAACATTCTGACCAACTTTTAAGAGTTTTGGACTAAAAATGTTGCCTCTTGAGCATACACAAGGTTTTTCTAAGATTTGAACTAGTGACCTAGTTTTTGATCAGACATTACCCATTATCAAACACTTTGAGATATCACTCAGACAGACATTCTGACCAAGTTTCAAGGGTTTTGGACTGAAAATGTGGCCTAGACAGCGCACACTTGATTTTCCTAGGATCTGCCCTAGTGACTTAGTTTTTGCCCTGAAATTACTCATTTTCAAACTTGTTTGAGATATCATTGAGACAAACATTCTGACCAAGTTTCAGGAGTTTTGGACTGAAAATGTGGCCACAACAGACTACAAAAGATTTTTCTAAGATTTGATCTGGTGGCCTAATTTTTGACCCGACATGACCCATTTTCAAATTTGTCTAAGATATCATCAAGGTAAACATTCAGACCAACTTTCAGGAGTATTGGACGTAAAATGTGGACTCTAGAGCCTACACAACATTTTTCTAAGATTTGACCTAGTGACCTAGATTTTTACTCGACATGACACATTTTCGAACTCTTCTGAGATTTTATTGGGACAAACATTCTGACTAAGTTTCCTGATTGTAGGAAAAAAAATGTGGCCTCTAGAGCGTACAAAAGGTAAAAAGTTGACATAGGAAGATGCACGACAGACACAGCATGATCACAAATGCTCACCATTTGTGCTCAGGTGAGCTAAAAAACATTGTGAGGAAAGAAAAATGCTGGGTACCAGACTTTAAGACTCCAGAAGAGTTTTTAATAAGCCATCTTCTTTAGAGTTGGGACACACAGTCAGTGCAATAGTTTTACCTTTTTGAAAACTTCTTCCAAGCTGTTTTTATCTAGTAAATCTACAGTATAGCCCAAAGGCTTGTGTCCCGTAATCTCTTCTATTGCTTTTTGACTTTCTGAAAAGAAGCAAATTAACCCATTACCACACAATCCCTACTTTTGACGCCCCTGAGAAAGAAGCCTTTTGAAAACCCTGTGGGAAAAGGAGAAAATGCTGGTAACCAGCATTTTCTCCTTTTTCCCACAGTGTTTTCTACCCTTCCCAGAACAAATTTCAACTTTTCAGTCACCTTTATTTTGTCAACTGCAAATGCTTTCGATTTGGACCAGTCTAATTTTTTCTCGTGTGGTAATGGGTTAATAGACACAAAGGAATCATATGTTGCATATTTCATGACAAAAATACCAAAGTGCTTTACCTGCAAAGTCTTAGCTTAACCCTTTAACTCTTTACCACACAATTCCGAGTTAACAACTCTGAGAAAGAAGCCTTTTGAAAACATAGTGGGAGAAGGAGAAAATGCTGGTAACCAGCATTTTCTCCTTTTCTGACAATATTTTCACAAGCTTCTATCCCATCGTAGCATTGTTCGGTCATAGGATAAATAGCCTTAAAAGTAAGTAAGTTCTTGATGGAAAATTGTGTATCATATTTTTGGAGTTGTTGGAAAAGAGTATTTTATCATTGAAGTGCTTTTCAGGGCAACTAGATAATTACACTTTTTCTTAAAATGTTTCTAAATAATGCAAAGACCCAAGAAGCCCTTTTTGTTCCGTTATAGGTTAACCCTTTAACACACAATCCCGAATAAACACCCTTGCCAAAGAAGCCTTTTGAAAACACTGCGCGAAAAGGAGAAAATGCTGGTAACCAGCAATTTTCTCCTTTTCCCAAAATGTTTTTTTCCCTTCCGGAAACAATATTCAATTCTTTAGTCACATCCATTTTGCCTTCTGCAAATGCTTTCAATTTGGACCAGTCTAAAGTTTGGTAAAGAGTTAAGAGAACTAAAACTGATTGAAGAAAAGAAATTCAGTTATTTACCTGCTATGGATTCCCCTCGACAGTCCAGTGAAATAGTTTTAAATCCAGCATGTATCAGCTCAACGAGGACATGTGTCCCCACATATCCTGCACCTCCAGTCACAAGTATAAACCCATCTTCTTCCATCTTACCTCTCTATCTGAAAACAGAATGCTTATAAGTTTTGAACAAGTATTGATTTATACCGAGGAGGGCAGGCTGTCAACTAACTTCTGACAAAAGAATTGGGAAAAAATGCTCTCTTTCCCCCGCAAATATAGCCATTTTAAGCACTTTTGAGGACAAAATAGAAGAACTACATAGTGGAAAAAAAAATCTGTATTTACAGTTTTAACCTTTTACCCCATAAGGCATTTCTATGGTATCTCTAATTGACCCTAAATAACAGCAAGGATGAAGCCGTTTCTTAAGTGTATATGACACCTTTTTATAGTGTAGAAAACATTGTGGCAAAAGGTGAAATTGCTCGTCACGAGCAATTTCATCTTTTGCCACATTGTTTTCCAAAGGCTCCTACAAGCAATGCGTAGAAATGAGTATCTATGGAGTAAAGGGTTAAGGCAATGTACTTACAAAGTCATGTGCATGCTCATGATAATTGACCAGTGTTTCTTTTACATTTCAAGATGAATGAGTCCTTTACCACTAAATTCATGAAATCAATGAGTCCCAGTATGTAAAAATTAAATAATTTCAAAATTTTTACAAGTCCCTGGCAATTTTTATGAGTCCAGGACTCGGGACTCACAGGTAAAAAAATCACTGATTGACCTTTCTGTAAAAGCCAATTTGGTACTCCCCATACTCCCACCCTCTTAGGAACGTGCTATAGAGTTGTTCTCAAGCCTGTCAAGCTAACCAGAGATTGTGTCAGACTTTTTTGTTTACATGAAGCCCAATGCTGTGTTTTCATTGGCTGATAAGATGTTGGTAGACCTGCCAATCAAAATCAGCAAAAAGGTCAATTGGACCAAACAGTTTCAACTGACCAAAGATTTATTCAGCATCTCCACCAAGGGAAGTATCTTATAGTATGCCTGGTCATCAGTTCGGACACTTTAAGTCTCTCTATAATTTGTATGTGTAGTAAGCAGTTGATGCGACAGAGCTATTAGGTAGGAAGTCAGTTTTTTCCCCACATACGTCATACCATACTCATTTGGTAATTCAGGTTCTTCTACCTGAACTGTTACCTAGAGCAATCAAATCAACTCTGTCAGGCTAGCATGCAAGAAAACATGACTGAGTCAAAATGTTTAATCCTTTACCACTACAGCCTTGTAATTAACGATACTGACACAAAAAACTTCTAGAACTGAGAAAACAGAGAAAATGCTTTTCACCAGCATAATAATAATTTGATTATATCAGCCAAACTTATTCAATTGTTTTCAGCTATCTTTAAATTGCCGTGTGCAAATGCTTTCAATTCTGACCTGTCCTAAATTTTATCATGAGGTAAAGGATTAATGTAGCATGTGGTTCATTCACGTTCATTCACATATACAATGTAGGTAGGCACTCAAACTGGAATAAAGGATGATCAAAGATCAGCTGCTAATATTTTATCCGATCCAAGACAAAATAAAAGCACAATTGTAACAGAAGGTGTTGTTAAAATTGTATGGTATATTAGATGGACCCCTTAACTTTACTTTTCTTACCAACACTCACCCGAAACTTTTACAAAAGCTATGTATACCGAAGTAATATACTTCTTTGGCCTATCAGAACAATGACAATGTAATCAAATAGCTTCTGCATTAAGAAAGAGCAACACAAAGTAAACAGTAAAGTAAAGAAAAAACTTTAAAATATTTTTATACAACTCTAAAAAGCAAATTTATATTGTGAATTTTTGATATGGGGACCATTTCTCCAAAATTGAATTAGGGGACAAATTCTCTATGCAGATTGAGGGCGGTTTCTCCAGGAGACGATTTCTCCAGAATTCCGTCAGTCTGAAGGGTCTGCTCCAATGCTATTTTTGTGACTGGTCTTCACAGACACCTTCATATCAGCCCTCATTAAACGCATCTGGAATAAATATGATTTTACCCGCATCTTTTCAAATAGCTCTATGTGAAAAGATTTCCAATGACAGCTAATGAAATGGGCATGGATCATTAGATAAATGATTTAGTCTTTACAAAAAGACTGATGTTTGTTAATATTTAAATCATACCTTCGTGCAAATCTGTACTTTTCAATGTATTAATAAGTGTTGACCTACTTAACCAGAAATCAAAACATGGTGATATCATCAATGCGCATGTCTCAGCAGAAATCGCAGTATCTTCGACACGCTATAGGATGGTTAAGTTGCGAATTTTTGTGTTGACAGAATAAGGCAGCTTGTGCAGAAATTATTATTTATGGTTAGAGAACCAGACTGTACAATACTCAAATTCTGCTGAGTGCGCATTCCTGATTAACAGAAGTCGCTGTGTTAGTTGTTTAAAAATTACATTGGATTTATTTACGTTGGGAAAAAAGGTGAATTTTCCATTGATTTAATTGGCATTTTGCACCACAGTTTGGGTGATGTTAAAGATTAATCATTTATCTAACGATTCATGCCATTTTATTAGCAGTCATTGGAAATCTTGTCGCATAGAACCGTTTGAAAATATGCCGGTAAAATCATATTTATTGCAGATGTGTTTCAGAGGGCTGCTATGAAGGTGCATGCGAAGACCAGTAACAAAAACAGTATCTGAGCAGTCACCTTCAGAACGAAGGTACCCTGTCTAGTGTGACACATACAGCTAATTCCACTTAGAGTCAATCGGACTCAATCCAGGTAAATATGCACTGAGGTACATGTATGCATCACCTTTTCGGACAATACCCCAGCATATTTCAAAGTTCTCCTAATATCCATGCCACAATCTATTTAAAGCACTCCCATCTCATTTCTGTGTCAGTGGACTATTTTTGATGACAATTAGTT
The DNA here is from genome assembly GCA_943736015.1 of Tridacna crocea. NCBI lineage: Eukaryota > Metazoa > Mollusca > Bivalvia > Cardiida > Cardiidae > Tridacna > Tridacna crocea. The sequence continues at coordinate 30,120,540 of OX031059.1, read as the reverse complement.
AATGCGATGATGCATTAAATGTCATCTTGATTCGCCCTTTCTCACTATCCTTGAATTTAAAGATTAGTGCGACAACTCTGACAGGTACTTGAACGCTTTCACAGGTTAAAGATTTTTTTTCACAAAGCCGTAATGGTGTTAAAAACTATGATAAATGATTGAAGAAAAGTAATAATCATCAAAACAATGGAAAAATACAAGTTAGCAGAAATGAAGAAGAAAAAGACAACTGTCTGTGCTAAACCAGTCATTTAAACACACTGTAAAATTATGGAAACTTACAAAAAGTATCTACAGAATTTGTGTTTATTGAATATTTGAAAAGGACTATATCTATAGGGTTAATTTCTAGCTCTAGCCGCACAAGTAGAATCCAATACTTTCCTGAAATAAGACACATCAAGCCACCGATGTATAGTCTACAGGAATGATCTTTCGTTTCACTGCATTTTGTAACTGTTGTCCTGCCTTTGTGCAGGTTTTGCTAGATCTGTTGCTTTTACTGGTATTGTCCATTTAGGCCAGAAACAATCCATTGTTTTATTAGGTTTTGACAGTATTATTGTTTTGAAAACATAATAGGGAAAGAAGAAATATCTTGTACTAAGCAATACCGTATTTAGCCCATTTAACCCATTACCACACAATCCCTACTTTTGATGCCCCTGAAAAAGAAGCCTTTTGAAAACACTGTGGGAAAAGGAGAAAATGCTGGTATAACCAGGATGTATTTGATGTATTCGGGTTTAACGCCACTTTAACGGCTTAGGTCATATCATGGCGGTCAGTGACACATGTGTTTCCTGGCTTTCTCATACCGGTACTTAGACAACTTTCTTTCCAATGCCACCAACTACTTTTCTCACATGCTTCAGCAGAGATGAGGGGCGAAAATACGCCGGAAAGAAAGTTTGCCTCAACTGGGTATTGAACTCACAACCACCAGGTCATGTCTGACACGCTCACCACTGAGCCACTGGGGCGGGCGCTGGTAACCAGCATTTTCTCCTTTTCCCAGAACAAATTTCTATTTTTCTGTCACCTTTATTTTGTCGTCTGCAAATTCTTTCAATTTGGACCAGTCTAAAATTTTCTCGTGTGGTAAAGAGTTCAAGTAAGGTGTCCATAATTTTCCAGTCTGTGGTCTGTACTTCACCCCTCATGTCCATATTTACTCGGATTTTATTGAGTAGGCCTAACTTCAACTGCAATTTCGCAATATCTTCGGCGGAGGAAATTATTCAGTATAGTGAAAATATAAAAGGGGAAAGTCTTGAAATGTTAACTCATAGGGTTCACGGCTTTCACTATATAAGAGTAGTTGACTGGTGAAGTCTGGGATCTTATATCCCTGGTGAAGTGAAGTGAACTGTGTAAAAATCGTCCGTATTTACCCGGATTGACCCTACTTGTTTTAACTCTTTACCAAATGACAAAACTTTGGACAAGTCCACATTAAAGGCATTTGCAGACGACAAAATGAATATGAATAAAAAATTGTATTCCGATTTTGGGAAGGATAGAAAACGTGGTGAGAAAAGGAGCATTTTCTCCTTACTCCAAAATGTTTTCAGAAAGCTTCTTTCACGGTGTGGAGTTAAAAGTCGGGATTGTGTGGTAAAGGGTAAATCACAAGTCAGGACTTTCCTTGGCGACCCTTCCCGGATTAACGATTCTAACTTGTATTACGCAATCATCGCCCACCTCAATCAGACGCTTTTTATACCTGTATTTCTCATGTCAAGAAACCTATGTGTGAGCAGACATAGAGGTATGATATATGAAAAGCTTAATATCTTTTTCAAATTAAGAATCATAAGCCGAGAGCTATACACAATTACCTCAATAAATACTTTAAAGATATAATTCCATTTGTGTAAAGATAAAATTCCATTTGAGTCACTACGTCGAGACTACACAGTAAATCTCCTCTGAGCTGGAGTCACACTGTAAAATGCGGATACCTTAGCAATCTGCGGGTAAAAAGGGAGGGAGTCCTAACAGTCTTATTGTAGTAGACTTTTGAGTTATGTCCCTTAAAAAAATAATATATACCATTGTGAAAGGTCACCTTTAGACAACACTAAACCAAAACGGGGGAATTTTTTCCATACTGATTTCCTTCAGTCCTTGATTTCATAAGTTAAATGAGTCTATTTTAAAGTTATGGATTTCATTGTGATAAGGTAGAGAACACAAGGGAAAAACAAATAACCAGCTTTTTTTACCCTTTTTTCTCATATGCTTTTACGTACGTATCAGGACAATTCCCCCCCCCCCCCCGACAACTCCCCCCTGCCAATTCCCCCCAGGACAATTGCCACCCAAGACAATAGCCCCCCGAGACAATTACCCCCTGGACCATTACCCCCCAAAGGCAAATTGCCACCAGACAATAGCTCCCCAGGACAATTACCCTGTGGACAATTCCCCCCAGACAACTCCCCCTCCCCCAACAACTACCCCCTGCCAATTCCCCCCCTCCAATCCCCCCGGACAATTCCCATCCATGTAACTCGCAATTTCTTCTGCTTTTGTTTTGGGACGAGGTAATTGTCGGCTTTCAGCGTCAGACCCTGAGTCAACTTCTAAGGCTGAGGTTAACTGGAACTAGACTAGATTACTAGATTTTAATGTGATGGTATGAACATCCTGGTGGGGGCAATTGTCCAGGGGGTAATTGTCTGGGAGGCAGTTGTCCGGGGGGCAAATGTCCTGGGGGGGCCAATTGTCCTAGAAGGGTAATTTCCTGGGGGGTAATTGTCTGGGGGGCAAGGGCAATCATCCAGGGGGATTGTTGTCAAGGGGTAATTGTCAGGGGGCAGTTGTCTAGGGGGTAATGGTCCAGGGGTAATTGTCTAGGGGGCAATTGTCCAGGGGGAGTTGTCCTGGGGGCATTTGTCTGGGGGGAATTGTCCTGGACTTATGCTTTTAATAGGCTCCTTCCTTAGGGCCATTATTTCTTCCCATCCACTTTTTTACAATCTTTAGAATGACCTGCTGAGACTTAATGTCATTCAAAGCCAGTATACAGAGCAAATTCATGCTAGAAAAATTATTGAAAGTGAGTCAAGTAGCTAAACTTTATCATACACTAACCTAAACTTGATTTGAAAGCATGAATGGGGTCATATTAACCCTTTACTCCATAGATACTCATTTTTGTGCATTGCTTGTAGGAGCCTTTGCAAAACATTGTGGCAAAAGGTGAAATTGCTCGTGACGAAACAGTTTCATCTTTGCTGTTATTTAGGGTCAATTAGAGATACCATAGAAATGCCTTATGGGGTAAAGGGTTAAAACCTTACCAGTTTCATACAGCACTATCACTTTTTTTGTACCTTAACTTGGAACAGAGAAACTGGAACATATAGAAATTGATTAACTTATGTGAACACTAATTATTGTACTGCAAAGAAATTTCTCGTGATCTGATTGGTTAACATGCCAGGAACATATACTAGTATATCATGTTCCCTGGCAAAAACCACTTAAAGCCAGTTTCCCTTTTGAGTGCCCCGTAAACATCACTACACTTGCAACACACCCAAAATGGCGGTGTCAATCAATCACCAGATTGCACATTTATGCACCAAACTGCATGTTTGTGATGTCACTTTTCATTGAATTGGGGCAATGAGAAGGGAATTTCTATTTCATATACATACTCGATTTGTGAGATTATAATAAAGAAAAAAATTAGCTTAGCATGCTTTGAAAGGGTGAAACTTTGCAGTATAATAAAATATGACCTTTGGCTCGGGGTGACATGATTCACCACAGACGTGAACAAGTTTCCAAGTCCCCTGCCACCTGACCATACAACTAATAATGCACTACTGGTAAATATTTAGCAATGTCTAAAAATATCTTCTCTACAGACCATCTATGACAAATGTGTGCAACATGTTTCCGCTTGGTTTTATGATGTAGATAAAATATTTGACAAATCATTATCTCCTGAGGCTTCTGCTGAATAGGAAAGGTGTTCTAATAAATGTCCAACCTAAATTGATAATTACCTCCCTTTCCTGGAAAGTAACAAAAGTATCAACAAGTAATTTCAAGATAGACATCAAAGGAATTTCTGGCCAGTTAAAAATGTGCAAAAGTAGTATAAATCTGTCTATATCAACTGTCAAGAAATTTTATGCAATGCTGCACTAGAAGTATTAACGGTCCACCACCTTAACTTCATTTTTTTGAGTGTTTTTCTTAATCTTTCAACTGAAGTATACTTAATAGGATTATGAAGATCTTTATTTGCAGGATGAGAGTGAGAAATATGGCAAAAATAACTACTTTGTTGAACTTCCTCTGTGTGACAGGAAGAAATTGAATTGAATATCATCACACTGGACTATAGTTGAAAGGTAGGATGCAGCCTCAATATTCTCTGGCATTGTTCTTTGGATGAGTCTTTTTAAAAACCCAAACAGTATCTTCATATCACAATTCTGCTGAGCAGGATGTGAAACTGTTTTCAACAGTCAATTTAAACATTTGACCTTTAACTGTGACCTTGACCTTAGGCATATCGAAACAAACCTTTCTCATGAAACTAGTACTTGTTACGGAGAACAAGTGTGCGAAGTTTTATTGAAATCCATTGAATAATATATAAGTTATGCTCCGGACAAGGTCAATTTAAACATTTGACCTTCAACTGTGACCTTGACCTTGGGGATATCGCAACAAGCCTTTTGCCTACACTAGTATTTGTTAACCCTTTACCAAACGACAAAGTTTTAGACTGATTCAAACTGAAAGCACTTGCAGACGACAAAAAAGACATAACTAAAAAATTGAATCTGTTTCTAGCAGGGGAGAAAACATTGTGGGAAAAGGAGAAAATGCTGGTTACCAGCATTTTCTCCTTTTCCCACAATATTTTCTAAAGGCTTCTATCTCAGGGTCGTAAAAACCAGGGACTGTTTGGTAAAGGGTTAAGGTGACAAGTGTGCGATGTTTTTTTGAAATCCATTTATGCAGAAGTTATGCTCCTGGCAAGGTCACTCTAAACATTTGACCTTCAACTGTGAACTTGATCTTGGGCGTATTGAAACAAACTTTTCGCATGACACTAGTACTTGCTATGAAGAAAAGGTGTACGAAGTTTTTTGAAATTCATTGATAAATGTATAAGTTATGCTCTGGAAAGGTCAATTTAAACATTTGACCTTCAAGTGTGACCTTGACTTTGGGCATATCGAACCAAAAACTTTTCTCATGACACTAGTGCTACTTCAGGAGATGATTTAGTAGCATACAGGACTTGAAACAACGGACTGCTGGTTAGAATCCATATCTTGGTGAATCACAATCAGTGTATTAATGATAGTCACTGTGACAAGATCAACTCATTACCAAGCAACAAAATTTTAGGTTTGTCGAAATTGAAAACATTTGCAGATGACAAAATAAAAGTGACTGAAAATTTGAAACTTGTTCAGTCAAGGGAAGAAAACATTGTCGGAAAAGGAGTAAAATTTGTGTTGGTTACCAGCATTTTCTCCTTTTCCCACCATGTTTTCTGAAGGCTTGTTTATCAGGGTCATCAAAAGCTGGGATTGTGTGATAAGGGGTTAACCTCACTACCAACAAACAAACTCACATCCACTGAGTCTTGTTCAGAAAGGCATATCATGCATTTATTACATGCAGGTGTCACTTTTCAGGTATAAACTTACAGAAATTATTCAACTAACTACAGGTTTTCAAAATTTTTACCTTCTACTTAAGGTTTCAAAAACACTTTTTAGGGGTCATTAACTTAAGTAACCCTTTACCACACAATATCGACTTTAAACGACCCTAAGAAAGAAAGCTTATGAAATCATTTTGGGAAAAGGAGAAAATGCTGGTTACCAGCATTTTCTCCTTTTCCCATGTTTTCTGTCCTTCCCAAATCAAATTTTAATTTTTGACTCACATTTATTTGATGGTCTTTATATGCTTTCAATTTGGACTAGTCTAAAATTCTGTCGTTTGGTAAAGAGTTACACTTGTAATTCTTTAGTAGATTAAGTCTAAAACTAAGATTTGATTTGGTGAAGTTGTTGCTAACACACAAGTCAAAGACAAGGTATAAAATTCACAACAGAGCATGACAAATAACAACCACCAGAGTTTATTCAAGCACCTATAGTTGGTTGAATATGGAGAAAAGAGTTTAAAAGTAACATAATAACATCAATGTTTGATCTCTTTATTCAGACAACAGTAATTATTTTTTTCTCACTTATAAATTTCTTAAATCAGTAAATAACATTCTAAATTGGAAAGCAAGCCATACCTTTCAGAAAGTAAAAGCTATTTCATAGGGATGAATAATAAATGTAATAGCGAAAATGTTCCAGAAAAACATTTCAATTATAACTAGATCCATAGTGACTTTGATGTCATTTTCATATTTTATACATGTACTCTATTAACTCATTATCACACGAGATAATTTTAGACTGGTCCAAATTGAAAGAATTTGCAGACGACAAAAGCAATTTGACTGAAAAATTGAACCTTGGTTTGGAAAGGGTAGAAATCATTGTGGTAAAGGGAAAAATGCTTCTTACCAGCATTTTCTCCTTTTCCCACAATGTTTTCAAAAGGCTTCTTTCTTAGGGTTGTTAAAAGTCGGGATTGTGTGGTAAAAAATTAACCCATTACCACACAACCCCTACATTTGACGACCCGGAGACAGAAGCCTTTAGAAAACATTGTGGGGGAAAAAGGAGAAAATGCTGGTAACCACCATTTTCTCCTTTTCCCACAATGTTTTCTACCCTTTACAAAACAATTTTTAAATTTTCCATCACTTTTATCTTGTTGTCTGCAAATGCTTTTGATTTGGACAAAGATAAAATTTTGTCACTTGGTAATGAGTTAACTCATTTAAACCCTTGTAGCACTAAACCTGGATTTAACTGCTTTACAGACAATGTAAACCAAAAACCTCTGATTGCAGTAAACAAAAGGGTTATCAATTCACAAAGAAAAAGGGGATATCAATTCATGTAGGAAAAGATAATCTTTTTACATAAAATGTGTGAAAATCTCTTTCTTCATACAGATGAAGTATTGCAAACATACACTAGACAACCAATGACGACACAACCAAGCAAATTCCTATTAATAAATCATTTCACATGGAATGGCGAAAATTTCTATAGCATGTGTACATAAAAGCTCCTTACTGCTTACACATGTAACAACAGACTGAAATACTGTACAATTCCAATTAACAACTTCAATGCAGTACAAATGAAAAAAGACAAATTATCAGACATTTTAGATCGAAGACCACATGGCACATGCAGCATTATCTAGATCTTGAAGATCAGTAAATTGATCCATTTACCCTTAACCAAAAAATACCAAATTTCAATGGCCCTCTTACAACTCTGTTTTCTTTTCCTTTACAGTTTGAAAAAATCATTTGAAGTTTATCTATCACCTGCAGATATTTTCAATTCGGACGAGTCCAAATTTTTTTGCCTGCTAAAGAGTTAAAGCCTTATTTAACCCTTTACCAAACAGTCCCTAATTTTTACGACCTAGAGGAAGAAACCTTCTGAAAACATAATGGGAAAACGAAGCATTTTCAAAAGCCTTTTCCTCCCAGTCGATACTTTTTACTCTAGGTCCAATTGTTTGGTAAAAAGTTAACACATTTGCATATCGAATTTAAACCCTTATAGCACATTCCCAGATATTCTTATACACGAAGCTCTGAAACTATAATATAATCCCCTTCAGTACTTATTGAGAATGTCTATTTCAATTTACTAAGCTCTATACAGGTTCCCAAAATGTTAGGACTTAGCAAAAATGACAATGTAATGAGACTTAATTTAACTCTTAAATCAAATGACAAAATTTTAGACTGGTCCAGGGTGAAAGTACTTAAAGACAACAAAATAAATTTACAGGGTAGAAAACATTGTGGGAAAAGGGGAGAAAATGCTGGTTACCAGCATTTTCTCCTTTTCTGGCAATGTTTTCAAAAGGCTTCTATCTCAGGGTCGTAAAAACCAGGGATTGTTTGGTAAAGGCTTAAGGCAATGTGTTTTTTGTTATCTTTCTGAAAGAAGGACAAATGCAAAACTTATATTTATACATTAACAAAAGAAAATGAGAAAAGTAACAACAAAGAATGAAAATGAATGGTCCCAAAATAATGTAACTCTATTGTGAGCTTTATCAAGAGTTGCTGTATGTTATCATTATGCTGCTTTAACCGTGGGCATATTATTAACCCATTACCACACAGCACAATTTAGTCCTATCCAAACTGAAAGCATTTGTAGATGACAATTTCAAAGTGGCCCAAATGGTGCAATTAGTCTGTAATACGGTAGAAAACTTTGTGGGAAAAGGAGAAAATGGTGGTTACCAGCATTTTCTTCTTTTCCAACAATGTTTTCAAAAGGTCTCTCCGAGGTATGAAAAGTCATCATTTTGTTGTAAATGCTTTCAATTTGAACTAGTATAAAATTTTGTCATTTAAGATAGAGTTGGCCTAACGACAAATTTAAGATGTACTAAATTTAGCAAAATTTACAGACTACAATTGAAAAATGGTACAAATAATTGGTTTTGTCTTTGTAGGAGCTTTGAAATTTTGCAGGTAAAGGAGATAATGTGGTTAAGGCATGTGTTACCATTTTCCCGCCTGTTTTTTTCTAGTATTCTTCTTCAGAGTTGTTTGAATTAGGGAATGTCGGGAAAAGGCTTAAAAAGTAAGATCATTATCAATAAAACACAGATATTCCCATGACCTTAGACTGCAAATGAAAATAACTATGAAATAACAATAGAGATACATCAGGTAGTATAATTGAGCAGACCAAAAAAGGAGAAATTATTCAGGTACAATGAGACAGAGACACAGAACTTCATTTTTTGACATTCTGCAAAAGAAAAACAAGAGGGCTGTGCTAAACCCTTTATCACTGAACTGGCTGTAAGTACAAACCATACGCACCAAATATTATACTTCAAGGCAAACTGGTTGCAAACAAAAAGACTTGTAAAATTTTCTATACAAAAGCCCATGTGAAAAATGTGACTCCAGGGTACAGGTCAACAGTACACAGCCACATACCAAACAACATGGGTCTTAGCTGTATTGTTGTAAACAGAAAGATTTTCAAGGTTTCTCCGGTAAAAGAGAAACCTGTAAAACAAGAGAGTTGAGGCTTATTTTGATTCACAGACTAATTTTTTAATAAACTTAGCAGAGATATACTAGATGAAGTTACAGTATGTGCCAAATTCGGAAGCTGCCTTATGTTAGAGGCAAGGAGATTTTTACAGTTTTCAGAATATAAACTCACGTAAAACATGTGACCCCCCCCCCCCCACGACAATTTAACTTCAAAACTAGAATTTGGAGAATCTTAGTACTGGTCCATAAGGTACAGCTACGTGTATATGCCAAATTTGGTAGCCCTAGACCATATGATTTAAAACCCGAAGATTATGTAACCCCTAGGGCATGGCCTATTGTGGCCCCTTGGTTTTAATTTGATGAATTTTAGAAGAGGTCTGTTACATGAAGTTACATGCCAAGTTTAGTAGGCCTAGGCTACATGGTTCAGAACCAGAAAATCTTAGATTTCACCAAATAAGCCAATGTAAAACTTGTGACCCTGGGGCAGAATCGATTTTTTTATCCCAAGGTCATGATATCAAGGTACATGTATTATGTAGATGTACATCGGATAAAGCTGCATGCAAAATTTGGTAGCCTTTGGCTTCATGCTTTTGGACAAGGAGATTTTCAAATAATATCAATATTTTTCAGTTTTGTTGCCATAGCAATCAGTTTTTTCACAAGAATCAAAGTCTTTGAGGAATTCCAAAGAACACAATGGCAAGACCTTTTCTGTGCAGTTTGGTTGAATTTGGATGTGGAGTTTCAGAGAAGAACATGTTTTTATATTAAAGTTAATGTGAGAATAAGCACATGGATAGAGGAACATGCAGTGGACACAGGGCGATGACATAAGTTCAATGGCCTTTGGCCCGTGAAGCTTAAAATGAGATTCAAATGGCACAATTCAGCCGAGATATAATTATGAATAGAAACAAGAGGTAATAGCTTGGTTCCAACCCTTGGCTGCATGTACCTCTTTAGTGAACAGTCAGTCAAAAAAGGGACACAACTGTTGAGAAAAAAATGCCGACTGTTACCTGCCCTTCTGGCATGGTTAAAGTTTTGATGGTGGACAAGCAGGGAAACTCATCATCAAGGCAAACATTCTGACAGAGTTTAACTCATTACCAAACAACAATATTTTGGGCTTGTTCAAATCAAAAGCATTTGCAGACTACAAAATAAAAGCCACTAAAAATTTGAAATTTGTTTTGTGAAGGGTAGAAAACATTGTGGGAAAAGGAGAAAATGCTGGTTACCAGCATTTTCTTCTTTTCTCACAATGTTTTCTAAAGGTTTATTTCTCAAGGGTATCAAAAGTAATGATTGTATGGTAATGGGTAAATGAGTATCAAACTGAAAATGGTTGTGACCTCCAGGGTACACATAAGCTTTTTTTTTCTTGGATTTGTCCAAGTGACCAGCTTTTTCACCCAATGTGATCCAATTTCAAACTAGAGATATCACAAGGATAACATCATAACCAATTTTTACGAGTATCAGACTGAAAATGTGGCCTCTAGAGTGCACACTTCTATCTAAAATTTTCCCAGATACCTACTTTTCAACCCAACCACATCAAAAGTCCAAGCAGATTGAAGAAATGCCAGAAAGTGTAGAAAGTATCTCCCCACCAAGCCGTAAATGGCTGCTATTGTGAAATGAGGTATGCCCAAGAAAAAAGCTGCACAAATTTGTGTAGCTCTCTTACATAACTTTACTTACTAAGTAACCAACATATAGGTACATTGTCATTGAGCGACTGCTGCATCTTTTAAATAACCTTATAATAAGTAATATGTAATGTCTGGTGGCCTTAATTTATCAGTGCCGGAGTTTCTCCTTTCAAAAGATGAAAGTTTTGAAAATTACAAATTTCTACCTTACTTAAATGTCACTAAATGTAATGCAAATGTGTTTCACTTTAGTTGACGCAAAAAAAAAATCCCAAAATTTCAAATGGATCTAACTAATTAATCACACAGACAATTTTTTACTTTGACAAGGTACTTCTAGTCCTATTGCATCTCTTGCCTCAACTCCAGTCAAAATGGCAGCCACTTCTTCAACAATAATATGGCAGATCTTTATTAAAGAATAACTAATAGTTCTGGCAGATCTACATCTAGTATAGTGCAAACTAGCCAATTATCCCTTTACTTCAGACTGCTCCATCATGCATGGCTTCCTCCAGCTTTAACCCATTACCACAAAATCCCTACTTTTGACACCCCTGAGAAAGAAGCCTTTACAAAACATTGTGGGAAAAGGAGAAAATGCTGGTAACCCGCATTTTCTCCTTTTCTCACAATGTTTTCTACCCTTCACAAAACAAATTTCAAATTTTCAGTCACTTTTATTTTGTTGTCTGCAAATGCTTGCGATTTGGACCAGTCTAAAAATATTGTCGTTTGGTAATGGGTTAAATACAGGTACAATACCTAACAACTGCATTAGAAATATCTCTTTAGCTCAGTGGTTATCGCATTGGTCTTTTAAACCTAGAAAAACAAGGATATTTGCCTGTCATGGGTTCAAATCCTGCCAGATGCGGTTTGTATTACATCCATGCATTTTTTGTGAACTTTCATGTTTCTGGGATGAGGCCTCGACCAGGGCCCCTATTCACCAACCATTCTTAAGAAAGTTCTTGGTCTTATTCTCTAGAAATTTCTACATTAATTTTTTGTAAGTAAAACAAATCATTCAATTTAACCAATCAGAAGTTGTGTTACTTACAAATATAGACAACCTTTGAGAATAAGACTAAAAATATTCTCAAGGGTTGGTGAATACGGGCCCATGATATGGCCATTGAGCCATTAATCCCATTTGTTGTCCAGAAACAGACTTCTTTGAGTCATCAATAAATGATGACTTTAATAAGAATGCATGAGTTAGGGAGACCACTCCTTCATGCATGGCTTCATCACGATTTAAATACAATACCTAACAACTGTGATAGGGAAATATCTCTTCAGCACAGTGGTTATGGTATTGGTCTTTTAAACCTTGAAAAACAAGGATATTTGGCCATCATGGCATCGAATCCCACCACATACAATTTGTATTTCAGCCATGCATTCGTTGTGAAGTTTCATGTTCAAAAGAAGACACCTTCTTATAATTTTTGTTCAGTAAACTTGCCTGCGACTGAACTGCAGATATTAAGCCAACATACTGAGGAGGGTTGACTAGAATAACACTGCATGCTTTTGAACAATAGATATAATCCTGTTCTTCTATTTGTTTGTTGTTAAATTAATAACTGCGCTAAAAAACTATTTGCTTGTGTTTTATAACTAACACCAATTTTGACCATATGTCAGTAGTATCAGCATCCTTCATGCATTTGTCCATGCATTCCTACTGCCTTCACTGAAACCATGTCTTGTTTTCTAAAAGAAAAGAAAGGCGTATGCAGTCATCACTCACGGTAAAAAGTAGAGTTATGTCTTCAGAAGAGATTTGAACTTGCAACCACTGCATAACAAGCTACAGAGTTTCCATTGTACAAAAAGCATACTAAAGGAGATACAAATGAATGTTCAAATATTCTAAAAAAAGACATTTAAACTTTCACAAAATGCTCCTGTATTTTAACCCTTTTACCACAAAGTGCCAACTTTTGATGACCCTGAGAAAGAAGTCTTGTGAAAACATTGTGGGAAAAGGAAAAAATGGTTGTTACCAGCATTTTCTCCTTTTTCCTACAATGTTTTTTCTCCTTTTTGATATAAATTTCAAACTTTCAGTCACTTTTATTTTGTTGTCTGCAAATGCTTTCAATTTGGGAAAGTCTAAAATTTTGTCGTTTGGTGAAGAGTTAACAACCCCAAAAAATGATTTTTGAAAACATTGTGGGAAAAGAACAAAATGCTGGTAAACCAGCTTTTTTTCCTTTTCCCACCATGTTTTCTACCTTTCTAAGAAAAAATTTCAACTTTTGCATTACATTAAATTTCATCAAATTTGTTGTCTGCAAATTCTTTAAATTTGAACAAGTTTAACATTTTGTTGTTTGGTACAGAGTTTACAGAATGTTTCTTTTTCACTATTTCAAACATCCACCATTCTCTATCTGTACAATAATGAAAAAGCTACATATATACATGTATTTTGTTTCATCTCACATATTTGAAAGATGTAGCGCCTAATGTGAAATAGAAAATCTTGATTAAATATAAACACCATAATGTAAAAATAAACAAGATGGAATCTTATCATTCATATGAAACTTTAGAGGAATGTTTACAAAACATAAGCCATTTTACAGCGACACATTACAAATGAAACATCAAAACTGAAAGACAGAAAAAAACTAGAGCTGTCACTGAATGTGACTTTATACCCTCACCAGCACTTTGAAAGCATTTTGTAGACAAACAGACACACAGACTGACACACAGACAGACAGGCTGATTCCAGTATACCCCTGAAACATTCATTTTGCGGGGGTATAAAAAAAACTTAGCGGATTCATGCAAATAGTGATCACAAATAATATTCACAATATAGGTTTTCAAAATTGAAAATAGAAAATCTACATTATGGAAAGAAAAAAAACTCACACATAAAACAGTATCTCTGCTACCTTAATTAGTTGATCCAAATAAACTCTTACATACTGTACTATTTAATGTTTTACCATGAGACAGAATTTTAGATGCATCCATACTGAAAGCATTTGAAGAGGACACAATAAATGTGGCTCTAATCATGGAAGTTCCCTGAAAAACTTGAAAAAATGCTGTGGAAAAAGTGAAAGTGCTGGTAACCAGCATTTTCTCCTCTTCTACGCAATTTGTTTCAAAATCATACTCCCTTAACCCTTTCCAAAATGACAAATTTTAGACTCTTCCAAACTGAAAGAGTTTGCAGACAACAATTTTAACATCCATACCAATGGCAGAAAATTATCCAGAACGGGCAGAAAACACTGTGGGAAAAGGAGAAATTGCTCGTTACGAGCAATTTCTCCTTTTTCCACAGTGTTTTCAAAAGACTTGTATTGCAGACACATAAAAACAAGGGCTTGTTTGTAAAAGGTTTAAGGTCGTTGAAACTCAGAAGTACTTGATAAAAAGTAAATGCCTGTAATCTAGCAGATACAAACTTTTGATGAGAAATTTGGATCTACCATACAAAAGCAAATATGATAAGAAGGAAGAATATTTTGAATGGGGGGAAAACCTATCCTCTTTCAAATCATGCGGAAAGCATATGGGGGACAAACAGATGATTTAGAAAGCATTTGCTTTTCCCCGTTTTCAAAATCGGTTGGTTGGTTGGTTTTACGCCACTTTAATAGCTAAGGTCATATCATGGCTGTCAGTGACACATCTGTGTTTCCGGGCTTTCTCATACCAGTACTAACACAACTTTCTTTCCAAAGCCACCGACTACTTTTCTTACATGCTTTAGCAGAGGTGAGAGGCGAAAATATGCCGGAAACAAAGTTTGCCTCAACCGGGTATTGAACTCACAACCACCAGGTCATGAGTCCGACTCGCTCACCACTGAGCCACCCAGGTGGGCCTAAGAATCAGATTTGACAGTTGTTTGTGAGCAGGAAAGAATGAACTCTTTATCAAATGATATAAAATACAGCTGTTTTCATTCAAAACAGAAAAAAAAAAAACTTTGAAGGACCCTAATTTGGACACAACAACATAGATATACCAATGTATCAGAATATTGAAGTCAAACATTGAAGGCATTATATCTCTTTCAATCTTCACCAGACAATAAAATGTTCTACAAGTCCAATCAAAAATATTTGCAGACAACAAAGGAAATGCAGCTTCAACTGAGGCTTTTGTATCTGAAACATTAGAAAACACTGTGGGAAAAAAGAAAATGCTAGTTACAAGCTTTTTTCCTTTGCCCACAGTGTTTACCTTTTTAAGAGGGATCATTTTATCCCAGGATTGTTTGGTAAGGATTTAGACACAGTATCAAAATAACAATAAGAATGTAATGTTTTGATCAAAATTAAATAAATACTCATTAATCTAGGAATGAAGCAGACAATGGAATGGAATGACACAAAATTGACACCATATATACCATAAACTCCTTTCATCAAAGAAAAGACAAAAAATCTTTTTTGATTGCTTTTCAAGAAATGAAAATTGTCAAAGAAATTAATACCCCCCCCCCTTTTCAAAAAACAAAAACAAAAAAAAAAGAGCTCGAGAATACAAATTCTTTCTTAAAAACAAATGTCTGTAAACAATATTTAAGTTTGCCAGCTTATCTTGAAAATCAAGGTCAAACACCTTCAAATAAAGGTCAAACCCCATTAGGTGAAAAAGACATTTTTTTTCCCTAATATGATATGGTTAAAAGCATAATCTATGAACTTTTAGGTCCATTATTCATCGAAGTTCAAGATCAAAGTTGTTAAATAAATTACAGATAGAACATCAATTACTTACAGGTAATAGGTCAAAAGTTCATTTAACTTCACATGCAACACTTTATGATTCAAATTTCAAGGTCAAACCTTAATTCTTATACATGTATAAACTATAATGGATAAAAATGTTCCTAAACAACCCTTCTTATACAATCCCAAGAATACAGCTTTTAGAAAAACTGCGAAAAAAGGAGATATGCTAGTTACCAGCAATTTCTCCTTTTCCACAATGATTCTTTTTTACGTAACCCATCTATCGTGAAAGGACAATCAGGGAATTCCATATATCATTTAGATGAAAACAAATCAAATAAAGTGCAGGTCAATTTAAGATGATAGTTCAAAAATGAGTGTAGAGTAAGCCAGAATGACCATATTTCATACAAAAAATATCATAAAAGCGAAAAGTGTCAACCCTGGTCAGCCTGCACAAGCAGTGCAGTCTGACCAGGGTCGACACTTCTCACGGTTCCCAGATGGTCCCTTTTTTTGTGACATGTCGCAGGCCCTTATTATTATTGTTTCAAAGCAAAATTCCGAGAATTCCAAACTTTAATCTTGCAGTCTGGTAAAGAGATAGATACTATATCAATCCTGTACACTGTTATCAATACTGTCAGAAGTTGGACTACTCTACAGTTTTATGTGTAAACCACAATCAGTTCTACACAGTTCATCTTGTATGCCACAGTCATTTTTACACAATTTCATTGTGTACACTACTGTCAATTCTATGCAGTTTTATCTTGTATACCACTATCAATACTGTCATTGGTCTGTCTATCTCCTTGCCTCTCTATTCCTATTGGTTGCCTCTCTAGATATGCTAGAGCCATCTGGTAACAAAACTGGTACTGCTCCTGAAAACATAAAAATTTGTACACAATTCTTTTAGCCTGTTACCAATTATAATCCAACTTATAGGCCTTAAAGAAAAGAAATGTGTTAGTTTTGTGCTTGATGCCTCTTCTTAAGCAGGACTGTGCATAAACATGATGAGAAAAAGAAAAATATTCAAAGTTGAAGCAATTTCTGTCAAAAAATTCTGTGTTGTATGACCTTGATCTGTATGGTAACTATAATTCAGTACTTCCTATCTGGAACTCTTGAAATCACAGATGCCTTTTCATTTACTTTTCTCACATTACTTTTCTGAAGCTAATTCCTTAACCCTTTCCCAAACAAGCCCATGTTTTTACATGTCTTCAGTACAAGTCTTTTGAAAACACTATGGGAAAAGGTCAACGAGAAATTTCTCCCTTTTCCCCCAGAGTTTTCTACCCATTTGGAGAACTTTCTGCCATTTTCATCGAATTTGAAATTGTTGTCTGCAAGCTCTTTGAGTTTGGAAGAGTAAAAAAATTTGTTGTTGAGGAAAGGGTTAATATAGATTGTCAACCATGCCAATCAGTGAAACTAGGGATGTTTGTCTTTTTTACTTTATTTGTTGTTGATACATTGGACTGTGTAACTGGCATATTTGAAACCCATTTCTGTTTTCTATTCTCTTCTTGCATCGGTTTACAAGTTACGGTGGGTGTTTTAATAATCTCACATTGCTAGACTTTTTATTTTCTTGCCAAATGTGTACAAGAGTGGTCCAACAGCAACAACTCTATTTGACTGGTAATCATAACTCTTACTTAAGTGATGGAAAGGTCGATACAAAAAGTCCAAAATAGCCAAATGAAACTTTAAGTAACTGCCAATCACTATTTCGTGGTTTTCAGATCCAACTTGGATTAAGGTAAGACCTGTGTAATGGAAAACAGCTATTTCCACTAAAATATCATCCTGCAAAATTAGCTATAGTTAAAAATGAGTATTATTGAACTACTTTCACCGATTCATTTTTTTTTTCCAATTTTTCCTTCTTTGAATTATCATTTATAAATCTAAAACCACTATATTCTCAATTCAAAAAGAGATAATGATTACCTTCCTTTTCAGAAAACTAAGAAAAGTATCAAAAAATAATTTGAAAATAGACATAAACGGAATTTCTGATCTGTAAGAAATGTGCAAAAATATTATTTCTGCATAAATCCTTATTCATCAACCAATTACAATGTTTGCCCCATGTTCACCGGAAGTGCATTACACAGGTCTTACCTTAATTCAGGACTCAACAATGTGACCTTGAGCCTGCATTGTCTGACATTATGTGTCATACTTTGATCCAGTGAATCCTTGACTTTGACCTGAGCTCTTAAAACAGCATCAGACACTAATACTAACAAACATTTCTGAACTTATGCACCCTTCTTACAGCTGAATAAAAAGATATCCATTTTTGTTTGATAAAAGTGCTCTAAGAGTTTAAGAAATCTACCAAGTTTCCAGCTAATTCCTAAAATAAAATAAAGAGTAAAAACCTGAGTCTTACATCAAATACTGTCACCATAAATTCTATTTTCAAATGGAAACAGCAATTCCATTGTTCTTGTTCTAAAAGATCCTTATTAAGTTTCAGAAAACAGAGTGAACTTGTTAACAAAACTTTCGATTCTTCAGATAGCTTTTCTTTCCTTTGTCTCCACATTGACTTGTAAAATCCTACTGCTCATATCAAACAAGTTCCAATGAACCACAAGAAACTCTAGAGTTACACAAAGCCAATCACCCAATAAACACTACAGTGAATACTTACTTAAAACTTTAATGTTCGACTATTTTAGCTGTAAATACTGAAAACTGTTCTGTAGAAGATTTTCATGCTGTTTGCAAGCTTTCATTCTTAACTACACAATTACATGTTTTGATGTCTCTAAGAAAGAAGCCTTTTAAAACATTGTTGGAAAAAAAGGCAATGCTAGTAACCAGCATCTTTTTCTTTTTCCCCACTATGTAATCTACCTTAACAAGAGAATTCCATCATTTAAAGTACATTTAAATTGTCATCTGCAAATGCTTTCAATTTGTCAATTCTGTAATTCACTTGTATTCTACAGTTTATGTGTACATATCTAACATTAAGAAACATAAAGCCATACACAGTACACTCATCCACAATTTCCTGCAACTTGATGTAAAACAAACTACAGTCCTGGGGTCGTATTCACCAATCATTCTTAAGAACATTCCTAGTCTTATTTTTCAGAATTTGTGAAAGTGAAAGTAACAGAACTTCTGATTGGCTAAACTGAATGGTATAGCCAATCAATTCGGTTTAGCCAATCAGAAGTTCTGTTACTTTCACAGTTAGAAAATCTTGAAGAGTAAGACAAAGAATGTTCTTACAAATGGTTGGTGATTACGGACCCTGACTGCATTTTAGACACTAGTATCTTTAGTTCAAACCTAAGCAAGTAACATTAACACACTCAAATCACTAGATTCTAAATTTAAGCATATTGATTGATTAGAATATGATATGAGTGGCATTCAAGGAATTTTCATATCACAAAGGCAGCTGAATGATCTATTGATTTCCTGAGTTCAACCACAGTCTCTGGTTAAAGCTTTAAAGCGCCCCAAAACCCATGCTGACGCAAGACTCAAGAAAACTGAGATCAATCCTTAAAATAGAGATGAGCTTATGTGTTGAAGACCAAAGGTAAGTTCAACTCCAAGGCTGCTATGCACAACTCAAGGACCTTTGTAGACGATGTAGACCAGATCAGACTGCACAAAGTATGTAGTCTGATCTTGGATCTACCATTTCCAATAAGGAGATATTTTCCCAAAAAAGTACCTCTGAAATAACATATATCAATCTTTACTATCTGCTTGACCATTTCATTTCATTTACTTAGCATGTGAAGGGAACAAAATACCGCAAACGAAAAAAAAATCTGTATTACAAATTGAATACTGCTGAATACAGCTTGGCAAATGGATAAACTGCAGTAAGCAATTTCTGCATGGTACTTTAAAATGTATTCTGCCTCATTGTGCGTGTACATGTACTTCACAGTCAGTGGAGCACCTCATGTTTTCAATGGTATCTCAAAAGTTAAAAAGTCCTTTGAACAGTCACAAATTATGGTTTAACCCTTGCAAAGCTAAATAAATTGAATCTTTATTCTGCAAGTAAGCAGTTAATAACAGATGCTGCAATTCACAGCTGTTTCTTTGTCAGAGTATATGGCAAAGTATCTGACACTGTAGATCCAAGATCAGATGGAACGTTGTGTGCTCTCTCTCAAAGTAATGAAAACCCAGTTCAACACTACAAGATCGGATACCACTGCCAAATTCTTTGTTCATATTATTTCATTATTTTAACCCTTTCCCAAACGGCAAACTTTGGACCAGACCAAATTGAAAGTATATTGCAAGTAACAAATTAACATTTGCAAAAAAGATGATTTTTCTACATGATAGGGAGAAAACATTGTGGGAAAAGGAGAAAATGCTGGTAACCAGCATTTTCTCCTTTTCCCACAATGTTTTCAAAAGGCTTCTATTCCTGACCCATTAAAACTAGGGATTGTTTGGGAAAGGGTTACTACTGTGTTAGCCAGTGGACCTATCCATACTTTCAAGGAGATTTTTCTACCAGGACTATGCACGCCATTCTACCCAGGCGAAGGCTGTTTTCCAACTTAGGTTTCACTGAAACAATGATCTGCTGTGGGTAAACAGCTAAATCCCATTACTATGAACAATATAAAGGCAGGGAAAGTACTTGAGGACATCAAATTAAATTTGGTTCAAAAGATGATATTTGTCCGCAATTGAGGAAAAACAAGGGAGGATGCTAATGACCAGCATTATCTCCTTTTATATTTTTGAAAGAGATCTACCTCTGTGTTATTCAAACTTGGCAATATATAGCATAAAGGTTGATACAGACTGCTTGTTTATTTGAGGTAGCCAATTTTTACTGTATTTCTGTGGTTTTACAAGGTAAATATAAGTGACGAAACCATTGAATACATCCCAACATACCACATTTTCAACAAATTGAGGCCTATTTATGCGTATCTGTTTGACTGTTTGATACACATCCACTTCCATATCTACTCTCATCCTCTCAAAAATCAAACTGCAAGCACAATATAATCCACTTTTACTAGCACCATTCCTACAAATAGAACAGAAAGACAATATTAGCACATAAAAACTACTGCAGGTGACTTTTTTTCCGCATAGCAGGTACTTTTAAAAACATAGTCAGAAAAGTAGACATTGCTGTCTTCTTTTGCCACCGTGTTTTTTTCATGTACATTTATATGCATGTTAGATTGTTCTGAATGTACAGACCATCTGCATGAGACCTTTTCTTAACAGAATCAAAAAGACTTGAACTTGTTGAAAATACAGTAAAACTCCTCTATTAAGACCACTCACGGTACTTTTAAAATTTGGTCTTATTAGTGGGGTGGTCTGATTTCCGGGTTTCACACGCCTACATTTTGATATGAACCCAGGCTCTGAGTAGACTTGTGCAGGGCTAAATGACGCGAGTAGTAAATGCATTTGATGTAGGAAAGTATACAAATGAAAATGACAACAACATTTTCATATTCACTGAAAAGTATTATTTTTCCTTAAATTAGTGAAATAAATCCACCTGTAAAAGCATGTCAATTCATAATTGCCTATTTAAAACAATCAAAACCAGGTATGTACATTAACTAAATGCATCTGAAGACTAAAGGATCTTATGTTAGTTCTGATAGAATTTATGCTTTTTCACTTCGTGTAGTCTTTAAAACTCATACTCCAACTGCCGAATTTCATTCTAAAACAAAGATTTTCGAATACGGGCCGATCTTTGAACGATTAACGTATACGGACTCCCCACCCCTCTATTTTTTCATCCGAGTTGAAAATTCGAACAGGCCTGCTAATCGTCGCTCTTACTGTCTTCGTGTTCACTTGTTAACAATCGTATATTCGTTACGGTATAATTACAGTATGTAAAGTTCCAAATTCAAAATGATAATCCCATCTCGATCACCGCTAAACCCAAATTTCGTAAATTACATCAGTCAGCTATAAACAATAAACCTGATCACCCGGATGTAGACATGTTTGTTATCCGGGTTAGAGACGTGTGATAAACGCTTGATTGCCAAAATCAATGGTTTAAACATATCCATTCACAGGTCATTTGATTATGTTACGTAACATCCTGATTAATTAACACAATCACGTTACAATCAATTGTCAGTGGACAAACAACAGACCGATAATTGATTGTCATTTCCATCGGACCCAAGAATATTCTTACATGTGGCACAGTCTATGGTTCGCGATTACGGACCTGTGAAAATTGGCTGCTTGTAAAGATGTTATGGAAATCGAGCGGTCGTTTCTCGGGGTGAAAATCCACAGGTAAATTCTTATTGGTACTGAAAACGGTGGTCGTAATTTTGGAATAGCGGGTTTTCGTATTTCCGGGGTTATGGTAATTGATCTTGAAGAAGGAAAAATTCCGTTCTGGCAAAAATCGTTCTTAATAGCGGGTTGCTCGTACTGTCGGGGTGGTCGGGAGGAGAGGTTTTACTGTAATTTCAAACTCGAACAGACTGGGAGTGTATCTGAGTCCAAATTACAGACCATGGTTTGGAATAACATTTAAACTCCATCTTAATTCAGGATAGCAGTTTCAGCTTGGCACTTTGCTTTAACGGACAAATTGAAGGCAGAAACAGTAGGTCCTATGCGCTAATTACCTGGGCAAACAGTGTGTGCAATTCAACCTGATGGAAATATGACATAATGCTGTATGTAATATTGTAATATGTTGCTATTTTGGGGAAGTACGCCACTAGGAATTACCAACAAATGTTGCACTTGATTTTGATGAAAGAAAGATCAAAATCTATTTCATTCAGTGAACATCATCAGTAATATTTTCACAGGGGTACAGTCACAAGTGAAAACATTTCTGATAATGTTCACTTGATAAAATAAATTTCAATCTTTCAATGGAAAAAAAAAAAAAACTATCCTCAGTATAACATATTACGACATTTTTAATTTTACGCATACTTAAAATCGGCATTTTATGATGTTAAATGTGATCTAATTTTATGCTTCTACCAGGGAAGAGCATATGCCAGGTTGGAAGGCCGATCTAATTAATACTTTTTTCCAATACATTAACTATTTACCACACAACAAAACTTTTGATAGAGGCAGATTGAAAACATTTGCAGACGACAAATTATATATTTCTTGAATGTCAGAATTTTTCATTGATATGAAAGAAAATGCTGTGGGAAAAGGAGAAAATGCTGGTTTCTAGCATTTTCTCCTTTTCCCACAATGTTTCCGATAGCCTTTTCTGTCAGGATCATTAAAACTCAGTATTCTAAGGTATAAGGCTAAGCTCACTTTTAACAGCGTATGGCTCATATATGCAACAGTTACTGGTTCATATTTATAATTTGTCATGCATGTTTTTATGAAAATAATAGTGAAAATCTGATTTTAATAGGAGTCACTTCCAAAATAATCTTTACTACACCTCTTTTTTTCTTTTACTTGGTACTTATATAGAGCATACTCATGTTTAACTAGAGAAAATATTAACTTTATCTTACATGCAATGTACAGTGACTGGGCCTTTTCCATTCTGTCTAGTCCACTCCTGTACAGCATCTGTCAGTCTGAGCAATGCCGAATTACTGGCTGGTACACTTTTATAGTCTGGCCAAGCATTGAACTGGAACTGTTTTACAGCTCTGTCTTCACCCTGTTTTACAGAAACAAGAATACAGCATGCAGGTGTCACTAGTCAGTACAACTTTCAGTGAAAATCCTTTGTCAAAAGGGGTGCATAACTGTATCATTTCCTTTTTTTAGGCTTTCCTGCCCTTGTCACATACAGAATCTGTACATTCTTGGGCTCTATTATGAATAGATACAGCACCAAATAAAATCATTTTGTTTAACTGTGTTGTGTTTTAGAGAATCTACATGATCAATAGGATCAAATGATTACAACTTCTCTTGTAATTTGATGATCTTATTATAGAACAATGCCAAATTGACTTAATTAAATGGCTAGAAGATATACTTCATAGCAGCAACTGCACCTTATTTATTTGTCTTTATTTCAAGGTTGAGGATATGATAATACAATGATAACATATGGCTTGCAACACACAAAAAAGGGGCATTCAGACATAGGCATAGAGGGTTATCTCAGATCAGCCTGCATAATCTGCGCAGGCTTATCCCAGACGGAAATTTACAACTACATTAGATTTTGTTCTTCAGTAGAATTAAGCAAACAGAAAATTACATTAAAATGGAAAGTGTTGACTCTGATCGGCCTGGAAATCTGATACTAAATTATAGCACTTTGGAACATAATAGATTTAAAAAGTGAATAAAGTATTCTACTTACCTTATTTCTATTGGTAAGTTTAAATGTTCTAACAGTAATGTTGGAATCTGCCTCTGAGGAAAAAAGTAGTTCTATACTCAAAGGCCCATATTCTACAGTGTATCCATACTCCTCTGGCCAGTAAAGAGCACAGGACTGAAAGGTACAAAATGAAAAAGATCTTGAGAAATAATATTACAGAATGTGCTTATTTGCAGTGCCTATTTGTAAGAGAAAAACTTACGATTATGAAATCATTTCCTTAACCTACATCTAGACAAGAAATCAATGAAAGAGGTAGATAACTGTTTTATTTAGTAATAGACTTCAGTACCGGGATCCCAATCATTTGATTTAATCCTAGTTTCATCATTCATCTTATTTCAAGATAAATCAATGTCAAAATGCTATTTCTTTTACTCAATGCCCCTGAAACAGTTCCTGTTGGTGATCACTGATGGTGATTTTTATTTTTTTTGTTTCTTATGAAATCCAGAGCAATCTCATTCAAAACACAACTTTTGATGCATATCTTTGGTTTTATCATTTATTCTACAGTTTCTATCATGTATTTATCCCTTTACTGGACAATCCATAGTTTTTATGACCGTGAGCTAGAAGCCTTATGAAAACATTGTAGGCAAAGGGGAAAGTGCTGGTAACCAGCATTTTCTCCTGTTCACACATTGTTTTCTACCCTGCTGGAAACAAATTTCAGTTCTTGAGTTTGTTTTGTTTATTTTGTCTTCTGCAGGTGCTTTCGATTTGGACCAGTCTAAAATTTTGTTGTTTGGTAAAGGCTTAACTATATCATTAACACATTATTAACACATTATAAACTCCAACGTGCCATCTGTTTGATTGAATTTTGGGGAAATTCTGTTTGACACCAAACAAAGGATCAACCTTAGGACATTTCCATTTTATTAACTCTTTACCACACGAGACAATTTTGGACTGGTCCAAATTGAGAGCATTTGCAGACGACAAAATAAAGGTGACTGAAAAATAGAAATTTGTTCTGGAAAGGGTAGAAAACACTGTGGGAAAAGGAGAAAATGCTGGTTACCAGCATTTTCTCCTTTTCTCACAGTGTTTTCAAAAGGCTTCTTTCTCAGGGGCGTCAAAAGTAGGGATTGAGTGGTAATGGGTTAACAAATTCATACCAAAAATTAATAAATGGACCAATACCATGAAAACTGGGCTCATACACTTAACTATTTTGTTTGTTTTTCACATATACATTATCAAGCAAGTTTACTACATTCATGCCTGTAAGCCAATTTTTCATTACAAATTGATTAAAAAACAAACCATATAGACAAAAAGGACAAGATGTCGTACTCATCAAAATTGAAAGTATCTGCAGAGGAAGAATTTAATGTTGCCAACATGACAGTTTCTGTCTCTGCTTGGGATGAAAACATTGTGGAAAAAGGAGAAAATGCCAGTCATAGCCTTCAACCCATTACCAAACAATCTGGTGTTTAAATGACCGAGGTAGAAAGCTTTCAGGAACATTGTTCGTAACAAGAACAAATCATTTGAGCCATGCTTAGTTATTGTCTGGCATCTGCAAGCATGTTAAATTTGGGCAAGAGTAAAACTTTGTTGTCTAGTAAAGACATAAAATAATTTGTGAGGCAGCAGTTTCATGACATATGTTTTAACTTTTCTTTTCTTCACAAATACTAACAGAACTATCTTGACTTGTGAAAGTTCATTGGTCAACTGTTTGTATCACAGTTTTCATGAAAACTGGGGAGTTTTTTGCACCCCATTTTCTTTCTTTTTTTCTTTAATACAACACATTGGCTTACAACCTACCTTGTCATTTCTATCAAATTCATTCAGCATCACCACAGTATCAGAGTGATAATCATACAATAGTCGCCAGAAATCTGCAACTGTGGTTGGAAGTGGCATCTGTGTAACTATGTAGGCATCCCTCTGTGTGTAACTCTGTTAAGTATATACAAGCATGGTTTTTAATTCTTTTAAATGGAAGCTGCAAAATGGTCAATACTTTTTCCCTATGCATTAACCCTTTACCTCATAAAGCATTTCTATGGTATCTCTAATTGACCCTAAATAACAGCAAAGACGAAGCCGTTTTTTGTGTGTATATGACACCTTTTATAGTGTAGAAAACATTGTGGCAAAAGGTGAAATTGCTCGTGACAAGCAATTTTACCTTTTGCCACAATGTTTTCGAAAGACTCCTACATGCAATGCATAGAAATGAGTATCTATGGAGTAAAGGGTTAAGCCATCTTTCCAGATAGCAAGACCTACATATATTCAGCTTTGATATTTAATAGAATGAAACTAGATCTATCATCAACCATGATTATACCCCCCACCAGCTCCTTGTCACAAAAACAGGTCTTTGTCACAGAAAACAGAATGGTTTAGTACAAAAGTAAGAGTTGAAAAAAGTTCAAAGGGAGATAATTCTGCAACAAATCTCAGCAGGGTCATGAAATTTTCACACGCACAACTTCATATATGTATAAGAACACTATGTGTTAATTTGAGTTCAGTACCTTAACTCTTTACCACACAATCCCGACTTTTAACACCCCTGTGAAAGAACCAGCATTTTCTCCTTTTCCCACAGTGTTTTCTACCCTTCCCAAACTTCCCTATTAATTTTTCGGTCAGCTTTATTTTGTTGTCTGCAAATGCTTTCAGTTTGGACCAGTCTGAAATTTTCTTGTGTGGTAAAGAGGTAAAAAGTGTTAGAGTATTGCTCCAGACAAACTTGTGTCTATGGATAGACAGACAGACTGACAGCCTTGGTGATACCAGTATACCCCCGTCCACTATGTTTTAGGGGGTATAATCATTGATGCAAAAGTAGTCAAGTTTGTTACAGGTGGTGAAGAAATATCGCAGCTCGACCGGGATTTGAACCCAGGGCCTCAGGAATACCGTTCCTGCACTCTAACCAACTGAGCTGCCGAACCACATGTCGATAAAGCTGCACAATATATCACCAAATACCTGTACCTGGCTACATAACACCTTTACATCTATCTGTGGGATAGACCAGTATACTACATACTACCCCTCCCCATGAAGATTCATCCACAAATTCTTCAATTACTGTTACTTTATCTCTCTGATAAGTGGGTTTCTTACGTTGTGCCAAATGTAACAGGTGGTAAGAAATATCGCGACTTGACCGGGATTCAAACCCAGGGCCTCAGGAATACCATTCCCGCACTCTAACCAACTGAGTTACCGAACCACATGTCGATACGGCTGCATGATATATCACCAAATACCTGTACCCGGCTACATAATACCTTTACATCTATCTGTGGGATACTATACCGCAGTATATTACACTAGTAGCTTTGGTTGTTTTTATATGTATGCTGCAAGATGTAAAACACCCATTCTTAAGAATAATATATCAGAGTTGATAAAACTTTTAAAACTTACATTCAGGAAGACAGCATTGATAAAATCATTACAATCATCTACAGGAGTGAAAAGGTGTGGCCTGAATCTGTTAGCTGAAATGATGCATGTTACATGAGTTACTCATAGGGATTAAAATCAAACAAAGAGCCAAGTTGTGGAACAATTTCTTTACAATAAAATTCCACTGAACCTTATACCATACAATGACAACTTTGTACCAGTCTGGGAAAGAGGCTTTTTGAAAACAATGTGGGAAAAAGAGATAATGCTGTAACTAGCATTTTCTCTTTTTTCCACAATGGTTTCTACCCCATCAATAAACAATTGTACCATTTGAGCCACACTGAAATTGTCATCTGCAAATGCTTTCGATTTGGACAGGGCTAAAATTTTATCATCTGGAAAAAGCTTAAAAACCACCATTTTTATTTTGTTCAGTTATGTGCATGTCAAGATATCTAAGAGTTCATACGATTAAGAATTTACATACAGCTGGTCATAAATTCAAGAAACACAAAGGTTTTCCAATGAATAAAATCTATGTGAAGACTCTTTGGTCACTTTTGTGAGCATGCTCAGAGTTTCCTGAGCATTTATTTCTTGAAGAGGCAAGTCTACATAAAGCAAAAGTTTATTTCCATGTCTGTTCATAAAAAAAATTGGTCAGAAATAAGACCACCTTGCAACCAATTGAGACTGTATTTCCAAATCTGTTCATAGACAGCTTCAACTTGGAAATCAGACCATCCTACAATAAGACCAGTTTTCAAATGTATATATGAGTCATTTTGTTGTAAGATAGGTTTTAGGTAGAAGATTATTAGGTACTGTGAATGAAACTTGAAAAAAATATTTCCAGATCTTTTTTTTTTTCTTCTTAATACTTTTATGAATCTTTTCTCTTTCTTGGTTCTTGTCTTCATGATGTTTTCATTTAACCTCTACAAATGGTATCATAAGTTTACAAATGAAGTGTTTTCTCCAGACCCAAAATCATGAGTGTCACTTTTAACCCCTTATCCTGAATTTTTAAGGTCAAAACTCAGTTGTAGGTCAAATTTACGTGATAATCAATTCTAACATGACAAGCAAATTTGACTATATTAACACTGTGCTACAAAAGCGTGGTAAAATCTACAGCATTAAATGTAGAGTGACGTCATTTTATATCGAGTGACATCATTCTGTATAAAGTAAGTAAGCGAGTTATTCTATGGCACATAATCTTCATTTGTGTTTTTACTCTAAGTATGAACTTTCTTTCAATAAGAAGTGGCCTTGTTAGAATCGAAATAATCTTCTTTCTATCATGGTTTATCATTCAATAAACCACATTGTGAGTAATGAGGTGCAATGAATAAATCACACAGGCTATCTCCCTCATGGACTGTTTATTGTGCCTCTTGACTCATAACTGTGGTTTATAAAACAAAAAGCCACCTTAGAAAGATTATTTCTTAAATAAATGATAATTAAGCAAACTGACAAATATAATTTTGTTTGTTTGCTGCCTGGAGAAATCAACATAAATGTATAGTGCAGAATTAATAAATAAATACCTGGCAAAATATTCTTAAATCTACTTTTAGCCATATTGACAGGTTCATGGGCTGCCTTGAACTCATCTTTTTCTAAAGTTGGAGAAAGTTTCCTTAAAATCTGGAAAAAAATCATCAAATTGCATATAAACCACAGCAGGTAAAATGAATAAAAAATGACAAACATTATGATTCAATTTCATGAGTATCAGACTAGAAATATGGCCTGTACAATGCACACAAGGTTCTGTCCTAGTGACCTACTTTTTGACCCAAATTGAATCCAATTTCCAACTCTTGCGAGATATTATTAGGACACATTCCAAAGCAATTTTTTGGCCCGAAGATTTCTCCCAGTGACCTTCTTTTTGACCAGACTTGATCCAATATCAAGCTAGTCTGAGACATTATCAAGAAAACTATTGTGACCAACTTTCATGAGTACTGGACCGGAAATGTTTCCTTTAGAAGGCACAAAAGTTTTTCGAAGATATGTCACAATGACCTGTATTTTACCCGACAAACCAAATTTCAAACTCCTCAGAGATATCGTTCAGACAGACATTCTCAACCTAGATTGATTTACAAGGTTTTCTGGGGACAAAACACACTATAAAGACTTATAGTGACACCTTAAGTGACCCTAGTTAAAACTGTTCAGAAAAATTGAATTTTTCGAATAATTGAAATTCAAAAAATCGGTAACATTTTTACATAAAATAGTAGCAACTGGAACTTACGGTCAGCTTCGAAAAATCCGTTAGTTTTGAAAAATCAGCATTCGAATCGCTGACATTCTACTGTATGGCTTAGTAATGAGATTTTTCTTTGAAAAGAAGGAAAGCATTGTAAAAATGCTAGATTTCCTATATTTTTGCCCTTTCCCAAAATGTTTTCAAGCCTTCTATGACAAATTTGTGAAAATACCAGACAATTTAGTAAATAGTTGAACCTTTACTATGCAATCCCAAACTTTAAGAAAGGCTTTTCACAAAAAAGCGTGGAATGGAGAAATTGCTGATAGCCAGTATTTGCTCCTTCTCCAAAAATTGTTTCTGTTTTGTCATTGAACACCTTCCACTAACTGAGCAGCATTTAATTTCTTGGCTTGGCTTCTTACAGTATGGAGTTAAATAAGTAGACAATTTGTTTTCTGGTTAAGTCTTTACCAAACAATAAAATATTAGGTTTGTCCAAATCAAAAGTATTTGCAGACGACAAAATAAAAGTGACTGAAAATTTGAAATTTGTTTCGTGAAAGGCAGAAAACATTGTGGGAAAAGGGGAAAATGCTGGTTACCAGCATTTTCTCCTTTTCCCACAATATTTTCTTAAGGCTTCTTTTTCAGGGTCGTCAAAAGTAGGGATAGTGTGGTAATTGGTTAAATTGATAAACAAGCTAGGTGTAAGATAATCTCTTACTTCAAACTGATTTTCCATTGGTGTGTCTGACTCATCAGGTTTTAACAAACACAGATCTTCATAAACTTCTGGGAAAGAGGAATTAGGGATTGTTGTATCCCCGGACATCAATGCCTCCAACACAGCATCATAAACAAAACTATATTGTTGCTGAAATGGGAGGGAAAAAACCTATTAGCATTGCAATAAATGAAACAGCTGAATTCTTTTAATAATGAATTTCACTCTGAACACATGCAGAGTCTACTTGTTTCTTTTTCTTTGACAAAGAGTTTTAAACTCTTTATCAAACGACGAAATCATAGACTGGTCCAAACTGAAACCATTTGCAGACGACAAAACAAATGTGATCAAGTGAAATTTGGTTTGGAAGGGATAGAAAACATTGTGGGAAAAGGCAAAAATGCTGGTCATCAGCATTTTCTCCCTTTTCCACAATGTTTTCAAGAGCCTTCTTTCTCAGGGCCGTTAAAAGTCGGGATTGTGTAGTAAAGAGTTAATATATGTACTGTTTTTCCGCACCAACATTATGTCAAAATGACATGAATCCTTTTTCCAAAATATTTCATAGATTTTCAAGATTCATATGATATCAGGCAGATCTTCAATTTGTTGTGCTAGTACAGGTAGCAATCCAGGTAAAACATATGATTTTGCTAAATTCTTCCAACGAGAGGTAAATTTTTTTTACTATTAAGAATATAAAAAATAGTGTCAATGCAGGCTTTTTATCACAAAAAACAATGAGGTAAAAGTGATATAAAAAGTTGGTAAGTAAAATTGCCGTTTTCCGTTTCTTTTTTTAATTTTATGGAAAATAGCCTTTGTTCTCCACAAATGCATTTAAAAAGTGGTATGCCATAAGTAGAGAACAAGAGGTACAGTGCTAATCTAAGAAAAGAATTTTTACTATTCAGGAGTGGTGGGTGATGGATATAAAACATGTTCAAAAATCATTCAGAATGCATAATGCAAATGAAGTTTTTTCTAAATATAAAATTATACATGTCACATTAATTGAACGAAGTACAGCCCCAACTTTCAGAAGAAACCATTTGAACATGTGACTTCTTCAGCGCATGTAATAGTTGTCATATGTGGTCTACTTTTTTACCCTATGGTCTAAATAGTGCACACAAAGTTTTTCTAAGACTTGACATAGTGACCTACATTTTAAGCTCATGTGATCTAGTTTTGACCTGGTCCAAGCTTTAATCAAGACAACCATTCTGACCAGTTTTCAAGAGTATCTAACTCAGAATGTGTCCACTAAAAAGCATATATGGTTTTTCTAAGATTTGTTGCCTCTAGAGTGCACACAAAAATTTTCTAAAACAGTTTTTCTCAGATTTGTCTCTGTGAAGTACTGTTTGTTCTTGTGTGACCCATTGTCATACTTGTCCAAGATCTTATCAAATACATATTATGACCAACTTTCATAAATACCCGACAGCGAATTTGGCCTCAAGGGTGCACACAAAGTAATTGTTGAAAACAGACTCAAGACACAGCACTATGATGAATCCACACCTTGAGCACTTAGATCTCAAGTGAGCTGAACAGCTTATTGAAGTTTACACAGCAAGTTAAAAAATTCCTACCCATGTCTGTATCATGTTGACCCTGTTATTCCTCATTAACTGTGCACACTGTAACAAATCTATAACCCCATCTACTTTGGCTTGCTGTAGCAAATAGTCCACAGCTATATATGTTCCTGTTCTACCAATACCCGCACTGAAATTGCAAACATATTAATATCTTTATATCTGACTCTAAAATTTTTTCAACAAACTTGTTAAACAAAAGAAATCAATACATTTTTCTACTTACATTTACTGTATAAGTAGAAATTTTGCGACATGGAAATTTTTGTGATTTTGCAAATATAAAAATTCTCAAACTTTCTGTTCACATATTTTACCACAAGTATACCAATAAATGACAAGTATCTTAAATTTGCAAACATTAAGGTAGGCAAATTTCTCTTAATTGGTAACTCGCAAAGTTTTCCACACGCATATGTATCCATGTATACAGTACCAAGTCAAATAGAACTAATATCAGTCATCGCCTACTCTTATCATCTTGACCCTTTCCTGAACAATCTGTCGAAAATATTGTTGGAAAAGGAGAAATTGTACTTACTTCTTTTTCAATAATAATTTATACCCTTTGAAAGTCAAATTTCATATTCTGAGTAACTTTTGAAGTTGTCACCTACATAATTGTGCTGTCAATTGTAATAGGTCTTAAACTTTGAGAGAGGAGTCAGTGGCCTTGAAAGTGTGTTACATTGTACTTCTATTAACCCTTTACCACACAATCCCAACTTTTAACTACTCTGAGGAAGAAACCTTTTCAATACATTGTGGGTAAAGGCGAAAAAGCTGATAACCAGCATTTTCTTCTTTTCCTACAATGTTTTCTATCCTTCTCAAAATATATTTCAATCTTTAAGTCACATTTATTTTGTAGTCTGCAAATGATTCCAATTTGGACCAGTACAAAATTTTGTCATTTGGTAAAGAGTTAAGTTTTAGGAATACATTCATGTATGCATTGGCTTAAATGACATTAAGTGGAATACTGTTAAAAAAAAAATGTTATGCCATAATAAAACACACAATTTTGGACTCATCAAAATTGAAAGAATTTGCAGTCACCAAAATTTTACTGCTCAAATGTAGACTTTTTTAAAAGCTTCTTGTTCAGGGTCATTAACACTTGGAACTATAGTCAAATCAGTGCCTAACTGTACCTGCAGTGTATTAATATGGGTGCCTGACTATCTGAACTGTACTGTTGAACCTTCCGTCTGAAGTTCAGCAAGGTTGTAGGATGTGTGGGAGCACCATGGTCAGTCCATGACATAAAGTGGAACTGTTTTATAATACGACTTATTTTATCCTGAAAGATGAAGAAACAGGGGATTA
Source organism: Tridacna crocea (assembly GCA_943736015.1). Lineage (NCBI taxonomy): Eukaryota > Metazoa > Mollusca > Bivalvia > Cardiida > Cardiidae > Tridacna > Tridacna crocea. The sequence goes on along the minus strand of OX031059.1, from coordinate 30,087,347 downwards.
CTGGACAACATGTATTGACTAATACCTGATAGGCTATTCTCATACCTAAAAATGGTTAATGTTGCAGCAAGGAAATACCAAAGAAGAAGGGACAATTGATTTATAGAATAATACATCTTCTGCAATTCTTTTGGAAAATTGCCTTTTCAAAAAATAGTAGGATACAGCCTTGTACAAGTTGTTTTGCTTTAATTTTTGAATGATTGACTGAATGGTGTTTTATGCCAATCTCAACATTATTTCAGTCATACCATAGCAACAACTCATATTTTCACTTGTGTTCTGGATTTCACTAGTACTAGGCCAGGGCTCTGAAGTGCCTTACCCAAGGCCACTGTAATGAACAACCACTCTCTTCTACAGAGAGTTGAATCTTCTGGTGACCACTAAGCCAAGCAGACCCATTGATTTTTTTTTTTAAATATTTCATTTGAGAGATTCAACATAACTGCAATACAGAAGTTGATAATACTGTAGTTTTTACACTAGATAAAAGTATAAAGTGAGATCACAAAATATTACATGAAAAACTTATCATAGAAATTACAAGAAACTGTGATAACTTTTCAGCCCAAAAAGATATTAATCCTTTACCACAAGATCCCTTGTTTTATCAACCCTAAAGAAATGGGCTTAGGAAAACATTTGTGGCAAAAGACAAAATACTGTTTACTAGCATTTTCTCCTTTTCCCACAATGTTTTTATCCTTTCAAAGGCATAACCTTCTTTTACACCACACCTGATATGTCATCTGCAAATGCTTTGAGTTTAAACAACTGTAAATTTTGTCACTTTGCAGTGCTCCAGACTGCGGGAGTGATTTTAATTTGAAAATCAAAAACATTAATTACTCTCCACCAAATCCTACGTTGTGGGTACTCATTAGAATCGTCTCATCGAGACGATTCTAATGAGTACTCACAACGTAGGGTTTTAAAGAGAAATAATGGTTTTAGAATACCATCACCTCCTCTTATCTGGAGCTCAGTTAAGGGTCATGTCATATTCACGTAGTAATCAGAACATTTGAATTTCACCAAACCAGACAATTTACCACCAATATTTTGTTAAACTCTTTACCATATGACAAAAAATGTAGACTTTGTCCCAATTGAAAGCATTTGCAAACAATAATTTACATAAGACTCCAATGATGAAATTAACCTTTGATAGCTTAGAAAACAAAGTGGGAAAAGTAGAAAATGCTGGCTACCAGCTTTTCCTCCTTTTCCAACAATGTTTTCCAAAGGCCTCTTCCTAAGGGTTGTTAAAAGTCTGGATTGTGTGGTAAAGGGTTTCAATATCTCTTTCATATATCAGATCAATGTTCAACTCTTTACAGTGCAAAAAAATCCTAAACTTGTCCATTTTGGTAGCATATGCATACAACAACATACAAAAAAGAACAAGAGCTCCTTATAGTCAGTACAGGAGAAAATATTTGATAACTGCATTTTGTACTTTTACCACAATGTTTTCAAAAGGCTAGAACATGAGATTGTTTTGTAAAGAATCAAAATAAAAATGTGTTGGCTCATCCAGACTGTAGACGGGCTGGAAGTAAATGTGACATGTACTGTGGAAGAACCATCAAACAGATACTCCATGATGTATAACCATACTTACAAAGGAAATGGTAAATGTTCTGATCACATAGTCTGTGTATTCGGCAGTATCTAGGATTTCAACGTTCACATCTCCATATGTAAAACTGCCTTCACTTGGCCAGTACTGCTCACATTTTTTCTGTACAGAGATGAAAATACCGATTCAAAAATGAGAAAGATTGGTTGATGTTAATTTCTTAAACCTTCCCAAACGACAAAATTTTGGACTAGACCAAATTGAAAGTATTTGCAGACAACAATTCAAATCCTGCTGAAAAAGGTGATTTCTGTCTATGATAAGGTAGAAAACACTTTGGCAAAAGGAGAAAATGCTAGTTACCAGCATTTTCTCCTTTTCCAACAAAGTTTTCAAAAGGATACTAATCTAGACCGTAAAGTTCAGGAATTGTTTGGGAAAGGGTTAAATCAATATGGCCTGCAGCACACGAAAAGGGGCATTCGGACATTTGCGTAAAGTGACGTTTCGCATCAGCCTGCGCACTCTGCACAGGCTGATGCGAAACAAGACTCCGTTTCTGTGTAATTTTCTGTTTGTGCAAGACTACTATAGCACAAAACACAATGAAGTCGTAAAGTGGCGTATTGGATTAGCCTGCATGGACTGCGCAGGCTGATCCGAGATGACACTTTACGCAAATGTCCTAATACCCCTTTTCGTGTGTTGCAAGTCATATGTTGTTTAAATAACTGTTTCTGAATACCCTGTCCCTTAGAAAAAAGAATACTTCAAAATTGTGAGCACAGCTGACAGTGTGGTTAAATTTTTCGAGTTACTAGAAGCTTGGCGATACGATGTAGTTTAGAATAAGACTCTTGCTTGCCCCTAATACTATGTTATCAGGTCAGGTAAAAATCACAATATTTGGATGAGTGCCCTTCATATGCATTTTCAGGAAATTATCTTAATACAGACAGTAGTAGGACTTCTAAAAAAGTAGTTTGATGAAAGGAATTGTAAAAATGGCCAATGTGTCAGATAGAATTGCTGTCAAAACTGGCAAATTCTCCTTTATTACTTGCTGATTTCTGGACTACTGCACCTTGAAATAATTCTGAAAAAAAAAAATTCCCGACTCTTTCCACGTTTAGAACAGTTTTTCAGAAAATTCCAGCACTTTTTCAGGGTTTGAGGGCTTGGTAAAAAAATTGAGGACTTTTCCTGATTTCAAGAAAGCATGGAAACCCTGTTCTTTGCCCACATTGTTTTCTACCGTTTGAGAAGCGAAAGCCATACATAAGGTCAAGTTTAAAATTCTGTTGTCTGGTAAAAGGTTGACATTCAAATAAAGGCAAAATGATTGTGGCAAAAGGAAAAATCATATATAGCATTGTTTTGTTTTCTATTGCCTCAATCTTTCCAAATGATGTCTAATGCAAGAGGTAAAAATATTTGTAAGAAATAGTATATTTTAACAAACAACAAAAGAAGTCAGGTAGGATATAGGTAAGGTCATTAATTCAGATCCCATTACCTTACAGGTTTCCACCAAATTTGTTAACATTACAACTTTTGTGACTTTCTCCTGCCACACCATTCTCCAAAAGTCACACAACATGGCTTTATTGGGTCCTGAAATTTAAAAAAATAAAATTCAAGTTTCACTGTTTTCTCAGATATCTAAACTTACAACAACAACACCTTCTTTTTCCACATCAAAACATACATTTTTTTAAACTTTGAGTCACATGTAATTAGATTTCCTTTTGGGAACTTTCAAAACATGATTAATTCAAAACTAGCAACCTATATCAACCGGCAAAAAATAGTCTTTCAACTGTTTTTCTCCAGTACTTTTTATCCAATTGGTGATCATGTAATGAACAAATTTAAAATACAGTTGACAGCAACAGCGCAGAGTGGCTCAGTCCCTGTGGTAAATTCCATAGCAAAATAAAATGAGCTTTTGTGCATATACTAGTATGCCCCAAGAGGCCTGTCAGAGAAAGGGCTTAAAATCTAGAACGCCTGCCACTATCCAAATTTAAAAATCACAGTCATGCACAAATAACATCTTAGATATTCATTGTGTTAAGTATAAACTTATTCCAATGAATACTGTACCAGGAGTTGTGCGCACAAGAAACTACTGACGGATGGATGAACAACCGTGGCCATAACATTATAAAACCATTTGGGTGTATAAAAAGTGTCTCCAATTAGTTTTGTGTTACAGATTGAATTTTCAATCATACCTTGTGATGCAATGTAAGCGTTCTTTTTGTTGAAACCCTGAAAAAAGAAGAAAGCAATATATATTAAAGTTTCATATGTGTGTATATACAGCGACATATTCATTGGCTGAATTGTTTTTTCAAAAACCAACTTTGGCATTCAATATACTCTAAAGTATATACAATCATGTACATTGTTGAATCATCTAAAATCACAGTACTGTATTTTGAAATTTGTGGTCATATTGCTTTTCTTTAAGTCACTTAATACATTATTAATATTTAGGTTAATGACATCAAACATTTATTGATATATTCGTGTCTCGAGGAATTGAAGAAAAATGAAGTTTAACTCTTTACCGCACAATCCTGACTTTTAACACCTTAAAAGAGAAGACTTAAGAAAAAGAAAACATGGTGCTTTTTACCCTATCCGAGATAGGAATTATCACCTTAGCCACATCATTTTTTTTGTCTATGTAGTATACTGGTCTATCCCACAGATAGATGTAAAGGTATAGCTTGTGTTGGTATGAGGGTACAATTATAGCGCCTTGCTATATAGCTAGCTTTTGCAGCGATGTGGTAGCGTATTTGCCTTGAGACTCAGAGGTCCAGGGTTCAAACCCCGCCAGTGACGGCTGTTTGTGAGAACTGCTACATCTGCAAATGCTTTCAATTTGGATTAGTCCAACATCTTCTTATTTGGTAGAGAGTTAGATAGGTAATACTCTGTCTTTAAAAGCTGACCCTCAATACATGTGATTTCACTAATACAAATCCCTCTACACAAAACTACAAATTATTTTGTGGTTTCATAAAGTGTGATTAGGCTGGATTTTTTTCACACCTCCATGACCTCTCTTTATTCCTTTAATATCATAGACAACATACATCCCCGAAAATAATTCAAGCCACATTAATTTTCGTTAGTTTTAAATCTAACGATGGAGTTTCTACAGCCCCTTCAACTCATGTTTGTATGGCACAAGCAGCAGTTTTCAAATCCCCAATAGTGAAAATTAACCAATAGAACGAAAGTAAATGAGCAAAGTACTGTGTAGGACCCGCAAAAGTAACCTTCAGCAAAAGGTAATTTTTTTGCATGGAACAATGAAAAAAACTTTTCAGGAAATCAGAACTCACAAATGTGCAAACAACTGATGTTAAATCATAAGGCTTTGCTGTTAATGGCTGTCACATGACCATGTTGTGAGGGAGGATTAAGGTCAGTCATATTCTGTTTAAATGTTGGTTTATTCTAAATCGTGGTGAACATAAGTTCATTGCAAAATGGCTGCTTTGTGTAGAATGCTTCATAATAACTGAAATAATTCTATGAATGCTTCAAGAAAAAAAAACCCAGCTATGTCCTGAGTATTTTGCAAGGTGATTATATGATTAAAACCATTGCTAAAGGGGCAGAGATCTTAGATCGAGCTCAGACTACCCATATCTGCTGGTCAATCTTGATTCACATTCCCTGCAAAATATACCTGTGCTGGTGCTTCATGTTAAATACCAATATTTTAAAAAGACATTTTACAAAATTGCTGCAGATTTGCTTCTAAAGGTAATTCACGGACAAAACCATGATTCTATGAATCAAACAAAACTAGGAGATGGAGAATGTTTAGCAATAGCCCTCGAACTACAAGGCTTGAACTTACATCTATGTAACTTGCATTCACATAGTCAGAGTGGGGATCATGCTTGGTAGGGGTCAATACTACTCTAGAATGATCATCTGAAAGTACAGTAGCACACAAACATGCCATCATGTTTAACTCTTTACCAAATGAGAAAATTTTAGACTGGGCGAAATTGAAAGCATAATTATGCAGTCGCCAAAATAAATGTAACTCAAAAATTGAAATTTGTTTTCAGCAGGGTAGAAAACATTGTGGGAAAAGGAGGAAATGATGATTATCAGCATTTTCTCCATTTCCCACAATGTTTTCAAAAAGTTTCTATCTCAGGGTTGTAAAAACAAGGGATTGTTTGGTAAAGGTTTAAAACAGTATAGAATACAGTTAAATGAATATGGAATGAAATGTTGTAGTGTTTGTCTTGGTTCTTGTGTTTGATTTGAGCAGTATAAAAAGATATGATATCACACAAGACCATATATAGGTATCAGGAATATCACAACGACATAATATTCCTTGTATCATATACCTACTACTTTCAAAGACAAAATGTTGCAATTATAGGGATTTTATTTGAAACCAGTAAACAAAATAAATGAAATGATGGTCTAGTATGATGGTTTTAATAATCTTATTATGCAGAAAGAAGCAAGTCTTGGTATCAGGAATGTCACTACAACATAATATTTCTTGTATTATAAAACTACTACTTTCAAAGACAAAATGTTGCAATCATTGAGACTTTAATTAAAAACAGTAAACAAGACAAGAGGATCATGATGGTCCTAAATCGCTCACCTGAGTACCAAGCTGTAAAATCAAACTTGTGACCCCTGGGCAGGGCCAGTTTTGACCCAAGGGGCATCATAAGAAAAAACCTTGGTAGAGGTCCACTAGGAGATGCTACTTACAAAATATCAAAGCTCTATGCCTTCTAGTTTTAGAGAAGTAGAATTTTAAAGTTTTCCTTCTTTGTTCCTATGTTTTGAACTTGTGACCCATGGGACAGGGCAAGTTTTGACCCCAGGGGCATAGTATGAAGAAACTTTGTAGAATATCACTAGAGATGCTACATACCATATATCAAAGCTGTACGCCTTCTAGTTTCAGAGAATAAGAATGTTAAAAGTTTTCTTTCTTTGTTCCTATGATTCAAACTTGTGACCCCTGGGGCGGGACCAGTTTTGACCCAAGGGGCATCATATGAACAATCTTGGTAGAGGTTCACTAGGAGATGCTACATACTAAATATCAAAGATCTGCACCACATAGTTTCAGACAAGAAGAATTTTAAAGTTTTCTTTCTTTGTTCAAATGATTCAAACTTGTGACCTCCGGGGCTAAGTTTTCCTTCTTTATTCCTATGTTTCAAACTTGTGTCCTCAGGGTGGGGCCAGTTTTGACCCAAGGGGCATCATATGAACAATCTTGGTAGAAGTCCACTAGGAGATGCTACATACCAAATATCAAAGCTCTACGCCTTCTACTTTCAGAGAAGAAGATTTTTTGAAGTTGTCCTTCTTTGTTCCTATGTTTCAAACTTGTGACCTTGGGGTGGGGCCAGTTTTGACCGCAGGGGCATCATATGAACAATCTTGGTAGAGGTCCACTAGGAGATGCTACATATCAAATATCAAAGCTCTACGCTTCTAGTTTCAGAGAAGAAGATTTTCAAAGATTTTGCTATTTTTTGTCCTTTTGGTTGCCATGGCAACCAGAATTATGGCTGGAATCCAATCTCTTGAACAACTTTGGTAGAGCTTCACCCAAGGAACATCCTTGCCAAGTTTCATCAAGATTGGCCCAGTGGTTTAGGAAGAGAAGATGTTTAAAGAAATTGTGGACGATGGACGACGCACGAGGGACGATGCACAACGGACATTGGGCAATCACAAAAGCTCACCATGAGCACTTTGTGCTCAGGTGAGCTAATAAATATAATAATGGTTTGGTAATTATTACAATCCAGTGCGTTTATCTTCACATAGAACATAGCTCCAAAAAACATTATGGGTCAGCAGCATTTTCTCCTTTTCAAAGACTTTTTTTTTCCTTCCCAAATACATAGTTCATTATTTGAGTAAAGTATTTTGTCTTTGGCATTGACTTTGAATAAAGTCAAGTCTTAAATAATTTCTTCTGGAGGAGATTTAGGTTCTTGTTATAAATAATAAAGAGCTCCACTAGGCTATATTCACCAAAAGAATTGATCCATACTGACCTTTGACTCCCCACTCAGACCATAATATCTGAAACCTCTCCCTTGCAATCTGTCTCATTAAAGCGTACATATGCAGGAAATATTTCCAAAGTCAGATAAGAGGTTTAAGAGATGAAGAGCAGACACAGAATTGCAATTGGATGACTCCAAAGAAAAAGTATTGTGTCCCTTCAGACATTTAAAAGTGAGCAAAAGAAGAAGGAACAAATACATGGTTGTTTTGTTGTCCACTCACATGCAATGATATCTGCATATCTGTTTTTCATTCTGTTTTCTGGCTTTAGTGCTTGCTGACATAATGCAAACATTCCACTAGGAAGTTCCTAAAGTGAAAACAGAACACATATATGTGATGAATATCTTCATTTTTTAAAACAAGCAAATACAACAAATGTGTCAAAAACAACCCAGGTTTTACATTTATCTTCAAAGATGGTCTGTAATTCTTTACCAGGCAAAAAAAGTTCCAACAATCCTAACATAGGAGCCAACATAGGAGCCATGCTGCATGACAATGGGTCGTCATAAATCTTCAATGCCGATACAATGACAATGGATCATCATAAATCTTCAATGCCGATACTGTCTGTCTCAGATTTAGATAGTTTCACAAAAGATTTTGAAGCTAGTGAGTGCAAAGTTTACCTTAGTATGATTGCAAGTCATACTTTAATGATTAAAGGCTAAGAAATATAACTTTAAAAATAAGTATGACCTACCCCATGTTCAGCTCTTATAATAGCATAATCATTGGCTTTATCTGTCTGTATAAAGTTTTCTAGGTCCTCTGGCTTGATGGGATTGGACAAACTCTTCAGATTCATGTTCACATAGATAGGTTCCTTTGTGGTCTTGTCCACTGCTGTGTCTTTAGAATCTTCTGGTAGATCCTCAAGCTCTGAACCTTCTTGTTTCAAGAGAAATTTTAGTTTAACTCTTACAAGAAAATTTTAGTGACCTGTCCATACTGAGAGCAGTCTTAGATGACTAAATTCAATGTGGATCAAATTTGTCATTGCAATAACAGAAATCATTGTGAGAAAATGCCAGCTTGCTAAATACAAGCACTTTGACCTTTTCCCACATTGTTTTCAAAAGCTTTTTCTCTCCAGGCTTAATAGCTATCCAATTAAAGTGAAACATAATGACTCAACTTGTCAAATTAACTGTTTCAGAGCCAAAAAAGTAAACTACACCTCTTTCCATCGCTCTAGATACAATCTGTTGAAACTTTTTAGTGGTAAAGACTTAAACATAAAAGGATGGTACAGATCAAAGATAAGACTGCAGATCTTGATCCATACCATCCACAGAAGTTACTGTTTTTGCATATGGTACAGAAAAATTTAATATATCGGGTCACACTGATGATTTTTCACGTCCCACTGCAGATTTCTTTGCACAATAATGTTAAGTTGTAAGGCTAAACATGTTGACATGTATTCTAGTATTAAATCTTCATTCTTGTTGATACCAGTGTCTAACTCTGTACCAAACAATCACAAGTTTTAACTCTTTACCAAACGACAAAATTTTAGATTTTGAAACCATTTGCAGACGACAAATCAAATGTGAATAAAAAGTTGAAATTAGTTTTGGAAAAGGGTAGAAAACATTATGGGAAAAGAAGAAAATGCTGGTTACCAGCATTTTCTTCTTTTCCCATAATGTTTTCAAAAGCCTTCTCCCTCAGGGTCATTAAAAGTCGGGACTGTGTGGTAAAGAGTTAACAACTATGAGCAAGAAGGCTTTTGACAACATTGAGGTAAAAGGAGAAATGTTAGAGACTGGCACTCTTGACTTTTCCACTTTTTTCCATAATGTTTTCTACCCTTTGATAGACAATCTCATTTTCTGTATGCATGGTTATGCTTTTGATGCTAACATGTCTAGTTTATTTTGTTTGGTAAAGAGTTAACTATGACATTTCTACAGCAGCCTCTGCAATTTTTTTTTTCAGTTGATAAAGAGATCATTCTTTCCATTTAATCTTGCTTTCTACCACAAATTTATGCATACTTTATTCTATGCAACTTTTTTAGATATGCAGAATGCACATTTAGAACTATCTTTTTGAAGATTTGAAAAGTTCCAGAAATATATGTATGTTCTTGTTGGGTTTTTTTTTGTAATTTTCCATGTACTGGAACAAAGGCAAGATATGAAAGGATAGAAACTTAGCTTACAGAACTGTTTCAATAACACTACAATTCTAACCCTTTCTGAGCTAACTTTAACTTTATTTGTTTTGGCAGAAAGTGTACATCTATAAGTCAGCTGGATTTTTTTTCTTTCATCTTTTTTACATTTTGTGCAATTTTCAGACAAAAATCTTTCCATTATTTTGTGAAATTCTCTGACAGTATTCAAGAAATAGCCTTATTTTTCATTTGTTGGTGCTTAAAATGTTGATTTTCTTTACATAGTGCTCTACACCTTTAGCATTAAAATGCTGAAAACTTAACCAGCTGACAGAAAAAAATAAGATTCTCTCGGTCAGGCAAAATGTGGATTCAAGACCAGATCTTTTTGTCTGATCTTGATATGAATGTGTTCATTGGCACACAGAGTCATGCATGAGCCATGCATGGAAGCATAGGAATAATATCACTTTACCAGACAAAATTTTAAGCCTTGTTTGATTGAAAACATTTGCAGAGAACAATTTCAGCGTGGCTCAAATGGTGCAGTTTTTCTCTGAAAGGATAGAAAACCTTGTGGGAAAAGAAGAAAATGCTGCTTACCAGCATTTTCTTCTTTTCCCACAATGTTTTCATAGGGCTTTTTTTTCCACGAACGTCAAAAGTTGGCATTGTGTGGTAAAGGGTTAAAAGCTTGTTGAAAAAAGAAAACCAACACTTCTGCAAAGTTTCCTTAAACATGCTTGTTACCTTTAAGTCTTTCTGATTCATCTACCTTGAAAATTCATATGCACGAATGAAATTTATATGATTAATGAAAAGTATCTATAAAAAAATTAATACATACTACATAAAGGTATTACATGTGTATTACAGACAAAATTAATTAAGACAAAATTTATTCCAAGTTTTCCTTTTTCATTTTCCCATCAATTCTAAAAAAAGAAGAACCTAACCAAACAACCACTCAACACTAAATCAAACAAACACTTCGGGTTAGTCAAGTCAAACACCAAAAAAAATTGAAATTTGCTGCCAACTAAACATTGAGTATACTTCTACATTTTAGGATGTAATATGATGACAGTATGTACATATACTAACCATGACAAAAATATTAATACTTGAAAAATGACGACAAGATATTCAATGCCTTTTCAGAAGCATGTCCAGTAAGTTTGCACTAAATCTGTGAATTCCTTAATCCATGACCACACAATCCCTACTTTTAATGACCCTGAGAAAGAAGCCTTTTGCAAACATTGTGAGGAAAGGAGAAAATGCTGGTAACCAGTCTTTCCTCCTTTTCCTATAATGTTTTCTATCCTTCACAAAACCAATGTCAAATTTTCAGTCACTTTTATTTTGTCATCTGCAAACGCTTTCGATTTGGATAAACCTAAAATTCTGTTGTTTGGTAATGAATTAAATAGATAGACCCAGTTCTTCATCAACTTATCTCGAAATAAACATGCAAAAAACACCAATTTATACGCAATGCAAATGAAAACGATATTTTTAAGTTTCAAATGTGAAAAAACAGTTGCTTTGTCATAATGTTTCCAACAGACTCAATTCAAAGATACCTGGAAAGTCAGTGGCACAAGGATCTTGCCTTTCTCATCATTGCCCTGAGTACTTAAAGTTCATGTCAAACTGCAGCCAATAACTTTACCTCTTTACCAAACAACAAAGTTTTAGACCTCCAAAATGAAATCATTTACAGATGGCTCATATCAAGGAACTGTCTTTGCTAGAGTGGAAAACATTGTGGGGAAAGGATAAAATACTGACAACCAACATTTTCTGATTTACCCCACATTGTTTTTACAGGAAATCTTCCTTGGGGTGGTTAAAACTAAAGGTTGTGTTGTATAAGATTTATGAATATAACAAAAACTGTAGTTGTAATGTTTTCAACCCAATTTCAAGGAATCTGGAAAGTCAATGGCACATGCATCATTCCACTCATAGTACTTAATGTTCAGTTCATGACAGGCAGATGCCAGTAAGTTTTAACGAACACTGTCTGTATTATAGAGACCTCATGAAAAAACATCAGAAACAGGACAAAAAATGAGCTGGACATGACTGAAATGTTACTCAGCCTGACATCAAACAACTCAAAAATGATCAACTTTTTCAAAAGATGTTAAGGGTTTGGGCACAAACGGTTCAAAAGGTCAGACTTTGACGCTTTGGCAACAATAAAAAGAAACTTACCACTGACTACTGGGTTTTTGAGCAGAATTGCCGTCTCATTGATGTTATCTAAAGTGGTTTCTTTTGTCCCATTATTTCTATCCCTGCTGTTTGAAACATGCAGTTTGGAGTGGAATCGTCTCTTTCTATGAGTAAAATGATAAACTGGAAACTTCAACCCCTTAAAGGCCCATAGAAACCAACTCTGGGGACAGAATGCAAGGTAACTAGCATTTTCTCCTTTTCCCACAAGGTTTCCTACCCTTTCCAAAACAAATTTCAACTTTTTGAGTCACATTAATTTTGTCATCTGCAAATGCTTCCAATTCGGACAAATACAGGTATGTTGTTAGGTAAAGAGTTAGCCATGTATGTTGAGGATCTGCCTGACTCTATGTCTGTACCATAACCAATGTATTGTGTACGTAACCAGAAATGGCATGAAACATTAAGTCTGATCTCAAAATATACAAAGTCAGATAGTTGGTTTTATATTCTCCCAATTTGCATCTCTTTTTTTCCTTTCCACAAGAGAAAGATCAATGAAGATCAGGACTATATTTTTCTACTGATGTAACTTGATTGCAAGAGGGTATACTAAAAGTTGATACTTGAAGTTTTGGTATTTGATAAATCTCTTTTTTAAAAAATTACCTCTGGGACAGAATATGTAAATTTCAGTTGACAAATTCTGATCATTACTCTGTAGCCTGGGGAAGCTTCATAAACAATCACTAGATGATTTACTTTTTTAAGTCCTGATTTTTGGACAAAGCCAACTCATAATTTTTCTTTTCTTATTCTGTTTTTAAATCTAACACCAGGCAAGGCACATGTATAGTTCAAATATTTCTACTTCACAGTCATATTTACATGCACTGTAATCCTTTAAAGCATAGCACAGAAAAGGATCTTTTACCACATCCAAACAAACTGAATTATCTTTAAAGAAGTATATCAAGTGAAACAACATGCTAAATATGAAAGCTGTGCCTTTTAGTTTCAGACAAGATCTGTAAGTTTACTTATCATCCTATCTAACCACTTTCAACATATCTGATCCCTTAGGCAAGGTCTTTTCTCATCAAAGATCCAAACTTTGAGCAAGATTTTCAAACATATCTCTACATGTACATACATTAACATGCTTTTTGAGCCAAGGTTCAATGAAAAAACCTGTCACAGGTTTTCAAGTTACTCTCAAGTTTTTCAGTGACTATAGGGCAACAACTGACTTATTCACATCTTTAAAATGGATTTCACCTTTGCTAGGCTGGGGTTTCCAGTGTCTTGCCCTAGAACATATCAACAAGACAAACAGCACCAGTAAAAGGGATTGAAATAGAGACTAAAAACCAAGTGCAGAGGATCAAACCCTTTGTAAAAAATGTTTTTCTGGCATATAGTAAGACATGTGCAAAACATAAGATCTTTTACCTGTATAATAGCAGTAGAATAATGGCAACAGTAACAACAAGCCCAATGATAATACCAGCTATAATTCCACCTGATGATGATGTGGCTGCAGTGGCATTCTCCATTTTCTCTGAAAAATGATGAAATAATACTACAAGTGCTTTTCTCATCCTATGTACTTTTGAGAACATAATACCCCCCAAAAAGTTGTTTTTTTACTAAAATGTCCAAATTTTGCCTCTAGACCTATTTTTTACTTCACTTGACTCAGTTCTGAAGTTGTCCATGAATTATTAAGACAAACATTCTGTATAACTAACATAAGTTTCCGGCTGAAAATGTGACATGTAGAGTATTCACAAATGAGGAGTATTCACAAGGTTTCCTTAGATTAGACAAAGCGAACTACATTTTAACCTAACAGCACCAACATTCACACTTGTACAAGCAAAACATTCAGACAACCTTTCATCAGTATACAGCAGTATACGGCCTCTGATAATACCAAAGTTTTTCAAAGATTTAAAGGTGACCTTCTTGTTCAACTGACATGCCCCTCTTTCAAACTTGAGATACTGTTACAAGACAAGCTACTGATGATAAACCTTCATTAGTATTATATAGAAAATGGGGCCCTTTGTATAATCAACTTTTTTTTTCAAAGATTTGGCCAGGTGACCTATTTTTTCATCTGACATGACTCATTTTCAATCGCATTTGAGACATCAAAAGAAACCTTCTGATCAACTTTCATGTGTATTTTCTATAACTATTTTGATCATAACCTGCTCCTGTTAGATGTGCTCCCCTTTTAATAACAGTCAGTCTGAGTTTAACTCTTTACCAAACAACACATTTTTGGACTGGACCAAATTCAAAGCATCTGCAGACAACAAATTAAATCTTGTTTATATGGTGATTTCTGACTTGGACAGAGTAGAAAATATTGTGGGAAATGGAGAAAATGCTGGTTACCAGCATTTTCTCCTTTTCCCACGTTTTTTCTATGGGCTTCTTTCTAAGAGTTGTTGAAAGTTGGAATTGTGTGGTAAAGAGTTAAGTAAATATCTTCCATAACCATGGGATGTTGTGAAATGTCCAAGGTATTGCATGTCTAATTCTTAGTCCAACTTAGTGCATAAAAGGTAAATGTTGGACAACCGCACAACAGACACACGTCTTAGCAAGATCACAAAAGCTTACCTTTGGCACATTGTACCCAGGTGAGCTAATAAGGAACAGAAATGTGTCAAAAATATTTTGATGGTATTCTGCCCTTATTGCATGTATTCCCCATTTTGATATTTCACAACCAGCCCGAGTTTGAAGTAAATATCTTCAGTAATGACAGAGAAATGTCAAAGTTTTTTGCAATACACAGACAACAACAACAACAACGCAAACAGATGACATTAGGGCTATGAAGATGCCTCAGTTTTCTTTGATGACAGACAAGGTAAGAATGTACCTGCAGTGTTCTCAACTCGTTACCACACGGCAAAAAATAGGGTGGTCCAAAATGAAAGCATTTGCAGTCGACAATTAAAATGTCGTTGAAATGACGGCATTTGCCTTCGGTAGATGGTTGGTTGAATTGGGGTTTAACGACACTTTAACATCTAAGGTCTATCATGGCAGTTGGTGACGCACATGTGTTTCCTGGCTTTCTTATACCAGTACTTACACAACTTTCTTTCCAAAGCCACAGACTACTTTTCTCACATGCAGAGGTGAGAGGCGAAAATACGCCGGAAAGAAAGTTTGCCTCAACCAGGTATCAAAGCCTTTGGTAGAGTAGAAAACATTGTTGGAAAAGGAGAAAATGCTGGTTATCAGCATTTTCTCCTTTTCCAACAGTATTTTCAAAAGGCTTTTTCCTCAGCGTGAAAAAAAAAAAAAAAATCGGAGTTGTGTGATAAAGAATTAAGGCCATTTATCTCATGGATTGTTTGTAAAGGGACAACATCACAGTAAAATAGAAAATGACAAACCTTTACATATATGTCCAGTGTAGCCTGGTTCACAACCAGGTAAACAATACCCTGTGTAAGAGTCACATGATTCTCCTTGGTTACAAAAACCACAAACTTCTGTACAGTTAGGCCCATAGAAACCATCTTCACAAGCTGAGAGAAAAAAAAACAGAAGTCAGAATTAAGTGGCTTTTTGCAAAAACTGCTATACATTTTATAGTTTACATAGATTGAGGAACAAATTCTTATAACTTACACTAATCACATTCCCTAATTGTGCCCTTGAAACATTCACTACTAATTCCACTGTAGTTTGGCTATGGCAGAAGAAACTAGAGCCATCACTGAATGTGACTTAATACCCCTGCCAGCACTTTGACAGAAAAAAACTGTCAAGTTCATGAGTTGACGCTTGAAAATTGCATCATGCAAATCTCCAATATATGACCAGTATATGTGCAAAGTTTCAATACAATTGAAAGAAAACTGTAGGAGGAGATCCAGACACAAAATTACTAGTATTTTGTACACAGACGAACACATAGATGGATGGATGGACATACGGACAGACACACGGACAGATAGGCTGATTCCAGTATACCCCCAAAAACATTTGTATTGCAGGGTTATAAAAAACAAATGTTGCTCACATGATGGGATTTACTTTGGAATACTAGTACTTAAAAGAAAATATTGTTACCTTAGGGTGTCCTAATACTTGCGGGAATTACGGTAAGTAATGGGTAAACACACTAACACCTGCAGACAACAATTGTCATTCAGCTGCTGAACATGTTTGAAAATATTGTGGCATCAAGACAAATCTCCTGATAATAAACTACTAAGACAGCTATACAAGTGTGTAATTTAAATTCTACAGCACAATGCCATGATTTAAGTCTTCACCAAACAACAATATTTAAGATTAGTCCAAATTGAATACATCTGTAGAAAACAAAATACATGTAAAATTTGAAAAATTGAAATAAGTTTTTGGAAGGATAGAAAACATTGTGGGAAAGGAGAAAATGCTGGTTACCAGCATTTTCTCCTTTTTCCACAATGTTTTCTCATGGCTTCTTTCAGAGTAGTTAAAAGTCGGGATTGTGTGGTAAAGGGTTAATGACGCTGAAAGAGAAGGCTTTTAAAAAAGTTGTTGGAAAAGGAGACAATGTTGGTAACCAGCATTTTCTCCTTTTCCTACAAATTTTTCGATCCTATAACAGACAAAATTATTAATAATTTTGGGTTTCATTTAATTGTGCTGTCTGCAAACCATTTTAATTTGATTTAACCCAAGATTCTGTCATTTGGTAAGAGTTAAAAAGGGGTTGTGTCCAAGAACTAAAGGGTTTTAAATGGCACATTTTTAACTTCCAAATAAAGGGATCCTTCCAAACAATATAAGCATGAGAAAGAGATAACTTACGTTTATCACAACTGTTGCCCATATAACCTGGGGCACAGCCCCCGACACAGATCCCTGTTTCTGGATGACAGGGTCCCCTGTTATGACAGTAGGGGCAGTGTTTCTCACATCTTGACCCATAAGTCCCTATTCTACACTCTATAGAGAACAAAAAGAAAACAAAAAGCAATACAATTATTATACAATAAAAATTTCTCAAATAGATAATTTAATTTGTGATTTGGTGACTATCTACTTATTTCAGTGACTCTAATTCAAGACTTAGTTTCAGCAATTTTATACCTGTAATTTATACCTTAAGATTAAGCTGTTATTATTGCCAGTGAACACACTAATGAATTCGATAGTAAGGTGTACCATTTTTGATTGATTGATTGAATGGTGTCTTACACTGTTTTCAACATTATTTCATTCACATCGTGGCTGCTTGTGCACCTATCTATGCTTTTCTGGAGTTTCTTTTACCAGTAATACACACAATATTCTTTCTAAGTCACTAGCTGTTTTCCCATATGGCTTGCAACACGCTAAAAGGGGCATTCGCACATTTGCGTAAAGTGTCATCTCGGATCACGCTTCGCTGTCTGTGCAGGCTAATCTGAAAGGACACTTTCCCTTTCTATGTAATTTTCTGTTTTTCGGAAATATACTGAAGCATAAAATCTGATGTAGTCGTAAAGTGCCGTCTTGGATAAGCCTGTTCGGACTGCGCAAGCTGATCCAAGACGACACTTTACACAAATGTCCAAATGCCCCTTTTCATGTGTTTCGAGCCATATAACCATTGTCAAAACAATGATAAGCTGTAAGAAAGTGTTGTAATGATTATCATCAATCCTTGGAAAAGAACTGGACGAACCAACTATCCCATGTTCTCAAGTCCTGAATGCTACAAAACTAAACTACTGGGGTTTAGCCACAGTATTTCACCAACAGGTGTATAATATTATCTTTCACATGCAAGAACAATTATGGTCTATGGGTCATTTGTTTGCATGATGTTTACTGCAATTTTTTAACATTAGTTATATCACAATAGACATATTGCACCCATCAATACTGATAAATTTGAAAAAAAAATCTGTTTTAAACATAACACAGTGAAATTAGCATGTGTATCCTTTGTACAAAATGACATTTCAAATGATAAACAGATGCTTAAGATAGACCCTAAATATTCGGAAACCCAAAATAAACATTTGCTTGTACCTCCACATTCACTGCCTACATCCGGTACGTATAATATGTGGTTGTTTTTGCACATCGACTTTTTGCCGCCGAACATGTCTGAATACTTTCATGATTGTGGATTGATATTTTCTTACCATTTTTGTACAGATTCAAAGATACTATGTAACAATGTCACAAATTTAGATATTTAAACCTTTAATCTGATGAAACAGTTTTGATGCGGAAAGAACTGAGATTTCAGAACTGTGTCCTCTGCTAGAAACTGTCCCAAACCAAAATAATATGTGATTCAGAGATCAACTGATGCGTAAAATCAGAGAAAATGGGTGTGTGTTTCTTTCTTAATTAAGCGTTTGAAGCTAACAGAATGTGAAGTCTGGGACCTCAGAAGCATCTGGCGGTTCCAAATGTCAATATAAAAAGGTACTGCAACAAGGAATACGACAAATAACACAGCGTCTTTTAAACAAGGTGTGGTTAAATGCATTTTAGAACTGTTTCATCTGGGACAAATAAGTAGCTCTGGCAGAAAAGTGGACATTTTCAATAAGTCTAAAATTTCTCTGGGCTAATCCTTACTTTCTTGACATGTAGGTCCAGTGAAGCCTGGTTTACATCGGTCAGATGGACAGAGGCCTGTTTTAGGGTTACAGTGGAGGTCCTTTTCACACTTGCCGCATCTTTTGTTACAGTTACTGCCAAAGTAGCCTGCAGGGCACGCTGTAAAATGGGTACAAGAAATATCTTATTATAAAAGGCCACAAGCCTTAACCCTTTACCACACAATCCCAACTTTTAACAACCCTCAGCAAGAAAGCCTTTGAAAACATTGTGGGAAAAGGAGAAAATGCTGCTAACCAACATTTTCTCCTTTTCCCACCATGTTTTCCTATCCTACACTAAACAAATTTCAAATTTTCAGTCACTTTTATTTCGTTGCTTGTAAAGGCTTTTGATTTTGACAAGCCTAAAATTTTGTTGTTTGGTAATTAATAGTTAAATGACCTGAAGTAATGAAAACTAATATATTTCACTTGTCAACTGCTTATCATGGTCTTATAAATCTGGGTAATTCATACACAAGATCTTACTCATAACTGTTTCAAGCATCAAAATAGAAAGAAAATACATTATGTACTGTATATATTAAATCATTCAGTTAATATACAGTTACAGCTCTGTCACAGGAAACTATGTGGCAACACTTCTCATTGCTGATAAGCAACTGTAAGATTAAAATACAGCTTTCTGAGAGAAAAGTATATTTTTTCTATCTTAGACCAATGTTGCCCACAATGAATGAGATAGATCAGAAAGATTATCTGATGGAAGGTGTTTAACATCATTTTCAACAGTATTTCAGTTTTTATCAAAGGAGCCAGTGCACATATCCATGCTTTTCTTGAGGTTTTCTACCAGTTTTAATGGGAGACCACTCCTTCATGCATGGTTTCATTCTAGTTTAAATACAATACCTAACAAGTGTGTTAGGGAGAAATCTCTTTAGCTCAGTGGTTATGGTGTTGGTCTTTCCTCTGAGCATTCTAGGTTCAAATCCTGCCCAATTCCTATATTTCTTGTATCCATTTGTTTATTTGATTCCTTGTTACCGACTTTGTTTGCAAGATGGGGCTCATACAGTAACAAGCACTCAAAACAGATATAAACTTATACTTTGTTCAAGCTCAGAAATGTTAAAATTAAAATTAACGTTTCACCATACAATCTCATGTTTTAAGGACCCTGAGGAAAAAACCAATTTGAACATTTTGTAAGAAGAGGAGAAAATAATGGTAACCAGCATTTTCTCCTCTTCCCACAACACTCTCTAGTCTTTCAGAGACAAATTTCATCAGATACTTCAGATACTTGTCTGCTCATGCTTTTAATTTGGATGAGTCAACAATTTTGTTGTTTGGTATAGAGTTAGTAAATATTAACAAAATCCTTTTAAATACATACCAATTCTGCAGTGTAACCCTTTGAAGCCTGGTTTACATCCTCGCAAACATTCGCCAGTCTCATGGTCACAAGCATCATACATACACTGACCGCAGGTCTCTAAACAGTCACGACCAAATCTGTTGGGTGGACATGCTGTAATGACATGGAATACATACAAAACTACTTTTAATATGCCAAGTACATCCTGTAAAGTAGAACTTTTTTTCTTCTCGGGGGAGAGTGGGAGGTGGGGATAGATACTGTAGATCAAAATTAGACACTTGCTTAGGTGTTTCATGTAGAAAGCTGACACAGGCAGCTTGATCTTTGACCCAAACCTTGATTGTCTCTTTACTTTGGATCATACATAAATGTGCTAAGTCATAATCTTTTTCTGCTGCATTTTCTGGTTCCAAAGACCCACTCAATGTCATCACAGTGAGCCCAACCACATAATAATGATTTCAAAGGAGACTTTTCTGTTGCAAAGCCAAAATTCTAATGACTCTTAGGACTGCTGGTAAAATACAGCTGCATTGTGTTGAAGGATTCCTGAATTACACAACAGTATATATAGAGTTATTTAGCTTTGGCAACCAGTGTGGGAAAAGAAACAATCACTGTTAACAAGCAAATGCTCCTTTTCTAACAATGGTTCCATACTTCTTGAAAAAGGAAAGGGATACTCTACCTGTTTGCCTTAATCATGTAACTTTCAAATGAGTATAGTTGGTCTCTATAAGCCTGTAGAGTAATAGGCATTTTCTGTTATCAATGACAAAAGGTTACAGTTTTACACTTATTTCCCTAAAAGAATACTTATGTAGCCTTGCAACTTACCAATGTGACAACTGATTCCAGTCCAGCCAGGGTAACACTGTTTACTTTTAGTGCAACTACCAGTAACCTTGTCACAAACTTCACTGACATTAGAGCAATGACACTCTTTAGCACATATCTTGCCCCACAGATAATCTGGGCACTCTAAAAAATACATATATAATTATTAATAATATTCAATCAAATGGCAAAATTGATGTTAACCTGTTGACTGTCCACAGAACAGATCATTTACAGTTATATCGCTGTGACAGATCATATATTCAAGTATTTTATGCTTTTTACCAGAATTTGTCTATGGCTCTGAAATGTCTTGCCAAAGGACACTCCAAACCACAATAGAAGCCAAACTATAACCTTTTAAAGAAAATCTCTGCTTTTACCCAACTAGTGCTGAATTGCCTTATTGTTGAAAGTATAGATAAAGATCAGGCGGTGCAGAGCATGCGGTCTGATTCTGGATATGATCCGTCTCCTTCAATAACTCATATTCTGAAAACATACAGGTATGAAAGAAATTGCAGCTTGTGCATCAATAGATCCGATTCAGAATATCAATTTATTTATTTATAAGCACCACATTGAGAAAGAATGAACACCATAGATCAAAGTTCAATCTGCAAACTATGTGCAGTCTGCCCATACACTATCTGTAAACTCTGGCTATGTTTCTCTTGCATACTTTAGATCAGATATTATGTTAGTCCTAAGAATAATATGAACAACGTTACTTACATTGTTTCTGTAGACAATGTAGATCATGATTACATGGCCATTTTATGGATAGTGTAGATCAAGATCAGACTGCTCATTCTGTGCAGGTTGATCTTGGATCTACACAGTCTGCTTCTTTGTGAAACAGAATAATGTCTTCACTAAATGACAGTTTTTGACACTTTGAAAGCAATTGCAGACAAACTAAATGAAGCTCAGAGGATGACCTATGTCTCTGTGGGGTAGAAAACATTGTTGGGACGAAGATACTGCTGGTTTCTCCTTTTCCCACATTTTCAAAAACCTTCTTCAGGGTCCTTAACCCCTTACCATATAATCCTAGCTTATAAAAACCCTGAGATAGAAGCCTTTTGAAAACATTGTAGGAAAATGAGAAAATGCTGGTAGCCAACATTTTCTCCTTTTACCACAATGCTTTCTACCCAGCTGTAAACAATCTTCAATTTTTGAGTTACGTTTACTTTGTCATCTGCAAGTACTTTCAATTTGGACCTGTCCAATATTTTGTTGTTTGGTATGGAGTTAAAACTCAGTATAGTGCGGTATTGGATTAAGTTGGTTTAACTCATATGCAAAAATAAAATTTTAAATTTGTCCAAATCAAGAGCATTTGCAAACGACACAATAAAACTGACTGAAAATTTGAAATTTGTTTTGTGAAGGGTAGAAAACATTGTGGGAAAAGGACAAAATGCTGGTTACTAGTATTTTCTCCTTTTCCCACAATGTTATCAAATGTTTCTTATCTAATGGTTGTTAAAAGTTGGGATGGTGTGTAAAGAGTTAAACAATCCTTTTATCCAGTATCAGGAGGCGAGAAACAGCTACAAATTGTGCAGTTGTTTTGCTAAATCATTAACTCTTTACTCCATGGATACTCATTTTGAAGTATCAACATCAGACAACTTTTGAAAACATTGTGGGAAAAGGAGAAATTATTCGTAACAAGCACTTTCCCCTTTTCCCACAATGTTTTCCACTCAGTCAGATATTTGTATCCTCATTTGGCCATACTTTTGACATCATATCTTTATTTGCTGCTGAAATGGAAGTGCCTCAAATTGGCATATCAGCAAAAGGGTTAATCCTTGTCATTCAATCCTGAGGTACAAAGTCTCTGATGATGAAGGCTTTAGAAAACATTATAGCAGAAGTGCAGATATGGTGGCAACTGGTATTTTCTTCTTTTCCCAAAAAGTTTTCTTTCTTTTCAAGGATTAATCCTGGTATTTGAGCCATATATGAGACGTCGTCTGCAAAATTTAACTCATAACCAAACGACAAAATTTTAGGTTCGTCCAAATGGAAAGCATTTTCAGACAACAAAATAAAAGTGACCGAAAATTTGAAATTTGTTTTGCGAAGGGTAGAAAACATTGTGGGAAAAGGAGAAAATGCACCAGCATTTTCTCCTTTTTCCACACTGTTTTTCTAAAGGCTTCTTTTTTCTCAAGGTCATCAACAGTAGGGATCATGTGGTAATGCGTTAATGATTTCTGATTGGACATCTGTAAATTTTCCTTGGCCTGGCAAAGAGTTAAGCTCTTGCATCGATAATGAATTATTCCCTTGTTCAAGACTGACTCACTGAATGTGTCACACTTCACCCTTACCAAATGAAACAAACATTAAGCTCTTTCTAGAAGTATTTTCAAATGACAATTTCAGTCAAGTATTATGCCTTTACCACATAATCCCTGAACAAGAAGTATTTTAGACAGCATTGTGAGATAAGGAGAAAATGCTAGTTATCAAATGCTGTTTTTTCTCTATCACTGACAAGTTCCATCCTTTGAGCTATGTAAAATATCATTTGCAAATTAATGCTTTTAATATTAACAAGTCTGCAGTCAACACACAAACAATCCTTCATCTACATCCTTCATAACTGAGAGATTAACCCATTACCACACGAGAAAAATTTAGACTGGTCCAAATTCAAAGCATTTGCAGACGACAAAATAAATGTGACTGAAAAATTGAAATTTGTTTTGGGAAGGGTAGAAAACACTGTGGGAAAAGGAGAAAATGCTGGTTACCAGCATTTTCTCCTTTTCCCACAGGGTTTTCAAAAGGCTTCTTTCTCAGGGGCGTCAAAAGTAGGGATTGTGTGGTAATGGGTTAAGTGCTGAATTTTCTTCAATCCAGACGTATGGGTTCAAACCACTTTGCTGCATGTTTCATGTGAGAGTGTCCTTTTGTAAGGCACTTCAATGTTACAACCTTGCCCTTGTAAAACCCCAGACATGTATTAACTCTTTACCAAATGACAAAACTTTATATTGGTCCAAATTGAAGGTATTTGCAGATGACAAAATACATGAGGCTGAAAAACTGAAATTTGTTTTGAAAGGGTAGAACACATTGTGGTAAAAGGAGAAAATTTGGTAACCAGCATTTTCTCCTTTTCCCAAAATATTTTCAATGGGCTTCTTTCACAGAGTTTTTAAAACTCGGGATTGATTGGTAAAGGATTAAGAATATTAAGTAAACTGTTATCAAGATATTCTAAAATGTAGCTGGAATACAAAATATCAAAACAAATCTCATCATTGTACACTAGTACAGTCAAACCATTTGCCAGGAAACCTTTGTTCCATGCGGAATTGAGGCTTTGAAAACATTATGAGAACGGAAGAAAATGCTCGTAATCAGCATTTTTTTCTTCTCCCACTGTGTTTTGAGCTTTTTAAGAGTCATATTCCATCATTTGAAGGATCAGAGTAGAATTACGGACATCATAAGTTTTCTTAAGAAGGCCTTCAACTTTATACAAACAACTGAGCCAATTCTACCCCAAAAGATCCATTTCCAATCTCTTCTTGAGATATAAAGACCTACATTCTGAAAACAATGGCCCTGAAGTCACTCGCAGCATTTGACCATAAATAACCCATTTTAATCTTTTCCAAGACATTATGACAAACATTCTAAAGCATAAACAAGGTATTTCAAAGATTTGACCTGGTGACCTAGTTTTTGACCAATTGTGACAGATTTTCAAACTGGATAGAGACGTCATCAAGATGAATATTCTGACCAACTTTCATAAGTACTGGATTCAAAATGTGGCCTCCAGATTGTATAAAAGGTTTTTCTAAGACCGTACATAGTGATCTACTTCTAGTTTTGACACAACATTATCCATTTTCAAATCTGATGATCTGATCTCAGACAGTGTCAGGACAAACATTCTGACTAACTTTCATTGGTGTTGGACATAGAATGTGGCCTTTACAGCATACACAAGGTTTTCCTAAGATTTCACCTTGTGACCTAGTTTTTGACCAAATGAGACTCATTTTCAAGATATCATCAAGACAAACTTGCAAGTGTATTGGACACAAAATGCCGCCTCTAGAAAGTACACAAGGTTTTTCTAAGAATGGACCTACTGAACTAATTTTTGACCTGCCATGACCAATTTTTAAAACTTGATCAAGATTTCATTAAGACAAACAATCTGACAAACTTTCATGAGGATTGAAAAAAAAAAGTGACCTTTTGAGCTTACACAAAGTAACAGTTGACAGGGGACAACACTTGATGCAATACACAGCAATATCAAAAGAACTCACCAAGAGCACTTCATGCTCATGAGAGCTAAACACTTATGTAAGACTGGACTGGAAAATGTGGCCTCTTGTGCGTATGCAAGGTTTTTCTCATATTTGACCTGGTTACCTAGTTTTTGACATGAAATAATCCATTTTCAAACCTGTCCGTCAAGACAAACATTCTTGCCAACTTTCACCAGTATTGGATTGAAAATAAAGCCTCTAGAGCTCATGGGCTTCAAAAGATTTGACCCTTTGACCTTTCATCAAACTAGACCTGTTTTCTAACTTTTGCAAGACATTATTTAGACAGATTTTTTAACCAACTTTCTTGTGTATCCGACATACAATGTGGCCTCTATAGTGTACAAAGTTTTTTTCTAGGATTTGACCTGGTGGCCTAGTGTTATATACCATATGATTATTTTCATATTCGTTAGAGATATCAGCAGACAAAAAATTCTGACCAAGTTACCTATGTATCGGACTGCCAATGTAGCCTTCGGAGTGAACATATTGTACAAGTTGACGATAGACACTGGAACCAGATACATCAAGATCACAAAAGCTCACCTAGTGCACTTTGTGCTCAGGAGATCTAAAAACTGACAAATGTCTTTGAATGGTAGACAACATTGTGGGAAAATGGACCTTTGATGATTCCCAAAATTTGATGTGTGTTAAATCAGTTAAATTAAGTCCTTTCAATCCCTTCATCCTTCCAGTACTTTTACAACTGCATTTAGTTTTTCTGGTAGTGTAGATCAAAATCAGACAGCACAAACTTGGAAGTCTGATCTGCAGTGGCAGCTACACTGTAATGCCTCGCCAACAGCAGCCTTAAAATGGCATGTATTTGGTTAACTCTTTACCAGATGACAAAATTTTAGACTGGCCCAAATTCAGAGCATTAGCAGTCAACAAAATAAATGTGACTCAAAAAAAAAAGGTGCTTTCGGAAGGGAAGAAAACATTGTGGGAAAAAGGAGAAAATGCTGGTTACCAGCACTTCCTCCTTTTCCCACAATTTTTTCTAAAGGCTTCTTTCTAAGGGTCGTCAAAAGTAGGGATTGTGTGGTAATGGGTTAAAGAGTCTGTAAATATCTATTGTGATCAGTTTGCATTCTGACAGTTAAATTACGATAAAGGATGGTAAGATATACATACCTACAGATAATAGACTATCACATATCTGAAACCTGGCATAGGGTTGCCCTGGAATGTAGCAGTATGGTTTATTAGCATATGCCCCATTGTGGTTCTTAGGATTTCGGCAGTAAGGGCCTGGACTTCCTGTTTCAAAGTCAAAGAACTCCCATTTGTTGAATGGCACTTTTATCGAAGGGTCTTTCCAATCAAGACATGACGTATCATCCTCAAACATGCCATATTTCCCTGTGTAGGCAATCCCTCTTTTGTCAGAACCATATATGTATCTGTCATCTGCAAAATAGTAATCATTCAAGTGGTAATTAACCACAAACACACCATTTTACCCTTAACTTTCTCCCAAACAATCCCTGGTTTTTAAGGGTCAGGAATAGAAGCCTTTTGAAAACATTGTGGGAAAAGGAGAAAATGCTGTTGACCAGTATTTTCCCCTTTTTCCCACAATGTTTACTACCCTATCATACAGAAAAATCATCTTTCAGCAACTGTTAATTTGTCATCTGCAAAATACTTTCAATTTGGTCTGATCCAAACTTTGCCATTTGGGAAAGGGTTAACCAAAAAAAATTTCTCTCTGAGGATTAATGATAATCAATGCTGCAGGATTAATTTCTCTCTCATCATGATCAATGTTTTAACTTTAATAAGATGGGAGAGCAGCCAGTGGCTTAGAAAAAATATTGTGGATTCATTGACAAATAAAAATCAAGGACAGCATGGACAGGTGGACTGGCCACCATGATATGATTGAAATAGTGTTTAAGGGATTTTTATTGTATCTCTAATTGACCCTAAATAACAGCAAGGATGATGCTGTTTCTTATCTGTATATGACACCTTTTGATAGCATAGAAAACATTGAGACAAAAGGTGAAATTGCTCGTCACGAGCAATTTCACCTTTTGCCACAATGTTTTCCAAAGGCTCCTAAAAGCGATGTGTAGAAATGAGTATCTATGGAGTAAAGGGTTAAGACAGCATTAAACACTACATAAAGTTAATGAGTTTAAAAGAGTTACTACAAACTGCACATGAGAAAATGGTCAGTCCTAATGATAGCTTTTCTCTGTAAACTGGTATTTTTCAGTGTGACAGAATGACAGGACAATATTTAAAATGACCATAATTTTATTTTCTCATAATTTTCTACTGATTTTTACCCTTTATTTTACAAATAAATAGGAAAAGCAACAAGGTACTGGTATAAACCGGTTAGCACTTTATTGCACAAACTTCAGTTTGAATGACCCTGAGAAAGAGGGCTTTATAAGACATTGTGGAAATAGGAAATAATAGGATAACCAGTATTCCCTGCTAATCCCATATTGTTTTTTACTTTTTTAACCCTTTCCCAAACGACAAATTTTAGACTCTTCCAAACTCAAAGGGTTTGCAGATGACAATTTAAAATTAGATAAAAATGGCAGAAAGTTCTCTAAATGAGTAGAAAACACTGTGGGAAAAGGAGAAATTGCTCGTTACGAGCAATTTCTCCTTTTCCCACAGTGTTTTCAAAAGACTTGTACTGCAGACACGTAAAAACAAGGGCTTGTTTGGGAAAGGTTTAAAGACAAAATACCATAAAAACCATCACAAAACAAATTTTAGACTCTTCCAAATATAGATTAACCGTTCACCACAAAATCCCAAGTTTTAAACACCCTGAGATAAGAAGCCTTTTGAAAACATTTATCTGGTTCTCTAAAAATTCCTTCAATACACCAATCTTCAATTTTGCTCTGTGGTAAAGGGTTAAGATGAAATTGTTTTAAGTCTGACTAAAACAAAAGTATAGATGAATGTATCTTGTAAGTGTTTTATCCGGCTTAAATAAATATTTCAAAGCATCAGCTCTCTTATGTGTCTCCTAGGTTTTATCAGTACTGGGCTTAGAGTTTTGCAGTACCTTGCCAAAGGATACTCCAGTGTTACAAGCATCGTCCAGAAATGAGCCCCTCAAGACATTGTAGGTGTTCAGGATGACTATGATAAATTTTTTACCCAGGTAAGATTTCTTAAAATTCAAAGCACTTCCAGGCAAAAAAATAAATATGCCTCAACTCTTTACCAAACAACAATTACTGATCCTTGTTTTGATTGAAAGCATTTGCTAAAAAAAATACTGAAGTGTGTCCTTTACATTGCACTTAGTCTTTGAAAGGGTGGAAAACACTGTCAAAAAAAATAGAAAATGTTGGTTGCCAGCATTTTCCCCTTTTTCAACAAGGTTTTCAAATGGGCTCTGTCTAGGGGATCATGAACACTCAAGATGGTGTGGTACAGGCTTAAAACCATAGACTTTCTTATTGAGAAGGTAGAAAAAAATGGAGGAAGAAGACAGAACCCCTTTCATTTTTGTTTTCCACCATGTTTTCAAAAGCTATATATCTGAGATCATAGACAAGGGTTCTATCTGAAGAAAAATGTTAATTGCAGTTGAAAGGTACAATAATAGCTGACAGTATACAAGACTAGTCCACAAAGGATTTGTAAAGATAATTCACTTTGTCAAAGTATATAACCCAGTGACAACGAACAACCCTCCAACCATGTACTGAATGCCACTCAATCACCATGATTTATGAAGACAAGTTATATGATACATGCAGTTGTTGTAACATAAATTCTTCACCCATTTCTCTCTCTCGGGTGACCATAGTTTCAACTGAATGTTATGTACGCAAGCAGCCTGTAGCAAAGAAACAGTGTTGTGCATAGATAGTGATTATTCTAGAGGAGGCAAAAGGGCAGGGAGGCAGGAAAAAGTGGCAGGGAGGAACAATGCCTTGTTGAATGACTTTTCATATCAGACAAAGACAAAACAGTGTCCTTTAGTCTGCACGAAGCAAGTTCTAACTGTATATTTGGATATGAATTGCATATTAAAGGAAAGAATAAGAAAATATTCTTATCAACTCATAGACTCAAAACAACACAATCTGACTGTATGGGTTTTGAGTCCCATGAAATTTATGATCCCATGATGCCCAGTCACACTTAGCTTTCAGGTAGTAGACTCGTAACACTTCTAGTGCAGCATGGAATAAAAGTTCTACATAGTTGATAAATACGTATTTATACAGATAAAATACATTTGCACATTTTTAATCCACCAGAAATACCTTTGATGTTTATCTGAAAATGATACTTATTTTAGTTTTCAGAAAAGCGAGGTAATTGTATTATCAATCTGCTTTGTAATGAAAATACAGTGGTTTTAGATTTATAAATGATAATTCTAGGGAGGAAAAAGTGGCTTGGTTAAAGTAGTACAATAACACTCATTTTAATAGTAGCAAATTTTGTTGGATAATATAATATTGAGGAAATAGCTGTTTTCGAGTACAGGTCCACTACCTAACTTCTCATCAGATAACAAAAAATATTCGTAGTAAGTGTAATAGAAAAACTTCTTCTCAGCTGTTTTAAGAAATAACAATAATTGTGATTAAAAAACATCAAAAGGACTTAGTTATTACATAGAAAGAATAACAAAATGTGTAACCTTCTCATTGAGTAGTGTACTACTGCATAGCCATTCTATAAATAGACTGATAAAAATAGAACACTACACTGCAGATTTTGCTTTCAAAAAATTGCCGATGCTTGAATAGCAAACGATTAGATATATATTCAAGATAGTTGGCAACTTTGGTTTACCATCCATACTTGTAATTTATGCAAAAAAATATACGAAATAGTAATCTCCACCTGTTAGAAGAGTTAATTCTGCTTTATTTTAAAACTGTTCATGTATTGAGAAATATCACTGATTGTGTGATGTCATGTAAAGAATTTAGCAGGCGCTAAAGTACCTGTGGGGAAAAAGGTCTGGGTTTTGAGTGATAAAGGGATGGTTTAGCAAGTTAGTGATAGATAAGGATCATAACACCCTGCTGTCCTAACAAATTTGATAAAGGATAATTAATGTCACCTTTAGTCTTAGATTGGCTGTATTTCATGTATATAGTCAGGTCGGAAGGAATTTATGGCGAACTTTTGTGATTGTGCAAGCTTGACGAGACGGAGCCGAGACAATGAAGGTGAGTTTTTTTGCCCATGTATCCTGGTTTGCTCTGAAACCAGAACAATACACAGACACGTTTTGTATGCATATGATATGGGCAGCAGGGCGGGTGTTCACAGATTCGAAGGGCACAAGGGCGGAGTGTAAAAGAGGCAGGGCTGTACGCCCTGCTGTTCCGCTCTGGAATAAACACTAATAGAGTAACAATGTACCCTTTTAGTATTCTACCAAAGGGACATCCTTTTTGAATCAGTTTCATTTCATTCTGTAATTGACCCTGGGTTATTTCTCTGACATTTCCAAATCTCATGAATTATTCATAAAACATTTTGATTGGTGATCCCACAATATTTTCTACAGGCTTCTTTCTCCGGGTCGTGAAAATTAGGTGATAATGGGTTAATAGCATACAGGACTTGAGAACAGGAAGTCACTGATTCGATCCTTAGCTTGGCCAATTTCCTGCCAAGGATTGGTGGTAGTCATTGCACAGTATTCATTCCTCTCTCTCGCCTGACCAATGTATGGACAATACATATATCGCTAGGTAAATGCAACACTATTCTAAGTGCCTGTACAATGTACAGGCACTTAAAGTAGTGTTGCGCTCTTCTATCGATAAGTGTGGCTGTGAAAGAATACTTTAAGGGGTAATGGCAAAAAGATGCACTTGCCGCCATGATATGACTGAAACAATATGGAAAACAGCAATAAATATCATATCTTTTTTTATGATTAATCAATACCATGTTGTCCATTTTAACTATGTACCAGATTCCAAAATTTTTGAACTTTTGTAGATTAGAAGCATTTGCATATGACAAATGTGGTGCAAATGATGAATTTCTTCCATGAAATGATGGACAACATAGTGGAGAAAGGAGAAAATGTATCATGTTTGCCAGCATTTTCTCCTTTTCTTTCAGAAACTTTCTTTCTCAGAGTGTGAAAAGTGGGAATGGTGGGGAAGGGAGTAAAGATAACTACCCAAAGACAATTTTTATTTTTGACTCCAAAAGTCCACATATGAAGAAGCACCATAAATGTCTCCTTGTTGAGACCAGTGGGAAACACCATTTGCAGTGACAAAATTAATGCAGTTAAAATAATAAGATTTGTCCTTCTAAAAGTGGAAATTGCAGGTTACCAGCATTATCTCCTTGTCCCACAATATTTTCAAAAGCCCTCTGTCATGGTGGTATAAAATTTCAAGACTGTGTGGTAATGGGTTAAAGCCTTGCTCCCTTGCAAAACCTTAAATTCAATCCACCAGTTTATCTGTAGCAGACATCATATTAATACATTTTATAAGTGTTGACAGACATTTAACTCTTTACCAAACGATATAATGACTGGTCCAAATTGAAAGCAAGTCTTACAGATGACAAAATAAATGCAACTCAAAAATTAAAATTTATTTCCAACAGGGTAGAAAAAATTGTGGGAAAAAGAGAAAATGCTGGTTACCAGCATTTTCTCTTTTTCCCACAATATTTTCAAAAGGCCTATTTCTCAGGGTCATGAAAAGTCGGGATTGTGTGGTAAAGGGTTAAAGTAACTCATGATGGACTCTAATATCAGGATTTGTCCATGAAGAATAGAAAACATTGAGGGAAAAAGACTCAACAACAGTACTTGCTCCATTTCCAACATTTATATAAGCATTCTTCCTCCTAGTCACCAAAACACAGAGACATGGTTGTTC
This sequence comes from Tridacna crocea, assembly GCA_943736015.1. NCBI lineage: Eukaryota > Metazoa > Mollusca > Bivalvia > Cardiida > Cardiidae > Tridacna > Tridacna crocea. Next base: position 30,055,346 of record OX031059.1, on the reverse strand, counting down.
AGTAATGGGTGAATTAATCAATACAAGTTTCAGAATTTGTTATTACATCCTGTACAGCATAATGCAAAATAAATACTGTACTAAATGGAACATCTGTTTTATATATGAAATTTTATTTCATTGCCGTAAAGTATTCTATTGATAACTTCCTATATTGTTAAAGCCGCAGTAAAGCCTAAGAATTGGTAATTTTCACCGTTTGTAACCTGAACATATGGCGAATTACTGATCACAACACACTTACATAACATCGGAGAAAACACAAACTTATCAGTTACTGCGTTGGTTGCCATGATACGTGTGTGCGATAATGTATGCAGAAGCTCGTCCATTTCAGGGATACCACTGATCGAGACAACCTTTGTTAACATTCATGTGTATTTGAACCAGGTTTTCGAAACGTCATGTGTCAACATTGCATCTCATTAGTGCTATGACGTAGTATACAGGACTGTTGTTTATGATTCAAGTATTATGTCATCAGAGAGCAAGATTGCTCATTCTGAACCTGTTTTCTTATTTCAATGTAGTAAACTCTTCCTGTATTGATGATGAACAAATAAGCGACCATCAGCCTGTGTTGTGTTTTCTGTTTACAATGTTGACAAACTTGGTTTTTCAAGCCTAAAATGAGGATATCACAGCAGAGAGTGGGCCAATTATCCCCAATCACCAATGTAAACAGACAGATAATGTGGCATGGTAGGATCTGTATTAGTTTCAAAATTCTTTTTTCTGCCATTGACTGAAATTTTACAAACTGCACCTTACATATCGTTAAGTATTAAGATTGGCCATTATTTTCACATGGTAAAAATGAAATTTACCTTTATTAGACCTTTCTACATTTGGACATTAGTATCTTTAAGTGTTGTTTAACACTTTACCTAACAACAAAATTTTGGGAAGATCCAATTCAAAGCACTTGCAGACGACAAAATAAAAGCAACTCAATAATTGAAATTTGTTTCCAGCAGGGTAGATAACATTGTGGGAAAAGGAGAGAATGTTGGTTACCAGCATTTTCTCCTTTTTCTGCAATGTTTTCATAAAGCTTCTACTTCAGGGTCGAAAAAAAAAACCCAAAGATTATTTTGGTAAAGGGTTAAAAACCAGTTATACATTACAGGGCCCTGTAAGCTTGGGATGTGGCCAAGATGATTCATGACAGTTGCATAAGCAAAGCAGCTTCCATGTATTTGTTTGTCATTCCATTTGCTTTTGGAAAAAAGGAGAAATGTTATTAATCAGCGACCAGCATTTTCTCCTTTTTCCCAGATTCCCAGATGATTTCTAAAGCTTATTTACACAAGGTCATACAAACTACTATCTGATGACAAAATCTTTGGCTGTTTTATATTGAAAGAGTTTCAAGGCAACATCTGCTAGAAGTAGCTCATCTGATGCAGCATATAGAACTTTAAATACATGTTTGTTCTGCCTCTATTCCACACCAACCACATATCCCACGAATCGCAACAAATTGATGAATTTTAGGATGAAATTCTGTAAATTTTCAGATCTAGTTCACTACGATCTACGATTCAGTGTTACGAATATTTGAGGGATTCACCTGGATTCGGCTGCAATAGCACAAATATTGTCATGAATTCACTATGATTTACCAAAGTCTATTTGAAAATACTGCATGAATCAGTTAGGAATACGCCGAGTGCATTTAGGAATTCATTAAAATGAAATGAATTTGGGACTGTTTCTTGACAATTTTGTCTCAAAATAGATATAAAAAGGCCCTCAGCCGTGTTTTGGCATTAGTGTAAAAGGAATATTCAATGTAAAGCAGCTATAGTATTGGCCCTAGGACCACAATATCAAGACCAGCTGCTGATGACTAGAGGAACTGCTTCAAAGGAGGAGGAGAAGAGTTTCCAGGTGGAGGATTCGACCGTAGGTGACACCAGCTAGGAACACTAGAATATGGGCTGTTCTAGGATAGGAACTGAGCGTGCAAGACGGGAAGATGAGAATGTGTTTGCCAACTACATGAGAATGCCATCCCACAGGTTTGATGAGCTACTCAATAGGATTAGCCCAGTCACCTAGAGGGAGACACCCACATGAGACAGACATGTAGCCGATTCATGGTCAAGCCACAAATTCACAAATCCCGAAATGTGTTAAGAATATGTGGGAATGCCTCCAAATCGATTACTAACTACGATTTTTTGGATTTGGGAGTTTGTTGCCAAAATTTTGAACTGCTCCCAATTACTCAAGAACTGTAAGAAGTGACTACAAATAAAATACGATTCAGTTAAGAACTCCACAAACAGATAACAAATCAGCTACGAATGCAAAGACTTGTCAGTTCCAGGCAATTCGTGGAATTTGCTGTCAGTGTGGAATAGGAGCATTACCAACATTTCCTCCTTTTACAGCAATGTTTCCAAATGCCTTCATTGTAAGACTTGTAAACCTCAAATTATAAAAGGAAGTTTCATACATGGTGATTATAACTTATTATACAACATTATAAGGATGTAAAGTTCATGTCCATAATTAGCATAAAGTTAAACATTTGAATCCTTTACTAAACAATCCTAGTATTTTAATGCTTTACCCCATAGGGCATTTCTATGGTATCTCTATTGGACCCTAAATAACAGCAAGGATGAAGCCGTTTTTTATGGGTATATGACACCTTTTCATAGCACAGAAAACATTGTGACAAAAGGTGAAATTAATCATCACGAGCAATTTCACCTTTTGCCATAATGTTTTCCGAAGGCTCCTACAAGCAATGTACTAGAAATGAGTATCTATGGAGTAAAGTGGTTAACAATATTTAAGGATAACCAAACAGTCCAAGTTTAACAACACCATAGGATAACCTTTTTGAAAACATGGAAAATGCTGATAAACTGCATTTATCTATTTTTCACAATATTTTCATTCCTTCCGAAACAAATTTCTGTTTCTGAATCACCTTTACATCTTCACCACACAATCCAGACTTTTCACAACCCTGAGAAAGAAGCCTGTAGAAAACACTCTGGGTATAGGAGAAAAGAAAATGCTGGTCAACAGCATTTTCTCCTTTTCCCACAATGTTTTCTACCCTACCCAAACCAAATTCACTTTTAGAGTAAAATTATTTTGCTGTCTGCATGTACTTTCAATTTGCACAAGTCTACAATTTTGTTGTTTGGTAAAGAGTTAATTATGTCATCAGCAAATGATTTCAAATTTGATAAGTTTAAATGTTGCCATTTTGTAAAGAGTAAATTGCTTCAAGCTGTTTCAAGTTATTAAAGAAACAATAATAGAGAGAGCTGTTCGTGATTTTTTCTACTTCATATGTGAATCACAAACATGTACATGTACATACGTGATCGCACACACTGCCTTTGTTCATAAAACATTTTCGTGGATTCCATGATTCTATACCACACTGAACTCTAAAACAAGTACATCTAAGTTACATAAAAGGTTTTAATTTGTTCAGAAGGTGATATGTAAGCGTTTCAGTGACCATAAAGCCAATCAAGACCCCGAGTTCGCTTGTAGATAAAAAATATGCCTTGAAAATCTAATGAATTGCATATCCTAGACTGCATTTGCGTATTTAATATGCTTCAAAATAAGTTTCATTGCATATTTCCTATTCCAAGTTGCGTAAAATAAGCAAATACACAGCTTATCTGACTCTCTCCAAAGATAAGACTTCACAGTCTGTGCAGCATAATCTTGATTAAAACTGTTTGCAAATGGCAGTCTGACCTTTAAAATTTCACCAAACGACAAAATTTTAGTCCAAAATGAAAGCATTTACAGACAACAAAATAAATGTGAATCACAAATTGAAACTTGATCTGAAAAGGGTAGAAAACATTAAGGGAAACAGATGAAATGCTGGTGTAACCAGCATTTTCTCCATTTCCCACAACGCTTTCAAAGGCTTTCTTCGTCTGGGTCGTTAAGTCCGGATTAAGTGGTAGAGTTAATATATGTGTTTTCAAAAAAGAAAAATCCCTCCTAAAATTACACCTTACACTCAAGGTGAATGACAAGGAAATTGTGGGCCCCAAGGTGAAACAAAATAAATAATAATGCATACATTAAAATATCAGCAAAACTAATATAGCACATGTATGGAGAGATTTCCAGATCCAATAGGTTTTCTAGAAGTCATAATGTGTTTAAAAAGAAACCAAATCCACATGTACCTACATGCAATTTTCATTATATCTACACATTAAATTCTACTGAAAAACAAAAGGGTATATGTTTTCACACACACATGTATTTCTTTATATAAGTGTGTTTACTTGTAAGTTTTTACTTGGTCAAAACATTAGGTTCAATATATGAATATGACTGAAAACATTGTGACAAGAGAAACAATACCTCTTTCATTGCGAGCAACCTCTCCTTTGTCATAATGCTTTTACAAAATGTCATATCATACATTATGATAATATGTAGTCATATGGTCAAATTGTTTCTAAAATAAGACCCAACCTATGCTTGACCCAAAACCATTGCCATGCCTGCTTTGAAAAGGAAAATGTCTTACCAAACTGACAACCACTTCCATAAAAGCCATCAACACAGCCTGTAGGGCACATCCCTGTCTCCTTGTCACAGTCTACCCCGTCTTTACAGTTACACTGGAATCTACATTTCCATCCAAACTTCCCCACCTCATCACATCTTGCACACTCTGAAAAGGACAAGCAAAAGTTTTCTATTGAATACAGTAGAAATTCGTATCACAACTCTATTAACTCATTACCACACGATAATATTTTAGACTGGTCCAAATTGAAAGCATTTGCAGACGACAAAATAAAGGTGACTGAAAAATTGATATTTGTTCTTGGAAGGGTAGAAAACACTGTGGGAAAAGGAGAAAATGCTGGTTACCAGCATTTTCTCCTTTTCCCACAGTGTTTTCAAAATTCCTCTTTCTCAGGGGCGTCAAAAGTAGGGATTGTGTGGTAATGGGTTAAAGGAGGAGGACCAAATTCTAGACATTTCCAAAGTGCAAGCTTGCACTCAAAAAATTAACTCTTAACCGGGCATGAAATTCTTAAACCTGTCCATATTGTAAGTATTTTGCAGTCAATAAATGCAGCTAAAATAATAGAATCTGTATAGAAAGGATTAAATGCAGTGTGGAGAAAGGAGAAAAAAGGTAATTATTTGGAAGCCATAAGAGCTTCAGTATACATACAGCATAACCAACATTTGCTATTAATTTTGAGGCTTATCAAACAATTTACAAAAGTGAAAAGTATTCCTTCTTTTAGAGTTGACAAAGTACCCATTCTTTTTTAGAGTCATCAAAACAAGACATTCTTTGGTGTAGAATTAAGTGGTAACAATTGTTCAACTCCTTACCATATGACAAAACTTTAGGCTTTTTCAAATCGAAAGCATTTGCAGACAACAAAATAAAAGTGACTGAAATTTTGAAATTTGTTTTGCAAAGGGTAGAAAACATTGTGGGAAAAGGAGAAAATGCTGGTTATCAGCATTTTCTCCTTTTCCCACAATGTTTTCTAAAGGCTTTTTTCTCAGGGTTGTCAAAAGTAGGGGTTGTGTGTAACGGGTTAATTATGATCGATTACATGTACATCAAAATCAGTCAGAACACAAAATAGCCTCCTATTGGAGATATGTCTTCTAGAGTGCACACAAAGTTGTCTAAGATTTGTCCCAGTCACTTTCTCTTTCACCAAAAGTGACCCAGTTTCAAGCATGTCCGAGATATCATAAAGATGGATATTTTGACAAGATTCTTCATTCATTTGTCCCATAGACCCACATTTTGATCTAAAATGACCTAATTTCAAACTCATTAAAGATATTATCAAGACAAACATTCTGACTGCTTTTCATCAGATTGAGTTTCACCTAATCAACGAGCCAGGATGCCACACAGAATGCAACAAGGCGCTCTTTTTTCATGGTAAATTCCCCACAATTTCAGTGCCATAATGCAGGGTAAGCATAATTATTTTTTTGATCCATGTTTTACTTAGTGCCATGTGCAAAGTAATCACCATTTGAAAGACCCACTGTATTATGCAGAATGTATCCATTCTACTGCAAACCATAATTCATTTGGACATGAAATAGTATTCATAACTTACATGTATATGGAACACTAGTTATCAATACAATGCACTTCACTTCTTAAAGTTTTTTGAAGTTTTTTTTTCTTAAGTAAATTGACAAATTTTGTTACCAGAAGTTTAAAATGATATTACAAGTGTATGAATATTTGGATGTAGTCATTGTAGGCGTTCATGACATCCATTCTGGAAGTACATCTAACTAGAATTATGCTATTGCTAAACAGGTAACTATTAGTAAGATATATGTCGTCAATAAATTTCATTAGTCTACATTTTAGTTAAGTTATCTTGCATTTGTAAATTGACATTCCAACTTTCTGGTAAGGTTGGGTGTTGGTGGGGGTTGTCTGGAGGCCTCTGGACTAATTAACATTGTGGGAGACATGGGCGGATCCAGAGGGGGGGACCGGGGGTCCGGACCCTACCTGGAATTTTGGCAAAAATGTGGTCATCGGATTCATGAAATGGTACTGGTTTGATATTGCACAGCATTTATGTATAATACAGTCATAAATTTGACAAAACAAGAGGGCCAAGATGGCCCTGGATCGCTCACCTGAATTTTTGAGATGACCATAGCCTATTTCTTTTTTGAGGTATTGAAACATTGGAACCATATATATAATTTTGCTAAGCAATTTTCAAAAGGTCACCTGTAAAATTCATTTCGAAATCTGACCATCAGTTTCAAAAAGAAGAATTTTTAAGAATTCTTCATTTCTGTATAAGAGCAAGTATCCCCCATCCACGAGAGCCATGTTTCTTGACGGATCAAAATTTACAAACAAGTTTTCAAAAGGGTCACCCAAGGAACATTTTGGAAATTTTGTTTTAAAATCTGACCAGGGGTTTCAGAGAAAGAGAATTTTCAAGAATTTCATCATGTCCATATAGTGCAAGTAGCTCCCATTCACAAGAGCAAGGATCACCCAAGGAACATCCCTGTCAAATTATTTTAAAATCCGACTAGGGGTTTCAGAGAAGAAGAACTTTCAAGAATTTCTTCATTTTCTTATAGTGCAAGTAGCCCCCATTCACCAGAGCCATGTTTCTTGACGGATCACAATTTTGTGAACAATTTTTGAAAAGGGTCACCAAAGGGTCATCTCTGTGAAATCATTTCAAAATCTGTCCTGCCGTTTCAGAGAAGAAGAATTTTTAAATAATTTCTTCATTTTCCTATAGTGCAAGTAGCCCCCATTCACCCGAGCCATGTTTCTTGACCAATCAAAATTTCGCGAAAACTGTTTGAAAAGGGTCACCCAAGGAACATCCCTGAGAAATTATTTCAAAATCTGACCATCGGTTTCCCAGAAGAAAAATTTTTAAGAATTTCCTCATTTCCCTATAGTGCAAGTAGCCCCCATTCACCAGAGCCATGTTTCTTGACAAATCAAAATTTCACGAACAATTTTGGAACAATTCTGTGAAATTATTTCAAAATCTGACCAGCGGTTTCAGAGAAGAAGATTTTTTAAGAATTCCTTCATTTTTCTGTATAGTGCAGTTAGCCCCCATTCACCAGAGCCACAATTTTTGACGGATCAAAATTTCACGAACAATTTTTGAAAAGGGTCACCCAAGGAACATATCTGTGAAATAATTTCAAAATCCGACCAGCGGTTTCAGAGGAGAAGATTTTTAAAGAATTCCTTGATTTCTGTATAGCGCAAGTAGCCCCCATTCATCAGAGCCATGATTTTTGACGGATCAAAATTTCACGAACAATTTTTGAAGAGGGTCACCCAAGGAACATATCTGTGAAATAATTTCAAAATCCGACCAGTGGTTTCAGAGGAGAAGATTTTTAAAGAATTTGCTAAAAAATTCCATTTGGTTGCCATGGCAACCAGAGTTTTTGACGGAATTAAATTCTGTGAACAATTTTTAAAGAGGACCTCCCAAGGAACATTCCTGCCAAGTTTGGTCCAAATTGGCCCAGCGGTTTAGGAGGAGTTGATGTTTAAAGAATTGTTGATGACGCACGACAGACGACGCACGACGGACAGCCAGTGACCCTAAAAGCTCCCCTTGAGCACGTTGTGCTCAGGTGAGCTAAAAAGGTTCTAAATGTGGAGACCTCCTCATGGTTAGAACTGGAAACGTTGACTTTTCTTGTAAACGGCTTTAATTCACTGAAATCCGGAAATCAAAGTATCATATAATAAGACGAGTACGTTTTCGTTGGGACCCCCCTGAGAAAAATATCTGGATAACTACAACTTGCCCCCACAAACTTTCCCAGTCCATGACATCTCTATTCTCTTTAGCTCTATCTGACAAGAAACATTATATTGGTCTATTATAAATGATGACTATCAGACTGTCAACTGTCACTACTTGACAACATAAAGGTTAAAGTGATGAAATTCGTCATTCAAGAGCTTGAATAACAATGTTGAAAAAGGAGCATAATTATGCTGGTTATCTGCATTTGCTCCTTTTTCAACTCTGGCTTTCTATGCCAGAGTTGTTAAAAGACTAGGTTGTATGATATTAGTTAACCTTTACTAAATGACAAATTTTAGACTCTTCCAAATTCAAGAAGTGCAGAAGACAAGAATCAAAATTAGTACAAATTATCAGTAGCTAACTTATAATAGGATGGAAAACATTACCTGCGTTTTCTCCTTATCCAAAAATGATTTCAAAAAGCCTTCCTTCTTAGGGTTGTTAAAATAAGGGATAGAGTTGTAAAGGGTCAAATAAACCAAAGAATAAATATTTCAACAACACTTTTGATGTGTAAATTGACTTATGAAATTGTGTTTTAGCACTCATTACATTCCCTTTATATTTAACACAAAACTGGTTAAATTCAGACAAGGTTTTTGTTAGTGGCACCATAAAATGCCCTGAAAAGGTTTTTGGTACTTTATCAGAATGGCAAATTTTAGACTGTTCCAAATTCAAAGCTTTGTTGATAACAGTTTGAATGACAGGACTTGTCTCTGAAAAGATCAAAACATTTTGGAACTGAGAATTCTGGTTATCAGATTTTCTCCTTTTCCAACAATGTTTTCTAGAGCAAACTTGCTCAGGTACTTGTTTGGTAAAAGGTTTACGGATTTACAGTAACTGTTAGCATGCTAGGAACACCCAACATTCAAACAATGGCCCTTCTATGTAAAGTGTAGACCCAAGATCACATGACTGGGTTGTACTATGTGATCTTCAACAGTTCAACTTTCAAGGTTAGGAATGAAAACAAATCTGAAAAATGTACAAGGTTGTTCAGCTACAACAAAGTATTAACAAGGACTAATTTCATATCAATCTGTTGTAGATGCCAAGAAAAATATAGGGCCTGTATGAAGGAAATGTTTGATGAATCATGTTATAATTTTTTGTAAGGAGGAAGTCATAAATTATCATACTTCAATTTATGACCTTTTGCACCCTGTTAACTACTTACCAGTCAATCCTGTATTCAAACAACTCAGAGGAAGAAAGCATTTAAAAACATTGTGGGAAAAGGAGAAAATGCTGGTTACCAGCATTTTCACCTTTTCCAACAATGATTTCTGCCCTTTTAAAAACAAATCACAATAATGATCATTTGAGCCACATTTTGTTCTAGAGCTGTAATTGCTTTAACTTTTTACCAAATGACAAAATTTTAGACTTGTCTAAATTGAAAGCATTTGCAGACAACAAATTAATGTGTTTCAAAATTTGAAATTTGTTTTGGGTAGGGAAGAAAATATTGCAGGAAAAATTGTGGGTTAAATCTGGGCAAGTCGTGACATTCTGTTGTCTAGTGAAGAGGTAACGTTTTAAAAAAAGATACTTTGTTTTGACAACGAAGAGGACAAAGTTAAGAGTTTTAAATATTCTCCTGATCATTGACACTCATGTTAAAAAATATACCATATCTTTTATTTTTATCTCTGCAAATAAATTCCCTATGGAAAAGGCAAAAAAAAGATACCTCACTTGGTAAAGAATCAATACTTAAACAAGAGGGCCAAGATGGTCCTGGATCTCTCAGCTGAATTTCTGAGAGGGCCCTAGCCAATTTTTCTTTTGAGGTATTGAAACACTGGAAACAAAATCATTATTTTGCCAAGCAAGTTTCAAAAGGTCACCTGTAAAAGTCATGTCAAAATCTGACCTGCTGTTTTAGAAAAGAAGATTTTTCAACAATTTCTTAATTTCCGTATAGTGCAAGTAGCCCCCATTCACCAGAACCATGTTTCTTGACCTATCAAAATTTCGAGAACTTTTTTCTAAAAGGGTCATTCAAGGAACATTTCTGTGAATTTTTTTTTAATCTGACAAGCTGTTTCATAGTAGAAGAATTTTCAAGAATTTCTTCATGTCCGTATAGCGCAAGTAGCCCCATTTACCAGAGCCGTGTTTCTTGATGGATCAACATCTCTATGAAATTATTTCAAAATCTGGGCAACCGTTCCAGAGAAGAAGAATTTTTAAGAATTTCTTCATTTCTCTATAGTGCAAGTAGCCCCCATTCATCAAAGCCATGTTTCTTGACAGATCAAAATTTCACGAACAATTTTGGGAAGGGTCACTCAAAAAACATCCCTGTGAAATTATTTCAAAATCTGACCAGTGGTTTCAGAGAAGAAGAATTTTTAAGAATTTCTTCATTTCTGTACAGAGCCATGTTTCTCGACAGATCAAAATTCTGCAAACAAGTTTTGAAAAGGGTCACCCAAGTAACATCTCTGTAAAATTACTATAAAATCTGGCCAGCGGTGTCAGAGAAGATTTTTAAAGAGTCTCTTAGAAAATTCCATTTGGCTGCCATGGCAACCACAGTTTTTGACTTTGACGGAATCAAATTCTTTGAAAATTTTTTAAAGAAGACCTCCCAAGGAACATTCCAACCAAGTTTGGTCCTAATTGGCCCAGTGGGTTAGAAGCTGATGTTTAAAGAGTTGTTGACGACAGACAACGGACACCGGGTGATCCTAAAAGCTCCCCTTGAGCATGTTGTGCTCGGGTGAGCTAAATACAGGATTAACATAATTATTCAGGTTTGCAAATATGTGGCATTATTCTTTCTCTGAAGCAGGAAATGCATGTTCCAATGGGAAATGCATGTTGTTGGAATACATATCTATGCATACTTTCAACAAGTAATAAATGGTTATCCAAAGCAATGATTTGGGAGAAGGAAATAAACACTGTTGCCTGAACTTGCCCCGTTACCAGATGGCAAAATTCTAGACTTGGCCAAACTGAAACCATTTACAGACAACATGATACGTTTCTTTCACTCATCACCAAACGACAGACTTTTAGCTTCGTCCAAATCGAAAGAATTTGCAGACAACAAAATAAAAGTGACTGAACATTTGAAATTTGTTTTGTAAAGGGCAGAAAACATTGTGGGAAAAGGAGAAAATGCTGGTTACCAACATTTTCTCTTTTTCCCACAATGTTTTCAAAAGTCTTTTTTCTCAGGGTCGTCAAAAGTAGGGATTGTGTGGTAATGGGTTAATAATGAGGTTTGTCTTTGAAATGGTAGAAAATGTTGTGAGAACAAGAGAAAACTAGCATTTTCTCCTTTTCCCAAAATGTTATCATATTAGCCCTTAAATTTCCTCAAGTTCCTCCCTAAAACACAAGATCACTCTAAAACAGCTAAAATATTGCAGATGCATATCTTGTAGTGCAGATACCAACATTCAACTCTTAACCAAACAAGAAAATTTTAGACTGGTCCAAATTGAAAACATTTGCAGACGACAAAATTAATGTGACTGAAAAATTGAAATTTGGTTTTGGAAGGGTAGAAAACATTGTGGGAAAAGGTGAAAATGCTGGTTACCAGAATTTTCTCCTTTTCCCACAATGTTTTCAAAAGGCTTCTTTCTTGGGGTCATTAAAAGTCGCGATTGTGTCGTAGAGAGTTAATAACATTGCAGCAATTAATTCTATTTTTTTCTACCTTTTTTTTCAATGCTACATATAAAATTTAATGAGACTGGAATATGTAACCAAAATCCATGTCCACCGGTCATATTTTCATATTCTGTTTTAAATTTGTAACAAGCTATAATCCCTCCACTAACTTTTTTTTTTGCCACAGAAACTCAAAGGAATTCGTATTTTTGACAAATTCCACAACAAACTTTTTGTTTATTGCTTATCATTAAAGGTAGGTATTTAGAATTTTAACATCTCACCAAATTAAAAAAATATATATATCACTGAAATTCATATGAAAAAATAATACAAAACATCAATACATGTAATTAAGATTCATAAAATTACACAAAAATTTTTTTTGATGGTGTTCCCTTAAAAGGCTATGTAGCCTCTTAAGGTATTTTTAGATTTCGCGCCAAAATCAATAAAGCATTTTGGGAATGTCAAGCGACTGGCATGCGTCTCATAATGTTTAAATTCCATTTCATGACAAACATGTAATAATTATTTCCATAATGTCTTCTTTGGACGCTATGTTTGAAACTTTGTCTGTGTATTCCTGTATGTAAATGAGCGAAATGATCATCTAAAAATAGTATGTGTCTACCGTTGGTGTCAACCTGGGCTGTAGTAAATCTCTAATTTCTCGTGTTGTCGGACAGTTTTCGACTACTGGGGTTTTATGAATGAAAATTAAAAGGCTTTGGGAGTATAAGGATGATTTTTTTGCATTTTTGTAAAATGTTCATCCCAAAATCTGAAGGGCCACCTTTAAGTAACTTATAGGGACTTATTGACTGAAATCAGAATGGTATTTTACTCCTCTTACAACATCATTTCAGTCTTATGAGAGATGAATGTATAAAATGATGACACAGTGTCTGCTTAAGATAATACATGTAATAACATTATCCAGAGTCTTTATCGCAATTTCAATCAGTCAACCAGACCAAAATATTCCAAGTTTCATATACAGTTACCAATTAAAACATCAAAATGAAAAGAATGCTTATCAGACTGCATGTTAGCTTTTTACCAAACAACAAAATTATAGACTGGTCCAAATTGAAAGCATTTCCAGACAAAAAAATAAATGTGACTGAAAAATTGAAATTTGACTGGGGAAGGGTTTTGATTGAAAACATTGTAGGAAAAGGATAATATGCTGGTTACCAGCATTTTCTCCTTTTCCCATAATGTTATCAAAAGGCTTCTACTTCAGGGTTGTCGAAAGCCATCAATGTGTGGTAAAGGGTTAAATGATTTTACAGTAGTCTAGAAGGATTTTCTCAGTGTGACATGACGGCTATTAGGAACAAAAAGGATTAACTAATTTCTATTCACAAGTACATTACAATTTACCAATTTGAACTACATGTACTATAATTTGATAAACCGATCTGGCATTCTAATTTTCAGATGGCATTTTTTAATTTTGTGCCTCTTTCTGTGAGTAATACATGCAGATGGATTTTTTTAAAACCTGCTTCACTGAAGAGGCTTTTAAGCTGCCTGTCAAGACTGAAAAAAAAAATGCATTCCCTTCTCAGAAAGAAAAATTAACAGAGTGAAGTATGAGAACAAAGTTAATAATATATCTAATGACAGAAAAAGGAACCTCCCAGGTGAGAAAACACAGTCAGTACTTCAAGTGCCTTCTGTACTTTCATCAACTCAACAGTTTCATAAGCTTGTTTAATTGACAAATTCAACACAAAAATTTCAGCCATGAAAATACCTCCTTTTCAGGTGACCCATGTTTAAAGTTGGATGGTATAACCTTTGAAATTATATTCTTTAGCCTAAAGCAAAGTCTAACAAAAGACTAGGTAATTTTAAGACAAACTATCCAGACATTATTTACAAAATATTTTCCTACCACCACAATAATATAATGTATCATCAAGTTCTTAACCCATTACCACACAATCCCTACTTTTGATGCCCCTGAGAAAGATACCTTTAGAAAACATTGTGGAAAAAGGAGAAAATGCTGGTAACCAGCATTTTCTCCTTTTCCCACAATGTTTTCTACCCTTCACGGTACAAATTTTGAATTTTCAGTCACTTTTATTTTGTCGTCTGCAAATGCTTTCAATTTGGACCAGTCTAAAATATTGTCGTTTGGTAATGGGTTAATAGAAGTTGTGACACTCTACCCTTCATACTGACCCTTCTCACAAAAATCCTTCATCAAACAATACAGTCTTTCATGTGCCCTGAAGAGAAAGACTTCCCTGACTGGAAGCTCTTGTCTTAACCCGTTACCAAACAACAAAATTTTACACTGGTCCAAATTGAAAGCACTTGCAGATAACAAAATAAATGAAACTCAAAAATTGAAATTTGTTTCCAGCAGGATAGAAAACATAGTGTACAAAGAAGAAAATGCTATTTACCAGCATTTTCTCCTTTTCCAATGATGTTTATAAAGGTGGACTGACATTTTGGCCATGAAGATTTTGGCCATGGAGATTTTGGCCAGCTACATGTGCGAAGTAGGACGCTTTGGCTAAATGCTTTTTTACTCAGAAAAAGTGCAAAAATGAACTTTCTATGCTTTTAGGTTTATATTTTTTGATGCAGAAAAGCATATTCAGTTCTTCCATGCATTTTTTGCTTTAACTCTTTACCACATGACAAAATTTTAGACTGGTTCAAATTGAAAGCATTCGCAGACAACAAAATACAGATGACTGAAAAATTGAAATTTGTTCTGGGAAGGGTAGAAAACACTGTGGGAAAAGGAGAAAATGCTGGTTACCAGCATTTTCTCCTTTTCCTACAGCGTTTTTGAAAGGCTTCTTTCTCAGGGGCGTCAAAAGTAGGGATTGTGTGGTAATGGGTTAAAATAACTTCAGGCCAAAACATAGACGGTTGATTTGACTTTGAATTGCAAAGAGGAATTTTAAGTTAATTAATCAATCATTGTTAATTGACAGAGTTGATAATTAGCAATTAAAACAATCATCAAATACAGTTTTGTCTTTGGTGAGGTATAAAAGCAAAATGACTCTTGAAAAGTATGTAGTTCTATTCAGTTATACCACTCATTCATTTAGACATTTTATACATTCATTTATTTGGCAAATCAGCACAAAACATGCTTTTGGCCATAACAATATGTCATGAAAAATATGGCAAGAACATGAAAACAATGAAATGTGAAAATACCGATCAATTAAAAAAATGAAAAGGTTTAAACTATTTGTGACTCCATCAATAATCTTTAAAGGTGGCCCTTCAGATCTTGGGACAAAAATTTTACAAAAATACAAAAAACTCATCCTTATAATCCAAAAGCCTTCTAATTTTCATGCATAAAACCCCAGTAGTCGAAAACCATCCGACAACAAGAGAAATTAGTGATTTACAACAACCCAGGTCGGCACTGAAGGGAATCACTGTCTATTTTTACATCAGCACCTCGTTCATTTACATACCGGAAATATACAGACGAAGCTCCAAACATAGCGTCCAAACTTCTAGACATTATGGAAAATAATTATATTTTTTTTAATGTTATGGAATTTAAGAGTCATTAGTCACGTGCCAGTCACTTAACATTCCCAAAATGATTTTTTGATTTTTGGCGGGAAATCTAAAAATAGCTTAAGAGGCTAAGTAGCCTTTTAAGGGAATACCACAAAAAAAAAGTTTTTTTTGTAATTTTATGATTCTTAATTATTGATAATTTGCATTGTTTTTCATATACATTTCAGTGATATATAATTTTTCTTAATTTGGTGTTATGTGAAACATCTAAATACCCACCTTTAAGAAAAAAAAAAACTCTATATTTGGCAAAATTTATGTTAATTTTCATTTCCTACATTGATTTAAATCATGTTTCAGTCATTACCAAACAACAATATTTTAGGCTTGTCCAAATCGAAAGCATTTTGCAGACGACAAATAAAGGTGATTGAAAAATTGAAATTTGTTTTGTGAAAGGTAGAAAACATTGTGGGAAAAGGAGAAAATGCTGGTTACCAGCATTTTGTCCTTTTCCCACAATGTTTTCTAAAGGCGTCTTTCTCTTGGTTGTCAAAAGTAGGGATTGAGTGGTAACGGGTAATGGGGCTTTTATTAGGAATAATTCTAAATACAATATAATATATGTAACTAACAGTCTAACAGAACAACCATTCTGACAATCTATCATGAGTATCGATACAAAAATGTAACCTCTACAGCACAAAATAGATTTTTATAAGGTTGGCCCCAGTGACTTACTATGTAAATTGACCTGATCCAATTTCAATCTTTTCAATCTTGACAGAGATAATCATCAAGACAAATATTCCGACCAAGTCTCATACTAAAAATGTGGTCTACAGAATGCACACAAGGTTTTTTGTTGGTTTTGGCCCAGAGACCTACTTTTTACTGCAACATGATCCTACATCAGTCTTACCTGAGGAATTATCAAGGCAATTTTTTCTGCCTTAGTTTCAAGAGTACCAGGCTGAAACTTTGGCACATAGAATGCACATTAGGTTTTTCTAAGATTCAGCCCAGTGTTTTACTTTTTTGTCCCCCATTTTAAAATCTTGTCAGGAATACACTACGATAATGGTTGACATTTTGATGATAACATTTCTGACCAAGTTTAATGAGAATTAGGTTGAAAATGTGACCCCTAAAGTGCAGTGTTTTTCTTAGATTTGGCCTAGTTAGTGCCTACTGTTTGACTGGACATGACCCAATTTCAATTTAAAGAGATATTATCCTTCCAACCCAGTTTCATGAGTATCTAGCTAGAATGTAGCCTCATCAGTCCACACAAGGTTTCGGTGACTTAATGTTTAACCCAACATGACCAACTTTCGGACTTGTCCAAAATATTATAAAGACAAAGATTCTGACAGAGTTTCAAGAGTACTGGGCTGAAAATGTGGCATCCAGAATGCACACAAGGTAACTGACGCCTGCACAACTCATATCACATGACAGATGCAGCATGAATACAAAAACTCACCTTGAGCATTTCATGCATAGAGAGAGAGAGCTAAAAACTTAAAGAAATTGTGCACTTAAAGTGTTGTTTCAGATAAGCTCATAACAATGGCTTTGAGATTTTATGCAACAGAGAGTTTTCAGTCTGTGATTGCAGACAGTCACAGGGCCAGAATCGATTCAGTATCAGCAAATGATGTTGCTTTTAAATCTTATGATGGTAAATAACATTCCTTTACAAAAAAGTTAAAGTCAGTTTAGAGGGATCACTTTAACTCTTTACCACACATGAAAATTTAGACTGGTCCAAATTGAAAGCATTTGCAGACGACAAAATAAAGGTGACTAAAAAATTGAAATTTGTTCTGGGAAGGGTAGAAAACATTGTGGGAAAAGGAGAAAATGCTGGTTACCAGCATTTTCTCCTTTTCCCACAGTGTTTTCAAAAGGTTTCTTCCTCAGGGGCGTCAAAAGTAGGGATTGTGTGGCAATGGGTTAACTCTTTACCACTGGACAAAAATTTGAACTTGTTACAGCAAACAGAGACAACATGTTTGTTGTGGCTCCAAAAAAAGAAATTTGCCTCTTGAAGGGTAGAAAAGAATTTTGGGAAAAGGAGAAATTACCAAAAATTTGGCTTTTTGCCTCAATGTTTTCAAAGGGCCATTTCATCACTGTAGTTAAAATGATGTACCCCGACGTTTTTCACACCTAATATGTGACTGTTCTGTTAAAAGATTTATTCAAATGAAAATACATCCACATTTCTCTAAAACTTGAGGATTGAATAACAGGAGACACAACGGGTACATACCTAGGATAACCTATTCATTACCTCAGCTATGCAAATTAAAAAACTAAGTAAAACAAGGCAGGTAATAAATAACAAAACTATTGTTCGTGAATAGCCATTTAATGGATTTGAAAAACTTAACAGAACACAAACACTAAATATTTGCTTTGTTAGAGAAACATTCAATCAATTCACTCAACATGTCTGTTACTGAAACATCTGTCACCCGTTAAAAACTTGGGATTGTGTGGTAAACAGTGAATAGTGTTTCCATGCACGCAAATTGTTGCGTAAATCATGTTACAGAATTGAAATTCACGCAACAAATTTTGGTTACATGTGAGATCTCAAGTAAGCAAAAAATATGTAAAAACATCCATTATCAGCATGTGTAAAAGGGCCGGTCCGATGAATCACCGAAATACTGAAATATAACCAAACACACAGAAATATCCCTATTTTTTTAGGAAGTGTCTATCAGCACGACGGTCGTGCCGATAAGGTCCGTTATTTGCACGATGGTCGTGCCAATATGGAATGTCTATTGGCACGACGGTCGTGCCGATAAGGTCAGGTATTCGAACGACGGTCATGTCAATAAGGAATGTCTATCGCCACGACGGTAGTGCCGATAAGGTCCGGTATCGGCACGACTGTAAGGTCAGGAATTCGCACGACTGTCATGCGAGGTGTAATTACTATCTAACAGTAATTCAATTTGATGGGCTGCCATAGAAAAGGGCGTTTCTAAAAAATTCCAATTTTTACTAGGATCTCATTCAGTTTTTGTCAAAATTTCATGAAACTTCATAGTTATATTGTTCATTAAATGTTTTACCATGTTCACTTGGCGTTTTATCTATGCAAAACTATGTTACAAGAAAACGGTGCTTAATGTCTTTTACTTTAGGTTTTATTTTTTGGACTCTCAAATTAAACATTTCTCAGTTTCTGTAAGACTATTCAAGATACATGTTGCGGATCAAAAGCCCCAGACCATAATTCCATTCTTTCCAATCTGTACTAAGCTGTGTTATAGAAAAAGAGGGCTTAATGACAACCTCAAACAAAGGTTTTATAAATGTTGAATCATTCTGGATGTAACATTTCATGAAAAGAAGTCCATGATAACATTGGCGAATGAAGTTTGGCAGGATGGACCAGACACAAGTAGCCTGTTTCACCCCATCCTCCTCTCCTGTGACCAACCATTTTCCAACAGCCTTCACTTTCCTAGAAAGAGACCAATTCGGGGAGCATAATCCGTCAACGACAGATCTTCTTTAACACCTTACAGCTAAGGGAGGAAATGTTTTTGCTCACTTGAGCCAAAGGTGAGCTAGAATCATAATGGTTGTCCGGTGGCATTTGTCCATCTATCTGTCAACTTTTTAGCTCGCCTGGACTCGATTAGTCGAGCTTATGCGATACCCGGTTGTTCGTCTGGCCATCTGTAAATAATTACTTGGTATCGCATCTCCTCCTAGACTATTCATCAGAGAAAGTTGATTATTGTTCCAACTTGTTCCCCATATGGTCTTGTTGTGCAACTCCAATTTTAGGGCAACTCCAACTTCGGGTACTTGTGTTTGATGGACCATAACTCTCCCAAATCTCAACATATCTGGTTCAAATTTACATCAAAGGTAGCTGATATATACTAGTTTTGATTTCATTTAATGTTCATGAAATTGCTGTATAAAAAATGTTAGAAAATTTTTATTTTCATTTTTTGCGTTTTTTTAGTCCCTCATTATGCACATGTGAAATATCAAAGCACTTTGAAAGTTATGACCAAGGTAAAAGTTTTTGTCTACGGACAACCATGACAACAACAATGACGACGCCAGGGGTATGACAATAGCTCCCCGGATATTCGTCACAGCAGGCTGGAATTGAAGATTAAAGGTGGCCCTTCAGATTTTGTAAAAATGCAAAAAAATCATCCTTATACTCCCATGGCCTTTTAATTTGCCTTCATAAAACCCCAGTAGTCTAAAACCGTCCAATAACACGAGAAATTAGAGATTTATTATGGACCAGTATGACACCAACGGGAGACACGTTCTATTTTTAGATTATCAATTCTCTCATTTAAAAACAGGAAAACAGAGACAAAGTTTCAAAAATCCGTCCTAAGAAGACATTATGGAAAATAATTATAACATGTTTGTTGTGTAATGGAATTTCAGCGTTATCAGTCACATGCCAGTCATTTGACATTCCCACAATACTTTATTGATTTTTGACGCGAAATCTAAAAATAGCCTAAGAGGCTACGTAGCCTTTTAAGGGAATACCACCAAAAACTTTTTTTTTTGTAATTTTATGATTCTTAATTATTGATGATTTGTATTGTTTTTTCATATAAATTTCAATGATATATATTTTTTTTAAATTGGTTTGATGTGAAAATTCTAAATACCTACCTTTAAAGACGGCGAACAAAGTGAGCCAAAATTTCTCAAGAAAATTCATCGCAAATTTTGAGAAATGTCAGACGATTTATTTTCTCGCCAGGGCTGAGTAGATAATTTATTTTCAATATTTTCATGGACATTACATTTTTCTAACATCTGCCAGCCCCACCTCCACAAACCCTCAAACAGTCGTCCCCTTAATTATGATACAAATCAAAACACATCTACTGGTTCACTTAAGTACATGGGTCTTCTCAGTCTGAAGGAGAAAATGTCAGAATAAAAACATGTAGGAAAGCATTGTGGAAAAGGGTGAAATTGCTCAAAATGGGCACTTTTAACCTTTTTTCCACAATGTTATCTATGCAATCTGTATCTTAAAATCCTTCTATTGCCATATTTCAGTTGTCGTCTGCAGCTTCTTTGAATTTGGGACGGTCTCAAAATGATGCATTAGGGAATGGGTTAAGAGAATTCTCGGTCAGCAGACGAAAAGCCACATTTGGAAAAAAGGGGGGAGGGGGCTGTCAATTTATTAGATCCATTGCCCATATGCCAGTAAGCTTATGTCATGTCCTGTTGTACGGTCGTGCGTCTGTCCCTTTAAAACTTTTATCTTATTAAACATCTTCTTCTCTGAAACTACCGATCCAATTTTGATTAGATTTCGCAGAAATGTTCCTACCATGGTTCTTCAGAATTTCTTGAAAGAATTTGATTCCTTCAAAAACTATGATTGCCATGGCAACAAAATTTCAAAAAATCGAAATCTTTGAAAATCTTGTCTGGATTCATAAGGCCTAGGGCTACCAAATTTGGCATTTATCTTTATCTAGTGGGTCTCTATCAAGTTTCTTCAAACTATAGCACTGGGGTCAAATTTGATCCCACCCCAGTGGTCACAAGTTTTACATGGGCTTGTATAGGGAAAAAATAGAAATTTCCCTGTACCTAGCCGTAAGGCCTAGTCTTATCAAATTTTGCATGTCGCTTTATCTAGTGGGCCTCAAACAAGAGTGCCCAAATTATAACCCCGGGGTCAAATTCATCCTCGGTAACCCAGGCGTAATACATTACCATACTCTCCATTCATTCGGTGAATGTAGTCTATGGAATGGATCGATACTGGGTTACCAAGGATGGTCAAATAAGCCTCTACCAAGAGTGCCTAAATTTTAGCCCTTGGATAGAAATTGACCCGATCCCAGGGGTCACAAGTTTTACATGGGCTTATATAGGAAAGACTTCAGAAATATCCCTGTAACTAGGCATAAGGCCTAGTCTTACCAAATTTTGCATGTAGCTTTATTTAGTGGGCCTTCATCAAGAGCGTGTAAATCATAGCCCTAGGGTCGAAATTATTGCCAAGGGTTTATATAGTGAAATCTTCTTGTTACTAAACATTTTAGCCCTGTCTTAATTAGGCCTGGGGGTCTTATGTTTTAAACCATTCCCAGGTATTGTAATTTTGGTATGAAAAAATCTTACATGGCCTATCAGCCAGTGCAGCAATATGTACAGGGGTGTTGTGGAACAAATTCAGTAAGGAAAGAAACATTTGAGTTTTATTGGAGAGGAGGAGGAGGAAAAAAACGATCCCGGCCCCAGTCAAAGTAGGGGGAAAATCAGCCGGATCACCTACCCTCAATGGTCAGAGCTATCCGCACAATTCTGATATCTTTTGAATTTTGAGAAAAAAAGTAACTGGATCGAAGGGCCGCCGAAAATAAAAAAGACGGCTCTGCAATATGGCGAACAAAATGTCCGGTCCTCAAAACCGTATCCCCCCTTTTACTCTTTCCCAAACAATCCCTGGTTTTTACGGGTCAGGAAAAGAAGCCTTTTGAAAACAACGTGGGAAAAGAAGAAAATGCTGGTAACCGGCATTTTCTCATTTTCCCACAATGTTTTCTGCCCTATCATATAGAAAAATCATCTTTTTAGCAACTGTTAATTTGTCATCTGCGAAATGCTTTCACTTTCGTTTGGTCCAAAATTTGCCGTTTGGGAAAAGGTTAAAAAAGTGAATATTTTTCCTCAAACGCAGTAACGTACTGTCAGTAGTCCATTTCTGTCGTGGGGATAGTGGTACTTAACAGCACGACTGTCGTGCGAATAAGAATGGTTATCGGCACGACCGTCGTGCGGATACCCTCCATTATCGGCACGACCGTCGTGCGGATAGCCTCGGCCATTTTTTTATGTAAAGTTATATAATTTAACAGCCGATCCATGTCCATTTTCATAGCTGACAAGCAGATTGAGGATACAGTAAGCTAACTAAAAAATGATAGGTAATATTTTGAGATTTCCAGAAACTTCTAAAAATGTGGGGCAATGAAGGTTGAGACGCGATCACAAAAATAACATCGGAGCAAGGCTCCAGACTGAAGGTAGCAGCACCAACGCTGTCGTAATAATGGCAAGACCTTCGGTTTTATTTTGGAGAAGACATCATCTGAATATATTTTCTCATCAAAATTATTTGTATAAGTCATAACAAATTGAGAGAAAGATTTAATAGAAAATATCGGGGCATTATTCCTTATCCCACCCACGTAATTTTGCAGCACCACTAAATATTCGAGAGGGCCGGATGGCAATTAATCAAGCATGCCGTGGATAGTATGTAAAAAAAATATAATGCCATTCTAATTTTACTAGCAAATCAAAAATTGAAAGTCAATGCATACCTGATTTATGATTCAATATCAAGCAAAATAAAAGAAACAAATTAAGTAAACAATACGCTCTGTCCTCTTTCGCCATTTTCCATTTTTCAGTACAAGTGTAATCAGCGGAGCTGACGCCCGTAAGAATTCATTTGCGTGTACACATACAGTACAGCACCTACTTGGTACCGGTCGTTTTGAACGCAAAAGAGGAAAGAAACTTGAAACCAGTAAAATAGTTTCAGTTAAACAGCTTTTTCAAAAGATACGTGTAGGATAAATTAAAAGTCTTAGTGGAATCCTGATAAGAGATGGAAGAAGAGTAAAGTAATACCACAAGCTTATATCTTCTATCCCATCACATCATACTAGATGGTTAAAATATGGCAGGAATAAGGTATTTTGAAGAATGGTATGAAAATAATACTGGTAAACGCTGATAGAACAAGAACCCTGCAAAGAATCGGTCTGATACTAGACAAAATGGGTTTTACAGAACCATTTTAACCCTTTCTCAAACAATCCCTGGTTTTTACAGGTCTGGAATAGTAGCCTTTTGAAAACATTGTGGGAAAAGAAGAAAATGCTGGTAACTAGCATTTTCTCCTTTTTCCCACAATTTTTTTCTACCCTATCATAGACAGAAATCATCTTTTCCGCAAGAATTGAATTGTTGTCTGCAAATGCTTTCAATTTGGTTTAGTCCCAAAAGTTTGTCGTTTGGGAAAGGGTTAATATGATAATTTGCTTGTTATAATTAATCACAGAGGTGTATGAAGCCCCCTTTTCACAGAGCATTGCTCAAAGCTCGAATGTTACCAAAGACCTACCAGAATTGTGAATGTTAGTTCAGTATGACTTGTGCAAGTTCTGCAATCTACCTAGTGTAACAGGTTGTGAAAAATATCGCGGCTCGACCGGGATTCGAACCCAGGGCCACAGGAATACCATTCCTGCACTCTAACCAAATGTAACAGGTGGTGAAAAATATCACGGTTCAACCGGAATTCGAACCCAGGGCCTCAGGAATACCGAACCACATGTTCATACGGCCGCATGATATATCACCAAATACCTGTCCCTGGCTACACTAGCATCAAGGTTTATAAAAGTGCCCTGTGAAATGCTGTACATGCATGTAAACCATTTACCTAATAGTCTGAATTTTTAATGAAACAGTGGCAGATGGTATTTGAAAATATTGTCGAAAGGGGACAAAACATAATTAAGCAGCATTTTCTCCTTTTCAATAACACATGTATTTTCAATGCTTTCAAAGTCAAATACCATTGTTTGACCGTCTACATTAACTCTTTTCCAAAAAACAAATTTTTAACTTGTCCAAATCCAAAGCGATTACAGAAAACAATTAAAATGTGGAACAATTATTATCATTGACAGGGTAAAAACATTTTTTAAAAAGGAAAAAATACTGATTTTCTGCATTTGCTCCTTTTCCTGCTGTTTTCCAAAACCATCTTCTTCAAGGCCATTAAAACTCCAGATTGTTTGGAGAGGGGTTAATATTATGTCATTTGGAAAGACTTTTAATTTGGACAAGTCTAAAATCTGTCATCTGGTAGAGACTACAACCATTTACCTAACAGCCCCACATGTTATAATGTCCCAGGTGAGAGTTTTCAAAACACTGAGAAAAGGAGATTGCAGCAGCAATTTCTCCTTTTCCCAGATTTTTTACCCTTTCAATGAGAAATCTCATCATTTTAGCCACATATAATTTGTCATTCGCTAGTGCTTTAAACTTGAACAAGTGGTGTAAAATTTTGTCATCTTGTAAAAAATTAAAGCTGCAAGGTACTTTCTAAATCAAGTTTGATGAATTTTCTATTTTGAAATAGGTGTGTTTATAAGGGCTGGAGTTCCCAGCCTTATATAATGCAATTCTAAATTCCAAAACTTGCCATCTGATTTGGCAAGAGATTCAGACTCAGCCAATCAGGTGGCTAGGTTTGACGCTTTTGTGTTTCATATTTGACAGCTTTTTCAACATCATTTCAGTGGGACACCCTTTACCACACAATCCTGACTTTTAACGACCATGGGAAAGAGGCCTGTTGAAAACATTGTGGGAAAAGAAGAAAATGCTGGTTACCAGCATTTCCTCCTTTTCCCACAATGTTTTCTACCCTTTCCAAAACAAATTTCAAATTTTCAGTCACTTTTATTTTGTCGTCTGCCAATGCTTTCAATATTTGGACCAGTCTAAAATTTTGTCCTTTGGTAAAGTGTTAATGGTGCTGCACACAGCCATCTGTCAAAGCTACAAGTTACCGTCATTTGCTCTATTTCCCACAATAGGGCCTTCTACAGAGCAAGCCCAGTAGCTCAGTCAGTGGTATGCAGGATTTGAAAACAAGAGGTCCAGGGTTTGATCTCAGATTACAACCCCTGGTTTGGTCAATTTTTTTCTGAGTATCGATAATAGTCATTGCGACAGGATTCACTCTTCTTCACACCTCTGACCAGTTTTGACGATGATTATGTGACGATGATTTCTTTTTTCCTAAATTGTTTTCAAAGACCTCTCTGCAAGGTTTGTTAAAAGTCTGCATTGTGCCATAATCAGATTAGCAAATAAAGAAACCTTAAAGAAGAACATAAGTTATAAAAATAATTGTATTTCAGCATTTTATTTCCACAAAATTTAATAAAAAAATCAAGTACAAAAGGAAAGTCAGTATTTCTAAGATGGACCAAACTGAAATCAATATAATAAAACTTTGCTAATGAGTGCAAGCATATTGAAGCCATCTGTCTAGAATCTAACCTGTCGTCTGCTTAGCATCGCTTCTGCCACTTTTGCTGACAGAGCAGATCAAGGAAAGACTTACCATAATTAATAGTCTGATCCTCTACACTTTTGGTGTTTTACACCGTTTCTTACGAAACAACTTTTAAACTTCAATATTTAACTCTTTACCAAACGACAAAATTTTAGACAGGTCCAAATTGAAAGCACTTGCAGAAAACAAAATGAACTCAACTCAAAAATTGAAATTTACTTCCAGCAGGCTAGAAAACATTGTGAGAAAAGGAGAAAATGCTGTTTACCAGCATTTTCTCCTTTTCCCACAATGTTTTCAAAAGGCTTCTATCTCAGGTTCGTAAAAACCAGGGATTGTTTGGTAAAGGTTTAAGCTGTTTTTCCTATATTCTTTGAAAACTGACATCACTCAGACTGGTCCATAATGCAAATGACAAATAAACTTGGGCTCAATGATGGGTTTTGTCTTTGAAAGCATAGAAAACATTGCGGGGAAAAAGAGTTTAGCAACACTGCTTTTCCCACAATGTTTT
This sequence comes from Tridacna crocea, assembly GCA_943736015.1. NCBI lineage: Eukaryota > Metazoa > Mollusca > Bivalvia > Cardiida > Cardiidae > Tridacna > Tridacna crocea. The sequence continues at coordinate 30,029,182 of OX031059.1, read as the reverse complement.
TAAAAACCTTCAACAAGATCATGAAAACATGGATTGTTTGGTCAGTTGATAGCTGAATAAAAATTTTGGGAGAAATTTTTTTTGAAGCAGTATTTTTATAGGTTAACAGCAGACAAAAATTTGCATAATAATGAGACGCTATAATCAGAAATAAAAGTATTTAAGAGAAAATTATGGTAGTTCACTTTTCTTTTTTTTAAATAAAATATAACACAAGAATTCCAGTAGTCAATCACAACACATTAGTGTAATTTATTAAGTTTAATGTATCATGCAGTATATTATATGGCTTGCAACATACGAAAAGAGGCAATCGGACATTTGCTTAAAGTTTCATCTCAGATCAGCCTGCGCAGTCCACTAAGGCCACTCCAAAACAACAGTTTCTGTTTCTATTTATTTTTCTATTTTGAGCACATCTACTGCAGCACATTATTTAATGTAGTCGTCAAGTGCCGTCTCTGATTAGCCTGCACTGACTGCACAGGCTGATTCAGGACGACACTTTACACAAATGCCCGAATGCCCCTTTTCACGTATTGCAAGCCATATGTAAAAGGTAACCGAGCTGTGCTCTGTTAAAAGGAGGTTAGATGTATCTGCAAACAGTGCTGACCAAGATCAGCATGTGCAGTCCACATAGGCTGACCTGGGCCAAAACTTCTTTGCTAGTGGTTATTTTTCTGAGTGCCAAAGGACCAACCTGCCTCATGATCCAGTAGACAATGTAATTTCATGGGTCCATAATTATGTGATGTTTGGCTTGGTTTACTGTATAGCAGATATGCATTAAACCCTTTTCTGCAAGAGAATGCCTAAATTGATTTACAAACTTAAATAACTTTTCATATGGGACCCATCCCACAAAAAGGGGCCATCTGGGATTTCTGTACATCAATTAGATGAAAGCAGATCAATGATAGTGCAGATCAATTTAAGTTGATAATTCAAAATGATTGTATAACAAGTACAATGACCACTTTTCAGACAGAAAATGTGATTAAAGCCAAAGGTGTCAATCCTGGTCATTACGCGCAATTCGCGCAGTCTAACCAGGGTTGACACTTTTCACAGTTCCCAGAAGGTCCCTTTTTGTGTGATGGGTCGCATATGTTTGAAAAGATAAGTAACTGGAACAATTACTTGTGGAATCAGTACAGGATAAACTGAATGTGACTTTTATAACCCTGCCAGCGCTTTGACAGTATTTTGTACACGCAGACGGGCGGACACACTGGCTGATTCCAGTATACCCCAAAAACATTCTAGGGAAAATCATAAATTGGCAAATGTTCCACCCCTACTATAACAGTTCTTTTTAGGAAAAGTGAATATTATTACAAGTGACACAAAAGGAGACACACATACAAGAAAAGAGAACATTATCCTTTTATAAAACACTGCTGGTTAAAGAGCATCAAAAGTTGCTACCTTTCTTACCCAGAAATCAAATGAAAACATTAGGCCAAAGGAGAAATCAATTTTTGATATATCTTTTTGCCACAATAAATTCAACAAGTTGCATTCCAGACAAAAAGTGAAGTTCATCCATCTTTGAACATATTTCTACAGCCTTTCAATATGTGTAAGTTTTAGTTGTCTCTGTTTTCACATGTTTAGGCTGTTGTTTTCTCCTCTGACTTTGCAGGTTCCTTGTTATCTTCTTTTAGTTCAGATTTTGCAGGTTCTGAAAGGAAGAAGTGTTACCATATTTTCAGAAAAACTTTATATTATGGACAGATGCCTTGATGGGATAGTATTATATGACACATCTGTCATATAATGATGACACCTCACTAATTCATGTAATCTCCTGGGTTTCATCATTAATAAGCTGTAGCTCTGGTGTGTCTTGCTTAAGGGTAGTCCAATGAAAAACCCAGAGGCTAAAAATAAGGGCCTCCAGGTTACGGGTCATACACTCTACCACTGAGGAACAAAAACTTTTAACTCTTCACCAAATGACAAAATGTTAGACTTGTCCAAATTCAAAGCATTTGCAGAAGACAAAGAAAGTGTTGTTGAAATGGTTATTTCTATATGTTATATGTTATAGAAATAGAAAATATTGTGGAAAAAGGAGAAAATGCTGGTTTCAAAAATCTTCTTTCTTTGGGTTGTTAAGATTAAGGATTGTGTAGTGTAAGTTGCCCATACTTATCCTGAAAGTAGAGACATCCATTTTTTGCTATTTGATGTAGAAGGACTTTTAATTTTTTCCATGAATTTCATTTTTTGTTCCTAGATCTCAGTTGACTTGCACAATGTGCTTATAGTTTTAAGTGGGAAATGTAGAAAATACTGGATATCAGCATTTTCTCCTTTTCCCTGAATGCTTTAAAAAAATCCTCTGTCTCAGGAGTCAAAACATTGGATTGTTGGTAAAGGGTTAACTCTCTGCATTGTCCATGTGCCATTATATATGTTAAAGTTATATTTGTGGATGATGACCTGTGAGAAGAGAATTTAACATTTGTCTTTGACAGGATAGAAAATATTGTGGGAAGCTGGTTATCAGCATTTTTCTCTATTTGCCAAAATGTTTCCAAATACATTTTTTCCAGAGTTCATTCACACTCCAAGCATTTGGTAAAGGGTTGAAATACATGTCAAGCTACAATACCTTTTTTCTCTATAAGTTCTGCTATTGGCTTCTCCTCACTGAAAAAAAGACAGAATAGATGTAAATAATAATGATAATTCACAAAGTTCAAAATAATATCTATCTACCCTTTATCACATTACATACTGTTAGACTTGTGATGTCAAATTGCATGTGGCTGGTATTGTGGAAAGAGGGTTGAAAACATTGTAGGAATGTTATCTCCTTTTTCCACAATGTTTACAAAAACCTTTTTATCAACAACGCTGCAACAACTCAGGATTATTTCGTTACCAAGTTAATGAGGATAGTTAAAGCTCCCATCACACCAAACTAGATCTTAGGACGTTTTACCCCTTCATCAATGCATAAAGCGCCTGTAAACTACATCTTGGAACGTTTTGCCCTGTGTAACCCTATACAAAACAACCCCTGGTTTTTACGACCCTGAGGAAGGAGCATTTTGAAAAGATTGTGAGAACCACCATTTTCCTTTTCCCACAGTCTTTTCAAGCCCGCTGGAAACAAATTGCAATTTTTTAAGTTATGTTCATTTTGTCGTCTGACAGTGCTTTCAATTTGGACCAGTCTGAAATTTTGTTGTGTGGGAAATGGTGAACAGAATTTGCTTCTAATTAAGTGGAAAACATTGTGATAAAGGTAGAAAGACAAGTTACCAGCATTTTCTATTTTTCCTACAATGTTTTCAAGAGACGTCTTTCTCAGGGTCATTAAAAGTTGGCATTGTGTGGTAAAGGGTTATAACTAGGGATTGCAGGATAAAGAGTTAAGCAATAGTTATATGTACCTTTGATCCTTTTCTTTAGCATTCTCATTGGTCTCTCCTTCTTTCTTTGGTTCTTTCTTTTCTCCTTCTTTTGATTCTGAAAATGAATTTTAAGCATTGCGTAAAAAAAAACCATTTTGTTATTCAAAGCTGTTGTAGAAAAACCCAAATGTAGCTCAAATGGTGCACCTTATATGGAGTGCAACACACGAAAAGGTGCATTCGGACATTTGCGTAAAGTGTCGTCTCGGATTAGCCTGCGCTGTCCGCGCAGGCTAATCCGAGATGACACTTTACGACTACATTAGATTTTCTGCTACAGTAGACTTGCGTAAAACAGAAAATCACATAAAATCGGAAAGTGTCGTTTCGGATTAGCCTGTGCAGACTGCACACACTGATCAGAGACGACACTTTACGCAAACGTCCGAATGACCCTTTTCACGTGTTGCACTCCATATATGAAAGGGATGGTAATATTGTTTGAGTGGAGAGAATGTCAGTAAGTCACATTTTTTTTCTTTTCTATTGATATTGTCAAAAGCTATCTACCCTGAGTTTTGTAAGTCATTGGATAATTTTAATCAAATCTTGTACAATGTCAGCTATAATCAATGAAGTAAATGGTGCTCAATTAGACAAATACTTCATAATGTGGAGAAGCAAGTCAAAATTTTATCATCTAGTTAACCGTTTACCCCATAAGGCATTTCTATGGTATCTCTAATTGACCTTAAATAACAGCAAGGATGATGCCATTTCTTATGTGTTATGACATCTTTTGATAGCACAGAAAACATTGTGACAAAAGGTGAAATTGCTCGTCTTGAGCAATTTTACCTTTTGTCACAATGTTTACCAAAGGCTCCTACAAGCATTGCATAGAAATGAGTATCTATGGAGTAAAGAGTTAAGAGTAAACGCCTTTTGATAAACACAGTTGGAATCATTTCACAAACCAATACAAAGCAAGTACTGAAGTCTTTTCTCCAACCAAATACTAATTCCTACACAGGTGAAAAGTAAGTGTTGGTTGTATAATTGATCCTATAGTGATTACTGGCATTTTAAACATTATTTCAGATATATCATCAGGGCAGCCAGTGCACCTATCCAAGCTTTTCTGAAGTTTCTTTAGCCATTATTTTACACAATATTCTTCCAAAGCCAATGGCTGCTTTCCCATGCGATCGTCTTCATAGCAATGGTCAACAGTAAAGAGAAAAATGAATCCTGTCTCAAAATTTACCATCAATCCTAGGAAAGTAATTGTATGAGCAGGGATTCAAATCAGTCACCCCCTATTCTCAAGTCCTTTACCTTACTGACTGTGCTACAGGGGGTTGGCATGAAAACTATGAGCAACAATCTATACTTTATCCTTCCATATATTATGTCTTAACTTATATCAATTATCTTGTCATGAGATAACAGCCAGTACCATGGTGTTAAACCAATTGAAAATCAAAGAAGAATGACAACCTGAAAAAGCTAAGTAAAATTTCAATTGTCAACATAGTAAATACCAGTCTATGAACATCAGGTATCAAACAAGTTCAACAACTAGCATAAATCACTCTCATTCCTGAAAACATAAAACAGTACTAAAGAGAGTAGTTCAAAAGCTTGCTTCTCTCATTCATCTGGGGAATTGAAATTAAAGCCTTCAATTTGAGAGCCAGCCCATCTACCTCTGTACCAATGAATCTATAAAACTGTAAAACTCTCGTCTTTCATTCCTGTTACCTTTTGCAACCTCCACAGTTTTCTTTTCATCCTCTGTTTTAGGTCGCTTAGCTTTGGGTTTGTTAGAGGATCTGTCTCGCCGTCCACCGCTTTCATTTGGGCCCATTTCATCCTCAGAATCTGAGTATTCTTCATCACAATGTATTCTCTTGTCACTGGCCCGAACTATAAATATATTTATGACAAAGGGGGTTGGTGCATATGTAAGAGGTATTGACCCATGTCAGCCTTAGCAATCCACTAGGGGTCAGAACTATGTCCTATTTGTACATTCTTTGCATGTTAACTCTTTTCCATACAACAAAATTTCAGACTAGTCCAAATTGAAGGCACTTGCAGACTCTTTTTCCACTAGCGTTTTCAAAAGCCTGCTTCACTAGGGTCATGAATAAATTCATTGTTTTCAAAAGCCTGCTTCGTTAGGGTCATGAATAAATTCAGAGCTGATTTAACTTGATTCAACAGTGGATTGTTTGGTAAAAGGATAAAAGTGTCTCAAGGTCACATTCTGTCTTCATTACTTACTTGATATACGACTGTCTGGATTCTCTTTGTCTTCATTCTCACTTTCATCATTGAGTGTGTCTTCTGGAATGGCTGAAAAAAAAAAGAGACAAATCTTTGGAGCAGTTCACTCATTTACCTTCCTCAGTCGTAATTTTTCATTTTACATCATACCAAATTGAAATTTATGTACTTAAAAGGGGAACTGCCCAGCACAAAATTTCTCTACTTGCCTCTGTCCGATTCATATCTATGGCTGTATCTATCCTTTATTTTTTATGTAGATCATCTATACTTTCCAAAGTTGTCTTCAACAAATTTACTTCAGAAAGCAACAATAAATGGCTAACGAAATTGAGCCATATAAAATATGAACCTCAGTAACTAAGAGCATAATCTTTTACCATGCGAAAAAATCTGGGTTGTCAAAAACACAGAATTATTTGGTTACAATTGATTTGAGACTGTATTATATCCCATCCTTGGTAAAATGCTTTGAACTCTAAATCAAAAGACAAATTCTATCTCAGGCAACTAATTTACTAGTCCATGAATTCACAGTCAGAGGATCGAGTCTTTACCAGACGACAAAATCAAAGACTCATTTACACTGGAAAATTTTAATTTGACTCAAAATGATAAGGCCTTTAGTTGAAAGGGTAAAACACTTAGTGTGAAATGGAGAAAAAGCACTCTAACTCTGCGCCTAAAAACAAAAGTTTACACTGATCCAAATTGAAAGCACTTGCAGACAACAAAATAAACATAACACAAAAATTGAAGGTTAGTTTCCAGCTGGGTAGAAAACATTGTGGGAAATGAAGAAAATGCTGGTTACCAGCATTTTCTCCTTTTTCCACAATATTGTTTAAAGGTTTCTATCTTAGGGTCATAAAAACAAAGGACTGACTGGTAAAGGGTTAAGGTCTATCACTACATCCATACCTCCTTACAACACAAACCGAGGTTTTAACTCTTTACCACACAACAAAATTTTAGACTGGTTCAAATTGAGAGCATTTGCAGACGACAAAATAAAGGTAACTGAGAAATTAAAATTTGTTCTGGGAAGGGTAAAAAACACTGTGGGAAAAGGAGAAAATGCTGGTTGCCAGCATTTTCTCCTTTTCCCACAGTGTTTTCAAAAGGCTTCTTTCTCAGGGGCGTCAAAAGTAGGGATTGTGTGGTAAAGGGTTAATGGACCTGAGGTAGAGGGCTAACGAAAATATTGTAGGAAAAGGAGGCAATGCTGGTAACCAGCACTTTCCCCTTTTCCACCATTTTTCTATCTTTTCAAAGACAAATTTCATCACTTGTGCCACATTCAGTTTGTTGTCTGCAGATGCCTTTGATTTGGTTATGATCCCTATTTCTTTGCCTTACCTTGCATCTGAACACCTGGGGCATGGGGCAGCATCCTCAAATTTTCAAACAACCTTGTCCTATAAAGGAAATAATTTTAAGTTCACCAAATTGCAGCAGAGGTATATGGTTGAATGCCAATAAATATGCTGGAAAAAAAAAATGTTTGACTTACCATAGCTGCATTTTAATTCTTTAACTCTTTACCAGATCACAACATTTTTGAAAGCATGTGCATATGATAATTCAAATGCAACACAAAATGTATTTGTATTTCAAAGGGTACAAAAAATTGAGGTAAAGGAGGAAATGGTAATTATCAGCATTTTCTTCTCTTCCCATACTGTTTTCAAAGATTATTCTATTATATCAAAACTTGTCAAGGAGTTTTTGCTCTGGATCTTTCACATAGATCTGGTTTTCTTTGGTGAGGGGTAAACTCTTTAACTACATGTACTGCAGACACTTTTATTTCCTAACAAAAGGACACTTTCAGAAGATCCAAAACCATCGATTTAAATTACTACATTGCCATTTTTCGTTTAGACAGAATGTTTTCAAACGTACATAAATCTTTGACTTGAAACTAATGATAGTCCCCAATTTACAAGGACATTTTCGAAGTTATCTGCCACAAATTTTGTTTGTTATTTGGTAGAGAGCCAATACGTTTCAATGCACTATAGAGTTACAGTAATTACATATTATATTTAAGTTGAAGGACTTGATTAAAAGTCATCTAAAAATAAAGAAGTTTTGACTCTACATTTTGCTTCATGTGTGCAGTAATAGTCAAAAAAAATGTAGGGTGAGCTTTCTATTCTGACACAAATAATTGAAGATAAATTATTTGATTACACCATGTCACCCTGCTTCATCACAAAATAAAAGTGACCCAATCTTCAGCATCTTGTATACCCTTTCTCATGCATTTGTCGGGGTCCTGATTCTCATGCATGGAGTCATAAGTGCATCTATCCTTGTCATGTGAAATTTATTCCAAGTCACCAACAAAGTAATTTTTAGTGTGTCCACAGCAGCAGCGGATTCTACACCTCCTTACTCTCCTGTCAAGTGCATCCCAATGATGTTCATTTGGGGACAAGTTTAAGACTGTGGAGTGGCCACTGGATTAATGTTATGGTTTGCCAGAGATTCTTAACAAGCTCTGGCCACATTTGGCAGGAAATTGTCATGCTGAAAGATTCGGTTTTTCTATTGCTTATTTGGCACAGCAATAGGGCTGAGAAATTCATACTGATATTTTATGGCAATCCAATTCTTATCTATCACAATTGTCATGACTCTAGCCCTACCCAAACCTTAACCGAAAACCTATCCCTCACAAGAACACAATCATCAGCGAAACATTCCCTATGATGTCAATATACATCACAGACCATCTGGATGAAACAGGGTGAACTACGACTCATCTATGAAATCATTCATATCCACTGACGCATAGGGAACAATCTTGGACATGTCATTTGTATGACCAAATTCAAAATCATTTCAGACTAAAGCATTTAACAACGGTTGCATATTCATGTACATCCATTTTTCTTTTTTGGCTTCAGTATAAAATAATAAGATCAAATTACATACTTGATTTTCTCCATGTATTCATTTGTATTCTGGTTAGCCATGTTTGACGGGCTGATATGAAGTTTGAAGTCTGGTCCATAATATTCAAAATAATCATTGTAGGGTAGTTCTGCAATTAAAAAGCTTCACATAATTAGTGTACATGAAATTGCTAAAGAGAACTTTTTACTTTCGGAAAGTTGTTTGACCTTTTACCACAGTGTATCAAGCTTTAACAACCCTGTAGATACCTTTTGAAAACATTGTGAGAAGAGAAGGAACTGCTGATTAACAGCATTTTCTCCTAATAACATACGAGCCACAATTATTGTGTCATCTACACATGCCTTCAGTTTGAAAAAGTTCAAAATTATGTAGTTTGGTGTAACCAGTTAACTTTTTACTAAACAACAATAGTTTAGGCTTGTTGAAGCCGAAAGCATTTACAGACGACAAAATAAAAGTGACTGAAAATATGAAATTTGTTTTGTGAAGAGTAGAAAACATTGTGGGAAAAGGAGAAAATAATGATTACCAGCATTTTCTCCTTTTCCCACAATGTTTTCTAAAGGCTTCTTCCTGAGGGGCGATAAAAGTCATTGTATGGTGAAGGGTTAAACAATGTTTCAATGTATCATTTCTCTACTAGCTTTGAATATACCCATACCACAAAGTTTGTGGGGTATAACCAAAAACATTTTTGAATTAATACTTTGTATTAGAAAATTCAATGCAAAGAACTGAAAATGTATGAGAGAGGGCTGTAGGCATGCTGTGGGCTAGGCTTACTTCTGCACACGTAGGTGCATAATTGTGTGCAAGCAGTTGGGAGCCTTGGGCAATGATCCAGAGAGTACGAGAGACTTATCACAAAGGGGCAGCTACAGCATCATGATGGCACTCAAAACAGGTATATCTTGCACAACCACCTGCAACATCACTTTTGAACAACAAATGCTACAGCTACCATGGCAACAAAAGAGAGTCTTGGAAAACATATATCAGACAAGACAGCATCAGTGGACAAGTCTTATCAATAATGATTCCATGAATTCATTGTCTCCAGCTGATGGCCATATACAATTGTTCTAACCAAGTATAAACACTATGCTATATGTGTAATGAAATGTGAAGGTTACTTCTTTGGTTTGGTTTTTATATCAATATGACAGAAAGTTTAATGAAAGGTTTCACTTTAAAAAACCTTCTTTACTTGGAACCAATTGTTCATACTCGTAATATTAACATGCATGTTAGAATTACTTAACTATTGAAGTACTCAATACATTGTGACAATACCTTTCATGAAGGCATGGATAAAGTTTGTCTGTTTCTTGTGTACTGCTGTTTTCAGCATTATTTCAGTTATATTCTATATTTTGCAGTAGTCAGTAAAGCAGTAAAACTTTCCTGGAGTTTCATCTAAGCTTTCAAACTAATCTAACCCTTTAACACACAGTGATGACTTTTTCACCCCTGAAGGAGAAAGCTTTTGAAAGCATTGTCAGAAAAGGAGAAAATGCAGATTACAAGCATTTTCTCCTTATACCACAATGTTTTCTACCCGGCTGAAAACAAATTTCAAATTTTGGAGTTACATTTATAGTGTTGTCTGCAAGTCCTTTCAATTTGGACCAGTCTAAAATTTATTTTGTTGTTTTGTTAAGGGTTATCAAAATTTGACAAAGAAGACTAAATAAATTTCTAACATGATGGAATAGAAAAGTTTCAAGAAAAAAAGTAAAGATTTTATGTGTGTTAAAAAGAAAATGTTTTCATCCCAAAAGCATTACCATTTGCTACTTCAACACCAAGGGCAATGGAAGTTTCATAAGTCCAACACCTGGCTACATTTCTTATGGTGTAACCACCACCTCCCAGCAACATTAAAGGTAAATTCCATTTCTTCATGAATTCTACAGCTTTTCCATGACCTGGGAAAAAAAAAAAAGATAATGTATAATGTACATCTGTACCTTTCTGTCTTTTTCTTCTAATTAGTTGCACTTTTCACCACTTTGACCCTTACAATGCCCAGAAACTCAACCATCCTTTCCCTAACAAAAAAAGATCCTGTTGAATAAAGCCTGCCAAATCATTGAGGGTCACGAAAAAGCTCTGGTATTCAGCATTTTTCCATTTTCTATTTTAAAGAAAAATTTCATTATTTGAGCCACATTTATTGTCTGCAAACACTTTCAACACGGATAAGACTAGAATTAAAGAGTTATGGCAGTGCCATTAGCCTAGCTATTTTAATTTTAAATTTGTTTGATTAGAATATTTCATTAGATATTAGATGTAGAACATCAGACTTTAAACCCCTTCTGTACTTTACACAAAATCACCAAATGTTGCCTTGGTCACTTTACAGTAATATTTTGCACTTTATCAGATTAAGAAAAATATGCATTGAAATAAGGTTGATAATGTCTTAACTGATCACAGCCCATTTGAAAACCAAATTGTTCATTCATGTAAAAATGCTCCAGCATGAAAGGATCAATTACAACATACCTTTCAAAGTCAGATTAAAACATCCTAATCTATCGCCGGATAGAGAGTCAGCTCCACACTGTAATACTATTGCACTGGGTTGATACATCTCCATCACTTTTGTCATTACCTGAAGTCAATAGAATCAAAACTGTAACAAAATCAAGATAGTTACTCACTCTTTTCCACAAAAAAATGTAGGCTTGTCCTTACTCAAAAAATTTGAAGAAAACATAAATAATGGCTCAATTAAAAGGAGACAGCTTTAAAAGCCTAGAATTGATATGGAAGCAGGAGAAAATGCTGGTTTGAAGCATTTCCAATTCCACCATAATGCTTCAAGAATTTGTCTTCCTCCTGTTAACTCATTACGAAACAACAAAATTTTAGGCTTGTCCACATTGAAAGCATTTTTAGACGACAAAATAAAAGTGACTGAAAATTTGGATTTTTTTGTGAAGGGTAGAAAACATTGTGGGAAAAGGAGAAAATGCTGGTTACCAGCATTTTCTCCTTTTCCCACGATGTTTTCTAAAGGCTTCTTTCTCAGGGGTGTCAAAAGTAGGGATTGTGTGGTAATGGGTCAATCAAAAGAAAGACTGCTAGGTTATGAGTTTATCAAACCAATTCATCTATAAGACTTTCAAAACCTTTTTTCCTTCAAAGAAGATCCTCAGGTCCCAAAACTTTCAAAGTAATTTCAGTAAATTTGTCCATATAGGATGTAGGGTCCTGCAAGTCTGTCAATCTTTGCTTTATAAGTAGAAAACACATTTAGCACTATAAGAAGCAGCACGCTTAAAAAAGAGCATGGTCTGTCTTCACCAACCAATCTTAAGAACGTTCTTAGTTTCATTCTCCAAGATATTTAAAGTTTGAAAGCAACACATCTTCTGATTGGCTAAACCAAGTTACTTTCAAATATAGAAAATTCTTGACACTTCTACAAAGAACGATCTTTAGAATGGTTGGTGCATGCAAGCCCTGAAATTTAAAATATTTACCGGTTTAAAGATGATTTCATATGAGTCATCGTCAATTCCGTCTCGGAGAGGAAAGTTCACTGCATAATATTTACCCTTCCCTGCTCCAATATCCTGTCAAAGTAGTGCATACTAATAACAATTTCAAATTATTTTAAATACATCAATATGCTACAATGAATCTGTCACTGAGAAAATACTGATCGCAGAAAACTTAGGATATCACAAAAGGCGTGACACAGAACAGAGCTTGAAATTTCCATTCATTTTCTTGCAAAATCCAAGTCAGAATTGGGGAAAAAACAGCAAAATTTTCAAGCACTTGGAAGAAAAATGTGTTTGCAAATAACTGAAGGTTGATTCAATATGTGGAATTATTGTACCTATGAATACAAATGATTTTATCGTTTTTAATCTAAAATGCAGACATGTCAAACTGAAAAAAATTCTCAAAATTTAATGGCTATTTAAAAACTTTGGGGGAAAATTTCAAGGAAGCATAAATAGCCTCTTGGCTTCAATCAACTGAATATAAAACATCTGAAAACCCAAGAACCATGTTATTCTCTAGTAACTGATACAAACATTGATTTTTGTTTCAGAAAAGATTTGAGACATTCTTTTTAACAAAAAGTTGTGTTCATATGAAATGCATGGAAGGCAAAGGAAGCATCAACAATGTTGTGGTACTCTACAAATAAAAGATCCACATAACATCAAGCATTACAGGGGTTGATAGATAAAAGACTGAACTTCAAGGAGATATCGTTAAACCCTGTACATCTTTTAAAACTGTAATGAATTGACAAAAAAAATCAATAGCACCTTTGTTTGCAAAATTGAAAATGACAACACTGGTGAAATTTGTGCAGTAATTGCTGCTTACAGGCAGGAGGATGTGTGTCAGCTGTAAAATTAAAGGTCTCTCAAAAATAAAGAATGCTAAAATTTGTCTGCATATTTTTCACCGTATTAATGAAATGAAGGAATGACAATTATCAGTAATTCAAAAAGCTTACCCTGAGATCACCTGTGCCGGGGAAATACTCCCCATATTTATGAAATGAGACAGTCATAACCCTATCTGTGGTGTAAAAAGCTTCTTCAACTCCATCACCATGATGTATGTCAATATCTATGTATAGCACTCTCTGGTGGTATCTGTTTACAAGTAAATCAAATATCTCCATTATGTTCAACTCTATTCCAAAGAACCAAAATGTACACTTATCAAAACTGAATGCATTTACAGACAACAATTCAAATTGCCTTCAGGATAGAAATTGTAATATAGCATAGGAAACACTGCAGGAAAAGGGGAAGAGGCAAATTACTGACATTTTCTCCTTTTCTCACAATCTTTTCATCCAAAGGCTTCCTCCTCAGAGTCATTTGAAGTCAGAATATTAATGACAAAATTTTAGACTGCAGTACTTGCAGACGACAAAATAAACGTAACTCAAAAATTGAAATTAGTTTCTAGCAGGGTAAGAACATTGTGGGAAAAGGAGAAAATGCTGGCTACCAGCATATTCCTTTTTCCATACAATGGTTTCAGAAGGGTCATAAAAAACAGTGACTGTTTGGTACTGGGTTAACAATTTTTAATCCACGAAATTTAGACTCTTCTGAATTTTAAGCAAAGGCAGATGACAAATTCAAAATAGATACAATTGAGATATAATTCTCAGATAGGATTGAAAAAAATTATGACAAATGGGGAAAATGCTGAATACTGCATCTTCTCCTTTTCCCGTAACGTTTTCAATAATCCTGTACCACAGCTTTGTCAAAACTCGGGTTTGTTTCCCAATTTTTTTTCTTTTTCAAAAAACATGTGCAGTTGCCTCAGGTTCAACGGAGCTTTTACTGACAGTATTGATCAAGTGTAGACTGCAAAGAGCTGCTGACCCTTGATTTCCCCTGCTATGACCTTGACACTGAAGGCCTCTAAAAACCTCCGCTCTGCACTTCCTTTCATCAATGTGCACACATAAGTAAATATTTTATAAATCAGGCCAGGGGCTAAGCAGATATAGAGCAGACAAGATATACGAGTATCTGATCTTAGATCATCTTCTGTGACTTTGATCTTGGCATTTGAAACCTCCAATCTGTACATCTTCTTACACGAGGGAAACATGTGAAATGTTTGATGTTCTTTATCCCTTTTTCTGACAATCATAAACTATACTTACTTGAGTAATTCAAGGATGGCAAGTACAATATCGTTGACATAACAAAAACCTGAAGCCTCCGACTTTTTGGCATGGTGAAGACCCCCTGCCCAGTTCACAGCAATGTCGGCTGCCTGCTTGTTCAACTTGACAGCTCCGGCTGTGTTTTATAGAAGAAGAAATTTATTCAAGCTTGACTTCAAATTTCACTGAAAGTGCTTGTTGTGTGGTTGAAAATTTTGAAATATCGTGTATCTATAATGGGTTATTGTACACATGTATCAAGTTTAACAAAATTCTGTTAAATGGTATTCTCTCAGACAGACATATGGACAGACAAATGGATGGAAGGACGGACAATGCTTAAACTATATCCCTCCGCCTTCAGCTGGAGATAAATATTACTTCCAGTTTGACTCAAACCAAAGGCCTACAAAATCATAGCCAGTGACTCTATCACTAAACCAAGGGAATCTACTGACATTTTTTCGATAAAAAGTATTCCATCCTTTGTAATGCAATAATAGCTGTGCTGTTATCTATCGGAAAAGAAAATTACTATATAAAGATCACCATATTCTTAACACTTACTTTTTTTTTATCCATCTTGCAATTCAACATTCTTGCATAAAAATGAAAAATGTCTGTCTTAACTAAGACTTTTCTCTCAATCCACATTCACCAACCATTCCTAGTCATATTCTCAAGAAATATCTAATTTTGAAAGCAACGCAGCCTCTGACTGGTGTAATCAGTTGGTTTTACCCGACTTAAGTCGCGTTACTAAATACTGAAAAAGACTTAGAATGAAATTAAGAAGGGTTGGTGAATATGGATCCTGCTTTAACCCATTACCACACAATCCTTACTTTTGACAACCCTGAGAAAGAAGCCTATGGAAAACATTGTGGGAAAAGGAGAAAATGCTGGTAACCAGCATTTTCTCCTTTTTCCACAATGTTTTCTGCCCATCACAAAGCAATTTTCAAATTTTCAGTCACATTTATTTTGTTGTCTGCAAATGCTTGCAATTTGGACAAGATTAAAGTATTGTTGTTTGGAAATGAGTTGAATTTCCTCTAAAATGTCTTAACACTGAAGAAACCAATGGTACCTCAGCTTGAAAAAAAAGCTGAGCCTTTCCCTACTAGTCCCAAAATTTTCTAGCCTTGACAAGAAATGCTTGGGAAACTCTTGTGGAAAAGGGAGAAAATGCTTGTAATCAACACCCTTTCAAGAAAAAAATCTCTCACAACTTAAGTTCTAATTTTTTGTCTGAAAATGCTTTCTATACATGAATCTGTACTTTTGTTAATTGGTAAACAAGACACCATTTACCACACAGTTTCGTATGACCTCAAGGAGAAGGCTTTTCAAAACATTATGCCAAAAGGCATACATGCTGGTAACCAGCATTTTCTTCTTTTATCACAATGGTTTCTATCCTTTCAAGGACAGAACTATTCCACCATTTCAGCTTTATGTGTCACTTGCAAATTCTTTGAGTTCAGACAAGCGTACAATTTGGTTGTTTGTTACAGAGTTAGGTGAAGAAGCAGGTACTTACCTACAGATCCCCCTGTTGATAGCTGACAGAACTCATACATTCCATCAAATACTGGACAATCTTCACCAACATTGACTGTGAACAGACAAAAAAATAAGCTCTATAAATGTATACCTCTTGTCTGCAAATACATATCTTTGGATAAGAAAGGAAACAATGAGGAAGAAGGAAAAATGTGCTGGTTGCCAATATCTTTTTCTTTTCCAACAGTTGTTTTCAAAACTCAGGATTGTGTGGCAAATGGTTTAACTCTTTACCAAATGACAACATTTAAGACTGGTCCAAAATGAAAGTATTTGCATACAACAAAATGAATGTGACTAAGGAATTGAAATTTGTTTTCGGACGGGAAGAAAACACTGTGGGAAAGGGAGAAAATGCTGGTGACCAGCATTTTCTCCTTTTTTTACAATGTTTTCATAAGCTGTCTTTCTCAGGGTCGCCAAAAGTCAGGATTGTGTGGTACAGGGTTGAGTTTATAAACGACAAGAGCCGTCAGAGACGGGTTATGCTCCCCGAACAAGTGCTTGTCATAAAATATAAGAAATTGATATAAATTCACTTCTTTTATCCTAGAAGAAGCTGTTCATGCCCCCCAAAATTTGAAGTGAAAAGGCAATTACTATCTTAGAGATAGCCAACACAAACTTGTAGAGGACAATAAGCCCAATAAGCCCCCTTTAAGCCCCCTTTTCCCATAAGACAATATTGGATCATTGCAATAAATACAACGGGTGTGTGGTTTGTGGTATTTTTTAACAATAATTTAAAGTTCGAAATTTCATAAAATTTTGAGCAGTCATGTATTAAATATTATATAAAAAAATTTTTTACATGAAGCCCCCTTTTTCCAAGACGCAGCCTGAAATTGAGAAAAAGGAAGAGAGGTATCTGGGCAATGTTCCAACAAGTTCAGATTTGAAATTTCACAAAGTTTTGAGCACTGATAAAGGAGAACCTAGTGAAAAACAATTTTTTCCATGAAGTCCCCTTTTTCCGTGATGCAGCCTCAATTTGAGAAACCAGGAAAAACATTTTTGTGCATTAATAATTCACAGATTGCAAAAACAAAGGGCACATGTTGAAACTTGTAAAACAAGATATAACCATGCAATGTTGACAGAAACTGAACAAGATATTAGTAAAAATTGCAATTTTGCATTAGGGCCCCTTTTTCATTTTACGAGAAACCCCCTTTTTCCATGACAGAGGGTCAAACTGAAAAACACATAGATAAAGAAACAAGAGCAGATAGTGAAACTTTGAAAAAACAATATAACCATGAAGTTTAATGAAATTTTGACCAAAAATGAATGAAATATTAGTAAAAATTGGATTTTTGCAAGAAGCCCCCTTTTTCCATGACAGAACGTCAACTTAAAACATGCCCAGATGAAAAATAGCAAGGGCACATGCTAAAACTTTCCATAAACAATATAACCATGAAGTTTCATGATATTCTGACAAAAACTGAATGAGATATTGGCAAAAATTGGAATTTTGCATTAAGCCCCTTTTTTCCATGACACAAGGTCAAATTGAAAATCCGAGAAAAGTATATTGGCACGTTACCCTAAGGAGTTCATATATGAAGTTTTATCCAATTTGGTCCAAGGGTTGTGGAGAAAGCGCTTCGGACGGACAGACAGACAGACGGGCGGAAGGACGGACGGACAGACGAAGCGGCGACTATATGCTCGCCCTTCGGGGAGCATAAAAAAAAGGGGATCATGGTCCTTGTGCTAATAACCACCTCATGCACATTTTCAGCAATTCTAATCAAAAACTAAAGCCAAATAATGGACACTAGGAATCTACCAGTAAATCAGACTGCACATTCTACACTTTCGGATCTTGATCTGTCTGCTAAAATGTTCGAAATTAATCTAAGCATGGTTACTGATCTTCTTGCCACTTAACCCTTTACCAAACAATCCCTGGTTTTTACAACCATGAGATTGAAGCCTATCGAAAATATTGTGTGAAAAGGAGAAAACGCTTGTAACCAGCATTTTCTCCTTTTCCCACAATGTTTTCAACCCTGCTGGAAACAAATTTCAGTTTTTGGGTTAAATCTATTTTGTCAATTACAAGTGCTTTCAATTTGTACCAGTCTAAAGTTTTGTCGTTTTTTAAAGAGTTAAAAGCCAAGAGTACACATGACAGAATTTCAGTTTGATCTTTCACATATCTGTTATGATAGTCTTGTCAAACATAATCTTTAGATCAAAGATACTTTATAGATTTGTTATTTCTTGATTGCAGTAAGTAATCCTTACATCTCTGCATCTGTTTGTTATATTCAGACATGTTGTCCGGTCGAATACTTCGTAGAAATTTAATATAATCATCACTGTGGAATTTGGTCATTTCTTCTTGAGTTGCTTTGTGTGGTCTCTGAAATTCATCCAGAAAATATGTGTTTCTCTCTTTTAATGCCAATCGTAACTTTAATAGTTTGTGCAAACTGCATAGGTTAAGACCAGACTGCACATTCTGTAAGTCTGATCTTGATTTATTGTTTGCAACAGGTATTCTTGTCTTGATCTATACAAGTTACTACTTGAAACTAAAATATTCCCAATTTAATTTTTTATCGCAACTGTGATTTCAGATCTTGAAAATGGTATTCAGTAAGCAGTGACAAGTTATGGTAGGGATGAACACTCCTATTAACACTAAATCTCTTGCTAAAGAAACCCAAGTTTTGAAACCAGGCTTTTGAAAACAATTTGAGAGAAGTCAAAAAATGCTGGTAACTCAACCAAACACACAAATAGAATTTTAAGTTACATTACTTTGTTGTCTGCAAATGCTTTGAAATTGGCAAAGTCTACAAATCTGACATCTGCTACATTATACAACAGAATCACACAAATTACAATGCAGCCATTTTTCCACATATTAATAAAACGAAAGAGTGCCATAAAATGAGAAATATCAAAATTTCAAAGTGGCAACAGTAATCATTTCCAGTCAAATGTAAGCCATTCTGTTGTTAATTTATAAAACAGTTTACTGTAGTAAATTCTTGTAGCTAAATATTAACAAATATTAGCAATATCTCTGGTGGTGCAATACTGCACGGACTGCAACAAAAAGAAAATGCAATATGGTACCTGACATTAATTCACTTAACCCTTTACCAAACAATAACGAGTTTCAACGACCCTGTAGGAATGGCCTTTTGAAAATATTATGGGAAAAGGAGAAAATGACGATAACTAACATCTTCTCTTTTTCCCACAATGTTTTCTGCTCCATTAAGGACAAGTTTCATCATCTGAACAACATTTAAATTGTCAACTGCAAATGCTTTCACTTTGGAGAAATCTAAAATTTTGTCATTTTGTAAAGAGTTAAGGATATAGCATGATGCTTGTTACATGGCTATGTACTTTCTTTGCCTTGCACATTCATGCAGCAAACAAGAAAATAGAGTCACGATACTCTACAAACCAGTAGGTATTTTGTCACAACATTTTAAAAATACAGTGGAATGATATCAAAGAAGAAACACTAATGTAAATTCATAACATGTTCATAATCATTACAAAATCATGTAAATGTAAGGGACTGCTGACAAAAGAGGAAACAAGAGAGCCTTGTATTGCTCCACTGACTAATAAGTATAATCCAACTTGCCAAACACCTCAATACTCAGCCAATTGGTTTCAAAATACAAGACAACCACAATTCTAACTGTAAAATCCCGTAAGAAAGTTATGACCTCAGGGCAGTAATACAGAGCTATAATTACATGATACCTGGTAGAGGTTCGAAAAAACAATGCCCCCTACCAAATAATACAGGTCTGGAATGAACTTTTATAAACAGGAAGAGCTTCAAAGTTTCCACAAAGAAAGATCCTGTAAGGACTAATTTTGTAGCTCTAGGTCTAGGGTTAGTAACAAGAAAATTTCTTAAGTTTTCAATATATAAGCCCACATAAAACTTGACTTGTGACTCCTGGAGCAGGCCAAACTTGATCCCAGGGCTATATTTTGGGCCCTCTAAGCAGAGGGCAAATAGATAAAGCTATGTATGTGCAAAATTTAGTAGTCCTAGGCCTTATGGTTAGGTACAGGTAGATATCTAAAGTTTTCCCTATATAAGCCCATAAAACATGTGACCCCCAGGGCTGGTCAATTTTGACCCAAACATTATGATTTGAAGAAACTCGGTAGAAGTCTATTACATGTAGATCAACTAAATGCTCAGTTTGGTAGGCTTGTAGCCCTGGGCCTTATAGTTTCAGACCAGCAAATTTTCGGTATACCTCATTTTTGTTGCCATAGAAACCAGAGTTTTTGAAGGATTCTTTTTTTTTTATTTTCTAAAGAGGACCATGGATCATTTCTGTGAAGTTTCATCAAAATTGAATAGGTAGTTTCAGAAAGAGTAGGATGTTTGAAAAAGTTAAGAAAGGCACAGGACAATTGCATGCACCATGGGTCAGAGGCATGACTGACACTGGGCCATGACATATGCCCACTGGCCTTTGGCAACATAAGCCAGCTGGTTTTTGGCCAGTGAAGCTTAAAACTTCAAGAAGGCATCGGCAAGTGTACTGGCTGCTGCAATACATCTGAAATAAAGTTCAAAATGAAAAAGGATGTCTTTTATGTAGGAGAAAAAATTCTTCTACAGGACAAATCAGCTAGTCAAAAAATTATATACATGTACTAGGACGAAAAAGAAAAAGGGTAACCTTTCAAGGTAGTTTAGAGGTGTATAACTTGATTGAGACTTCTCAATTATGATTTTATGTGTAGCACTGATCAGTTTTGATATTCTGACAAAATTTCATTTCAGTGTGACCAAATGGAAATGAGAAAATGGCTTCCTATTGACAGTACCCCCTCCTCAGTGAAAAAAGTAGTGACTGACTGCATATGGAGACTCAAAGCTTGTTCAGTATCTCGTATGGTACCCTGCATTTCTTTATTGTCCTAGTATATGTTGAGGATAATACAGTGCTATAAACTCTCACATAGATTTCCATTTTACGATACAGTCCATAATTCAGAATGAGGTTATGTGTCATCCTGATTCTGTGTGGTTTCATGGGATGTCCCTGTCCATAGTAGTAGTTCCCGATATCACCTGTGCAAAAGATGTTAGAGCAGATTTTGATAGTTGTCATACAAAATGGCCATCAGGCTTTACGCGCACCCTTAGAAAAGTGACCAGGGTTTCATAAGTTTGAAGAGATCATAATGCAGAGTTTTCTCTGGATTTTCTGCTGTTGGGGATCATTTCAAATACGTAAAACAAGACACACATACATCAAATGTAAGGACACAGTCATGTACAGAACGCTTACCTTTTTTTGTTTTACATTTAGTTTTATCTGGTCTACTCCAACCTACCTTTTTGTTACTACTGTAAATACATTCCTAAAATGTGTACTTATAATTCCTGAATCTCATACCAGTAGAAAGCCATGTCAGATTGATGGAAGAAATGGGTACTTCTTAATAAGGAGTGCATTTCTTGCTTGGCAAATCAACTGCAACTTTTCTTTTCTTTGCTAATTTTAGTTCTCAAAATACCATATTAAGATATCAATCATAGCTTAATACAATTCCACAAATCCATTTTTCAGGACGTTGAGTCCTTTGTTTGACCACGTTTAACCCATTTTCACCCAAGATATCACCAAAACAGCATACAGATTAACAATCATAAGAACTGGACAGAAATTAATGTATCTACAGCATACAAAAAATTGTCTCAGTGACCTAGGTAATTTTAAACAAAATTTGACAAATTTTCCAAACTCCTTTGTAGCATCATCAAGAGAAACATTCTGGACTTTTTTCCCCGAATATTTAACTGTAAATGTAGCCTCTAAGAGTTATTCTAATTAGCAAGCAGCACAACTATTGTAAGTCATGTTGCTATTTGTCTGAAAAACAAGGCCTTGTGGAATGGATGAGATGTCTATGGTCCTTTTATCCAAGTCGCCTATCTTTATAACTATGATATACCATACCCTCTTCTTTAAAGGTGGGCCCTCAGATTTTGGGACCAAAATTTTACAAAAGTGCAAAAAAATCATCCTTGTACTCCCATAGTCCTTTAATTTGCGTTCATAAAACCCCAGTTGTCGAAAACCATCCGATAACACGAGAAATTAGAGATTTATTACAGACCAGGTTTACACCAACGGGAGACACGTTCTATTTCTAGATTATCAATTCTCTCATTTAAATACAGGAAAACACAGGCAAAGTTTCAAACATCCGTCTGAAGAAGACATTATGGAAAGATATGTTTGTTATGTAATAGGGGTGAAACAATACGGTAAAAAGCGTATTGCAATATATTGCAATACGGCTGACTCGTATTGCAATACGTATTGCAATATGCTGTATATGCTGACATTTAGCATATCTGGCCACTTGTAGTCACTGTTAGAGTAGCATATGCTAAAAGATTTGACTAGTCTTTAACACAGACTAGACTGAAATGACGAAGAAATTAAGAATTGTCCATAGAAACAAGTAAATGACTCAGTGACATGTCAAGTCATGTTCTTTTTCAAAACTATTAGCATGTCAACCTTGTCAGCAACCACAGAAGCCCTCTGTGCTGACAAAAAGTCACCAGCAGTACTGAACACTCGCTCAGAGGGCACACTTATGTAGAAACCAGCTGTCCTACAATTACAAACTTTGGGATCTCAATAGAGAAGACAGTGCGATGCACTAACTAAACTTACTCTGTTACTTTCCCCCTACCGCGAAAAAAACTGCAAAATAAGTGTGAGGAAAGTTATAGGAAATGAATAACAAACTCTGTTGGTCCAAAATCAGTAATACGGTCGGCGGTTATTTGGAGTTCGTGTCGCGAATTTGACGTGGTCATAATTTTACCTTAACACCGGTGACACCGCCTGTACAACTTTCGCTTTCGTAAATCTTTCAGTAAGTTCAAAAACGATGGATTTCTGACAAAACTTTTGGGAAAAACAGACTTTCTAATGCAATTAAGAGAATTTGGCATATTGCAGAAATACCGATACGGTAAAATTCGTACCGGTTTCGGTTTTTTCTTTGAACAGACCGCGGTTAATCAGTATATCGGTAAACCGTTTCTGCACTATAATGTAATGAAATTTAAGCGTTGTTTGTCATGTGCCAATCATTTGACATTCCCACAATGCTTTATTGATTTTTGACACGAAATCTAAAAAAAGCTTAAAAGGCTACATAGCCTTTTAAGGGAATACCATCAAAAAGAATTTTTTTTTGTAATTTTTAGGGATGGCAACGAGTATCAATTTTAATACTCGAGTACTCGGTCATTCTTCCGATCGAGTACTCGGTTACTCGGACGATTTAAACTACATTTTATACTAAAATTTCAGAGCAAGATCAGGATTTTTTTAGTCCCAAAAATTTGGAAACAGCGAAAATATATTCAACAAAAAATCTTGATCCCTTTGACATCCTTTGTTAAAAAGCATTTATTTCACGTTCTACACACATAATGTCATAAACATGCTTCCCAACCCACCCCGATTTCAAAGGGAGTTTCACGATTCAAGACCTAAAAATCACCTGACAGACTATTTAAACCCCAATTCAAAAAAATTTGGATATAAGTGTGTAAAGGGTGTGATAAAGCTTGTATCCCAAGATACACATACATATACATACGAGGTTGCCATGGAGTTGACAAGCATGTATTTCACGGTCAGTTGGGTTCGTTCTTTATAATTAGAAACCAAGATTCAGTAATCTAACCGAGTTTTATCGATCGAAGATCGACGAACCAATCAAATTTGAGAACGAGTCGAGCAGGTCCTTGTCAGTGGGATTTACATCATTCACCTCACGTAAGCAGGTAAATTATATTATGATTTTACCAAAAAACGCAAAATAACAATCTTCATCGTTGCTCCAGGATAAAGACAATAATGAGTTACAAGTTAATCATTAACGAAAACAATGGAAAAAAGCCAAGTTTTGGACTGTTTAGTGCACAAATTGACCGCTGGAATTCCAATCCGTCTAAAAATAGACCAACCTGCATATGAACATAGGTTTATGAAATCAATGGCGTAGCTTTTTAATGTCGGCATTGTTCGACTTGTTAGCGGACAGTGACCTAGAGTTCGCGAGCGTGTGTTGTCTGATCATAAGTTTTGGGACCACTTATAAAATAATTATTTTTTATAGACATTAGTATTGGAACACGAAAAAAAAAAAAATACTATCCCAAAAATTAAAGCAAAACACAATAGGTATACAACGGCACGTTGGCGATCACAAGGTACGCACGATCCCTAAATTTATAAGTTTCACAGTCAAACTGTGAAGATTAAGGATAATTACTTTCTCTTCCCTAATTAGACCATACTAGCCGGGCTCTGATTTACTGAAATTACGAAAACTTTAATGATTAGCGATTAACGTGAACGGCTTAACGTTATAATTGACAAAGTTGTTGTTTATTACAAGCACGTGTCAAATTGTGAATTGTTTGGCTATCTTTCGGTAACTTTCGCACTTTTGCAACGATGTTTTGATTACATTTAATCGGCTGCAGTGTTTGTTTTGCAAAGAAATTCTTCCTCGGGAAACAAAATGGTACATTTCTGTAAAAAATACCGAGTACTCGAATATCAAATTCCGTAATCGATACTCGGACGTTCGATCGAGTACTCGGTTAACCGGTTACTCGTTGCCATCCCTAGTAATTTTATTATTCTTAATTATTGATGATTTGTATTGATTTTTCGTATAAATTTAAATGACATACATATTTTTTAAGTTGGTGTGATGTGAAAATTTTCAATACCCACCTTTAACCCTTTACATAACAATCTCTGGTTTTTATCATCCTGAGATACAAGCCTTTTTGAAAATATTGTGGGAAAAGGAGAAAATGTTGGTAACCAGCATTTTCTCCTTTTCTCACAATGTTTTCTAGTCTGCTGGGAACAGATTTCAGTTTTTGAGTCACATTCATTTTGTTGTCTGCAAGTGCTTTCAATTTGGACCAGTCTAAACTTTTGTCGTTTGGTAAAGAGTCAACTCTTGTTCCATTGCTACCACTATAAAACAAAAAGACCTAATCCACATCCTCTCCTGACTAAAATGGAAGTTGATCACTGTTCAGTGTTTTCATTTCATAGAGCCATGAAGTGTTTTTCTAATTATTAGACAGATTTTGGCAACCACCTGCTGTTTTAAAGAGATCTTTTTACTCATTTTCAAGGCAGTTTTAACTCATTTTGTTTTTATTTTATCAAAATATAGTCATTCTTATATCTTTATGCCAAATAATGGGTCTGGCGGTTGTGAGGTTGCTTAGATTATGGTCGATACAAAATGCATTTTGCTGAGTTGCGGCCTTCCATGTAAACAGACTCGTCGTTTTCGGTTTTTGAATTGAAAATTTTCCACAAGTACAAAAGACCAAAGAGAGGATGTCCATCCTAAAAGAAAGAAGTTAAAAAAAAAACGGAAACAGCATTCAGAAGTACATTAAATGCCACATTGAGTTTATAGTGTATGGTTAAATGTGTTCCTAACTTGATATGTTTTGTCAATATTATTTTCCCAATTTTGACATTTTTCTGATATTTTTTCCCCACTTTGGCCTGGGGCCTTTTACTAAAATGCCAGGATAAGCCCTGAAATAGAAAACCCATGTAATCATGTTTGACATTTTTTATATTTTGGAGGTCAATTACTAAGATACACCCGAGCTTTTCATTTTAGTGTGGGTAGAGAAACTTTCCAGAATAATTATGTACATGTATGTAGTTGTATGTGATTGAGAATTTTTCTTTTTCTTTTAGTTTTGTACCTCTTATGAATGAAAAACTGGGGTATATAAACTTTTCCAATGATTTACATTTTCTGAAAAAAAAAAACAAACTACTATATTTTTCAATGCAAGCAACTTCTTTTTTTATTATCTATGTATTTAAGTAAAGACTTGACTGATGGCCCTTTTAAGATCCCATAGTTTTAAGACCATGTCAAAAACAAACATTCCAAGAATAAAGTTATGGTTTCCCGATAAACTTTTTATCAAAACAATCTGAGGCTTGCAAAATCTTATAGATAAAGAAGTCTGTAATATCCTGAGAATTTAGCCATTTCTAACAATTTTGAAACAACGATACATAGAATTCGGGGATCCGAGCTTCCGTAGTGCAGAAAATTCTTTGTCCGCGAAGGTGGCATAAATATAGGTCAAACCCGTTTTTGATTACAGTCGCAACACTCACAAGTCTGGCATAACTAAGTTTCATTTGGTATATAGGGTGAATGAAACCAACGTTTGACTTGAGATATTTATCTGTTCATAATTGGATTTTTGTTCGCAGTTTTGAAGCATGCTCGGAACCAGGTCAAGGGAATTCCTCGCGGAAATACATAACAATAATGTCTGTCAACCACGAAAATGGCATTCGCCTTAACGAGTTATTTTTCTAAGCGCTTTACTCCTGGCATGCTTAGTAATAAAACACAAAACTACTCACCATCATAGTAATAGCAGATTCTTTTCTTGCTGTGCGGTTGTGAAGCCATTTCGGAGTTGAATTTACCACTGTTGTGACGTCAGACAATGCTTTACAGCGCCCTCAAGAGGGGAATCCCACCTTGATGGGATAGGGTCAAAACGGCCCATATTCCGAATCGGCACGGTCCAAAACGGCCCACTTTACCAAAACGGCCCACGAATATTGGTACCAAAACGGCCCACTTTTCAGATATGGTCAAAATAATAGTTTGATTTACATATTTATTTCAATATATCTTAGTTTTTACCCTAACCCTTTCTATTATTTTTATATAATTATACTACTCTAATAAATTTTTGCAGTTATGGTAAGCGTATGGGTTTGTGTTACAGTGAACAATTTTGTTATTTTGGTCAAGATTCTATATTAACTTGTCACCTATGTTTCAATTTGACATTAATCTTAACCCATTGTGCATGAAGAATATGCTGAATGTGTACTGGGATCGTATATACGATCTCTGATGTGTAGATATAAATCAGATTGCAAATAACATGATTAGTCTTGGATTTAAAGAACCTAGCTGCTGATTACAATAAGCACTTTGACGCGTAATTCTTCCTCACTAGGAGTATATTTCAATTTTAAGTCCAACTTCTGATCTGGTGGAACTTCGAAATTTTTCTCTTATCTTTTTTAACCGTTTACCATATAACGGGTTTTAACGACCCGTAGAAAGATTTTAAAAGCATTGCGAAGAAAGGAGAAAATGCTTGTAACATTCATTTTATCATTTTCTCACTGTGTTTTGCGCTCTTTCAAAAACAAATGTCAATTCTTAAACCATTTGTTTTGTTGTCTGCAAATATTTGAGTTTGGATTTGCTCTAAAAAGTTTGTCATTTGGTGACGAGTTTAAATGGATTAGCACATCTGCACATTAGCACAAAGGGTGAGTTGGTAAACTGTTAATTTGATAGGAAATGTGTTTGATTGCAAAGCAAATCACTGCTCTAATCAACTTGACCACCCGTTGTCATCAGTATATCATCTGCTACCGTCAATGATATTAACAATTTTCTTAATTGACAACACACTTAACGCATTTTATAATCCATCAGGCAACCCTTTTCCCCTTAACCTGATATTAAAATGTTTCATTAACTTAAACCTCTCTGTAGAATAAGACATTCTATAAACTTTTCGAAAGCTTTGTAATTCAGTGTTATTTTATTTGGTATGATGCTGAGATGACTTTACTAGCCCAACGAAAGCAATAAGTATCGTTAATTCTATTATTCTGTGGCAAAACGGAGATTTGTTGATTTTTCAATATGTTCAAATTTTTGTTTAAACACGTAAATCTGTTACATTGTACGTCGTCCCCGTAATTCGCCCTTTTAATACATCTCCGTATGTAAATTGGTTAAGCATCTTTAAATTGCTTACTGAGAATTTATCATCGATAGAAATATATGATTAAAATACTTTTTCCGGAATTTTATTGAGAGAAAGTGATGACAGCACGATTTAAGTAGCATATCTGCTATACTATATGTATTTACTACGTTTGTTTGTGAGACTTTGGCAACAGTAACTAAGGTAGACGGTTTATCTTATCACCAAGGATCCATGCATAATCGTAGTCACAGTCGTAGTGTAGTTTAATAAATACTTGAATGGAAGTACAATATTAAAACACGTTGAACTCTTTTATCTATCAATAGGCCATATGTTACTGGGCATGTATTCAGGCGATCTCGGGTTCTCTGTTTCTACCCCCAATTTTGTTAAGCTGGCAGAATCTGACACCCATCGTGAAAAAGAGAGAGATTAGGTAAACTGGTCTTTGAACATACAGAAAATTGACCTAAAGCGAAAAGTCTCGGTCCACTTCCGCCTGGGCGGGATCCACAAGCTAAGCTGGGTAGATTCTTTTCGCAGATGCATTAGGCCTCCTTTTCGCAGAGTATCGCTGATCAATATTTAAAGGTGGGTACTTAAAAATTTTATATCACACCAAATCAAAAAATATATATGTCACTGAAATTTATATGTAAAAACAATACAAATCATCTATAATTACATCTTCGCGAGCCAAGGATACTAACTCCACTTTGTTCGTTACGTACCTTGGCCGCTCGCCTCTTTAAAAATCGAAACTCCCGCTGCGCCACCTATCGAATATCACAAGTTGCGTAACCTTTGCTGATGTTATTTCTGACCAATCAAGATGCTCGTAAAAAATTTGTTGGGCAATGCATCAAATATGGCTGCGCTTTCGGAATCATCAGATCAGAAACAAGACGAACAGACATACGATAATCCGCAATCATTTGGCTGTAGAACCCGTCCTAATACTTCACATAATTGATCCTAAACTATGTAAAACTTATTAAATATCGATCGTCTACTCTTGTTTGGCAAATTTTCGTCACAGACACGACAACTTTCGTTTTTGATGGGCGCCGCCATTGTTGTTTTCTGTTTCGCGAAAGATTTCTTGTTACGAATGGTTTGATTGGACGCGATGGATTTTGATTGCATCAAATGAAATGGCGCAGCGGGAGCTTCGATTTTTAAAGAGGCGAGCGGCCAAGGGTACTACCTTAGTATCCTTGACTTGCGAAGATGCTATAATTAAGAATCATAGCATTACCCAAAAAAAATTTTTTGATGGTATTCCCTTAAAAGGCTACGTCGCCTCTTAAGCTATTTTTAGATTTCGCGCCAAAAATAAAAAAAAATGCATTGTGGTAATGTTAAGTGACTGGCACGTGACTAATGACGCTTTAATTCCATTACATAACAAACACGTAATTATTTTTCTAAATATCTTCTTCGGACGCTATATTTGAAGCTTCGACTGTGTTTTTCCAGTATGTAAATGAGCGAGTTGTTCATGTAAAAATAGAACATGTTTCCCGTCTCTTGGTGACGATATCGAAGATGGTATCACAGGAATCGGACGTTTATTTGGTGAAAATAGCTAAATGTCAGCCGAAGTGGTCACTCTAGAGAGTGACCACTTCGGCTGACATTTAGCTATTTTCACTAAATAAACGTCCGATTCCTGTGATGGTATATTAGTTTAGAATATAGGCATAACATATTGCAATACATTTTCATGTACTTAAATCGCCTCTCCTCATACAACGAAGTCTATAGAGTTGTGCAATGTTCCTGTGCAATGAGGACCAGTTTACCATCCTGAGTTTTAACAAACTTGAAGAAGGCTTGTGAAAGTATGTTGAAAAAAATTAAAACAAATGGACTTTTCTGAAACTCCTTTCCATTTCATTTGAAGGAAAAGTTTTATGTGATAGTAAAGTGTTTCGATTTACCGTTACCCATATACACGGCGGGGAATCACGTGACACAACAACAACAATGACCGTTATTTGAAAAAAATCCCCAACTTCAGGTAAGAAAATCTTCAATAATTCCGTTAATACGTGACCGATTGGAATTTGGTTTGAAGCCAGGGATCCTATATAGACATATCTAGTATCCCTGTTGAAGCAGAGAAGGCGGAAGGACTCCGGGGATTTGCTTGATGTGTTAGATTTTTTAAACAACACCTGATAAAAAAGTTATTGAAGAGCAAACAAATTATCCAGGGTAAAAAATTTGTTTGCTCGTCAATAACTTTTTTATCAGGTGTTATTTAAAAAATCTAACACATCAAGCAAATCCCTCGAGTCCTTCCGCCTTCTCTGCTTTAAACCAAATTCCAATCGGTCATGTATTAACGGAATTATTGAAGATTTTCTTACCTGAAGTCGGGGAATTTTTTCAAATAACGGTCATTGTTGTTGTTGTTGTGTCACGTGATTCCCCGCCGTGCGTATATGTTTTTACGTTGTATAGAAATTAGATCTAAACTCTTTACCCCAATAATGAGTTTAAAAGGTCTAGGAAGAAGGCTTGAGAACTTTTGGTCTGAAAAGGAGAATACGGTGCTAATTGACATTTTTTTCCTCTTCCTAAAATATCTTCCATCCTATTTCATACAGGTTCCATCAATGGTGCCAGATCAAAAAGTTGCTACCTGAAAATGCATTCAATTTTTGGAAGTCTGAATTTTTTTCTTGGTGTAAAGAATCAAGAAAGTTTCTCCTTTTCAAAAATAAGTTTTTAAATAGCATCTTTCTCAGGGTTCTTAAAACTGTACTTGATAGGGTATGGTAAAGGATTAAAGAATGGTTTTTGCTTGAAAATGCAATCAATTTTGATAGGTCTAAAACTGTAACTCTGTAATGAGATGATTAATTTCTTGAAAGTCCTTACCATTTTATTCCATGGACAATTTTATTGAGAGAGCAAAGAGTTTCTAGAAAGGTACATTTTAGAGTATAGAAACTGAGATTCAGCCTTTTAGATCACAATACTGACCTTCAACAATGATGAAGAAGAGGCTTTTCAAAGCATTGTAGGAAAAGTAGCAGATAATGATAATCAACCTTTTGTTTGACTTTCCCATCATAGTAACCCTTTACAAAAACCCTTCAGAAAATAACAAAAAAATAGAGCCATCTACATTAAAGCAATTAGCAGATAAGCTGAAAATGTGCCATTTGGCTGGGAAAAAGTACAAAACCTAGTGGTAAAAAGAGAAAATACTGGTGACTAGCGTCTTCTCCTTTTCAAAAAGTATTTTGAAAGTTTTTTCCCCTTGAGGTTGTCAAAATTTTGTTGTTCAGTTAAAAGGCTTTTTTTATTTATTTGTTTACCATTTTATTTGAAATATACTTTATCAAGACTGAAAAAAGAGTTTCAAAACAAACAACTTTCAATGTTCAAAACAGAGATTTAACTTTTAGATTACAATACATGTGCTGATTCCTACCCCACAGTACATAAAAAGTATGAATGGATCTAAAAATAATACCCCTAGGTGACTTGTAGCAAATCCCAGCTACAAAACCCCTCAATCGGCCAAAAAAGGGGGATAATGGACTGCCCACGGGGGGAAAGAGGGGGAAAAAGAGGGGAAAAAGAGGGGGGGGGGAAGGAGAGGAATGGAAAACAAGAAAGGAAGCAGTTCTAGAGCTCCATCTCTTTATTTCAAACATCTTTTTCTCTGAAACTACCCATCCAATTTTGATGAAACTTCACAGAAATGATCCTGTCATGGTCCTCTTCAGAATTTCGTGAAAGAATTTGATTCCTTCAAAAACTCTGGTTGCCATGGCCACAAAACTGAAAAATTTTGAAAATCTTTTCGTCTGAACCCGTATGGCCTAGGGCTACCAAATTTTGCATGTAGCTTCATGTAGTGGACCTCTTTAAAGTCTCTTCAATTTATAGCCCTGGGGTCAAAATTGACCTGGCCCCGGGGATCACAAGTCTTACATGGGCTTATAGAGAGAGAACTATAAAATTCTTTTTACCATGCCATAGGGCCTACGGCTACCGAATTTGGCATGTAGTTTTATCTGGTCCAAATTATAGCCCTGGGGTCAAAATTGGCCCCGCCCCAGGTGTTTTAAGTTTTACATGGGCTTCTATAGGGAGAATTTTAAAATTCCTCTTCTATGTAGCCATTGGGCCTAGTGCTACCAAATTTGACAATTAGCTTTATGTAGTGGTTGTCAACTAAGGGTGTCCAAATTATAGCCATGGGGTCAAAGTTGTCCCTGCCCCAGGGGGGTCACAATTTTTACATGGGCTTATGTAGGGAAAACTTCAAAATCTTCTTGCATCTAGTCATAAGGCCTAGGGCTACCAAAGTTTTCATGTTGTAGCTTGAACTAGTTGATGTCTACCAAGGATGCCCAAATTATAGCCATGGGGTCAAATTTGTCCCTGCCCTGTCATAATTTTTATGAAGGGAAACCTTCTCGTATGTAGCCATATGGCCTAGGGCTACAAAACTTTGCATGTTGTACCTTTATCTATTGGGCCTCTACCCAAATATACAAAATATATAATAAGACCTGTGCAACTTCTGTTGTTTTTATTTTTTTGTAGTAAACAAAATCATTAAAGTGACAAAAATATATTCTTTTATAAAAAAAAATATAATGAATATTTCCCTGAATGTTACAGGTTTTAAAGGGGCTCTTGAACAGCTTTAAATGAAAATTTTGCAAAATTAGTACCTTTTAAACCCCTAACCAGATGACAAAATTTTTGCCAGTCCAAATTGAAAGAAGTTGCAGACAACATTTTTAAGTTTGATTAATTTAAAAAGTAAGTATCATATTGGGTAGAATATATTGTGGGAAAAAAATAAATAGCTTTTTACAAGCAATTTATTCTTTTTCCACTATTTGTTCTTGAATATAATATCTGAGAGTCTTAAAAAGTTGGTATTATGTGGGAAAGGGCTAAACAGTATTTGTTGCCATCTGCATAAGGTTGGTTGCGTTGGGTTTTAACGCCACTTTAACAGCTAAGGTATTATCATGGTGGTCGTTTTTTCAAACACCTTTTTCAATTTACCAAAAGGTATTTTCATTACAAATTTATCTTATTCCTCTACTTTCAGATATCTGAAGACAGTAATATTTGAAATTTGCAGATTGGAAAAAAAAAAACAAGATGTGTTTGTGAAACACCAATGCCCCCAAAACAGCAATTTTTCAGACATTTGACCTAGACCTTGACATAAGCTATGCCTATCTTTGAAAGGAACCTACATGCCGAATATGAGCACAGTCACTTAACCCATTACCAGACCAAAAAATTCAGACTGGTCCAAATTGAAAGAAGTTGCAGACTTTTCAATGTTTGATTTATTTGGGGAAAAAAGTATCCTGAAGGGTAAAAACATTGATGGAAAGAAAAAAATGCTTGTTACAAGCAATTTCTTCTTTTCCACAATGTTTTTTTTTTTTTTTCATATAATATCATAGTCATAAAAAGTCTCAATTAAGTGGGAAAGAGTTAAATGGTTTATAGGTTGCAGGCAATTTTAAGTTTTTGGGTTAAGTTTTGCAGACAAACGGCATAATAAAATCTGTCTATAATCTGTTCAAGAGCCAGTTTAATAACCTTTCTCATTCCTCCAGTCATTCATTATTTAGATCATTTTGAATGTGAAACTGGTAAGTTACACTGTTGTTTAACGTCTTGTATATTAACCCTTCACCACACAATCCCGAATTTTCATATTAGTGGGGAAGAAGCCCTTTGAAAACAATGCGGGAAAAGAAATACATGTAGGAAAATGCTGGATACAAGCATTTTCCCCTTTTCTCGTGTTTTGTCAACCCTTTTAGAAAGTTTTCATAAATTAATCACATTTAACTTTATTGTCTGGAACAGCTTTTAATGTGGAGGGCCGTAAAATGTTTGGTTTTGTAAAGAGTTAAATGGTTGACTTTTGCATCCGGTGCTGTTAACCCTTTACCACACAATGACGACTTTTAATGCCCGTATGGAAGAAGCCTTATGAAATCATTGTCACAGTTTTCTTCCTATCAAAGCAAAATTGCACCATTTGAGCCACTTTGAAATTGCCATCCCCATTATGCTTTCAAATTGGATAGGTCTAAAATTTTTGCTGTGTGGTAATGGGTTAATCAACTGTATAATCCAAGTTAATCCTAAACCTGCTAAAACAAGAGCTTCGCAGAGCGGCGCATATACGCCCGAAGGGGCTTGTCAGTGAAGTGAGCAGCATTGACAGATGGGCCACGAATGAAGAGTAGTTATTCTCCATGATATATGAAAAATATTAAAGGGCAATAACTAAAAAAATAAGGATGGCAAAGTTACAAATTTTGTGATTTGCTCTTATCCACAAGGTGTTCTATCAGTCTTTGAAGGTCCAAGATCATATCTTTTATATTTAGAAATTATGGCCCAGACAAAAATTCAAAGTGGAAACTAACAAAGGGCAATAACCCAAAAAGAAGGATGGCATAGTTATGGTTCTTGTGCAATGCACTTCTTCATCATACGTTCTATTAGTCTTTGAAGTTTCAAGATGATGGATTTTGAAGTTTGGAAGTTATGATCTTTACAAAAATTCAAACTGAAAATTAACAAATGGCAATAACTCAAAAGATAAAGGTGGCAGAGTTATAATTCATGTGCAATGCACTTCTCCATAATGGGTTCTTTCAGTGTATGAAGTACCAAGATAATAGCTTTTATAGTTTGGAAGTTATGGCCTAGACAAAAATTCAAACGGAAACTTAACAAAGGGCAATAACTCAAAAAATAAAGGTGGCAGAGTTGTGGTTCATGTGCAATGCACTTCTCCAAAATAGGTTCTATCAGTGTATGAAGTTCTAAGTTAATAGCTTTTATAGTTTAGAAGTTATGGCCTGGACAAAAATTCAAACTGAAAATTAACGAAGGGCAGTAACTCAAAAAATAAAGGTGGCAGAGTTATGGTTCATGTGCACTGCACTTCTCAATAATGTGTTCTATCAGTGTATGTAGTTTCAAGTTGATACCTTTTATAGTATGGAAATTATGGCCTGGACAAAAATTCAAAGTTGAAAGTTGTTTTTTTTTAGAAATCAAGGGCAGATAATTTCAGAACGCAAACAGCAATCCAAATTCTAAGACCCAGGTGCACAACTAGACATCATGGAGATTCATTGTGGCAAGTTTCAAATAATTCTGATGGAAACTGTAGGAGGAGTTGCACACACAAGAAATTGCTAACGGACAGACAGACGGACAGACAGACGGACGGCCGGACGACCGGGGGTATAACATAATACAACCCTTCGGGCGTATAATAAAAAGGGTTAAATAAAACATTCTGGCGGATGGTTATATTTTTGTAAAAGAAAAATATCCCATAATCGGTTAGTATAGATCCAAGATCAGATTGTACAGACTGTGTAGCCTGATCTTATTCCACACTGTCTGTCTGCTCCTCTGTCCAGACAGACATCTTTTAAAATCCTTGATGAAAATTGTGAAACATCATTCTTACGATAGTCCACCGATAAAGATTCCTTTTCCATTTGATGCCGTGTCATCGGAAAAGGGGGGCTTGATGTATATTTCCATTACGGACTGATATCTTTTTAACTATTGGACAAAATTTTATGAAACTTTGTATTAATTTTGTTTATAGGCCGCATAAAATCATATTTGTCTTATCTTTTCAAATGCTATGCTATGAAAATAACTAAAAGGCCAGGTGTACATGCAAAACATTATTTACCTCTTATTTCTTTCTATTTGAAGATGTCATTTTAGGCAGGACATTTCATCTGCACAAAATAACCAGTTTTAAATTGAAAGTTAACAAACTGAGGTTTTTCGTAATATTTATTGTATTAGAGAAGAAAATAGTCAAGAGCATTGCGTAAAGTCAATGGAATGAACTGCATTTTAATTGAAACAAATTGGATTTAATAACCAGATTGAACCGATGGACCTGGAACGGACTCAGAAACCAAATATTTGACAATATTTCTTCAGTCTGGTATAAATCAACAAAGATATACATTTACCATAGGCACACACTAGCTTCAAATTCGCTAGTCTGTCAGTATTTTCAGTACTTCGAGAAAGGAATAGGGCTGCAAACATGTGCAAATACTCTTGAAGAATGATGTCTGAAAGAACACAGGCGCTTGATGTATAAATGCTAAAACAGGTCAAAAATTCTAAATATTTTTGCTAGATGAGCCATTACGAAATTGCATATAGATTGCGTCAATATTAACCTTGATATTTAGCATTTTGAGGGGGTTTTCAGAGCGAAGAACTTCAAGCGCCTATGGAGAGAGGAACATTTCGCAACAAATATCATGGCAATCGGTAGGGGTTGATCATTAGAACTGCCTCACCGAGGCGGTTCCAAAGAGCCCTTAAAATCTATGTTTGGATCAGAAATAAGAAAAATATCAAGGTTTATATTCCGCATAAATGCATCTTCTGACACCATGTCACACAGCATTGAATTGCATAAGTATGTTAAGATAATGATTTCATATTTGGTGATCAGCCTACAGCCTCGTTTTGGTCTCACGCAACAGAATTTTAGACCTCTATAATTTCCTTATAAATTTGGACGGATTACATGAAATTTATGTCAAAATGTTTCTCTTTCCAAGACTATTCTTCAGAAATTTTATTGTTTAACTGGTTATTTCCCAGTAAATCTGTCTGTTACGTTCTCGCTCATCATCGACAGCCGTATCCATTAAGGGTGACGTTTGTACCCGGCAAACTTTCAGATCATGGACAGCAGTATCAACGAAAACATACAAGGTGCCATAGATGCATATAAGCACATGCACACACACAAGTAAAAGGTAATTATGTAAAATTATGATGTATCTGCATTGTACCGACCTCGATTTGCCATGACACTGAATAAGAATCACACATTTCCCCGGAAATACTTTTTTTTTTACATATTTTCACGATTGACTGTGCTCAGCGTTAAGACAGGATATTAGCCAAACTTCCAAAACACTTATAGCAAAATATTTCAGAAACAGTTTGAACCCAAAAATGTAGAAACATACAGTAAAATTACATACTTACAGTGCATTTAAATCACCTTGCCCCCCTGTCGACAGCCGTACTGTTCGATCGAAAACCGTATTCCTCGGTCGACAGCAGCTTTACGCAGTACCGGATCGGTCGACAGCACAGGTGGTTAAGCAACATGACAACCAAAAAAAGATGTTAAAACTTTTTGCGTGTTAAAACGGTTACAGATCATGTTATTGAATTTGTCATTTTTGACGCAGTAAAATCCGATCATACTCGTATGTAAGGAACGAAGCGATCAGACTGGAACCCAGGCTATACATCGGTACATTATACTGACCAGAACTACTTCGAAATGACACAAATTGTGATTTACCTTTTTCTTTTCATGGGTCTCCGGAATCAAAACTCGGCCACGCCTACCCGTAACAATAACCTATATAGTCATTAATCATAAAGTCAAGCACAACTTTGATAAAAAGAAAAATAACATTTCTTTGAAAGAGAAAATTTTGTTGAAACACTTGATGATTCAAAGGAATTTATTTCATTGAAATTTTACTTCTCACAAAGGCAGAATAAGGTTGCCAACAGAGGAAAGGGGTCTATCAGCAATACATCATTCAAAGAAGCTATCCAATATTGGTTAGTTCTGGGATCGTAAATTTACATAGACGATCCCACAGGTTAGTTGTTTTTGCGTTGTGAAGTCGTTGTCTGCGCATGTCATATTCTTCGAAGATTCGACTGTCTTATATGACGCATCACTAGCCCCGAAAGCGGGCTGACTGTAATATTACGCTCTATAAAGTAGCGATGTAGAAAAAGCTTTTACCAATACATTTGAAGAGAAATGAGACCTGCTTTAGCTCCAGATTTCTCTAACCTGCTGATCATAGCTGAGTGAATTGCATGAGATAGCGTTTTATAGAGTAAACGTTTATTTCAGTTTGAAATTCAAAGTAACGGTTGTCGCGTAGGAAAGTGGTTCGCCTCTGTACCCAGGATGCCCAAATTAGATAGATGAGTATTTACAGAATGCCATCTATCAGTAGATAATGTTGTGAAGTAGAAGTGGGTCCGAATGACGTCATGTTAGTAGCTTTCGATTGGCTTGGAGTGGATTGTATTTTCATTTATTTCTCCTGCAGTCCTTACAGTACCAGGATCCTTTTAATATTTACACATGTGAAATGGAATCACTTGTATTTACAGTTTGTATTATCACAGCCAATCATGTCTGATACTTCATCTGGTTTTCCACATACACAGTGAGCAATGCTTTCATTTGCGCGAGGGATTAATAGTACTGACTGCTGCGCCTGCACAATTTTATGGGTCAGTAGCTCTGGTAAGCAGTATCTGGTCCAAAAGTTCTCCACTTTGCTGATCAAGTCCGTCAGGAAATTGTTGTCTCTGAGAACAGTAGTTATCACACACTGCTTTGTAGTTCAAAGAACAAAATAGCACAAGTCACACTGAAAAACTAGCATCTGCTGCTGAACCTGGGAGAAATATGGATGTCCATGCTTCAGCTCTAATGACTGGTTTAAACAAGACTCTTTACTAGAGGGTATTTTAACAATTGTTGAGTCCTAATATTTGTAGGGACATTTAAAGGTGGGTATTTAGAATGTTCACATCACACCAAATTAAAAACAAGAGCTTCGCAAAGCGGTGCATATACGCCTGAAGGGGCTTGTCAGTGAAATGAGTTGAAATGACGGAAGGGCCAATAATGAAGAGTAGTTAATTTCCATGATATGTGAAAAATATTAAAGGGCAATAGCTAAAAAAAGAAGGGTGGCAGTTACAAATTTTGTGAATTGCGGTTCTCCACAAGGTGTTCTATCACTCTTGAAAGGTTCAAGATCATGGCTTTTATATTTTAGAAATTATGGCCCAGACAAAAAGTCAAAGAGAAAACTAACAAAGAGCAATAACTAAAAAGGAAGGATGGCAGAGTTATGGTTCTTGTGCAGTGCAATTCTTCATAATGTGTTCTATTAGTCTTTGAAGTTTCAAGATGATAGGTTTTAAAGTTTGGGAGTTATGGTCTGGACAAAAATTCAAACTGAAAATTAAGAAAGGGCAATAACTAAAAAAATAAAGGTTGCAGAGTTATGGTTCATGTGCACTGCACTTCTCCATAATGGGTTCTATCAGTGTATGAAGTTGCAAGTTATTAGCTTTTATAGTTTGGAAGTTATGGCCTGGACAAAAATTCAAACTGAAAATTAACAAAGGGCAATAACTCAAAAAATAAAAGGGGCATAGTTATGGTTCATGTGCGATGCACTTCTCCACAATGTGTTTCATCAGTGTATGAAGTTCCAAGTTAATAGCTTTTATACTTTAGAAGTTATGGCCTGGACAAAAATTCAAACTGAAAATTAACAAAGGGCTGTAACTCAAAACATAACGGTGGCAGAGTTATGGTTCATGTGCACTGCACTTCTCCATAATGTGTTATATCAGTGTATGAAGTTGCAAGTTTTTAGCTTTTATAGTTTGGAAGTTATGGCCTGGACAAAAATTCAATCTGAAAATTAACAAAGGGCAATAACTCAAAAAATAGAAGTGGCAGAGTTATGTTTCATGTGTACTGCACTTCTCCATAATGTGTACTATCAGTGTATGTAGTTTCAATTTGATACCTTGTATGGTATGGAAGTTATGGCCTAAACAAAAATTCAAAGTGAAAAGTAGGTTATTTCAGAAATCAAGGGCAGATAATTTTGGAACGCAAATAGCGATCAAAATTCTAAGACCCAGGTGCACAACTAGACATCATGGAGATTCACTGTGGCAAGTTTCAAAGAATTCCGATAAAAACTGTAGGAGGAGTTGCACACACAAGAAATTGCTAACAGACGGATGGACGGACAGACAGACAGACGGAGGGACGGACGACAGGGGGTATAACATAATACGACCCTTCGGGCGTATAAAAATGTTTATCATTGAAATTTATATGAGAAAACAATACAAATCATCAATAATTAAGAATCATAGAATTACAAAAAAAATTTTTTTTGGTGGTATTCCCTTAAAAGGCTACGTAGCCTCTTAAGCTATTTTTAGATTTCGCGCCAAAAATCAATAAAGCATTGTGGGAATGTTAAATGACTGGCACGTGACTGATAACGCTTTAATTCCATTACATAACAAACATGTAATAATTATTTTCCATAATGTCTTCTTCGGACGGATGTTTGAAACGTTGTCTGTGTTTTCCTGTATTTAAATGAGAGAATTGATAATCTAAAAATAGAACGTGTCTCCCGTTGGTGTCATACTAGTCCGTATTAAATCTCTAATTTCTCGTATTATCCGATGGTTTTCGACTACTGAGGTTTTATGAAGGCAAATTAAAAGGCTATGGGAGTATAAGGACGATTTGTTTGCATTTTTATAAAATTTTCGTCCAAAATCTGAAGGGCCACCTTTAACCTCTACAACACATTTTCCATGACATGTACATTTAACAACAGCATCTGGTGATGCACCAATAAATGGTTTATCTTCACAGATCCTCATCCCAGTTTTTTCAACTTTACATTCTGTATGCCCTTGTGCGACGGCATCAGTAAAGTTTTTATAGCCTCATTCTCATTATCACGACCCCACAAAACCGCTGGTGCTTTCAAATGTCTTTTTTCGGGGTAGCAAATCTTCTTTATAACTGAAGGAGCTGGAGCATCAATCTTTGTGCGCAGAACACTGTGTGTGACTGATGCTGTCACATGCCCTATTCTCTGCTCATGTCAAACTGGTGACTTGGACTGTTTGACACCAGGTGCTTTCCTCCAGGTAGTCGACTTCAGCCCAAGTCACCTTCATTTTTTTATGTTTTGACATTTAGCATGAAGCTCTATAGTCGTTATTCCCGTATTAGAATCTGAAAATAGAGACTTCATGGACAGTCATAGGCTTTTAACTGGTTCTGATTCCTTGAATGAAAGTAGAGTGTATGTCTCCTTAAACAGGCTTTACCCATTACCACACAATCCCTACTTTTGACACCCATGAGAAAGAAGCCTTTTGAAAACACTGTAGGAAAAGGAGAAAATGCTGGTAACCAGCATTTTCTCCTTTTCCCACAGTGTTTTCTACCGTTCCCAGAACAAATTTCAATTTTTCAGTCACTTATTTTGTCGTCTGCAAATGCTTTCAATTTGGACCAGTCTAAAATTTTGTCATATGGTAAAGAGTTAAACCAACTGGCTTACTTGTTCCACTGTCAGCTAGATCTTTAACAAATTGGCTATTTTGGGATTCTGTTGATGGTGCATAACATTTCCTTTTTTTCTTACATTTTTTTAGCCTATCCTTCACTTCATCTTTATAAAAAGATATTTTTGAAATTGTCGAGGGCTGAATCTTTTTCACAGAATACTGGTTCCATTTGCATGGTTCGCTTACATGCGACTTTTGTGTACCCATTTCTAACAGTAGCCTCTACTTTAAACAATAGAGATGCAATATGGGAACAAGATTTCTCCAAGCCTGAAAATTGCAGAAAAAAAAAGTACAAGACTTTACAGTATATGCATAAAGTAGCCTTCTCTCAAACAATCCCTTATTTTAAAATGACTCTGAGATGGAAAAATGCTTTTGTGCAGCTCTTTTTTCCTTTACCACAATGTCTTCTGGCAATAGAGTTTCAGACTCTTTTTATACTGAAAGCATTTGTAGATAAAATTAAATGATAGAACTTGCCACTGTCAGGGCCTCATGAGAAACAAAACCCTGAAAAATGGAGGAGATACTGCTTCTTAGCATTTCCCCTTTATTCCAAAATTTTTTCGGAAAGCCTTTGTACTTTAACCCATTACCAAACAATTCTGACTTTAACAGACCCAGAGAAAGAAGCATTTCAAATACATTGTGAGAAAAGGAGAGAATACTGTTAGCCAGCATTTTCTCCATTTCCCACCTTTTCTAACCACTCAAAAAATGAAATCAACTTCTGCGTCCAATTTCTTTTCTCTTGAGCAAAATTTCATTTGAACAAGTCCAAAAATTTTTCATTGTGGCCATGAGTTTACAACACTGACAAACAAAAGCTTTTGGAAACATTGTGGGAAAGGAAGGAAATACTAATAACTGGAATTTTCTCATTTTTTCACAATAAATTCCTCCCTTCCCCCTAAAAATTCAATTTTTGAATTGCATTTATTTGGTCCTTTGCAGATGCTGAGTATTAATTTGGACAAGTGTATGAAATTGCCATCTGATAGAGTTATTTCTCAGGGCCTCTTAACCCTTTCCCAAACAATCCCTGGTTTTTACGGGTCAGGAATAGAAGCCTTTTGAAAACATTGTGGGAAAAGAAGAAAATGCTGGTAACCAGCATTTTCTTTTTTTCCCACAATGTTTTCTAC
Organism: Tridacna crocea; assembly: GCA_943736015.1. Classification (NCBI taxonomy): domain Eukaryota; kingdom Metazoa; phylum Mollusca; class Bivalvia; order Cardiida; family Cardiidae; genus Tridacna; species Tridacna crocea. The sequence continues at coordinate 29,987,080 of OX031059.1, read as the reverse complement.
CCTATCATATAGAAAAATCACCTTTTTAGCAACTGTTAATTTGTCATCTGCGAAATGCTTTCAATTTGGTCTGGTCCAAAATCTGCTGTTTGGGAAAGGGTTAAACTTGAGGTTGTCTGCGAATTGTGGTTCAATTTAGTTATTCATACCTGCTAAACAAAATGAAGAGCTTGTTACAGATACACATGTATAATTTCCTTCCAGACAGACCACTCATTGCATTGGTTTCATCCTTCGCAACATACATGTAACAAAATTTTGCCACGTCTCAGCATTCAGGACCCAATGTAAAGCCTGTTTACTGGAAGCCCATGTTCAAGCATGGTTGGGTTTTTCATGAGTGTTTTTGACAATGCAGAGCACTGCCTAGCACCTCTTAATCCCTTACCACACTAAGACAACTTTTAAAACCAGAGAAAGAAGCTTCTTGAAAACATTGTGGGAAATGGAGAAAATGCTGTATGGCAATGGGTTTAAGCCAAGTCATATATGAATATGTGAGCTGTTGCCATGATACAACTGAAATTATGCCAAAAGTGAAGTAAATACCATTCAATCAACCTATATTCAAACTTACCCTGCCTTGTTGTTACAGTGGGCAATCAGGACTGTACCGTCTGGGTCAACAGCTACCCAAGGACTATGACGTTCATCATTGACTTTCCAAGAGGGTTGGACAATAGCCTTTAGCACCAATGTCATGGGCTTCAAATGAAACACAGTCTGAACCCAGCCAGCTGTGAACTGGTGATGAGCTCGAGACTTTTGAAGTTTTTCATGGCTTTCTTGGTGTAGATTCCTGTAAACACAACAATGTGATTGTAACACCGCAGCCTCTGTTCATCTTAATGTGAGAGGGTTGACTATGTACCAAATGACAGAATTTTAGACTATTCCAAAAGTTAAAACCATGTGCTGACAGCAAATGAGCCAAGTAAAAAAATTATGCTCACTTTTGGAAGGGTAAAAACGTTTTGGAAAATGGAGAAAAGACTGGTTTACAGTATCTTCTCCTTTTACCACGGTATTTTCAAAAGCCATGATCCTCAAGGTGGTTAAACTCTTTACCAAACAAAATTTTAGACTGGTCCAAATTCAAAGCATTTGCAGACAACAAAATAAATGTTGCTCAAAAATTGAAATTTCTTTGCAGCAGGGTTGAAAACATTATAAGAAAGGAGAAAATGGTGGCTACCAGCATTTTCTCCTTTTCCCACAATGTTTTTAAAAGGCTTCTATCTCAAGGTCTAAAAAACCAGGCATTATTGGTAAAGGTTAAACTCAGGATTGTGTTGTAAATGTCGTCTACAAATGCTTTTAATTTGGATAGATCTAAAATTTTGCTGTATGGTAACGAGTAAATGCAATGAATGCCCTTGTTAACAATAAAGTAAAAAAAAAAGAACTTTTGTAAACATTGTGGAAAAACTTGAAAATATGTTATAAATCCAGCATTTTTCTCCCTTTTCACTTAAATTTAACTCTGCTAAACAATATAATTTCAGACTAGTTAAAACTGAAAACAGATGCAAATGACAACGTAATTTATATGAGAAAAGCTGTTTTTGGAAGATTTAAAACACTAAGAAAAGGGGCAAAGGGGTTTAATTGAACGTCAGGATTATGTGGTAAAGATAAACCCTTTACAATACAATGACAACCTTTGAAGCCCCGAGAAAGAAGCCTATTGAAAACATTGTGGGAAAATGCTGATAAATGCATTTTCTCCTTTTCCTACAATATTTTCTACTGTATCAGAGTCAGAAATCATTATATTAGGAAGATTTTCTCCTTTTCCCATAATCTTTTCAAAAAACCTCTTCCCTTGGGTCATACAAACAAGGGATTGTTTGGTAAAGGGCTAACCCATTTCAGTAGGTGTATATGCTGACTGGAAATGCTTTGAATTTGGATTACTTGCAGTATCTTGTGTGATATGTGTAATTTATGACCCCATCAGATCCCTCCCCAGGAGGGACTGGTTAACAGTATCTTCTCCTTTTACCACCACGTTTTCAAAAGCCATACTGTTTAGTATATTCGTAACAAAAATATTAGCCCACAGTGGTTTGTGATCGCAAAAAAATGCAATTATTGAACGATCTAAATGTCAATGAACCCATAGTATTTAATAGGTTGCTATGTAATACTTTCACCTCTGAAAATGGCGGCCAATCGTTGCTAGGGGAAGTGACATCACATCGTTGTCCCCTATAAAATAGCTAAGGTTTATTTGTTGCTGTAGCAACATGATTGTATCCATGAACTGATCAAAAGTATTTTGCATTTGTCAAAAATGATGCTTTTTACGAATTCGATTTCATTTCTTCTAGAAACTTGAAGTTTCTATTTGCTGTTCTGATTAAACTTACAATGGTCTCGACATTATTTTGTTCTAATGTACTCGAGAAGCATCGAACTATTTGAAAGGTGTTTTGATAATGCTGTTCAGGGGCATTTTCAGCAAGCTGCCAAGCGTTGACATATGAAGGCGAGAATGAAAATCTCGCCTTCTAAAAACAGTTCAATGCAGTACTTAACATTACTAACCTTGGGACCAAACTAAGTTTCGGATCTGTGAAAATTATCTTTTTTTTTTGTCCACATGCTTTGTTGATTTTGACACCACAAGACAATTATAAACATTCGGATATCCATATATACAGACAAGATAAATCAGGCAATTCAAGGAAAATTTGATTATCTAGTTTAAATCATCAAATCATCTGAAATTGTGAAAAACAGAAGTTCATAAACATTCTGCTTTTCACGTGATACGTTCCCAATATCGAGGAATCTGGGTCAAATCGGCCTCGGGTCAAGTCTGCCCGAGTCAAGTCAGCCGGGTCAACTCGGCCTGGTCAATTTGGTCTTATACATTAAAAGGTATCTGTGGGTGTATTGGTAGGAAGAATACTTATTTGTGTTATATTTGGAAGAAATGTTCATCAGTTTTTGTCTTTCACTCTTAATAGACCTGTACGAATTATGACGAGCGCGTCAGTGAACATCAGAGGACGAGCTCTTTGCCAGGGAAAATCTCAAACTGAACGGGAAAAAGGCTCACCGTTTACATAGGCGTAGCGAAACCCATAGGAAATTGTACTTTGAAAGCCCTATACATTTGTATATGATTTATACTTAGATTCAATTAAAATGTATTAACCTTAAATTAACTCAGTAAACATTTAATAAACATTAAATAAACTCTGCAATATCTATCCATCACACGCCAATAGAAACCCCACTCTCTCACACACAGGGTCATTCACATTCACATGTATGGTGAGAGTAACAAACGACAACTCTGCTCGGAGATTGTAGGAACCCAAGCAATTTTCACGTACATTGGGCTATTACATTGTGGGAAATGGAGCAACCAGATCTACTAGATTTAATTGTATACACGAAGCCTTGTTAAATTCGTAAACACAAGTAGATCTGATTAGATAACTGTCAGTGTAAATCAATCCTGCGATGTAACTGGTATTGAAATCTATTTGTTATATACCTGTATTATTCTCTTTAACTGGTATGATGCAAGCTTGGCTTGCTCGTGCATCGAGTATACCATAGGTTAAGCCTATTTTTCTCTTCATGTAAGGTTATGGAAAAAAAACATTTAATGAAAGCTCAGTAGTAGAGTTGGTGCAACATGATATCTCTTTGGAAGCAAGAAAATGTTTCTTTGTTCAGCACTGTAGACTCAAATGTTTACTGTCCCCCTTTTTTTGTAGTAGACATAATATTTTAATCCTTAACCAAAAATTCTGACTTTCAATGACTCAGAAGGAGAATGCTTTTTAAAGAAAACGATTTTAAAGAAATGAGAAAAAGGTACTAACCAGCATCTTTTCCTTTTCTTGCAATGTTACCTACCCTTTTTCAGATATAATATGTAACATATCCGATTTATTGTCAGCAAATGCCTTTAACTTGGAGTAAGTCAAAATTTGTTGTTTATTAAAGAGTTTATAATTACCGGTACGTGATTTATAGATACAAGTAAGACTTGGCACCATCTTTAGAAGTGTATAGAGAAATTAACCATTACCATTGCCCAAAACTGGTTAGGCATGGTATACATATACTGTCAAGTGATCCAAAATTAACATGCAACAAACCAACTGCATTACAAATTCCACATTGGAGGTGCACAGATTGAGTACTGCTGCCTGTCAATGTTAACAGATCTGCAAGTAAAAAATTACATCATTTTACTTCACATGTTAACAACTTCAGTAAGGAATACCCATAAATCTATATATTATCATTTCAAAAGGACCTGGCCAACAGTATAACCACCATGTGCAAACAAAGAGTTCTAGAAACTTGAAGGGGAAAAAGTGTGACCTGTACAGGATTCAAAACAGCAAGTCCTCTTTTATAGGGCAAGTGCTCTAACTACAAAGCCTACCAGAACGCTCTGCATCCACGCCACTGATTTTCACTACAGAGAAAACCTTATAAGACAGCTACAGAAACTTTCTGATTAGGATCTATGCTCTTGCAAAGGAATAAAAGCTGAAGCCTATCTACTAGGCAAAATTTTAATTATAATGATCTACAATCATGAGTTTTTGGTGGTACAACTGCCATCTTCAAGTGTGATCCTGTGATACAATGCCTGCAGTCAAATATCATGTTTTTACTGAGCATAAGGCATTAGTTTAATAAGCCTCCAATAAAAGCTGTCATATCAGAATTGACTCTTTTTTACTTGAAAATGATCTAATATAATTCTTTGCGTTTTCTGAAGACTATGCCTTCAATAAATTCCATGCATTCTGGTTCAAATTAAACCGATACCCTGACAAAAGGTTCATACTCGAAACCTTTACTTGCAATTTTCTGCACTTGTCAATGTGCCATTCATGCATACCTAATAAGATGCATAAATCCATTCTGAAACATGCCTAAGAGAAGATGAGTCCATTTGATCATCTGTTGTTCAAAGACACAGTTAATACATGCCCAAACTTACAAAACACAAAAATTAATAGAAGTTTCAATTGCCTCACAACACCAGTTCAATCTTTTCTTCCATTTTAGAATTCTAGTAATCCTTGGTTGCAGCAGGGTCAAGAAGAGCCAACTATGTCAATCGAGGGAGAAACACTACTGCAACTGTCATACTCAAGCCCATCATGGCCTCTGAAAAGTAATTCTACTGAATAAACCCTTTAACCCTTTACCAAACGACAAACTTTTAGACTAGTCCAAATTCAAACATTTACAAACGACAAAATAATCATGACTCCAAAATTGAAACTTGACTTTAATGGCTTCAGTTCATTAAATTTTTGAGTATTCATATATTTTAGAATATAAAATGTCTGCTGTGAAATGTTTGAGATATCCGAGGTTTTCCCCCAACTCCCTATTTTTAAGATTCAGATGTTTGCTTTCCTCCCTTTTAACTCATGGGTGGCAAATAATCTTCACATGAAAAGGTATAGAATATGTTTTACACTGCTTTCAATGTTATTTCAGCTATATTTCATCAGTAACAGCTCATGTACTCATGCATATCCAAGGATAAACCATTGCTAGCTAGGATTTGTGAATTTGAAAAGTTTGCTAACTTTCCACCTCTGATAGTTTACCACAAATATATGAAAAAAATATAATAATTGCAGGCTTTGAATTAGCAAACATTTCTGTCCCAAAAATGCCCTTTATCAATAATTTGGGAATTTTTCGACACACATATACACGCGTATCCACAAATACAATAGTGCTCTCTGCTGTAAAACTCTACCATAATTTGTATAAGAAAATCATGAAAGATATATGTATATAAGATATTTGAGGTTCAATGCAAAACATGCACTTACCAAATGTGAATATAAAAGTGCTTTTTTTCTTTTTCACCAATCAGGACAGTCACTCTCACTCCTGTAAGACAATTAGGTAACTGAAAATATTGACATAAGAATAGTGCAGACTAGCCAAAAGGTAAGAAATTGTTTAATCCAATACCACACAATCCCTATTTTTGACGACCCTGAGAAAGAAGCCTTTAGAAAACACTATGGGATATCTTTGAGATAATATTATAAGCTTGTTAAAATTTTGATTTTCTTTTATTTCTTAGTTTCTAGCATTTGTGAATATGGCTTTGATCTTTTCATTCCACTTGTCCTTCAGATCATTTTGTACCTAGGTTGAGTCCAGTTCTCGTTTTCCCTCTGTAGAGTACTTGAAATCTTCATTTTTTTTCATTAACTCTTTACCAAACGACAAAATTTTAGGTTTATCGAAATTGAAAGCATTTACAGACGACAAAATAAAAGTTACGGAAAATTTGAAATTTGTTTTTTGAAGAGTTGAAAACATTGTGGGAAAAGGAGAAAATGCTGGTTACCAGCTTCAAGTACTCCACTGAGGGAAAACCAAAATTGGGCTCAACCTAGGTACAAAATGGTTACAAGATCTGAAGTGGAATGAAAAGATTAAAACCATATTCTCAAATGCTAGAAACTAAGAAATAAAAGAAAATCCAAATTATAACAAGCTTATATCTCAAAGGCTTTTTCTCCAAAATTCTTGTTCAAAACATTCTCATCCTTCAACAAAATTCTTTAACCCATTACCACACAATCCCTAGTTTTGACGCCACTGAAAAAGAAGCCTTTAGAAAACATTATGGAAAAAAGAGAAAATGCTGGTAACCTTTTCCCACAATGTTTTCTACCTTTCACAAAACAAGTTCCAGATTTTCAGTCACTTTTATTTAGTCTTCTGCAAATGCTTTCCATTCGGATAAATCTAAAATTGTGTCATTTTGTAATGAGTTGATTATTTTCTTCAACACAGGCCAGCTAGTAACAGAGTGAAAACGAAAAAAATAGTCATGTGACTGATTTTGTAGGAAATGACCCTTGAATCAGGGCACAGGCAGACAGACTGGCTCTACAGCCAAGTCACATGAAAAGTGACCTGTCACAGTCAGTTAACTACACTTTACCCCTGAACTATGTACAGTTTCATAAACGTGGGGTGGGGGGCATTACGGTAATCATGGTTGCTGTGAATGAACATGAGCCTTGAGCCTGGGTTACCATTCCTTCACTTCACCATTCAACATACATTTTCCTGAAGGGGACGCAATTAACTCTTTACCACACAATCCTGACTTTTAACGACCGGGAAAGAGAAGGCTTTAATAACATTATAGGAAAAGGGGAAAATGCTGGTAACCAACATTTTCTCATTTTCCCAATGTTTTCTACCCTATTAAAGAACTAAATCATCATTTCAGCTACATCTAATTTATTGTCTGTAAATACTTTCAGTTTGGTCCAGTCAAAAATTTTGTTGTTTGGTAATAGTTAATAGAGGTAATACGACAACAAATTTTATAAGGATAACACTGCTGCTGGGGTCCTAGTCAATGCCCATGGCAAAGCAATCATACACTCTTCACAACTTGGCCAATTCCATACCAATATCTAACCTTGTTAAAAAGTGTTCAATTTTGAAATGCTAGTTCACATGATCTTAACCTTATACCACACGAGAAAATTTTAGACTGGTCCAAATTGAAAGCATTTGCAGACAACAAATTAAGGTGACTGAAAAATTGAAATTTGTTCAGGGAAGGGTAGAAAACACTGTGAGAAAAGGCAAAAATGCTGGTTACCAGCATTTTCTCCTTTTCCCACAGTGTTTTCAAAGGTAGGGATTGTGTGGTAATGGGTTAACTCTATACCAAACAATCCCAGGTTTTCATGACCCTGAAAAAGAAGCCTTCTGAAAACCTTGTGAAAAAATGCTGGTAACCAGCATTTATGTTGTCTTTACTTTTTGTTTACATGACACACTATACTGCATTTTGATCTGCAAATATGACCTGCCAGTCAAAATTGGCAGAGAGATCAATTACCTGAATGTTCACAAGATGAGTCAATCATCTCCACATAAATAATATATTTACATTTTCAGTCACAGACAGATCACCAAACATTGATGACATCACAGCCACATTGGGGTCCATACCATCTTCCTTACATCACCTGAAAGAGATCAGGAATTATTCAAGTCTTTACCAAATGACAAAATTTTAGACGAGTCAAAATTGAAACCATTTGCAGGCGACAAAATAAATTTGACTCCAATTTCAATGATTTTTTTGGGAAGGGTAGAAAACATTATTGGAAAAGGAGAAAATGCTGGTTACCAGCATTTTCTCCTTTCTGCACATTGTTTTCAAAAGGCTTCTTTGTCAGGGTCATCAAAAGTCAGGTTTGTTTGGTAAAGGGCTAAGATGGAACCACAGCATCGTGGGGAAAATGCTTGAAACCATCGACATTCTTATCAAAGAGTATTCTAATAGAAACTGCATGATCAGATGTGATGTGATGGTTATTTTACGCTACAAGACTGAAAATATCAATGGGCCTGCACTGAAGTTGCAATTTTACTGCAGAACATGCAGATATGAATCCCAGATGATTCAGATCATATATCAATACAGTGGATTCCACTTAATCGCAACCCTGTTTATCTGGATTTTCGGTTATTTGCAAGATTTGGTCCAGCACCGATCCATTTCCTATTTAGACAACGAAAATTTCAACGCTTAATGGGGATCCTATAAATAGAACATTTCGGTTTTTTGCAACGAAAAATTAGCAAGTTATTCGAAATTCTAGTGTTTATTAGCAATTCCTTGGGATAAGACAGCGAAAAATTCCAATCCGTCCGGGAAAAAAAGGTTACTCAAAACGATGAAAGTCGAATTATAGTGCATACGGAGAATCACAGATAAAAACTGATGCAACTGCATACAAACGACGAGTCCAACATGATCCGTTTTCATAATTAAGTCATTAAAGATAAAAATTCTTGGCGTATTTCATGTTATTCTTTTCATTTAAGAAAGTGCAATAACCTTTACAAAACATCTGCAAATGGCCGACATTCTGAATATGGACCTCGTTAACTCAGTGGCTGTTTTGCAGCATTGATGCATTAGTTTACTTCACTGGTTGCCGATTATCAAGTTCAACAATTGGACGGTTACGCGAGATTTTGGGTACCAGGCTGTACACCCACCACCAAGAGCACTGATAAATAATATGGTAATTTTAGTGCAGGAAAATTGGCGAAAAGATTACTACGTGTACTTAAATCTTGTCTTGGTATAATTCGGCAAAAAATAAAAAATTTACATGGACTTTCTATGATCAGACTTCACACTGTGCTCCCTGTTACAAGAAAGACTGATCGAATTAACCTATCACCGATCAGATAATTACACACTGGGTAGAAAAAAACTAACTGTTCGTAAGTGTCTCGTTGATAATCCAATTTGTGACAAACAATTTGACTACAGGCGTGAGAGTAAGGTGTACCGAATGTAAACTGTGAAAAACACAGAAAACCGTTTCTTACTTAGGTCTGCTTTGAATGGTATGGCCTAAATTAAGGCATTAAAATAGAATCGTCTGTGCGGCAATCAGTCTGTGACGTCACACAAACTTTTACCTACCCATTCAACCGAACAGGTGGCGAGTCGGGGTTTATACAGGTGCACAGTACACGATCATGTTGTGTAAGAATGTGCATGTACACAAGGAGTAATTGTTAGATAACCAGAAACTGGAGATGTGCGTCGAAACCTGTGTTTACAAAAAGTTTGTGTTGAATTTTATGTCAAACGAAGCATCACCATGGCCAACAGCCTGGATCATCTCTGGTACTTTGTGCACTTGATAGGTAAATAAAGTAAGCAAACAAATAATTTTTTTAAACTTGTTTAGTTTGAAATACATATATTTAAAAAAATATGAACATTAATCAAATGATCGGGATGCAAGGTCTGAACGTCTGTCATTAGAACGAAATGATCGTCTGCATCTCTGGTTAGACTTCCGGTCTGAAAAGAGCCATCAGATTATCGGGCCGACCGCTTATTCGGGATATTTTCTCTGACAAATAGGACTTGCAAATAAGCGGAATCTACTGTACTAACCTTGTTGTGTAATTGAGTTCAGACACATTTATAACAGATCTCAAGATGGACATTTGGTAGTAAGTGCTTAAAAAGACTAGCAGTGCAACAATGAAAAGAAACAAGCTTTTTAATTAAGACTCACAAATGAACACCTCATGCTGCAGGAAAGGGGCTACCTGAACATTTTACAGGGGTCTAAGACCACAACGTTCAAACATGTGCCCTGAGATCAAAACAAATTAACTGATTGCCTATGATGGAGTAAAAATAAATAAGGAAGTGAACGAGAAATAAAGGAGAACTGGGTGAGTAACTCTGTCTAGATTATAGCAGCACTACGGATGGGGCCTGATACTGGTCAAAAAACCGAGAGAGAGAGAGAGAGAGATGGGGGTAGTCCTATATTGATTTAAAAATTGCTGCTGCAATATTTTTACAGAAGAAGAAGAACAGGAGGACCATGATGGTCCTATATCATTCACTTGAGTACAAAGCAGTTAAGGTCTACAATGAAGATAAACGGCAAATATTGAAGTTCAAAGCCTAACGATAATGAAACAAGAGTGGCAAATTGTCGCAACATATGCCCATTGTCGAGGAGGTATAATAGCTGCAAAGGGCAGGCAATACAACAAACATGTTCACCAAGTCTCAAGTCAATTTGACATACCAAATATCAAAGCTCTCCGAAGAATTTTAAAGTTTTCCTTTTTTGTTCCTATGTTTAGAACTTGTGACCCCTTGGGCGGGGCCAGTTTTGACCCCTGGGGCATCTTATGAGCAAATTTTGTAGAGGTCCACTAGTAGATACTACATACCAATATCAAAAGTCTACACCTAGTTTCAGAGAAAAAGAATTTTAAATTTTTCCGTTTTAAGTCTTATGTTTAAACTTGTGACCCCTGGGCTGGGCAAATTATAACCCAAGGGGCATCTTATGAATAAACTTGGCAGAGGTCCACTAGGAGATGCTTTTTACCAAATATCAAAGCTCAACAACTTCTGGTTTCAAAGAAGAAAAATTCTAAAGTTTTTCCTTTTTTTCCCCATGTTCAAACTTGTGACCCACAGGGCAGGGCCAGTTTGGACCCCAGGGGCATCATATGAACAAAACTGGACGAAGTTTACTAGGAGATGCTTCATACAAAATATCAAAGCTCTAAGCCTTCCAGTTTCAGAGAAGAAGAATTTTAAAGTTTTCCGTCTTTGTTCCTATGTTCAAACTTGTGACCCCCGGGGCGGGGCCAGTTTTGACCCCAGGGGCATCATATGAACGATCTTGGTAGAGGTCTACTAGGAGATGCTACATACCAAATATCAAAGCTCTATGCCTTCTAGTATCAGAGAAGAAGATTTTCAAAGATTTTGCTATTTCTTTCCTTTTGCTTGCCATGGCAACCAGAATTATAAGCGGAATTCAATCTCTTGAACAACTTTGGTAGAGCTTCACAAAGGAACATCCCTGCCAAGTTTCATCAAGATTGGTCCAATGGTTTAGGAGGAGAAGATGTTTAAAGAAATTGTGGACGATGGGTGCCGGACATTGGACGATCACAAAAGCTCACCATGAGCGCTTCGTGCTCAGGTGAGCGAGAGAGAGAGAGAACGTTTGATTCAGGTAAGGATCCAGTCCAAATTTCTGGCTCCTTCATACTGTTTTCGGAAAAAAGGAGGGGGAACAAAATGGTACTTAAAGATTTCCCAGATTTATCTCCAGGTAAATATGGTCTTTATTCGCACAAACCTTGAAATTACAAAAGTGACTAGCATAAAAAATTGGTCAAAATCCCCACTGACCATAAATACCATTTTGTGCGATGTGCAGGTTTTAAACCTTCATAGCCATATAGTGCAAGTAGCCCCCATTCACCAGAGCCATGTTTATTGACGAATCAAACTTTTGAAAAGGGTCACCTAAGGAACATTTCTGTGAAATAATTTCAAAATCTGACCAGCGGTTTCAGAGAAGAAGAGTTTTTGAGAATTTCTTCATTTCCCTATAGTGCAAGTAGCCCCCATTCACCAGAGCCTCATTTTTTGACGGATCAAAATTTCGCAAACAATTTTTAAAAAAGGGTCATCCAAAGATCATCCCTGTGAAATTATTTCAAATTCTGACCAGCGGTTTCAGAGAAGAAGAAATTTAAAGAATTTCTTCATTTCTGTATAGTGCAAGTAGACCCCATTCACCAGAGCCATGATTCTTGACGGATCAAAATTTCGTGAACAATGGTTTAGGAGGAGTTGATGTTTAAAGAATTGTTGACGACGGACGACGCATGACGGACAACGGACACCCAGTGATCCTAAAAGCTCCCCTTGAGCATGTTGTGCTCAGATGAGCTAAAAATGCCAAAAAGCAGGCTTTTTGCACTGCTTTTATCCACAATGTTTCGAAAATCTTGCTTCTTAGCATCATCAAAGCACATAAATCACTTCTTCATACCTTTAGATATTGAGCCGTCACTGGAAGCACATGGAGACATCTCTAACACCTTGTCGTTCAGTAAATGCCAAACCCTGTTCAAATATGGAGCCGTTGTTTTGGTCAGAAAACTGTGATGTCTATCCACATTGGGCTGCGTACAACTCAGGAAACTGGAACAAGAAAAACTACAAATGATTAACATGAAGCAGTTTATACAGCATGCAGAGGAATAAAACGGTTGACAATCACAAGGACATTGGGATAGGAACATCAGAAATACAAAAGGATAGGGGCAGCCATACATTAACTCTTTACCACACAAGAAAATAACTGATGGTTCCAAATTGAAAGCATTTGCAGATAACATATTAAATATGACTAGAAGATCGAAATTTGATTTGGAAAGGGTAGAAAGCATTATGGGAAAAGGAGAAAATGCTGTTTACCAGCATTTATTCTTTTTCCAACAGTGTTTCAAATGGCTTCTCAGGGTCGTAAAAAAGTCGAACTTGTATGGTAAAGAGTTAAACTATGCAGATGAAACATATTTAATTGGACTCCTGTAGCTTAACCTCCATACCGAGTTGCTGTAACATCTGATTTCTATCCTAGATCTCATTAACTCATTACCAAATGACAAAATTTTCGGTTTGTCCAAATTAAAAGCGTTAAAAGATGAAAAAAAATATATATATATATATATTATGAAAGTTTGAAATTTGTTTTGTGAAAGGTAGAAAACAGTGGGAAAGGGAGAAAATGCTGGTTACCAGCATTTCTCCTTTTACCACAATGTTTTCAAAAGGCTTCTTTCTCACAGTGGTTATAGGTCAGGATCATGTGGTATAGGGTTAATTTGATCAAGTAGTACCAGAATAGAAGTAAAGTCAGCATATTATGGATAAATGAATAGACAAAACAAACAGATGGACAACCAGGCTGGCAGATAAAAAGAAAGGAACCATGCGCAGGTGCATTCAAATCTTATTAAGACATAAGAAACTGACATCCCATAAAATTTTATTAGAATATCTAATTCTATACCTAAAATAGCACTTAATCCTTGACCAAATGACAAGACTTTCAACTCATCTGCATTGACAGCACTTGCAGACAACAATTCAGATGTAGCCAAAATTCTGGGATTTGTTGGCAAAAGTGTAGAAAACATTGCAAGAAAGGAGGAAAATGACCAGCATTTCTTCTTTATCTCACAAAGTTTTCAAAAGGCCTCTTTTTCTGTTGTTAAAAATCTAAAATGTCTGGTAAAGGGTTAACTATCTGTATCGGTGATCCAAAATGGGGACAATGGAGGAAAGAGAAAATCAGAGGGCAACTAGTGCAAACTCTTTACCACAAAATCCCGACTTTTGATGACCCTTAGGAAGGAAAGCCTTTTATTGTGGGAAAAGGAGAAAATGCTAGTAACCAGCATTTTCTCCTTTTCCCACAATATTTTCTACCCTTTCCAAATCAATTTTCAATTTTTGATTCACATTTATTTTGTTGTCTGCAAATGCTTTCAATTTGGACCGGTCTAAAATTTTGTTGTTTGGTAAAGAGTTAACCCTTGACTTCATAGATACTCATTTCTATGCATTGCTTGTATGAGCCTCTGGAAAACATTGTGGCAAAAGGTGAAATTGCTCGTGATAAGCAATTTCACCTTTTGTTACAATGTTTTCTATGCTATTAAAAGGTGTAATATACACATAAGAAACGGCTTCATCCTTGCTCTTATTTAGTGTCCTTAAGAGATATGATAGAAATGCCTTATGGATTAAAGGGTTAATAGAAGGTCAGAATGTTTTAAAGCATTAACCCATTACCACACAATCCCTACTTATGACGCCCCTGAGAAAGAAGCCTTTAGAAAACATTGTGGGAAAAGGAGAAAATGCTGGTAACCCTTCACAAAACAAATTTCAAATTTTCAGTCACTTTTATTTTGTCGTCTGCAAAATTAATGCTTTCAATTTGGACCAGTCTAAAATATTGTCGTTTGGTAATGATTTAAGATAATGCACTGAATGAAGACCAGCACACACTTGTAATATCCATCGCCAAATAGGCCTGATATAGAATTACCGTAATTCCCCCAAGTATTCGGATGGGAAAAAATAATTATTTTTTTTGGTGTCCGAAAACTTATTAAATTATTTGGGTGACTGTCCGAAAATTTCGGGAAATCTCTTTCCAATAACAACAACAACATATCCTTTAATAGACATATAAACATATCTTTTAACAGACATCACACAGTATGTACAACATACAGTAAGGCATATATTTCCCGAAAAGAACTGACATGAGATCGACCTTTATGGATTAATAAAACTTACTTGTAAAAAGAGTTCACACGATTACGTATTCGAACGCAAATAGCTACTTCGCTAAACAATCCTAAATCATGGTCATGATAAGGGTTATACTTGACCTGACTAAAATTGGTTACATCACCCATACACGTGCTTGTCTCCATGCCAACATGTCTGTGTACAGGTCGTTACAACGAGCCACCCCGTTATGCATTAAAAGTGTATTTTATAGTGTTTATCGATAAGATTTACATCTTTAATGCGTCACGGGTATTGGACTAAATAATAATATACAGCCTGTGCAACACATATTAGCACCTGCATTCAGTCTACCGCGATCAATCAGATACCAGACAGTGGATTTAAGCTTAAAAAATAGATCGATTTACTCTTCTCAGGTACTTGCTAATTAACTCTTTATCACACTATCACGACTTTAAACGATCCTGGGGTAGAACCTTTTGAAAACATTGTTGGAAAAGGAGAAAACGCTGGGATTAATTATTTTCTCCTCTTCCCCCACTGTTTTCTTCGTTATCCAATCAAAAATCATTTTAGCAAAATGTAATTGTTGTCTGCGAATCCTTCGAATTTTATCTAGTCCAATAACATTTTCGTTTTGTAAAAGTTTACCGTATCCCAAACAAGCCTTGTCGTGTGCAAACTCTTTCAGTTTGGAAGTCTTTAATTTGTTGTCTGGGAAAGTATTGCAGACCTTCGTTGATCTTCTGAACCATTTTAATTTGTTGTTTGGGAAAGAGTATAGCGGGTCTTCGTCAACTTCTAAACCATTTTAATTTTTTGTTTGGGAAAGAGTGTAGCGGGTCTTCGTCAACTTTTAAAGCATTTTAATTTGTTGTTTGGTAGAGTACTGCTGGTCTTCTAAACCATCATAATTTCGTGTCCGAAAATTTAGGGACAATTATTTTACCAAGTGTCCGAACTTAGGGACAAAAAATAAATTATTTTGGAAAATAATTAATGGTGTCCGAAAATTTAGGGTGTCCGAATACTTAGGGGAATTACGGTAACCCTTGGGGTACAGAGTAAGTCCAACAGACATTTTCTGTCTGTAAATAAGGTCCAAAATACTGTAACTTCATCTTTTCTTTGGACTTTATTGCTTCAGCTAAGCAGTAAATGTAGATCAAAGATCAGACTGCATGTTTTGTGATAATGGAATTTATAATTCAATTTCATCCAAACTGTTGGCAGAAAACCCACCTTAACTTGCTTTCACATCTGTTTTTTTTTTAAACTGTATGTAATGAAGGATTAGTGGGGTTGATGGAGTTGACTGTTAACCAGTAGACAAAACTTTGGAATCAGTCAAATTGAAAGCAACTGCAGATAATCAAATGTAGTTCAACTACATGTAATTAGTTGTCTTTGCAGGATGAACAATGATTACCACAAAACAAAATTTATGTAAAGCAAACTTAAAATCAAAGGACTGATGGTCCTGAAAGTCGCACTGATGATGAGACCTTGATATTTTGGGACAGATAGATGGTCATCACCAGGGCCGTAGGAACAGGGGGGGGCCAGGGGGCCCCCCTACCCCCCCAATAATTTGATCACCAATAAAATGACTGTGTCAGTGTTTGGCTGAATATTGCTAGAAAATCAGAGTAGCTTACTGATAGAAAATTTGAAACAAATTAAAATAGTTCTAAACAAATTGCTGCGAACCAAGGAATTTTTCATCTACTTTTGTCATCTGACAGACACCTAACAATTTCTGAGGTCACAATTCATTCAGTGTGATTTTCTGCTTTATTTTTTTCTCCAAATCACATAATTCACTACATTGTTGAACAAATTTCCTTCTATTTCGGTCCATAGTATTAGTAGGTGGATTATTTCTCACTGCATAACCAAATGCAATATAGATTTCTATATGAAATCGGGACGACAAGCCGATTCTGGAAATTTTGGCCCCCTCAATCCAAAATTGCTTCCTTGGCCCCCCCCCCCCCCCCCCCCCAATCCAAAATTGCTTCCTACGGGCCTGATCACCCCTTTACAGGACAATTTTGCTTTTACGTAATTGAGACAACTTTCGAAAACAGAGCTGAAAGAAAGAAAAACTCATTTTTTTACTCAAGGTTTCCTTCCAATGAGACTCAAATTTAATGGTTTAAGTCACATCTGATAAGTTTTCAGCAATTCTTCAATTTTGACCAGTCTGCAATTAGTTGAATAAATGCAGTTACTTGTAACAGGCAGCTTCCAACCAAGTTAGATCTTTTCATTTTTATTTTTCTTTAACATTTCCGTGTTGGCACATAGCCTGACATAATTTACCCAAACAATATTAAATGTATGTCATTGGTCACCTCTATTACTTGGAACTTACTGAAACAGTGCCACTGCATGCCGATGCTAGCGCTCGACTGTTTAACCAGTTACCAGATTACAATATTTTAGATTGCCTAAAATTTCAGTCATAAAAGGGATGAAAATATTGTTTGTAAAGAAAATGCATTGTCTTATTTTCCCATGTTTTTCACAGCTATCTTTCTCAGGGGCATCAAAAATGTTATCACATGGTAATGTGCCTGATGGTGGGTGAAAGTTCAAAGTTGAACAAGAGCACTGCATGTGGGGTGCCAAGAAACGACTGTTCAGGTGCTTGATGGTGGATAGAATGGCTAAATCGAAAAAGAGGCACAATTCTTACAAAAACGAGTTGAGAGTTATTTCTCTTCATTTTTCAAGTTGCTCTTTCAACAGTTATCATTATATTCTAAGTTGTCTGAAAATACTGTCAATTTGAAGAAGTCTAAAATTTTGTAGTTTGGAAGAGAGGTAAGACTTGTCATAACACAATTTACAAGAATACATTTCCTAACTCTTAATATAAATGTACCAGTCAAATATTCTAGTTCAGTTTTTTAGAGAACCTGCAGTCTTTCACAGGACTGGTCGATACAGTGGTATTACCACCTCTATCAATTTTGACAACTTTCAGTTTACTAGTTAGTTTACGCAAGGAGCCCTTCAACCAATTTGCTAGAGACAACGAAGATAAGCCTGTGAGGACAATTTTGGAGTTGCCCATTAAAAGTTTGGACCTTTTCCACTATATATTAGTCTTTGTAATTCCGTTTTGATTTTCTTCTCTAATGCAACCCATACAGCTCTTGATTTCCAAAATTCTGACTTCAGTATACTTGTGAAAATTGGCCATTCTCCCTCATTTTCAGACTCCAAACTCCAAAGTTTGATGTTCATTTAAAAGGTGAATTCTCCTGTTATTCCAGAGCCTGTGATTTTCTGTTGGTATTTTTATGGCCTTTTTGGAGACATCTTGCTTACATGACCTGACCTTCACAACTATGACACTTGGCATTCTTGTGATAAAAATTCTGACTGTCACAATTAGCTTTACCATCCCAAAACCACTGTGTGAACACTATATCATGGGCCCTTTGTTTCTGATGCTTCAGTCTCTACTAATTCAATA
This sequence comes from Tridacna crocea, assembly GCA_943736015.1. Classification (NCBI taxonomy): domain Eukaryota; kingdom Metazoa; phylum Mollusca; class Bivalvia; order Cardiida; family Cardiidae; genus Tridacna; species Tridacna crocea. The sequence continues at coordinate 29,968,904 of OX031059.1, read as the reverse complement.
CTTACAGCCACATCAACTGCCTGTTTCAAAGTCAATTCTTCTTCTAACAATAGCATTCTCTCAATAATGTTCAATGTACCATAACACCCTGACAAAAAAAAACCTCAACACATTTAAAATAGTCCCAAACCCACAGGATTCCCTCAGCAACACTGATTCTATGAACTTCTAGGTTAGTTTTATTTTAACTTCACATCTTACAATGAAATGTGATCATTTGAAAGCCTTAATTCATGAAAGATAATTGGACATATTATATCATAGTATTATGTATCTTTAAACCCCTCCCTTTTATTAAGGTTAACAAAAAATAAAGTTAGATTTAGTCAATTTAAGTTTGAAATAAAAATTTTTGATACAATTAATTGAACCTGTATTTTCCCACTAAAAAGCACAGGTTACCTTAATTACACTATCTATGGTATCAACAATCCTTCTGAAAATGGCTTTCCAAAATACCGTGGGAAAAGGAGAAAATGCTGGTAACAATTTTCTACATATCTCACAATATTTTCTTTTTACCTTTCCAAGCTTTATCTAGTATGTTATTTGCAAATATTTTCAAACTGAGAGAGTCAAAGATGTTATTGTTTGGTAAAGAGATAGGTTCAAAATATTCTCAGTGCAGAATATATCATAAAATATCTCTCCCCTCTAAAAAGTATTAGCATTTTAATCCAATGAAAAAATGGTATAAATGGTACTGGTAATGATATGTGGGAGTAATTGGGTCACTGCTCTTAGACAACCAAATTTTTCATTTTTCCAAATTTAATGTAGGTGTAATTGAGTCACTGCTCTTAGACAACCAAATTTTTCACTTTTCCAAATTTAAAGAATTTCCAAATGATGAAATTGTTACAAAACAAAAACCCTTCCAAAGGATAGAAACGGAAAATATAAGAAAAAAAATTCCATCACATCATTTACTGAATTTAAAAAAAAAACAGTTCTACGGTTTTTCATCTGAACCAAACTGTCTCTCAAATTATAAAAATATTAGCAAAGCAATTTAATTACTATGCAATCTACAACTGGTTAAAGACCATTGTGAATAATTAGTTTAATCACCACATTTAATTTGTTACACTCTTTTTGAGTGTTGAAATTGATTGCATCTTTGCTATCCAAACAATGTAATTAATGTATCGCATTTCTCTGTTATATCATTTCTTTAAATGTGTTGATGCTCATGTTTTTTTTTTTTATATATATAAAACATATTTTTATGGACTGGTCCAAAATTTTGTCGTTTGGTAAAGAGTTAAGGCTTTTTTTTAAATGATGGATGAATGTGACAGCCAGTGTGCAGATGAACAGTTATCTAAGCCATGATAAAGAATATCTAAAATCTAATATTCAAAAGCCAAACGTCACTGTGTGAATAAAATCATAATATGTACTATCACCTGTCAGATGTTAGATCCATACAGAAAACCACAAAACCTAGCCTTTTATGAAATTTAGCAGTGGTGCAATGCTGGTTACCAGCATTTTCTCCTTTTCCCACAATCTTTTCAAAAGGGTTCTTTCTCAGGGTTGTTGAAAGTCCGGATTGTGTGATAAAGAATTAATAAATTTGGATATGCATAAATGAAATTACAAAGTCTACTTACACCAGATACATTTTCAAAACAGCCATTTATTGCTGTCTAAAATTCAGTCATAATTATATGAGGCTACATCTTATAGTGAGTGAACATGCACCTTTCAGCTGGTTATGCCTGGAAACATGGTCACTGGACTGTCACTTTTCTTCCGTCTTATTTAAATTTCACTTTCAAGTTGAGTTTTTTTTTGGCCTTCTGACTGAACCTAGGTATTACAAAAAGGAAAAAATTAGCCAGAAAGAAATCAAGGTCATTTTCAAAGAGAACAAGCAATTTCGTTGAAATGATATCCCCCGCTGAAAAAGACCTTTTTTGATACAAACGTATAAGAGGTATTGTGTTTTGCATGTACATGTGGCCTTTTTGTTATTAGTCCATGATGAAATTTTACATTAAACTCCCTTGTTCCATGGCACAGGATTTCATTACATAATAAGTCAAAAATCATAAAAAGCAGAGTTATCATTCTTGTACAATGCAGTCCTCCACAATAAAATCTATCCACGTATGAAGAAACATGTCATTAACTGAAATAATTTTTGAGTTATGTCCTGGACAAAAATTGAGCCTGAAAAATAACGAAGTGCAATAATTCAAAAATCATATTGCCAGAGTTATCATTCTTGTACACTGCACTCCTCACAGTAAGATCCATCCACCGATTAAGTTACATGTTCATATCTGAAATAGTTTTTCAATTATGTTCTGGACAAAAGTTAAGCATGAAAACTAAGAAAGGGTAATAACTCAAAATTATGAAAGTTAGAGTTATTATTCTTCTGCACTGCACTTCTCCTTATTGAAATCTAGACACATACAAATTTTCAAGTTGATATGTGAAACAATTTTCAAGTTATGTGCTGGACAAAAAAATTAAGCCTGAAAAATAACAAAGGGCAATAACTCCAAAAATTTGAAGGACAGAGTTGTCATTCATGTACACTGCACTCCTCCTTAATTAGATCTATCCACTTACGAAGTTTGAAGTTGGTATCTGAAATACTGTTTAGTTATCTTCCGGATAAAAATGGAGGACGGAAGGAGGGACTGACAGAGACTATTACCATATCCCCCCCACCAGAGGGATAATAAGTATGAAAAATAAACTAGCACTTGGCCCAGAACAGGATAAATTCATCAAAGGGTAATCAATCAAAAAAAGCCTGTGAATCTAAATGGAAATGTGCAAACAAAAATCCAAAGTAAAAATTTACAAAGGGCAATAACACTAAAAATACTGAATATAGAGTTATGGTTCTTGTGCACTGCACCTCTCCTCAATCAGTTCTATATGTGTGTGAAGTTTCAAGTTCCTAGCTTTTATACTTTTGGAGATATACCCCAGACAGAAATCCAAAGTAAAAATTAACAAAGGGCAATAACTCAAAAATAGCTGAAGACAGCGTTTTCGTTTTTGTGAACTGCACTTCTCCTTAATGAATTCCATAGGTGTATACAGTTTAACCGTTTTCCAAACAATCCCTGGTTTTTATGGGGTCAGGAATAGAAGCCTTTTGAAAACATTGTGGGAAAAGGAGAAAATGCTGGTAACCAGCATTTTCTCCTTTTTCCACAATGTTTTCTCTCCTACCATATAGAAAAATCATCTTTTTAGCAACTGTTAATTTGTCATTTGCAAAATGCTTTCAATTTGGTCTGGTCCAAAATTTGCTGTTTGGGAAAGGGTTAAAGTTCCTAGCCTTTGTACTTTTGGAGATATGCTCCGGACAAAATTCCAAAGTGAAAATTTACAAAGAGCAATAACTCAACAATTACCGAAGACAGAGTTATGATTCTTTAGCACTGCACTTCTCCTTTATTAGTTCTATATGCATGTGATGTTTCAAGTTCCTAGCTTTTATACTTTTGGAGATATGCTCCGGACAAAAATCCAAAGTTAAAATTTACAAAGGGCAATAACTCCAAAATACTGAAGACAGAGTTATGGTTGTTGTGCACTGCACTTCTCCTCAATGAGTTCTATATGTGTTTGAAGTTTCAAGTTCCTAGGTTTCATACTTTTGGAGATATGCTCCAGACAAAAATTCCTGAAAAAAAATGTACAAAAAAAGGCAATAACTCCAAAAACACTGAAGATAGAGTAATGGTTCTTGTACTCTGCACGCCTCCTTAACCCATTACCAAACGACAATATTTTAGACTCGTCCAAATAGAAAGCATTTACAGACGACAAAATAAAAGTGACTGAAAATTTGAAATTTGTATTGTGAAGAGTAGAAAACATAGTGGGAAAAGGAGAAAATGCTGGTTACCAGCATTTTCTCCTTTAACCACAATGTTTTCTAAAGGCTTCTTTCTCAGGGGCGTCAAAAGTAGGGATTGTGTGGTAATGGGTTAATGAGATCTATCCACTTGTGAAGTTTGAAGATGATATCTCAAATACTTTTGGCGATATGCTCCGGACAAAAATGGGACAGAAGGACGGACGGTCGGAATGACAGAATGATGGACAGAGACTATTACCATATCCCCCGCCGCCTTTCGGCGGGGGATAAAAACCCATTCTTTTAACATGACCATTTTTGTGGCCAAGACCCTAAAAAAATGGAAATTTTAAGCCAAGTGACTATGACAACAAAATCTAACATATCTCAGTCAATGCTCAATGGAAAAAAGAGAACACTCTTCAGGACCCCCTTTTTTCTGTCTTTATTACCTATTTTTCATTTATGAACATGTAGGGTACACTGATAACATTGCATAAAAAGTAGCCTTTTTACCAAAAACTCCATTCTTAAGGATAAAATTAAAGGGCTCCTCATCTGTTTTAAAATCTTTCATGTGACCAGACAAATGCACATTTCTCAGCTTTTTCTTTAAAAGTCAAGCATTATTAATCAAACTGAGAGTGGGAAATGTAAAAGTTGATGGCCTTTACAGAACACTAACTTAACTGTTATGGAATACCAGTACTGCATATTAAATTATACATGGCTCAAATGTCAGAATATTTTCATCTTTTAACCCATTACCACACAATCCCTACTTTTGACGACCCTGAGAAAGGAGCCTTTAGAAAACATTGCAGGAAATGGAGAAAATGCTGGTAACCAGCATTTTCTCCTTTTCCTACAATGTTTTTTACCCTTGACAATACCAATTTCAAATTTTCAGTCACTTTTATATTGTTGATTGCAAATGCTTTTGATTTGGACAAACCTAAAATTTAAACAGCTCAAAACTATGATGTAAGAGCAGGCACTCTGAACATTGGGACAGTTGGAATTTTTTCATAGGACCAGCTGGGCTTACAGGTACCTGTCCAATCAGAAAAGTGTATTCTGTGAGAATGTCATTTGGGTGGATAAATTCTAGTGAATAACAGACAGAAACATATCAAAGACTATACTTATCTAGGTTCACTGAATAAAAAAGAAGAAAACAGAGCAATAGAATTAGTCAGATACAGACAGAATGTAGGACTGAAGAAAGAAGACTGGACAAATGAAAAAGAAGAAGCCCTTCATCTTCAGCTTTTTTAACTCTTTCCCAAACAATCCCTGGTTTTCACCGTCCTGGCAAAGAAGGTTTTTGAAAATATTATAGGAAAAGGAGAAAATGCTGGTAACAAGCATTTTCTCCTTTTCCCATGTTTTCTATCCTGTCAAAGACAAATTTCATCATTTGAGCCATGTTTACATTGGTGTCTACAAATGTCGTCAATTTTGACAAGTCCAAAATTTTGTTGTTTTGTAAGGAGTTAACCCTTTACTCCATAGATACTCATCTCTATGCATTGCTTGTAGGAGTCTTTGGAAAACATTGTGGCAAAAGGTGAAATTGCTCGTGACGAGCAATTTCACCTTTTGGCACAATTTTTTCTACACTATCAAAAGGTGTCATATACACATAAGAAATGGCTTGATCCTTGCTGTTATTTAGGGTCCATTAGAGATAGAAATGCCTTATGGCGTAAAGGGTTAACCCTTTACCACACAATCCCAACTTTTAACGACCCTGAGGAAGAAGGTTGATGAAAACATTGTTGGAAAAGGAGAAAATGCTGGTAACCAGCATTTTCTCCTTTTCCCACTATGTTTTCTACTCTGCCAATGGCCAATTTCCTCATTTGAGTCACATTTAAATTCATCTGCAAGTGCTTTTAATTTGGACAAGTCCAAAATTTTGTTGTTTTATGAAGAGTTAAGAAAAGGAATTTAGCTCCAAGAAAGAAGAAATTACCTGAATACTCACAACATGGGTGAAACATCTCCACATAAAAACATTGTTACATTTTCAGTCACAGACAGATCATGAACTATTCATGATGTCACAGCCACATTGAGGCCGTCCTATCTTCTTTACATCATCTGAAAGAGACCTGGAATTATCTTAGATGGAATCACATTATCAAAATTGGACAAATGCTTAACTCTTTACCACACAATCCCAACTTTTAATGACCCTGAAAAAGAAGCCTTCTGAAAACATTGAGGGAAAAGGAGAAAATGCTGGTAACCAGCATTTTCTCCTTTTCCCACAATGTTTTCTTCCCTTCCCAAAACATATTTCAATTTTTAAGTCACTTTTATTTTGTTGTCTGCAAATGCTTTCAATTCGGACCAGTCTAAAATGTTGTCATTTGGTAAAGAGTTAAAATCATGAAACACTCCTATCAAAGAGCATTCCAATAGAAACTGCAATCTAAAAATATCAATGGCCCTCCCATGAAGTTGCATTTTTTGGTAGTGCATGTAGATATATGAATCCTAGATGATGAAGATGTATAATGAAAGACCTTAAACAATGCTAGCATCTATCAGTCGAATCTTACTAGGCACAGAAATAGTTTTAAGAGATCTCAAGAAGGACAGCTAGACAAACAATGAAATGGGAAATCATATGAAAAAAGGCTTACACATATCAAAATGGAACTTACGGCCCTCAAGTCCAAAGCAGTCTGGCTCCTTTTGCCACTGTAAGTTCACACTGTCAATACAAATGCCCCTGTAAATATATTTCCTACCATTATATACAAAACTTTTTTTCAGGTTAACCCATTACCACACAATCCCTACTTTTGACGACCCTGAGAAAGAAGCCTGTAGAAAACTTATTGGGGAAAAGGAGAAAAATGCTGGTAACCAGTATTTTCCCCTTTTTCAATTATGTTCTCTACCTTTCACGACAAATTTGAAATTTTGTCATCTGCAAATGCTTTCAATGTGAACCAGTCTAAAATTTTGCCGTTTGGTAAAAAATTAATATGATCTGCATAATGCAAAGCTTGAAATTAAAGAGGCAGCTAGCATACAACTTTGATCAATATCCAGAGACTTTCCATTGACTATCAATGCCATTTTGTACATAGGTTGTGCAGGTTCAAAACCCAGCCCAAGCAGGATTTCTTGGATCCTTAAGTCTGTATTGCCCATATCAGGTCTTACACTGTAAACTGATAAAATAGCATTTTCCACTTGCATGCGCTTGAGATGTATTTTCGAGTTTTCCCTTGCATTATGTAGTGAACAAATTAATATCAAATTCTAAAATAGAATAATTTGAATTAGAATTGAACAATCTAAAAAGAAAATCAAATGAAATTTGTTGTCTTCGAAGAAATTTAACTGTTTGGCATTTGAAAACTTGAAAACAAAGCATTCATAGTATTTTATGATGCAAAGGACTTTTTACTGAATTTTTGTCAGTCCAAAAACTTTTAAATTTCCCTAATTCAGATTCTAAATTAAATTTAGAAAATAAATTCACCATTACCTCATCCCATTTCAAAGCCTCTCAGTTACATGAAAGTTTCTGGACCACAATGACCATATATGGAACTTCACACATCTCTAAACAGCCCAAGCTTGACTTTTTCAACTGATGCTCTCCAAAGTATATCCATTGTCCATGAAAAAAATGAACAACAACAGCAGCAACAAAAAACAAAAGGCATGTCAGTTGATTGTGATTTTTGCTAAATCCCAACCGACTTGGGCGGCCTGAATTTTTTTCTTTCAGGAACACCTGTTCATAGTCATGACCTGAAGTCTTTTAGTGGTACCCCATTGCCAAAATCTGAAGCAAATATAAATTATGTACCACCAAGCTCTCTGACAGCTCCATGAAACAGTGCAATGTGTTTTCAAGTGCTACTGCCAAATTTCGTGTGCCAGTACTTTTGATACTATGACCCATTTAGCAATCTCGCAGTGGTGCAACATAGCAAGTAGGTTTTACTGTCCATACAGATTTGCATAGACCTAGATAATTTATATCATGGTGGTAAAAAATTCCAGAATTTCATGATTATGTGACAGTTGAAAAAAAAAGAAACAATGACCTTACTGATAATTCTTCTTCTGTCAATCTTGCCCCACGTTTTCTCTAGAAGTATGGGTCAAATCATTTTGCAAGAAGGATTCTTACACCAGATTAGTTATTGACACCATTGTTCTCTAGTGCGGTTATTACAAATTACGCAACAGACAATCTAGTACGGTAATTATAAAAATTGACTGCTGCTGGGTTGTTAGAGTTATGTTTGAGCAGCTATGTCCTGAACAATTCCTGTTGACCCAGTATCATTGTTTGATAATGTGACTGATGAAGATTTGCTTAGCAGCAGAACACTGTGGCTATGAGTTTGACCTCTCGATTTTCACAAAAACAAATACTAAAAATCCAGGGCAGAAAGCAACAAAATAACATGAAACAAATAAAAAAAATAAAACTCTATTATAGAAATAAATAAGAGGTGAAATTTCAAAAGAGTCGGTAATTCTTTATGGATCATATGTAGGCACTTTCAGGCAAATCCACAAAATATTGGATGCTAGATAATTGGGTTCCAAATCTTTATTTACCACATTACATTATAGTAAATGATATATTATGACTACACATTTTTGCATAATAATAAGATTTTAATCAAATACCACACAATCCCTACTTTGACAACCCTGAGAAGAAGCCTTTAGTTTGTAACCACCCTTTTCTCCTTTTCCCACAATGTTTTCTACTCTTCACTAAACAAGTTTCAAATTTTCAGTCACTTTTATGTATGTCGTCTGCAAATGCATTCAATTTGGACCAGTCTAAAATTTTCTCGTTTGGTAAAGAGGACACTGAAGACTCCCTATCTAGTTTATCAATCTAGTTCTTCTTTCATCATTCATAATGAAATGCAAATAACAGCCATCAAAAGGCACATCTTTTCTGTGTACCTTTTTGCCCTATATATGGTGACAGGACGAATGTTTCCTGTACTAAGGAACCGATCTGCAAGATTCTTTACATCTGGAGAAAATGGCATGTACTGTAGAATCGTTGTTCAAAACCCTTTACATCGGTAGACAGTGGGATATACTGTAGGACTGTTGTTCAAGACCCTTTACACCCACAGACAGTGGTATGCACTGTAGGATTGTTGTTCAAGGCACCTTACACTGGCAGACAGAGGCATGTACTGTAGGATTGATGTTCAAGACCCTTTACACTGGTGGACAGAGGCATGTACTGTAGGACTGTTGTTAAAGACACTTTACACCCGCAGACAGTAGCATGTACTGTAGGACTGTTGTTAAAGACCCTTTACACCCGAAGACAGTGGTATGTACTGTAGGACTGTTGTTTAAGACCCTTTACATCCGCAGTCTGTAGTATGTACTGTAGGACTGTTGTTCAAGACTTTTTACACCAGCAGCCCCACACTTGGCCCTCTGAATACTGGAACAGATACATATTGCATATTTGTCATCTGAAAACTAGCAGAGGTTGGCTTTCACACTTGGAAGATATTCTGTACAGATCCAAATATTTTGTACCACGCCGGCCTGTGCAGTCCATTATGTACCATCTGTAATAATAAATGGGTATTACATTTAAACTTATGAAAAGTGATATCAGTACATATCATACATATTACTAAGGTTTATGTCATTGTGTACACCCCTGTGCCTAGTATCCTAAGTTTGGGACATTGTATCAAATTAATAAAATTTGTGATGATTAATACAATGTTTTTTAAGTACTAATATTTTCAAAAAATACATGAAATCAGATTACAAATTACTAAGCTGTATTATTTTCATGAATAGTAATAAAAGACAAAAAACAAATTAGCACATACCTGTTCATGAGCCATTTTAACCAACAGAAATTTTGTCCACTAAGCATTATGACCAGTCTTGTTTTAGTCAGACATCTGTTTTATCTGTTATGGGAGACCACTCCTATATGCATAGCTTTGTCCTGATTTAAATACAATACCTGACCTCTGCATTGGGGAGATATCTCTTTGGCACAGTGGTTATGGTATTGGTCTTTTAACCTTGAAAAACGAGAATCTTTGTCCTTCATGGTTTCAAATCCCATCAGGTGCTGTTTGTACTTGGCATTTGTTAATTTGTTTCTTTGTTACGGAGTTTGTTCTTAAGACATCTCAAAATGGTAATATCTGATAGAATAGACTAATGGCTCAGCAGCTATATGAACATTACAGCTATTTTATATCAATTACAGTAGACAGGTACCCAATTTCAGAAGGACTTACAATATGGGTAGCCAGACATTAATGGGTTTTATAACTGTTTAGGACATCACTGGTCTTGTTGGAGTCGATAAGAGTTAAAGACTCACCACGTAACACAGAACTGTAACCCATGTAGAATCATTTAGAAATAGCATCGTCTTACACCGTACCTGTCATTGTTTATAATTCTAATATTCGAACATATCATTTACCCACCAATAATGAGTATACTTCAAAAGTATGGCATAATACCAGGAACTCCCCATCACTATACAGTTCTATGCATATACATGGCCTGGTTTCATGAGCCAAAAGACAAAAATATAATAAGCTTCATTCCGTTAACCAATATTATTCTTGATATCCAAAATAAAATTGCAATTCCTTTAATGCAAAATTGTGATTTTCATGGGTTTTTAAAATATAGTAGTAGTATTATGCCAAAAGTATATATTACTCATAGTTTGCTAAAGATACATTGTTACAGCTAGTGAGAAAAACTGCAGTTCAAGCTGTTTAAAGAGTGTGAATCACTCGATGGTGTTGGTGTATGGAGGTTGAGCGGGCAATTCTTAACATCTGACAGGCTGACATTAGAATCTCCCACTCATGCTCGATGGTGTTTTTCGTAAGGAGGTTGAGCGGGCAATTCTGGATATCTGACAGGCTGACATAAGAATCTGCAACTCATGCTCGATGGTGTTGGTGTGAGGAGGTTGAGCGAGCAATTCTGGATATCTGACAGGCTGACATCAGAATCTGCGACTCATGCTCGATGGTGTTTGGGTAAGGAGGTTGAGCGGGCAATTCTGGGTATCTGACAGGCTGACATCAGAATCTCGGACTCATGCTCGATGGTGTTTGGGTAAGGAGGTTGAGCGGGCAATTCTGGGTATCTGACAGGCTGACATCAGAATCTGCGACTCGTGCTCGATGGTGTTTGGGTAAGGAGGTTAGCGGGCAATTCTGGGTATCTGACAGGCTGACATCAGAATCTGCGACTCATGCTCGATGGTGTTTGCGTAAGGAGGTTGAGCAGGCAATTCTGGATATCTGACAGGCTGACATTAGAATCTGCGACTCATGCTCCATGGTGTTTGCGTAAGGAGGTTGAGCAGGCATTTCTGGATATCTCACAGGCTTACATTAGAATCTGCGACTCATGCTCGATGGTGTTTGCATAAAGAGGTCCAGCTGGCAATTCTGAATATCTGCCAGGCTGACATTAGAATCTCCCACTCATGCTCGATGGTGTTTTTCGTAAGGAGGTTGAGCGGGCAATTCTGGATATCTGACAGGCTGACATTAGAATCTGTGTCTCATGCTCGATGGTGTTTGCGTAAGGAGGTTGAGCTGGCAATTCTGAATATCTGACAGGCTGACATCAGAATCTGCAACTCATGCTCGATGGTGTTGGTGTGAGAAGGTTGAGCGGGCAATTCTGGATATCTGACAGGCTGACATCAGAATCTGAGACTCATGCTCGATGGTGTTTGGGTAAGGAGGTTGAGCGGGCAATTCTGGGTATCTGACAGGCTGACATCAGAATCTGCGACTCAAGCTTTATGGTGTTTGGTTAAGGAGGTTGAGCTGGCAATTCTGAATATCTGAAAGGCTGACATCAGAATCCAGGACTCATGCTCGATGGTGTTTGCGTAAGGAGGTTGAACAGGCAATTCTGGATATCTGACAGGCTGACATTAGAATCTGCGACTCATGCTCCATGGTGTTTGCGTAAGGAGGTTGAGCAGGCAATTCTGGATATTTCACAGGCTTACATTAGAATCTGCGACTCATGCTTGATGGTGTTTGCGTAAAGAGGTTGAGCTGGCAATTCTGAATGTCTGACAGGCTGACATCAGAATCCGGGACTCATGCTCGATGGTGTTTGTGTATGGAGGTTGAGCGGGCAATTCTGGTTATCTGACATGCTGACATCAGAATCGGCGACTCATGCTGGATGGCGTTTGCGTATGGAGGTTGAGCGGGCAATTCTGGATATCTGACATGCTGACATCAGAATCTGCGACTCATGCTGGATGGCGTTTGCATAAGGAGGTTGAGCGGGCAATTCTGGATATCTGACATGCTGACATCAGAATCTGCGACTCATGCTTGATGGCGTTTGCGTAAGGAGGTTGAGCGGGCAATTCTGGATATCTGACATGCTGACATCAGAATCTGCGACTCATGCTTGATGGCGTTTGGGTGAGGAGGTTGAGCGGGCAATTCTGGATATCAGACAGGCTGACATCAGAATCTGCGACTCATGCTCGATGGGGTTGGTGTGAGAAGGTTGAGCAGGCAATTCTGGATATCAGACAGGCTGACATCAGAATCTGCGACTCATGCTCGATGGGGTTTGCGTAAGGAGGTTGAGCAGGCAATTCTGGATATCTGACAGGCTGACATCAGAATCTGCGACTCATGCTCGATGGTGTTTGCGTAAGGAGGTTGAGCTGGCAATTCTGGATATCTGACAGGCTGACATCAGAATCTGCGACTCATGCTCGATGGTGTTTGCGTAAGGAGGTTGAGCTGGCAATTCTGGATATCTGACAGTCTGACATCAGAATCTGCGACTCATGCTCGATGGTGTTTGCGTAAGGAGGTTGAGCTGGCAATTCTGAATATCTGACAGGCTGTCATCAGAATCCAGGACTCATGCCTGATGGTGTTGGTGTATGGAGGTTGAGCGGGCAATCCTGAATATCTGAAAGGCTGACATTAGAATCTGCGACTCATGCTCGATGGTGTTTGCTGAAGAAGGTTGAGCAGGCAATTCTGGATATCTGACATACTGACATTAGAATCTGTGACTCATGCTGGATGGTGTTTGCGTAAGGAGGTTGAGCGGGTAATTCTGAATATCTGACAGGCTGACATCAGAATCCAAGACTCATGTTCGATGGTGTTGGTGTACCAAGGTTGAGCAGGCAATTCTGAATATCAGACAGGCTGACATTAGAATCTGCGACTCATGCTCGATGGTGTTGGTGTATGGAGGTTGAGCGAGCAATCCTGAATATCAGACAGGCTGACATTAGAATCTGGGACTCATGCTCGATGGTGTTGGTGTGAGGACGTTGAGCTGGCAATTCTGAATATCTGACAGGCTGACATCAGAATCTGCAACTCATGATTGATACTGTTGGTGTATGGAGGTTGAGCTGGCAATTCTGAATATCTGACAGGCTGACATCAGAATCTGCAACTCATGCTCGATGGTCTTGGTGTATGAAGGGGAGGCAGGCAAATCTGAGTATCTGATAGGCTGGCATCAGATTCTGCAACTCATGCTTGATGGTGATGAGGTTAGGGTGTTGACCTGGCAATTCTGCATATCTGACAGGCTGACATTAGAATCTCCGACTCATGCTCGATGGTGATGAAGTCAAGGGGGTTGAGCTGGCAATTCTGAATATCTTACAAGCTGACATTAGAATCTGCATCTCATGCTCGATAGTATTGGTGTTAGGAGGTTGAGCGGGCAATTCTGAATATCTGACAGGCTGACATTAGAATCTGTGACTCATGCTTCATGGTGTTGGTGTAAGAGGGTTGAGCTGGTAATTCTGAATATCTGACAGGCTGGCATTAGAATCTCCGACTCATGCTCGATGGTATTGGTGAAAGGGATTTTAGCTGGGAGTTCTGAATTTCTGACAGGCTGACATTAGAATCTGCGACTCATGCTCCATGGTATTGGTGTAAGAGGGTTGAGCGGGCAATTCTGAATATCTGACAGGCTGGCATTAGAATCTCTGACTCATGCTCGATGGTATTGGTGTAAGGATGTTGGGATAGCAATTTTGAAAGTCGGACGGTATGACATTCGAACCTACAATTTACGTTCAAAGGTGTCAAGGTATTGGGTTCCAGCTGGCAATTATGAACATCTGACAGTCTAATATTCAAACTTGCAGCTCTTGCTCAAATTTTTTGAGGTCAGGGAGTTTAGCTGGCAATTAAAAAGGTCTGATGAGCTGACATTTTAATTACCTCTCATGCTAGATGATAATGAGGTCTGGGAGTGAGGCAGGCAATTCCAAATGTCTTGACAGTCTGAAAATCAAACCTGCAATTTATGCCTGATAGTATTTAGGTCAGGGAGTTGGGTTGGCTATTCCAAAGTCGTATCTACAAATCATGCCCGAATGTATTGAGGTCATGGGTTGGACTTGCAATTCTGAATGCTTGAAAGGCATACATTGGCCTGGCAATTTCCAACATGACTGGCTGACATTCCAATCTGAAACATGTGCTTGATTGTACTGCGGTCAGTGGGTATAGCTGGCAATAATAAGCTTTGGACAGGCTGAAATTTGAATCTGCAACTCATGCTCAATTGAATTGAGGTCAGAGGGTCAAGCAGGCTATTCTGAACGACTGGTGAGCTGACATTCTAACCTGCAACACAAGCTTGATTCTAGTGAGGTCAGTGGATAGAACTGGCAGAAAAACCTTGGACTGGCTGACATTCGAAACAGCAAATCACGCATGGTTGAATTGAGGTCAGAGGGTCAAGCAGGCAATTCCGAATGACTGGTGGGCTGACAATCAAACCTGTATCAGTTAATGGAATCAAGCTGGCATTGTGAACATCTGACAGGCCGAGGTTGAGCTGTCAATTCCAAATATTTGACAGGCTGACAATTGAACTTGCCACTCTTGCTCAATGGAATTGAGGTCAGTAGGTCATGCTGGCAATAAGGAACATCAAACTGGTTGATATTCTAATTTGCATCCCATGCTTGATGGTATTGAGGCCAGGGACTCACATTGGCATCTTCCAAAATCTGAAGAGCTGACAACTGAAACTGCAGCTCATGTTCAAAGGTATTGTGGGCAGGAGGCTGAGCTGGCAATTCTAAACGTCTGACTTGCTTACATGTGAATCTACAACTCATGCTCCATTGTTTCGAGGCCATGGGTTTGGTCGCAATTCCGAATATTGGACAACAAGGCATTCAATCCTGCAACTCATGCTTGACAACGCCTAACTTGATTGTTATTTGAACCTGCATTTCATGCTCAATGGTATTGAGGTGAGACTGTATACAACTATCCGTATTCATTCTGCCTGAGACCATGATGCAACTCTCCTCACAGATGTCACAGTTAGCATTTCAGCTTCATGGGATCTCTCTCAAGGAATTTTCCATACCTCAGCATCTCGGTCAGTGCAGTATCACTCAATTTGTAGCTGGCAGCTGTCCAAAGAAAATGGAATCCTGCACATTGTCTCTTTAGTGAGTGAGAGATAAAGTTAGTAAGGAAGTGAGTGAGTGAAAGAAAATAGAGTGAGAGTGTGAGTGAGTGGGAGGGTGAGTGGATGGGTGGAAGAGTGGTTAAGTGAACTGTGTGGTTGGGTTGGTGAGTTAGTGAGTGAGTGAGTTGATGGTTGGGTGGGTACGTGAAAGAATGAGTAGATTGATGGGTGTGTAAGTGAATGTGTGGGTATATAAGTGAGTGAGTAAAAATGAGGATAAGTGAGTGGGTGGTGTAGGTGAATGAGTGGCTAGATGAGTGAGGAATGAGTGAGTGAGTAAGGATGATGGGTAGTTAGGTGAGTTAGTGTGTAAGGAACTGGGCTGATATTGGATAGGTAAGTTTGTGGGAGAATAAATTAGAAAATGGGTGAACAGGTGAGTTGGTAAGTGAGTGAGGAGGTGGGTAGAAAGGGTGAATAAATTATTGAATGAGGGACTAAGTGGGTAAGTTTAGATAGTGACTGATGGAATGAAAACAGATGGGAAGGTTGGTGTTTGGATTGATGGGTAATTTAGGGAGGGAGTATATAAATGTGCGAATAAAAGATACATGAGGGACTGAGTAAGTAAATAAGAAATGTTATTTAATGGGGAGGTGAGTGGGTAAAAGGGTGGTTGGGAGAGCAAAAAAATGGATAAATGTAAAAGGTGTTTGGATTAATGGGTAATTTAGGGAGTATATGAATGCGCAAATAAAATATATGTGAGGGAGGGAGTAGGTAAATAAGACATGTTATTTAATGGGGAGGTGATTGGGTAAAAGGGTAGTTAGGACAGCAAACAAATGGGTAAATGTAAAGGATGTAAAAGAGCTTGATACTGGTTAAGATAAGGAAATGATCAGGGAGAATGAGTATGCAAGTAAATGTGATCAAGTGTCAGATGAGAGTGAGCGAGTTGTTGAGTAAATTAGTAGGTGGGTTAGTATTTTGGAGATAAATGTTTCTGTGAAGAAGTAAATGGATATAAGGATGAGATACAGAAAAAGATTCAGACAAATAGACAAAGAAACAAAGAGGGATAGAAAAAAAGGAAGTAAATGAGTATGTTGTTGAGTGAGTGACAGGTTGAAGTGCAAAAGGAATAGATAAATAAATCAGATAAATAAATAAATCAGTGGTCAATCGAATTAGAGGATGGGTGGGTATGCCAGTAATTGATTAACTTGTTAAGTGAGCATTTTCTCCTTTTCCCATTCTACTCTTCACAAATCAAATTTCAAATTTCCAGTGACTTTTATGTTGTCGTCTGCAAATGCTTTCGATTTGGACCAGACAAAAATATTTTCGTTTGGTAATGAGTTAATGAATGGTGTATGATTGAAAGAGTAATTGAATGGGTTGGTGAGTGGATACATGGGTAGTTGAGTGTGTGCATGAGCAATTAAGATTGAGTTGGTGAGTAAACGAAGTTATCATTGAATGAGTGCGATGGTAAATATAGGTTAAGAATTAAGAGAATGGTTGTGTAAGGGGATTGTAAAATGAGTAAGCATGTGAGTGGGTAGAGTCAGTGAATGGGAAGATGGGTGGTTAAATTGGTAAATGAGGGAGAGAGTATGACAGTTGGAGGAATAAGTTCAGTAATTGTTTTAAAAAGTAAGTGAGTGATGTGTGAATGAATGAGAGAATAAGTTAATGAGTAAAACAGTTTGTTGAATGAATTGGTACATGCATGAGCAAGTAAAGGAGTTACACGGTGGGTCATAGATGAATAAGTAAGAAAGCGTGTAAATGGGTTAGTGGATGAATAGGAAAATGAGCAAGTGATGGAGAGTGAAATAAAGAGAGATAGAAAGAGAAACAGAGACAAAAAGAAAGAAAGACAGAAAGAAAAATAGAGACAGAGAGATAAAGAGATTGAGTAGTAGAAATTCAGGAAGAGAGGGGAGAAGAGTGTGTAATTGACCCTTAGGCTGCTAAGCACGACTTACTGACTTTTTTCAGACAGTGTAGATCAAGATCAGACTGCACAGAATGTGCAGTCTGATCTTGGATCTACACTGTCCGATCTACACTGTCCGATAAGGAAACATTATTCCCCGAAGCACGAATTTGAAGTAGCAACATTTTGGTTTTTACCATTGAATTGAAAATTCCATTTTAGTTATTTAGCAGGATTAAAGAAAGACAGTGAGACAGACAGACAAACAGACAGACAGGGAGTGGCATAACAAGGGAAGAGACAGACAGACAGACAGATAAGTGAGTAAGTGAGTGAGTAAAGAGTAAGTGGTGAGTGAGTGTATGAGTGAGTGAGGCAGAGGCAAAGCAGATGAAGAAAGATAGGAGAGGACTTGTTGGAGGGATTGATGGAAAGGGAACGTTTGATTTGGGTCAAGTTGGTGAGAAAGACACTCAAGAAAAGACACATATCAGTAGAGAAAGAGAGAGAGAGAGAAAGAGAAAAAGAGAGGGGGAGACAAAGAGACATGGGGAGAAAGAGGAGCAAACAGACAGACAAACAGAAGACAGACAACAGATAGACATTCAGACAGACAGACATACACACAGACAGAGGGACAAAGAAAGAAAGACAGAGAGACAGAGATACAGAAAGACACAACGTGATAGACTGTAAGAAGCATAACAAGCGGAAACAGAGACAAACAGACAGAGAGATAGACAACAAGTGAGTGGGTGAGTGGAGAGTAAGTAGGGAATGAGTGATTGAGTGTGAGATGGAGAAAGTGGAGTAAGTAGGGAATGATTGATTGTTTGAGTGAGTGAGTGAGTGAGTGAGTGAGTGAGTGAGGCAGAGGCAAAGCAGATGAAGAAAGATAGGAGAAGACTTGTGGGAGGGACTGTTATAGAGGGAATGTGTGATTGGGGTCAAATTAGTGAGAAAGACACTCAAGAAAAGGCACACTTTTGTAGAGAAAGATAAAGATGGAAAGAGAGAAAGAGAGAGGGGGAAGACAGACAGAGAGACGTGAGGAGAATGAGGAACAGACAGACAGATATCCACACACAGGAAGACTTAAGACAGATAGACACACAGACAGACAGACATACACCCAGACATAGAGACAAAGAAAGAAAGAAAGACAGACAGAAATACAGACAGACAAACAGGCAGACAGGAATGGGCATAACAAGGGAAAAGACAGAGACAAACAGACAGAGAGGAAACAAGTGAGTGGGTGAGACAGACAGACAGACAGACACAGAGAGACATGCAAACAGAAATACAGACATAGGGGGATAAGCGAACAAGTGATTGGAAGGATAAAAAGTGAGAGAGAATGACAGACAGGGACAGATAGACAAACAGAGACACAGACAGAAACATGCAAACAGAAATACAGACATAGGGGGATAAGAGAACAAGTGACTCGACAGGTAAAAGTGAGAGAGCTTGTGACAGATAGGGAGAGACAGACAGCCAAATAGACCAGACAAGGGAGTGAAAAAGGGGATTAGTTCAAGTGTTTATGGTCTTTTGGAAGTTAATTGAGGGAGAAAGAAAGATAGAATAGGAAGAATAAGAGGGTGGGTGAATGAGGCAATGCCTAAATGGATTAGCAGGTATAAAAGAGATACAAGGAAAAAGACAGAAGAACACAGTCATTGACATATATTACAGATGGCAACAAGAAAAAGTGAAAATGAGAGAGAGAGAGAAACAGACAGACGGATAAAATAAGAAAAAGACAGACAGAGAGACAGACAGAGAGACGGAATAAGAGAAAGAAACCTATTTAAAACATTGTGGGAAAATCAGAAAATGCTGGAAACCAGCATTTTCTCCTTTTTCCACAATGTTTTCTTCCATTCCTTAACCCATTACCACACAATCCCTACTTTTGACGACCCTGAGAAAGAAGCCTTCAGAAAACATTGTGGAAAAAGGAGAAAATGTTGTTTACCAGCATTTTCTTCTTCTCTCACAGTGTTTTCTAGTCTTCACAAAACAAATTTCTAATTTTCAGTCACATTTATTTTGTCGTCTGCAAATGCTTTCAATTTGGACCAATCTAATTTTTTTCATTTGGTATAGAGTTAATAACTTTGATAAAGAAGATTAAAAAAGATTATGAGAGAAGGAGCAAATAAAGGGTAACAGCAATTTCTTCCTTTTTCAATAACCTTTCCAATTAATACAAGGGCAAATTCTGTATTTAACAACAAATCTTAGACTGTTCAAAATCAAAAGCTTTTGCATGACAAAATATGGGCGGTTAAAAATTTAAATCTAAAAAAGTGACTGTATGGGTAAAATTGAGAGAGAGGGGCAGAGAAGGAGAGACACACAAACAGACAGCCAGACGAGGGAGTAAGAAAGGGGGCAAGTTCATGGGCTTTTAAGTCTTTTGGAGGTGTAATAGTGAGTAAAAAAGAGAAACAAGGAGACAGACAGCAGAAACTAGTGACATACAGATAGCCACCAGATAGAGTAGAGAAAGCGAGGGAGACCAACAGACAGAAATACTACACATACAGACAGACAAACAGAAATACAGACAGACAGCAAATAGAAATACAGACAGGAAGGCAAACAGAAACACAGACATAGGCGGATAAGCAAACAAGTGAGTGGAAAGGTAAATGTGAAAGAGAGGGACAGGCAGGGAGAGATAGACAAACAGACAAAAAGACAAGGGAGTGAAAGAGCTGGTTAGTTTTTGGGTTGTTAGATCTTTAGTAAGGTAGTTGAGAGAATGAGAAAGATAAAAGAGGAAGTATGGGAGGTAGGTTTTTGAATGAGTAAATGCATGTGTGGATTAACAGAAAAAGCCTTTCCCAAACAATCCCTGGTTTTTATGACTCTTAGGTAGAAGCCTTTTGAAAACATTGTGGGGAAATGAGAAAATGCTGACAACCAGCATTCTCTCCTTTTCCCACAGTATTTTCTACCCTTCCAAAAAAGAATTAAAAATTTTCAGTCACTTTTGTCGTCTGCAGATGCTTTCACTTTGTATCATTCTGAAATTTTGTTGTTTGGTAAAGAGTAAAAAAAGGACACAAGGAGACAGACAGAACCCAGTGACATACAATCAGCCACGAGATAAAGTGATAAAAAGGTGAGAGAGAGAGAGGGGAGGAACAGCGGGGTGGGAGGTAGGGGGTGCAAGCATGAAAGGAAGCAAGTTAGTTGGTGAATGAATAAATGAATGAAATTCAGTCTGTGAAAAAGAGCTAGTGAGAGAATTGGGTTGTTTTTTAGCTCACCTGGTCACAAAGTGCTCGGAGTGAGCTACTGTGATAGTGCTGTGTCCGGATTCTGTCGTGCGTTGTCAACTTTTTACCTTGTGTATGCTCTAGAAGCCACATTTTCAGTCCCATACTCGTGAAACTCGGTCAGAATGTTTGCCTCGATATCTCAGACATGTTTGAAAATGGGTCATGTTGGGTCAAAAACTAGGTCAAATCTTAGAATAACCTTGTGTACGCTCTAGAGGCCACATTTTCAGTCCGATACTCATGAAACTTGGTCAGATTGTTTGCCTTGATGATATCTCGGACAAGTTTGAAATGAAAATGGGTGATGTTGGGTCAAAAACTTGGTCTCTAGGTAAAATCTTAGAAAAACCTTGTGTACACTGTAGAGGCCACATTTTCAGTCAAAAACTCTTGCAAGTTAGTCAGAATGTTTGTCTTGATGATATCTTGGATGAGTTTTAAAATGGGTCATGTTGGGTCAAAAACTAGGTCATCAGGTCAAATGTATGAAAAACCTTTTGTACGCTCTAGAGGCCACATTTAATGCCTGATACTCTTCAAACTTGGACAGAATGTTGGTTTGGTGATGTCTCAAAAGAGTTTGATAACGGCTGATGTCGGATAAAAAAACTAGGTCACTGGGAAACTAGATTGAAAATGGTTCATGTTTGGTCAATAGATTCAGGTGTGCGATTTCAGGGCCATCATGGCCCTCTTGTTTAAGTTAGTGTGTGAGTGTATTAATGAATGAAAGTGAATGAGGGGTGAGTGAGGTGGAAAGTTGTTGAGTATGTGAGGGGATGGCTAAGTGAAAGGAAGGGTGAGTAATTGGCTGGGTGAACAAGGGTTAATGAGTGGTAAGTAAGTCAGTTGATGGGTGGATGAGTTGGTGGGTTGGTTAGAAGAATGGATGAGTGAGTGGTTATGATGGTGAGTGGGTGAGTTGGCAAGTGAGTGAGTGGTTATGATGGTGAGTGGATGAGTTGGCAAGTGAGTGAGGGGATGTGTAGGTGAAAGAGTGGGTAGGTGAGTGAATGATGGTGAGTGGGTGAGTTGGCAAGTGAGTGAGGGAATGTGTAGATGAAAGAGTGGGTAGGTAAGTGAATAAATGGGGATGAGGGTGGTTGAGTTGGTGGCTGAGTGAGTGGGTAGGCAAGAGAGTGAAAGGATGGCTAGCTGAAAGATAGAGTGAATTGCTGAGTAGACAAAAGAGATGTTGGAGTGAATACTTGTATCGGATGGCATATATCCATCTATGTATCTGGTTTCAAAAGCCCTTTTCAATATTTACGAAGTTGGTGATAAAGGGAAGACTTTTGATTTCTCTCATTCAGTTTTCTCAATGGCAGCTGGATTTTTCTAGCTGTGGATACCAAAATGAGCTTGCATATTCCACAATTTAAAACAGTTTGGGAACAATTTCTGCTGCAAAAGGTCAGTCAATGGTAGATGAAGAAGAGTAAATGACCTAGAAAATTACATTGCTGAAGTCCACTTATTACTTGTTAGCAAATTCCTTGGTTCCATCTGATTATAAAAAATGCTTGATTACAGTAGGAGAGTTTATGAAATGCTCTCCTAGATTTGCAGGCGACAATGTTTAATGCCTGATCCATTATCTAGTACTGATACCAAGTTTTCAAGCGATTCCAAAAATAGTAGTTGAAAAGATCTTCTTTTGATAAATCCAAACTAGGTAAATGCAAAGGTTCTTCCCGAAATGGATTACTCTTGACATTATCATTTCAGCGAATCTTGAAAAAGGTCGTAGTATTGCTGCTCTTTTTCCCTCCTTCAATGTCATGCCTGACAAATTTCCATTATGTTGAAAACTCACCCCAGCTCTGGTGATAGTTATTTGTGCCCTGAAAGCCTTGCCAACAGCAATATGGGCAGTCCCTAGCTCCACATTCCACAGTACCTGCATTAAATGATAGTTGTCAAAATCTCACCTCATGTCTATGACAGAAATCGGAAAAGTAAATACAATAAAGATCTCCCATAATTTTAATTTCAACCATGGTATAGCTGACTTGCTTTAGATAGATGTCAAATAGCGAATTTCCTTTCCGTCCTTTCTTTTTCTGGTAGTATTTCCAGTGTTTCCTCCATATCATTTCCTCATATATCCCGAGTTCTAGATACTGTGCACCATACAATAATGCAGAATCCTACTTACATTTACATCCTTGGCTCCAAAAGGTCAAATGCAGCAAACTTCTTCTTCCTGAGCAGTGAGCAAGTGAATAATGCAACACTGCACTGGGTGAATGTGTGAATGAACAAGACAGCAAGCAAGTAAGTTTGTCTGCATGCCAGAGAGAAAGCAGAGTGAGTGATTGAGTGAGTGAGTGGGTGGGTGGGTTAGTGAGTGAGTGAGTGAGTGGGTCAGTGGCAAGTGAGTGAAAAATGGGTGGGTCGGTGGGTACATGAGTGAAGGGGGGGTTGGTGGTTGAGTGAGTGGGTAAGGAGTGAGTGGGTGGGTGGTGGGTGGGTGGGGAATGATGGTTGGGTGGGTGGATGATGAGTGAGGGGGATGGATAGGTAGGTTGGTGAAAGTGGGTGCAATGATGGGTAGGCTAGTGTGAGTGAGTGAATGAGAGAGTGACAGGGTAAACGTATGAGTGGGTGATTGCCATGATGCTCCATTGAGTCAGGTTTATAAGTAAAAGGATATTTTAAGGGGTTGGAAAGCACATTAAGTGGTTAAAAGAGTGGGCGGGGTGTTTCTCATCAGGCAGTGTAGATCCAAGATCAGACTGACATTCTGTGCAGTCTGATCTTGATCTACACTGTCTGCAAAAGGTCAGTGGGTCGTGATTAATAGCCAAAGGGTTAAGTTAAGGGTCGAGAAAGCAAGTTAAAGAGGGATTGAGTTAGTCCATTATTTCATGATTAAGTGAGTGTGTAAGAGTTAATTATTGTATTGGTGATTGAGTTAGTCAGTTATTTTATGATTAAGTGAGGGGGTAAGAGGTAATTATTGCATTGTCGATTTAGCCATGCAATTATTTTAAGATTAAGTGGGAGGGTAAGAGTTAATTATTGTATTGGTGATTGAGTTAGTTATTTTAAGATTAAGTGGGAGGGCAAGAGTTAATCATTGTATTTGTGATCGAGTTAGTCAATTATTTTATGATTAAGTGAGGGGGTAACAGTTAATTACTGAATCGGTGATTAAGTTAGTTGTTTTATGATTAAGTGAGTGTGTAAGAGTTTATCACTGTATTGGTGATTGAATTAGTCTGTTATTTTTTTTATTAAGTGAGTGGGTAGCTAAATATGCAAACGTAAATGGTAAAGGGTTTGGGTAGGCTTGAAAAAAGTATACGAGTGTAAGAGAGAGAGAGTATACAGGTATAACTCTTTACCAAAGACAAAATTTTAGCCTGGTCCAAATTAAAATCATTTGCAGAAATAAATGTGACTCAAAAATTAAAGTTTATTTTGGGAAAGGTTTAAAAATCATTGGTTAAAAAGGACAAAATGCTGGTTATCAGCATTTTCTCCTTTTCCGACAATGTTTTCAAAAACTTTCTTGCTCAAGATCATTAAAAGTCAGGATTGTGTGATAAAAGGATAAGAGTAAAGCGAGTGGTTTAAGATGTGAGACAGAGAGGAAGAGCAGAGAGAGAGAGGGGCTAAGATAAATATAAATGGACATAAAGAGAGAAAAAAAGAAAAGGAGAGGATGAGAAAGGGAAGGACAGGAAAAAGAGACAGAAAAACAGTGTGAAGATAGATAGATAGATAGATAGATAGATAGATAAGAAAGGCACGGAGAAAAATATACAGGGACATAAAGAGGGAAAGAGAAAATGAGAGAGTGAGAATGGGAAGGAGAGGAGATAGAGTAACATTTTGAGGAGATAGATAGATAGATAGATAGATAGATAGATAGATAGACAGACAGAAAAAAAGACACAGAGAAAGAAATACAGAGAGAAGGACACAGAGAGATAGTGACAGATTAGATAAAGAGGAATAAAAAGCAAAAGATTAAATGAGGGAGGAAGAGTATGATGGGATAAAGGGACAAAAAGACAAAAAGAAAGAAAAAAGAAAGAAAGGAATAGGAAGGAAGGAGAAGGGAAGGTAGGAAAAGAAACAGAGAAAGAAGGAAAAATAAAGAAAAAAGAACCATAAAAAGAAAAAGAGTGAACAGAGAGAGATAGAGAGAGAGAGAGATATAAGAGAGAGAGAGAGAGATATAAATATAAAGGGACATAAAGAAAGAGAAAAAAAAGAGAATATGAGAGGATGAGAAAGGGAAGGACAGGAACCAGAGACAGAGTAACATTTTGAAGATAGATAGATAGATAGATTGATAGATAGATCTATAGATAGAGAGACAAACAAGAAAAAAGACACATACATAGAGTTACAAAGACAGACAGATTTAGACAAACAAAAAACAAGAGATAACTAGCGAGAGGACACAGAAAGACAGTGACATAAAAATAAAGAGTAATAAAGAGTAATAGAATGCAAGATATTGAAGGAGGAAAAAAGAAAAAAAATTAAATGAACTGAGAGAGAGAGAATGATGAAGAGAATGATAAAGAGAGATAGAAAGCAAGAGATTAATTCAGGGAGGAAAGGTACAGTGGGATAAGACTAGGAAAGAAAAAAGAAAAAAAAACAAAGAAAGGAAGATGAGGGAAGGTAGGGAAAGAAACAGAAAGAAAGAAAGAAAGAGTAAAAGAATAACAAAGAAAAAAGGAGAGAGAGAGACAGACAGACAGAGACAGAGAAACAGAGATACAAAGAAAGAGAGACAGAGACAGAGAGATGGACAGTAAACTGTTAGAGAGACTAAGATAAATATAGAGGGACATAAAGAGAGAGGAACAGAAAATGATAGTGTGAGAAAGGAAGGTACAGAGTAACAGTGTGAGTAGATAGATAGATAGTTAAGAAAGACACAGAGAAAAATATAGAGGGACATAAAGAGCGACAGAGAAAGAGAAAATGAGAGAGTGAGAAAGGGAAGGAGAGGAAACAGAGTAACAGTGTGAATAGATAGATAGATAGATAGATAGATAGATAGAAAAAAAGACACAGAGAAAGAAATACAGAGAGAGGAACACAGAGAGATAGTGACAGATAAAGAGGGATAGAAAGCAAGAGATTAAATGAGGGAGGAAGAGTATGGTGGGATAAAGGGACAAAAAAAAAGAAAGAAAGAAAAAAGAAAGAAAGGAATAGGAAGGGAAGGTAGGAAAAGAAACAGAGAGAAAAAACGAGAAATAAAAGAATAAAAGAAAGAAAAAAAGAACCAAATGAAGAAAAAAAGTGAACAGAGAGAGACAGAGAGAAAGAGAGAGAAGAGATAAATATAAAGGGACATAAAGAGAGAGAAAAAGAGAAAATGAGGCGGTGAGAAAGGGAAGGACCGAAAACGGAGACAGAGTAACATTTTGAAGATAGATAGATAGATAGATAGATAGATAGAAAGATAGATAGACAAACAAGAAAAAGACACAGACATAGAGATACAAAGACAGATAGATTTAGACAAACAAAAAATAAGAGATAACTAGAGAAAGGACACAGAAAGACAGTGACATAAAGATAAAGAGAAATAGAAAGCAAGATATTAATTGAGTTAATTGAGGGAGGAAGAAAGAAAAAAAATTAAGAGAGAGAGAGAGATGATAAAGAGTGATAGAAAGCAAGAGATAAATTCAGGGAGGAAAAGTACAGTGGGATAAGAGGAGGAAATGAAAAAAGAGAAAAAAATCAAAGAAAGGAAGATAAGGGAAGGTAGGGAAAGAAACAGAAAGAAAGAAGGAAAGAATAAAAAAGTAACAGAAAGAAAAAAGAATTGAAGAAAGACAAAAAGGAGAGAGAGAGAGAGAGAGAGAGACAGACAGACAGACAAAGACACAGAGAAAGAGAGAGAGAGAGGAAGAGAGAGAGACTGACAGATAGAGAGACCAAGATAAATATAGAGGGACATGAACAGAGGGGAACAGAAAATGCTAGCGTGAGAAAAGGGGGTACAGAGTAACAGTGTGAATAGATAGATAGATCGATACATAGACAGACAGATAAGAAAGACACAGAGAAAAATATAGAAGGACATAAAGAGGAAGAGAAAGAGAAAATGAGAGAGTGAGAAAGGGAAGGAGAGGAGACAGAGTAACAGTGTGAAGAGATAGATAGATAGATAGATAGATAGATAGATAGATGGATAGATAGAAAAAAAAAGACACAGAGAAAGAGATACAGAGAGAGGGGCAGAGCAAGATAGTGACAGATTAGATAGAGAGGGATAGAAAGCAAGAGATTAAATGAGGGAGGAAGAGTATGGTGGGATAAAGGGACAAAAAGAAAAAAAAGAAGGAAAAAAGAAAGAAAGGAATAGGAAGGAAGGAGAAGGGAATGTAAGAAAAGAAACAGAGAGAAAGAAGGAAAAATAAAAGAATAACAGAAAGAAAAAGAACCATAAGAAGAAAAAAGTGAACGGAAAGAGAGAGAGAGAGAGAAAGAGAAAGAGAGAGAGAGAGAGAGAGAAAACAGAGACAATGACAGAGGGAAAAGATAGATAGAAGATGAGAAAGGGAAGGACAGGAAACAGAGACAAAGTAACAGTGTGAAGATAGATAGATAGATAGATAGATAGATAGATAGATAGATAGATAGATAGGCAAGAAAGAAACAGAAAAGTATAGTGGGACATAAAAAGAGAGAAAGAGAAAATGAGAGAGTGAGAAAGGGAAGGAGAGGAGATGCAGTAACAGTGTGAAGAGATAGATAGATAGATAGATAGATAGATAGATAGATAGATAGATAGAAAAAAAGGCACAGAGAAAGAGATACAGAGAAAATGAGACAGAGCAAGATAGTGACAGATTAGATAGAGAGGGCAAGAAAGCAAGAGATTAAGTGAGGGAGGTAGAGTATGGTGGGATAAAGGGACAAGAAGAAAAAAAAAGAAAGAAAAAAGAAAGAAAGGAATAGGAAGGAAGGAGAAGGGAATGCAAAAAAAGAAACAGAGAGAAAAAAGGAAAAATAAAAGAATATCAGAAAGAAAAAGAACCATAAGAGGAAAAAAGTGAACAGAGAGAGAGAGAGAGAGAGAGAGAGAGAGGGGGGAAACACAGACAGTGACAGAGGGTAGAGATAGATAGAGGATGAGAAAGGGAAGGACAGGAAACTGAGACAAAGTAACAATGTGAAGATAGATAGATAGATAGATAGATAGATAGATAGATAGAATGAGAGGCAAGAAAGACATAGAGAAAAATATAGAGGGACATAAAGAGAGAGAAAGAGAAAATGAGACAGTGAGAAAGGGAAGGAGAGGAGACACAGTAACAGTGACAGTGTGAAGAGATAGATAGATAGATAGATAGATAGATAGGCAAGAAAGACACAGAGAAAATATAGAGGGACATAAAGAGAGAGAAAGAGAAAATGAGAAAGTGAGAAAGGGAAGGAGAGGAGACAGAGTAACAGTATGAAGAGATAGATAGATAGATAGATAGATAGATAGATAAACAGATAGATAGAAAAAAGACACAGAGAAAGAGATACAGAGAGAGGGACTAAGCAAGATAGTGACAGATTAGATAGAGAGGGTTAGAAAGCAAGAGATTAAATGAGGGAGGAAGAGTATGGTGGGGTAAAGGGACAAAAAGAAAAAAAAGAAAGAAAAAAGAAAGAAAGGAAAAGAAAGGAAGGAGAAGGAAATGTAAGAAAAGAAACAGAGAGAAAGAAGGAAAAATAAAAGAATAACAGAAGGAAAAAGAACCATTAGAAAAAAAATGAACAGAGAGAGAGAGAGAGAGAGAGAGAGAGAGAGAGAGACTAAGATAAATATAAAGGGACATAAAGAGAGAGAAAAAGAGAAAATGAGAGGGTGAGAAAGGGAAGGACAGGAAACAGAGACAAAGTAACATTTTGAAGATAGATAGATAGATAGATAGATGCTAGTAGACAGACAAACAAGAAAAAGAAACAGACATCGAGATACAAAGACAGACAGATTTAGACAAACAAAAAATAAGAGATAGCTAGAGAGAGGACACAGAAAGACAGTGACATAAGATAAAGAGAAATACAAAGCAAGATATTAATTGAGGGAGGAAGAAAAAAAATAAATGGACTGAGAGAGAGAGAGAGAGAGAAGGAGAGAAAATGATAAAGAGAAATAGAAAGCAATAGATAAATTGAGGGAGGAAAAGTACAGTGGGATAAGGGAGGAAAAGAAAAAAGTAAAAATCAAAGAAAGGAAGATGAGGGAAGTAATGGGAAAGAAACAGAAAGAAGAAGAGAATACAAGAATAACAGAAAGAAAAAAGAATCAAAGTAAGAAAAATAGGAGAGAGAGAGACAGAGACAAAGAGAAAGAGAGACAGAGACAGAGAGAGACAGAGACTGAGAGAGACAGACAGAGAGACTAAGATAAATAAAGAGGGACATAAAGAGAGAGAGTTAGAAAATGGGAGTGTGAGAAAGGGGGGTACAGTGTGAATAGATAGATAGTTAGATAGATAGATAGATAGAAATAGATAGATAGATAGGCAAGAAAGACACAGAGAAAAATATGGAGGGACATAAAAGGAGAGAAAGAGAAAATGAAAGAGTGAGAAAGGGAAGGAGAGGAGACACAGTAACAGTGTGAGGAGATAGATAGATAGATAGAAAAAAAGACACAGAGAAAGAGATAGAGAGAGAGGGACAGAGCAAGATAGTGACATATTAGACAGAGAAGGATGGAAAGCAAGAGATTAAATAATGCAGGAAGAGTATGGTTAGGACAAAAGGAAAAAAAGAAAGAAAAAAGAAAGAAAGGAATAGGAAGGAAGAAGGGAAGGTAGGAAAAGAAACAGAGAGAAAGAATGAAAAATAAAAGAATAACAGAATGAAAAAAGAACCACAGGAAGAAAAGAAGTGAACAGAGAGAGAGAGAGAGCAAGAGAGATGAATAGGAAATAGAGACAGACTGACAGAGGGTAGAGACAGATAGATGAATAGATACATATATTGACATAAAGGCAGACAAAGGACAACAAACACACACACACAGACATTTGGACAGACAAAAAAAATGTACGAGATATGAGAGTGATTGAGTAGGCGAGCAACTGAGAAAAAAAAGAGTATACAGATATGTATGAGAGAGAGAGGAGACAGACAGAAATAGAGAGAGAGAGAGAGTGAGAGAGGGAGAGCAACAGACAAACTAAAAGTGGGTAGACAGGTGGACAGGGGGAACAGAGACAAAAAAACAGATAGATTGACCCAGACAAACACACAGATACACAGACAGACACACAGACAGACAGAAACAGACAGACAAAGAAAATAAAAAGACTTTTGGAGACAAATGTAACTACATAAAGAAATTAGTGAGGGAATGAGTATTTACATGGGTAAGTGACTGACTGATAAAGTGGTTGAGTGAGTGGTTGAAAAAGGAAAGGGCAAATAACTGGGATTGTAAATGGTTGAATAAGGGATGGGTGTGTGCATAATTGATTGGTAGAATAAGGGGAGGATTACTGAATCAGTAAGTGAGGAAGGGAGTGAGGAAAGGGAGTGAGTGGGTGGATGATTGAGTGGGAATGAGTGAGTGAGTGTGTGCAAGTGAGTTAGTGGGTGGGCGAGTGAGTGAGGGGGTGAGTGAGAGAGTGAGTGGGTGAGATAGTGACTGAGTGGATGATTAAGAGTGAGTGAGTGAGTGAGTGGATGATTGAGTGTGAATGAGTGAGTGTGTGCAATTGAGTGAGTGGGTGGGTGAGTGAGTGAGTGAGGGGGTGAGATAGTGACTGAGTGGATTATTAAGAGTGAGTGAGTGAGTGAGTGAGTGAGAGAGAGTGAGAGAGAGAGTGAGAGAGTTAGTAAGTGAGAGTATGTTTGTGGTGGCTATCTGCGATCATCTGTTTTTAATGCCATTTCCTCTATTTCACATCTGAACCCTTTATCTGTTTTCCCTATTACAACTTCACGCAAAGATATGCAGAGTAGAGGTCTCAGAGGCCAGGCTCTAAGGTCATGGTCTTGGCTGGGGTCAACAGCAATATGTTCATATACTGTATATCCTTAATAACACTTGTGCACATTGATGTAACTGTGTGCAGAGCGGCAGTTTCAGATCCAAAAATCCAAGGTAAAAAAGGTTGGTTAATGATCAGATTCTCATTGTGTTGGCTCCAAATGTTTTGGGTTCCTGATCTAACTTTTTTATCCCGTAATATTTCACACAAGTATTAACCTTGAAGAAGATGTGCAGTGCAGAAGTTTCAAATGCAATGCTCAAAGGTAAAGGTCAAAGCAAGGAGAGTGGTCAATGGTCAGGTGCTCATCAATCTTGTCGGCTGCATATCTCTTAAACCCTTCATCACAATGTGGAAAGTTTAGGTTCCAGACGGCAGGCTTCAAGGTCAGTATTCATATCAGGGGTAAAGGGTCAGATGCTCAAAAATCTTGTCTGCTGAATTCCTCTTAAACCTCTGTGCACCCTGAAGTGACCTTGCACAAAGCAGAGGTTTCAGATGCCAAGCACCAAAGTCAAGGTCACAGCATGGGGGGGGGGGTTATGATCAGATGGTCGTTAATCCAGCCAGCTCAACTATTCTTGGATCCTCTGCCTGATTGTCAGATGATCAAAAAAATAATCAGCTCCCAATCTTTTGAACCCTTGGCCTTTTTTTAAACAACACTTACCATGGTAGGACAATGGACTAGGCTCAGATTTCAGACAGCAGGTTCCAAGGTCACCACAGGAGTAAAAGGTAAAGCTTTCCAATATCTTGTCTTCTCTGAAACTTTTTGCACCATGGTGAAACAATAACCAGAGCAGAGGCTTCAGACACCAGCTTTAATGTTATGTCGCAGAAAGGGGTTAAAGGTCAGATAACCATAGAACATGTCAGATCCACAGCTTTTGATTCCTGTATCTGTTTTCAAGAATATTTCCTACATGTGTGCACCATGATGAGACTATGTACAGGACTGTTCAGAACAGCAGGCTTCGAGGTCAAGTATATTTATGATAGATTTCCACCCTGATAAGATGTCCAACACAGAGGTTTCAGACGCCAGACTCTTAGGTCAAAGTTACAGCTGGGGGGCAAAATTCACATTCTCTAAGATTATGTTTGTTCCATATCCCTTTAACTTCTGGTCTGACTTTTAAAATGGTTCACATGTAACTGCACCTTAATAAGAAACACTTCTTGTGGCTTCATGTCTTGCAGTCCTTTTCAAAGATTAAGTTGTTCAAATGTTCACTCCTGAAAGAATTTTCAAAGATACATTGCACAATTTGAAAGCATGGAATGTAACTGCAACAGTAATGATACCATACAGATGCTTTCTACGGAGTTGAGGTCAAAATTGAAGATTTGGCACCCCAGACTGGGTAGTGTAACATAACTGTAGTATGTTACATCATCATTATATGCCATGGATAATTATAGCGGCAATTGATTTAAGATGGCTATATATGATCTTTATGCTTGATTTTTCACGGCAGTCCACATGTGTACAGAATGTAACGACCTCATACATTTTCTAGGCAACAATCATATATTCTTACTTGTATATGAAAAGATTCTTTTTCTCCCATATGACCTCCTTACCTGCATCGGTAACCATACAATCCCACACAAGTCAGGAAGAACAAAACTTGTTCCTTTCAAAAATAATTATTCATTTACCTTTCAATGGTGTGAAACCCCTGCAGTCACATTGGTTGTATAGAAAAGTTCTCTACTTCACACTTACCTTTATCTTGATTTTTTTTGACAGCATTCTCAAGCAAACTAGTGCCATCCTTATACTTTATGAACTACTCCCTGGTATTCCATATATGTCTGTACTTCCAATGCCATCATATGTTTTCATTCACATTTTATTTAAATCTATAACTTTAAAAATGTATACTCACAAAAGGGAATGCAATTCATTCTTCGAAAAATCTGCACAGTTTCAATGTTCATGTTTCCATGCTGTAGCAGACTTTAAAACTATAAATCTACTGACTGCTCTCTCTCTTTTTCACTCTCTCTTTTTTTCTCTCTCTCTAAACATCACTTCAAAATTTAAAAAAAAAAAAGTATCCATCAAAACATGTATTCTTTCCTATGTGTTTCTGTCCTTGGCTAAAAGTGAAAATACCACACACACACTCATGCCTTTCATAATATCTTGATGTGCTTCAAACCATTTTATTAAATAGAATCCCACCTGTAACATTACTTTCCCAACCCTCTCCCTGTCTCACTCATTCTAAGTACAAAATATCGTTGGCCTCCCAAAACACATTACTGCAATTAATACTTGTAATACAGAATGCACAGTCTGATCTTGGATCTCCCCTCTCCGATAAGGAGAGATTAAAAAAAAAAAAAAAAAAAAAGCAAAATTTGGGTTTTTACAGTCGGCTTGAAAGTTTCATATCGCTTATTTAGCAGGTAATCTGTTTAGCTATAAAACTTCATTAAAACTCTGTCATCAAGAATCAATATATGTAACATTTCATAAAATTCTTTTTGTGGCGGTTGTCACCACAGGGTTAAGGAAAATTCCAAAATTCGAAAAATAAATAAGTGTAAAAACCAAACTAATTGCCTATGTATCGGTGATGAACATACCTAACAACCGCCATAACATTTCAGTTAACCCCATAAAAAGTAGTCCACCAAATAAGCTACTGCTTCTAATGAAGACGGCTTTAACTAATTTTACTGATCAAAGAGGTGTTGACAGTGATTGATTTTATGCTTAAAAATACATTCTAAGAGACAGTTAAGGTTGGCTAACTGTTATGGAATCCTGAAACATCGGCCAATGTCGGCATGGTATCCGGTTAAAATGTCCCACAGTCAAAATGTCCCTAGTCAAAACGTCCCACTTTTGGTTAAAATGTCCCCCATTTCCATTCCAAATTGGTTGAAACGTCCCCCTAAAACATCCCCCTTAAACGTCCCTGCATATCTTAAAGTTATTGGTTTAATATTGTTTGATTATTTCAGAAAACCTTCACATTTGCCCTTTACATTATAATGGTGTCATTTAATGCTATTGGTCATTGAATTTTAACCCATTTCCTGCTGAACTTATAGTTTTAAGAGGCACAACATTAGTTTTCGACAAATCTTATAACATTCAGCTTAATCAATATGACTTAAATCGATATTCCATGTCATAACTGTGTACTTCAATACCAAAGTACCTTTAAGTGCATAATTATGGATTTTTTTTTATGATTTTAGCTAATTAGAACCAAGATTGTTTAATGTAGACTAAGTAGAGTCAATATTTTTATATACGTGGGCCGAGTGTTAAGGCCCATATATTGTCTCCCTACATGAATGTTTATTCGACACGCTCAAACGCCTTCTGGACTAGCAAAAACACCTCCCCGTCTGCAGTGTTCTGAGGTAATTGATTAATTTAAGAGTGTAAAATTTTCCACTTAACCCTTATCCAAACAATCCGAAATCTTACCTACTAAGAGAATGAAACATTTCCATAACACCCTAAGAAAAGGACAGATGCAAGTTATCAGCATTTCAATCTTTTCCAATTTAGTTTTCAAAGTATTTTTTTTCTAGTGCGAGCAAACAAGGACAAGAGCAATCAGCATGTAGATGATTTGCCCATTTGGAGGTACATTAGTTGACCATGTACATTTACCTAAATGAGTGGGTAAATTAATCAGACATAAATAAAACGCAGCTGCAAATGATAAATTTATTACTGCTTTGCCCTTACTTATGATTGCGATCTCACATAATGGTGGAATCCAATTCATCATTGTCATGTAAGTTTTCACGAGATGCTTTGGTATAGGACGCCAGGGTTCAGTCCGATTCTTTTCTCTTTATAATCTGGCATTACTTTGTCAAAAAAAGGCGTCATGTTTATAGAAAATAAATGTCTGAATATAAAAAGGTGTGGGGGGGTTGAATGATCGAACTGTAACCTAGGCTGTGTAAAGGGTTAGGTGTTAAAACCAAATTTTTCACACTTTGAAGTGACTGAAATAGTTGATTCTGAAAAAGTTAATTGATCGTGCAACCAATATTGCAGCAAACTTAACGAACGCCAAGTGTAAAGAAAATCGTATGTGATTTTACTGCAATTAAAAGCTTGAATCGTCTTTGCTTATTTTCCATCTTTCGTACTTTCTTTGTAATCATTGAACGGCACTTGATTATTAGATCCAACTTTTTACGAAACGATCAACCAAATTTTGGACTGGTCCAAATTCAAGGCACTTACAAGTATGCCTACATTTTACACAACCAACTACATTTGCTCAATGACACAGTATAATTTATGTGAGAAAAAGAAGCAAAGGCTGGTTTCCAATATTTTCTCATTGTTCAACAGTTTTTTTCAAAAGCATTCTCTCTCATATTTATCAAATCTGGGAATCATGAGGTTAAGGGTCAGTATATGTGAGTATTATCCATAATGACCTACATGTATTAATTTGGTAACATGAATAAAATGTGCATACTTAAAAATTAAAATCCGTCTTAAATTTCATACTCTAAGCAATAATAATATACTTATATTGCATAAACGCTCGATTGCAAGAATACTGCAGAGCATGTTGCGTTTTCTCTTTCACACACACAACGGACAGAAATATATTCCAATAGGAATAAATGTTTGAGACTGCGCTTTATCTGCACTTGTAATGGAACAATATAAAAAATAATTGATTCCTATTATTTCGTCTTTTTTTCCATAATTAGTCATCGTATGCCAACCAATGAACAAGTTTTCTTTTTCACTTAATACCTGATTTATCACACTTGCGATTAACATCAACTAAATCTGCAAAGAAACAGTTTTATTCTTATAATTCATACAAAACTTGATTAAATTTATCAACGACTAAAACATTTATCAGTTGTTGATAAGAACTAGAAGAAATCAAAGTGGGACATTTTGATCAATTTTATGGAACAGTGGGACGTTTTAACCAAATTGGGGGGACGTTTCAACCAAAAGTGGGACGTTTTAACTGTGGGACGTTTTGACTTTGGGACGTTTTGACTGTAAACCATGGGTATACTATGAGAGCTTCGTAGAGGGGGGCATATATGCCCGAAGGGGTTCGTCAGTGAAATGAGTTGCATTGACGAATGGGCCATGAATGAAGTGTAATTATTCTCCATGATATGTGAAAAATATTAAAGGGCAATAACTAAAAAATAAGGGTGGCAAAATTACAAATTTTGCGATTTGCTCTTATCCACAAGGTGCTCTATCAGTCTTTGAAGGTCCAAGATCATATCTTTTATATCTTAGAAATTATGGCCCAGACGAAAATTCAAAGTGAAAAGGGCAAAACCTCAAAAAGAAGGATGGCAGAGTTATGGTTCTTGTGCAATGCACTTCTTTATAATGTGTTCTATTAGTCTTTGAAGTTTCAAGATGATGGATTTTGAAGTTTGGAAGTTATGGTCTTTACAAAAATTCAAACTGAAAATTAACAAAGGGCAATAACTCAAAAATAAAGGTGGCAGAGTTATGATTCATGTGTAATGCACTTCTCCATAATGGGTTCTATCAGTGTATGAAGTTCCAGGTTAATAGCTTTTATAGTTTGGAAGTTATGGCCTGGACAAAAATTCAAAGTGAAAATTAACAAAGGGCAATAACTCAAAAAATAAAGGTGGCAGAGTTATGGTTCATATGAGATGCGCTTCTCCACAATGGGTTCTATCAGTGTATGAAGTTCCAAGTAAATAGCTTTTATAGTTTAGAAGTTATGGCGTGGACAAAAATTCAAACTGAAAATTAACAAAGGGCAATAACTCAAAAAATAAAAGTGGCAGAGTTATGGTTCATGTGCAATGCACTTTTCCACAATGGGTTCTATCAGTGTATGAAGTTCCAAGTTAATAGCTTTTATAGTTTAGAAGTAATGGCCTGGACAAAAATTCAAACTGAAAATTAACAAAAGGGTAGTAACCCCAAAAATAATGGTTGCAGAGTTATGTTCCATGTGCACTGCACTTCTCCATAATGTGTTCTATCAGTGTATGAAGTTTCAAGTTGATACCTTTTGTAGTATGGAAGTTATGGCCTGGACAAAAATTCAAACCGAAAAGTTGGTTATTTCAGAAATCAAGGGCAGATAATTTTAGAAAGCAAACAGCGATCCAAATTCTAAGACCCAGGTGCACAACTAGACATCATGGAGATTCATTGTGGCAAGTTTCAAATCATTCCGATGGAAACTGTAGGAGGCACACACAAGAAATTGCTAACGGACGGACGACCGGGGGTATAACATAATACGACCCTTCGGGCGTATAACAATCAAATTGCCTCGGTAAGCTGCAGAGAATGGTCTGGCATTCACGTCAATTACTGCGGGACACGGCATGTTTAAACCATCTTTAGCATTATTTCTTTTTAACCCTTTCCCAAACGACCAACTTTTGGACTAGACCAAACTGAAAGCATTTGTGACGACAATTCAACTCTTGCTGAAAAGATTATTTCTGTCTATGATAGGGTAGAAAACACTGTGGGAAGAGAAGAAAATGCTGGATACCAGCATTTTCTCCTTTTCCCACAATGTTTTCAAAAGGCTACTATTCCAGACCTGTAAAATCCATGGATTGATTGGGAAAGGCTTAATATAAAATGATACATGATGAAGAATATAAAATTTTTATTGGTGTTTTGTCGATTAATGTAACCGATAGATTTAAAATAAGAAACAATTTTTTTTCCTAAGACTTCCGCACTCTCTTGCATGGTGAGAGTAACGAATGACAACTCTGCTCGGAGACTGAGACTTCCGGTGTAGAAGTTTGTCATGCAATTTCGCGACTGTACAGTACAGGCCAATTCACGCAAAATAGAAAGAAAGGCTGCCAAGTCTTGCCACAAGATCAGTTTTGACTGGCATAAGTATGCTTGTGGATTGTTTGCCTGAGGCTTGTGATCATGTTGAATTTGCCATGACAGGTTATAGTTGGAAGGTTGGCCGACGTCGATTAAGTTCAATGTTCTTTCGAAAAAATTGAGAGTGTGTCAATTTTGCCTTCTCTGGCCTGTTTCCTTCTCTTACAACAGCATTGTTGGGAGAAATATAGAAAGACTCGGTGGATTTTTATATGTGAAATCTGAATTTTGTCATATGATAAACAATATGGCCTGTGATATGACCCACCACGTCAAATCAAGAGGGATGAAACTAAGTTCAGGTAATATCTATCATATTTTCTTTTTATCTTTGTAAATTTTGTTATACCCGAGTTATTTGCTTAACCCATTACCAGACAATCCCTACTTTTGACGCCACTGAGAAAGAAGCCTTTAGAAACCATTTTGGGAAAAGGAGAAAATGCTGGTTACCAGCATTTTCTCCTTTTCGGTATTTCCCACAATGTTTTCTACCCTTCATTAAACAAATTTGAAATTTTCAGTAACATTTATTTTGTCGTGTGCAAATGCTTTCGATTTGGACAAACCTAACATTTTGTCATTTGGTAATGAGTGAAAGTACCAATCCATATACATGTGTCTGAATGAGAAGAAACTCAGAGCAGTAAATAATTATCTCACCTCCCTAATATAAACAATGAATAACAATTTATGCGAATTCGACATGAGATATATGGAAAAGTCCTGAATGCAGTGATACAACTTTCAAACTATACATATAATTAGAAAAATAAATAGCACATTCCTTGTGCCCATGGTACAACTTGAAACAATCCATATATTATTCCCCTTGTCCCTGGCACAATGAAGAACAATTAAAAAAAGATCCGTTGCACAACTGATGGTAACAAATATCTCTTGTGTCTTAATAATTACAAAGTATCCCATGAGTCACTCCAACACATTACAACATATACATCAAATTTTTCTGTTTCAATATTATGACTTAAAAAATAAGAAAAACCTTTTCCTTGTGGCTTGATATAACATGAAATAATGAAACATATACTTTCTACTATTGCAACCCCTGGTAATTGTAGGGACAAAATAAAAATAAAATATCTTGTGTATCTCTGTTACAAGTTGTATTAACATAATTCTAAGTGTCACTGTAACAGACATTACAAAGTAAAAATGTCTTTCAACCAGATGCATTCCGCCACATTATAACATTTTTATACACCTTCACCATCAAAAACAAAAATGACACAAAAAAACTAATGTGTCATGATTAAAAACATATTACAATAAAACATAATCCTTTTTTTTAAAGACATGTTTCTTTAACCCATTACCACACAATCCCTACTTTTGACGCCCCTGAGAAAGAAGCCTTTTGAAAACACTGTAGGAAAAGGAGAAAATGCTGGTAACCAGCATTTTCTCCTTTTCCCACAGTGTTTTCTACCCTTCCCAGAACAAATTCCAATTTTTCAGTCACCTTTATTTTGTTGTCTGCAAATGCTTTCAATATGGACCAGTCGAAAATTTTGTCATGTGGTAAAGAGTTAAAAAGATAGAGGAAAAAAGACATTCTTCAAGCAAACTTACATTGTTTGAAAATATGATTACAAATAATGTATTGTTCACAACCTGAACAAGAAATAAGAACCAATTCTCCAGAAGTATCTTTTTTATACCAGATATAATCCGAAAAAAGATATAATATCTGTTTTAAAAAACAAAAAAATACAAAAGTATCCCTTGTAATGGTAAACCCTATATACTAAATATATCAGTTGTTTCCTTAAGACATTTGAACAATATCTATACATTAACCCTCGCATACCTACTTTATATGTCACAATATACTGGTACATGATTTTACACAAGTAATTCTTATACACATGTAAATTGAATAGGCGTAACCAGGAAAAAGTAGATTATATGCACACCGAAGTTGGCCATTTTTGAGGTAGGTGACGAGAGCAATTCGGAATCAGCCGAATGGAATCGGAGCTGTAAAATCAAGATATTTCTGATCTTGGCTGTTTCAGAAAATGTCCAAACTGAAAAATACACGAAAAGAGGCAACCTACGACCTATTCTTGACTTTTTACATTACGCATGTGCGTGGTGTGCATAATAGAAGTTACGCCTATGAATTGAAACACACCTTTTGCATCCTGATACAAAAAATATCCCTATTACAGTATACCTTGATGTAACCTTACAAAAAAATGTGCCTTGATACAGCTTAAATCAGTAAAGACATACATATTTTCCCACCATACAAAATGACATACTATGAAAATACATAAGGCATCTAATGTTTACAACCCAGAATATAGAACATCCCAGCAAAAACATTGACAATAAGAGATATGCCTTGTAATAGTAAAACCCTGAAGAATTAAAATATATAAAACATTAAAATACTATCTATAAATTATCCCATGCATACCTAGTTCACTTGTAACAGTATTCTAGTTCATGATTTTTCTACATAGTTATATTTATTTATATTACATTTGAATAATAGCTGCACATTATCCTATGTAAACCTATTTCACTTGTAACAGTATGTTAATTTCATATCTCTACATTACTTTTATTTACATATAAACTGAACCAACACATGAATCTTTTGTATCCTGAAATTGACATAGTGAAATATGAACTGTATGAAATATCTCTTATACCACCTGAAGTACATTAAGTAGTCTGTATCCATGTTACATCATACAACTACATAAGCATTACTCTATAAATAAAATTAAATATTATAAAGTATGTTTCAATCCCTCTTACAACCTGTGTCACTTTCACATTTTTCCCTATGGCCCTGTTACAAACTGAAATGATAAGATATCCTTTATCCCTGTATACAACTCTACAATATAAAATAATCCTTTGTGCCCTATGCAATTGAAGTAATACAAAATAACCCGTAAGCTCCTGTAAACGTATCTTACAATATGTTGTATTTTGCATGTTCTTTTTATACCTTAATCAATATGTGGAAAATTCAAATGTTCAGATACAGTATTAAAGACTCAAAGACCTCCTGTATACCCTTAAATAACATAAAATATCCCTTGTGTCTATGTTACAATTAGAACTACAACATAAAATAATGCATTCATCCCTGTTTTCCCTCTCAAAAACTGAACATAAAAAATAATCCTTGTGCAAACCATGATACAAACCAAAACAGTTAACAGGTCTCGTGTACATTAAGAATATAACATCCCATGCATCCATGTTATCATCTATACAAAAGAATACATACTTACTGCATTTTCAACCTGAAACCATGAAGACTTTAAAACTAATGCCAACTAAAGCAAAATGAAATGGTACCTATGTCACTTTTATTTATCTGAAACAAACACATATCTTTATCACTGCCTACAACTATACATATTATTCCCTATATGTTTAACTTGAATGAAAGAACACCTGATGTCTATTTTCAACATAGATTTATACATATTCTTTGTACCCTTATGCACTTCAATATGAGAAAATCATAATATAATATCACTGGTTTTTACAAGTCATTGCATTGCAGTGCAAAGAGAGGAAAATGTTGAGTGATAGTTATTTGCAGATATTTAGTGAGAAAAGTCAAAGTAAACAACTACATAAAATCAACAGAGGATGCGTTGCACAGAAAACAATAAACTGCAGCCTGCAGTATTTAAAATGTGAAAAATGACATATTTATCATGCATGACTAAAAGCTCATGCAATGGTAAAACAGCAACCAGTATGACTTCTTTCATATTGCATAAGAGGGTATAAAAATTGGAATGTCGCAGTATAGGAAAATTAATTGGTTACAGCCATTTATGCTTATTTCTTTTAAAATAAATGGACAATAATAATTTTCCATTCAGGAATAAAAACAACAAGTATATCTATTTTTAGATGGCTATAAACAGACAATAAAATTTTTAAATTTAAAACTTTATGAATGGTATACACCATGGCGATCTGAGCATCTTCCCATATTATGCATTCCTGAAAGAAGTTTCAGCTGGGGAGGCAAGGGGCGCCACTTCCTTCAGTTTCTCCTCAAAGAATAATTTGAAAAAAGAAATTATATGATTAAAAGATTATTGTCACGATTGATTATTATACAGCCAAACATGAAGAAACTGCCTTAGCCTTTATTTTTTGTTTTATCATTCATAGACTTGTTATTTCAAAATTTCCAGACTTTCTGTTTAAATTCCAAAATTCCCTGACAAATCTCAAATTCCCTGATAATTCCCTGACCTTGATTTTTTTTCTCTCCGACTTTTCCCTGACCATAGACACCATTTTTCTCATTCAGTCATGGGAAATGAATAATACCCCTTGAGCAACCTAAATGAAATCCTTTTGCACCTGTAACACCTGATGCCGCGATACAACCTAAAAAAGTCTCCTGAACCCTGATACAACCTGAACCTGTAAAATAAGAGCATATGATATTGTTCTGCCTAAAAAAATAGATAAAAACTCCTTTAGCCCATACTTAAGCGCATGCAAACAAGCACCTGTGCCCCGTTACTTTACCTGGAAAGTTCCTCTGTACTGAAACAATTTAAAACTACAAATTTGCTCTGTGGTCTTGTACAACCTGAACAAACAGACAGTAATGATATAAGAACATCCTGAATGCAGTAATATAATTTTCTAACAATAAAGAACATATTTAGCACATTCCTAATGCTCTTGATACAACCAATGACAATACATATAATATTCCCTGTGTCCCTGGTAAAATGTGAATTAGTAACAAACATCCCTGGCACCCTGAAACAAGAAATCACAAAAAAAAAAAAATCCCTTGATAAACACATTTGTGAAATACCCCACAAGTCATGCTTACATGGTATCCCATGAGTTCCATGAAACAGTGAAAATATATCCTTTTTATGGTATAGCCTGCTACAGACTCACAAAACAAATCAATTTAAACATACACATATTCCCTAATACAAACTGACATTATGTTTATTTAGGTATAAATTGAAACAATAAAAAAAAGTCTTTTGTATTCTCATACAACCTGGTAAAATATAACCTGTATAGAATATCTCTCAAACAACCAGAAGTATATGAGATAACCTGTGTCCATATTATGTCTTGCAACTACATACATAAACTAGACAAAATGAAACATCATGAAGCATGTTTGAGTCCCGCTAAGAGCCTGTGTAACTTTCATAATTTTCCCTATGGCTCTGTTACAAACTGAAATGATAAAATATCCCTTTTCCCTGTATAGAACTCTACAATATAAAACTAACTTTTGTGCCCTAAACAACTGAATTAATACAAAGTACCCCATAAAAATTATGTTCTTCTAAACATATCTTACAATATATATATATTGTTTTGGGTGTTGTTTTCATACCTTAAACAAATTGAACAAATTTTAAAAATTTGTTGTGAGCAGATACGACTTGTAAGACAAAAAAAACCCACTCTGGTGCCCTAAACTATCATAAATTATCCCTTGGTTCCATGCTACAAGTAGAACTATAGCATAAAATAATCTGTAATTTTCCTGTTATCCCTTTCAAAGAATTGAACATTAAAAATAATGCTCATGATACAAACCAAAACAATTAAAACCTCTCATGTACATAAAACATTAACATGTCCTTGTTACAATCTACACAAAAGTAGATATACTTACTGTATTTTTAACCTGAAACTATGAAAACTTTAAAAGTAAAACAAACTAACGCAAAATGAAATAACACATGTGTTACTTTAATAACCTGAAACAAAAACAGTCTCCCTGTTACAGCCTATGTCAATAGATATTACTCCCTATATGTACATCTTGAAACAAAGAAAGAACAACTCATTTCCTATTTTAACATACAATGATAATGTAAATCTTATGCCCTTATGTACTACAAAACAAGAAAAATATATACTGTCACTTTTATCTCCAACTCTTAGAACTACTAGTCAGACTTAAAAAAAAGTGAATGAAATTTAATTGATGGTTTTGGTTGCCACATAATGAAAAAACATGTGCCAGCATATGTTGTATAGAAAGTTTGCTCAGCATTTCTATAATATTAAGCAATTCATATGATACTAAATCATATCAACAAAACATGTTGACTTCCAAATATTTGTGCACATTTAATGAGAAGGGTCAGAGAAAGACTAAATAAAAACAGCAGATGATGGAAAGGTACAAAGAAAACAAGAAACTATGGCCAACAGTATTTAGATGAGAAAAATAACACATTTTCCT
The DNA here is from genome assembly GCA_943736015.1 of Tridacna crocea. NCBI lineage: Eukaryota > Metazoa > Mollusca > Bivalvia > Cardiida > Cardiidae > Tridacna > Tridacna crocea. The sequence goes on along the minus strand of OX031059.1, from coordinate 29,925,219 downwards.
TACATAATTTATAGGCAAGCACAGATAAAACAACCACCACAATGACATATTGCATTAGTGTTATGTCTTGCAGTGAAAGATTTGTAATAAATATGTTATAGTCATTGAGGCTAATTTCAAAATAGAATATAATGTCACCTAAAAAAAATAAAGGTATCCAGCTGTCTACATATGGACATAGCAACAAAAGTCTGAAAATGAAAACCTGCTAATGTTTATCTAAAAAAAAATATTTAATATCTTCTATTCCTGAAAAGAACTTTCAGCTGGGGAGGCAAGGGACGCTACACCCTTCAGTTTCTTTTGAAAAAAATAATTTTAAAAAAGTAATTGTAATTATAGCCAAACATGAAGAAACTGCCTTAGCCTTTATTCGTGATGGTTTTATCATTCATAGACTTGTTATTTTGAAATTCCATGACTTTTTGCTTGAAATGAAAAATTCCCTGGCCAATCTAAAAATTTCCTAAAATTTCCCTGATCTTGCAAATTTGCTCCGACTCTATCCCTGACCATGGACACCTTATTCTAAGTCAGTCAGTCATAGGAAATGAGTAATACCACTTCAGAAACATTTTTAAAAAAATGAGCCATACTCTTTGAAAATGGAGCTTAATGCATATGCAAAAAGCATCAACTGGTATCAGCCTGCACAGTTCATGCAGGCTGACATGGGTCGAAACTTTTTGCTTCAGGTCAATGTCTTGCATGCCCAAGCACCATTCTGCCACAGAAATCGATTATTTGTCTGAAGAAATGGAAATAATTAATCCAATATTATATCATCGCTTGCATTATACAATGCAGAGCTCCAGACAGAGAGAGTGATCTTGATTTCAAAATTAAGATATTATTTATTCTCCACTAAACCCTATTTTTGGGGTACTCATTAGAATCCTCTCATTGAGACGATTCTAATGAGTACCCACAACATAGGGTTTGGAAGAGAAATAATGGATTTAGAATGCCATCACTCCCTCTTATCTGGAGCTCTGACATTGCATCATGGAGGTGCATTAAGCCTCTTTTTGTCAGAGCATGGCTCTAATCCTTTTGCACCTTTGGCTCATTACCAAACGACAATATTTTAGGGTTGTCTAAATCAAAAGCATTTGCAGACGACAAAATGAAATTGACTGAAAATTTGAAATGTGTTTTGTGAGGGTAACTATTTGTGAGAAAAGGAGAAAATGAAGGTTACCAGCATTTTCTCCTTTTCTCACAATGTTTTCTAAAGGCTTCTTTCTCAGGGGTGTCAAAAGTAGGGATTATGTGGTAATGAGTTAACCTATATCCTGCCGTACGCGACCATGGATGACTTTTGCGGAGAATGTACAGCAAGATCAGCCTGCACATACATGCAGTCTGATCTTGCTCTACATCCTCCGCTGTTTTGTTAGTAGTTTGGGTTTCATTAGTCCAGCCCAATGCCCATACATTTAGCAAAATGAGTGTTTAATCGTCAACTTTTTTTTTTTTATACGGCAGAATAAGGGTTAATATCTGATGCCCGGGAACAACCTGAAGAAGTCTCCTGAATCCAGGTGATACATTACCTGAACCTGTAAAACAAGAGAATATAATCTTGTTCTGCCTAAAACAATAGAAAATATCCCTTGCACCAATAATATAAAACCTTAAAATAGCACCTGTACCTTTGAACAGTCTGTTAGAATTCCTTGAGCCTTGATACTATACCTGAAAAATTCCTTCGTCCTGAAACATTTTGAAACTGTAAATTTTCTCTGTGTTCTTATACAACCTGAGCAAATAGAAAATCTATGCCAGTCCTTTATACAAATATACCTTAAAAATGTATATATCTTTTACAGCAAGAAAAACAACTCCAAAATAAAAACAATTAAAAATGCATCTAGTGGTTATAGGAAAACAAGGCAAGACCTTTGTGCCCTCATAAAAAATTAAACAATTACAGTATCCCTAACATACATAATTCTAACTTGATAAATTCAAACTAATATTTTCTCCCCAGTTCATTCTGTACCAAACAAAGTATACCCTCAGACCTGCTATAACATGAAACAATACAAAAAAGATGTTCCTATACTGTATCCACACAAATGCTGAAACAACTCAAATAACCATTAAAGTGAACAAATATTCACTACCCTACCAGCATTTTGTCACTGGAGCAGCAAAATCAGAGAACGGAAGTTGTTTTCAAAATAATGTTCACGTATGACCTTGACCTTAGACTCATGTGAGCCCAAAATGATAGTATGAATGAATAGCGTTTTAAGGCCCGTCAACAACTTAGGTCATATTGGGTGCACTTACTTAGTAAACAATAATGCAAGGTGAAAATAATATATAATTATGTGCAACAACATAAGACAAACATGATAAATGTGGAATGGACCAAACACAAAATGATGCCCCTTTTGTCGCCTTTTACGTCACGCATGCTGTCACATTTGTTCTGCCAGATGAAATGGCAGATGTGAAGATCGCGGGACTACAGTGGTTTATTCTTATACACCTGATTAAACCACACGGGGTCCCACAGGCCAACTGATTTCCATTCCAAACCCTATTTACATCAAGAAAAAAAATATAGGATTTGGAACAAGAAGTACCAAGCCTGCTGCAATCCTACGAATTACGAGGAAAGCAGCTGTTCGTTTCTAATTTTAATCGCCTTCTACGATATGCCAAAGAGAAAGGCCAAGGTCCCAAAATAATAGGGCACACCGCTTGGGTCATAAGCAACACTTATATGTTTCAGGATACCATGTCAAATTGTTTTTGAGTAAGAGTACATGAAAATACAGATGAACTGACGGCCGGACAAATCTATGGACGGACAGACAGACAGACATGGTGAAACCAGGATACCCCTTCTGTACTTCATAGGTTGGCAGTATAATAAAGTGTGCCCCATGAAGCTGAACAAATAATAACACATGTGCCAGGCTACATCAAATGGGGGCTTGACTCTTTACCACTGACTCCTGACTTTTAATGACCCGAAAGAAGAATCTTTTTTGAAAACATAATGGGAAAAGGAGAAAATGCTGGTAACCAGCATTTTCTCCTTTTCCCACAATGTTTTCTACTCTTCTAAAGTCAAGTTTCAATTTTTGATTCACATTTATTTCGTCATCTGCAAATGTTTTCAATTTGAACCGGTCTAAAATTTTGTTGTTTGGTAAGAAGTTAATGCATTTCCATAATGCACGATTACCGAGCAAGTCATCACAGAATTATACAGTCATGAAATCTGTACAGTATAACAAGCTACTGAATCATTAGGTCCTTTGACGTGCAGAAAACTTACAAAAAGCAAAAGGTTCAGCCCTGATCAGCCTGCATGATCTCCATTCTAGTCATATTAGTCTGATTAGACCGATAATAGAACTCATCCAAGATCTTATGGTCATATATATTTTGACAAAGTTTGGTGCTGATTGGTTGAAATTTGTAGATGCTAGAGTGTAAAAAAAGTGAAATATAGCAATTTTTCTAATTCAAGGGCAAATACTCCAGATGTTCTGGTCAGATTAGATCCATAATCAAACTCATCCGAGATCTCATAGTCATATATACTTTGACCAAGTTTGGTGCTGATTGGTTGATATTTGTAGATGGTAGAGTGTAAACAAGTAAATGTGGATGGACGAACGGACAGACGACGGATGGTGAGTGATGACAATAAATCACTCTGAGCACTTTGTGCTCAGGTGAGCTAAAAATGCTGGTGACCAGCATTTTCTCCTTTTCCCACAATGTTTTCTACCCTTCCAGAGACAGAAATGATCATTTTAGTAATATTAAATTTGTTGTCTGCAAATGCTTTGGATTTGGTCCAGTCTAAAAATTTGTGTTCGATGAAGAGTTAATAGAGGTTACAACTCTAAAAAGCAGTTACAATCCCTTGAAAACATGTGCACAAATAATAATGCCCATCCAAAAACTAAGCATTGGCTCCCATCACTAGTGTTTATCAAACCCATACACCTTCAATTATAATGTTCATACTTTTCTTGTCCCAAGTTTAAACTATTTTGGGAATCACATCATTTTTTTCAAAACTCAAGCACATTTTGCCTCTACACCAGGGAAAAAGACTAAATTCTTCCCTCTAGATGCCACCTGGGCCCCTAACTTAAAAAATCCAGTGGCCCAGCCCAAAATCTAGGGGCCCAGCTTACCGAAGCCAAAATGGATTAGCGATAGGGAGAGATAAAATGGGCGAGATGTTTTCCCAAACTATTGGCCAGTCTGATTTTATTTTCAATTTTTCCCGGCTTCACTGTATCAGCAAGGAGTGCAGGACAATTCATGCTGACATGTTTGGGGTGAGAATTTCGATGACTTCTTGCCTTGGGCGAGTTGTCATTTGAATTATGGGCGAGATGTTTTCCCAATCTATGGGCAAATCCGATTTTACTTTTAATTTAAGCGAGTTGTGTTGAGTTTGGGGCAAGTTGACCTCTAACTGTTGGGCGAGTTGTCTTTGGACGAGTTGCCCATAATTCTCTGTGAGATGTGCATGCAGTAATTGAGAACCAGCCAAATACAAGTAAAAATACGGTAAAAAAGAAATACCTTAAATGATACAATATTACATTCAGAAATATGCGAATCTCGTCGAATTTGAATAATAAACTGGACAGAAACTTGACTTTGATCACTATTCTGTCTGAAAATTTAATGAATTTGAAAAATGTTCTATTTTGGGGGATTGCCACCTGGGCCCCTGACGGGCATTTTTGGCTCACCCAGCCGATTTTCTAGTCACCATGGGCGAGTGCTTGTATTTTTCCCTGTCTACACCTCTCTCTAGCTCCCTCTCTCTCTGCAAATCTCAAAGCTTAAATCTGGAATTCATGTGTGCCATACTTCAACCTTGTAGAAATCTAGTTATTTCTAAAGTAAAAATATATTTTGCCTCTCTCGCTCTGCACTGTAATGGTTAACTCTTTCAAAACAATCCCATGTTTAATGACCTTTAGAAGCTTTGGCTGGTAAGAAGCATTTTCTCCTTTTCTTATATTTTTTCCCTGCCCTTTCAAAGGAAAATCCCTTCATTTTAGGGCAGTAGAGTTAAATCACAGCTCTGCTTTTACTTGGTACCAATGTCTCTAAGTGTCACAACTCGGCCAATTCTGATCCTACATCTTGTTCATGGAAACACCTAAGCTTCTCTGAACGAAGGACTATACCCCGTAGTCTGCTAGTCTGTCTCTCTTCTTTAATTAATCGTTTACCACACGAAGCTGGTTTTCAACAACCCTGAAGGAGAATGCATTTGGAAACATGGTAGGAAAGGAGAAAATGCTGGTAACCAGCATGTTCACTTTTTCCACAATGTTTTCTACCCTTTCTAACACAAATCCCATGATTCTATTAATTTTGTCATCTGCAAATACTTTGAATTTTGATCAGCGTAAGATTTTGTAAGATTTTGTTGTTTGGTAAAATTTTCAAAAACCACATGTTTATATACAAAAAACATGAAGTCATCGTAAGACACTACATTTACCTTTTTGTAGTTTCATTATCCAAGTTTACCAAAAAATTAGGGTCTGCCCGGGTGGCTCAGTGGTGAGCGTGTCGGACTCATGACCTGTTGGTTGTGAGTTTGATACCCGGTTGAGGCGAACTTTCTTTCTGGCGTATTTTCACCTCTCAGCTCTGCTGAAGCATGTGAGAAAAGTAGTCGGTGGCTTTGGAAAAAAAGTAGTGTAAGTACCGGTGTGAGAAAGCCAGGAAACAAATGTGCGTCACCAACCGCCATGATATGACCTTAACCGTTAAAGTAGCTTTAAACCCCAATATAACCAACCAACCAAAAAATAAACTAATACTTTTCAAAAATGTCAAATCTAACATACCTTTTTGATGTAGTCATTGTGACAGATTTCATTCCTCTCTCTCTCTCTCTGCTGACCATTGTGTTGAAGGTAGTTGTGGGAAAGCAGCCAATGGCTTGGAAAAAATATTGTGTGTAGTACTGGTAAAAAAGAAATTCAAGGAAAGGTGCACAGTCCACTGTAATATAACTGAAGTAATGCTGAAAATGGCGTTTAACACAATACAGTCAATTATTCTTCCTGTTTGCTGTCTTGAAGTCCTTCTGTATGGCCATGTTTGCTAAAAACTAATAGTTAAAAACAAAATCCGCACATACACTTTTTGACTCCTTTTCTCTAACCCAAGACAATTCTGAAACATTCAAAACATGATGTTCTCTTCCACCTTCCTTTTTCAACAATTCCTCTGCTTAAACCTGAAACCCTAGCTGAAAAGTTCACAGACTTTTCAAAATTGAAAGCATTTGAAGACAACAAAAGTAAAAGTTACAGTACATATAAACCATGTACTAAGTATGCCAGACTATGATGAATTGGAGACGATAAACTATGGTAATTGTGCTTTTGGAAGTTGACGAGCCAATGTTGCTGATCTCTTACTCTGCCATGCCACAAGAAAGAAACAGAGTTCTACCAAAACTATGCTTAACTACAGTACACACTACAGTTAAGTAAGGTCAACTGTGAGCAGAGTGGAGCCCTAGGGTTAAATGGGGTATCACTGTGTCTTACCACACACAGAATATACTACCTTTGAGTCGACGGCGTAAGATGTCACCACGGTTTATTTAAAACAGCTGGACTCTGTGTAGAACGAGGCAAATATCCGAAAACAGTACACGGTCACCGAAATAAGTACCGAAGAAAGTACCGAAAATGACACAGCAGTTTCACAATATCTGATTATTTTACATGAGTATTTTTTAAGTCATCTGCGTTTCTTTTTCAATGTTAGTGAAATAATATAGTCATGGGGTGGTTAAAGGTGTTGGAAATATAACAGGTGGATGGGAGTGGGAGAAACATGGCATGCCAATGACAGTGAAATCAAACAGAACAGGTGTTTGTCATCTTGTTGATTTCAATTTTCCATGTTTACTCCATTAGGACACTTTTCAGTGAATTTATGTAGGAAAATCATTTAAACAAGCATGTTTAATTCACATTAGAAGCATACATCAGGTCACATTATTTTCTACTCTCTACATCAATCTCTTGTAAGAACATGTATGTTATTTATCTTTCCCTCCAATGGGTTTTAACTCTATACCAAACGACAAAATTTTAGACTGGTCCAAATTGAAAGCACTTGCAAACGATAAATTAAACATTACTTAGGAATTGAAATTTGTTTCCAGCAGAGTTGAAAACATTGTGGGAAAGGTAGAAAATACTGGTTACCAGCATTTCCTCCTTTTCCCACAATGTTTTCAAAAGGCTTCTATCTCAGGGTTGTAAAAACAAGGGATTGTTTGGGAAAGGGTTAAATGAAGTTATAACTGACAGTCAGTTGGAAACAGTGGAGGTCCGTATTTAACTCTCAGGCTGCTAGGCCCGACTCATTGATCCTTTGTGGAATTAGCTTAGATCAAGATCATACGGCATGTTCTGTGCAGTCTGATCATGGATCCACACTGTTTAATGGAAAACAATTGAAATCTACAGATCTACAGGAAAAAAATGTCAGTTCATGGCTGTTTTTACCAGACTGATATCTAATATATCGCAATGTATCTACTAGTTCAGATTCAAGATCAGACTGCTTTTTGTATGCAGTCTGATCTTGATGTGCTATTTATAAGCAAAAAAGCAAAAAAAAAGAGATGCTACCCTAACAATGCTAGTTTAGACTAGCAGGTATGTGGTGTAAACCACAGATAGCAGATGCTTTTTTTCTTCCAAAAGATTTTTGCCAAACGGACTGAAAATGTGTTCAGACAGAGTGGACATATTACCAACCTCTTACAATCTGTTTACAAACTTATGGACAGATTATGACTGGAAACCTGCTCAAAATTTTTTGCCATCTATTTTATCCTATAATTGGACAGGGTGACAGTGTACTTACAGCAGAGATGGATGTGCTACTGAACAGAACTGCCATACTTCAATCTTATCAGAGATGTGGTGCAGTGGGGCATTAATTAACAGTGCTTTTGCATTTTACCAACTGAAATTACAGGGTGTATCCCAAACACAGCCTGTTTTAAGATTTTGTTGACTGGAAAAAGACTATTTAGAACAGGTTTGGTGTGATGGGGGCTTCAGGCATTATTAGGCCAAAAGTACACATTCTACACCAGCAGTAACCTGTTTTTCGATCATGTCAGGATGGGATAAGACATTCTGAGATCTAGTTTGGTGTGACAGGGGCTTTTTGAGATCAGAAACTGCCAATGATTTGATTACACTATCTTAGATGAAAGAACTGGGAAACAGAGATCTGCAGAATCTAACTCGGCAATTCCTCTGTCTTAGATTTAGGTTTTCACATGTATCAGTCATTTGGGTTGATTTATTGATTGAATGGAAATTTATACCGTTTTCAACATTATTTCATTCAGCCATATCACATTTGCTAGGAGGTTGTTTTCTTGTTTTCTAACTGATGTAGCCCTAAAATATTTAATACAAGAAACTTCAATACGAGAGGAATCTGTTTGTGTGTGCTGTTTATTAACCCTTAGGCTGTTAAGCACCACAAAAGGATCTTTTGTGGACAGTATGGATCAAGATCAGACTGCTGAGAACGTAGTCTAATCTTTGAACTACACTGTCTGATTATGAGATATCTCTCTCAGCTTGAAAGTTTCATGTCACTTACTAACTCTTTACCATTAAATCCCATCTTTTAATGACCCCGAGAAACAAGCCTTTTGAAAACATTGTGGGAAAAGGAGAAAATGCTGGTAATCAGCATTTTCTCCTATTCTGACAATGTTTTCTACTCTTCCCATAACAACTTTCAAATTTTCAGTCACTTTTATTTTGTCATCTGCAAACTCTTTCAGTTTGGAGCAGTCTAAATTTTTTTGTCATTTGATAAAGAGTTAATCCTTTACCAAACAATCCCTAGTTTTTAGGGCCCTGAAAAAGAAGCCTTTTGAAAACATTGTGGTAATAGGAGAAAATGCTGGTAACCAGCATTTTCTTCTTTTCCCACAATGTTTTCTACCCTACTGGAAACAAATTTTAATTTTTGACTCGCATTTATTTTGTCGTCTGCAAGTGCTTTCAGTTTGGACCAGTCTAAAATTTTGTTGTGTGGGAAAGGGGTAAAAGCAAGATAAGGATTAATGATGACGATAGGATTAGAAAAGCAGCCAGAGGGACCAGAACGATTCTACATTTTAACTATTAAGCTTAACATACAGTTTCTGCTTCTGGGCTTCAAGTACTTCCTGTTTCATCCATAAACAGGTCTTGTTTTGGACAATTCACTTTGTTTCTGCCTCAAGACATTCTTGAAGCTGTTTGTATCAGGGGCTTCGAGCAGGTTTTGGGCCTTGAAGTTTGTGTCTTACACTTCTGTTCTCAATTTGATAAATCTGAAAGAACAGGGAAAAAAAGCTTTGTGGGGTTTTGAAATTACACATTGCATGATTTTCCTTACTGCCCCCTGTAAACATGCTTACATTTGAAGCATTAAATCTTATCTCACTAGAAAAGTTACTCATTTCCCAAACAACAAAATTTTAGACAGGTCCAAATTGAAAGCACTTGCAGACGACAGAATAAACATAACTCAAAAGTTGAAAGTTGTTTCTGATGGGTAGAAAATATAGTTGGAAAAGGAGAAAATGGTGGTGACCAGCATTTTCACCTTTTCCCACAATGTTTTCGAAAGGCTTCTGTCTCAGGGTCGTAAAATCCAGGGATTGTTTGGTAAAGGATTAAATGAACCTTTCCAGCCAATGGTAAAAACCTGGATATTACTATTTCAAACTTACTTTTTGTTCGGAAAGTGTAGGTCAAAGATCAGCCTGCATCTTGTGTGCAGTCTGAGCTAGATCTATGTCCGCAAAAGGTCAGTGAGTCATGCTCGGCAGCCTAAGGGTTAACAAAAGCCATGATAAACTAGAGGCCCGTGGGGGCCTGAAATCGCTCTACTGGCAGTGATTTTGCTTTTATGCTAGCATACATTATGAATTCATGATGCAAAAAAAAAAAGACAAAAAACACAAATCTGTGTTCTGACAACTGGGCTTGAACCCACTTAGACAGCATAAGTAGGCATGGTGAATTCAACAAACAGTGAAAAAAATAGAAGTGCAATCTCAAAACTAAATGTTTGGAATTAATCCAAATTTGACAGGGTGTCAGTATATATATTGCCTTCTATCAAATAATCATAGCAGAGCAGCTTGCATAGCTCAGTAGGTAGAGCGTAGGACTGGTAATGTGATGTTTCGAGTCACTTTAGGGTGTGGGTTCAGTCCCCACAGCTGGCCATCTGAAATTACTAAAAGTCCTTTGGATGAGACGTTAAACAGAGGTCCTGTGTGATGGTGCTATACACCAAGCACATAAAAGAACCAGGCTTTATTTAAGATGGGTTTCGTCCTGTATCTGCACTATTCCCTGTAAGAATACTAACAGCTATTGGGGGGCGTTGCCCATACAGGCAACCGGTGGTGACGATAAATAAACACGAATTCAGTTAATCACAGCTAATTTCAAATGCGGACTTTGTTGAGTATATGATATTACACAATCAAATGGCTGCTTCTTCCTAAAATGTTCCCTAGATTTTCTTCACTTTTAATAGAGTTCAACCCTTGATAAACCAAACAATCTTTGCAAGTTTCAAAAGAATTGGATCAGCACTGTAAACTTTATTGCCTAAACAAGAAGTGGAAATCTTCAAGTTTGAATGGCTACTTTTCCCATACTGACTGTCAGATTTTTTTCCAAAATCAAAAGGGTTGATGAGACATAGCAACTGTGAAAGTTTTATGAAAATCCGATCACAAATGCCAACTTCACTGCGTAAATAAGAGATGGACATTTTTCAACTTAAAATGGTTACTTTTGCCATACTGTTTGTTGGACTTAGCTCAAAAACAATAGGGTTTAAGCAATTGATGAGATAAACAAGCTGTTCAAGTTTCACAAAATTCTTATTACAAATGCAGACTTTATCATGTAAACAAGAAATGGAAATGTTTTTCTTAAAATGGCTACTTTTCCCATATTTTTTTTTCAAAATCAATAGAATTGGAGCATTGAATAAGTTGAACAAACTGATAAAGTTTCATGAAAATCTCAAAAAAATGCCGACACAATCATATCAACAAGAAATGGAAGTTTTCAACTTGATTTTGGCTTCTTTTCCCATATTGTTTTTTTTTTTTTTTTCAGAATCAATAGAATTGAAGCTATTGATAAGATAAACAAACTGTACAGGTTTCATGAAAATCTTACCTCAAATGCTGGCGCCATCGCATAAACAAGAAATGGAAGTTTTCAACTTGAAAAGGCTTCTTTTCCAATACATTTTGTTGGATTTTTTTTTCAAAATCAATAGGGTTGAAGGTATTGATAAGATAGAGAAATTCAGCAAGTTTCACGAAAATCTGAAAATAAATGGAAACTTTATCATGTAAACAAGAAATAAAAATTTTCAACTTGAATGGCTTCTTTTCCCATATTATTCCTCAATTTTTTTTCAAAATCAAGAAAATTGAAGCTCTTGACAAGATGAACAAACTGTATAAGTTTCATGGAAATCTGACCAGAAATGCAGACTTTATTGCGTAAAAAAGAAATTGAAACTTTTAACTTCAAATGGCTATTTTTCCTTTACTGCCTAGTTCGATATTTTTTTTCAAAATCAAAAAGGGTCAAGCTATTGATGAGGTCAACAAGCTTCGCAAGTTTCACAAAAATCTGATTATAAATGCAGACTTTATCGTGTATACAAGATATGGAAATTTTCAACTTTAAATGGCTACTTTTCCCATAGTTTTTTGCATTTTGTTCAAAATGGGTAACTTTTAATGGATAAGCTATTGATAAGATAAACAAACTGTGCAAGTTTTACAAAAATCTTATCTTAAAATCAGACTTTATCACGTAAGTAAGAAATGGAAATTTTCAACTTTAAATGGCTACTTTTCCCATACAGTTTATTGGATTTTGTGTACAAATCTATTGTATTTAAGCTAATGATGAGATAGATAAACTATGCAAGTTCCACGAAAATCTGCTTATAAATGCAGACTTTATCGGGTAAACAAGAAATGGAAATTTTCAGCTTTAAATGGCTACTTTTCCCATACAGATTTTTGCATTTTCTTCAAAATGGATAACTTTCAAGCTATTGATAAGATAAACAAACTGTGCAAGTTTCACAAAAATCTTATCATAAATGCAGATTTTATCATGTAAACAAGACTGGAAAACATGGTAGAGGCCAGTGTAATGTCACCTTTTAACTCCATAGCAAACAAAAAAAATTGGACTACTCCAAATTGAGAGCATTTTGTGGACGACAAAATAAATGTGAATCAAAATTTGAAATTTGATTTTCAAAGGGTCGAAAACATTGTGGAAAAAGGAGAAAATGCTGGTTAGCAGCATTTCCTCCTTTACCCACAATGTTTTTAAAGGCTTCATACCCAGGGTCATTAAAAATCATCACTGTGTGGTAAAGGGTTAAATCCAATCACTCAAGTCATAAGTAAAATGTTGCTTCTAAATGGGCTGTGCTCTAGTAAAAGGAGGCTCAATGCATCTCAGTGATGCATTGTACCAAGCAAGATATCACCCAATTATGTATCCATAAAATCTATTTTGTCAAATACAAGACTAAATCATGAGGTAGAATTATCCTTTGACATGCAGGAAATTTAAAGATAGTGAAAAGTTTTTGCTTGTATCAGCTTACATAGGCTGACATGGGTTGATACTGTTCGCAAATGCATTAAGCCCCCTTTTCAGAGAGTATGGGTCAAATTCTTTTGATGTGGACATACATCTAAACTTGTGCAGCAATGGCATGCCTAAAATTTGTATAAGTGGCCTAATGCCCTTAAAAATAAGTAATCAACAATAAATAATGGATCATCAATAAAAATTATTTGAATAATACAGCAGAAAATGGGTTAAAATGAACAATCATGTATTGAAAATGTTAATTTCACATCAAGCTAAGTTTAAAATTTGACACATATTGCTCTAATTCTGTCAGGGGCAAACAGTTTAGTGACTGTGACAGGACAAGTAATATGCCAGACCAACAAGTAAATTGTAAGTAGTCTATTCCTTGTAATTTGATCAAAAGCTGCAGCTGCTCTCTCTCTCTCCCTCTCTCAGCTTATCAATTACCAAACTAAATGGGGTAAATATCAAATGGGGGTATTTCAAATGAAAGAGAGTAATTTTTTGCCAGCCATTGAATTTCTTTCCACTTCGAGCCTCCTTCTTTCAATTGATTTTTACAAAGAATGCAAGTCTAAAAGTCTAAAATTACCTTCGAAAAGTATGTAAAATTATTAAATAATCTTAAATACATACCTGGAATAGCCTTTTTTCAATCCTAACTGAATAAATTTTGCTTAAAACACAGAGAATAACAGTCAGTTCCAACTTGTAAGCTGCAATTTTTCCGGAACGCTGCAGACGATGAATTCTCTGTGCATTGATTGGACATTCTCGACATGTGATCAGTATTGCACGCTGATTGGATATTCTGTACCAAATCATGAGTTGTGCGGGTGCGCTAATGGATTCTGGGAAAATGTGACGTCATTACCTTGTCTTTCTTTTAGCTAATTTAATATAATCCGCAAATGCTTTGTGTTTTTTGCATTGCGGGAAAGTTTCCAAACAGGAAAATGCACGCAAACAGAATATACTCCAAACATCGTGCTTTATTTTATGTTTAATATCTTTTGAGTGTTATGTTCTATTTTTACATTTTATGGACCGTGAAGTAAGAATCGCCATGATGGCCGCACAGATCTACATCTGAAAGCTTTGTGATCGCTTTTCTGTGCAATATTCATTCATAAAATGGAAAAAGAACTTAGTAAATCATGTGTTATTCTATCGTTTCATATTATTCATACCTGATAACTTTATGTCTATCCAGATTCAGGTGAAATTTGCCCTCAAAAAGCGAGAATTCAGCAATGCTTCTTCCATTGAAAAACTGCGCGGCCGAAAAGAATCAGTGTGGACTGGGCATGCGCAAACTGTAGAATTCTGAACCACGTGATCAACATGTCATGTTTCTTTCAAATGTTTTTTTTTTTTCAGAATGCTAAGTGTCAATCATGTTTTATCCTATCAAGGTGATGTTTTCAACACAACAAAGTGTTAAAAGATTCCATACATAACTACTTAAGCAAAGAGATGAATTAATAAACTAATTAATTAATCAATCAGTTATTTTATAACATAGGTAGCCTTTTATAGGCCTAACTTTAATACTTTAATGATAGGCCCTACGTCGGGCTACATATATCCGAATTCGACTTGTCAATATTGAATGATAAAAAATAAATTCCTACGCAAAGAAGAGCTGCGCTAGATCTAGATCTACTTTTTCTATTAAATCTATTAAAAAAAAGAACCTCGTGTTTTACAAAAATATTTCACCAGTAAAACCATTCCTGTATAGCTCAATTAAGCACGAAGTGTTCAAGGTGATTTTTTTGAGATCGTGTTCTGTCCGTCGTGACAGGGATCTTACATACTGTCTATAAATACATGTATATACATGCTGGTTAAGCCTGTTGTCGAAATCACTGATCGGAGGAATATTTGGGGGGGGGGGGGTGTCACTCAAGGTAAGTTTATCTTGTAGTCCCAGAATTAAGGTATGGAGTTTTGTCCCCATATTTATCTTTACAAGAGGATGTATTTGCAATATAGAACATGGTTGTAATAATAAATGAGCAATGCACTGTAAAAAGGAGGGCTTAATGCATCTGCGACCCATGTTGAGCCTTGGGTCGAAACTTTTCGCTATTGGTCAACTTTCTGTATTTACAAGGCCCGTACTATCTCTTGATTAAAAGGATTCAATGGCTGGCTTGGTATCATGGATCACGAAGATGTAGTTTTTTGCCAGTGCATGGCTTATAATCAGTGGGTACTTAAAATAACGAATATCTGAATAATGCTGTCTGAGATTGTTTTGTTGACTACTTTCAAACACTGCGATTTAGAGGGATATACAAACAAATTCTAATAATTCTTTTAATAATGTATTTGGTTAATACAATGTAATACCAATGTATTTGAATAAAAATACAAATACTTTCCCAAAATAGGCCTATTCAAAAGCTTTTTGATGACTTTTAAATGTAATTCAACAAAGCTAGTTAGGCAATGCTAACCTAACCATTCATCCATCCTCCCATTCTTCAATCCATCAAACCATACCTCCCTCCTTTACTTCCCTACATCCGTCCAACTAACCAAACGAACAAAATTAATTTGTCCCATATTTTCAAGCTGTCCCTTTTCTTTTTTTTTTAGGAAAAGGTATAACTATTTTGAATAGTTCATGGAAAAAAGTGGGGGGGGGGGTGAATTAATGGGTAAAATAAGTCTAAGGGAGATAACTCGTATTTATCTTGAATTGTCAATCTCTGAGCAGAGTTGTTGTTCGTTACTCTCACCAAGCCTAGTGCAAGGGAGTGTCGAAAACAGTGTGGGAAGAGGATAAAATGTTGGTTACCGGCATTTTCTCCTTTTCCCACTATGTTTTCCCAAGACTTCCTTCTCAGGGTCGTCAAAATTAGGGATTGTGTGGTGATGAGTAAAGGACAGTCTAAAACCAAAGACGAATACACTATGTACAGTCTGAAAGACCATCAGTAATATTTGGCCAAGTCTAAAGACACATTTTTGTCACGTGGGAACGAGTTATACGTAAATCCTTAGGCTGTTAAGTGCGACTCACCGACCTTTTGCAGAAAGCGTAGATCAAGATCAGATTGCGCAGAATCTGCAATCTGATACTACCTCAACCCTGTCCAATAAGGAGTTAGATGTACATGTATTATTCCCTAAAACATTCCATTTTTTTTTTCGGTTGAATGTTTTATTTAGTTTTATTTTGATTATATAATTAAATGAAATGATCCATTTGTATGGTGTAATGGAAAAAAGGCCATAAAAAATCTGTGTTAAGAGTTTCATATTTTTTTCCAATTGTAGTTATCGTAGATTTGTGCATTGGCTGTCGTAATATTTCTGATAATAAGGCTGAAATTCCTTTAACACTAAATAGGCAATTTCTTATAAAAGCACCTGTTCCATTATTTGGTGTATCTGTTGAGGCCATTTTTTGAAAATTGAGTACAGGTACATGTAGATCTTTTTCCGAATGAACTGAATTAAATTTAACCCTTTTACAAACGACAAAATTTCAGACAGATCCAAATTGAAAGCATCTAAAGATAACTAAATGGAATGTGTTTGACTAAAAATTTGAAATTTGCTTTTGGAAAGGGTAAAAAACATTATGGAAAAGGAGAAAATGCTGGTTATCATTAAAAGTCAGGATTGTGTGGTAAAGAGTTAAACCCAAAGGCTCAGAATACAAATTTACTCTGTACCAAACAACAAACTTTTAGGACGAATGCAAATTGAAGGATTTTGCGGGCAAGAAAAAATGTTACTGAAATTGATGTTGTTTTTGGAAGAGTTGAAAACATTGTAGGAAAAGGAGAAAATGACATTTCCCCTTATCTAGACAGGAAGAATGTTTGGTAAGCGGTTAAACAGAGTACAGGTACATGTAGATCAAGATCCAATTTGTCGCATTATTATAATAGTGTTCTAATTGCTATTTGGAAGTTTACTGAAAATTGGCTTTAAAGTTTCTGATGGTAATAAAAATCATTAGTGGAATTAGAAATGTTAATACTGAAATTTTCTTAACTAGGTCCTATAATCCCTTTGATTGATTGATTGATTGATTGATTGTATGGTGTTTAACACCATTTTCAACATTATTTCAGTTATATCACATCAGCCAGTGCACTTATCCATGTTTTCCTGGAGTCTCTTTTATATGTATTCCATGCAATTTTTTTTCCAAGTCACTGGCTGCTTTCCCACATAACCATCATCGAAACAATGGTCAGCGGAGGGAGAGGAATGAATCCTATCGCAATGACTATCGTCAATCCTCAGAAAGAAATTGGCCAAGCCGGGGATCAAACTCAAGACCGTTCTCTAGTCCTGTTCAGAAGTTGTGTTAATTACAACTGTAAAAAATACTAAAGAATAAGACATTCTTAAGAATGGTTGGTGAATACGAGCCCTAGAATTTCTTCTTTTCCAACAATTTTTGTTCCCCTTTCAAAATCAGAAATCATCACATGGGCTGGATTTAACTACTTGTCTGCTACTGCACTCAATTAAGTTGAGTCCAAATTTTTGTTGTTTGGTAAAAAAAAATCATCACTTTATTTTACAAAATAATGTCAATGTTTTAATTTTTTACCAAATGACAAAACTTTAGACTGATCCAAATTGAAAGCATTAATTTTGTAGACGACAAAATAAAAGTGACTGAAAATGTAAAATTGCTTTTGGGAAAGAAAGAAAACATGGTGGGAAAAGGAGAAAATGCTGGTTACCAGCATTCTCATTTCTCCTTTTCCCATGATGTTTTCAGAAGGCTTCTTTCTTAGGGTCGTTAAAGTCTGAACTGTGTGGGAAAGGGTTAAAGAACTTAACCCTTTACTCCATAAGGCATTTCTATGGTATCTCTAAATGACCCCAAATAACAGCAAGGATGAAGCTGTTTCTTATGTGTATATGACACCTTTAGATAGCATAAAAAACATTGTGACAGAAGGTGAAATTGCTCTTCATGAGCCATTTCACCTTTTGCCACGATGTTTTCCAAAGGCTCCTACAAATGATGCGTAGAAATGAGTATCTATGGAGTAAAGGGTTAAAAAAGGCAGCTTATGAAAAACAGTGGGGAAAGGAGAAAATCTTTTAGGGTATATAGCATTTTCTCCTTTTCTATGGTTTTTTTTTTGTTTATTTCATGGTTACAAAGAACAACCAATTGTTCAAATTACACTTTATTATGCCTTTTACAAAATCTGTGTTAAGGAAAATTGAAATTCTTGCCGCTTGTTGAAGAGTTTTGGTTTGACAAGGGTAAATCTTTCTTTGAAAGAAAGTATACATAATTATGTAGATCTACTACTCCTTTTTTAAATTCATATCACAACTCAACCCTTTAACAATCTACATTACTGAGGACTCCACCTAATTGAACGAATTTGAAGGCGAAAAATTAGGTCCAAGAGAATATCTCTACTTTAGAAATAGTAGAGGACATTGTGGGAAAAGGTGAAATGCTAGTCACCAGCATTTTCTCATTTCCCTACAATGTCTTCAAAATGCCTTTTTCTTTGGGTTATTAACACTCAAGATTATATGAAAGAGTTATAGAAAGCAGCTTCTGTAGGTGCACTGTTAACAATATTGATTACCTCAGACTGCAGTGTTTGATAATTTTGTGAGATTTTCTCAATCCCCCACCCCCAATGAAAAAACCCTGTCATTGTAGTAATAGGACACCTTTTCACCAACTGGATATATCCAAGCCGTGCTCTGTGAAAAGGGAGCTTGATGCATCTTCAAATAGTATCGACTTGGGTCAGCCTGCGCAGTCCATGCAGGCTGACCTGGGCCAAAACGTTTTGCCATTGATTTTTTCAGCTATGTCCAGTTTTTGGACTAGACACAGATTTAAATCTAACTGCACAGTCTCACAGAATCAGAAGTAATGTTACTTATTTAGAAAACCTTGGAGAATAAGACTAAGAATATTCTGAAGAATGGTCAGTGAATATGGGCCCTGGCTTTCATATGGGCTTTTCTTTCTAAATGAAAACATCTAATTCCTCTACTCCATGAACATGCTGTTTCAACTATTATCAGAAAAACAAGCAATTTCGTTGAAATGATATCCCCCGCCGAAAAAGACCTTTTTTGATACAAACGTATAAGAGGTATTGTGTTTTGCATGTACATGTGGCCTTTTTGTTATTGGTCCATGATGAAATTATACATTAAGCTCCCTTATTCCATGGCACAGGATTTCATTACATAATAACTCAAAAATCATAAAACGCAGAGTTATCACTCTTGTACAATGCAGTCCAGCCTGAAAAATAATGAAGGGCAATAATTCAAAAATCATATTGCCAGAGTTATTGTTCTTGTACACTGCACTCCTCACAGTAAGATCCATCCACCGATTAAGTTACATGTTCATATCTGAAATAGTGTTTCAATTATGTTCTGGACAAAAGTTAAGCCTGAAAAATACGAAGGGGTAATATCTCAAAAATTATGAAAGATAGAGATATTATTCTTCTGCACTGCACTTCTCCTTATTGAAATCTACACACATACAAATTTTCAAGTTGATATGTGAAACACTTTTCAAGTTATGTGCTGGACAAAAAAAAATAAGCCTGAAAATTAACAAAGGGCAATAACTAGCCTTTGTACTTTTGGAGATATGCTCTGGACAAAATTCCAAAGTGAAAATTTACAAAGAGCAATAACTCAACAATTACTGAAGATAGAGTTATGATTCTTTAGCACTGCACTTCTCCTTAATTAGTTCTATATGCGTGTGATGTTTCAAGTTCTAGCTTTTATACTTTTGGAGATATGCTCGTCCAAAAATCCAAAGTTAAAATTTACAAAGGGCAATAACTCCAAAAATACTGAAGACAGAGTTATGGTTGTTGTGCATTGCACTTCTCCTCAATGAGTTCTATATGTGTTTGAAGTTTCAAGTTCCTAGCTTTTATATGTTTGGAGATATGCTCCAGACAAAAATTCAAAGTAAAAATGTACAAAGGGCAATAACTCCAAAATTACTGAAGATATAGTAATGGTTCTTGTATACTGCACGCCTCCTTAATGAGATCTAACCACTTGTGAAGTATGAAGATGATAATTCTCAAATACTTTTGGAAGGAAGGATGGAGACTATTACCATATCCCCTGCTGCCTTTTAGGCGGGAGATAAAAAAAGAGACTTGTCTATATTGAAAGTTTTAGCAGATGGCAAATCCAAAACATTAACGAGAAGGCCCTGAAATTGCTCTACTGGCAGAGATTTTGCTTTTATGCTAGCCTACATTCTCATTTTCTGAATATGTTTTAAAAAGACCCCCACCCCTTTTTTTCTTGGGGTCGTTAACACCGTGAAATGTGTAGTAATTTTGTATAAGCCTACTATTTTTGCTGTTCTTGATGATTTAAAATTTAATGAGATATTGAAAATTAGATTCAAAACATTTTTTTCCTTTTACTTCTTTTTGTTATCTTTCTATTTACTGGTACTTTAACTCTTTGCTAGGCAACTTTACAATTCGGTCCGAAATGAAAGTAAGTTATCTGTAGACTGTAAATTAGATGCTTCCAAAATTATGAAATTGTCTCTCAAAGAGTAGAATCGCCAATTCTTAGTAATAAGGAACACATGGGATGTTGATATCATAAAAAAATAGACTTGCGCAATGGCAAACTTCTTGCTTTGTCTCATTATATATTATCGATCCGTAAAAGTCCAAGAAATCTTACAAGAATTAGAGTATTCCCTAGAAAAAGTCATAGAAAAATAGTGCATAATACATTCGTTGCCTACCCTTGTAATGTTTTTCATGCGAACATTATCAGACCTCAAATGAGTCAATTAAAAACTGTCCTTGGTGTGATTTATATAAACATCTATTTTCCTTGTTAAATCCGGAGAAATATCTATGTGTATTTCCCCGAGTTTAAGAAGAGCCCTCGCAAGATTTAGGTGTTCTAGTCATAAATTAAATATAGAGCTAGGTAGACATTTTAACATAGAAAGAGATGACAGGGTGTGTCACCATTGTTTATTAAATCATGACATTTTAGTTGTAGAAACTGAATATCATTGTTTTTTCCATTGTTCTCTGCTTAATGCAGAAAGACAAACATGATTGTTCTCATGGTATCAAGGTAGAAAAGATATAATGTCTTTTTATAAATTACTGAAAAGCAAAAATTTAGTAATCATCAGAAAAGTAGCACAATACATTTCAACAATTTTAACATGAAAGGATGCTTAGGCTGGTAAGTGCGATTCATTCACCTTGTGAGGGCGGTGTAACTCAAGACCAGACTGCACAGAATGTGGGGTCTGATCTTAGATCAGCAGTCCGATGATTATATATTATACCCCAATAATTAACTATAAAATAGCAGTATGTGTATTTGAGTTTTTGATTGTCTACTGTTTTATGTACATGTAGCAGGATAAAGGTTGCAGTAATTTTATATTGCATGTAAACGAGCCATGCTCTGGAAATGGAGGCTTAGTGCATCTCTTTAATCCATCATACCAAGCTAGCCATCACATACTAATGGATCCATAACAGTCACTTTTTTTAACAATCAACTGAATTATGGGGTACACGGGTCCTTGAGTATGCGGTATATTGACCAACACTGAAAGTTTAAGTCTAGGTCAGCCTGTGTGTACTGCGCAGGCTGGTCTGGTTCAATGATTTTCGCAGATGCATGAAGCCTCCTTTTTCACAGATTATGGCTCAAATGTAATTTACAACTCTTTGTTGTTTTCATTGTCAATGAAATTTTGTATTATGGGCCAGAGGCCTACATTTACAAAATAAAATCTTGTATTGTATAAATGTAATTTCTCAAGATATTCTAACACATTTCAAGAAATAAGACATATTTACATGTATATTGAATATATATGTTCAAAATGCGTTGTTGAAGCATCCGGTCTTGAAACGTTTACGGGGGTAAAAAAGAAAAACTTTAGGGTTTTTGTTAAATTTTTCTGGAAGATGTTACATGAAATGATAACCCCGACTAATGACAAAGGTGCCAATGGTTTTCTTTTTCAGCATAGTTGAATGCGCTGGCTTTTTACCTTTTTCTTGGTACTGATAAAGAATGAAAATTTGCGACTGGTAAAAATGTGCACCTATTCGGCAGCATATTTACTCACATATTAACCGATTACCACACACGCTTTTAGAAAACATTGTGGGAAAAGGAGAAAATGCTGACTCCTTTTCCCACAATGTTTTCTACGCTTTATAAAACAATTTTCAAATTTTCATTCACTTTTATTTTGTCGTCTGGAAATGCTTTCGATTGGGACCAGTCTAAAATTTTGTCTTTTGGTAATGAGTTAATGAAAATAACTTAACAAGCATAGTGAAGAAAAAGAGGCACCTGCTCGTAGTGGTGACTTTTCAT
Organism: Tridacna crocea; assembly: GCA_943736015.1. Classification (NCBI taxonomy): domain Eukaryota; kingdom Metazoa; phylum Mollusca; class Bivalvia; order Cardiida; family Cardiidae; genus Tridacna; species Tridacna crocea. Next base: position 29,903,113 of record OX031059.1, on the reverse strand, counting down.
TATTTTACTTCAAATTGAGCCATAATATTTATATTCCAGTATCTGTTACACTATTTTTTTTTAAAGTGTAATTCTTGTTACCAGTATTTTAGACATGAATCTTTGCAAGTCACTGGTTGCTTTCTCACATAAACATTACTAAAACAAAGTTCAGCAGCCATAGTGGGATGAAAGTGTTGCAATGACCATCATCAATCTATCGGAACAGTTTGACAAAGCTTGCAAATTACACCAGCCAGGGCTAGCTCAAAATAAAGTGTAAAAGTGAATGCAAAAGTAATACCAGAGGTATTACTCCAGGTGCAGAGTGTTGAGAAGGATGTGGGACTTCCAAGGAGAGTCTGGAGAGTCTCCCCAGAGAAATTTTGTGAACTGAAGCCGTTTGATGGCTTCTGACAATTTTATTTTTGCATACAGACAGCCATGACCCTGCCACCAATTCTCCAGCTGGACCAAATTTTTTCTGAGGATTGATGATCGACAACAAATATATATACATGTATATTGCCTGGGAAATTACATGCTTTGGAAAAGCTATGGGTAAAAATAGATAATGCCCAAAAATGAATGAACAAAAGAGTACTGAAAGCCATTATTTATGTTCATAAATAGACATATTTTATTTCTCTACCAGTCAGCAATATACAAGATCATACCTCAAAAGATTGGGGGCAATCAGAAATAAACAAAACAAGTCCACTGTACACCATACAATTATATCATTCATGCTGATAAGACTGTTTCATCCATTTGCAAAAAGTATTGTTCCATACAGGCCTACTAGTCAAAAGTTCTGCTTTTCCTAAATTTCCTGCATGTCCAAGTAGCATTCTACTCCATGATTCAGTGGACTGTTAGTCAAAAAGGATTTTACTCATCAATAGATTACTTGATTGTATGGTGTTTAACAAAGGTCCAACATTACTTCAGTTATATCGTGGCAGCCAGTGCACCTATCCATGTATTTGCCGGGTTTCTTTTACCTGAATGTTGCACAAATTTCTTTCCAAGCCACTGGCTTCTTTCCTATATGATCATTGTCGAAACAATGGCCAGTGGTGGGAGAGGAATGAATTCTATGGCAATGACTGTAATCAATCCTCTGAAAAAAGTTGGCTGAGCCAGGGGTTGTAGCCAGGGATCAAACCATGGACCCTGTGTTCTCAAGTCCTTCACGCTACAGACTGAGCTACTCGGGCTCAGCTTACATGTCAATAAGTATGCAATGAATTGTTTGGTATGATAGTCATAGGATCACGGAAATTCCTTTACCAAACAATCCCTGGATTTTAAGACCCTTCTGAAAACATTATGGGAAAAGGAGAAAATGCTGCTAACAAGCATTTTCTCCTTTTCCCACAATGTTTTCTACCCTACTGCAAAACCAAATTTCATTTTCTGAATTATGTTTATTTTGTCATCTGCAAGTGCTTTCAGTTTTGACCAGTCCAAAATTTTCTAATTTGGTAAAGGATCAAACTCTTTTTGCAGAGCATGACCAATCTATATAGCCCCTCCTATGTTTGAAGCCAAAGCAATTGCTTTTAATAAGTAACTGCTTCTTTTTCCACTATGTTTTCTTTTAAATGGAGAGAAAAATTTACTATCATTCAAAATTTCACCTTTTGCATCTTTTGACAGTAAATGGTATTTCTGAAAACTGCATGTATGATAATAGACCTGGTTCTTGTGCACCACACACACTTGTCTAAGATGTGGTTGATAATTCTACAAAGTTATACTTAAATACATTCTTAATTAACCCTTTACCAAACGACAAAATTTTAGACTGGTCCAAATTGAAAGCATTTGCAGACAACAAAATAAATGTGGCTGAAAAATTGAAACTTGGTTTGAGAAGTTTAGAGAACACTGTGGGAAAAGGAGAAAATGCTGGTTACCAGCATTTTCTCCTTTTCCAACAATGTTTTCAAAAGGCTTCCTTCTCAGGGTTGTTTAAAGTTTTGGTAAAGAAATAAGCCACAAACACTGTCATCCAAAAACACAAATGACCTAGCTGTGACCTTTGACCTATGGGCACGAATCTTGCTCATGACATATTGTTTCTAGGTGGTTACTAAAAATTTGTGCCAAGTTTTTGTCATTAAGAGATAATTCTAATGTGGCTCAGATGAAGATTTCTGTCTTTGATGGAGTAGAAAACATTAAGGAAAGAGGAGAAATACTGGTTATCGCCATTTTCTCCTTTTCCCAATGTTTTCTAAGGCCTTCTTTCTAAAAGTCAAGAAAATCTGGGTTATTTCTTTTCATTTAAAATTTATCTCATTTTTCATTTCCTTCCCCATTTCATCATTATCTCTTTTTTTTATTTCCTGCCCCATTTCATCATTTCTTGTAGTCAACTCTTTGGGCCAAATGTGGACCACTTACAAAATATAGTAACAAGAGGAGAAAATGCTTATTATGGGTAATATACCCTTGTGCAAAAATGTGTTCAGTTGAATGCAGATATTTGAACTGTAATCCATGTTCATTCTCCATATTTTACAATAATATTATTTTGCTAGCTGGGAATTCATTTCAAAGGAAAACATGTTAAATATCATCATCATCATCTTTGTTGTTTTCGTTCTCCTCCTCTTCCTCTTCTTCATCATCGTCTTCTTCATCATCGTCATCATCACCACTGACTTCCTGGTTCTCATCTGCCAGCTGTTGAAGCTGTCTAGCCAGTTCTTGCTCATCAACATCAGAAACAACTTTGGGCTGCATAAACAAACAAGACATTTAGATTTTGATTGTTTGAATGGTGTTTTATGCTGCTTTCAACAGTATTTCAGTCATATCATGGCGACAGATCACATATTCATGTTTCCTGGGTTTCACCAGTACTAGTCTAGGCTCTGAAGTGTCTTGCTCAAGGACACCCCTGTGAAAAAAACCCAGTGGAGCCAGCCAGGCTTGAACCTGGGACCTCCAGGTCACGAGTCCTACACTTTACCACTGAGCCACACAGGACCCAAAGACATTTAGAGCTAAACCTAGAACTACAATAGCAACAATTTCCCCACCCCTCAATGCCATGTTAATGGATCATGAAAACTATTCAAAGGGCCATAATTGCTGTAATAGTAAAGCAATTAAAATTGCATACGGGATGATGCAACGATTTCCTTATCATATGGACAAAACATGGTCTTTGGGACCTCAATATTTTACCATACAATCCTGAATTTTAATGACCACCACAGAGAGGACTTTTGAAAACACTGTGGAGAAAAGGGCAAAATGCTGATAACCAGCATTTTCTTCGTTTCCCATAATTTTTACCAACCTTCAAACGAGGAATTTCAGTTTCTATAGTCACATTTTATTTGTCATCTACGCAGGCTTTTGATCTGGACCAGTCTAAAGGATTAACCCATTACTATACAATCCCTACTTTTGATGCCCCTTATAAAGAAACCTTAAGAAAACATTGTGGGAAAAGGAGAAAATGCTGGTAACCAGCATTTTCTCTTTTCTCACAGTTTTCTACCCTATGGAAGTAAAATTGCACCATTCGAGCCACTCTGAAGTTGTCGTCTGCAAATGCTTTCAATTTCAATAGGTCTAAAATTTTTCCGTGTGGTAATGGGTTAAAGAACTGCAGTTTAGAACAAAGTGCTGTAAAAAAACTACAGTTTAGAACAGAGTGCTGTAACTATCAACAGAAAAGACTGTCAGAAATTAATATTGAATCAGACTTAAATTTACAAGTTACATCTTAGGGGAATGCAATGAAGTAGTGGTTCTAATTGCAACATGACAAAGTTTAGCCCAAAATTCATGCTTTTTCCCTGCAAAATTTTCCATGATAATCTAAGAAGACTTTCCTCTGCCCTGTTTTTCCCTAGTCTGCAACATTTGTAGTTACTTCCCTTTTAGTTATTATTCTAAAACTTGAAAATAATACAGAATCACCAACCCCTGAGAAGTTTAACAACTGACCTGCAATTTTATGTTGAACATTCCCCCGGACTCCTCTATGCTCTCCTTGATGGCATTCAATGCCTGGTTGAGGGCCTCTAGACCCTCACTTCTCTCCAATGTCTGTGTTGTTACAACATACAATGGTGGTGCTATCAAATTTATCTGAAATGCATACAGAGTTTTATGCTGTGATGACTTTCCTGGTGCTTGTACATATATACTACTCAAAATTTGCTAGGGATCACCTTAAAAGATTCACTCTAAATCTATATGTGGCATGTATCATAATATATGGTTTTACAATATGTTACATTGCTAGACTGATCAATAAAATGACCAGTGGAAATGGATCTTTAAGCCTATACCTCACAATGCTGACTATTAAGGATACTGAGAAAGAAGCCTTAGGAAGACATTGTTAGAAAAGGAGAAAATGCTGGATACCAGCATTTTTTCCTTTTCCAACGATGTTTTCTACCCCATGACAGACAGCGTGGTGCACATTGCATGTAGTTTTAGGCCAGCTTTCAACTTTGACAGATTAAGGCAATTACTAGTATTTTGTAGACAAATTTTAGACTGGTCCAAATTGAAAGCATTTGCAGACGACAAAATAAAGGTGACTGAAAAATTGAAAAAATTTCTGGGAAGGGTAGAAAACACTGTGGGAAAAGGAGAAAATGCTGGTTACCAGCATTTTCTCCTTTTTCCTCAGTGTTTTCAAAAGGCTTCTTTCTCAGGGGCGTCAAAAGTAGGGATTGTGTGGTAATGGGTTAATACCCCCACCAGCGCTTTGACAGAAACAGGCAATTAGTAGTATTTTGTAGACAGACACACGGATGGACATACCGACAGACAGGCCGATTCCAGTATACCCCCAAAAACATTCGTTTTGCAGGTTATAAGAAAAGAAAAACCTCAACCTACCTTAACTGGCATATTTTCTGTTGACAAAGCTAGTCCTTTGCGCAATGCTTTTTTAACTGCATCAACACCTTCAAAATTTGTACAGGCTACTTCAACATCTGAAACAAACACACCAGGCAAAATATACATCTTTTTTTTTTTTAATCAACCCATAGAGTTGCTTTTAAACAGCTTAATGGACTTTTTTCTTTTTTTTTTTGTTACATGCTTAAGTAAATACAAGCAAACCTGTCTCAGTGGACACGTCTATTGAGCAACCAGTCTGTCTTTACCCTTTACCAATAGACCAGTCCAAATGGAAAACATTGCAGACCGGAAGTGAATACTATTCATATGTAAAAAAAAAATGGCATTTCTCCTTTTGGTAATATGATTTCTACCTCTTCAATAATAAATCCCATAATTTGAGCAATGCTGTAATATTTGATTTGTCCTCGATGCTTTTGATTCGGGAAAGTTTAGAATTCTGTCAATTGGTAAAAGATTTAAATAGAAATACATGTATAAACACCATAGCACAGAAGTCTGATGCAAAACAAAAAACAAACTTAATTAAAAGTGTAAATATTTATTCTTTACCAAAAGACGAAAGCTATTCTTGTCCAAACCGAAAGCATTGCAGATATCAAATATACCCAAATACATGTCCCTAAAACATGTAATATGTCTCTGAAAGGGTAGAAATAGTTGTATGAAAAGGAGAAAGTGCTGATAAAACAAGAACTGTAATCTTACAGCACAGCTTGTCTTGAAAAGTCTACTGTTTGGGATGGTAGTGCCTTGAGTCAGTTATAAAGTTCCAGTTTATGCCACTAGACCCGACACAAACTCTGAAGCCATGGCTAGTGCAATACCTGAATACTCCTAAGCATGCATCTCTTCCAGAAAACTACCAGTTTTAACCCTATAAAGTGTCGTATGATTCCAGATGTAATGTTTGTGGTAATTTAATAATCTAGCTGTCAGCATCCGACATACATTTGCCTTTGAGGGATTCAAAAAAAGTTGCCCCAATCAGATTGTCACATGGTGATCAATCATACAATACTTTCCAGAAACAGCTGATTACATAGGAATACTACTGAAGCTGCTAGCTTTGTCTTGTATGCTATTGGATTTTTTTAAACACTTAACCAATTTCGATAAGACCAAATCTGAAAGCATTTTTGGATGGTAAAATAAATGTAGCTCGAATGATGATTTTTGTTTTGCTTTGATAGAGCAGAAAACATCTTGGAAAAGCTTTTTGAAAGCATTGTGGGAAAAGGAGAAAATGCTTGTTAAAAGCATTTTCTCCTTTTCCCACAATGTTTTCAAAAAGCTTCTACCTCAAAGTCATTCAAAGTCAGGTTTGTGTGGTGATAGGTTAATCATCTGTAAGTTTTACAAGTTTGTACTAACCTGCCCTAATTTTCACTGACTGTGGAGTCAATCTTCTTTTTATATTTTCTATAAGTACTTCTTTTGTCTTTTCATCTATTTCGCACTCGTCTAATAATTCCGGATTTCTGAAAAAGACCTTTATTGAGACAGACCAATTTTTTGGTAACAGTATTGCACCATGAAGTATTTAACTCTTTACCACACAACAAAAATTTAGACTTGTCCAAACCAAAAGCATATGTAGATGAGAAATTAAATGAGACAAAAATTATTGAAGTTGTCTTTGATAGGGAAGAAAACAATGTGGGTAAAGGAGAAAATGCTGGTTACCAGCATTTTCTCCTTTTCCCATATTGTTTTCAAAAGGCTTCTTTCACAGGAGTGTTAAAAGTCGGGATTGTGTGGTAAAGAGTTAATGAGGTTGGTGTCAAAACCGAGCCCTGAACCACAGCCCTCAGGGTATAGGACATGAAATCATGGGGTTACTGGTTTGAATCCAAAGCTCCCAGTCTTTGCCAAACGACAAAATTTTAGAACAATCCATACTGAAAGCATTTGCAGACAACAATTTAAAAGTTGCTCAAATGGTGCAATTTTTATTTCATAGGACAGAAAACTTTGCGGAAAAATGAGAAAATGCTGGTTACCAGCAATTTCTCTTTTCCCACAATATTTTCTAAAGGTATCCTTTTCAGGGTCGTCAAAAGTAGGAATTGTGTGGTAATGGGTTAACAAATTACTTTCCTGGGATTGATGATAGTCACTGGCTACTCATGGCTATGCGGAAAAATATCCAGTGCCTTGGAAAAGAATGAATAAGTGCACTAACCCCCATGATTTAACTGAAATACATGTCGTGTGGAAAATGGTGTTAAATAACAAACAAAATGTATTTGTCAAAAAGATTAAGCACTGCACTTTAAGAAGGAAAGTGTTTAGAAATGCTTCGTACAATGTATAAAATTATCTATAGCATCTATTTTCTTCAAATATTATTATAGAAAGAATGTATTGAAAGACAAAAACCTTCAAAATAGTTAATCTTTCATCTTATGATGTACTTTCAACTCATTATCAAAAGGCAATATTTTAGGAGTGTCCAAATCGAAAGCATTTGCAGACAACAAAATAAAAGTGACTGAAAATTTGAAATTTGTTTTGTGAAGGGTAGAAAACATTGTGGGAAAAGGGGAAAATGCTGGTTACCAGCATTTTCTCCTTTTCCCACAATGTTTTCTAAAGGCTTCTTTCTCAGGGGCGTCAAAACTAGGGATTGAGAGGTAATGGGTTAAAACCCATTACAATAGTGCCAAATAAATGAAATAAATATTCTTAGTTAACTGCACTTTCAAAGCTCATTCTGTCAGACTATCTGGTAAGCAAGGGAACAGTATAGATCTAAGATCAGACTGCAGATTCCGTGCAGTACAATCTTGATCTAATTTTTCCACTCTATGATGCAGGAGCTAAATCTATCTTTCACATGAAAGCTAACTTATTCATCTTACATCTAAGCATGATTGTTTTCAAGACTAATATCACCAACAAACATCATGCCTGGCATCCAAACTATTTTGCACATGAATGATAAATGTATGCAAGGAAAATAAAATAAATCAACACCTTGTATGCGAAGATCCAAGAACGTTCATTCTGCAAAAAAAATTTAAACTTTCAAAAACATTCTGATAACAAAGAATTCCTGTAAAGGAGCAATTTCTCCTCTGGTTCTTCACTGACTAAAATAATTGACAATCCTGTTCCCATCATTCAATATTCATGTTTCAAATTTGCACCATTAACTCTTTACCAAACAATAAAATTCTAAACTTGTCTAAAATGAAAGCATTTGCAGATGGCAAAATAAACTTGAATCAAAAAATGAAACTTGACTTCAGAAGAGTAGAAAACATTGTGGGAAAAGGAGAAAATGTTGTTTTCTCCTTTGTGGGAAAAGGAGAAAATGCTGGTTTCTCCTTTTCCCACAATGTTTTCAGAAGGCTTCTTCCTCAGGGTCATTAAAAGTTGGGATTATGTTCTAAAACTTGCATATGCCTCCACAAGTTTATCAGCCAAAATATATGTATAACTTACGAGACTGCATGCTTAAAAACATCAAAACAGGCTGTTGGTTTTTTGTATTTCTCGTCAAACATCCAGGCTGTCTTTTGGTACAGATCCTCTAATTGTGTGTCATTGCTGTAACCTAACAATTCTCCGACATGTCGCAAAATGCTGTTTACCTGGAATAGCAGTTTTGAAATGACAACATGAGAAATGTAGTTTTACATCAATCACAATAAATTATATACCTTCCAATTCTAGGAATTATTTTAAACAATTTTAGTTCAAAACTTCATTCAACAGCAGGCGTATAGTACAGTATTAATTTTGTATGGCAGTGGCATCACCCTTTACTCTTTACTAAATGACAAGTTTAGACTTGACCAAATCAGGAATTTACCAAAACATCTGTGTAATAACCACATGTACAGGATGTCTTAATTTCAAGGTTGTCTTTGTCAATTCCTACACTAAACAGTCGACAGACTGTGAATTTAACCACACCTTCCTTAGTATCAGCATTTCTTATATTTCTTATTAAACATAGAGCAATGATATTACTAGATGGTGTTAACAAATTTCTGATTCTTAACTCTATTATCTGCTATGTCTCAAATGTTAATCCAGTGTGTATGAGGGCCATGATAGCCCTGTATGGATCCAATTCCTTATAAACCCGCAATACATATAAATGACAGTGGTAGTCTTTCAGCTGTAAGAAATCAGTATTGCATTAAAACTTTTAGAGAATTAAGCCTAATCTTTGCAAGTTAAACATTTCACATGCAAAGATGATGTTAATGATTAAAAGCAGCTCTAATGCAGTATTGATCATACCAAATAACAATGAACTCTGACATAAATTGTTTTTTACAAGACAGTTTCAAAAGCATGGGCCAGACGATTTTTAAAATTTTTTCAATAAAAGCATATTTCAAAGATGCAGCTCCCATGGTTGGGTCATTTTTGACTCAAAGCCTATAACTGAATTCTGGTAGAGGTACTAGATAAATAGATAACAGAAATGGTTTGTGCCTTGGATTGGTAAAGTTTATTAGGCAAGGCATAGGAAATCTATGTGGTGACCTGAAGGTGAGTAATGATGTCATAAATGACATTGATAACTTCATGTGATATTTACCAGTAGAAAAAAAGAGCCAAAGAAGACAATCATGGTTTTAGACAAAAACAATTTCAATATTTTTTTTAGTTGCCACAGCAACCACAGTGTTTATTGGTATTAAATTCTATGAAGAGATTCTGAAGACAGCTATGGTGGGTCGTTTCTGTAAAGGTTGGTAAAAATTGGATAGTTTCTGCGAAAAAGATGTTTGAAAGTTAAGAGACAGCAGATGCCCTGACGGACAGACACACAGCAGACATAGTATCATGACATAATTTAAACTTACTGGCTTTTGGCCAGTGGAGCTAAAAACATCCTCTTGAAGTTAATTCACCGTTTCTCTACATAAATACAAATGGATCATACCACCTGTCAATAAAGCTTTTAACTTCGCATACAAAGCTACACAAGGATGAACTTACTGCTTTTGCTTTGGCAAATTTTTCTTCACACTTGATAACTTCCTCTGGAGACACTCTTCTTTTTGATAAATCAATGTAACCTGTTTGAAAAGTCATAATATATTCAATAACTATTACTTCTTTATCTCACAGCAAAATGTTAAAGCCTGTTCCACTTGAAAATAATTACAGATGTCACATTAAATGTAACTCAAAAAATAATAAGGTTTGTCTGACAGTGTGAAAAAAAAACATTGTGAAAAAGACAAGAAATGAAGTTACAATCTCCTTTTCCCACAATGTTCTGAAAGAGGTTATCCTATAGGTTCATTAACTCTTTACCAAACGACAAAATTTTAGACTTGTCCAAATTCAAAGCATTTGTGGACAACAAAAGAAACGCGACTCAAAAATTCAAACTTGACTTTAGTGGGGTAGAATACATTGTGGGAAAAAAATGCTGGTAACCAGCATTTTCTCTTTTTCCAATAATGTTTTCTATCCATTATCTCCATCGGCATTTAAAGACGGTGCTTGCCACTAGGTTCAAAAGCCTTGGTCAAATTGTACAAGTCTGTTCAGTAACACTTAGAAAATTATTTAATTGCCAAATAATACAAGACTTATACATTTATGTGATTGATGTACACATTTGCTACGATTCACACAGAAATTAAGAAGTATCAAAGACCAACAAATTCATTCAGCTATGCCGAAATACCACACTAAAGCAGATAAATTGATGTCACCTGTGGAAAACAGAAGTGTGGGGAAAGACTGCAAGCCTCTCACGCTAGTTTCCATGTTCAGATTCTGTGATAAACAAGATTTATTTTTCAAAGTATCCAAGCCGTGGTCTATCAAAGCGACTGTTTGTATGTTTTAGCAACCATGAAAGGAAATTGTTCAGAAAATAAAACTTATACAGATGATCATGGTAGGATAGTATAGGTGCATTCTTATACAGTTCTTTCACATGTAAACACATACTTAAAATTACTACTAAATAAAAAAAAACAAGAGCTTCACAGAGCGGCGCATATACGCCAGAAGGGGCTTGTCAGTGAAACGAGTTGCACTGATGGATGGGCCATGAATGAAGAGTAGTTATTCTCCATGATATGTGAAAGATATTAAAGGGCAATAACTAAAAAAATAAGGGTGGCAAAGTCACAAATTTTGTGAATTGTTCTTATACACAAGGTGTTCTATCAGTCTTTAAAGGTCCCAGATCATACTTTTACATTTTAGAAATTATGGCCCAGACAAAAATTCAAAGTGAAAAGGGCAATAACTGAGAAGGAAGGATGGCAGAGTTATGGTTCTTGTGCAGTGCACTTGTTCATAACATGTTCTATTAATCTTTGAAGTTTCAAGATGATGGATTTTGAAGTTTGGAAGTTATGGTCTTTACAAAAATTCAAACTAAAAATTAACTAATGGCAATAACTCAAATAATAAAGGTGGCAGAGTTATGATTCATGTGCAGTGCACTTCTCCATAATGGGTTCTATCAGTGTATGAAGTTCCAAGTTAATACCTTTAACAGTTTGGAAGTTATGGCCTGGACAAAAATTCAAAGTGAAAATTAACAAAGGGCAATAACTCAAAAATAAAAGTGGTAGAGTTATGGTTCATGTGCACTGCACTTCTCCATTATGGGTTCTATCAGTGTATGAAGTTCCAAGTTAATAGCTTTTATAGTTTAGAAGTTATGGCCTGGAAAAAAATTCAAACTGAAAATTAACAAAGGGCAGTTACTCAAAAAGTAATGGTGGCAGAGTTATGGTTCATGTGCACTGCACTTCTCCATAATGTGTTCTATCAGTGTACTTTCAAGTTGATACCTTTCATAGTATGGAAGTTATAGCCTGAACAAAAATTCGAAGTGAAAAGTTGGTTATTTCAGAAATCAGGGGCATATAATTTTAGAACGCAAATAGCGATCCAAATTCTAAGACCCAGGTGCACAACGGGACATCATGGAGATTCATTGTGGCAAGTTTCAAATAATTCCGATGGAAACTGTAGGAGGAGTTGCGCACACAAGAAATTGCTAACGGACGGCCAGACGGACGAACGAACAAAGGGGGGGGGCGGTATAACATAATACGACCCTTGGGTCGTATAAAAATTAATGACCAACAAAAGTTTAGAGACTGCATTTACCACAAGTCATGCAGAAAAAATAAAAATATTTCTAACTGTAAATTGCAACAACTAGTTGAAAGATTTGCTGAAAGGTAAATCCTTTCACTTCTTTGTTGCATTTGTGGCCAATGTGGATCAAGATCAGATTGCACAAAACATGCAGTCTGATCTTTAATCCAAACTGCTGAGATATTCGGAACAAAAACAATCATGACCTCCAGCCTATTTGGGTTTCCAACGCCAACACCATTTTTTCTTGTCATTTACTACTGTTTTACTCCAACTAAAATACCATCTTTCAAAACCCAAAAGACATTACGATCAAATTCTGCTTACGCTAGGTAAGTTACATAAAAGAGGCTTCTATTCCAGTGATTTTAAGTCTGTAGACCAAACCTCTCAAAATGTTTTATCCACATTCTTAGCTTACCTTTGTCTTTGTCAACTCTAATCACAACAACACATTCATTCCTTCCTACTCTAATCAGTTTATTAATTGAACGAATTCGCCTCCTTGACAATTCACTTAGAAGTATCATTCCTTCAATATTGTTGTACTCCAGCAAATGAACATAAGCTCCCATCTCAGCAATAGAGCGAACATTCACCATAACAACATCCTCCACCTCTGGGAATTTATTCCCGTAAAATCGGCACGACAAAACCATTTGTACTGCTGCACTTGTTTTCTGACCAATTCTTAAACAAATAAAAAGAAAAAGATGCATCACAATCTAAATTAAAACCTCCATCAAAATCAGCCTTATTTTACTAAATATAAAATGGAACTAGACTGGAAAGTTCAAAGCATATGTGGTATATTAGGTAAACATATCAAAATTTCACTTCGTCCACTTCTCTATCATGCATGCCATGTGTGATTTACGAATGTTTCGGTAACAGACGTGTTCGGTAACATAGACTTATAGTGTAAGTCCATTGGATGTTTCGGTAGCAAAGCAATTATACAGTGTTTATGTATCACGACGTTCTTTATACCCAAAGCATGGCTTTATTTTGTTCAAACCACTGTTATTTAACTCTTTACCACACGAGAAAATTTTAGACTGGTCCAAATTGAAAGCATTTGCAGATGACACAATAAAGGTGACTAAAAAATAGAAATTTGTTCTGGGAGGGTTAGAAAACACTGTGGGAAAAGGAGAAAATGCTGGTTACCAGCATTTTCTCCTTTTCCCACAATGTTTTCTAAAGGCTTCTTTCTCAGGGGCGTCAAAAGTAGGGATTGTGTGGTAATGGGTTAAAACCTTAATTTGTAATTTCCACTATCTTTCATAGATAATTTTTTGTTATGTACCTCATACCATGGTCTTTGCATTGACCATGTGGATTGTCTATATATCAAGCGAAAAAACATGGAAAGTGAAAAAATAAAAGGTTTGTACCTATCTATGAAGGGATGAATGGATATAAAAGTGCAAAAGTAAAGAAAGGTTTGAAAAAACAAAGCCATACATTAGTTGTTATGAACGCCACAGAACATAAACACAATATAATTGCTTGTTACTGAAACACAATGTACTAAACTCGTCTGTTACCGAAACATCTGTTACTCCCATGTGTTAGTCTGTCTGTCAATCAAAAAAATCTTATTTCAAATAAACAAGAGAATTTGATGCTTAAATAACGGTTTAAAAGAAAACTGAAAACAAAAAAAAAATAACAAACAAACCTAAAAGACTTTCACAAAAATAGGAAAGTAGGATTTAATTACTGACCATCATGGGAATGATTTTATGAAATTTGAGAAACTGAACTTACACAATAAATTAACTGGAAGTTTCAGTAACTGGTCATTATTGAGTTTTATTTGTACCTTGATGTTCATTACATCTAGCCCATGATCCATTTGAACATCAAATAACTTTTAACCTTTAAACAGTTATTAAAGCCTTCTAAATTTTGAAGAGAGGTTTTAAATTAATTTGTTACTGAAACCTCCAAAGTTTACTGAGTAAGTCAACCTTACCGAACTTAAAGCTGCCTATATTTAGTTACCGAAACAGACTTCACCTACGATTGTAACGATGACATGTCTTCCTGTGCGGAAGCAGTTGGGGACGAATGCTATATTCATGTGTGATAGGACTTCCATTTTCAATATTTTGATTCACTTCACGGTCGGTAAATGTGAAAAGAAAACTGAATGGTTACGAATAGATCTGTAAGGCATGAAAATGTTAACTTACTGTATGCCGATGGTAAGCAAAAGTTAAAAGATATTGTAAAATCGTTCTGTCTAAACAATACAGTAGCTTTTTACCCTCACATGACATTTGCAAGGAAACAGCTGTTATTAGAAAAAATGGCAAAAAAAACCACACACAATGTTCTTAATATGAAGCGCAGGACTCAAGCTTAAAAGGCATCGGAAAATATGAGTTTAACCAAGACAAATATGTGTATTACCTATGATTTCGTAGACCGACTTAATCAAATACAGATTCTCCCCCAAGAAAATAAAATCCATGTGTAGTATAGGTAGGGACGTGTGCAAAATGGGAAATCCAATAGGAGGGATTTGGTCTTAAAATAGAACTTCTATTTATAGGAACCAATTATTTTATTCAGATATATCTTTTGCACACGACACTAGCATAATCTGATGCAAGAACGCTTCATATGTTAATGTCAAGGTCATTTCTACACCAGGGATCTTTTCAAAGGTTTCGGTAAGATAGACTCGGGAGCGGTGTCATGAGAAATACTCATATGAAAAACTGCCCCGAGTAAAGCCTTTACTCAAATCCCATTATTTTCAGATCTACAAGCTAGGGACTTGCATTGCTTATTAATATGTCCTAGCAGGGTGTTCGGGAGTCTCTTGTCCTTTTTCCTGTTTACTTGAAAAAGTCTGCATGTGTTTCCGGTTTTGTCAGACTTACAGTTTCTAAATAGATCTAGATCTATCATCGGTAGCTTGAATCTATCGATAAAAACAGACCGACAATATATATTGTTTTACAAGTTGGCTTCTTTAAAAAAGAAGTCAGGAGAGGTCAGCATTAATGTTTTCAAATAGATCATTGGCTTTTAATGTCAATACATTTTGGTACATGTAAACAAACAAGTGAAAAAGCCGCCGCGTAGAAACGTCATATGCTTTACTTGGTTATTTGGCCTTCTTGTCGCGTTTTCAAGTCGCATGATCTTGACCAGCAGTCTTCTTCTCTTTTTTTTAACGCAATTATATTTATTTTTTCTTCTGCTTAGATTTATTTACTTAATGAAAAATTACAATTATTTTAGGAGTCATTTGCAGCCATGGCAAATTAATGTAACAAATATTTTTCTGAAATTCGTCATATAAAAATAAACCAAGTCTAGATCTAGTTACTGTTTCGGTTTTTTGATTTCGATTTATTTACAAAACCATGACGAAACAGACTGTGTGTCAGAACAATTTCGCAAGAAAAATGGATTTAGACAGCAAATTCTGTGACAATCTGCCTTTTAAACTTACTACTGTTGAAGAGGTCTGATGACCTCTCCAATTAGTAAGTAATTAAGACAATGAGTACATGTACATGTATATACATTTCCTATTTACCCAATACAGTCTGCATTTGTTGTTAGATTTTCGTGAAACTAGCACAGCTTCTTCACATCTTCAAGAGCATGGACACAACTGTTATTTAAAAAATATGGACCCTACATGATTGACGGAATTGTAGCCGTCACTGATGTTGGAAAATTATGTTTCTTATTTTAATATGTGATAAAGTCCTCATTTTTCATCCGAATCCTTTTAACCCTTTCCCAAACGGCAAATTTTGGACCAGGCCAAATTGAAAGCATTTTGCAGATGACAAATTAACAGCTGCTAAAAAGATGATTTTTCTATATGATAGGGTAGAAAACATTTTGGGAAAAAGAGAAAATGCTGGTCACCAGCATTTTCTCCTTTTTCCCAAAATGTTTTCAAAAGGCTTCTATTCCTGACCCGTAAAAACCAGGGATTGTTTGGGAAAGGGTTAAACGTGCACAAATTTTAACCTAGCTATGTATTACCAAGGGATGGAACCTTAACGAAATTGAAGCAAATCAAGCCACCAGTTTGGGAAAAGCAGCCATTTTACGGCCTAATCTATTACAATCAAGAAGGCCCTACATTTTTTGTTCCGTTTTTTTTTTTAAACCTGCAGTTTTTTTAAATACACTTATCCGTACTAAAACATTTTTTTATTTGACTGGATTCCAAATAATTGGTTTTGAGAAAATTGTCACTTGATTGTTTCACTATATGTTCATTTCACCATACCTACTTACTATACTGCCTGAAATGGCCGTTTCAAATCTAATTGTAATTACTAAATGACCATTTTCTGGTGTTTGAGTCTGTCTTTTACTTTTGACATCACGCATTCATGATGTACTCGTATGCAGGTGAATTACCGAGATCATCAGCTATGACATCGACAAAAATGGTGAAGTTATTCATATCGATCTGTCGATGAAAGCTGCTAACGGAATTAATAGCCAATGTAAAAATTGAATGTACAAACTATTGGTCAACGGAAATACTCGTATATTTAGAAAGATTTTGAAAGAAAGTTGTGACTCGTACTGTCCTTTAAATGTACTGTCCTTTTCTTTTTTAAAGTTGAGCCTTACAATTTCAAGAACAGTAAAATGGTGTAATTCCAGCTAAGAAATTTACACCGTGTAGGTGCATAATTATCATCCATTATAAAATAATCGAAGGATTATAGATTATCAACGGATCACCCGAGATTTGCCGAAGGGTATGACTGTGTTACAACGATGGACACCACATCGGCCACAAAGCACCTGCAGATAAGCTTGTTTTGCAAGAAATATTTGTTTGGGCCCGTCTTACATGTACGTATATAACAGGCCCGTAGGTAAGTCATAGTAACTAAAATATGAGTTTTTAGCGCAATGCAATTACCAGGCAAAAAATCTCAGTATTTCGAAGTTAGCCCCCCCCCCAATCTTGAAATGCTTCCTACGTGGCTGTATAATGATTTAAGTTCACAGTGTAGGACTGGAAGTATGCATTGTATGTGACTTGGGATTCTACAGAGTCACGGTCTGTCGTTTTGTTGTTAAAATTGTATTCGTAAGATAGGTCAAGCTGGTGCTTTCTGATTTGTTTTGATATAGGCATACATGGTTATGTTTTCAAGTATGTTATTGTCGGCTTGCTTCCAAAACATCGTTACTACAGATTGTTACAAGCTGTAGTTACGAGGTTTTTGAGTAAACCAACGTTATGTACAGTCAATATATGGGAGACAATTCTGGTCAGATAAAGAAACGATGGGAACTACGTTAACTTCCCTGTCTTATCTATATGCACGTAAATGGTGCACACGTGAGCGATTATTTTCCCTTTTTATAAACGACTTGTCAAACCTATAACGTGAAAATTGCGAAATAGAATATTACTAATGACACTGTAGATATTCTAAGTTTAATGTATTCTGATAACATTACAAGATGTTTAGAAAGTGTAGGTCTACTTAGACTTTACAAAAAGAAATTGACATCGTTAATAAGTTTATCCTTAAATAATCATGCAGATAAAAAATTAAATTAAAAGATAACAGAAAATTGGTGGACCTCTGGGTGATACTGAGAAATGGTTCTTTTAGTTCAAACAAAATGTCATAGAGGGTGCCACTCAAGACTGGTTTGACGATATGCGCTCCTTCAGCCATCCTCGGAACCCAGGTTTCAGCATTACGTTACTCTCCTTGCATTCTCGATTACAGAATGAATCGAAACTGGGTCAACGAGGAAGTCCTCCGTTAGGCGTCATCAAAATATCAGACTTTTAAAGGTGGATATTTAGATTTTTCACATCTCACCAAATTAAAAAGATATATTTATCACTGAAATTTATATGAAAAAAATGTACAAATCATCAATAATTAAGAATCATAAGATTACAAAAAACAAAAAACAACAACAACAACAAAAAATATGTTGTTCCCTTGAAAGGCTTCGTGGTCTCTTAAGGTATTTTAAGATGTCGCGCCAAAAAAAAGAAAGAACATAGTGGGAATGTCAAGTGACTGGCAAGTGACCAAAGGCGCTTAAATTCCATAACACAACAAACATGTAATTATTTTCCATCATGTCTTGTTCGAACGCTATATGTTTGAAGCTTCGTCTGTGTATTTCCGGTAAATAAGCGAGTTGCTCACGTAAAAATAGACCGTGTTTCCCGTCGGTGTCGAGTAAATCTCTAATTTCTCTTGTTGTGGGATGGTTTTCGAGTACTGGGGTTTTATGAATGAAAATTAAGAGGCTTTGGGAGTATAAGGACCTTTTTTTGTGTGTTTTTGTAAAATCTGAAGGGCCACCTTTAAAATTCCTTTGAACGTTATCCATCCTAAGTCCTGCGATTTCACCTAAAAAGCCCTGTCAAACTTTTGTAAACATGCTCAAACCAACTTCTAAATAATTATACAAATGTTCAGAGGAACTAGAACTGTAACCAATCTACGAAAAACCCTGCACAAATTCCGGTATAAATTTCCTCAATCTATATGTAGAAAGCGCGTATTAGGATTTGCGCTAAACAATGGCGTATTTTCCCGTTTGATTCTATTTATAATTTTTAGAAATATGAAGCGAAAAACAGACTTGCCTTTTCCATAGACTTATTATTTGTTGCTATGTTTTGCCAGCCCCATGCATGATAGCGACAGAGTTTTGAGTTATGCATACCGCTTATAATACTTTATCTGAAGGGACTTGTGAATTTGAGCCGGAATATTTTCAGTCATATTACGAAGCACCTCAAATCTCGCTTTATTTGTGGCCGTAATGAATTTCAAAACCAGGTTAAGATTGAACGACAAAAGCAACAACACCCACCCACGTACTCATACACACACACACACACTGGCTTGGAAGCTTTTAACAGAGTTCTAAAATTTATTTTTTTTATTTGCTGCAAGAGATTTACAGCTGGAAAGTCCTTACAATGCACCTGGCCTTTTTGCACCTTACTTTTGTCTTAAACTGATTTTTAGCTCCACTGGCCGTAAGGCCAGCGAGCTATTGTCATGGCGTTGTGTCCGTCGTGCGTCCGTCCATTCATCCGTTCGTCCGTGCGTGCGTCCGTAAACTTTTTCTTTAAAAAACTTCTCCTCAGAAACTATTAACTGGATTTTTACTAAATTTCACAGGAATGTTCCTTAGGTGGTCCTCTTTCGAATTCCTTCAAATAATTGTGTTCCATGAATAATTCTGGTTGCCATGGCAACCAAAGTAAAAAACCTTTAAAAATCTCCTCCGCCCAAACTGCTGATTGGATAGCATTATTTTTTTGCAGGAATGTTCTTTAGATAGAGGTCTACAGAATTACTTAAAAAAAAAAGATCCGTCAAAAAACATGGCTTTTATGGGAGACTCATTTTCTTTTTATGGTATAAAGTAAAATCTTTGAAAAATTTCTTCTCCCAAACTACTTGTTTTGATTTCATTGTTGTATTGCAGGTTAGTTCCTATGGTGGTAAGTCTTTACCATACAATCCTGACTTTTAACTACCCTAAAGAAGAAGTTTTTGGAAAATACTCTTGGAAAAGGAGAAAATGCTGGTAATCAGCATTTTCTCCTTTTCTCTCAGTGTTTTCTACTCTATCAAAGAGAGAAATCATCATTTCATCAATGTTTAATTTGTTGTCTGCAAATGCTTTCAGTTTGGTCACATCCCAAATTTTGTCGTTTGGTAAAGAGTTAAAGATGGTTGCTTTACATAATCTATAATCCTTTTCATATAAAACAAGAGAACCTCTGCACTTTGATTAGTTCTGGTAAAAGTTTGTTGACCTACTGGTGACCTGGTACAAAGAGGGACAGGGCTTAACTGTTGTGATAAGACATTTAGTTATCCAGTCAAACTGATCCCTGACAAAGAAGACTTTAGAAAACATTGTGGGAAAAGGAGAAAATGCTGGTAACCCTTTCCCACAATGTTATCTACCCTTCACAGAACAACTTCCAAATTTTCAGTCACTTTTATTTTTTCATCTACAAATGCTTTCCGTTTGGACAACCCTAAAATGTTGTCGTTTGGTAGTGAGTTAACTATAACCAGAAGACAAAATTTTTATAACTGGCCATAATTGAAAGATGTTGCAGACAACTTAATAAATCTTCAAATTAGTAAAACTTGTATGAAAAAGGGTAGAAATTATTGTGTAAAACTAAGAAAATGCAGGTTACTTTATTTTCTTCTTTTCTCACAATGTTTTTAATAGCTTTTTTTCTTTAGTGACCTAAAATGCAGGAATGAATGGTAACTGTTCAAAACTTCTCTCCACTGTTACAGAAAAATCAGGCCTGTGGAGCGATATAGGCGCTCAAGCGCCTCTAGTTTTGTATACGATAACTAGAATGGTGAAAGTTTCTCTTTTTCCTTGATCATAGTGAAAAAACTGTATACAAAGATGACCTAGAAAAGTCGAGGTAAGTGAATTCAAGAATTTGACCTTCAAATCCAAAAAGCAAGGTCGAAAAGTACTTTTAAACTGTGCTGTAGCTTTAGCCTAAAGCATTGATAAAAAAATCAGATTTCGTTGATACAACACACAGTAAAAGAGATTGGTCAGTAAGTAGGCGGACATTTTTGCCCCACTTTTACTTTGCCTTTTTTCAGTGAAAAAGAATCGATCGGTGCTTGTATAGCACGAGTGCTGTTGTAGTCAGATGTGCACATGTAGTTCCATCTTAAAAATGACTCCAAGACCCTCTGCAGTAGTTTTATTAGAGAACATCGAAGGACGGACCTAACGTGTGTTCCCAGTGTTGGTTAAGTGATTTCTGGAGGAACTGAGTAATTTTTGTTATATCTTGGGGAAGTGTTTAGCGTTTGTGACCATATCAAGAATTATGATCTGCGAACAGCACGAGCGTTTTTCTCTCGCTGGGATTTTTTATTAGTATCATTTCTTTTCAACTTCTTGTTAAGGACATTTGAAATACATTTTATTACCGTGGAAACAAACAACAAAGGTCTGGGTTGACCAGTTGAATTAAAGCAGGGGTTGAAAGATACTGGTTTTTCACCCGATTTTCAATGTTGCAAAAATCTGTGTGTAATGCCATTCAAGACTCAGTCCCTGTTAGCTTCACGTGGATCGTTGGACAACATCCCAGGTGTATAATCTTGGAAACCAGTCAAATGTAAATGAAGCATGATTGAAATAAACAAACTTCCTTTATAAACGATGAAACTGTTAATACAATATTAACATATTCCTTCGGGGACCGCCTCTCATTAGAAATAATGGAGATTTTTCCTGCTTTAACATTAAACTGACCTATTTTTATCGACTTTCTCTCATTAACCAAAAGCGACAGCATGACTATCACCGAACAGATAATTTAATTGTGAACATGATGTTTGATGTCACATTCCACGTTAATATTTTGACACGATTCACGGTGGGTGTCAATTATTGTTTTCACCTAATATTTACGCGATTCCTGAACGAGTTTATACCTGCTATACTTCTGATGACCTTATCAATTGTAGCAAAGAAAATCTGCCTCAACCAGGTTCAAAACCCACGACCACCAGGCCACAAGTCAGATACGGTAACCACTGAACTACCCGACCGTACCTGCACTAACAGTAGAATGACCAAGATGGCCATGTATCGCTCAAGTGGCTAATAAGTAAAATGCCTACACGCCAAACTGCAGTTCTGGCATAAAAGTTTCAAATTAGTAGACACATACATTTTCTTTATAGAAGCCCACAAGAAAGTTATGACCTCAGGGCGAAATAATTTTTAACCATAGACCTATAATTACTTGAATTTTGGTAGAAGTCCACAAGATAAAGTCCCATTCCAAATAACACCGGAGTAATCAAAGCGTTGAGAACGCTGAAGTGGTATTTGTCACAGAAGCCATTGTGTGGAATTAATAATTTTAAAGAAAAAGAGAAAAGTTATTAAAGTATTGGCTTGAAAGTCAACCTACTAAACAATCGAATACCTTTTTGGTTGAAGGGAAAGCACTCATGCCAAAGTTAGGATATTTGTGTATTGGTGGTCTACCTTTGACCATAAGGAGGAATCAGGCGTAACATCTCTTAACCCTTTCCCAAACGACAAAGTTTTAACTCTTCCAAACCGAAAGAGTTTGCAGACGACAATTTTAGATTTGGAGAAAATGGCAGAAAGTTCTCAAGAAGGGTAGAAAACACTGTGGGAAAAGGAGAAATTGCTTGTTACGAGCAATTTCTCCTTTTCCAACAGTGTTTACAAAAGACTTTAAATGCAGACAGGTAAAAACCAGGGCTTGTTTTGGAAAGGATTAACAGTAGGATCCATGATGAATAGAGAGAGCAACCATGTGAATATATGAAATAAAATTAAGTCTGTACCTGGAAACTATGATTTTGAAATATCTTTGGCCGTTAACATATTATTCCCAGTAATACTATCAATTATTTCGATCTATAAATATTCGTGCCAAATCAAATGGAATAGTGCGCAATCATGGGATGAACAAGGCATGGGACGAAATTGTTTGGGAACGAAAAGGCCCAGGACTAGGCGACCAGTAGACAAATTTTGAATCATTGTGCCAATAGAAGGTTATGAGCGAGTGAAGCTATTTTCAATAAAAAAAAAATAGTATTTCCACGAACGATCGCCTCACCCATTGAAATTTAATATGCCATTTCCAATTACATATCTGTGTGTTACAGAAAAAATTATTGTCTAAGAAAAATTGAGTTTAATTGGGCCAGTATTA
The DNA here is from genome assembly GCA_943736015.1 of Tridacna crocea. Lineage (NCBI taxonomy): Eukaryota > Metazoa > Mollusca > Bivalvia > Cardiida > Cardiidae > Tridacna > Tridacna crocea. Next base: position 29,880,363 of record OX031059.1, on the reverse strand, counting down.
CCTTCGGTTTTGCACAAAATACGATACATGGTCTTCAAAATTCAATACTGAACTCATAGTGGTATTGTCTTCGACAAATACCATAAAAACGTGGATGCGGATTGTATTCCCTTGAATAAATCACAGCTGTTCCACTTACTTACCAAAACAAACCCCAACTGCACAGCCGCTAAATACATGTATGAAACGAATCGAAATTTCAATAAAACCGCTGGCATAAAACAAAACATAAAAAACTGCACCGTTTATCTATGATAGGGTTCCCCTTTTACATATTTTCCAATTGATATGTGATAGAAGAATGAAGATATTGTCAAGTATTAGAGTTGCATTTGCTTCGAACGCTCTAAATATTAATTCATCCACTTCCAATCCCATTTCTAATACAACAACGGTCAATTTTTAACTAACTTTCAACCTGAAAGACACTTGATCTACATATGTTTACTGACAACATTTCAAGTATATAGTTCCGTTATTGTCATTTTTTATGAAAAACACTTCATATCCATAAATCCTGGTAAAAATACCTTTCTCCTTGGTCAAGGATAGGAAAATGATGATTTGTTTACGTCAGGTGACTTTCATTCATAATTTATCGGAGGGCGAAGACAAGGAACAGCAACAGGTGACTTACTTTAACATAAAGAATGACGTAAATTTGACCACACTTTCGTCGCTCTGTTTATAGAGCCGAATTCATATGCCAAGTTAGAATATAAGATTAATACGGCGGAAGTAAGTTGAAAATTCGAGCACAAAACATGAGAATTTCAGGTAAGTTCATGATCTTGAACTTTGACCTCAAAACAATAAGGTTCTTCCATGTGTCGTTCTTCCATGTGTCGTTCGATAACTGGTCTACAGATGGTGTTAACGAGGCAAGGACCAGAAGACAGACGGACATGGTGAAACTAATTTTGTCACCCTCCATTTTGTAGTCGGGTATAAAATTATTAAAATGAAAATACTAACCTTTATCTGTAGTAATTTTTTAATATTTGAACATTTCGTTTTGCAAACGTTCAAATCAAGTTAAAACTGTCTTTCATATACATGTATCCTTATCCTTAAAATTTACGTAACCCACATCACGCAAAAAGGGTCTTTAAAATGAATAAAAATCACTGAAATGAAAAAAAAAAATAATAAAAAATTTTATTGGCAGACACTTGTCAATAGTTTTAACCAAGCACTGATCCATGATTTAGCTGCCAATGAGGACTGTGTAGGTTAAGATCAGACTAAATAGAATGTGCACGGTCCGCTGTTATCAGATATTTTGACAAACAGAAATCACATCTGCGTCTTTAGTACGTACTGAAAATGTCCATTCAATTTATATAGCTCTACTAAGTTAAGGTAGAAGACAGGATAAATATAACAGACACTTTGTCTGATATGCCTTCCCAATCGAAGATAGCTACCATATTTTCTCAATCGCTAAAATTCTAAAGTCTTTAGATTACTTTATGAGTCATTGAAAAATATCCTATTTTATGACATTCTCGTTGGGCACTATTCTCGGTATCTATACCACCTACTACTGCAAGCTGAACAAAATACATGCAAGTGTGTCTTTAATTAAAAAATGCAATTAAAGCCATTCCAAAAGTCATTAGCAGCGTCGAGATTAAGCCCTTGTCGGACTATGTCGCGTTTTTAAAAAAGGGGGAAAAGAAAAAAAATATTGGTTACCAGCAATCTTAGCACAATCTGAAAAGCTTCACGAGAAAAAAACATTCATAAATTTTTACCCTTCCTTCGAGGCTGTTAAAAAGTAATTTTCTGCTTTTCCCAAATTGTTTTCAAAAGCTTCAGGTTCATTAAAAGTCGGGATTGTTTGTGAAGGTAAGACCTGTGTAATGCACTTCCGGTGATTGGTTGTATTGGTTGTATTGGGGTTTAACGCCACTTTTAACAGCTAAGGTCATATCATGGCGGTCGGTGACGCACATGTGTTTCCTGGCTTTCTCATACCGGTACTAACACAACTTTCTTTCCAAAGCCACCGACTACTTTTCTCACATGCTTTCAGCAGAGGTGAGAGGCGAAATACGCCGGAAAGAAAGTTCGCCTCAACCGGGTATCGAACTCACAACCACCAGGTCTTGAGTCCGACACGCTCACCACTGAGCCACCCGGGCGGGCGCACTTCCGGTGAACATTGGGCAAAAATTCTAATTGGTTGTTAAACAAGGTTAAATAAGGATTTATGCAGAAATAATATTTTTGCACATTTCTAGTGGATCAGAAATTCCGTTTCCGTTGTCTATCTCGAAACTATATTTTGATACTTTTGCTTGTTTTCTAAAAGGGAGGTAATTATTATCTCTTTTTCAATTGAGAATATAGCGGTTCTAGATTTATTAATGATAATTCAAAGGAGGAAAAAATGGAAAAAAATGAAAAGGTGAAATTTTATAGCTAATTTTGCAAGGTGATATTTTAGTGGAAATATCTGTTTTCCATTACACAGGTCTTACCTTAAAGGGTCAACCCGTTACCACACAGCAAAAATTTCGACCTATCCAGATTGAAGTATTAGCATCTAGGACAATTTCAAAGTGGCTCAAATGATATTTTGCTTTGAAAGGATAGAAAGTATGATTGTGGAAAAAAAGAAAAAATGCTGGTTACCAGCATTTTCTCTATTTCCCAGCACAATGTTTTCAAAAAGGATTCTCCCTCAGGGACGTTAAAAGTCGGGATTATTTGTTAAAGGGTTAAGCACCCTTAGCGCTGAGGCCTACAAAAAGTGTGTTTGAAAAGAAGAAAGTATTGGAATCTATAACTTTCTCCCGTTCCCACGAAGTCTTTTACCCTTTCAAAGCCAGTAAAGCTCCATAATGCGATTCATTTTGATGTGTCACATGTAATTGCTTTCACTTTGAACCAATATTTACTCTTTTCCTGCCATATAACTAAAATGAAATTTTCGATTTGATGTTAAAAACCAGAATGTTGCAATTTCAAAGTTATGTGTTGGGAAATAACATCTCCTAGTCAGACCGTGTTGATCCAAGATCAGATTGCATGTTCTGTGCAGTCTAATCTTGATCTACACTGTCCGCGGAGGCCAGTAAGTCGTGCAGTCTTAGTGTTAGACTCGTCTATTTAGAGGTAACAATCAAACTGATGTTTATACATAACGGCGTAAAAGGGAAGCATCAAATCTAACTCTATGCAGCACAATGTTAACAAACAACGTATATAAAGCTGATGGTCTTACGAGATGAAAATGCAATGTACTTAGGAAATGAACACAGCAGCATGTCGGATTGTTCTGGGCTACTGATTTGCAGTTCAGTCTGGTACGACACGATATTATCATTTTCCCCCTAATTTTTTATGCCACATTCAGTGGTGATTAATGTGGATGCAATAACTTTCATTATTATTCACAAGCGGATAATATCTCATAAATATTTTAGTTAGGAAAATCTAGATCTAGTTACATTTAGAAAAAGCTATCAAAACCCGGTTTGTCATTAGTTAAAAGTGTTTATATAAAAAAACCCATCTATGTATATGATTTCTAAACTATGAACATAAGCAACTTTCATCCTTCAAATCTGACCTAATTTGTCATCGGGGTTGTGTTGTGTCCATAATGTCAAAAGGCAAATTTCTTGGACAAAAGTAGTGGTAGATCTAACGACGATCACTTTCATTTTGTCTGATTAAAAAAATGTGTCCATATTTCCCTTTTTTTTACTTTTTCTTAATTAAATTTTGTCCAGAGCATAACTTGAAAACTGCACGAGATATCAACATGATACTTCATAGGTTGATAAATGAAATTAAGAAGAAGTGCAGTATACAACAATCATAACTTCCAGTGCCAGCATTTAGAAGTTATCGCTCTTTGTTTTTTCTTCTGAAATTTTGTCCGGAGCATAAACCAAAAGGTATTAGATCAGTAAAGATGATACTTTACAGATGCTTAGATCACCTTGAGGAGAAGAGCAATGCACAAGAACCACAACTCTTGGTTGCACTGTTAAGGAGTTATTGACCTTTGTTATTTTTTCTTATTTAATTTTGTCAAGAGGGTAACGAATTCTACTACATGAGATATACGCATGAAGCTTCACAGGTTGATAGATGACATTGAAGAAAAATCCAGTATAAGAAGCGTAACTTTCAGTGTCATAAAGTAGGAGTTACCTTCCTTTGAAACTTTTAGCACTAATCTGGAGCATAATTCGAAAATCAGACAATTATAAAAGATATCAATGCGCAGTGGTAGGCAGATTTTATTGAGGAGAGGTACAGGAACATGATTTTTGAGTTATGTCCCTTTGTTTATTTTTGAATTTGAAGGTCTCAGGCTATATAGTTGTCTCTTAGGAGGGCATGCAGTAAGTAAGAATGGTAACCATACCTCCTAAAATCTTATATTTATTGCTTGTTTTTTTTTTTAAGATTTTTTTCCCTTTGATCTGTTTTGACACTTGGCAGCTGTAAAGAAAATTTTACCTTGTTTTTTATCAAATTGTACTTGGCATTATGTATTATGCAATAAGACAATAATTCTAAAATTTTATCCTTACCGATTACCTCACAATCCCTATTTTTGACGCCCTTGAGAAAGACGCCTTTAGAAAACATTGTGCAAAAAGGAGAAAATGCTGGTAACCAGCATTTTCTCCTTTTCCCATAATGTTTTCTACCCTTCAAAAATCAAATTTTCAGTCACTTTTATGTTATCCTCTGCAAATGCTTTCGATTTGGGCAGATCTAAAATTTTCTCGTTTGGTAATGAGTTATACCATCATACAAGAAGATACACATCTTCTGTTGAGCAAGGAACGGCCATGTCAACATGGCTCTGTTTGGCATTATATTTGTAAATAAACTGTGAAGCTTTAACCTTTTACCACACGAGAAAATTTTAGACTGGTCCAAATTGAACGTACTGCAGACGACAAAATAAAGGTGAGTAAAAAATAGAAATTTGTTCTGGGAAGGCTAGAAAACGCTGTGGGAAAAGGAGAAAATGCTGGTTACCAGCATTTTCTCCTTTTCCCATAGTGTTTTCAAAAGGCTTCTTTCACGGGGGTGTCAAAAGTAGGGATTGTTTGGTAATGGGTTAAGCCTTTATCCCACCATCCCAGGTTTTGACGTCTCACTAAGAATTTATTTGTACTCCTAAACATAGTACCCTTTTCATGTGAGCTGTTCACATGAACATTGCGTCACAAAGTGCAAAGTTATTTTGATGTTAAGTAAGTCACAATATGTAAAGAGGTATGGCCTAACAGGAAAATGGAAATTCATCTTTACCTATGACCTACGGACATAGTTCTTGCGCAATACATCGTCTTCGTGAAGTTGACAATTCTGTACATTTGTATCTAGATTCATTCATAAATAAAAAAGAAAAAACTTTTGCCCGATACACCCCCATCGTTACCTCGACCATTGACCTCTGATATGGTTCTTGCGCATGATATCGTTTATACGTGGTAGAAAATTGTACAAAAGTTACGCTCAAACATTCATACATTCATTATTAAAAGAAAATGCACACGAGATACAGACGACACATACACTATACCCCAAAACACATTTGAATTGCTGAGACTTTGACTTTAACTCATTACCAAACGGCAATATTTTAGACTGGTCCAAATTGAAAGCATTTGCAGACGACAAAATAAAAGTGACTGAAAATTTGAAATTTGTTTTGTGAAGGGTAGAAAACATGGTGGGAAAGGAGAAAATGCTGGTTACCAGCACTTTCTCTTTTTCCCACCATGTTTTCTACATGCTTCTTTCTCAGGGGCGTCAAAAGTAGGGATTGTGCGGTAATGGGTTTTAACTACAAACACGCCACATCAAATTTATATGACTAAATTTTTAGTAAAAGCATTGTGAAATTAGGAAAAAGTAAAAAAAAAAAAAAAAAAGACAAGTCCTAGGCCCAAAATAGATATTTGACCTTGCTTTGACCTTGACTCTTTGCCCTGGGACATGATAATTGCAGGCGAAACAATCTGCTTCCAATGACAATTCTACATAGTTGCACTGAAATTATATCCTACTGAAAACAAGTCACGAGCAGAACATGAACATGACAGCACACCATTTCTCATTCTAAACATATTTGACCTTGCTGTGACCTTAACATTTCACCTACTGACATGTTTCTTTTGGGCAACACATTTTCCGTATGTGCTTTGCCATTCTTCAAAATAGTACTGAATTTGTTGAAATCAAAACAGTTACCGGTATATGCCAGACACGAATACCATTCCCAAAACACATTTAATTTTGCTATGACCTTGACCTTTAACCTACGGACATTACTGTTGCGCATGACAAAACGTCTTAATTTGGTCAATATTTGCATAAAGTTATTTTTAAAGTGAGTCATAGAGAAAATAGTTATGACAATGACACGAAAATAGACGAACTACTGTTTGATACATCTCTCCAGAAATATTTCTTTCTGGTTACACCTATATCTGTATTTTTTCCTGAATTACCTAACGGATGTTGCAGTAAATGTAGTTTGATTTAGATATATATGTAAGGCCCCGATGTGGTTTTTATGTAGTTTTAGTCCTCAATCGTCAAAGAAATGTGATCCCCTTATCTGGACCACTGCAGTACTGGAGTTAAAAAAAAAGGGAAACATTGGGATGGGTGTTTTTTAGGCGGATATGCGTGACAGATGGTTATCAGTTTCGGTATATACCGATAAAACATACAGGTAGGTATTATGCAATTTAGTTACATATTCGTTTAATCTTTTTTTTATATGTCTATATTGCACAGTTGAGTTATTTCTTTTCTAGTCGATGTTATGTTTGCCAATGAAAAAAAAAATCATATTTGACAAATAGCATATTTTTTTGAAAACCATCAAAAAAATTGTATTGATCGAAACACACACATATATGTTATGTACTTTACTCAACTTTGGATACCTATATACTGGAGAATGTAGAATAAGATCAGCCGGTAACTTATGTGCAGTCCGATCCTACAATGTCCAATTCGCTAATAATGGTTTCACCGATATAAACCCTATTAAACCCAAAAGACTCTGGACAACTATATGATGCCGAATTCAATCTTTACATAGTGAAAAAAATTCAGAGTTGTCAAATTTTAAAAGGATTTGCAGACAATAAAATTAAATGACTTTACAAGATTTACATTAAGAAAGCAAGGAGCAAAGAGAAAAAGGAGAAAATAATGGTTAACAGCATTTCCTCCTTTTCCCACATTTTTTTCAAAAGCCTCCTTCTTCAGTGTCGTTAACCCTTTCCCAAACGACAAACTTTTAGACTAGACCAAATTGAAAGCTTTTGCAGACGACAATTCAACCCTTGCTGAAAAGATGATTTCTGTCTATGACAGGGTAGAAAACATTGTGGGAAAAGGAGAAAATGCTGGTTACCAGCATTTTCTCTTTTTTCCACAATGTTTTCAAAAGGCTACTGTTTTCAAAAGGCTACTGTTCCAGACCCAGGGATTGTTTGGGAAAGGGTTAACACACGGGATTATGTGATAAAGGGAAGAGTACGAGCAGTTGTAGTCCATGTATGCAAGCATCGCATGTTCGTATGTACGGTAGGATATTAAGTTTATTTTAGTAAAATTCAACAATGTTTGTAAGACGGGATGATGATGATGATGATGATGATAAATCTGTAGGACATAGGTCCCTGTTTAAGACATACACAACTTAATATGGACAAATGGAGAGAAAGAGAATGTTGAAAGAAAGAACAGATACAAGGAAGTCCGGGTACTTAACCCGAGCTCCAACAGCTTTCGAATAAACTCGGTTATCGCATATAAACTACATGTTCACAAGATAAAACGAAACTTAGACTTGTCCTAATTGAAAGCATATGTAGACGGAAAATCAAATGTGGTTAACATAATGAAATTTGTTGAAGACATTGTAGAAAAAAGACAAAATACTGGTGTCCAGCATTTTCTCGCAATTTCTAATAAGAAAACGTTTTCTCCAGGGTCGTTTAAAACGGGATTGTTTGGTAAGGGTCAAAAAGAAGAGGATCAAATTTCAACCAGTTTGACGTTATACTTTGAACCGGCCAATCAGATTTTTTTTGAAAGATTGACTTACAAAAAGACACGAGAGCATCAAAATAATGTTGATAAATACAAAAATAATCAAAATGAACGATATTTACTTATTCACTTTTTCATTGAATCAAAGTCTCTTGTTAAACGCTGGTAAATATTGAATATATAATTTTTGTGTACAAACGTTAAAACTTGCAAGTTACATTCAATGTGCAGTTTTAGCGATTCAATGACTGAATAGTTTTTTTTTTGCAATTGGAGACTTTGCCCATATAATGCTAGATATGATATCATTGTACCTATTTGGATACAATCCACATTTAATTGACTCGTGTTATTTTTCATATGACATTACCACAATTGTATACTAAATTCTGGCACGAAATGTGAAGCAACCACACAATACCTCACATTACTAAAAGAAAATACCACAATCTGTTTCCTTCATATTTTCTTTCTCATATATTGATGGTCTGAAAACTACTACCTTGCTAACTTAGGTGATAAAACAACTTTTGGGTGTTGTATGATTTAAAAAGTCCTTGGAAATGTGGACATAAGAAATATGTAGGTAAAGACTGGTACTTTTTAATCATTTTTCAGAATTAATACATAAACATACTCGTATTTATATTTTATATATGAAGTAAATGCATCTGCGAAAAGTATCGATCTATGTCAGCCTGCGCAGTTTGCGCAGGCTGACCTGAGCCGATACTTTTCACTGTGGCTGAATTTTGTTTGTTCAATGACCATTCTACCTCATGATCAACAAAAATGGGTGTTACAGATCCATAATACTGTGATATCGCTTGATGCCATGGATCACAGAGATGCATTATGCATCCCTTTACCAGGGCATGTCTGATATACATGTATATACATGTATCTCAGGATAGGTACTTTCTCATACCTGCAGATACTTCGATGAGTTATATGTTGGTTACAAGACAAAATTTTGCACTTGTCCAAATTTAAGGCATTTGCAGACGAAATTTTCAGTATGGCTTAGATCAGGTTTCAAATGTTGATATAGAGCGGAAAATGTTGTGCAAAAAGGAGGAAATGCAGTTTAAAAAACCTTTGCAAGCTTAGGGGCGTTAAAATACGAGATCGTATAGTATAGAGTTAGGAAATCTATTAATTTTAGATAAAAGTACGTTCAAAGGTATAGAGTACAGAACAAATAGAGCAATGTTATGCAAACGGGTACATGAATAACCACATCCGTTTTCGTGGCTAATAAAAACACACGCACACCTGAAATGTAATTTCGACCAAATAGCTTATAAAAGTGTTCATATAAATTTTTCTTTTTTTTGTGGTCGATGTATAAATGCTCTGCTTTCAAAGGTTTGAATTCTAGAAACCATATTAAAATTATCTAACAGTGTAAAAATCATAGTATACTAAGCCCTATAGCAAATAATGCCGTGTTTTATGCCTATATTGAAAGCACTATGGGAAAAAGAATGCTGGTCACTAGCAGTTTTTTCTGTCCCACTTTTTTTCCTCGTCTTTCACAGCCCCGGCCGGCTATCTCAGTGGTTAATGTATTTGACTCTGGAGGTTGCGAGTTCGATACGCGTTACTTCCTGAGATCCTTCGCCTCCCACCCCCATGCACGTGAGGAAAAAAAAATGGATAGAACGCTGTGTCGGCACCGGTGTGAGGAAGCCAGGAATCACACCGGTGTGTCACTGACTGCAATGTTATGGCCGAAACTGTTTAAATGGTGTTAACCTTTTCCCAAACAAGCCCTTGTCTTTACGCGTCTGCAGTACAAGTATTTCGAAAACACTGTGGGAAAAGGAGAAATTGCTCGTAACGAGCAATTTCTCCTTTTCCCACAGTGTTTTCTGCCCATTCGGATAATTTTCTGCCATTGTTTTGAAAGTTAGAATTGTCGTCTGCAAACTCTTTCATTTTAGAAGAGTCTAAAATTTGTCCTTTGGGAAAGGGTTAAACTCCACTACAAACCAAAACGAATCGTCTTTCATAGATGAATCTCATCATTTGCGCCACATTAAAATTGTTTTTTTTTGCAAATGCTTGTAATTTGCATATCTCTAAAATTTTATGCTTTGGCCAAGAGATAACACATTTTTTAGTGATTTCCATAGACAAACATCAAAAGCCTGCATATGAATTTCGAATTCGTCACACACCCTATAGATCAAGATCTACTTAATCTGAAACCGTGTAACTTTTTCTAGGAAAAAATATTATAACTTCCATATCGTTTCAGTTCATCACGGCGGTCAGTTTTACGTATGATGCTTTCCTGGACTTTATCATACGCAAAACGAATGTTTTCGGGGGTATACTAGAATCAGCCTGTCTGTCTGTCCGTCCGTCCGTCCATCCGTGTGTCCCTCTGTGTACAAAATACTAGCAATTTTGTGTCGCAAACTTCTGCGGTTTTCCTTCAACTGTATTGAAGCTTTGCACATTTACTGATCATATAATGAAGATTAGCAAGACGCGATTTTCAAGTGGCAACTCTTCCTGGTTGAGGAATTATCTTACCTTAAACTTGACACTTTTTTCTGTCAAAGCACTGGCGGTGCTATTAAGTCACATTCACTGACAGTTCTAGTTTTTTAGGTGTTCGCACAACTTTCGTCCCAAACCACTGGCAGATTTTCAGATCTTGATGTACTCTGACCGAAAAGGCTACGTTCCTCAACTTTTGGGTTACATACCTGTTCATTTTATACACATTTTTGATGAGCAGGTTACCTATCTCAGTGAGCATCTTTATCAAACAATTAACCTGTATTAACCCTTTGCTGCACAATTACGAGGAGTTTTAACGAACCTTAAGGAAGGAGGCCACCGGAAGCTTTGTTGGAAAAAAAGAAGATGACGGTAAATAAGCATTTTTCTCTTTTTTTCCTCACAAGGTTCCAAACTTTTTAAAGATAAGTCCCTTCATTTGAGCAACATTTATTATGCCGTCTGGAAATACTTGTAATTTGGCCGGTAAATCTAAAATATTTGTGACCCGTCACGCAATAAGGGACCATCTGGGACCTGCGAAAAATGTCAGACCTGGTCAGACTGTGCGAATTGCGCAGTCTGACCAGGGTCGACACTTAGCGTTTTTCTGATATTTTCTGTATGAAAAGTGGAAATTCTACCTTATTAAACAATTATTTTTGAACTATCAACTTAAATTAACCTGCACTATCTTTTATCTGTTTTCATCTAATTGATGTATGGAATTCCCAGACGGTCCCTTTTTAGTCTGGTTATGAGAATGAACAAGTAAAGATAGATAAATTAACTCTTTACCAAACAACAATATTTTAGACTGGTCCAAATTCAAAGTATTTGCAGACGACGTGACTCGAAGAATTGGATTTGTTTCTGAAACATAAAAGTAACATTGTTGGAAAACGAGAAATTGCCAGCGACCACCATTTTTTTCCCCAGTATTTTCAAAGGTCAAGTTTCCCAGGCTTGTTAAAACTTGGAATTGTGTAGTAAAGGGTTAACAATTACTTTTAGTCTACTTGTCAAACACTTGTCCTAAGCGAGTACTCTGAATTTTCCCTCGGTTAGTGCTTCACCGTTACTTCCGTTAGACTGCTGATTGCGACTCACTGACTTTTCGCGGACAGTGTAGATCAAGATCAGACTGGACAGAACGTGCAGTCTGATCTTGGATCTACAATATCCGGTGAGGAGATGTTATGCCCAAAATGTAACTTCGAAAAGCAACATTAAGGGTTTTTACCATCGAAGTGAAAATTTGGTTTCAGTTATTCTGCAGGATAAGGGTTGAGGCAGGTGCAAAACAAACAAGAAAACAATTTCCCCAAAAAGGATAAATGGAATAAAAGATTCTTGAATATGACGTCGGTTTACTTCAAAAACCTGGTAACTACAGCTTGTTTCAAGCTGTAGTTACCAGGTTTTTGAAGTAAACTGACGATGAGTGTTGAAACTCTTTTGTGGGTCAATGTAAATGTATTGCCGGTCAATGTAAAGAGAAATAATGAAAAATAACCTCTATCTCTTCATTGTTTTACGTTTTGTTGAATGGTGAAATTTTCAGTTAGCTATATTTCTCAAGAAGGACTATTAAATCAATGGTGGTAATGGAAATCGGTGTTTGAAAATTCATGAAGACTGTGAAGTAATGGGTTATATGGTAAGGCGTAATTGAAAATAGTCAATTAACAATTAGTTCCAGGAAAAAAAGGTGTATCCCCTATCACATCTATTTATATATAAGCTTACTCCGGCATATACCGATAACAAACCTTGTGTAATGGTTTCATAGAATAGGCATGCAGAGGGCCGAATAGTACACATATATATAGCATTTTTGGAAGGCATTAGCCCGTCAGGCTCACTTTTATATGTCAGCCATCAAACTGAAGTCCTATGACGCCAAATCACCTCGTCGCTTCAAGAAAAATAGATCCTCATAGATCAGTGAAAAGACTCGTCTATGTCATTTGGTCTGGATAAATAATATGCATAACATGCATTAACTGTGCGATGCAAACCACTCAAAACCATACCCCAACTACTGCCATTACATCCCAAACCACTTTCCAACTACATAAATTTCAAAACCGCGCGAAAAACGCTTAGGTACACAGTATATGGAAAATATGAAACAGTGCTATTAATCTTAGAAACAAATGTTGTCAACCTTCAGATGAATGATTTTCTAATGGAATGGTCCCTTGTTAAAAGCGTTTTCGCAAGCAAATTTCTACTGTCACCTTCTATAAGTACTTTCAGTACTTTGATTTACTTATTGTGGCGCCGGATGAGCGGCGGCACTATATTATTGTTAAAGTACCTATGGAGGCAATCATATTGTTTATTCGGCTTCCAGTCATTTTGTAATAAGATCATTTCGTACCTAGGGCATTTCGTACAATTTTTGTAATTTCGTCCCAACCTATACTTTTTTTGGTTATTTCGTACTCTGGTAATTTGATACCCAATTTTAATATCTGTTTGGTAATGTTGAACCTAGTCTTACAACTATTTTCTTGTGATGTTTCAATGACAACTGCTTTTGTGCATGGCTCCAACTGAACTTATGTTAATTTTTGACGAAAAATGACTGTAATTGTGTCTTACCAATATATCCTCTTTCGTTTTTTAAGTTTTTAATTGGGTTATAAGATTTGTTTAGGGCTTCTCAGTTAATTTCTCGCCGATTTCGGCATAAATTCATTTTGGGCATTTTGAAATGCTGTGATACGCCTTATTTCAGAAACAACTGATTTGCGGCGCCATTGATGCTATGCATCAAAATTTTCTTGTTACTACTTATGTCCTTGACAGCAATACAAAGATGTTTGTTAAAAGCAACCGTATATATCCACCTACAGACGTTATCTTTCGTAAGACGGCTATAATTTACACTTGAACCCTTTACCCCATAAGGCATTTCTATGGTATCTCTAACTGACCCTAAATAACAGCAAGGATGAAGCCGTTTCTTTTGTGAATATGACACCTTTTGATAGTGTAGAAAACATTGTGGCAAAAGGTGAAATTGCTCGTCACGAGCAATTTCACCTTTTGCCACAATGTTTTCCAAAGGCTCTTGCAAGCAATGCATAGAAATGAGTATCTATGGAGTAATGGGTTTAATATCTATATGTCCTGTCATTCACAAGCATTTCGTAAACAAATGCCAACTTGATCTGCTTTTGCGAACAATGCAGATTAAGATCAGAGTGAGGCCTGATCCCGGATATAAACTGTTTGACGATTTGTAAGGAAACTTGAAGTAAACATTAAAATAGTAAGGGGTGTGGGGGCGGCGGAATGTTCAATTCATTTACGTTGACGGTCTAAAGGCTCATTTATTGCAATAAGATATGGTGAATGAATGCCTCATCGAACGCGTTGAACATTGTTTTCTTGACGAACTATTTCTCTTTCTTTCATGATGTTTTATAGAGTATCTATTCCTACTTTTTACTCATTTAACCCATTACCACACAATCCCTACTTTTGACGACCCTGAGAAAGAACTCTGTAGCAGACATTTTGGGAAAAGGAGAAAATGCTGGTGACCAGCATTTTCTCCATTTCCCACAATGTTTTATACCCGTCACAATACAAATTTGCGTTCGCCTTTATTTTGTCCGCTGCAAATGCTTTCGATTTGGACAAATCTAAAATTTTCTCGTGTGGTAATGAGTTGACATGATCGTCTGTAAAGGCGTATTCAACAACGCTGTAGCAGAAGGTAAAAAGGTTTGAGATGAAAGGAATGTCACCTTGATTCATATTACATACTTGGTTATTTCGGATTAGTAACTAGTAGTTGAAAAATAACCCGGATGTAACGATCAGTAACATCTGTACCCTTTGCGAAAAGACTTCTTTTTTTGTTTTGTTTCGTAGAATGTTTTTGAAATCATCGCGGTAAGAGATACGGTAGTATACCATATTCATACATCACTACACAATGTTTTCTCTCTCACCCATTTCAACGCTCCATCACAAGAAAAAAAAATAAGGATCCCTTTAGTGGGTTAATAGTTAACCCTTTACCAAACAATCCCTGGTTTTTACGATCCAGAGGAAGAGGCCTTCTGAAAACATTGTGGGAAAAGGAGAAAATGCTAGTAATCAGCATTTTCACCTTTTCCCACAATGTTTTCTAATCTTCTTAAGTCCAGTTTCAATTTTTGAGTCACATTTATTTTGTCGTCTGCAAATGCTTTCAATTTTAGCAAGTCTAAAATTTTGTCGTGTGGTAAAGGGTTAACTTTTCAGGTTGTAATTATAGTACAAGTACTGTAATATCACCGAATAAGTTTATCATAACAATATTTGACGGATCGGGGTGTGCTTCATGCTATGTAATTTACGTCATCTTTTCGTATACCGGTATTTTTATGGTCAGGGAAATAAATTACTAGGACATGAAATACCCGGCTGAAGTATAAATAACTTCAAAATTGATGTTCTTCTGTTGGATGACTTTATAAACATACACATGTTACAGAAACACCATTAAAAAGTTTTATTAAGACTTTGAAATGTTAGGAACACCTTTAAATCTTGTTTTAAAGTCATGGAATTTTTTCTCAGATTATAACCTTACATTTTTTCAGTCAAATCCACAATTTCAGGGTCATTTGAAAGAACCTGCATCCGACAGATCAACGTTTATTTGACATGAGATGAAATATAAAGTATCAATACGACAAGGCATGGGAAGGCAAGAAATAGAGTAACAATATTGAACTCGGAAAATGTTAAAACTCTAAATGCTACGGCAATAGATAAAAGAAAACATGAATTCAACAATATCGGTAATTAATTCTTCAATTTTTCATTCTAAATGTAATATCATTCTCTACTCTTATTAAGGTTTTTGTAAGATCCTTCATTGTACATCATTTCCGCACTAATGAAATGTATTTACATGTATTGAGTTTATGTCCATACTCACGTATGTAATATTATTATGTATGTATGTCGACGATGAACCTTACGTGGTCAAGTCGTTTTTCTGAATAAAATCTGTTCTTTTCTGTTCTGTTCAATATCTATCTTTATTATCTTCCACCGATGGCCATTCTTTAATTCCATTATTTTCGCAACTGTTCAGCGTTTTCGTAAATTTCGTGCGTACTGCCTCTGTAATGAAAATAAAAAGATTGCATGCCTTTTTTTTTCTTATTGTATTCTTCAATTTTTAAACGGTGAAATTTTCAATTGCATATGTTTTTCAAGATTGCAAGGTAGTCATAGACACAATAACAAAAAAAAAAAAAGACCCGAAAAATAGCTTTAGCAAGAGGGGGCATGATGGCGCGAGAGTCGCTCTCCTGAGCCAATTTGACCTAACATAAACCGCATCCTATCTCAACCAAGGTTGTAAATCAAACGTTTTTACGGCTTTTCATGAGCACTGGACTGAAAAATGAACGCTGGGATATAAATAAGGTTTTTCCCCTGGGCTTTGTCTTAGATACCTACATTTTTAGTCAAAATGGCCCATTTTTGGAACAGTTCAGAGATGTAATCAACGCAAACTTGTTCATAACCATCCACGAGTACTGGACTGAAAAAGTGGCCTCTAGAGAGTACAAAAGTTTTTCCAAAGATTTGACCAAGTATCCAAGTTTTTGACTCGACGTGACTCATTGTCAAACTTGCTAGAAATATCATTTAGACATTCATTTTGACCAACATTCATCGGTATCATATGAGCGTGCACAAGGGTTTTCTATGGTTTGACGCGGTGACCTAGTTTGTTTTTATCCGACGTGATCCGTATTCAAAATTTTCCTTGATATCAATAAGAAAACGATTTTAACCAAAGTCAAAGAGAATGAAATGAGAATACACATACATGTTTTGCCAAGATTTGACCTGATGATCTGCTTTTGCTCCGACTTTATCTATTTCCAGATGTGCCTTAGATATTACCGAGGCATACATTCAGACAAACTTTCCTTAGTATCGAATTTAAAATTTGGCATCTAGAGCATTCGCAATTACTTTCTAAATTTTGACCTACAGGCCTATTCTTTTTTTTTTTACTAGACGTGAGAATCGGACTAAAAAGTAGGGTACAAATTGCAAGAGATGATGACGCACGAATGACCCGACACATCACGATCAGAGAGCGTACATAACGCAAGAGATGATGACGCACGAAAGACCAGACTCAGCACGGTCAGAGACCGTACATAAGGCAAGAGATGATGACACACGAAAGACGCCGGACACAGCACGATCACAGAGCGTACATAAGGTATTAGATGATGACGCACGAAAGACCGGACACAGCAGGATCAGAGAGCATACATTAGGCAAGAGATGATGACGCACGAAAGACGCCTGACACAGCAAGATCAGAGAGCGTACGTAAGGTATGAGATGATGACGCACGAAAGACCGGACACAGCGCGATCAGAGAGCGTACATTAGACAAGAGATGATGACGCACGAAAGGCGCCGGACACAGCAAGATAAATAAAAAAAGCTCGCATTGAACACTTTTTACTCAGGTGAGCTAAAAATGAAGAACTGCATCTGAGAAATCATCATATCAACTATTCTAACCAATTTTCATGAACTGCATACAGGACCGACCTCCAGAGGATACACCAGAGTCTTCAGAGTAATTTCTAAGTGACTTATTTTTGTCAGTCCGACTTAATTTATTTTTATCTCTTCAACCACATCACGAAGAAAAACATTATGGTCAACTTTCATGAAAACTAGATGTAAAGCGTGACTTCTAGAGGGTACTTTTTCAAAGGTTTGACTTAGTAAGCTACTTAAACCTTTTCCAAAAACGTATGAAATATCGTCATGACAAATATTATAGCCAAGTTTTACGAGTACTGGACTGAAAACGAGTTGCTCTTAGCGCACAGAGTACACAGCTCTTTTCTAACATTGCTTCCAGTGACCTATATTGACCGTCTGAGGCCCATTTTCGAACACGTCAAAGAATTCATCAATACTAAGATTCTGATACAATAGACCATCTGCCAATTACCGTTACTGATGTGTCACCACGAGTTACTTCCCTTTCCACCGGACAATCTTTCCCAATCTGGTATATACATGAATATAGTGAAAGGGTCATGGGATACACCCTAAACGCGATAAAAAAAGACAAAAAACCTAAAACGGCCGTGTCGGTAGTTTTATCAATTATCTTTTTCGAAGACACACACAAAAAAGAACTTGTTTTATCAATTTTTCGGTAGACTTCAGACAGTAAAGCGGTATCATAAGCGTTTTCTCCTGCCGGGTCTGTTGATAGAAAATTTTGTATGCAGACTGCATTAACCCTTAGGCTGCCAAGCGTGATTCGATGACCTTTTGCAGACAATATAGATTCAGATCAGATTACGAAGAACGTGCAGTCCGATCCTAGATCTCCACTATCCGATACGGAGAGATTTTTTCTCGAAATTGACACTCCGTAACAGATTTTAACAATTCCAAACCTTTTCAAGTGATCAACCTAAGACTAAACGGGATAAACACTTAATTGTGACACTTATGTGTTAGTCGGTGCCTAAAAAGAACATCACATCTTTTCATATAGATCACCCACTTTGATGGTAAAATACAGAGATCAAACGAACACCCAGCTAACCCTTTACTAGCTTTGCAATGAAAACAAGTATAGCACGTATTCGCTTCCTGAAAATGAACCTCTTATATCTTTTTTTTCCCCAGAGGGAATGGAAGGTTTGAAATTTGAATTAAACTTTGTTATTACGATAGTCAACTTATACGGTAGTTCAAACAGTAATATGAGAAAAATGCAACCATAAAGATTTTTAAAAATGTTAATTATGTCAAAGTCAGGACTTTCGTTGTAAATTCAAAATGTATAATGTCCCAGTTTCTTGATTGTAGACTGTCTCTGTCTTTTAACAGATACTGGAACGATTTTTTTTTTTTTTTTTGGGGGGGGAGGGGGGAATTATCAGATTACTAATTTGAATTAATCAAAGCACAGATTCCTGGACTTCAAGCCTGTACGTTACAAACTTAGTTACGGAATTCGGCAAACATTGGCTGAATAATCACACATAAAAATAGGAAAAGTCTAATGCATTTATATTGATGTTATCCCCCCCCACCCCCGATTTTTTACAAAACTGAAATTTTCATTGACTCTTTAGGAAACAGAAATTTGAGACTTGCCCAAATTGTAAGCCTTTGCAGAAAACAATTTGAATGTGTATTTAAAATGAAATTTTCTGTAGGAAGGATAGCAAAGGAAATGGAGAAAAGGTTGGTTACTAGAACTTTATCCCTTTTCAACGAATGTTTCTTCATTTCCAACAATGTTTTCAAAATGCTTCTATCTCAGGGTCGTTAAAACCAGGCATTGTTTGGTAAAGGGTTAAAAAAATCTAATGAAATCTTACTTAAAAAATGGGTGAAGGGTTAACTCGGTGTTCCTTTGATCTCGGTATCGCACTGCAGGGTGGGTGACCTTTAGAACAGTTGTAATGTACTTGCTTCTTACAGATTAACACACACGTGTCACATTAAATTGACTCTTCTTATCTTTTGTTTCATATCACTTTACCCCTTTAGTGATCATTAATGGACAGGATTATGAATTTTAAACAGGTTTCAGAGGGTAAGTTCGTTCTTAGTCTCTACATGCTCTTTATTTCAATACGATCTTATTAAATGCATATTTTGTCTGTTTATGATTATATTTTTCAAAAGCAATATCACGAAACATGTTTGAATTGTATTAGAATTGATTTCCTCTAGGTTTCTTGCCATGCCATTTTCTTTTTAGTTATGAATTTGTCCAAATTTAAAGGAATTGCGAACGGGACATACGGCATTTATTATTGAAATAATGCTTTGTTTGTCCGGTGTCACGTGATATTTCTGGTGCGCCGCTTACGATAAAATGGAAATATCGCTTATATCAAATCTAATTGGCAAATCGTCTATTCAATTTCATGACTACTGGAATGTCTCTAGAGTACTCACCGTTGAAGGTTTTTCCTAAATTTGTTCCAGTGACTTTCTTTTTTTCCAACTTGATCCATTTTCAATCACGTATAAAATATAATCAAGACACTCAATCAGACCAACTTTCGTTTGACTAGAATTGTGGTCTGTACAGTTTGTGCAATGAATTTCAAAGATTTGGCTGGTAAACATGTTTTTATCATCCGGTGTAACTTTCATTCACACACGTGTGAGACATCATGAAGTCAAACAATGTGAAAACTTTTAGTATCAGAATGAAACTTACAAGACTTTTCAAAGATCTGACAGGCGACCTTCTTCTTGACAATACGTGATCCTGATCAAAACCTACCCAGGCCATCATTAAAGATAACATACTTACCAGGTTTTTTTTATTATTGGACCTAACTTTAGCATCTAGAGTGTACACCAGGTTTATGAGATATTTGACACAGGTCATCTAATTGCTAACTCATCTGAAAACTCCTAAGTTTCATGGGTATCGGACGGATAATGTGACCTCTATAGTATAATGGTAGTCAAGGTAGAATGTGTTTAGGTGAGCTAAAAAAAACAGAAAATGTTTTACAGAACTAAAGTTTGTCTCTTCCACAACGGAGATGGGGGGGGGGGATGAGGACGAATGAGATGTATAATGAAACACGTATTGGTTGCTTAAAGAACCTGCATCTTCTATTTCAGTGATTGAGAAAACCAAACATGTAACGAAAGAAAAAAAAAATAATAAAAGATAAAATAAAGAGATAGTATCATTAGGGTTTGTACTATGGCTTGAAACTTATATTTATTTTAATGTAATCAGCAAGATAAGGATCAATAATGTCAAACGTTATTTAAAAAGATATTGCGTAAATCAAACGCCCTTTTGATGAATTTTGCAGTATTTAATTGGATTTGTCGTTTTTTAACATAATTCTATTAAGTTTAGCAATTGTAAACAAGTGTATATTTAAGTATTTTGATCTTAATTCGCAATATTTTGGACAAACACATAAAAAGTGATATTCTGATTCTATTCTATTAATGTTGCATAGTCTGCAAAGTCGATCTTGTCTATCAATATTTGGGACTCTCCCAGTTTCTATTGCAAGCTTATGCCAGGCAAGTCTAAAGCGTGTCAGCGTTTTTCTTAGTGTTTCATCTCTGATGTTTGTTAAATAATTTTCAAATTCGAAATTAGTTTTGTAATTACAATAATAGTCTAATTTTACACAACTGCGGGTCGAATTTTGCCATTCTTGTATGAAATTATCACGAAGTCTTCTTTGAATATTTTTGAATACAAAATTAAAACTGTCTATGTTAAATCTTGTCCAAATATATGAAGATCCAGTTTTATCTAAATTTTCCTTGATTTTTTTTAGACCAGTTAATTTGAATATTGCAGTTTTCATTAAATATTGTATGAATAAGTGACATTCTATTACTTTTGATTTTTAATTAATATTTAATTGACTTTGGAGCTCCAAAAGTGACATTGGATATCTTCCAAGTTCTCCATACACAGTGAAGTTTGGGGTTATACATGTATATCATTGTATACTTGTAAGAGAGTAGTAAAACTTTTTCATTTCATACATAATGATATTCATGTTTTAGCGTATTGCATTATGGGCCAGAGGTCAAGGCACTAAAATAAATTGTCTTTCTGTATTTATTAGCTACCAGTTTTATACCTGAAATTGTATTATTTCCGTTATTCTAGTTTTAGAATTCAATATTCGAATTTAAACAGGCAAGTGTCTGAAGCGTAAATGTTTAGAGGTCTATCTTTGGGTAGCTAATATTGACATAATTAATTCATTACTAACTGAAATCAAAATTCAAATTTTGCTGGTGTTTTGACCGATTGGCCATTCACTGTTGATGACAATAACCCAAACAAAAACCATCAAACAGCCTCGTGCATAACATCTAAATGTCCATTAGGAATGATCCTTGATGAAATGTACAGATTTGACGGTCTATTGACGATGTAGTTTCGAGAGGCTTTTAAGCTTAATTACCACACCATTAGTTAAACTACCTATACTGTGCCAACAATATATAATAATACAATATAAATAATAGTTGTGAGTCACGAGCAAAATGTCTGTGCTTGTCCCCTTAATGGGATTAACGCCAAAGCAACCATTCTAAATTTTTGTCGTTTTGTCTCATTCCTTATGTTTATATACAGAGATACCAGTCTTACCATCATACCATTGATTATGACGTCCCAACTGATATCCTCACCAGAATTTGCTCATAATTACTCAGGAAACACTGGTTCAAAATAAGTAGATGATCGGAAAAATAATCCTTTCAAATTTTCAATGGATCACTTTCTTTAAACAAGACTATCACAAGTAAGCATCGACGCTCCGGAACCAGAAGGGAGTAGAAAATGGGAGAAACAAACCCATACATGCAGATGTTCGAAGACGTTACGAAAAATCTCAAACGGTGTCAATGGCATCTATTGTAGATTCATTTGAGCTCTTTTTCCGAGTAAAACAATTGATTTGAATTCTGTTATGGAGCAAACTAAAGATCTCCGCAAAGGGTTAGAGTAGAGTTGTCGTAAGATCAGGTGACATGTTTTGTACAGTTTGATTTGCATTTCAACTTCCCGAAAAGTTGCTAAAATTACCTTTCAGTGTGAAAGGATCAATCTATTCATAGTTCTATGCGAGAATAACAATGCTTTCTGAAAATAGTATATCGCCGGTTTACTTCGAAAACCTCGTAACTACAGCTTTGTAACAAGCTGTTGTAACGAGGTTTTCGATGTAAACCGACGATATTTGCATTCTAAATGCTCACTTAGATAATTAGAGGAAGGTTTGGTAACTCGTTAACAAATGCTTTCATTATTTGATTACGTTTAAAATATTGTAGTCTTGCAAAAGGTAATTCGTTTGTTACGGGAGGTCAGTCCTTAATACATAGCTTCGTTCCGGTTTAAACGCAATACCTGACCACTGCGTTAGGGAGATATCTCTTTGGCTCAGTGGTTATGGTATTGGTCTTTTCAACCTCGAAAAACGGGAATATTTGCCCGTCATGGGTCCGAATCCCGTCGGAGGCAGTTTGTATTTCAGCTATGCATTTGTTGATTTGTTTCTTTGTTATGGACATTGTTCGTAAGAAGGGGGCTCGTTCGGGATTGGCCATTGAGCCATTAATCCCATTTCAATCCTTTACCTACGATCGTACGACCAGGAGGTAGTCCGCTTTTGAAAACCTGGTAAGCAGCATTTACTCCTTTTTCTACAATGTTTTCAACCCTATCACAGACATATCCGATCATTTGAGCAAAGTTGTATAAGTCATATGCAAAGATTTTTAATTTGTCTAACTTGTATCACCTGGTAACACCGAAGCCTGATTTCTTTCAAGGATTCGAAAACTGATCCAATTATCATATACACGAATCTGTGGAAATGGCCCTTTAACCCTCTACCCATCTTCGCGAGCCAAGGTTACTATCACTACGTGGATCTTACCTTGGCTGGTTGAGCCCGATTTCGAGATTCCTTTAATGCGCTCTCTATACTGGATGCTGGCTATTAACCCCTTTAACATCATATTTCTAAAAGCCAATGAAATATCGTTTTACAAACCGCTTACGAATACACATGAAGCGATAAGCAGACATCCACGTGGGTTTCCATGTTTACCTTCCATTCGAAAGGTAGCAACCTTATTCTATTTTTATCAAAGGTAAAATGCTACGAGCGATTTCATTCGTTGCAGTTAGAGCTGGTTGCATCCAATGAAAAAGCGTATCGGTAGAATGTAAAAATCAAGCTAGATCCGCCAAGGGTAGAGTAGCGTAGTGAATCGTTAGCCTTGACTAACCAAGATGCCCTTTACCAAACAATCCCTGGTTTTTACGACCATCATGATGAAGCCCCCTGAAAACATTGTGGAAAAATGATAAAATGCTGGTAACCAGCATTTTCTCCTTTTCCCACAATGTTTTCTTCTCATTTAAAGTCAAGTTTGAATTTTTCAGTCACATTTATTATGTCGTCTGGAAATGCTTTTAATTTGGACCAGTCTAAAATTTTGTCGTTTGGTAAAGAGTTAACTAATTATCAGCCGAGAGATTTTTAGACTTAGAAAGGTTTTTGTTGACTATAAGTTATGAAAAAACGGTTCAATTAATGAAAATTTTCAGTAGAAATGGTTACTTGCATTTTCTTCTTTTCCGCGAATTATTTGAAAAAAGGCCCATTTTTTCCCACAAAAACTCCAGATTGTTTGGGAAAGGGTTAAGCACATAAACACTTTTAATGATGTTATATTCATAAGTAGTTCACTGTTTTTTATACCTAATAAAAATGCTAATATGTTAGCAAAGTCGTTGATCCATTTATTTTCTATCAACGAAAAACGAAATATAAATTTGTGAACATCCTTGTAAAATATGCTTCACCCTTTACCACACAATCCCTTATTTTGACGACCATCAGGGAGAGGACTTTTGAAAGCGTTAAAAAAAGGAAATGCTGGTAACCAACAATTCACCCTCTTTCCACACAATGTTTTTTAATGGTTTGTCTGTATCATAATTTTAAGTTATTGTATCCTTGATAGAAATTAAGCTTTTCTTTTTACCAGTTAATATAATTCGACAAATTGAAATCAAACGCAGATGACAAATAAATTGTTGCGCAGATTGGTATTTGAAAAGAGTTAAATGCTATTGTATTCATTGTATACTGTCAACGTTGTGGTTATAGGATCAAAGAGCTCTGGGTACAGTGGTATTTAATGCTTAAAATCAGAACAACTTGTGCAGTAGAGAACTTCCTTGAAAGAAACCTCTACTGGACACTATGAAAAGTGGTTGTGCTACATTACATCTGCGCGTGGTCGCAATGAAACATTGAGATGAAACTTGATTTACGATATTCACAAAATGGAAGTAAAATCGATTTTTTTTCCAGATGTGGGGTTGAGGCGATGCTGGTAAGGATGCTTGTGAAGATTGTACAACTTAATTTACTGTATCCTGGCAATAAGTGTTCCGGGAACATGAAAACTATTTTAGTTTCCTTTGAAGATGTATCGAGTAACATCAGTGACTATTTTCGAACTATCATTGATCATTACTATGCAGTTTCAAGCAATTTGAAAATGAAAAAAAAATATGATCACGTGGAAGAGTTTCGGAGTTTGTTTTTGTAGTTTCCAATGACCACCTGATCACTATGACAGATAACCATGCATTATTTTTCCATAAACTATACACCTGATGAAAAGATTATAACACTATCGATTCGAAAACATTTCCATCACGAAAATACAAAATCAACTCATTACCAAACGACAATCGTTTAGGTTTGTCCAAATCCAAAGCATTTGCAGACGACAAAATAAAAGTGAATGAAATTTTGAAATTTGTTTTGTGAAGGGTAGAAAACATTGTGGGAAAAGAAGAAAATGCTGGTTACCAGCATTTTCTCCTTTTCCCACAATGTTTTCCAAAGGCTTCTTTCTCAGTGTCGTCAAAAGTAGGGATTGTGTGGTAATGGGTTAAGGTTCTAAAGGTTAGAAAACGTCTAAATTTGAGAAAATGGTGGCTTTATTTCCTCATTTATCCACGATATTTTCAAAAGTTTTGGACTGTGCCGTAACGAGCATAATGTGTGAGAGTGCAAACAAATCTGATGTTCGACTGTAATGTTATATAGAAGAGTTAAATCTTTTTTAAACGAAAAAAAAAAAAAATGTTAAGACACCTCCACATTCAGAGCTTCTGCAGAAGACAAATACTATTTCGTATGATTTGTGATATCTATCTTTTATAAAATAAAAAACGTGGGATGAGGGGTTACTGCTGGTCATCACATAGGAATGGTTACTGTCCCTTTATTCATTTCATAAGAACTGCATTCCATTGATTTAAAAAAAAAAAAATTAAATAAAAAAATAATAATAATAACAAAAATAAAATTAAAAAATAAATTAATAAATGAAAATTAAAATAAATAAATAAATTAAAAAAAAAAAATAAATAAATAAAAATTAAAATAAATAAATAAATTAATTAAAAAAAAAAAAAAACAAACAAAAAAAAAAAAACTAATGTAAACGCCACGACTGGTTAATTTCTTTTGAAAGCTAAAAGTTGGTGGATGGTAAGCCTATAGTTTCAAGCAACACATACTATTTTGGAACTATAATCTGTCCTATATTAGCACAGTTATGGGCCTTTGATCTCATTTCTGTTTTCAAGCTTTGTATAATTCTGTGTACCTTCTATCTGTACATCATAATAATTATATCTGAGGAAGCACATTTTAGTACATGCATAATACAAGTGCCGTTTGAGCACGCCAGTCTAATCGAGAAGATTCTAATGAGTACCCACACTATATTTGAAGAGAAATAATGACTGTAAATATACCATCACTCCTTCTTAACTGAAGATCTGATTAACTTTTATTTACACAAGGTGGCCCATTTGATACGATCAGCAGTATTGCAACAGGTAAAATTGCTCGTTTGAAGATTTTCTTTCGTCACTGCTTTCAGAATTGTTTTTTTTTTTAATACAGAGAAAACGTATTCCTCCGCAGTTTTGTAATTTGTCATTCCTTTACTCAATGACCAAGTGTTTAACCTTTCCGATTTCAAAATAATTCTCGACGTCAAAGTTAAAAACAGATATAAATGAGCTGTATAAGGATATGAGAACATTGTCGAGAAAAGAGAAAATCTTGGTTAGCACCGTTCTCTCCTTTACCCACGTTATTTTCAAAAGCCATCTTCCTAGGGCTCGTTAAAGTCCAGAAGTGTGAGGTGAATGTTAACATCTTAAACTTGAGGGAGAAATCATTTTGAAAATTATAACGAAAGGAAAAACAATAATTTTTTACATTCCTTTCAAAGAAGGATGATGCGAGGCTCAAAGGTTAAGAGTAAGACTTATAACCCGGAGGACCCGAGTTCGAGCCTCACTGGAAGAACTTGGTTTTTGTGAGAGTGTCCTCGGAATAAACACTCTAGGGCTCTTACCTTGTACTGGCCAAGCTCAGGGCCCGTATTCACCAATCATTCCTAAGAACGTTTTTTGTCTTAGTCTCCAGAATTTTTCTACGTTTCTAAGTAACACAACTTCTGATTGGCTAAACCGAATGGTTTAGCCAATCAGAGGTTGTGTTACTTCCAAATGTAGAAAATCTTATAGAATAAGACTAAGAAAAAAGGAAAGTAACACCCGGGGTCATAGTCTTAAAATCTTCAAAGCACGGTGTAGAACCAATATAAGGAAATACAGTTTTAGCCAAAGAGTTGTCAATGTGTGGAATAGTCTGCCACCTAATGTTATTAATATACAAAATGTAAATAGCTTTAAACATGAACTTAACAAGTTTTGGTACAATAAACAAGTTAAATTTTTACCCGACTTTAACGGACCGGGAGCGGAAATAAAAACAAAAGTTCAGACTAATGAACATGGGTAAGAGAGGCAGAAGCCTAGAAGATAACCGCGAGGACAGGTAACTGGTAACTGGAATATTCTCAAGAATGGTTTGTAAATACGGGCCTTGGACATACATCGTCGGTTTACTTCCAAAACCTCGTAACTACAGCTTGTTTCAGCTGTAGTTACGAGGGTTTGGAAGTAAACCGACGACATAAATATGTGGGCAGTGATCGTGATATGAATGAATTAATGTTGAAAATGGCACATTACACCATTCAATCAACATTTCACGGAAAAGCCACCATCTAATCTGTCGTATGCAAATACTTTAAATTTGTACGTTTGAATTTTTGTCACCTTGTAACGAGTCGTCGTAGATAGTAAATCATCGGATAAATGTAGAGGTAATTGATGATCCCGTGATCAGCGAAACCACGCGACTGAAACCGATTTTATTACGAAACACAGCAAATAGCGAACGTTCATTGTACAGTTTAAGGGTGTTTACTGGGAACTGAAGCGATTTTTTACCAGATTACTTTTTTTACATAGTTAGTACAAAATAAAAAAAAGTATGTTATTAAGTGTTAACACTATTATAATTTGACGTCTTATTGACGATATTTATCGGAACCTAATGGATGGTGACATAGCCTCGAGAATATTTTTTTGAAGTTCTAAATCGTTTCATACTTAACTGAGCTCAATTTGGACATATATCAATACATAGTAATACTTTATAATTTAAATAGCCTATGGTTCTAATAACTCTCGGCTTGGCTGAATCGTTTTTGTTTTCTTCTAGCCAGTCAGTGTCTGTCTCAGTTTACAATTATTGTGTTGTTTAACACGTGAATCGCTTACATTACTTTTTGCTTTCAACAGAGACACACTAAATAATGAACGTTACGGCACAGAATAGAATATTCATTCCGGCCACAAACATCTCGACTGAAAACAGTACCATTTCGTCCACTAGCATGGACAATACCACGGATGGGGGAGGAGGAGGAGGAGGAGGTTTGCCTTTTGGTGGCGGGATTCCACCATTTCTGATCACCTGTGAGACCCTACCGCCTATCACACCCGAGGTGATGGACAGGATTCAGAGAGAGGTAGTCGAAGGACAGCTTTCGCCAACGGCTGAAGCCACAAAACTGATCTGGAACACAGTCCCAATGATTTTCTTCATCATTGGAATGTTGGGTAATTTGTTAACCGTGGTTATTATTATTCGTCAAAGACGAATGACATCAACAACGGTATATTTACTGGCATTGGCTTTCTCGGATATGTTACTGTTGTGTAATGCTCCATTACGACAATGGATTCGACACTTGTTTACAGAAATTGACGAAAATACCGGCGGCGAAAAGCAAAAGAATTGGCGAGACTGGAGCGAGGCCGGCTGCAAGGCATCCTTGTATTTAACGTACAGTAGTTTACATATATCATCATGGATCCTGGTGGCCGTTACCATGGAAAGAGTTGTTAGTGTTATACTTCCTCACCGCGTCAAACTTGGTAGCACCCCCAGGTCCTCGATGATTATTGTCCTCGTTATGATTGTGATGATTGCCGGGCTGAACAGCCATTATATATATGGTTACGGCCGGTCTAATCTTCCTTACTTCAATGGATTTGGATACTGTGAAGCTAAGTATGAAGCTTACTATGAGTTCATTAACAAAGTATGGCCCTGGATCGACTTTCTGGTAACTTTTGCAATTCCGTTTGTGTTTCTTGTTACGGGAAACACGCTTATTATATGTAAACTTAAAAGAACCCGGCTTCAAAGGAGGCAGATGAGTATTGTCCAGAGCAAAAACAACAAAGCCTTTGAAAAAGATGCTAAAGTGCTGACTGTGACGCTAGTCATGCTTGCTGTTGTGTTTTTTATCTGTCTTACCCCGATACAAATCTACCTAATTGTCATTCCTTACCGATTGGATGACATCGATGCTTGGAAATGCAAAGATCTTATCAAATGGAGAGATCTACTAGAACAAAATGATTTGGTGTACTGCATCACAAACTGTCTGGGATACATCAACGCGTCATTCAATTTCGTGCTGTATGTTATTTCCGGATCAAAATTCAGAGAGGAAATCAAATCGTTATTTTTGTGTCGCAGGCCAGGAAAGGAGGCCGTGTTTGGAACTAGTACGACTGAAAGTAGCCTCAGGATGCAAAGATCCAGTACATATACAACTGAAACTCAAAATACCATGAAGAGCGAGCTTTAAATCCTTTCGCATTATATGAATGTTAACTCTTTGCCAAACAATCCCTGGTTTTTACGACCCTGAGAAAGCGACCTTTTGAAAACATTGTGGGAAAAGGAGAAAATGCCGGTAACCAGCATTTTCTCCTTTTCCCACAATGTTTTCTACCCTGCTGGAAACAGATTTTGATTTTTTGATTTACGTTTATTCTGTCGTCTGTAAGTGCTTTCAATTTGGACAAGTCTAAAATTTTGTCGTTTGGTAAAGGGTTTATTTATATGACTTTATTCTTTCAGTACCTTATCTATGGGCTCAATATATTACGGCAGGTGAAACTCAGAGAGATTTTTTACTACATATATACAGGCCAAGGAAAAAGAGAAAAAGGCAAAACCCTTCTTGTGTTGATAAAAATCAAGCAACATTTTGTGCAGTATATTCTTGAAGTATTTTTCAGTTTGAAAGAGTTCGCACTCAAAAGAAAAATGTTGTTAAATAATGAAATTTGTCTTCGTTTTAGAAAACATTGTGGAAAAAGAAGAAAATGGTGGTTTTTATAGAATATTTTCCTTCTCCTGTTTCTAATAGTCTTCTTTCTTCTTTCTCAGGTTCGTTAAAATCTAGGTATTTGATGAAACGTCATATATTTTAGCATTGAATCGCGTGCTTTTATTACTGTGAAAGAAACAAGAGACTATCTGAAAATATTGAGGGTAAAGGTAGATGAAAGTTGTGACAAGCAGTTTCCCCTTTTGCCCACATTTTTTTTACCCTTTCAAGGACAATTTCAATCATTCGAGTGATTTTTGATGATTCAAATTTGGACAAGTCTAAGGTCCCTTAATGTAAGACCTGTGTAATGCACTTCCGGTGAAAATTCTAACTGGTTGATAAATAAGGATAAATGAGGATTTATGCATAAAAAGTATTTTTGCACATTTCTAATGGATCAAAAATTCCGTTTATGTCTATTTTGAAATTATTTTTTGATACTTTTGTTAGTTTTCTGTAAAGGGAGGAAATCATTATCTCTTTTTGAAATGAGAAGTGGTTTTAAATTTATAAATGATAATTCAAAGAAGGAAAAAATGGAAAAAAATGAATCGGTGAAAGTTGTTCAATATAATACTCTTTAAATATTTTTTAACAATAGCTAATTTTGCAGGATGATATTTTAGTGGAAATAGCTGTTTTCCATTACACAGGTCTTACCTGAAAGAATTTAGGAATTTATTTGAGGTGCAAATGCATAGATATCGAGTATTTCACTGAAGAAAAGAAGGGGAAAAAAGGAGTAAATTTTCAATTAAATCTTCTATCACGGTCGTTCAGTTTTCTGTATTAGTTTGCGTTTTCTGCATCGAAGGTGTATGAATGTACCATCGTGTTGGTTTAAAAAAAAACCTCTTAACTTGAGGCTGTAAAAATGTAAATGAAGCTGTATTATCCTGTTTGAAGTCATTGGCTTTATATCTCACGAATACGCCTCTTGTGAATAGTGTGAGAGAAGGTGAACTTCATTGACGTAAATTCTTAACTTCGCCTTTTCTGCCAAACATTGCTTTCTCTAGACTGTAATGGAAAATTTCTGTTTAATCTTTCTGTCTTTCGCTAGATCTATACAAGACTTTTTCGATATCATAAGTCTGATCTACTACCTCATATTATATTAGATTCACTGTTCATTGTGTTTTCTAGGCTATACATGTTTGAAAATTGTCTTTTTTTGCGTAGGGGAAGATTTTGAATTAATTCTGCCTGTTTCATGTTCAATGTTTTTAAGTCTTTACCCCTTTACCCAACAATCCCTGGTTTTTACGACCCTGAGATAGAAATCTTTTCAAAACATTGTGTTGTGGGAAAAGGAGAAAATGCTGGTTACCAGCATTTTCTCCTTTCCCCATAATATTTTCTACCCTGCTGGAAACAAATGTCAATTTTTGAGTTAAGTTTATTTTGTCGTCTGCAAGTGCATTCAATTTGGACAAGACTAAAATTTTTTCGTTTGGTAAGGGGTTACCACACGACAATATGGTAAACCTGTCAAAATGAAAACTGTTTGTAGACGATGATAAATAGCATCTAATGAGGCGATTTTTTTTCTTTTAAAAGACAGAGGAAATCTATGCTTGTATTAGATATTTTCTTCTTTTCACGGAATGATATAAAAAACCACTTCTCTCACGTTCGTGAAACTGATCAGTAAAGGGTCTACTCTTAAACAAGCTACAAAGTTTAACTGAAAGCATTTATAGTCAATTGAAATACAGATCAAATAATGAACTTTGCCTTTGAAACGGTAGAGGATAGAAATGCTGGTTACCAGAATTTCTATCTTTTTTTTTAAAATAAAGCCTTATTCCAAGGCTTGTTCAAATTGGAATTGTGTGATAAAGACTAAATCCCTTCCTACACGAGGTGTTCTTCACAAATTAAAAAAAAAATCAAATGATTTCAGGAGGAGGAAAATCGTTTTTTTTCCCCCTCAACTTTACAGAAAAAGCTATGGGAATAGTAGCAAATGACCCCTTTTCGTTTTTGTTTTTCAAAGCAGGAATTTCATTAAAGGTGAAAGCATCTGTAAAATATTTGTGAAAAAAATGTTTAATGTTTATCTGACAGTCAAAGTAGTTCTGAAAAATTATTTTTGAAAAGATAAACTTTTTCAAGACAATGTTTCACAATTTTTAAAAATAATTTTAGTTTAAATTTCATTTAACATATACATTTCACTTTTTCATTTGCTGTTGATCTACAAAACTATCAAATATATTTCAGAAATAAAATTTGATGAGAAAATCTATTTCTTTCGTTTTAATTTCGCCTCAAAAGCTTTTCTTTTGAATCTCTTTCACATACAACCCGGAGTTTTAACGGCCCCGAAGATATAGAGGATATTTATCGTTTTCGGTGAAAGATCGAAATTTATTTCAACGAGTGGACACCATCGGTGATATTTTCACGAGTGGCACAGCCACGAGATCGAAATTTATTTCATCGAGTGGACACCATCGGTGATATTTTCACGAGTGGCGCAGCCACGAGTGAAAAATGATTACCGATGGTGTTTACAAGATGAAATTAATTTCGATCTTTCATCGAAAAAGACAAATATTCTATTTATTTCATGCTTTTAACCCTTTCTGGGAGGAGCTTTATCAAAATCCAGTACAGTTCTTTTTCGTTTTTCCCCGTGGCGTACCCCTCCCGCATAGCAGCGAATTACAATAAATATTGCGTCAAGCGCGAGAAATGTAAGGTAAATGACGTCATATTTCCATCTGGTTGTGAGGCACGCGCAATTAACACAGGCAATAAGAACATGAAAATCGATATTTTCACTGGTGGTACCATGTGTATGATCGAAAAATATTTTCACTGCTATTTCTCGATTTCCTACCAGAAAGCATGAAATAAAGAATTCCTTCGAGAACATTTTGCGAGTTATCAACATTGTCTCCTTTACATTGAAAGTTTTCTACCTATCAAAGAAATAAATCATCATTTCAGCTGCATTTATTTTGTTGTCTGCACACAGATTCAATTTGGTAGAGTCTAGAATGTAGTCGATTGGTAGATTTAATTTTATGTTCACGATTTGCGTATCCCAATTTTGATAACATATTACAAGACATTGCGGTCTCGTGTAGACAATTGGGTCATTGGGTAAGGCCGAGAAAAAACATTGAACTACCAAATAGATCTAGTACAAGGAAAGAACCTCTCCTACCAAAGTGCTTTATGGTGCGTATAAAGGTCCGAAATTACCGATTAGCCCTGGCAGCGCTTGTAGGTTAGTGTACCAAATGTACATGCAAATAGGTTGCATGGTCCCCATCGAATAAACATGTGCAGATTTTTTACCAATTGCATATACAATCTATTCATTCGACGTAATTATGTTAAGAAGTAGGTCAAAAATGGCTTTCAGCTATTCCGAAAAGACAATCATCAGGGAATAAAATCGTGTTGGCCTCTTGCAGCAAGAAATGAGATTGACTAATTTACGTCTTGGCCTCACTTGTCGTAATTGCTTTAATTTTTATCTTTACGTATTGGCTCTGTTTAAATGAGATAGTTTAAATGATAGATTGATTGAAATGAAAATAATGACCATCATTATGATGTCTATGGATAATGAACTTGTAATTGATGTTGGCCTTATCAGCGCTTACATGTACCTCTGCTGTAAGCGGGACACGTATTTTACGGTATGAAATTGAGGTTAAAACTCATAGAATCTTTGATTGTTTTTGAGTTGGAAAAACTAGTAGCGAGATTTCTCCAATTCTGACAGCCCTGCCGTATATAATTTTTATTTCGAGCTCTGGAGACACTAGGTTATGCCTGACATAGACCGTAACTGACTAAGGTGTGAGGGATAATGTGCGCAATAATAATTAACTAAAATATCCTTGTGTTCGAAAACTGCATGAATCAAAGAACGATAAGAACACCATGAAATGGGATAAAATTTGTTCTAAATATACCGCATGTTCCAAAATATTAATTATACTGCAAAGAAATTTCTCGTGATCTGATTGGATAATATGCCCCAAACATATATAATGTACACTGGCAAAACCAACGTAATTTAAGCAGTTTCCCTTTCGGTAGTATACATGACTAGGCAATCAACACAACATCGAAAATGGCGGCGTCGATCAAGATTAGCATCAAGATTATGCGCCAAGCTGCACGTTTTAGCACGCATTTCCATGGTTTCAGTCACGTCAGTTCCCAGTGACGTCAATTTTCATTGAATTGGGGCACTCAGAAGGGTAATTCTATTTCGTTAGTGTACTCAATTTCTTAAACCAAAAAATAGGTAAAATTCGTTTAAAAAACGTTGAAATGGCAAAACTTTGCAGTGTAATAAATTCGTTGTACGGTCAGGTGGCAGGGGACTTGGAAACTTGTTCACGGCAGTGGTGAATCATGCCGCCACCTCGCCTTCGGCTCGGGTCGACATGATTCACCACAGCCGTGAACAAGCTTCCAAGGCCGCTGCCAACTGAGCATACAACTAATAATGTTACACTTTTAAACGGAACCTCAATTATGAAGCATATGTGGTAACTACACTGTTAAAGTTGATATGTTCAAAATATTTGTCATGTTGATCAAACTATGTCGAAGTTTGAATGCAGTGTGAAAAGGATAAAGCATATTTCTCATGGTTTAACCCATTACTCCATAAGACATCTGTAATTGACCCTAAATAATAGCAAGGATGAAGCCGTT
This sequence comes from Tridacna crocea, assembly GCA_943736015.1. Taxonomy (NCBI): domain Eukaryota; kingdom Metazoa; phylum Mollusca; class Bivalvia; order Cardiida; family Cardiidae; genus Tridacna; species Tridacna crocea. The sequence goes on along the minus strand of OX031059.1, from coordinate 29,845,908 downwards.
TCTTATATGTAAATGACACCTTTTAATAGCATAGAAAACATTGTGACAAAAGGTGAAATTGCTCGTGACTTTTGCCACAATGTTTTCCAAAAGCTCCTACATGCAATGAGTAAAACTGAGTGTCTATGGAGTAAAGGGTTAAAAGTTTAACATGTATTTTTGGACACCCTGTACTTTTATTCATATCCTTTTTCCTGTCTGTCAAAAATAAACTAAACGAAAAAGTATGTTAGCAAAATTCGAGTTATTCAAGGCGCCTTTGTGACGTCAAACTCTGAAAAGAGTAGTCAATTTATATACATATGGGTGTGCTTGCATGTAAGATAACTCACCGTTAATCTAGTATTTTTGGGACACTGAAAATTAGAGTGTGCAGAACGTGCCGTTAGATCTTTGATAAATACTAAATGCCAAACGATCCCCAGTTTTTACGAACCGAGAAGCCTTTGGAAAACATTGTAAGAAAATGACAAAATCTTTGTAACCAGCATTTCAATTTTTGAGTTTCGTTTATTTTGTCATCTGCAAGTGTTTTCAGTTTGGACCAGTCTAAAAGGTTGTCGTTTGGTAAAGAGTTAAGCATGAGCTAGAGTCTACTCCTTTTCCAACGATGAGTTGTAATGGTAAACGCTTAAAAAAAAAAAAGATTACGCAAAACAATGAGGAAAAAAATGCAAATTGATGGCATGGTTACTTTTCACCATTCAGTTGTTACTTTCGAATCACCGGAGAGTTGCCAAAATTGATAAAGATCTAGATCTGGAAAGTACATGTTTGGCACCGCCTGTCTCTTGTATACAGGTTTTCATTTGAAAGCATGAGTGAATGTCCAATGTAATGTCACATGTTAAAATGTCCCTGTATTGAGCAAAAAACTTTAGCGAGGGTCAAAAAGAAGAACATTTCAAATAGAATATACCTATTTTTTATTATCAAGAATGACAAAGTCCTTTGGATGCACAATTCTGACATCTGTTTACACTTGTGAAGTCAAATCCGGGTTAGCAAGTTCCTTTTATACACAGGTTCATGCTTGTTTTATCACAAGTACAAATTCAATTATTCATAAAGAACTTTCAGTTGCGTTTAGATCAGACTACACAAAAGCTACAGTTTGATCTTCAGTCTACACTATCCACTTTACTGAAACATTTTGAATAAGAATGAACTTAAAACTGCAGCTATTTGGTATGAATTTTGTACATAAAACGTCTGTTGGCTCTAGTCGTCGCACAAAGGGTTTTAAAGCTTTTGTACAGAAAAAAACTGTTCCTATTTCCGATAAAATAATCACCCCTTTATAAAAAATAGCAGCAGACGACTTGACAACGCTATGAAACCTGTTCGAATACTTGAGTAAATTTAGAACCTAAGGCTTTTAGCGAGCAATCTCCTGTGTTTATAACCACTCTTGCCCAGTACACGTATTTTCGCTGCAAGATCCGTTTTTTTGTTATTTGTTAATGCTTATGTTGCAAGAAAACTCAACCTGGTTTTCACGTAGATCTATTAGTATATTTAAGGAAAAGTCATGCAGTGTAATTTTGCAACACTTACACCACATCATCACAAAAGTTCTATAATATCATCCAATAAAAAAAAATCTGGTCAGCTTACTCATCAAAACCAAAGTATTCTATATATTTGTCAATAAATAAATGAATAAAAAGAGATCAAACTCCAAATATCACTTTGAAAAAATATTTTAATCCCGACTAGTTTCGGTTACTTCAAACCTTTATCAAGGGACATATTATTTATTAATAAAGGTTCATGACATAAACGTCACATGACGTCAATGGCAACGTCGCCAGAAAATGGCAACGACTTTGGCACAAAAATATATATACATGTATGTATAATATATATCTACAGCTTTAGTACATTTAACACGAACAGGATCCAAGAAGATGCAAAACTCACAGGAAAAAAGCAAATTTAAAGCTTAAATTTATATATTTGTCAAGTACTTTTCACTGTCAAAAATTCAAATTCAGTTTATTTCAGTTTGTTCGTACTTTTCTAGTATTTTTACATGTAGCTACTCAACACCGTTCTGCTACAAATGTTTGAAGGATTCTGAAAGCTTTAAAAATATCTTAGAATTCTGACAAACTAAACATGTGAAAATTAAATTTATCTTTTATAAAGAGCCATAAATTATCTTTAAATATTCCTATTATATGGTTCAAGACCATACAATGTTACCGGTCTGGCCTGAACCAGATAGTGTCATGAGTATATGTACGCACACTAACCACCATACTGAAAGTTTTAGCTAGTACAGTACAACTGCAGTTTTTAAACACTGTATATACAGCCCTACGCAAATTTACAATCCTAAAATATAACACTAGCATAAAAAAAACACGTCGATTCTTCGACCAAAATACAACTCTAGTTAGCATAGTAAAACAACAGATACTACACAGCACACTTGGACGAGCAGCTTCGACTCCATTTGTCCTTGCTTACTCTAGTAATTTCTTACATACTATACAAGTATTATTACTATTACATGTGATAAAACAATTTAATTTTCATTATATCAAGTCATAGCTTAAAACTGTTCAATACATCTGCTTTTCAGGACCGCCAGTCCTTTGAATTTGGTTTCATATAAGTTTTGGTTCTTTTTACTGATGGCTTGCAGGTTATTGCATAAAGTTTGTTTCTTATCAGCCTTACGACAGCCGTACGGTAACATTTTTTGACAAATAGCCTTGCTTCGCACAGACACCTCAAGACTGCCGTACGAATCGCAACGCCGTAGACGTAGCAAGCTTGTTTTTCAACATACTCATTTTTCTTGCGATTTCTTTGCGATTTTTGGAGTCCGCACGACAACTTAGCGGTTGCCACACGGCTGCCGCACGGCTACCTTGAGATCACCCCACGCCAATCGTACGGTTTTATACTTGCGTTTGTCCGGCGAAAGCTGCACTATGACTGCACGAACACCTTGCGACTGTCTTGCGATTTGCCTTGTGTTAAGTGAAAGTCTCTTTAATGACTTCTGCGGAACGTACGAACAACGTATAGACTTGCACGGCTGTCCTGCAAATGCCTTGCGAAAGGTTAGCGTCATCCTTCCTCTTTTAAAAGTTTGTATGTCTTGTTCGTCATCTGTCGCTGTCGATATTTCAGGAAGAGAAGGTCATACCTCAGAAATAAAGATCTCCGAAGGGAAAGGGGAAGGCTCCGGTTGCCGAACCCTACATTGAACCTGACACAACCGCGGGTTCAGACGCAGAAGGAGCCTGCTTTTACTGGAGTGACAAATATGCCTTTAGCATAAAAAAGAGTTGCTCCGTTCTTCATCCGCGAGTATCGCATTCATGGCTGAAATACGCAACCTATGTGGCTGCATAGCCAAAGTTAACATCGTGAAAGCCTGTTGCAGAATGAGGCTGTTGCCGCATACAATTGTGTACATAAATATATTATATCCAAATCTGGACAAGAGGAGATACTTCATCCTCCTTACGGCGTTCGCGCGAACACTGTACAACTGTCTTGCAAATTCGTGCTTGCCGTGCGGTGGTCGTAAGAACCTTTGCAAATTCTTATAGCAGTCTTTCGGGTGCCTTAAGAATTTGTGCGGCAGCCTTAGATAACCGCATGACAGCCGTGCGAACACGTCGCTTTTTTTTCCGTGCGTTCAACCAGCGGATACCGTACGGTTCGTGGGTCAACTGTGCGAACAACGTTCGGAGATCGCTGTAAAAATTTGCGGTATGTGCTACGGGTACGAATAGGTAGCGATTGTGTTTGCGGCGGAAATCGTACGACGAAAAAATCGTATGGCTGATGTGAAACAGGCTTAACGCATAGTCAATGGTGAGTATCTTTTTTTAAAGTTTGGCGAAATAATCAAAATCTGAAAAGCTCTGAAAAACTCTCTTGAAATATTTTTGATGGATTATAAAATTCTGAATTAGCTTTTTAAATGCCCTTTTATTTACAGTCATTAGACATAAGATCTTTTGGCAAAGAACCATTATTTAAAAAATATTTTCACCGCATGCGATGGGATTTACAAGTTTTATGGCGGATGGTATGTAAATGCCAAAAACCCTTTCAGATTGGAGAGATGTTCAACCATATTACAAAATTAAACCTTTAGCTAAGTACAAAATACTTTCATGCCCACATGACCCTGGCGAAAACGGAGGATTTTTAAATTACTGCCGGAAAAGAAGAAAGCTTGTACTCCTTTTTCCATAATATTTTTAACCAAAATCAAAGACATTTCTCTTATATTTGACACACATTTAAAGTTTTTGCAACTACACATTCTTTTATTATAAATGATTCTAATTTTGTCATGATGTCCCAAAGGTGTTCAATGGGATTCAGATCAGGGCTTTTGGCAGGCCAGTCATTTATAAATGCAATGTTATTCGCCTTGAAGAAATTCACATTGTCCCTAGCTGTATGGCTTGTGGCATTATCATGCTGAAAAAGAGTGATATTGGTATTATTTTGAAACAGTGGGATAACGTGCCTCGCAAGAATTTCATCTCGGTATCGTTGGGCATTCAAATTTCATTCGATAGCGACGAGATTAGTGTGAAAGCCATGTGGAATGCCCTCCCAGACCAAGACAGAACCCCCACCTCCAAAACGCTCTCGTTCAAGTATGTAACAGTTGGCAAATCGTTAACTTCTCCTACGGTATACTCAAACCCTGCCATCACCTCGATGAATGGAAAACCTCGACTCGTCAGAGAAAAAAAAAAGAACGCTATTCCATTGTTGTCTAAACAAGCGTTGGTGTGTACGTGCCCAATTAACACGATTTACGCGGTGACATGGCGTCAAAACACAACCAATGTATGGACGACGTGCACGTAGCCCATCCCCGCGTAAGCGATTGCGAACAGTTTGGGCAGATATACGGCTGTTATGTGTACCAAGGATGTTAGAAGGAGTGGCTGTGGCAGTTTGGAAGCGATTTGGCAGGTGGGTGTTCCGAATATAGCGGTTTTGGCGGCGCGTCGAAAATACATGTATCATATTCCCCATTGGGCCGTATCTGGTCCAGGATGCACAATTTGACCTTGATAGAAAACCGCTATGATATATACTAAATATCAAATTTTCATTTAGAGTTCATGACTTTCAACCTTTTAGCGCCATAGGCGAAAACAGGGGCTTCTGCAAAGAGCATAGACAAGTTCAGGCAGCACAGACCGTACAGACCGATCTTTGATCTACGCCGTCCGTTTGTTTTGTCAAGCCTGTGAGGTAAAAATCTTTTTCAGTTTTTATGGATGGTATCTAAGCAGTCTGAAGAGGGCAACTTTATTTGGCAATGAAAGAATTAAAACGTTTCCTTCATGTATATATACACTAGAATGTATGTTTAACTCAATAACAAAGAAGCCCATAGTTTTACCACGAAAAACAGAGCAAATCACTTTGACAAACTGTAAAGTACTAGATCTACCATTGCTGATTATGCATGCACAGTTTCAATTCGATCTATATCCCAAGTGTGAATGAGTAGATTGCTTAGGTGTGCGACTCACCTTTAGCAGTGTCTGTTCAGGTGAACGAAAAACATAGATAAACGAACGAATACGTCAAATCTAAGGTTAAGACCCGAGGGAATATCTGTCCAAAGCGGATATTGTCTCTGAAAAGCAGCTATCAGATCTAAAGATCAAAAACGCACTTTTCGTCAATTTCAGGTGTTAAAGTTTTCGCCTAAAGGTAATGTTTTTGTCAATATTTGTTAAGTTTTGATAAATTGACACTCCCCGAAACGTTCAGATTCAAAGGAATGAAGGTACTAAGAGGCACCGAGTCGATTTGCTTTTTCTGACATCCAGCATTGGATCAAGTTTAAGCTCAATGATCGAAGTGTGTGTTAAATTGTAACTGTCGTTAATTTGAGTCTTTGCATGGATAAAAATTACACAGCGGATGGATAACTTGTAGGTCTAAAATAGGAGTTTTAAGTCCATCAAATCGGCGGTTGCAAGTTGCAATTTAAGCCATTAAAAACTATGATTGTGGGTAATGATATGGAGTAAAAGGTGCATCTTTACTAGTTTTCATCCAGTTTTGGTTTTTATTTTTATCTTTATTTCATAAAATCACAAACGTTTTTGTACCTTCGTGCCAAATGTTGCCCCTGGCGGTTGCCAGGTTGCACAGATTACGACGGATAGAAAATGCAAACCGTTCTGTTGCAGCTAGCCACGGACATAACAACCACAGTTTCCGGTTTAAATCGAAGAGAATTTCCTGGCGTCTCTTTATTCCTTACACATCATATCAAATTTTTTATCTGCATTTACACTGTCATTTAGATTCTACACACTGTAAAGTTTTGACAACGTTTGTTTACTCTCTGGTTGTAAGATTGGTTGCGGGTTTCGCACAAAATTCTAAAAACCTAAAGGTCCCTAGCCTGCATATTTGTCTTGTCACAGTCTGTTCGAACCTCATTTTCGTAGGCCAAGGCTGACGATTCACTACGCTACTCTACCCTTAGCGGATCGAGCGTAATTTTTACATTTCCCCGATATGTTTTGCCATTGGATGCAGCTTGCTCTGACTGCAACGAATGAAATCGTTCAATAGAAGGTAAACATGGAAACCACGTGGATGTCTGCTTATCACTTCATGTTGAATAATTGTATTCGTAAGCGGTTTGTAAAACGATATTTCATTGGCTTTCAAAAATATGATGTAAAGGAGGGTAATAACCAGCATCAAACAGAGGGCACATCGCAGAGATCTCGAAATCGGGTTCAATCGGCCAAGGTAAGATTCAAGTAGTGATCGTAAGCTTGGCTCGCGAAGATGTTCGAACCTCGACATAAAAAAAAACACGCAAGTGCAAAACAGGCCTATTGGAGCGATATACAACGCTACCGCATAGGAGTTTAGACTAGTAAAAAGGAAAATAATATTCGTCTAGTTTGATTCCTCAACCTCTGAAAACAACATTTTTACGATTGATTTTGGATTTTTTTCTGTTTCAGGGTCAAATATGAAAAATAAGAGAATATCATGCAAACCTTTATTCACATTTCGATAATTATGAGGCTCTTTCAAAGCCGGAAAGGCATGAAATCTCTAAATCCTTTACCCCGTAAGGCAGTTCTATGGCATCTCTAATTGACCCTAAATGACAGCAAGGATGAAGCCGTTTCTTATGTGTAAATTACGCCTTTTGATAGCATAAAAACACTGTGACAAAAGGTGAAATTGCTCGTAACCAACAATTTTACCTTCGCCACAATGTTTTCCAAAGGCTCCTACAAGCAATGTGTAGAAATGAGTATCTATGGAGTAAAGGGTTAAATGTTTGTGAAAACATTAAATGTCTTTTGCAGAATACCATAGTAACAAAGTCATGAATGCCTTCCTTGCGAGTATGGAACGCATTTAGAGGCTTTCGAATGCTTAGCATAAAGCCTAAGTCTAAGTCCGTTCTTCAAATACGCTATGCAGTGAATCGTTTTATAACAGTATGCAAGAAATTGACACGTGGTGAAAAGGAATCTTAACCTTTTCGGGTGTGGAAAAGCCTTTCATGGACTTTACAACTATCAGTGGTATGAAAATGAAGGAAAATAGCCTTTCATAGGTAATGGGTAATAAACGGCCCCTTAGTTGCCTCGTCAATCACAAGCCTTTAGCATTGTGAACAGAAATATCTTGAGGGGATACTCCGTTGCGCTGCATTGGACCCGAGTTCGCGATGGACATTTAGAAGAATTATCAACTGACACACGGTTATGCAGTCCCGGCTTCGGGTATAAACAAGAGCACCGTAAACACATATATGTGTGCGTGCCAACCCTCGGCTGCTGTTGCCTCATACTTACAGGAAAATTAATAAAAAGATTACATGATATTGTCCTACTTTCAATATACAACACTGGAATGAATATATGTACATACCTGAGAAAAAAAAAATGATCAAAAGAAAAGGCAAAAAGGAATCATACCCTACGTTCATCCGGGGCTCATCACTTGCGAGTATGTTACAAGGGAAATAACTTTATGACACATGTGACACCGTCATACAAGTACTATCCCTTTATACTGTATGTGTTTCCCTTCATAACCAGTATAGCATCGATTATTCAAGCATTCCTATATCGTTCTACTGCAGGCACTTGTTTATGACAAACTTCACCCCCTATGTAAACTAATGTATATCACGACGAAGGTAGGCCTATACCTGGTCAGATATTTTAACCCTAGGTTTGCTAAGCACATCTTTGCAAGCCAAGGGTGATGATCCACTACGCTACTCTACACTAGTGATCGTAACCCTTGGCTCGCAAAGATGGCTAAGCACGACTTACTGATTTTTTGCGGACATCGTAGATCAAAATCAGACTGCACAGAACGTGCAGTCTGATCGTTGATCTACAATGTCCGAGAAGGACATATTATTTTCCGTAAAATAACTTTGAAATAGCTTTAATTGGGTGTAAACTATCGAGTTTGAAATTTCACTTAACCCTTCGGCTGCATATGGCGACTTGCTGACCTTATGCGGACAGCGCAGATCAAGATCAGACTGCACAGAACGTGCAGTCTGATCTTGATCTACACTGCCCGATAAGGAGATATTTAAAAAAAATGCACTTGAAATAGCATCGTTATTACTATCGGCTTAAAAAGTTTCAATTAATTTATTCAGCAGAAGTTTTAAGTTAGGTATAGGTTGGGTATTTAGCAAGGTATGGGTTAACTCTTGACCGTGAGCGCACAGTGTAGATTAAGATCAGACTGCACAGAACGTGCAGTCTGATCTTGGATCTACACTGTACGATAAGAAGATGTTATTTTAAAAACGTAACTTTGAAATACATGTAGCTATAGATCTACTCAGGTTTTAACTGTCAAATTGAAAATTTCGTTGTAGATCTAGTTATTTAGCAGGATAAGGGTTAAGCTACGGAGGCCGAATTTGTCAAAGCCAAGTGCATGTGAGCCCCTTCAAACTAAGGTAAGCCGATTGGAACTAATCCCTGCGAGACTGTATTTGTAAAGAGATCTATGTAGCCCATAATGATAGCATGGGAATGTCAATATTGGTAAAATGTCAATCTACACACACAAAAAAAAAAACGGGTAGGCCTATGCGACACAGGCAAGAGTCCGTGTACACGTTTGGGTATCTGGTTTTTCAGACATAGTTGTGGATTTTTACAACAGGTAGATCTAATTTGACTCTTACGTGTGCTTATTTTCTTCTCTGTTTTTAGAATTAATTCAAAGTTGCAGAACTAGTTTCTCTGCTTTGTAGAATTGATTTATTGATTTTGGCTTTGAATTCTAAATTGATCGGGATTGATCTCCAATTGGAATTTAGTTATCCGATCTATAGAACGAAAACGACGAGTTTTTAGTCAATTGCAAATGCTGTGATAGATCTAGGAAAGAAAACAGTCTGATATATTATGAGAAGAATTATCTCTTTTTAAGCATCTTTTTATATTCAGTCTAACGTCTTCATAGTCAAAAGAGTCGTCTGGAACAAATGATAACCCATGATCACCCGATCCCAAGTTTTAAAGGCCTTGAGAAAGGGGTCATTTAAAAAAATGTTTCCCTTCCCCCCCCCCCCATGATGTATTCAGAGAAGTTTAACCATTTGATTCGCATATTGAAGCGTTTGCACATCTCCAGTTGTAAATAGTATCGAGTTCAAATGTCATATTGCTGTCAGTAATTTATCAGTTTGTTTTGTGATCAATACACACTAAGCCGTGTAAAGAAATACGAGGGTTGTTCTGGAAGTTCGTAGAATTTTTTTTATAGGACAAGCTATAATCGCAGTTTAATAAAATAGAATATACGGGCACAAATTTCAGATTTTATTCTATCCATTCCCTGTGTATTTTTCTAGTATCTTAAATAGCAAAATTTTCCTAACAGAAATAAAACAGCATGTAAGTCATACCCGGAGCACGCCGACGTCATAAGTAACGTCAAGCGTCATTTAAGTCCAACGAACGTCGCACTTTCTCCACATAGTCACCCGCAAGATCCACGCATTTCCGATGCCTGCTTATCCACTTAGTGTACGTTTCTACATACCACTCTTCAGAAAATGACGACACAACTGCTTGATCTTGTTTAGTAAGGTCGTCAGCTGAATCAAACCGTATTCCGCGTAACTGTGCCTTGAGCTCCGGGAACACGCGAAAATCCATGGGGGCGAGGTCAGGACTGTATGGTGGGTGCTTCAAGACCTCAAAACCCAGCAGAGTGATCTCTAGCTGTGTAGATTCCGCTCGGTGTCCCGGTGCATTATCCTGGTGTAGTATTACTTGGTCATGGTTCAAGTTGGGCCGTTTCTTCCGTATCGCGTTAACGAGATCCCGCCTCAGAACCTAAAGAAAGAAATGCACGGTTCATTAGGTTTGCGTAAATCAATATCTCATTTTTTGTTATTCATTTGATTTATTTATTTAGATTTATTTATTTATTTATTTATTTATTTATTTATCATTTACCTTAGAATAGTATGCCGCTGTGACTGTTTGGCCCTCTGGAATTCGGTGCTGTAATAGCATCCCGTGCCGGTCCATGAAGTAAACGAACATCTGTTTTCCTGCGCTTTTTTGGACCCGAGCCTTTTTTGGTGGAGGGGTACGCGGGGTTTTCCACACCGATGACATGCGCTTAGTTTCCGGGTCAAAGTGGTGCAGCCAGGTCTCATCCGTGGTGATAATCCTGTCTAAAAATGCGTCTCCCTCTGTTTCGTAGCGGGTAGGAAACTCCTGTGAACATCGCACCCGGCATTCTTTTTCATTTTCCTTGAGCAATCGGGGCACCCAACGCGCACTAACTTTAGACATGCCCAGTTCATCTGTTAATATCCAATGCACCGTGGATACCGAAACATCGAGTTCAACTGCAATCGACCTGACAGTAATTCTCCTATCACAATTTACCATGTCTTTCACTCGATCCCTAACTGAACACACTACGACGGCCGGCCGACCAGATCTAGGATCGTCCTCAATAGAATCACGTCCGCTTCTAAAACGCGCATGCCACTTATATACTGTAGCTGGGCTGCATTTTTTATATTTTCCTGTAGATTTGATCATGTTCAGCGTTTCTGCTGGTGATTTTTCCAGCGCGACACAAAATTTCACAACACTTCGCAATTCGACGTCGCCGGTAGACGTCATCTCTTCCGGTCAGCGACTTTTTGATATCTCCTTCAAAATCGTGTAGCTCGTTTGAAAGAACCGAAAACGTTATGAAATTTGCAGGAAATGACGTCATGACGTTGTGTTAACGATTGACGTTTTCGCGCCATTTTGATGCCAATAGAAAGTATAAAAGATACAATGTAAAATCTGTTATACTATGTTATACATTGTTAAGAAATGGACTGCTCCGGTATCCCGATATTGTGTTGCTAGGGTTACCACTATTTTCGGTTATTGTCGATATTTTCGAATAATCTTTTCGAAATGTAGTCACGGTATGTTTAAGTACTTATACCTTGATATTTACTTATAAATTACAAATAATATGGATTTTAGAGCAAAATTCTACGAACTTCCCGAACAACCCTCGTATGACGACTATGTCCGTGTTTATTCTTTACAAGACGACAAAATTGTAAACTGCGCCAAATTCAAAGCGTTTGCAGACGACAAAGATACCATTTTGTTAAAATCACGGAAAGCTGACTACATTTAAGACAGAGAGGAAAATATTCCAGAAGAAGGCGAATTTTTAGTGACAACCAGTTTCTTGATTGTCTGGTAAAGGATTGGCAGTCTTTACTTAAAATTGATTGATTCAATGTCAAGACTAAACCACCACCTGATGGCACACGGCATTCTGTCTCACCCAGTCAAATGGCCAAATATTGTCAGTGTTCCCACTAGTTTTTTTTATTTCAAGGGTGCACTTACCCCCTGAGCTTCGATTCTGGAGGTAAGATTTCATATAGGCCTATGAGGGTATGACAATAATGGTTCTCAACTAAAGGTAAAACAATCCATACTGATGATTTGCAGCCAAAAAGTCTGCTATATCAAGATATTTGTGGAAGTTTGCAGCTGAAAGTCATTAGAAAACTGTAAAGACAGTCTGAAGTGACTCTGATCGGACAATGTCAACAGGAACATTTTGTCGTGTCATAGGTTTCAGCGTTTTTTAGATCAATCAGTTTTTAATGTTCGTTAATTTATGATAAAGTATTTCTGCATTATATTACTAAGGTTGTCAATTAAGGTAGAAATAACTTCAAAACCTGTCAATTTACACAAGATAAGCGGATAATTGTGTATTTTTTTTTTCATATTTTTTCTTACGTGAGGTCTTGCATGTAACCAAAATTACGTGTTATGTCAGTTCTGGAACTTGATTATTAACAAAGTAATATGCGTAAGTGGGAACACTGAAATTGTAGGATTGATCTCTGTAAATGTTTAAGTTGGCCGCTTTTCATACGATTCCATGAATTTTTTAACAACCCTCAAAAAGACGGCTTTGACAAAATCATTAGAAAAGGATAAAATGCTGATAACCAGCAATTTCTTTTTCCCCGCACAATGTTTGAAACCCTTTCGAGAGCAAATCCGAACATTCTGCCTCCAATTAGGTTGTCACCTGCAACTGCATACAGAGCGAGTAATAACATGATTTTTTTTTTTGGCAGGCATAGAGTAAAATTGGTTCTTAACCCTTTACCAAACAATCCTGTTTTTTAGGACCGTTAGATAGAAGCCATTTGAAAACATTGTGAGGAAATGAGAAAATACTGATAATCAGCATTTACTTCCTTTCCCACAATGTTTCTTCAGTGCTGGAAACAAATTTCAGTTTCTGAGTAATATTTATTTTGTCGTCTGGAAGTGCTTTCAAATTCGAACAGTTTAAAATTTTGTCGTTTGGTAAAGAGTTAATCATGGCTTTGATTGTATGGTGTTTAAATCCGTTTTGGACATTATTTCAGTTATATCGCGGCGGCCAATGTACCTATCCATGCGTTCCTGGTTTTTTTTTTTCTTACTAGTAAGTACTTCTCACAATTTCCTTTCCAAGCCACTGACTGCTTTCCCACATGATCATCGTCGAAACAATAGTCAGCGGTGGGAGAGGAATGAATCCTGTCGCAGTGACTATCAGCATCAATCCTCAGAAAGAAATTGATCAAGCCAGGGGTGGTAGCCAGGGACCGAACCCTGGACTCCATGTTCTCAAGTCCTGCACGCTACCGACTGAGCTACCGGGGCTCTGCGTTAAACATGACCACAATAGGGCCCGTATTCACCAACCATTCCTGAGAATATTATTAATCTTATTCTCCACCAAGGTTTTCTACATTTGTAAGTAACACAACTTCTGATTGGCTAAACCGAATGGTTCAGCCAATCAGAAGTTCTGTTACTTACAAATGTAGAAAATTCTGGAGAATGGGACAAAGAATGTTCTTCAGAATGGTTGGTGAATACGGGCCCTAAACACATGGTGGGGTCCAGCGTGGCTCAGATGTATAAGTGTAGTGAAGGCCCTAGGTAAGTTGCAACAAAGTATCGGTTATCGCTGAAATAACGGGTCGGGGTTCCTTAGAATTCGTTTATAGCACTCTTTATATTGATCCCTTATGTTTTATCTTTCAGATTGTTTTTTATGCTCATGGCGAGACTCAGAATCCTACTGGCACTAAAGAGACCACTAATCAAATTTATTCAACGGATATGGAAACGTGTACTTTTCCTAGCTGTATCTATTACACTCGCCATTCTTATACGTGACAACTGGCCAAGACGTATGCATCGTAGATATGTGAACGTGGAAGCATGGATGGAAAATCCTACGAGAGGGTGCGGAGGAAATTTTGCGGCATATGGAGAAGAATTTGTACAACTACATTATGCTAAAGTGAATAAAAATAACAAGACTTTTAGTGTCCCATGTGAAGGTAAAATTCCGAAATATTATTTTCTATACGGTAAAGAAGGGACGCCATTGCAATCCTGGCTAAAGGATCTAAAGACAGTACCATATTCTGCCGTTTCCGAATTTAGAGTCGAAAAGAATCCTGTTGTTGTTGTATTAAGATACGAAGCTCACAATCTATTTCATACTTTATGCGAGTGGTATAATGTGTTCTTGTTATCCAAACTTCTCGAGTTTGATCCATTTACAGTGGATATTTTACTTTTAGATGACAGACCTCCGTCCCCTATTGATCCAGCTTGGGATATATTGTTTGGAAAAATATTTAAGTATTCTGACATTCCCGATGACATCATTTATAAAACAATGATCTGGAATGTGATTGGCTACGAGAGTCCAGCGAACTTTCATTGGCAATATGTGCTTCCGTACGCGGATGATTTTTATCGTTTTTTCATTCGAGCATTTAACATACCTATTAAAGCATTGGATTGTTCAAATCTCACAGCTACAATTATCTTTCGAAGAGATTATATGTCGCATCCAGAAAGAATAAAAGCCACAAGAGGTTTAATTCAAAGAAAATTCGAGAACGAGGATGAAATATTACGACTAGTGAAATTATATCTTCCACCATCTGCAAATGTAAAGGCTATCATTTTAGAGGATATGCAGTTGCTTGAACAAGTGACCACTCTCACAAACACTGACATATTAATAGGAATGCACGGTGCTGGCATGTCGTACACGATGTTTTTACCGCCACACGCTGTAGTCTTTGAACTGTTCCCACGTTATTGGGGTCAACTGAAACATTTCAGAGCGTTTTCAAGATGGCGGGGATTAAAGTATTATGTGTGGAAGAATATTAATTACAGAAACGAACGTGCCAAATTCTTTACCTATATACCACCGCTCATTTTAAAACTGTATGTGCCAGCTCTTCTTGAATACATTTGTCCGTCTGTTATGTGAACTTACTTAAAGATGTCATAAGAAAGGATTAGTCACGTGAGCCTTTTAAGTGTTTTAAGAGACAGGGTCTCTTTAAACGTGGGTAGAAAACATTGTAGGCAAAGAAGAAAAATTGGATCCAACACTTTATCTTTTAAAGGTAATGCACTATGAGGTTATAGAAATAGATTGATTTTTTAAAGCATTATCTAACCGTATTGTTGAAAATAGCTGTAACTGTAAGATAATTACGTTTTATTCATGTTTTCCAGCAGGTTATCGAGAAATATCGTTGAAATATTTTTCGATATCTTATGGTTACGACCAGTGAAAATGCCGATTTTTACATTCTAACTTTTCAATTGAAGGCAGAAACAGTTGCTCCAGTGCACTAGTTACCTACTTAAAATGCATGTGCCTCACAACTAGATAGAAATATACGAAGCACGATAGGTGTCATGCTCTACACATTTCTAATTTTGAAATAATGAAATGGTAAATCGTTAAAATGAAATACTATTTCGAGAAAATGAAATGCTAAAACGTTATAAGGAAATACTATTTCGAGAAAACGAAATGCTAAATCGTTAAAACGAAATGCTATATCGAGAAAACGAAATACTAAATCGTAAAACGAAATGCTATTTCGAGGAAACGAAATACTATTTCGAGAAACGAAATAATATTTCAATAAAACGAAAGGTAAGTTCGGAACACTTGGTTGTCATTGTCCGCCATGGTCATGTGAGATGAGTGGTCCGGGCTTTTTCATCCCATTCCTGGGCTTGTTCGTCCGCTGGGCTTGTTCGCCTGAGGTTGTTCGTCCCAAACTTCCTTATCGATCGTGTTTGAATGTATAGTGCTGTATGCCGTCTAAAACGAGTTATTAATTACATATAAAAATACTTTGAATAAATTTTTTTCTTGGTCGTTTATTGAACTACCCCTGGCCTGTAGGAACGGAGGGGCGGGGGGGGGCCTCTTTGCACTGTATGGACTTACAGAAATTCTATGAAATTCTCTTTCTCTTAAAATATTCTTCAGATTTTGAAATAATTTCACAGAGATGTCCCTTAGATGCCTCTTTTGAAAAGAATGTTAGCAAAATTCTGGTTTGTAAAGAAACAAGACTGTAAGTAGGTGGGTGTGGGGGGCGGCTATTTGCACTTCTGAAACCACTGGTCAGATTTTGAAATAATTTCACAAAAATTAATCTTTGGTGCCAAATTATGCCCGTTGTTTGAATTATAATTTTAATTTACTATCCAGCACCCAACAGTCATTCGTTGGCACCCGCATGCAGTGCTCTTGTTCTTTTTATTGAATTTATTGAAGAAACAGTTTTGGAATCAAATGGCTATGATCTACTCAAATATTCAGGTGAGCGATCCAGGACCATCTTGGCCCTCTTTTTTTGTTAAGGATCGCAAACTAGGTCTACTTTGTCTTAAATAGACCTCTATTCATTCTATCTATTATTTAGCTGACCTGAGCACAACATGCTCAAAGGGAGCTTTTAGAGAGAGAGACAGAGAGAGAGAGATTTGTAATCCCCTCTCCCCGTCCAGCGCATAGTTGTGGGCATCAGATTTGCTTGTCCGTCCAACCGATAACTAGTATAACTTTTTCTCGCCCTGTTTTTGATGCTGTACCGCAACAGACGTCCGCCCTTTGTTAAAGAATCTATTATCGTGTGCCTACCAATTTTTCCAGTCTTTAACCACGGCGGATCGAACTGCCATTGAATTCGTCTGTTTTTTAGACTAGCGAAGCTAGTCTATAGTCATCCAGATTGAGCCAGACTCTATGTAAATTAAAAGCCCCACAGTTGCCAAATACTGCCTCACAGAAAAATAACTCCTTACTGTTAGGAATCTTAATTCATTCATTATGACAACTTTGACTTAAAGTGCAGACTCGCTACCATCCCAATTGGAACTTGTCCACTTTCTAAGCAATAGACTGTACAAGATGTCATCGATAAGGTACATGATGCTTGCTTATATGTAGATTAAGTGACCTATATGCAAATCAGGCTCATATCACTGATTCCTACTCAGCAGACAGCAGTACATAAAAGTTTGAATGAATCTAAAAATAATAACCCCAGGTGACTTGTAGCAAATCTCAGCTACACAAACCCTCACTGGCCAGGGAACCCTTCTCATACCTCCCGTCATTCATTATTTAGATCATTGTGAATGCGAAACTGATATCTTAAATTGTTGTGTAACGTCTTGTATATTAACATTTTTCCACACAATCCTGAGTTTTCTCATAAGTGGGAAATAAGCTCTTAGAAAACAATGCGGAAAAAGAAAGAAGAAAATGTTGGTTACAAGCATTTTCCCCCTTTCTCATGTTGTTTTCAACCCTTTTAGAATATGTTTTCATCAATTTAAGTTAAATATTTCATCATTTAACTTTATCGTCTGGAACAGCTTTAAATGTGGAGGGCCTTAAAATGTTTCGTTTAGTAAAGAGTTAAATAGTTAGATATTGCATCCTGTGCTGTTAACCCTTTACCACACAATGACAACTTTTAACGCCTCTGAAGAAGAAGCCTTTCAAAAACGTTGTGGGAAAAGGAGAAAATGATGGTAACCAGCATTTTCTCCTTTTCCTGAAAAGTTTTCTACCCTATCAAAGCAAAATTACACTATTTGAGCCACTTTGAAACTGCCATCTGCAAATGCTTTCAGTTTGGATAGGTCTAAAGTTTTGCTGTGTGGTAACGGGTTAATTAACTGTATAATCCAAGCTAATCCCCAACCTGCTAAAAAAGTTTAATAAAACTTTCTGGTGGATGGTGAAAACCTGAATTTTGTTATTTCAAAGTTATATTTTTGAAAAAAAAAAAAAAAAATCCCATTATCGGTTAGTATACATCCAAGATCAGACTGTACAGACTATGTAGCCTGATCTTGTTCCACACTGTCTGTCCGCTCCTCTGTTCAGACAGACATCTTTTAAAATCCTTGATTAAAATTGGTGGAACATCATTCATGTATTCCTTACGATAGTCCACCGATAAAGATTTTTTTTTTTTCATTTGTAGCCATGTCATCGGAAAAGGGGGTTGATGTATATTACCATTATGGACTGATATCTCTATAACTATTGGGCAAAATTTTATGAAACTTCATATTCATTTTGTTTGTCATAGGCAACAGACATTCATATTTGTTGTATCTTTTCAAATGCTATGCTATGGAAATAACTAAAAGGCCAGGTATACATGCAAAACACAATTTACCTCTTATTTGTTTCTATCTAAAGATGTTTTTTTTAGGCAGGAGATTTCATCTCAACAGAATAACCTGTTTTAAATTGAAAGTTAATATACGGAAGTTTTTCGTAATACTTCGCTAGTCTGTCAGTACTTTCAGTACTTTGATTTACGCAGCGAGGCGAACTATCATCGTCTATCGGCTGCTACAGACACGTTCATTAACTACTCAAACGGTTAAACTCAGAGGTAAAAAGATTTGATTTAAAAAAGATCGTCTGCTATCCAGTCAATAGCACGGTTCTTTTCCCACACCGTTTGTAAACCGCCATGCATTTTCAATTTTGTCGTCAACTCGAACCCACTGTTATAAAAAATCGTCTGCACCTGCACGCAATCGATAACTGAATTACGTCACGTCCTGATAGCTTAAAATAGATCTGCTTCTGATACAGGTAGATAAAATCGATTCTGAAATATTCCTCCTCATTTTTTTATACGCCCGAAGGGTCGTATTATGTTATACCCCCGGTCGTCCGTCCGTCCGTCCGTCCGTCCGTTAGCAATTTCTTGTGTGCGCAACTCCTCCTACAGTTTTCATCGGAATTATTTGAAACTTGCCACAATGAATCTCCATGATGTCTAGTTGTGCACCTGGGTCTTAGAATTTTGATCGCTATTTCCGTTCCAAAATTATCTGCCCTTGATTTCTGAAACAACCAACTTTTCACTTTGAATTTTTGTTCAGGCCATAACTTCCATACCATAAAAGGTATTAAATTGAAACTACATACACTGATAGAACACATTATGGAGAAGTGCAGTGCACATGAAACATAACTCTGCCACTTTTATTTTTTGAGTTATTGCCCTTTGTTAATTTTCAGTTTGAATTTTTGTCCAAGCCATAACTTCATAACTATAAAAGCTAATAACTTGCAACTTCATACACTGATAAAACACATTATGGAGAAGTGCAGTGCACATGAACCATAACTCTGCCACTTTTATTTTTTGAGTTACAGCCCTTTGTTAATTTTCAATTTGAATTTTTGTCCAGGCCATAACTTCTAAACTATAAAAGCTATTAACTTTGAACTTCATACACTGATAGATAACATTGTGGAGAAGTGCATCGCACATGAACCATAACTCTGCCACTTTTATTTTTTGAGTTATTGCCCTTTGTTAATTTTCAGTTTGAATTCTTGTCCAGGCCATAACTTCCAAACTATAAAAGCTAATAACTTGCAACCTCATATAGTGATAGAACACTTTATGGAGAAGTGCATTGCACATAACTCTGCAACCTTATTTTTTTAGTTATTGCTCTTTGTTCATTTTCAGTTTGAATTTTTGTCCAGGCCATAACTTCCAAACTATAAAAGCTAATAACTTGCAACTTCATACACTGATAGAACACATTATGGAGAAGTGCAGTGCACATGAACCATAACTCTGCAACTTTTATTTTTTTAGTTATTGCCCTTTGTTAATTTTCAGTTTGAATTTTTGTCCAGGCCATAACTCCCAAACTTTAAAACCTATCATCTTCAAACTTCAAAGACATATAGAACACATTATATAGAAGTGCACTCCACAAGAACCATAACTCTGCCATTCTTCTTTTTTCGTTATTGCCCTGTGTTAGTTTTCTCTTTGAATTTTCGTCTGGGCCATAATTTCTAAAATATAAAACCTATGATCTTGAACCTTTCAAAACTGATAGAACACGTTGTGGAGAACAGCAATTTACAAAATTTGTAACCGTGCCACCCTTTCTTTTTTTAGCTAATGCCCTTTAATATTTTTCACATATCATGGAGATTAACTACTCTTCATTCATGGCCCTTCCGTCATTTCAACTCATTTCACTGACAAGCCCCTTCGGGCGTATATGCGCCGCTTTGCGAAGCTCTTGTTGAATCGATAATTACTCTTTGTCAAGATACACGTGACGATCTGATCCATATGTTCGAGACTAACTACTTTTTTCCTCTTTCAAAGGCAAATCCTACAATCAAAACTGGATGTAATGTTTCGTCTGCGAATGCCTTCGGTTTTGCAAGTCTAAACTTAATTTTGTCATCTTTTTATGAGCTAAGCCTGAGGTAAAATGTGTACATTATGGTTGTACATATTCATTTGACTACACAGATAATTTAGGGTATCTGTTTCATTCAATACATTGTGTTACTGCGATATTTTAGCCTAATTTCAATGGAAAATTAGGATATATACACGGTTTGTTTGTTTTCCTTTTGTGATTTTAGATAGGTCTTTCTCTTTCCATTCCTCTCTCCATTTCCCCGTCATCCACTCACACTCACCCACTTACTTTCTTATAATCTTTCTGACACGAATGAATCGTAACCTTAAAGGTGCCGACCTCTGCATATTAAACCTTTATCAATCAATCTCGTGTTTTATAAATCCCTTAAAAGAAGCTTCACAAAAACATTCTGTTGGTAGACATGCTGGAATTTCGTCATTTTAATCGCTTTTAAGGTCACAACTTGGAACTTGTTGATGAAAAGAGAAAGCAGACACATCGGCAGATCTTTTAATCATAGAAAGAACTCTCTCGTGTGCGCTAAAGCGAAAATTCTGCTATTTATTGTAGTCGAAAATCTTTTCAATTTTCTCACATCAAGATGATCAAGACATTGCTATAAGGAGGTTGCATATTGCACGATCAGGTGCCTGGCATGTTTAATATATATCAAAAGTACATGTGGATGGAAAGAATTCAATCAAATATAAAAATAAATGAAAAAAATATTAACTTCACTTACCGTGGAAACACAGTTTTCTAGAATCAAGTGACATTTCGCCACTGTACAGACTCCCAAGTGACATACAATATCAAACAATGCACACTTCCGGTCCTACACTGTGGTTGTGCTATTTATCAAAGTCGCTGTTCTTTTTTGCTCTGCTGTGCATTCTCTCTAATATCTTTTTGTCTGCTGTCCTTCTAGCCTATGTGTAATTCAGCTTGTTGCATCCATGGTGAGCTGTGAGAGAGGGATGAAGCCTGTCGCAATGACTAACACAAGTCCTCGGAGAGAAATTGCCCGAGCCAGAAATCGAACTAACGACCTCCTATTCTTGAACTCTTTGCGCTACCGACTGAGCTACCGGGGTTCAAAAGACATTTGCTGATACCCAGATATTTTGTGTGCAAACTTCCTTTCGCCCAAACATACCGGTGTAGATAATGGTCTGCAACAGACGAAAAGGGATTTTCGGACATTTACGTAAACTGTCGTCTGGGATAAGCTTGCGCAGTCCGCGCAGGCTTATCCGAGACGGCAATTTTCAGGAACATTTGATTTTGTCCTACAGTAGACTTTCGTGGTAAAGAAAATCACACACGATCGGGAGGTGTAGACTCGGATCAGCCTGTGTGTAATGCGCAAGCTTCACGCAGATGTACAAATGCCCTTTTTCGCGTGTTGCAGGTCGTATAAGATAAGACTTTGTGTTTCACACTGTCCACATCGAGTCCTAGTCAGCAGCTTAATCCTTTACCAAACAATTCAGTACCTTCTCCTTTTCCAACATGGTTTTCAACCCTATCTAAGAAGTTAAACTTATTCGTTCCAGCTTTAAAGTTGTCGCCTTGGTGAGTGTTGAGGTTGGAAAGTCAGATTTCCAATTTGGTAAGGCGTTCAGGGTTGAGGTGTTATTTGATCCGAATGTGCCTCGCTCTACTGAATTAAAATACAAGTTCATTGAACGTTAAGTTAAAAATTAGACAATATACCCATTGCTGAAATAGCCAAGTGGATCAAATGCTCAATAGCACCTGCCATAATGATCATATCTTTAAAGCCAGTAACCTGGGTCCGTACTCATCAACCATTCTCAAGTATATTCTAAGTCTTATTCTTCAAGATTTTCTAAATTTGAAAATATTACAACTTCTGATTGGCCAAACCACTTCTGATTGGCTAAACTATTTGGTTTAGTCAATCAGAAGTTGTGTAGTTTTTAAATTTAGAAAATTCTGGAGAATGACACCAAAAAGGTTGTGGTTGGTGAATACAGTCCCTCTATGAAACGAACATAATATTATGTACCATGCTATGTGAAAAGACGGCTTAATGCATTTGCGAAAAGTATCGACCCGTGTCAGCCTGGGACGAAACTTTTTGCAAATTGTACTCTTTTTTGGTACTTAAAATGCGGGAATGCTAGTTAAAGGATTCCAAAATGTTTGCTGAAGACAGGTTGTATACAAGGGCTAAACATTGATAAATTCGGGGAATTTTGATTGTACAACCACTTTTTTTGATATTCCAAGCTAAAGTTTTGCCAATAAAAGCACAATCATATCACAAATTTGATCTAACAATTCTGCAATAATTATACCTCAGACGCAAAATATATATAATTGCACTCATGGCGTAAAATCGTTTTTTTGATTAGTCAGAATCGGGTCATATGATGAAAAAAGCTGCATACAGTTTTTCGATGAACGCAATGGGACTACTTTCGTTTTTTCCAAATTGTTGTGTAGTATCTAGATTTCATGCAAACTGTTTATGGGATATATTTAGAGTTCCATTGCTGAATAAGTCAAATGCAAAAAGTTCGATTTTTTTTTCTTTAAAAAACTTACAAAAAGGAAACTACCAAATAACCTTTGACAAAATGATGCGTATTATCTTTATTTGAACCCTAAAAATTAAAAAAAAAACACACACACACACACTATGCCAACAGTGAATCGGGAGTCTGAATGGTCAACGTCATAAGTAACATCATTCAATACGAAAGCGGTCAATTTCTATGAAGCCAAGGTCCTTGAGTTATATTTAGTGCCCTGTGTTCAACGGAAAAATACTCCTGCATAAATGAATTTGATTTCTTGTTTCATGACGGAGTTACTATTAAACCTCTTTGTTGTGGGGATTAGGTTAAAAAAAATGATAGATGACTATTGACCAGAAAAAAGTCATCCTGGATTTGATGGAATGTATGTAGTGAAGATCTGTTGGAGAAAGGACCGAAAGAAGTGAGTACACTATGTTAAGAATTTTTGAATTGTTGGCCTGATAGGGACGATATTAGAAACAAGCATAGAACTGGGAAATAGAAAATATTGAAAATTAACAACTGCGACACCGTTTTTATATATTCTAATAAGTGGGACACAAAACGTTGGCGTCATTCGATTCATAGCTTACAAGAAGCATAGGATAGACTAAGTCATATATCGGCAACAGATCTGACGACGGTACGTACACATATTCTTTACAAATTATCTATAAAAATGTCACTCGAATGAATACATCGTCCGCTTAGCCTCAAGTTCAGATAGTTGATTGTATTGTTCATTTACAGAATTATTTTTTTTTAATTTTGTTCCATGAATCATCGAAAATATTGATTTCAAAGCCAGCAAAATGGCTGCCTTTGACTTAAAAGAAATATGTTGAAAAGCTAACAATAGATTGTGTATTCATGCCCGTTCTACCAAGTATCCGCCAAGGAAATTAACTCTTATTTACTGTCGTATTTGTTCGTGATTTTTTCTCTCTATTATTTTCGAAAAGTGATTTAAGTGAACAGCGAGTGCAATTATAAAGGTTGAGTGTAGATTTTTGTGTTGTCATCGAGATATACAATGCAAAATTTGCCTTATTAAATAGCTAAACATAACGCCCGAAGCGTTATTTGCCATGTAATAAGGCAATTGCATTTTATATTTCGATGAAAACACACAAATCTGCACTCAACCCTATAGTAACTATAGTAACCCATGTAATGTGTTCGGCTGGCTTATGATTTTCTCCCGATTTTGAATGTGTTATCTGATATGAATAAACATTAAAACATGTAAATATGGTTACCATATGGATTTTAAATTTTGCAACAGGCTTAAGTTTCGGATATAACACACCAAAAACAGACCATAAAATTGATTAACGAGTCGACAAGCTCATGTTACTTAGTATACTCATCTTTTATAAGGCTAGTGACGTGGGCAGTTCTCAGGAATGATCCAAGAACATCGCTTTAGGATGATCCTCGTGATAGTCTAGTAGGAATCGAGACCCGAAATTTTCGGTTAGGGAGGACGGCGTGTTCAAGGCTGGCAACAGTGCTTATTAGGGTCAGTAGGAGTATCCAAACACAAAAATGCTTGTTGCCATGCCGGATGACCTTTAGTGGTCAGTTGGTCAGAGGACAAAGGTCACTGAGTGCAAAAATTAATGATTAGAACCCTGCAATATAACAGAGCTGAAACATGGCAAAATAAATACCAGGAAAACTTTCAAATCAATATTTGTTATCAATATAGATGTGTCTTCAAGGATTTCAAACAATTTTGTTTAATTGCAACCCTTATAATAGAAATATTCTTAATTGCAATAGAACTATTTGCACTGCCAGCTTTTGCACTGCCAGTGCTTATACAAATGTTTCCAACAAATAAATGTAGCAAACGAAAGGAATTCAAAGTGTATTCAAAAAGCTGTTCAGTTAACCCTTTACCAAGTGGAAAAATGGTCTTAAGCAGACTGCAGAGACTTACAGATACCAAATGAACTGTGTTGCCAATGACGGGAATCACCTTGGAAATTGTAAGGCGCAATCTGGAAAAGGTGAAATGCTTGTAATAGCCATTTCACCTTTTCAAAAAAAAAAAAAAAAAAAATCCCCTCAAGGCTGTATAAACCATGACTTATATGAATAGGGTTAAGAAAAGACATTATCAATTCATTACATGAATGTTACAGACTGTAACCTTAGTTATGCTATTTTCAAATATGAGAAAATGTCATTTTTAAATTTTGTTTTCATATTGGATAGTAGTTTACGTCATTTATTGAAATAAAGCATTTTGGACAGTAGGCATCATATATTTTTATTTTAAAGTGCAACTATCTGAAAATCAAAGTTCTGAAAGTACTGAAAACATTGTGCTGACAACCACTTAAAATACATTTTTTGATATTCTGAATTTCACATAACACTTATTCAAAGACGCTATCTATATCTAATTCAATGTTGAGGAGATTACAACATACCATGGCTCCATTACAACGGCAGAAATCAATGCATTTCAGTGAATTTCTCCGACAAGTGCACTTGGATGAGGTACATTTTTTTTAGTTGCAGGTACGTATCTCTGAGCATGCTTTTGGTACAGGATCTTTTCTAATCTAGAAGTGTCCATCATTTTCATACCATCGTTTTTGCAAAGAAGAACACAGTTCAGGGACAGCTTCAGCGGCGGACAACTAAACAGTGGACTCGTCTAATATGTAGTTCCAAGGCGTCAGATGTCGGAGGAAGATTTACGATGTTTCGCTTACCCGACAAGAAAAAATGACAACGCAAATCATCTGCAGTGGAGATTGAGCCTGATGGAAGGTACATCTTACAAATGAACAGTTATGAATGATTCTGTGTTTCCTCAGGCAGCTCACCGATTCCTAGACCCCATAAAAGCTCATTGTTCTCTTTAAATACATGCCATGCTGACTTTTTTGATAACCAGATAACTTGCTGACTGTATCACATCCAGTAATTGCATGAAAAGCCGGAAAAACTGACTTTTCTAGAACGGATAATTGGATTTGATGTACAGGTATGAGCTTTCGATTCTTCGCTGTATCTGCTTGAAACCATACCTCTGGTATAAGTTGCACGTAAAAATGTAAAAGAAGGACCAGCACATCAGTGTCTCTACAAATGACCACTGTACGTTGATAGTCTTGGGCGCTAGCATCGACAGCATGGATGATAATTCTGGTGTCAGCTTCTTCATGGGTTGCTTTTAAACAACTGACATCAGTCCCAGATAATGATTCAGCCTGAGGAATCTCACTGAATCCTCCTGCTGTGATAAGTTCAATGTCAAGATTTTCTGCAGTTTTGATAAGTTCTTCATATAGAAAGCTTGCAAGATTTGATTTATTATCAGGATGACAGATGAAATCTGCTCAATTGAATGGCAAAGCAACATTCCCATTGTCAATAAGGCGTGGAATTGGCCTTTTTTCCATTGCTTCTTCCCCCACAATGATTTCTATATTATAAATGGATTTCAAGTTTGTTCATTCTTTAAACTGGATAAAAATGTGTCGTTTTGGAAGGAATTAATAACATACAAGAAACCAACTATCGATTTTGATACAATCCCAAATTGAAAGAGACTGTAGAAAAAGCTCAAAAGTGAGTTGAAAAGGAATTTGAATACTTAGAGAGTAGAAATCATAGAAGGAAAAGGTGAAATGGCTCTTCACAACTTTTTTCCACAATGTTTTCTAAAACTTGTTTTTTTTTTTAATGTGTTAGGACATTTATATATGGAGAAACCACTAAAAGACAATAAGAAAGCAAAGCCAGTTGTACAAGTTCAGTGATAGAACACAAAATTAGGCTTGTTTCACCATTTTAATGTATAGGAATAACTTATCTTACATCACAATTTCTGGTACTTTGATT
Organism: Tridacna crocea; assembly: GCA_943736015.1. NCBI lineage: Eukaryota > Metazoa > Mollusca > Bivalvia > Cardiida > Cardiidae > Tridacna > Tridacna crocea. Next base: position 29,819,348 of record OX031059.1, on the reverse strand, counting down.
TCGCACAAAATGCATATATAGGGAAATAATTAGATATTAAAGTGCCACAATTTGGAGAAAAGCAATAATGCCAAACTTTGCATATTTTTTCCTGACTAAATAAGAAATAAGGATCTCTATAAGGTAATATACATGTAACAGTATTCCGTACCTATTGACCTTTGATTATTTGACCCAGATAGAATTTTATGATAATATGATCATATATCCTACATAAACAGATACTTTCAGGCACATAAAATAATGTTTTTTTAAGAACTTAGAAGATATATACACCTAGGTTGATATTTTTATTAGAAAATGCACCCCAATGACCTTTTGACCTATATCTTGACTTATCAGTAAAATTGAGCTTGGCAACCAGGCATTTCTAGACAAGCAAACCTTAATGAAGCTTCCTGTAGTTGTTGCCAGCCTTGAACACGCCGTCCTCCCTAAGTCAATTTCTAGCCACCTTTTAGATTTTAGCGAATAGCCTATGAAGGACAGCCGGTAACCTTTAACGGCGTCAATTTTGGATACTGTGGCCGACACGATGACTAACTACCAGCGGATATGTCTTGAACTATGAATGGGTAGAAGATATTCGACAGACTTTTTCATGTCCGGCACATCTTTGGTAAAATCTGAAGAAGTGATTACATATCACGGATTAATTAAGGACACGGTAATCCAACAGTTATTGCGCAGGTAGTGTGTTAAACGTAATGTGTTTGTAAAACGCAACAACCGTGTTCCCTTTGGATCTTGGAGTCATTGCTTATGAGTACCAACAACGAAGGTGTCAGTCTGTATTAAAATTTCTTTTAGAGTTTGTTGACAGATCCCTCTTTTTTTATTTGAATCTCTCCACCATCTCTTTTCTTTGCCAAGCCCAACTTGCTGAGCGTCAACGCACAGTTTGAGCAATTAAGGAGATTAATGGTTCAATCCATGGCTCGACAAACTGGTTAGCGTGATATAACTTTAAAACTTTAGCAAATTGTAATAAAACAACTTACCTTCTTTTTCTTCCAGATTTCCTGCAGCCCATGGCTAGATGTAGCATCCCAATGCCGTTACAGATACAAATATACCGGTTCAGCCAACGGTTTTGGAAACACATTATTTTTCTAACTTTATCCATCCCACTTGCCATCCATGTAACGGACAATTGGCCTAGACGATTGCGACGATATGCAAATGTAGAGGCGTGGATGGTAAGTCCGGCAAGAGGATGCGAAGGGAATTTTGCCGCTTATGGAAATGAGTTCGTACAACTACATAATGCCAAGGTGAACAAAAATGATAAGACTTTTAGTGTACCATGTGAAGGTAAAATTCCAAAATATTATTTTCTATATGGTAGAGAAGGGACGCCTTTGCAATCCTGGCTAAAGAATCTAAAGACAATGCCATATTCTGCCGTTTCCGAATTTCGAGTTGAAAAGAATCCTGTTGTTGTTGTATTAAGATACGAAGCTCACAATCTATTTCATACTTTATGCGAGTGGTATAATGTGTTCTTGTTATCCAAACTTCTCGAGTTTGATCCATTTACAGTGGACATTTTACTTTTAGATGACAGACCTCCGTCACCCTTTGATTCAGGTTGGGATACACTATTTGGAAAAATACTTAAGTATTCCGACATTCCCGATGACGTCATTTACGAAACAATGATATGGAATGTGATTGGCTACGAGAGTCCAGCGAACTTTCATTGGCAATATGTGCTTCCGTACGCGGATGATTTTTATCGTTTTTTCATTCGAGCATTTAACATACCTATTAAAGCATTGGACTGTTCAAATCTCACAGCTACAATTATCTTTCGAAGAGATTATATGTCGCATCCGGAAAGAATAAACACCACCAGAGGTTTAATTCAAAGAAAATTCGAGAACGAGGATGAAATATTACGATTAGTGAAATTATATCTTCCACCATCTGCAAATGTAAAGGCTATCACTTTAGAGGATATGCAGTTGCTTGAACAAGTGACCACTCTCACAAACACTGACATATTAATAGGAATGCACGGTGCTGGCATGTCATACACGATGTTTTTACCGCCACACGCGGTAGTCTTTGAACTATTCCCACGTTATTTTCATCAGCTGCGACACTTTAAAGCGTTTTCAAGATGGCGGGGATTAAAGTATTATGTGTGGAAGAATATCAATTACAGAAATGAACGTGCCAAATTCTTTACCTATATACCACCGCTCATTTTAAAACTGTATGTGCCGACCTTACATAAAGACATTTGTCCCTCTGCTATGTGAATTTCAACAGGTTTCATCTCACGATACGAATGGTTCACAATATATTTTCTTCTTGATCAGACGGCAAAGGTCAGGGCCCGTGTTCACCATCCATTCTTAAGAGTGTTCTTTGTCTTATTTTCCAGAGTTTTCTACCTTAACATAACCTCTGATTGGCTAAACCGAATGGTAGCCAATCAGAAGTTGTGTTACAAATTTAGAAAACCTTGGAGGATAAGACTAAGAATATTCTCAAGGATGGTTGGTGAATACGGGCCAAGAATGGTATCCAGCAGTTCTTTTTCCTGAACCATGGCAGTCTTTCACAGAAAAACTGTATTGCTTAGAAAGCGGTGAAAAGGGTGTTCCCCCCTCCACCTGTTAAATCTGTTATACTGGCAACCTAAAGAATTTGATTTAATTCATTACATCTTGAAACAATCAATCAAACTTAACCAAGAAAAGATTTGGGATTCATTTTTACTTTCTTCTATTTGTCAATGATATTTGAACTACCAGTCAAACTTCAACAAATGATAAGTAGGAAATTACCTCCCTTTAGTGCAAATGAAACCCCTTAAAAATTTTAAGAATAAGCAGTTGAAATAAATTTTGAAACTATCTAGAGGCCCTTGAAGGATTTACTTGCTCTACTTTCAGTGACTGACCAGTGAACATAACCGTTAAAGAAACCAGTAAAAACCTCGTGTTTTACTGGTTTCCTTTACGGTTGGGTTCACTGGTCAGACGACAAAATAAATGTTACTGAAAAATCACAAAGAAAAGTTTGATTTGGAAAGGGTGGAAAACATTGTGGGAAAAGGAGAAAACGCTGGTTAACAGCACTTTCTCCTTTTCACACAATGTTTTCAAAAGCTTTCTTACTCAGGGTCCTCAAAATCGTCACTGTGTGGTAAAGGGTTAATTTCTTCTCAATAAAGCAGTGGAACTTTCAGCTCTACTTGCCGAAAGTCAGCAGAGCTTACGTCAAAGCATGATTTCCGTACTTCGTCCATCAGCCCGATAGCCTTTTTCCTGTTTATGCGATTATGTTTGCATTTGTAGTCCGATTTCTTGAAGCCTGTACAGTTTCTTTACATCATCAATATAGCCTATATCAGACTATTGAATTTTAAAAGAATCCCAGAATTTGTTAAACAAATGCACCCAAATCCAGGTCCTGTTTATTCATAAGGCTAATATAAAACCTGCTCCGTTAAATATTTATCAATAATAATACTGTAATGTAATTGAAAAAAAAAAAATTAGTAATTATTTTGTTATTGAGAAAGCATTAAGATATAGGAGATAGACAATAGTTCGAGTTCGGTACTACTCGTAGACAGATATAATAAACGATAACTAAGACTGAGAGAGAGAGAGAGAGGGGGAGAGAGAGAGAGAGAGAGAGAGATTTTTAAACTTAGACAAATAACAAATTTGCCCATTTATCATTGGAGAGGTCATCAGACCTCTCAAACAGTGGTGAGTTTAAAAGAATTTGCTGTCTAAATCCATTTTTCTGGCGAGATTGTTCTAATAAACAGTCTGTTTTGTCATGGTTTTGTAAATAAAGCGAAATAAAAAAGCTGAAACAGGAAATAGACATGGTTTATTTTCATATGACGAATTTCAGAAAGAAATATTTGTTGCATTACTTTGCCATGGCTGCAAATCACCCCTAGAATAATTGTAATTTTTCATTAAGTAAATAAATATAAGCAAAAAAAAAAAAAAGAATAACTTCGTTACAAAGGAGAAGAAAGACAATGTCATGCGACTTGAAAACGCGACAAGAAGGCCAAGTTACCGTCATGTAAAGAATATCGTCGGTTTACTTCAAAAAACTTCGTAACTACAGCTTGTAACAAACTGTAGTTACGAGGTTGTGGAAGTAAAGCGACTATGTGAGGTTTTTACGCCGCGGCTTTTTTACTTGTTTGTTTACATGTACCTAAATGTATTGAAATTAAAAGCCAATAAACTATTTGAAAACATTAATGCTGACCTCTCCTGTCTTCTTTTTAAAAAAAAAAAAAAGCCAACTTGCTCTCCATCAACTTTGGAGAATGGGGTCGGAGAACCATCCTCACTCGCGTTATAGGTTAGGCTTTTTCTAAACATATAATAATCTTACCAAGTGTTCTGAAGCGGATCGTTTTAAAAATGTTTTTTCTTCTTTTTATACATACGTGCCAAATTTTGTAGCTTGACCAATAATGGTTAAATATAGGAAAATTTTTCCTAAGTTTTTAATAAAATGATGAGCCAGTGTTAAACTTGTAACACTCCTACTGGGACCAAATAAGTCCCCCGTGCAATAGTCTTTTAAAGGCCCAACAAGAGATAGCACGAAGGAAATATCAAATCTCTTGTTATCTGGGAACAATAAAAGATTTTTGAAGATCGTGTAAAACTTCCGATACCAGAGGTGGGGTCAACGTTGAACCAATGGCTTTAATTTGACCTTTTAGAAGTGGTCTTCTAGAAGCTATATGCCAAAATTTCCAGGCCTCAGTCTTATCGTTTCGGACAAAATGGCTGTAAAGGTTTCGCAAAATTTCCATTTGACTCCCAGAGTTCAGCTCTGAATCATATAAAGAAATATGGAGTGCAACACACGAAAAGGTGCATTCGGACATTTGCGTAAAGTGTCGTCCCGGATTAGCCTGCGCACTCCGCGCAGGCTAATCCGAGACGGCACTTTACGACTACATTAGATTTTATGCTACAGTAGACTTGCGTAAAACAGAAAAATCACATAAAATCGGAAAGTGTCGTTTCGGATTAGCCTGTGCGGACTGCACACGCTGATCAGAGACGACATTTTACGCAAATGTCCGAATGACCCTTTTCGTGTGTTGCACTCCAATTATATAGACACTTTTAACATAATAAGTATAAATGTAAATTTTGTAAGCAATTGATATTGCAGTCTTGGAGGAGACGTCGCCCTCATTCATATCGATCTATAGGTATACGGGAGATAAATACATTCTTCTAAAAGTAATTTTGAAGATCCATAGGGTCATTTTTTTTTTGAGAAGCCGGGCTTCGAACTCAAAACCCCATGTTCACTAGATCTAGCGTGTCGATTGACTTATTCGATATTTATTATACAAAATACTCATGTCGCTCGAATTGAGGCTTTGCTTTATTCATATCACAAGTACAGTGTTAATCAGATCTCTGTCTAAGAATGAAATTCACAACATCCGAAATCGGTGAATACTGACAGTCAAAATATGTATGTTTGAAATTTGTGATGATAGAAAAATGATTTGTTCCCTTTATTTCAATATGGTTGCTTTCAACTTCTGCTTCCTGTAGTATTTCGTAGAACTCCCAAGATTGCTCTTTCAGAAATAAGTCTTTCTCCGCAGAAATCAGCAGAAATGGTGGCAGGTTTCTACTTTTCACCCTTCGCTGACGTATCAGGTGACTCGGTGATGCTTCTTCCCATACACATTCCTTATCACCGAACGTGGGATATAAATAGAAATGTCGAATGACAGGTGTGTTTAGACATCTGACGTCATAAACACCGGAAATGGATATCACACTCTGGAAAAAGAAAATAAAAGTGTTTCATGACTAATGTTATGTTTTCAAAATATGTCTCAAGTATACTTTTTTAACAATGAAATTTAACCCACTTGATTTGTTGAATAATACAGCTTTATGAAATACATGTCACAAAATGTAACAATTAACTGTAAAGGCTGAAAGCGCTTTTAAAAACGCACATCGAGTTACTCGTATATCATATGTTCAAAATTACGTGCATTTTTACATAGCAAGGCACACTGTCTCTAAATCAATTCACTTTTGTCAATCTCCGTACTGGATGGTTATGATCAGTTCAATCTGTGGAACTACCGCGGTCATCATCTGTTTGAGGCTGGACTTTATGCACAATGTTCTCATTACCTCATAGAAAAGGTCCAATGATCTTATGTCCGTCCAGTATGGGGACTAATTTTGTTGAGTCAAATGGTTAAAGTTATTACCGAACCTATTACTGTGCATATACATCTTTTTACGTCACTGCGGATCAAAGGCATGGAATAGCTCTTGAAATTTACATTAGAAGTTTTATAGGTTTTTACAAGGGCTATGCAGAAATTGGTTCCAACTATAGTTTATTAAACGAAGTAATTTGTGAATAATAATAGTACTTAATAATGTTGTGGTTAAATAGATACAGATCTTTAAAGACTTAAATAAATGATTTTTGCGTGTGTTTGGCTGTCATTTCAGGAATAAAAGAAACGTAGTTTGTTCAATCTGTGCAGGTTATGATCAGAATAATTTTGGAGATGTCCTACAAAGGTTTTTGTTTCTGGAGTAGAAATGTAAAGATTCACTGAGTTGAAAGCTGATACTTTTTGACAGGCAGGAAGATTATGTTTTAGAAAAAAAGTTGTTGAGTATATTTAAAAAAAAAAAAGAAAAATTGAAACGCAAAGAAAAGATCACTGATAACAATGTAAATACATGTACATGTAAACATTATATGTGAATAAAGATCTTAATATAACTTTGAAAAATTAGTAACTTTAATAATTCCACTGTGCTGCCTTTGTTGCCACTACAATTTTTTTCTCTCTAGAATCATTTTAATAAATTGAAAATGCTGTACCTGAAAATGTGCAATTTCTCCATTTTCAAATTTCAAGAAGAAATTATAAAAATTCCAATGCTTTTGGTTTTCTCCCACATAAACATTATCACTTTATAATATTAATAACAAGATTATTTAAGAATCCTCTCTAAACTTCTTTTTCCCCCTTTTTTTAGAATTTGAATACATGTACGTATCATTTTCTGTTTTCCTTGCATTTTAGTACCATTTGTTATGGTATTAAGTAAAAACAGATACAAAAAAATGTAATCACAATTTCTCGAGAGACATAATATTTTTGTGGAATTGTCGACCAAAAATTGCGACCTCTATGATGCTATGCATCATAAATTTGTCTTGTTGCTATTTAGGATGAACTATATACTGTAAGAAAACCAGGCTTGATTTTCAAGTAGGTCTGTTGAAATATTTGAGAAAAAGTCGAGTGGAGTAATTCTGTCGTGCAACAACAAGACATTGTTAGAAATTTTCCAAAAATAATGACCAATCAAATAATTACTGATTATCTAGATGGTAAATAGTTTAGATGCATCCCTACTGGAAGCCGCTTTTGAGCTGCTTCCAATGATGGAGAATAAATATAATTTGGAAGAACTTCGATATAAAACCAATATGTTTAAACTATAACCGGTCACGAATTTCTGTTTAAAAAAAAAAAAAAAAAAAAGTAAAAATGCGATATTCATATTGGCACATGCATGAACTTAAAACTTTAAATTCATTTTCTTCTTTCTCAAGAATCGACTTTTCAGCTGACTAGAAGGATTGTCTAAAGGTTAAGAAGTAATATACTTAGTGAATACATGTTTTATTTGTAAATCTATTTGCTTGAAGAGTGCTGGTATTTCTACCCTTTTTGGAAGTTTTGATGCTCGCTCCCTTGATTGTTTTCCTTACGGTTTGTGCGTCCGTTTTCGTTCCTCATGAAATGATTCGCGTAACATTCGAGAACCACAATCTATTCTGACAGCTAAACGCTGTAATATGTCTCACAATTTTTACCATCGACTGGACGAAAATCTTAACATTGACAAAATGGAAATCGCTTGCGGAGGACAAATTGAAAATAATTGGTTCAAAATGACGCAATTTGTGTTATGAAAGAGTAAAAGTAAAATATGGATAAGAACAAAATACTGGTTTCCAGCATGTTCTCATCGTGTTATAAAAGCCTTTCTCATCAGGGTAGTTAAAGCTTGGTGTTGCTTTTTAAACGATGCTAATGGCTAGATGAAAGCAACGGTATTAAAATGACTAGTATCATTTAAATTATCACATACCTTTACTAAACATGTCTCGCCCTCATATTTCATACTTTCAATCGCAGTTAAACACGCTAAATGCCCACCAGCTGAGTGGCCCATGAGAAATATGTCCAGATCTGCTTTTCGGAAATTCCTCTGCACCCATACCATAGCCTTGGCAACGACCTTGACCTGATCTTTCACTGACCTTCCTGACCTTCTAAGCCGTATTTTCAGTATAATGTACTGTCCAGAAGCGAATGTTACGATGATAAGTTGGCAGATCCAAGATGTTAAGGAGAACTTCAAAGGGAGGCTACCAAGAACTACTGCAACCCACAAAGACAATATATTTTTCCTAGTTAGTTGAAATTGATTTCTTTTGATCGTAATTAAGAATAACGTCAAGAAGTTTGTCACTAGCATTGTAAAAAGCATCTTCTCTTTCCAGTGTGTAACGCTCATTCGACCATGCATATATATCCAATGTGCTGTCGTATGGGTGTCACTCGCTATGCGGTACAACATCGCTATGCCAAGAGGCACAAGTATAGAAATGAACACAAGAAAACACGACTGGATGTAGGACGCAAGCATTTCAAAGAAAATCCAAGGTGTTCCAAGTTCTGTAAGGGGATAGGAAATGACAGCGCTCGGTATTCCGTTCTGGGCAAGAGATTCTCCAACATTACCATACGTGCCAAATAACCATGTCATCATCGAAACTAGAAAATTCACGTCATAGTACAGATAGTGTCTCCAAGCATCTCGATCCCCCCGTCTCCATCCACCACCATGTATAAAAATAACAAAAGGAAATTTACTGTTGTTGTTAATGTCACTGTGCCCAAAATTAATTTTTTGGTCATCAAAAGTACCTCTTACTGATCTGTTGTTAACATTCCCAACACTATTAGTTCTCAAACGATGGGGTTCTCTTGATTCTGTTTCTTCAAAATTAGAACTCTCCAACATCAGATCTTCTTGGTGTGCTTGATTTACATTTAGATACGAATCTAACGGTAGATAGAGATCAAGAGAATACTGTTCCGTACAAGCACTAATCCCTAAATCGTCTGTAAAATTAATGTCTTTCACCACTTCCATCACTATGCCGTGGGGGAAAAAAACTTCTTTCAGTAAGAAACTGGATAATCGCGCTTAGTTTATAAAAAGAGTCCTGTTTCTTAAAATTCACATGTAACTGGTTAGCTTTATAATTTAATATAACAGATTTATTGCGCGAGTTTAAGTGATAATAAATTTCGGGTAAATCTCATGATAGTCAGTATGACTTCATCATGCGATTATTACAAAATGGTAATCACTAATAGTTTAACGTACGGTAGTTTCCAGATTTGAAGAGATAAAGTTGCCCTTGAACTAGATCGTATTAACATTACGTTTCGTAATCTTGACATAAGGCCATTAAATGGTACACAGGATGACCCCGAACTCTGTACCAAACGGCAGGCTATTAAGATTTGGTCAAATTGAACGTACTAGCAGGCGAAAAGAAAAAGTGCTTTTAATCATAGTTTTCGTCTTTTAAAGAGTAGAAACCAACGTGAGAGAAGAAGAAATTGCTAGTTACCAGCATTTTCTCACTAGCTTTCAGAACCTCTGAATACCATGCTTCTTTGATTCAATATATGGACAAATGCATTAATACAAACACAGTTCGGTGCAATGAACTGTAAAAGAACGATATATAAGAAAGGCGCAGCCATGGCTATCCATAGATATCTCCTTAACGCGGCTGCTAGGCATTTCATTTAAATACGGACAAAGCCATGGATAAAGGACTTGTCGCCCGTAACAAGTTAATCAACAATTTGATTTTCTTGCATATAAACTGTTAAAGGTGGGTATTTAGAATTTTTACATCTCACCAAATTAAAAAATATATATATCACTAAAATTTATATGAAAATATAATACAAATCATCAATAAGTAAGACTCATAGAATTACAAAAAAAATTTTTTTGATGGTGTTCCCTTAAAAGGCTACGTAGCCTCTTAACGTATTTTTAGATTTCCCGCCAAAAATCAATAAAGCATTTTGGGAATGTCAAGTCTCTGGCACGTGACTTATAACGCTTAAATTCCATTACATAACAAACATGTAATAATTATTTTCCACAATGTCTTCTTCGGACCCTATATTTGAAACTTTGTCTGTGTATTCCTGTATAGAAATGAGCAAATTGATAATCTAAAAATAGAACGTGTCTCCCGTTGGTGTCTACCTGGGCCGTAGTAAATCTCTTTCTCGTGCTGTCGGATGGTTTTCGACTACTGGGGTTTTATGAAGGCAAATTACAAGGCTTGGGGAGTATAAAGATGATTTTTTTTGCATTTTTTAAAAATTTTCGTCCCAAGATCTGAAGGGCCACCTTTAATTCCTACTGTTCAGGGTTCTTTTATTTTCAATGTAATTGCGACAATAATCTAGCTTTTGTTTTCTATCTGGTATACTTAACGTTTGCGTCTCCACAGTTACAGGGAAATTTCCTTCATTTTTTTTTTCAACTTTTTTCCCGTACGCTTACTTTCTTAAAAATAGTGACAAGATCTATGCGGGAAATAAGACAAAATCCTCTCGGCAGTCGGACCCACTGACGGGACGTCGCACCGAATAAATACGCTTGTCTGCAATAGAACCAAAGACACAGGTATATACATGTATATTCAGGTCATCGGAGGTGATATGTTATGCATTCAAAGATAGTGACAAACAGTAATCGAAAGAAAACAAAAATGCTATTCAAAGCAGATTTCTTTGGCATGTGAATGATAGCAGTATCATTCCTGTGAAATTTCATCAAAATAGGATTGGTAGTTTCAGATGTAGGAAGATTTTTAAACTGACAAAAGTTAACGTACCCACGGACGGACGAACGGGCCATGACATGACTGAAAAAAAAAAAAAACTTGGAATGATAATTGAAATACACTGTGTATATTCAATCTACTGGATGGTATGGTTAGCTCTTCAGTAACATAGCAGTATGTAATTTGATGCTAATATTGCCAACTAACCTCTGTGTAAAGAATTCTCTTGTCAAATACTTTTCTGTCTTCAAAATTGTGGTCTTCGATGTTTTTCACTTTAGTTTTGTTTAGAATGCATGAAGTAGGCGGGATAGATAGTTAAGTTACAGTACTTTATTTGAGAAGCAGGTTTATCATGTCGATGGCCCTTATGTTTTAAAGGTTCTATGAACCAAAACATATTGAAATCATAAGCTAATAAACTGTTTGAAAACATTGTTGACCTCTTCTGGCTTCTTTTGTGAGAAGCCAACTTGTTCTTCCATGATTCGAGCTTTCTGCTAAAAGGCATCACACCATCTTGTAAAGATAATATAAATGAAAACAGTAGTGCTCAACGAGGAAAATGGCTAGAAAAAAAAAAATACATTCATCAGTGGAAAAATCTAGCCCATTTTTCGCTCCAAATATTTTGAAAATTCAATTATTTCAAAAGAGGAAAATAGTTTTTTTCCACAAATACTCTTGATTTACTGCACAACTTTGAATACAGCTTTTTAATATAGGCTCAAGGGAAACCAGGATTCGTGCACCGTTATTATTCTTTATTACGTTATTAACATAACAGTGCACCTGGAATTTTGGAGAAGAAACATTTAAGTTTTGCTTCCGATCTGATCCGTTTCGTAAGTTATTTTTTATTATTCTATTGAATTTTTTATTATTCTATTGAATTGTCTTTAAGTATTTGTTACCATTTGATGAATAAAATAAGTCTTAGGCTACTTAAAAGAGTAGAATCAAGTCCCACAGCTGGCCATCTAGCATACTGTGTGACGTACGTGCTACACACCGAGCACGTTTAAAACCAGGTGTAAATTAGATTGAGTTTTTTCCTGTATCTGCCACATAACGAAACTAACGGTCTTCAAGGGGATTTGCCTATATGGGCAACCGGTGGAGACAACAAATAAACGAAAGTCATTGATCAATCAATCATTCGACATCAATTTATTCTCGCGAGATGTTGTTTTGAAATTGGCAATAGTGTGACACCTCTAAGACAAGCCAATATTCAAGATGGCGGAGACCGGTACCACGATTCAAGCGCTTGCCGGGTATTTTGGAGTAAAATGTGGTAAAATAACATATGACGGCTCGGAGAAGGTAATAAAACAAAATTAACTCTCAGTTTACTCACCATAAGTTTATAATTTATTTTGATCAACCATAAAGACCGTAACACTACGGTGATTACAGGACATTTCGACCCATAACAATTTCGGTATCAGGAGAACTCGTACCCTGGAGAACTCGTACCCCAATCTCAAGGGTACGAGTTCTCCAGAGAAGTCGTACCCTGGGTACGAGTTCTCTGGAGAACTCGTACCCCCACTAATAAAGATAATGTCAACTTTTATTTCTGTGCCGTTTTGGGATGTAGATTTGATGATTTTTTTTTTTTTTCTTTTGCTTGTACATGTGTTGAAAAGACATATAAAGTAAAGAAACCTGTGTGTTTTATCATGCAGTGTATGTGTATGTTGTATTCGATGTAAAAATCGCAAGGAAACATTTATGAACCATCAATAAATTGTATTCAACTAAAAAAAAATATTAGCAGGATTAATTTTTGCTCTCTTCAATTCTTTGGGTAGCCTTCACTTGCATTCAACTTTTTAGTTGATGTTTGATGTTGTTTTGTGTAAGAACGGTCTATGAATCAGTATTTGACTGGATTGGATATTTGTTAAATGGTAAAATGAACACAGAATTGATCAAATTTTTACACCTGATGAAAAGGCAAATTTCCTGAACAAAGAGAGCAAGAAAGGTGTGATTTGAAAAGTGTGATTTTCACAATGATAAAATTACTGTAACATAATTGCAATATACAATATTGAACCCTTAATTTATTTAATGCTAGAATCGAAACGGATGATAAAGAACAAGATCAATATGCAAATCTTTTCAGAATTTTAGTGAGTCGTCGATGAAGTCCCCTGTATACTTTTGGCGCCAAAGGAGTTAAGCACGTAGGGTAATGATTGGAAAGTCAGTGACATCATTTGTCCACAATGTTTCAGCAGAACAAAAATGCCTCCGTAGAATCGCTTGTAAGTCGAAAATTTCACATAAACCATCTGAAGAAACTTTCAAAATTGTTTGAAAAGGTGAGAAAACACGAGGAAAAAGAAGACCAAATTGGTTATTTGATTTTGCACATTTTCCCACAATGGTTACTTCTTCTTAGTGGTTGAAGCTCAAGTTCGTGAAGTAAACGTCTCAGAAAACATAGAAGACTGTGCAACAAAAAAGAAAGAAAGAGAGAGCGAGAGAAAATGCAAATATGTGAACTCATAATTGTATATATCTGCATACACCAAATTCATATTTGGTACAGACGTATTTATTTATTGGACTGAAAGGGTGGGAAAAAAATGTGGGAAAATGAGAAAATGCTAGTTATTTAAGCACCCTCCCCCTTTTTCCAACAACATTTTCAAAAGCTATCTCCAACAGGGTGGTACTACTTGGATCCATCAAGTTCAAAGAGTTAGATTTCTTCTTTTAATATTACATAATAAAAAACTGGTTATAATCATTTAGTCCTTTTCCAACAATGTTTATATAAGTCTCATTCCTCGTAAAACCAAACAATTGATTGGTAAACTAAAGGGTAACAGGTTTAATTGCTGGTAAATGGCAAACTGTGTGCATAATCATGTTTATCACACTTCATTGTACCCGACACCTTTGACTCCTTTAAAAAATATTGGCATACTCCATTAACGAACCTAAATTATCTAAACAAGCTTTGAAAAAAAAAAAAATCTTTGAAGATGAATCAAGATTATGTAGATCTTACTGATAATTTCATCTTTCTTGAATTTACCTGACCATTTACCTCCTTCCTTATTATTTTAATCCATGAAACATCCTATAACAAAACTGATATTTTACTAAAATACCCGTTACCAATGCTTGATCATTGTATAACTTACTTGGTCATTTCATAAAAGATAAAATGAAAATCATCAATTCACCAAAGTCTGAATGATATATAGAGATACAAATTTACTCCCAAAAATATCTACAGGGTACGAGTTCTCTGGAGAATTCGTACCCAGGGTACGAGTTCTCCAGAGAACTCGTACCCTTCAGATTGGAGTACGAGTTCTCCAGAGTACGAGTTCTCCAGGGTACGAGTTCTCTAGCAACCACAATTTCGACCCGTAAAGATCGGTCCGTAGAAATACTGAAACGCAGGAAACGCTGAAACGCAAAGTAATTACCGAAACGCACTTACAATATTAGTTTTTTATTGATTACTTTTACCTGTAGGCAAATGCCAAAACGCAGTAATGTATTGGGTTTCTATTTAAATTCAAACATTGTTTTATTTCTGTGTCAATATCATTGAATTAAGCGATATTATTTTTATTTTATATACACACTGTTGTTGTAGTTGTGGAAAAAGGAAAAGAAACTTGAATCTGGTGCAGCTAGCAAGTAACATATTAACTGATTACCATACAACAAAATTTTAAACTTGTCCAAACTGAATGAAGTTGCAGACGACATTTTAAAAATTAATCTGTTTTAGATGTAAGCATCATAAAGGGTAGAAAATGTTGTAGGAAAAGCAAATTCTTTTTTTTCTTATTCAATGTTTCCTTCAATATATAGTTGGGCTCCTTTGGTGTTTAACCTATGTTATATTTTTTTTATTGTCAGAGTTCCCGATCACGCAAAATCGTGCGTGAAACACGTATAAATGAAATAAAACACGTACAAAATTGCAAACCTATACGTGAAATCACGCACAAAAAATAAAGAAGAAGATCGAACAAAAATCAAGCAGGAAACGCTTGCATAGAACGGCTCACGTAAGTGCAATTTTCTGAAAATATAAATCGTCAGAAAAATTTTGGATTTCCAGCTTTTTATTTTTAGAACATTTACATGGTCGGCGTACTCGGTCTTTATCATCGTGATCAATTATATTTAAGACTGGGACCGGTTTGTTTCCAAAGAAGTCCTTAATTCAGCTCCCCTCTGTTTAACGCAGTCGGTAAAAAGCCTTCCGTCGACGTCAACGTCTTTCGTCTGTAAACCCACATATTGGGAATAACTAGGAAATATACTGTAGACGCTTTCAGGTTTCAGAATTCGGGTTCCCGTAAGCAAGCAAGGTACGCTAGTTGTAGAACAATTCAAAATCTAGTAAAGAGAGTTCATTTATTGCAGAAATACTTATATATAGTTAAACGGACACGAAAAAATGATCGGTCCAAAAAACGCGGAAACCCATGACACAAGAAAATGCTCCTTTTTACATTGTCCGATCACAGTCACTTCATACTTTTTTTTCAGCTTTTAATGGGTGTAAGCTGTAAATTTCCACAAATATCTGGATATAACAAACTTTTTTGGTGCAAATCATCAGTATGGATTGCTTTGAGAATCATTATTGTCATACCCTCAAATATGAAATCTAGCTGCCCCGCCTTCCGGGTTTACAACTCAAGGGGTAAGTGTACCCCAGAAATAAAAAGCTAGTAGGAACACTGCATATTGAATACAGCAGTTTTCAGTCAGAATTCGACAATGATTAATGTAGATAAGGCATGTGGAAAAATGAGCATATAAACTACTAGTTTGCCAAACAATTCTTTAAGTGTCAATTACATTTAAAAATGTTCATTTACATACTAGATCTATATGATTGTTGTGCATTGGATAAAAAATGAGGCATTAAGTAAACAATTTAGAATTGAGGGCATACTAGTTTCACTCTGAATTTGTACCCCCATTTTTTTTCTTATACCCCCATTTTTCAATTGTAGGGGGTACAAAAAACCCCCAAATAAAATTTTCAGTGGGAACACTGATTGTAATTCGTGTTCACCCTTGTTATTGTATTGTAGATCCCTGTTATGAAAGGCAAGACTGGCACAAGGAGAGGTTTTGCAACGATCACAAAGCATTTGACTAGAGCAGCAGAAAAATCCTTATTGTTGGGTGAGGTTTAGGACTGTAACTCTTTTTTACTCACCTGGGCCCATATTCACCAACCATTCTTGAGAATATTTTTAGTCTTATTCTCCAAGGTTTTCTAAGTTTATAAGTAACACAACTTCTAATTGGCTAAACCGAATGGCTAATTCGGTTTAGCCAATCAGAAGCTGTATTACTTACAAATGTAGAAAATTCTGGAGAACAAGACAAAGAACGTTCTTAAGAATGTTTGGTGAATACGGGCCCTGAGCACAAGGTGCTCCAGGTGAGTTTTTGAGATCATGCTTTGTTCATCATGTATCATGTGTTGTCCGTCGTCAGCTTTTACCTTGCATACGCTCTAGAGGCCACATTTTCAGTTTGATGCTCATGAAACTTGATCACATTTTTGTCTTAATGATATCTTTTGTGTATAGCTAATCCTGCCTCTCTGCAGATAGCCCACTGATAAGCCCTGTCCACATACAGTATAAAGCATGTGTGGTCAGTTTACTCTCTGCTTCTTGTATTATGCTAATCTCCATGTAAATAAAGTCACTAGTATTAGACGTATCTTGGAGTTTCATTTATTGTGGAGTTTCATTTATTGCGAAGAATAGTTACAAACACAAAAACTTGGTGGCGAGGATAAACCAGGCTGAATTATTTCAGGAATTTAATCTAATGTGGACTACCGTCATTAGGCATTAAATTCTGGATAATTTTAACAGTGGCCACTGGACTGATTGGTAATATGAGTGCCTTTGCGGTAACATTGAAATGTGGAACACTTATGAAGAACGTCTCGAGCAATATTTGCTTGAAGTTGGGAATGGTATGGAAAATGAGAGGAAAGTAGCTGCACTGTTGACTTTAATTGGCCAGAAGACATACTGTCTGTTACAGAATCAAACGGCGCCACTGAAGTCGTCGGAATGAAGTTATGGTGAACTTTTTCAGTTATTGAAGACACATCTTTGTCCCAAACCATTGCTGATATCTGAATGTTTCCGATTTTCAGAATAGAAATCAAGCTGTCGGAGAAAGTGTGAGTCTATATACTGCGGCACTTTGCAAGCTGGCAGAATTTTGTGAATTCATAACTTACCTAAATGACGCTCTGCGGGATAGATTTGTATGTGGACTGCGGAACAAGGCGACACACCAAAAACTATTGTCGTCTGAGGATTTGAGCCTTCAAAGAGCCATTGACGTAGCACTGGCAATGGAGACAGCTCACAAAGACGCCACGGAACTGCAATTGTTAGTGAGTAACTCCACAGTTCATATAGTGGGAAAGTCAACAAACCCAAATCGACCCGGAAACAGCAAAATGAAAGTACAAGAAAGCCATGTTTACACTGCATGAAAACGAACCATGATTTTGGGAAATGTAGACTGAATAACGCAGTGTGCAACTTCTGTAACTAGAACGGACTTACAAAGAAAATATGTCTGAAATTCAAGAATGTGCATACTTTGGAGGAAAACAGTTTGAAAAGTATCCAAGTGATAAGTTCTGTTAGAAGTCAGAGTGAGAAAATCACAATTACTCCAAGGATTAATAACGTTGAAGTGCCTATGGAACTAAACATGGGTGCATCAGTCACACTCATGTCAATTTCTGAATTCAAAAGATGATTCGGAAAAAGGAAATTGGACAGACCCGACACATTTTTAAAAACATATGCAGGTGACGTAATTCACCAGGAAGGGACAATTATGGTGAATGTCTGCTATAATGGACAGTCAGCGGTAAAGAAGCTGCGTTGTAAAGGGCGATGGACCTGCACTGTTTGGGAGAGACTGGTTGAAGGACATTAAATTGGATTGGGGCAGAATTTTACAAAGGCAGTCCAGAAAGGTACATTAAAATCTATCCTTGATCAGCCCAAAATTGTGTTTAATGATGGTATTGGGATATTGGGTATTGGAGTTCAGTGTATTTTGGATGATATGGTGAAAGTGAAAGTGCTCACCTTGAAAATCTCAAGTGTGTGCTTGCTAGATTAGAGCAATATGTTATTAAGTGAATAAGGAAAAGTGTGGATTTTTTGTGCCTCAGATTACTTTTTGTGGTTATGAGATTGATGAGCAAGGATTGTGAAAGAGTAAAGATAAGGTGGAAGCAGTGTTGAAAACACCTGCTCCACATGATGTAACATATTTCACCCTTTACCCCATAAGGCATTTCTTCGGTATCTCTAACTGACCCGAATTAACAGCAAGGATGAAGCAGTTTCTTATGTGTATATGACACCTTTTGCTAGTGTAGAAAACATTGTGGCAAAAGGTGAAATTGCTTGTCACGAGCAATTTCACCTTTTGCCACAGTGTTTTCCAAAGGCTCCTACAAGCAATGCGTAGAAATGAGTATCTATGGAGTAAAGGGTTAAGGGCATATCTCAGGATACTCAATAAATGTTACAAAACATATGAATAGCTTACTTGAAAAGAATAGGAAATTTGTGTGGTCAAAGGAATGTCAGAATGCATTCTAATGAACGAAAACATTGCTCACTTCGGAACCCGTACTCACACACTACAATCCAAAACTACCTGTCCAACTCGCGTCAGATGCTTCTCACCACGGAATTTCTAGTATTCTATCACATGTAATGCCAGATAGATCGGAAAGACCGATTGCATATGCGTCAAGGTCACAGACAAAAACAGAGATGAAATATGCGCAAATCGATAGGGAAGCGCTGGGAATTTATTGGGCAGTGAAAAGGTTCTATCCGTATCTATGCGGTAGGAAATTCACATTGGTTATGGATTGCCAACCCCTTACTTCAAATTTCAGCCCGAGCAAAAGCATACCTGCTACGACTGCACATGTACAGACATACGCATTATATCTCTCTGGTTTTGATTACAACATCGAGTTAAAAAACATGAAAAAGGATACAAATGTCGATGGATTATCAAAATTACCGATACCAGTGAAAGAAATTGGCGGAGAAATCTCAGAGGAAGAAGTGTTCTATGCTTCATAATTAGAACATCCTCCTGTCACAAGTGCGGAAATGTCACATGCATAGATGCACTGAATGCTGTGATACGACCTAGGCTGACACAACGGGGTTAATCCTTTCCCAAACAGCAAATTTTGGATCAGACCAAATTGAAAGCATTTTGCAAATGACAAGTTAACAGTTGCTAAAAAGATGATTTTTCCATATGGTAGCATAGAAAAGCATTGTGGAAAAAGGAGAAAATGCTGGTTACCAGCATTTTCTCCTTTTCCCCAATGTTTTCAGAAGGCTTCTACTCCTGACCCGTAAAAACAAGGGATTGTTTGGGAAAGGTTAAACTGAAAAAAAAAAAAAGATGTTTTACATTCCAGATTGTGTGATAAAGGGTTAAAAGCCAGTGGAGCAATACAGGGCTATCATGGCCCTCTTGATTTTGACTTCAACAATATTGTGGCAATGTAACATCAACTGTGGTCATTTTCATCAAACTCTATATTCTTCAGAATGATGACCCTATTTACATAGTCTACTTTATTTGATAGCATTGTTTACATAAATTTTTTGCTAATTAGAATGTTTTGATGACAAAAATTGAATTTTATACACAATTCCAGATAGAGGGAGTTTATTTTGATTTCATAATAAAAAATATGAATTATCCTTCATTAAACCTTATGTTGTGGATACTCCTTAGAATCATCTCATCGAGACAATTCTAATGAGTATCCACAATATAGGGTTTCAAATAGAAATAATGACTTTGGAATAGCAGCACTCCCTCGTATCTGGAGCTCTCTTTAGAGTACAGCCTCTGCTCGGATGTATTGTGTTCTCCATTCTGAAAGTTACTATGAGTAGTATATTAAATGTCTTCCACATTAATTTTGTATGGTCTGTACGCTAAGTTGATCAGCCGCTTGCATTTTGCATGATTAGTGTGTGTGTCACTTAACGTGTTACCACACTGCAAAATGTTAGACCTATCCAAAGGGAAAGCATTTGCAAAAGACAATTTCAAAGTGGATCAAATAGTGCAATTTTGCCTTGATAGGGTAGAACACTTGGTGAGAAAAGGAGAAAATACTGGTTACCAGCATTTTCTCCTTTTCCCACAATGTTTTCAAAAGTCTTCCTCCTTGGGGTCCTTAAAAGTTGTCATTGTGTGGTAAAGGGTTTAATTGTAAATTGAAACTACTCAAACTGTAAATGTCAGTGTAACAAGTACCTAAAATTGATTTCATCACTGTTAGAAGAATTCTTCAAAACAGGCATTCAACTAGGTATTTCTTACTTCTGTTTTCAAGATTTTACTGTACATTTCCAGGAGCATCCTCTGAAGAAAAAGCAGCAGTTGATCAATGGTTGGAGTATAAAGTTAGTCAAGCTGATAGATGTCAATGTAAAACAGAACAGATGGATATTTTAAAGGTAGACATTTTATTTTCTTGCCTTTTTGTTAATTTTATTAATTCACATGAACACCTACTGTTTTACATGATGATAATAAACATGCAGTTAAAAATAAAACAACCAAAAGTCAAACATGATAACCTTTCTTAATTCGAAATTATGTGTAAGTGTTATTAATTACATGAATCAATTATATTAGCTCTTTACCACACAATCCCAACTTTTAACGACCCTGAGAAAAAAGCCTTTGGAAAACATTGTGAGAATAAGAGAAAATACTGGTAACCAGCATTTTCTCCTTTTCCCACAATCTTTTCTACCCTTTTCAAAACAAATTTCCATTTTTCATTCACATTACTTTTGTTTTCTGCAAATGCTTTAAATTTTGACCAGTCTATAAGTTTGTTATTTGGTAAAGAGTTAGACAAAAATGTGTAGTTAAGAGAAAGTCTAGTGAAAAACTCTGCAGGTTGAGTAACTTTTTACACCTATTTACTGTATTTGTCTTAAAAATATCTTGGAGCAATGTGAGATTGGGTCATGCTGGGTCAAAAGTAGGTCACTAGATCAAATCTTTTTAAAAATAAGAGTTTGTGGTCAACAGGATGCATTTTCAGTTTAACCCTTTACCAAACCACACAATTTAACTCTTTACCAAACGACAAAATTTTGGACCAGTCCAAATTGAAAACATTTGCAGACGACAAATTAAATGTGAATCAAAAATTAAAATTTGATTCAGGAAGGGTAGAAAACATTGTGGGAAAAGGAGAAAATGCTGGTTACCAGCATTTTCTCCTTTTCCCACAATGTTTTGAAAAGCTTTCTTTCTCAGGGTCGTTAAAAGTCGGGATTATGTGGTATAGAGTTAAGACTAGTCCAAATTGAAAGCACTTGCAGACGATAAAATAAACTCAACTCAAAAATTGAAATTTGTTTTCAGCAGGGTAGAAAACATTGTAGGTAAAGGAGAAAATGCTGGTTACCAGCATTTTCTCCTTTTCCCACAATGTTTTCAAAAGGCTTCTATCTCAGGGTCATTAAAAACAGGGATTGTTTGGTAAAGGGTTAACAGTCTTGAGAGTTGATCTAAATTATCTGTCTTAGTTATATCTGGGACATATTTGAAGGCGAGTCTCATATATAGGTCATCTTGATAAGCTTTTGAAAGCTCTTTGTACTATCAAGAAGCCACATTGATGGTCAAAAACTCATGAAAAATGGTCAAAATGTTTGTCTTACTACCATCAAAGATGAGTTTAAGAATTTATAACACCAGGTCAAAAACAAGGTAACTTGGTGAGATGTTAGAAAAAAATGTGCGCATGTTTTACAGGTGACACTGTCAGTCAGTAACTCATAAAAGTGAGTAAGAATATTGGGGCTTGATTTTTAATCAGATTTTGTTCTGAAAATATTGATAATTTTGAAACTTGGACATGTTTTACATGCTCACAGAATCTAATTCTAGGAAATAGTTTGTGTACATTCATGTCCAGTCTTAAATGCTCTTGAAAGTATGTTAGTAAGTTTGTCATAATATTTCAGAAGAGATTGGAAATGGATCATGTTTCGTTAACCCTTTCCCAAACAAGCCCTTGTTTTTACGTGTCTGCAGTTAAAGTCTTTTGAAAACACTGTGGGAAAAGGAGAAATTGCTCGTAACGAGCAATTTCTCCTTTTCCCACAGTGTTTTCTACCCTTTTTGAGAACTTTCTGCCTTTTTTTCCAAATCTAAAATTGTCGTCTGCAAACTCTTTTTGTTTGGAAAAGTCCAAAATTTATCGTTTGGGAACAGGTTAAAAGGCTCAGGCAAGCGACCTCAGGGTCATTGCAGCCCTCTTGTTATCTCTACCATTAGGACTGCTTTCTCTAACTTTGATAGAAAGAACAAAATTCAAATGTTTATTCATTTCATCTCATCATGACAAGTTTTCGAAGCCTATATCACTGCAGTGGCTGATAGTTTGGATGTTTGAAGATTAAATCTTGTCAAAAAAGATATGAGATATGGTTGTTGTTGGTTAGAGTGGCATAAAGTTTGTTTGCCTGAAGAATACAAAGCTTGTTGCAGCCTTGATCTCGCTGTTATCACTTATTGAATGAATGAATGAATGTTGTTTTATGGAGCATCGACAACTATGGTCATTTAGCATGCATATCTGTGTTAAAAGAGAATAAAAGTGGAATTTTTAAATCGAAAAAAAGTATGAATACTTTTATGGTAGTAAACTGGTTGAATGAGAAGGATTATGCGTTATCTTAATATGTTATCACTTATTATTATTAGCACATTATATGAAAGACAGTTACCTATATTGAGATAATTGAAAATGGTCAATCATGAGGAATGTTCTCAGGCAGTGATGATACAGGAAATAATTATCAGTTGATTGCCATAGATAGAAATGAATTGTGAAAGGGGACCACAGTAAGGACTAGTTAAAAAATTGTAACAATATGGATGACGATAGGGTAGCAATCATCGTGATTTCTAGTCAGTAAACCTAATGGCTAAAATATATAACCCATTACCAAACAATCACAGATTTTTACTACTCTGAGGAAGATGCCTTTTGAAAACATTGTGGGAAAGAGAGAAAATGCTGGTAACCAGCATTTTCTCCTTTTCACACAATGTTTTTTACCCCTTCCAAATCAAATTTTTACTATAGATTCACATTTACTTTGCTGTCTGAAATTGATTTCAATTTGAATGAGTCCAAAATTTTGTTGTTTGGTAAAGAGATAAACTTTTTAAAATCGGCCTACAGCAAGAGGAACATTTCTCAGATGGTTGTGTCAAGAGTAATCTAGAGTTGAACTGTGTTTTTTGCACCTCTGCTATCACTGTTTTAGTGCCTTACTCTGTTGAAATGAGCCTTTTTTGTAATTCTGTTTTTCCAGGAATTGAATGCCTACCTTGGTGACAAAGTGTACTTTTTAGCTCATAGACTTACACTTATAGATCTGGCTTTATATTATGGACTTTATTCTATTATTGTGAGTATGAAATTATGTATTCTTTTTGAGGCTGTAATATATTTTATCCCATTGGTGGCCTTCACTGCTTGGTGAATGAGGCAATAGATTTGTATTCTAAAGGTTTTGGGTTCAATCTGATGACAGTGCTATTTTTTGTTTGACTGTCCTTAGTCAAGGTAATGAATTTATATGCAAAGCATAGCCTTGGCCTAGAACTGGAAACAAGAGGACCATGATGGTCCTATATGCTCACCTGAGTACTAAGCAGTAAAGGTCTAAACAATGAAGATAAATACCAAATATCGAAGTTCAAGGTCAAATAATTCTGACAGGGTAAATTGCATCTTCTACATTTAGAGAATAAGATTTTTAAAGTTTTCCTTCTTTGTTCCTATGTTTCAAACTTCTGATCCCCCCGGGGCCGGGCCAGTTTTGAAGCCAGGGGCATCTTATGAACATTCTTGGTAGAGATCCACTAAGAGATGCTACATACCAAATATCAAAACTCTGCATCTTCTAGTTTCAGAGAAGAATTTTAAAGTTTTCCTTCTTTGTTCCTATGTTTCAAACTTGTGACCCCCCCCAGGGGCATCATATGAACAATCTTGGTAGAGGTCCACTAGAAGATGCTACATACCAAATACCAAAGCTCTGCACCTTACAGTTTCAGAGAAGAAGATTTTTAAAGTTTTCCTTCTTTGTTCCTATGTTTCAAACTTGGGACCCCCAGGGCGGGGCCAGTTTTGACCCCAGGGGCATCATATGAACAATCTTGGTAGAGGTCCCCTAGGAGATGCTACATACCAAATATCAAAGTTCTACGCCTTCCACTTTCAGAGAAGAAGATTTTCAAAGATTTTGCTGTTTTTAGCTCACCTGAGCATGAAGTGCTCATGATGAGCTTTTGTGATCGCCCAATGTCCGTCGTGTGTCATCTGTCGTCCACAATTTCTTTAAACATCTTCTCCTCCCAAACCACCGGGCCAATCTTGATGAAACTTGGCAGGGATGTTCCTTGGGTGAAGCTCTACCAAAGGTGTTCAAGAGATTGATTTCTACCCATAACTCCAGTTGCCATGGCAACCCAAAGGAAAAAAAATAGCAAAATCTTCAAAAATCTTCTTCTCTGAAACTAGACGGCGCAGAGCTTTGATATTTGGTATGTAGCATCTCCTAGTGGACCTCTACCAAGATTATTCATATGATACCCTTGGGGTCAAAACCCCAGGGTTACAAGTTTGAAACATAGGAACAAAGATTAAGAAGGAAAAATTAAAAATTCTTCTTCTCTGAAACAAGAAGAAGTAGAGCTTTGATATTTGGTATGTAGCATCTTTTAGTTGACCTCTACCAAGTTTGGTCACATGATGTCCTCGCAGTCTAAACTGGCCCAGCCTCCAGGGTCACAAGTTCGAAACATAGGAACAAAAATGGAAAACTTTAAAAACTGGAAATCGTAGAGCTTTTATATTTCATATGTAGCATCTTCTAGTGGACCTCTACCAAATACGATACGATGATCTTTTCGGAAAAGAAGAATTTTCATTGTAGACTTTTGCTGCTTAGTACACAGGTGGGCGATATAGGACCATCATGGTCCTCTTGTTTTCCTTTTGGTTGCCATGGGAACCAGAGTTATGGCTGGAATTCAATCTCTTGAACAACTTTGGTAGAGCTTCACCCAAGGAACATCCCTGCCAAGTTTCATCAAGAACGGCCCAATGGTTTAGGAGGAGAAGATGTTTTAAGAAATTGTGGACGACGGACATTAGGTGATCACAAAAGCTCACCATGAGCACTTCGTGCTCAGGTGAGCTAAAAACTGTCAAGCACATGGATAAATCGATAGAAGTACTTTGTAGAAGTGGTATAAACATTCTAAAAGAAATCTAAGCCTAAGAGTGATCAGTTAACCCATCACCACATGATCCCTACTTTTGATGACCCTAAGAAAGAAGCCTTTAGAAAACATTGTGGGAAAAGGAGAAAATACTGGTAATCAGCATTTTTCTCCTTTTCCCACAATGTTTCCTACCCTTCTTAAAACAGATTTTAAATATTCAGTCACTTTTATTTTGTCATCTGCAGATGCTTAAGATTTGGACAAACCTAAAATTTTGTCATTTGGTAATGAGTTAACGAAAATGGACTGCTTATAGCTGCTACTAGAGATCCAGATATTGTAATTCAAGAATCTGTTTGCTGTAACTTGTGTCACAAAATAGCAGGTAGTTTGCTCATCCTTGTTGGCCCCCCAAAAAAATGAGCCATGCTCTGTGAAAAGGGGTCTTTATGCATATTGGAAAAGTATTCATCCAGGTTAGCGTGCGCAGTCTGTGCAGGCCGACCCAGGCCAGAACTTTTCAATATTGTATAATTTTCTGTGTGTCCATTGACTACTGCATGCTCGAGTCTGTTTAAGTACGGAAAGGCTTGCTTGGTATACTGCATCACAGAGATGTAATAAGTCCCTTTATGCTAGACCGTGGCTCATATTTAAAGTGTGTTTGATAATACTAGCTCACCTGAGCATAAAGTGCTCAAGGTTTGCTTTTATGACCATGCTTTGTCTGTTGTCCGCCATCAACTTTTGCCTTGTGTAAACTCTAGAAGACATTTTCAGTCCCAAACTCTTGAAACTTGATCAGAATTTGTGTCTTGATAATATATTGAACGAGTGAAAATGGGTTATGTCAGGTCAAAAAACTCTGTCAACAGAGTCAAATCTTTTAAAAGAACTTGTGTACACCGTGGAGGCCAAATTTTTGGTCAGTTTGAAAATGGGTCTTTTTAGGTCAAGAATTGGGTTGGTAGGTCAAATCATAGGAAAATGTTGTATAAAGTCTGAATGCCACATTTTATGTCCAATGTTAATTCAAATAGGTAAGAAATTTTGTCTTGACCAGGTTGAACATAGGTTATGTCTGGTAAAAAACTAGGTCACTGGATTAGATCTTTGGAAGCCTTTGTGTATGCTGCTTTAAAGGTTATGTTTTTGATCACATACTCATGAAAGTTAGTCAGTACCGGTATGTTTGTCTTGATGATAGCTTTGAAGGACTTGGATAAGGATCATATGCGGTTTAAAAGTATAATGTAGGTCACAAGCTGAAAACCTCATGTTCACCCTCTGAGGCCATATTTTTAGTCCAATTCTATTGAAAGTGGGACAGCTAGCCTCTGAAATTCAGGCGTCATTGACATCTTGAATCCAAATTTGAGTGATCGAAGAAAATTTTTCAAAAGTCAAACCAAAAAAACAATGAGTCACATTGGAAAATTTAAGAGTCTATAGCCAGTTTTTTTTTCTGGCTGGTGTTGGACTTATTTTTAGTGGTGTGTACACTCTTAGATGTCACATTTTCAGTCTTTACAGCTCATGACAGCTGGTCAAAATGTCTGTCATAATGGTATCTTGTATGGATTATTGTGTCATTGGTTAAAAAGGTCACTTTGACAAATCTGTTGAGATGGTATTTTCCAAAGGATGCTTGAAAAATTGGGTCAGAATGTTTATCTTGAAAGGGAATTATGTCATAAATAATTGTGAAAATCGGTCAATCCAGTAAAACAACAGGTCATGCAATCAGGGAAAAACAGACCATAGTTAATATTACCTGTATGTTCTATAAGATACACCTGTTCAGGTGAGTGATTCATTCATCAGGGCCCTCTTGTTTTATGACATATAATAATTATAATAATATACCAATTTTTTTCATTAGAGAAATTATAGATAACCTTCTATAATCCATACTGTGAGACTATGCATATTTCTTTCTATTCCAGAATAATCTGACATTTTATGAAAAACAGAAGTATATGCATGTTTCAAGGTGGTTTAACAATGTAAGTATGGTTTTGTACAGAGCTGTATTACCAGTAAACATCCCACACCCCTCTCTTCGTAATTTTTTTTTTTCAGATTTGGACACAACAGGTTATTGATTGTATGGTTTTAAATGCTGTTTTCAACATAATTTCACTTATATCCCTGTGGCCAGTGCACCTATCCATGCTCTCCTGGAGTCAGTTTAATCAGGAGTCTGAACAATGTTCTGTCCAAGCCACTAGCTACATTCCCACATATCCATTGTCGGAACAATGATGAGGTCGGGAGAAGAATGAATCCTGTTGCAATGACTAAGAGCCAGGGATCAAACCTACAAGCCCTTGTTCTCAAGTCCTGCAAGCTACCGACTGAGCGTCAGGGACTCGGCATATCAGATCAAGAAGAAAGTGACTGAGTCAAATTTAAGAAATAATTTTGGTATGAAATTTGGTTATATGAGGTCAAAAGTCTGATTCTCAAAGAACTTGGTTAGAAAGATTGTCTTTGCAATATCTAGTCTAAGGTAGTAAATTTAGTAATGTAAGGTCAAAAGGTAGATCATTAGGACAAATCTCATTGAAACTTTTTGTGCACTCTGGAAGCCTCATTTTCAGCACAAAACCCATGAAAATGATTTTAATTATTTGCCTTGATAACATCTCATTTACATTCAGAATTGGGTCAGTTTGGGCCATTTTCAGTCTGGTACTTGTGAAATATTGTCAGAATGTTTGTCTTCGATGATATTTGGTCATCTCTTATCAAAGAGTTGAATATTACCACTTAAATGTTTTATATCATCACAGCTGAGACTTTTCAGCTTTATCAATCCCAGATGACTTTTTTTACTGAGAGGAATGCATTCGGGCAAATGGCTTACTTTGTCTTTGAATACTTAATTACACATTATTGTCATTATCTGTGAAAACACTCCTTACTTGCAGGTATATCGTCATACTCGGTCTCTGAAAACACTTACTTGCTTACTAGCCTAGAGATGGGCTATCTAAAGACAATTTGACATCAGAAAACAAGTTGTTGGTTTTTTTTTAGCTCACTTGAGCAATTTTTTCTCAAAGTGAGCTTTTATGATCATGCTGTGTCCGTCATCCAATGTGTGTCATCCATTGCATCATCAGCTTTTACCTATTGTATGCTCTAGAGACCACATTTTCAGTCTGATACTCATGAAACTTGGTCAGATGATATCTTCAAAGAGTTTGATAATGGGTCATTTTGGGTCAAAAAGTAGGTTGCTAGGTCAAGTCTTGGAGAAACCTTGTATATATTCCAGAGACCACATTTTCAATGGTAGGTCAGAATCGTTGTCTTGATGATATCTTCGATGACTGTGATAATTGATCATGTCCAGTCAAAAACCAGTTCACTAGGTCAAATCTCAGAAAAACCTTGTGTATGCCCTAGAGGCCACATTTACTGCCAAAAACTGAAAACTAGTCAGAATGTTTGCCTTGATGATGTCTTGGAGGAGTTCAACAATGGGTCATGTCAAGTAAAAAACTAGGTCACTAGATCTAAACGTAGAAAAACCTTGTGTACACACTATGGAAAATGCTGTACTTTAATGCGCAATTTTTCCATTTTCAAATTTCAAGTAGAAACTTAAAAATTCCAATGCCTTTACGTTTTTTTTTTTTATTTTCCCCACATAAACATTGTCACTTTGTAAAAAAGTGATAAAAATAATAATATTATTAAGAATCCTCTCTAAACTTCTTTTTTCCTAGAATTTGAATACACGTACATATTATTTTCTGTTTCTTTTTTCCTCGCATTTTAGTATCATTTGTCATGATTTTCCGTTTGGGGGGGGGGTCTCGGTAAAAACAGATACAAAAAATGTAATAAGGATTTCTCGAGAGTTAATATTTCCCTGAAATTGTCCACCAAAAAAATGTGGCTTCTATGATACTATGCACCATAAATTTGTCTTGTTATAGATGTGCTGACATCATTATGGTCTAATCAATAGCTTTATTGCAAAGAGTGCTGTTAACCTTTAGTGTACATTATCATTTAGGATTGAATAACAAGGTACTTTACCTATTTGAATTGGGCTTTGCGCTGTTTTCAAAAGTGGTTTTCTTACTTGAGATAATAAGCACTCTGCTGTTACATCAAAGGTTCATCTGATACCAGTGCAAGAATACTCTCCAGCAGGGATTGAACAAAGTATATATTAGAAGTTAAAATGTACATGTTATGTCCATATTCCAGGTTCAGCAATCCCAGACCATCAGACAGTCATTCTCACCGGTGATATTTTCTAAAACCAAACTTTATTCGGGTTTAGCACATTGATGGGAAGACACAGATGACGCACGATAACAGTGATCATATGAACTTGGAATGACTTTGTTAAATAAGCAATTAATACCTTGATTGATTGAATATGTGTTTATTTATGGTCACCACTGGTTTCTCACTTGGGAGAGGTCCACTAGGAGATGCCACATACCAAATATCAAAGCTCTAAGCTCTCTAGTTTCAGAGAAGAAGATTTTTAAAGTTTTCCTTCTCTGTTCCTATGCTCAAACTTGTGACCCATGGGGTGGGGCCAGTTTTGACCACAGGGGCATCATTTGAACAAACTTGGTACAGGTCCAGTAGGAGATGCTACATACCAAATATATAAGATCTGTGCCATCTAGTTTCAGAGAAGATTTTCAAAGATTTTGTATTTTTAGCTCACCTTAGCACAAAGTGCTCATGGTGAGCTTTTGTGATCGCCCAATGTCAGGCGTCCGTCGTGCATCGTCCACAATCTCTTTAAAACATCTTCTCCTAAACCACGGGGCCAATCTTGATGAAATTTGGCAGGGATGTTTCTTGGGTGAAGCTCTACCAAAGTTGTTCAAGAGATTGAATTCCACCCATAACTCTGGTTGCTATGGCAACCAAAAGGAGAAAAAATAGCAGAATCTTTGAAAATCTTCTTCTCTGAAACTAGAAGGCGTAGAGCTTCGAAATTTGGTATGTAACATCTCCTAGTGGACCTCTACAAAGATTGTTCATATGATAACCTGTCCCAGGGGTCAAAAGTTTGAAACATAAGAACAAAGAAGGAAAACTTAAAAATTCTTCTCTGAAACTAGAAGGTGCAGAGCTTTGATATTTGGTATGTAGCATCTCCTAGTGGACCTCTACCAAGATTGTTCATATGATGTCCTTGGGGTCAAAACTGGCCAAGCCCCTGGGGTCACAAGTTTAAAACATAGGAACAAAGAAGGAAAACTTCAAAATTCTTCTCTGAAACTAGAAGGCGTTGAGCTTTGAAATTTTGGCATGTAGCATCTCCTATTGGACCTCTACCAAGATTGTTTATTTGATGCCCCTGGGGTCAAAACTGGCCCAGTCCCAGGAGTAACAAGTTTGAAACATAGGAACAAAGAAGGAAAACTTTAAAATTCTTCTTCTCTGAAACTAGAAGGTGCAGAGCTTTAATAATTGGTCTGTTGCATCTCCTAGTAAACCTCTACCAAGATTGTTCATATGATGCCCCTGAGGTCAAAACTGGCGCCGTCCCGGGGGTCACAAGTTTGAAACATAGGAACAGAGAAGAAAAACTTTAAAATTCTTCTTCTCTGAAACTAGAAGGTGCAGAGCTTTAATAATTGGTCTGTTGCATCTCCTAGTAAACCTCTACCAAGATTGTTCATATGATGCCCCTGAGGTCAAAACTGGCCCCGTCCCGGGGGTCACAAGTTTGAAACATAGGAACAGAGAAGAAAAACTTTAAAATTCTTCTTCTCTGAAACTAGAAGGTGCAGAGCTTTGATATTTGTTATGTAGCATCTCCAAGTGGACCTCTACCAAGATTGTTCATAAGATGTCCCTGGAGTCAAAACTGGCCCAGCTCCTGGGGTCACAAGTTTAAAACATAGAAATAAAGAAAGAAAACTTTAAATTCTTCTTCTCTGAAACTAGATGGTGCAGAGCTTTAATATTTGGTACTTGCCCTGCCCCTGCGGTCCCAAGTTCGAAACATTGGAACAAAGAAGGAGAACTTTAAAATTCTTCTTCTCTGAAACTAGAAGGTGTAGAGTGTTGATATTTGGTATGTAGGATCTCTTAGTGGACTTCTACAAAGTTTCTTCATATGATGTCCTTAGGGTCAAAACTTACCCTGCCCCAGAGGTCACAAGTTCAAAACATAGGAACAAAGAAGGAAAACTTTGAAATTCTTCTTCTCTGAAACTAGGTGTAGAGCTTTGATATTTTGTAAGTAGCATTTTAAAGTGGACCTCTACCAAGTTTTTTCTTAGGATAACCCTGGGGGTCCAAACTGGCCCCGCCACAGGTGCCACAAGTTCGATTTTACAGCTTAGTACTCGGGTGAGCTATATAGGACCATCGTGGTCCTCTTGTTTTCTTTTTTGTTGCCATGGCAACCAGAAGTATAGGTGAAATTCAATTCTTTGAACAGGGGTCCTGTGTGACTCATTGGTAAAGTGTAGGACTCGTAATCCCAGGTTCGAGCCTCGCTGGCTCCACTGGGTTTTTTTCACAGGAGTGTCCTTGGGCAAGACACTTCAGAGCCTAGCCTAGTACTGGTGAAACCCAGGAAACATGAATATGTGAACTGTCGCCGTGATATGACTGAAATACTGTTGAAAGTGGCGTAAAACACCATTCAAAAAAAAAGAAAAATTCTGTTTTGGTTGAGCTTCACCCAAGGAACATCCCTGCCTAGATTGGCCCAGTGGTTTAGGAGAAGATGTGTAAAGAAATAGTCGATGGACGCTGGACGACGGACGTGAGCCAACAAACATCAAAGCTCTACGCCTCCCAGTTTCAAAGAAGAATTTTTAAATTTTCCTTCTTTGTTCCTATGTTTGAACTTGTGACCCCTGGGGCTGGGCCAGTTGTCACCAAAGCAGCATCCTTGGAGCAAACGTGGCAGAGGTCTACTCGGAGATGCTACATACCAAATATCAAAGCTCTAAACCTCCCTGTTTAAGAGGAAAAGAAATTTGAAGTTTTCCTTCTTTGTTCCTTTGTTCCAACCTGTGACCTCTCGAGCAGGGCCAGTTTTTACGCCAGGGACATCATATGACCAAACTTGGTAAAGGTCCTCTAGAAGATTCTGCATACCAAATATCAAAGCTCTGCAACTTCAAGTTTCAGAGAAGAAGATATTTAAAGTTTTCCTTCTTTGTTGCTATGTTTGAACTTGTGACCCCCACGGCAGGACCAGTTTTGACCCCACGGGCATAATATGAACAAACTTGGTAGAAGTGCGCTAGTAATTGCTACATGCCAAATATCAAAGCTCTACGCCTTGTAGTTGTAGAGAAGAATTTAAAAATTTTCTTTCATTGTTCCTATGTTGAACTTGTGACCACCAGGACAGTACCAGTTTTGGCCCATGGGGGATCATATGAACAAACTTGGTTGAGGTCCACTAGAAGATGCTACAGACCAAATATCAAAGCTCTACGCCATAAAGTTTCAGAGAAGAAATTTTTAAATGTTATCTTTCTTTATTCCTATGTTAGAACTTAGGACCCCTGGGGCTGGGCCAGTTTTGACCTCAAGGGCATTATATGAACAACCTTGGTTGAGGTGCACTAGGGATTGCTACATGCCTATTATCAGAGCTCTATGCCATCTACTTTTAGAGAAGAAGAATTTAAAAATTTTCTTTGTTCCTATGTTTGAACTTGTAACCTCCAGGGCAGGACCAGTTTTGGCCCCAGAGGCATCATATGAACAAACTTGGTTGAGGTTTCAGAGAAGAAATATTTTTAATATTTTCCTTCTTTGTTCCTATGTTCAAACTTATGACCCCTGGGGCTGGGCCAGTTTTGACCCCAAGGACATCATATGAACAAACTTGGTAGAGGTCCACTAGGAGATGCTACATACCAAATGTCAAAGCTGTAGATCTATGCCTTTTAGTGTTTGAGAAGAAAAATATTAAAGTTTTCATTCTTTGTTCCAATGTTTCAAACTTGTGAGCCCCCCCCCCACACACACGGGGCGGGGCCAGTTTTGACCCTAAGGGTATCACATGAACAAACTTGGTAGAAGTCCCCTAGAAGATGCTACATACTAATTACTAAATATCAAAGCTCTGCGCCTTCAAGTTTCAGAGGAGAAATTTTCAAGTTTTCCATCTTTGTTCTTAAACTTGTGTCCCCTGGGGTGGGACCAGTTTTGACCCCAAGGGCATCATTTGCATAAACTTGGTAGAGGTCCACTAGGAGATGCCACATACCAAATATCAAAACTCTACGCCATCTAGTTTTTCAGGAGAGATTTTTAAAGTTTTTCTTCTTAGTTCCTATGCTCAAACTTGTGACACCTGGGTCGGGGCAAGTTTTGTCAAAATATAACAAGAGGACCATGATGGTCCTATATCGATCACCTGGTTACTAAGCAGTAAAGGTCTACAATGACGATAAATACCAAATATCAAAGTTCAAGGCCAAAGAATTCTGACTGGCTATGTAACTGTGCAAAAAACATACTCTTCTTTTCCGAATATGCTTTCACAACCTTTCTTATTCAGGGTCATTGAACGTCAGGATTGTATGGTAAGGGACTGAATTAACTTTGAAAGCCAGGCATTAATTTCCTGGTCAAAATGGAGGTCGAATGACATTAAAACATCATTCGCTCATTGGTAAGACACGATTGGTCGATAATGAAATTATACATTTAGTCTCCTTTTTTGATAACATGTTGTTTCATGAAATAAAATCAAATATTAACTATTGTCCGTTGCTTAACAAGATGAAGTTTAATTACATTTTGTCCTGTAGTGAAAGAGATATTGGTCCATAGTGAAAATTTACACCAAGCCCCCATTTTCAATGACATGACATCTAATGAAAAAAGATAAAATATTGTTATTGGCAGAATTATCATAAGGAACACAAGTACGAAGTTTCCATCTTGTTTCAGAACAGAGGAATTTCAAAGTTTTCTTTGTGACCATCAGGGCGGAGCCAGTTTGGACCCCAGGATCATTGTATCGTATTTGGTAGAGATCCACTAGAAGATGCTTCATGTAAAATATCAAAGCTCTACGACATCCATTTTCAGAGATTTTTTTTTTTAAGTTTTCCTTCTTTGTCCTATGCTTCGAACTTGTGACCCCCGGGGCTGGGCCAATTTGGATCCCAGGGAATTCATTTGAATAAACTTGGTAGAGGTCAACTAGCAGATGCTACATACCAAATATCAAGGCTCTACTCCTTCTTGTTTAAGGGAAGAAGAATGTTAAAGTTTTCCTTCTTTGTTCCATTGTTTCAAACTTGTGACCCCACGGGGCTGGGCCTGTTTTGGCCTCAGGGGTATCATATGAACAATCTTAGTAGAGGTCCACCAGGAAATGCTACAAACCAAATATCAAAGCTCTGCACCTTCTAGCTTCAGAGAAGAATTTTAAAGTTTTCCTTCTTTGTTCCTATGTTTCAAACTTGTGACCCCAAGGGCTGGGCCAGTTTTGATCCCAGGGGCATCATATGAACAATCTTGGTAGATGCCCACTAGGAAATGCTACATACCAAATATCAAAGCTCTGCACCTTCTAGTTCAAGAGTAGAAGAATTTCTCAGTTTTCCTTTTTTGGTTCTCTGTTTCAAACTTGTAACCCCAGGGGCGGGGCCAGTTCTGACCCCAGTGGCATCATATGAACTATCTTGGTAGAGGTTTACTAGCAGATGCTATATACCAAATATCAAAGCTCTTCACCTTCCAGCACCAGAGTAGAAGAATTTTAAAATTTACCTTCTTTGTTCCTATATTTCAAACTTGTGACCCCTGGGATGGGGCCAGAGGTCCACTAGCAGATGCTACATACCAAATATCAAAGCTCTGCACCTTCTACTTTCAGAGAAGAAGATTTTTAAAGTTTTCCTTCTTGGATTCTATGTTTCAAACTTGTGACCCCCCGGGGACGGGCAAGCTTTGACCCCATGGGCATCACATGAACAATCTTGGTAGAGGTCCACCAGTAGATGCTACATACCAAATATCAAAGCTCTACACCTTCTAGTTTCAGAGAGGAAGATTTTTAAAGATTTTGTTATGTTTTTCGTTTTGGTTGCCATGGCAACCACAGTTATGGGTGGAATTCAGTCTCTTGAACAACTTTGGTACAGCTTCACCCAAGGAACATCCCTCCCAAGTTTCATCAAGATTGGCACAGTGGTTTAGGAGGAGAAGATGTTTAAAGAAATTGTGGACGACGGATAATGCACACAGGACATTGGGCGATCACAAAACTCACCATGAGCACTTCGTGCTCAGTTGAGCTAAAAAACAATTTACTGTAGTTCTGTACTATTGGATGCACTTTTTCATGCAGCGGAGAGCCTGATAAGTACATTTAAACTTTTATTTCTAATCTGCTTATTCTTGTTCCGAGTTAGATTATGCTTTGTCCATTATATATAGGCACCATATTTTTCCAAATAATATACTGTCTTGCAACACTTGTTCATTTTCTTTCCAAATACTTACAAAAAGCGTAGCAATCTCTACACACTATACACACATGCGTATAAAAATCTGCAACCAAAATTGTAAACAACAGTATCATATATATATATACATGATGTAAATGTATAACTTATACCCCCGCAAAACGAATGTTTTCGGGGGTATACTGGACTCGGCCTGTCTGTCTGTGTGTCCGTCTGTGTACAAAATACTAGTGATTTTGTGTCGCAAACTCCTCCTACAGTTTTCCTTCAATTGCATTGAAACTTTGCACAAATACTGATTATATATTGAAGATTTGCAAGAAAAGTTTTCAAGTGTCAACTCTTTTTGGTTGGGGAATAATCTTTCCTTGAGCTTGACAGTTTTTTCTGTCAAAGTGCTGGTGGGGGTATTAAGTCACATTCAGTGACAGCTCTAGTTTTATCTGTTTGAAAGTAAATAGATCTATTAGATTAATGAATAGGTAACTAGGGAATTCCTCCCTGCTTTACAGAAAGTACCATCCTCCTGCTCCCTCCCCTAGTGGTACTTTGTGCCTCATTGTGCATACAAATATTCTAATCCTGGCTACACCTGTGCTTACAAGAGGCACTCCAAGAAAGACAACTTCATTGAACTATAGTGATAAATAGTGTCGAGATGCTGATAAAACTTTTGAAATTCAGAAATTATGACTAACTTTATTTTGGGCTTTCAGAGTTTTACAAGGTATCAGCCAAATGATTTCAAGTAACTTCTTACTTCCTTTAACCGGGTATCTATCTGCAGTGGTCAGGTCTGTTTGTGAGGAACCTTACTGCAACATATTATTGCATAAACACTTTTGTTGAAACAAAGTACATGTAACGCTGTAAAATAGGAGGGATGGGTTAACCCATTACCACACAATTCCTGCTTTTCTGATAAGCCTATAGAAAACATTGTGGGAAAAGGAGAAAATGCTGGTAACTATTCCTACATTTTTTTCTATCCTTCACAAAACAAATTTCAAATTTTCAGTCACTTTTATTTTGTCATCTGCAAATACTTCTGATTTGAACAAGCCTAAAATTTTGTCGTTTGGTAATGAGTTAAAGTCATTTATCACTGAAACAGAATCTGCTTTCTCTCACCATTGGATACCAGCTAGTAATTTGAAAGGCAAAGGCAGCCAATGACTTTAAATGACTTAAAATGAATTTTGTATGTTGTAGCTTTAATAACTGGCTGTCATGTAGAGAAAATATTCACACTTAAGACTTGTCATGGGCATTGTCTCTTTTACAATTATGATTCCTACTCCTGTTTGCTGGTGAAGAATCATTTCGAGAGTAAAACATGGCAGAAAATATCTGAAAACTCACAGAAAAATAATCATCTGAACAAATGAAAGGTTTATTTGTGAAAGGTTTGACTTCAAATTTCCATAAGTAAATGTTAAAACTTGTTTAACCCTTTACCAGACGACAAAATTTTAGCCATGTCCAAATTGAAAGCATTTGCAGACGACAACTTTTGTGTGGCTCAAACAGTCTTACTTTTTTTGGGATAGTGTAGAAAGCAGCTGGTTACCAGCATTGTCTTCTTTTCCCATAATGTTTTCAAAAGGCTTCTTTTTCCGGAGCTTCTAAAGTCGGCATTGTGTGGTATAGGGTTATGGCACATGACAGACCTTCATCAGCCTAAAAAGCTCTTTGACCTCATCATACTCACTAAGAGTTTTATGGTGGTCAATAACATTTCACAACATGAGGGCCAAGATGGCCCTGGATTGCTCACCTGAATTTTTTAGATGACCATAGCCTATTTTTTTTTTGAGGTATTGAAACATTGGAACCAAATTTATAATTTTGCTAAGCAATTTTCAAAAGGTCACCTGTAAAATTCATTTCAAAATCTGACCATCAGTTTCAAAAAGAAGAATTTTTAAGAATTCTACATTTCTGTATAAGAGCAAGTATCCCCCATCCACAAGAGCCATGTTTCTTGATGGATCAAAATTTACGAACAAGTTTTCAAAAGGATCACCCAAGGAACATTTCGGAATTTTTTTTAAAAAATCTGACCAGGGGTTTCAGAGAAAAAGAATTTTCAAGAATTTCATCATGTCCATATAATGCAAGTAACTCCCATTCACAAGAGCAAGGATCACCCAAGGAACATCCCTGTCAAATTATTTTAAAATCTGACTAGGGGTTTCAGAGAAGAATTTTCAAGAATTTCTTCATTTCCATATAGTGCAAGTAGCCCCCATTTACCAGAGCCATGTTTCTTGACCAATCAAAATTTTGTGAACAAATTTTGAAAAGGGTCACCCAAGGATCAGCTCTGTGAAATCATTTCAAAATCTGTCCAGCCGTTTCAGAGAAGAAGAATTTTTAAGAATTTTTTCATTTCCCTATAGTGCAAGTAGCCCCCATTTACCAGAGCCATGTTTCTTGACCAATCAAAATTTTCGCGAACAATTTTTGAAAAGGGTCACCCAAGGAACATCCCTGAGAAATTATTTCAAAATCTGTCCAGCAGTTTCAGAGAAGAAGTTTTTTTAAGAATTCCTTCATTTCTGTATAGTGCAAGTAGCCCCCATTCACCAGTGCCACATTTTTTGACGGATCAAAATTTCACGAACAATTTTTGAAAAGGGTCACCTAAGGAACATATCTGTGAAATTATTTCAAAATCCGACCAGCGGTTTCAGAGCAGAAGATTTTTAAAGAATTCCTTGATTTCTGTATAGTGCAAGTAGCCCCCATTCACCAGAGCCACAATTTTTGACAGATCAAAATTTCACGAACACTTTTTGAAAAGGGTCACCTAAGGAACATATCTGTGAAATTATTCCAAAATCCGACCAGCGGTTTCAGAGCAGAAGATTTTTAAAGAATTCCTTGATTTCTGTATAGTGCAAGTAGCTCCCATTCACCAGAGCCACAATTTTTGACGGATCAAAATTTCACGAACAATTTTTGAAAAGGGTCATATCTGTGAAATAATTTAAAAATCTGACCAGCGGTTTCAGAGGAGAAGATTTTTAAAGAATTTGCTAAAAAATTCCATTTTTTTTGCCATGGCAACCAGAGTTTTTGACGGAATCAAATTCTGTGAACAATTTTTAAAGAGGACCTCCCTAGGAACATTCCTGCCAAGTTTGGTCCAAATTGGCTCAGCGGTTTAGGAGGAGTGATGTTTAAAGAATTGTTGACGACGGACACCCAGTGACCCTAAAAGCTCCCCTTGAGCACATGCTCAAGTGAGCTAAAAAAGTATATCAACTTTTATTTGTGTTGTACAAAAATGTTTCATTTAATATGAAACATGCATTGTGTACCAGTGAGAACACTTCGGTTAACTAAGCATTTGGTAACTTACCATTTCTGTTAACACATGCACCGTGTAATGGTAAAAAAGATTATGGTATTTTATCAAAACAACTTACCATTCCTATTAACCCTTTACAACACTGCAAAATTTTACACCTAACCAAACTAGAAGCATTTAGAGGCAACAGTTTCACAGTCGCGTAAATGACTCAATTTTTTTTTCGATAGGGTATAAAATTTTGTGGTACAAGGAGAAAATGCTTGTTACAGCATTTTCTCCTTTTCCTTCGATGTTTTCAAAAGGCTTCTTCAGGGTAGTTGAAAGTTGTCATTGTGTGGTAAAGAGTTAAGTGTTATCACTGTAACAGACAAAAATTTCTGAAACATTCTGACGAAAATAAACAAGCCTCATCCGAGATATACATGTATAAATATAACAAATAGTTTATGGAATGTAAACAAATGAAACTTCATGACATCCAACTTCATCAATCCCTTCAAATTCTGACATAAACTTGCACCACAAATTTTTGTGAGTATAAATGATCCGAAATCCAGCATCATACAAATGTTTTAAGATTCCAAGAGCAAGAAAATATTCCTGTTTGGAAGGCTCCCCAACTATTGCGCTGTGTAATTCTATGACAAGCTGTCGGATATTCTTCAAACCGCCTGTCTCAAAAATTTGCCTCAAAGCTATCCATTCATATTTCTCTACATCTATCTTCAGAACGTCTAGTTTTGTCTGAAATGATAAGCAGAACAGATTTCAACTTGAACAGGCTGGCTGTAGACAAACCCAAAAGTATTTCAAGCACAAGAGCTTGAAAAAAACAAGAGGGCCATGATGGCCCTGAAATCGCTCACCTGAGTTTATTGACCAAACATGCACCATCTAGTTTCCCAGTGACCTAGTTTTTTATCAGACATTACCCATCATCAAACACTTTTGAGATATCAATAAGACAAACATTCTGGCCAAGTTTCATGAGTATTGGACTGAAAATGTGGCCTCTACAGTGTACAAAAGGTTTTTCTAAGATTTCATCAAGTGACCTAGTTTTGGACCCGACAATTACCCATTATCAAACTCTTTTGAGACATCACCAAAACAAACATTCTGACCAAGTCTGAAGAATATCAGGCAGAAAATGTAGCCTCTAGAGTGTACACAAGGTTTTTCTAATATTTGACCCATTGACCTAGTTTTTGACTCCACATGACCCATTTTCAATCTCATTCAAGGTATCACCAGGACAAATATAATGAACAAGTTTTAGGAGTATCAGACTGAAAATGTGTCCTCCAGAGCATACAAAAGGTGTTTATAACATTTGACCTATTGACCCAGTTTTTGACCCAACATGACCCATTTTCAAACTCATCCAAGATATTATAAAGGCAAACATTCTGACTAATTTTCAAGAGTGTTGGACTGAAAATGTGGCATCCAGAGCATATACAAGGTTTTTCTAAGATTTGACCTGGTGACCTAGTTTTTAACCCCCAATGACCCATTTTCAAACCTGTCTGAGATATCATCAAGACAAACATTCTGACCAACTTACAAGAGTTTCGGACTGAAAATGTGGCCTTTAGAGCCTACAAAAGGTTTTTCTAACATTTGACCTAGTGACCTAGTTTTTGACCCCACATGACCCATTTTCGATCTTGTCCGAGATATCATCCAGACAAATATCCTGACCAACTTTCATGAGTATCCAACTGAATATGTGGCCTCTAGAGCGTACAAAAGGTTTTTCTAAGATTTGACCTAGTGACCTAGTTTTTGACCCCACGTGACCCATTTTCGAACTCGTCCGAGATATCATCCAGACAAACATCCTGACCAACTTTCATGAGTATCCATCTGGAAATGTGGCCTCTAGAGCGTACAAAAGGTTTTTCTAAGATTTGACCTAGTGACCTAGTTTTTGACCCCACGTGACCCATTTTCAAACTCGTCCGAGATATCATCCAGACAAACATCCTGACCAACTTTCATGAGTATCCGACTGAAAATGTGGCCTCTAGAGCGTACAAAAGGTTTTTCTAAGATTTGACCTGGTGACCTAGTTTTTGACTCCACGTGACCCATTTTCGAACTCGTCCGAGATATCATCCAGACAAACATCCTGACCAACTTTCATGAGTATCCGACTGAAAATGTGGCCTCTAGAGCGTACAAAAGGTTTTTCTAAGATTTGACCTGGTGACCTAGTTTTTGACCCCACGTGACCCATTTTCGAACTCGTCCGAGATATCATCCAGACAAACATCCTGACCAACTTTCATGAGTATCCGACTGAAAATGTGGCCTCTAGAGCGTACACAAGGTTTTTCTAAGATTTGACCTGGTGACCTAGTTTTTGACCCCACGTGACCCATTTTCGAACTCGTCCGAGATATCATCCAGACAAACATCCTGACCAACTTTCATGAGTATCCGACTCAAAATGTGGCCTCTAGAGCGTACACAAGGTTTTTCTAAGATTTGACCTGGTGACCTAGTTTTTGACCCCACGTGACCCATTTTCGAACTCGTCCGAGATATCATCGAGACAAACATCCTGACCAACTTTCATGAGTATCCGACTCAAAATGTGGCCTCTAGAGCGTACACAAGGTTTTTCTAAGATTTGACCTAGTGACCTAGTTTTTGACCCCACATGACCCATTTTCGAACTCGTCCGAGATTTCATCGAGACAAACATCCTGACCAATTTTCATGAGTATCCGACTAAAACTGTGGCCTCTAGAGCGTACACAAGGTAAAAAGTTGACGACGGACGACGCACGACGCACGACGGACGACGGACGCCGGACACAGCACGATCACAATAGCTCACCATGAGCACTTCGTGCTCAGGTGAGCTAAAAAACAAGAGGGCCATTGGTCCTGGAACGCTCACCTTAGACTATAGCTTATGAGTGAAATTCAATTCTTTGAATAACTTTGATAAAGCTTCACCCAAGGAACATCCCTGCCAAGTTTCATCAAGATTGGCCCAGTGGGTTAGGAGAAGAAGACGTTTAAAGAAATTGTTGACGGGCGACAGACGCCGGACATAGGGCAATCAAATATCAAAGCTCCACACCTTCCAGTTTCAAAGAAGAATTTTAAATTTCCCTTCTTTGTCCTATGTTCGAACTTGTGGTCCCTGGGGCTGGGTCAGTTTAAACCAAAGCAGCATCCT
Organism: Tridacna crocea; assembly: GCA_943736015.1. Classification (NCBI taxonomy): domain Eukaryota; kingdom Metazoa; phylum Mollusca; class Bivalvia; order Cardiida; family Cardiidae; genus Tridacna; species Tridacna crocea. The sequence goes on along the minus strand of OX031059.1, from coordinate 29,777,041 downwards.
TGGAACAAACTTGGTAGAGGTCCACTCAAAGATGCTACATACCAAGTATCCAAGCTCTACACCTTCCCGTTTAAGAGAAAAAAAAAAAAAATTAAAATTCTCCTTCTTTGTTCCTATGTTCCAACCTGTGACCTCCGGGGCATGGCCAGTTTTGATGCCAGGGACATCATATGACCAAACTTGGTAGAGGTCCACTAGAAGATTCTGCATACCAAATATCAAAGCTCTGCACCTTCAAGTTTCAGAGAAGATTTCTAAAGTTTTCCTTCTTTGTTGCTATGTTCGAACCTGTGACCCCCCCACGGCAGGGCCAGTTTTGACCCAAAGGGCACAATATGAACAAACTTGGTAGAGATCTACTTGGAATTGCTACATGCCAAATATCATAGCTCTATGCCTTTAATTTAATTTTAAAATTTTCTTTCATTGTTCCTATGTTCGAACTTGTGACCACCGGGTGGGGCCAGTTTTGACCCAAGGGACCTCATTTGAATAAACTTGGTAGAGGTCCACTTGGACATGCCACATACCAAATATTAAAGCTCTACGCAATCTAGTTTCAGAGAAGAAACATTTTAAAGTTTTCCTTCTTTGTTCCAATACTCAAACTAGTGACCCCTGGGGTGGGGCCAGTTTTGACCCCAGGGACATCATTTGAATAAACTTGGTAGAGGTCCACTGGGAGATGCAACAGACCAAATATCAAGGTTCTATGCTTTCTAGTTTATGAGGAAAAGAATTTTAAAGTTTTCCTTCTTTGTTCCTATGCTCAAATTTGTGACCTCCGGGGTGGGGCCAGTTTTGACCCCAGGGACATAATTTGAACAAATTTGGTAGACGTCCACTAGGAGATGCTACATACCAAATATCAAAGCTCTACGCCTTCAAGTTTCAGAGGAGAAGATTTTTAAAGTTTTTCTTCTTTGTTCCTATGCTCAAACACGTTATCCCCCAGGGTGGGGCCAGTTTTGACCCCAGGGGCATATGGGATATAATTTGAACAAACTTGGTAGAGGTCCATTAGGAGATGCTACATACCAAATATCACAGCTCTACCCCTTCTAGTTTCAGAGGAGAAGATTTTCAAAGATTTCCTTTTTTTTCCCATTTTGTTGCCATGGCAACCAGAGTTATGGGTGGAATGAAATTCTTTGAACAATTTTGGTAGAGCATCACCCAAGGAACATTCCTGACAAGTTTCCTGGCCCAGTGATTTAGGAGATGTTTAAAGAAATTGTTGATGGACACCGGACATTGGGCAATCACAATAGCTCACCTTTAGCACTTTGCCCCACAGCCATCAGAGCCATGTTTCTTGATGGATTAAAATATTTCAAGCAATTTTTGAAAAGGGTCAGCTAAGATACATTTCTGTGAAATTATTTCAGAATCTAATCAGCCGTTTCAGAGAAGAATTTTAAAAAATTCCTTCATGGCCATATAGTGCAAATAGCCCCCATTCACCAGAGCCATTTTTTATTAACGAATCAAACTTTTTATAAACACCTTTTGAAAACGGTCACCCAAGAAACATTTCTGTGAAGTAATTTCAAAATCTGACCAGCAGTTTCAGAGAAGAAGAGATTTTAAGAATATCTTCATTTCCCTATAGTGCAAGTAGCCCTCATTCACGAGAGCTATGTTTTTTGACGGATCAAAATTTCGCGAACACGTTTTGAAAAGGGTCATCCAAGGATATCTCTGTGAAATTATTTCAAATTCTGAGAAGAAGAATTTTAAAGAATTTCTTCATTTCTGTATAGTGCAAGCAGCCCCCATTCACTAGAGCCATGATTCTTGACGGATCAATATTTCCCGAAAAATTTTTGAATAGGGTCATTCAAGGAACATTTCTGTGAAAATATTTTAAAATCTGACAAGCCGATTCAGAGAAGAAGGATTTTTAAGAATTCCTTTATTTCTGTATACTGCAAGAAGCTCCCATTCACCAGAGCCATGTTTCTTGACGGATCAAAATTTCACGAACAATTTTTGAAAAGGGTCACCCAAGGAACATCTCTCTGAAATTATTTTAAAATCTGACCGGCGGTTTCAGAGGAGAAGATTTTTAAAGAATTTCCTAGAAAATTCCATTTGGTTGCCGTGGCAACCAGAGTTTTTGACAGAATCAAATTCTGTGATCAATGTTTAAAAGAGGACCTCCCAAGGAACATTCCAGCGAAGTTTGATCCAAATTGGCCCAGTGGTTTAGAAGGAGTTGCTGTGCTCAGGTGAGCTAAAAACAAGAGGGCCATTGGCTCTGGAACGCTCACCTTTGACTATAGCTTATGAGTGAAATTCAATTCTTTGAACAACTTCGGTAAAGCTTCACCCAAGGAACATCCCTGCCAAGTTTCATCAAGATTGGCCATGTGGGTTAGGAGAAGATGTTTAAAGAAATTGTTGACGGACGACAGACATGCGACAAAGGGCAATCAAATACCAAAGCTCTACACCTTCCAGTTTCAAAGAAAAATTAAATTTTCCTTTTTTATCCTTTGTTCAAACTTGTGGTCCCCGGGGCTGGGTCAGTTTTAACCAAAGCAGCATCCTTTCGACAAACTTGGTTGAGATCCACTAAAAGATGCTACATACCAAATATCAAAGCGTTACACCTTCCTGTTTAAGAGAAAAAGAAATTTTGAAAGTTTCGTTATTTCTTCCCATTATCCAAACTGTGACCTCTGGGGCAGGGCCAGTTTTGACACTAGGGAGCTTATGACCAAACTTGGTAGAAGTCCACTGGAAGATTCTGCATACCAAATATCAAAAAATATTTTAAAATCTGACAAGCTGTTTCAGAGAAGAAGAATTTTTAAGAATTCCTTTATTTCTGTATAGTGCAAGAAGCTCTCATTCACCAGAGCCATCTGCACCTTCAAGTTTCAGGGAAGAAGATTTCTAAAGTTTTCCTTCTTTGTTGCTATGTTGTTCGAACCTGTGACTCCCCCGTGGCAGGGCCAGTTTTGACCCCAAGGGCATAATATGAACAAACTTGGTAGAGGTCGACTAGGAGATGCCACATACCAAATGTCAAAACTCTACACCATCTAGTTTCAGAGAAAAAGATTTTCAAAGTTTTCCTTCTTTGTTCCTATGCTCGAACTAGTGACCCCCAAGGTGGGGCCAGTTCTGACCCCAGGGGCATCATTTGAACAATCTAGGTAGAGGTCCACTAGGAGATGCAACAGACCAAAAATTAAAGCTCTATGCTTTCTAGTTTCTGAGGACAAGAATTTTAAAGTTTTCCTTCTTTGTTTCTATGCTTAAACTTGTGACCCCCGGGGTGGGAACAGTTTTGACCCCAGGGGCATAATTTGAACAAACTTGGTAGAAGTCCACTAGGAGATGCCACATACCAAATATCAAAGCTCTATGCCTTCAAATTTCAGAGGAGAAGATTTTTAGTTTTCCGTCTTTGTTCCTATGCTCAAACTTGTGACCCCAGGGTTGGGGCCAGTTTTGACCCAAGGGGCATAATTTGAACAAACTTGATAGAGGTCCACTAGGACATGCTACATACCAAATATCAAAGCTCTATGCCTTCAAGTTTCAGAGGAGAAGATTTTTAAAGTTTTCATTCTTTGTTCCTATGCTCAAACTTGTTTTCCACTGTGGTGGGGCCAGTCTTGACCCTAGGGGCATAATTTGAACAAACTTGGTAGAGGTCCATTAGGAGATGCTACATACCAAATATCAAAGCTCTCTGCCTTCTAGTCTCAGAGAATTAACCTGTTACCACACAATGCCTACTTTTTACGCCCCTGGAAAAGAAGCCTTTTGAAAACATTGAGGGAAAAGGAGAAAATGCTGGTGACCAGCATTTTCTCCTTTCCCCACAATGTTTTCTACCCTATCAAAGCAAAATTGCACCATTTGAGCCATTTTAAAACTGTGGTCTGCAAGTGCTTTCAATTTTGATAGGTCTAAATTTGGCTGTGTGGTACGGGTTAAAGAAATTGTTGATGGACGCCTGACATAGGGCAATCACAATAGCTCACCTTCAGCACTTTGTGCTAAGGTGAGCTAAAAACACAAGAGGGCCATTGGCCCTGGAATGCTCACCTTAGACTATAGCTTATGAGTGAAATTCAATTCTTTGAAGAACAGTGGTAAAGCTTCACCCAAGGAAGATCCCTCCCAAGTTTCATCAAGACTGGCCCAGTGGGTTAGGAGAAGAAGACGTTTAAAGAAATTGTTTATGGACGCTGTACGACGGACGACAGATGCTGGACATAAGGCAATCAAATATCAAAGCTCTACACCTTCCAGTTTCAAAGAAGAATTTTAAATTTTCCTTCTTTGTCCTATGTTTGAATTTGTGGTCCCCGGGGCTGGGCCAGTTTTGACCAAAGCAGCATCCTTGGAACAAACTTGGTAGAGGTCCACTCAAAGATGCTACATACCAAATATCAAAGCTCTACACCTTCCAGTTAAAGAGAAAAAGAAATTTAAAATTCTCCTTCTTTGTTCTAATATTCCAACCTGTGGCCTCTGGGGCAAGGCCAGTTTTGACGCCAAATACATCATACAACCAAACTTGGTAGAAGTCCGCTAGAAGATTCTGCATACCAAAGGTCCCCAAGGACATCATATGAACAAACTTGGTAGGGGTCCACTAGGAGATGCTACATACCAAATATCAAAGCTCTGTGCCTTTTAGTTTTTTAAAAGAAGAATATTGAAGTTTTCATTCTTTGTTCCCATGTATGAACATGTAACCCCTGGGGTGGGGCCAGTTTTGACCCCATGGGCATCCTGTAAACAAACTTGGTAGAGGTCCGCTAGGAGATGCTACATACCAAATATTGAAGTTCGAATCCTTCAAGTTTCAGAGAAGAAGATTCTTAAAGTTTTCCTTCTTTGTTCCTATGTTTCAAACTTGTGACCCCCGGGGCGGTGCCAGTTTTGACACCAGGGACATCATATGAACAATCTTCGTAGAGGTCCACTAGGAGATGCTACATACCAAATATCAAAGCTCTGCACCTTCTAGTTCCAGAAAAGATTTTAAATTTTTCCTTCTTTGTTCTTATGTTTCAAACTTGTGACCCCTGGGACAGGGCCAGTTTTGACACCAGGGGTATCATATGAACAACCTTGGTAGACGTCCACTAGGAGATGCTACATACCAATTATCAAAGCTCTACGCCTTCTAGTTTCAGAGAAGAAGATTTTTAAAGATTTTGCTATTTTTTTCCTTTTGGTGATGGCAACCAGAGTTATGGCTGGAATTCAATCTCTTGAACAATTTTGGTAGAGCTTCACCCAAGGTACATCCCTGCCAAGTTTCATCAAGATTGGCCCAGTGGTTTAGGAGCAGAAGATGTTTAAAGAAATTGTGGACAACGGACAATGCACATTGGGCAATCACAAAAGCTCACCATGCTCAGGTGAGCTAAAAATGCGGCTCTACCAGCATTTTCTCCTTTTCCAACAATGTTTTCAAACTGCTTCTTTCCCAGGGTCGTTAAAAGTCATCATGTGGTAAAAAGTTAATACACTTTTAATATGGGGATGATAAAATTTATATATCTTCTTGTAAGACTGAACGATTGTATTGTGTTTCATGAAATTTTCAATATTTAGTTAAATTGTGGCAGCCAGTGCACCAATGAAATTATGCTTTCCTGGAGTCTCTTTCACCAGTACTCTGCACAGTTTTCCTTCCATATGACCTTAGTCAAAACAATGATCACAAACCCTTTTCTCAAGTCCTGTATGGTATGTAATGAGCTTCTGAGGCTCAGCCTTCTGGCAAGAATCTAATTTACCAATGAACTGTCCTGAAATGACATCAAGTCCTTCAGAGTGCTGTATCTCCAGCCATTTCTTGTTGTCTCTGTTCTGTCAGACAACCCAACCCTATGAAACCATTGTTTTGGCTTTCTTTTTCCTTCTTCCATAGTCATACTAGGAAATGAAATACATACAGGATCTTACATTAGTGTTCCTATTATACTGAATTTATTTAATAAGTTTTCTTGACCAAGATTGAAGCAAGGCAAGGCTTGTTTTTATCTACTATAGATGAAGAGATGAAAGGCCGAAAAGCTTTTGGAATGTAATCTGCCTCCACATGTTTACTAATTATGAACTTATTTTCCTTTCATGAGGAGTTTATCATGTTAGAATCGAAATAAACTCAATATTGTCAGCCAAAATCAAACAATGTAATTAGTCTTCCAATGTTTTTACATAAATCATACCATTTTAAAGTGTATAATGTAAGTTAGCAAGTAATTCAATGGAATATAATCTGCATTCCTGTGTTTACTTGGTATAAACTTATTTTCCTTTCATTACCAGTTGGTCATTTTAGAATCCAAATAATCTTTTTTTATATCATCAGCCAAAATCTGTAGGTCTTTCAGTCCTTAGTTATTCAATGGAATATGATCTGCATCCACATATTTATTTCGTATGAACTTGTTTTCTTTTCACTTAGAGTTACCCTAGTAATGTTAGAATCAAAATAATCTTCTTTATATGATGCTTAATCGTTCAATAAAGTATGTTGAAAGTTATGAGGTGCAATGCATAAACCACTCTGGCCATCGCCCTCAAGGATGACATAGTTTCAAGCTTGTCTTAAGTATATGACAGTATTCCACTTATAAACTTTAATGAGTATCACTGTGTGTGCTAGAGAACACAGAAGGTTTCTCTAATATGTTTTTCCTCTCAACAAATTTTTACCTGACATCACTCACTTTCAGTCATGTCCAAAATATGATTCAGACAAATGCTCTGACCACCTTTCTTTGGTACCTATGTAAAAGGTAGCCTTTCGAGAGAACAAAATGCTTTTTGAAGAATTGTCCTAGTTATCAACTTGTGACCTGATCTGACTCAGTTTCAACCTTATGCGAAATATAAAGAAACATACTAACAAATTTTCATGAGCATCTGACAGAAAACCTGGCCTCTTATTGCATACAGTTTCTCAAACATTTGAAACAGTGACCTACAGTGTACGTTTTGACCCACCTTGTGTGAGATACCACGACAAAGACTATTTTGGTTTAAAGTGAGTGTAAAAACAGATACAATGTACATTTTGTGGGCATTTTGACTTGCACAGCATAGACTTGAGAACACCTACGGTCTATTTTGAAACTACAGTCTGCCAAGAGCAGCGAAAAATGTCTGTGTTGCAAATTGTGTAAAAAGGGAGAACTGTTCACCTTGGGTCAAATGAATGTACTTCACAGTTGTATCTCTCTGCCATGTGGTCATCAAAACTAAAGTCATTGTTGATGCTGCAAAATAAAAATTACATAATTCAGTGAGAATTAACAAAGTTTAATTAGTGTAAACACATTTATTTTACGTCCATTGAGAAATAAGTTCTTACAACTTATACTAATCTCTTTTGATTCTGCTTCCTGGGACCTTCATCAGTACTGGTGCTGAATGTGTGGACCAATGAAAAATTCCTAAGTTGACATCCGCTCCAGGATATCGAACTCTGAATCCTATGGTCATGAGGCCAACACTCTATCCAAAAGCCAAAACACCACGACAAAGTTGAATCCACGACTGACAAACAAAGGGTCAAAAATTGGGCCCAATTAGAAATTCAAAATGAGTAATCTAAGATAAAATATCTTGAAACTTGAATAACAAAGAACACTCAAATTCAATTTTACTTACTTGTAACTGTTAGGATTCCACTGAGTACAAACCCATAGCATTAAATCTGAACTGCTCAGACACTTATCAAGATTTATGTAAGCAGACATCTCTCATCTGCAGTCTTGATAACACCAGGCAAGAGCAGATCAAGAACAGTAATTTACTTAACCCTTTCCCAAACAACAAAATTTTGGACTGTACCAAATTGAAAGCGTTTGTAGACGACAAATTTAATGTAATGCAAATGATGATTTTTGTCCATGAAAGCGTAGAAAACATTGTGTACAAAGGAGAAAATGCTGGCTACCAGCATTTTCTCCTTTTCCTATAGTGTTTTCAAATGGTGTCTTTCCCAGCATTGTAAAAACCAGGATTGTTTGGGAAAGGGTTAAAATGTTATTTAATATTCATGATACTGATCCATAAGTGTTTTATACTTTCTTTTATAATACTTGTTTCTGTGTTCTGAAGCAGCTAGACAAGGCCAACTCATCCCCCTTTCTAATGTTACCTGTCTGATATTTTTCATTTCAATATGACTTCTTTTACTTATTAGTTCCTGTTCAATATTTTAGTGGTGTGTTGAAAATCTGCGGTTCAAAATCAGGATATTTTGAAGAGCCAATGGGTGGGAGATGTCAAATTGACACTTCTCCTGTCATCGATTTTTCACAAATATATATTTAAAACAAGAGGACCATGATGGTCCTATATCGCTCACCTGAGTACCAAGCAGCAAAAGTCTACAATAAAGATAAATACCAAATATCAAGGTTCAAGGCTAAATGATAATGAAACAAGAGTTGCGATTTGTCGCAATTTGACTTGAGACTTTGAAGTTCCATTCCAGACAAGCAAGAAATACTATAAGAATGAAGATCATTGTACTCTGTAATACTGCAACAAACATGCATACCAAGTTTGAAGTCGTTCTGACCTGAGATGACAAAGTTATATTCCAGACAGGCACTAAATGCTGTAAAAATGACATTAAAAGGGAAATAACTCGACAGCACGAATTACAGTTACAATTCTTGTGCACTGCACTTCCAAATATTGTACCAAATAATCATACCCAATTTCAAGTCATTCCTACTAAGATGACAAAGTTTTGCTCCAGACAAGCAAGAAATGCTATGAAAATGAAGTTCAAAGGGGAAATAACTCAAAATTCAAGCTAGGAAGAGTTATGGTTCTTGTGCACTGCACTCCATAAATATACAACGATCATGCACATCAAATTTGAAGATGTTCAGGCTATAGATGACAAAGTTATATTCCAGACGAGCAGTAAATGCTGTAAAAATGACAATCAAAGGGAAATAACTTACAGACAGTATAAGGTAGAGTTATGGATCTTTCACATTGCACTCTGCATTATTGCAACAAACACAAATGTCAAGTTTCAAGTCAATCAGACTGGAGATGACAAAGTTATGCTCTGGATTAAGAACTATTACAAAGAACTTTTCAATTCAAGGGCAAATAACTCCAGTTGTTTGCATCCGATTACACCCATAATTAAACTCATCCAAGATCTTATGGTTATATATATTTTGGCCAAGTTTACAGCTGATTGGTTAAAAATTGTAGATGCTAGAGAGTAAACAAAGTGCAGTATAGCAATTTTTCTAATTCAAGGGAATATAACTCTAAATGTTCTGGTCTGATTAGACCCATGATCAAACTCATCCGAGATCTTATGGTCATATATATTTTGGTCAAGTTTGGTGTTGATTGGCAGATATTTGTAGATGCTAGAGTGTAAACAAAGTGAAATACAACAATTTTTCTAATTCAAGGGCAAATAACTCCAGATGTTCTGATCCGATTAGACCCAAAATCGAACTCATCTGAGATCTTATGATCATATATACTTTGACCAAGTTTGGTGCTGTTTGGTTGATATTTGTAGATGCTGGAGTGTAAACAAAGTGAAATACAGCAATTTTTCTAATTCAAGGGCAAATAACTCAAGATATTCTGGTCCGATTAGACCCAAAATCGAACTCATCCGAGATCTTATGATCATATATACTTTGACCAAGTTTGGTGCTGATTGGCTGATATTTGTAGATGCTAGAGTGTAAACAAAGTGAAATACAGCAATTTTTCTAATTCAAGGGCAAATAACTCCAGATGTTCTGGTCCGATAAGACCCAAAATCGAACTCATCCGAGATCTTATAGTCATATATACTTTGACCAAGTTTGGTGCTGATTGGTTGATATTTGTAGATGCTAGAGTGTAAACAAGAAAATGTGAACGGACGGACGGACGGACGGACGGACGACGGACGCCGACGGACGGTGAGTGATCACAATAGCTCACTCTGAGCACTTCGTGCTCAGGTGAGCTAAAAATCTGGATGATTTGATATACACTTGAAAAAAAGAAAGCCAATACATTTTGCATTATCCTCCTCCCTAAAAGGAATGCATTATATTCCGACTTCAAGCAGAATTGTTTTCTTAACCCTTTACTAAACAATGATGACTTTTGACGACCCTGATGTAGAAGCCTTTTGAAAACCAGCATTTTTTTCTCCTTTTCCCACAAAGTTTTCTACCCTTCCCAAATCAAATTTTGATTCTTAAGTCTCATTTATTTTGACGTCTGCAAATGCTTTCGATTTGGACCAGTCTATGAATCTGTCATTTGGTTACGAGTTAAAAACAAAAAATAACACAGTGTAATTTCTTAATTGGTTTCCTTCAAGCACAGATGTATTTTCAGCAAATTTTCAAATTTCTGCAAGCTTCAATTACTCCCTCAGGATTTTCCGTGACGTACAAATCCTGAGTCATAGACGTAATTTTAATTCAAATGACCCCGAAAATAAATGACAGTGTGTCATCAGTAATGCAACTTTCCAAAATCTAAATCAACTTTGAACATTAATAAAGCGACATAAGTCCAAGTCTGTTCTTGCTTCAATCTTGGATGAATACCCTTCCTTTTTTTTAACTATAGGGTTTAGTTTTAGATAAAAGTGGTTTTCCCAGAATTTATTTATAGAATCCGACTGGTTAATGCATTATGGCCAAAAAGTATTCTGTGCACAATAAGGCAGGGACCAAGGACACTAGATGCAGCACCATTATAAAAGCTCATCTGCAGTATTTAATACACCGCTGAGCTAAACATGAACGTTCAACTTTTATAAAGCAATCCATCATACAAACCCAAAGGAATAAACCAAGCAGGGTGGTGTGGGTCTAAAATCTCTGTCCTCACAAATCTCCCATCCTCCATCTTCTAGGGTTCCTATTCTAACAATACGATGACACAAGACTTGAACTGTATTTATGTATCTGAAGATAAATTGAGTAAGTTCACTAAGTTTGTGGCCTAACGTGCTGGCTAAATAGGTATCCAAGATTTTGAGAGGCCATGCAGCAAACCTCTTTTACCCTTTACCAAACTATCCCTACTTTTATTGATCTAGAGGAAGAGGCCTTTTGAAAACACTGTGGAACAAGAACTTTGCAAAGCGGCGCATATATGTCAGAGGGGGCATGTCAGTAAAATGGTTAAAATCGAGAACATCTGAAAAGATCTAAATTTTTAAGAGTCACATGCACAGCTAAATATCATACAGAGTATTGTGCTAAGTTTGGACTCATTCCTATGAGGAGGGCTTGCCCACACAAGAAATTGCTAACAGATGAATGGACAGACAGACTGATGGACGACTGGGCCCACAACATATGAAGATTCTGGTGTATAAAAAAGGAGAAAATACTGGTAACCAGCATTTCCTTTTTTTCTCACAATACTTTTACTGGTTTATTTATTCAAAGATAAATTCTATCATCTAGAAAAAAATCAAATTGTAATCTCCAGATTTTTTTAATGTTGACAAGTTCAAAATTTTGCCTTATGGTAAAGAGTTAAGCAAAAGGACTATTGGCCCTAGAGCACTTACCAAAGAAAGGTTATCTAGGATTCATAAAGTTGAAGAGATCCTGATGATGTTTCTAAAACATACTCAAATAAAGATTAAGTATCAGCTTAACTCTTTCCCAAACAAGCCCTAGTTCTGTCTGCAGTACAAGTCTTTAGAATTTAACACTGTGAGAAAAGGAGAAATTGCTTGTAACGAGCAATTTCTCCTTTTCCCACAGTGTTTTCTAGCCTATCGGAAAACTTTCTCCCATTTTTATCAAATTCAAAATTGGCATCTGCAAATACCTTTGAGTTTGGGACAGTCTAAAATTTGTCATTTGGGAAAGGATTAACCCTTTACCAAAAGGCAAAATTTTAGACTGGTCAAAATTGAAAGAACTTACAGACGACAAAATAAATGTATCCCAAAAATTGAAATTATGGTAGTTTCCAAAAGGATGGAAAACGTAGCGGGAAAAGGAGAAAATGCTGGTTACCAGCATTTTCGCCTTTTTCCACAATGTTTTCAAAAGGCTTCTATCTCAGGGTCGTAAAAACCAGGGAATGTTTGGGGAAAAGTTCACAAACTGGTGTCTAATATTGACATGTTGCCTTCTTTATTTAACCTGATCCAGACCTTTATGCTGAATATTTAAAATATATAAAATGGTATATAAATAGAATTCTGAATATAAGTTGTGAAGCTAACTATACACCCCAAGGTACTTATATATACACAAGTAAGCAAATAAACCCCAAGTGCAACTAAAAGCACTTTTGTGGTCAATGTAGATCAAGATCAGATTGCACAAAACATCTGATGAAGAGATATCAACCTCCTCCCCTTCCCACAAAAAAAAAAAAAAAAATGCAATACCTGGTTTTTAGTACTACTGACAGAAAAGATTCAAATAACTTACTTGGTAAGTTAAGCATTAATTCACACACATAATTATATGAAATATTTCCATGACCAATCGGGACATAGGTCGAGTGGTGCCGAAGGTAAAAACAGAATATTAATTCATATAAACCATGTTTAGATGCTAATAGTTGCTACATACCAAATATCTAAGCCTTCCAGTTTTAGAGAAGAAGAATTCTAAAGTTTTCCTTCTTTGTTCCTACGTTTTGAATTTGTGACTCCCGTGCAGGGCCATCTTTGAACCCCAGGGCATTATGTGAAGAAACTTGGTAGAAGTCCACTAGGTGATGCTACATACAAAACATCAAAGCTCTGCACCTTCCAGTTTCAGAGTTTTAAAGTTTTCCTTCTTTTTTCCTGTTTTGAACCTGTGACTCCCGTGCAGGGCCACTTTTGACCCCCAGGGCATCATGTGAACAAACTTGGTAGAAGTCCACTAAGTGATGCTACATACCAAACATCAAAGTTCTGTGCCTTCCAGGTTCAGAGGAGAATAATTTTAAAGTTTTCCTATTTTGTTCCTATGTTCAAACTTTTGACCCCTGGGGCAGGGCCAGTTTTGACCCTAAGGGTATCATATGAAAAAAATTGGTAGAGGTCCACAAGGAGATGCTACATACCACCTTCAGAGAAGAAGAATTTCAAAGTTTTCCTTCTTTGTGACACCAGAGGCGGGGCCAGTTTTGACCCAAGGGGCATCATATGAAAAAACTTTGTAGAGATCTACTAGGAGATGCTACATGTACATACCAAATATCAAAGCTCTACACCTTCCACTTTTAATGATTTCCTTCTTTGTTCCTACATGTAAGTTCAAATTTGTGACCCCATGGTAGGGGCCAGTTTTGATCCCAGGGGCATTGTATGAACACATTTGTTTAAGGTCTACAAGGGGATACTACATACCAAATATCAAAGCTCTAATCCTTCTAGTTTCAGAGAAGATTTTTCAAAGATTTTTTTTCCTTGTGGTTGCTATGGCAACCAGAGTTGTGAATGGAATTCAATCTCTTGAACATCTTTGTAGAGCTTTACCCAAGGAACATCCCTGCCCAGTTTCATCAAGATCTGCCCTGTGGTTTAGGAGGAAAAGATGTTTAAAGAAATTGTGGATGATGGACAAAGCATGACGTACATTGGGCGATCACAAAAGCTCACTAAAAAGAGTAGTGAGGTCATTAACTGATTTGGCTTGCTATTTCAGTCACTATGTGAAATCATCAGAAAGAGTTAAGCTTCTGAACAAGAACTTGACAAAACTGGAATGGACAAATTGCTCTATCTTGCAGAAGGAAAAGTCTAATTTTCACTGTGAGAGCATCTTCGCGAGCCAAAGTTACGATCACTATGTGGATCTTACCTTGGCGGATTGTGCCCCATTTCAAGATTTCCAGATACGCCCCCTATTGGATGCAGCTTATTATCTCCCTTTACATCAATATTTCTTATAGCCAATGAAATATCGTTTTACAAACCGCTTACGAATACAATAATTCAAAATGAAGCAATAACCACAAACAAACTTCGACAATCCATGGTCAGGTGCTGGGATATAGCCTAAAAGCTCTGATAATTGATTGGTCACACTGAAACTTTCTGTAAATATTGTAAATATTGTTCATCTATTTTTTTTTTTTTGGGGGGGGGGGGGGTAACAAATCATTAAAGATCTGCACATGTGACATCCACCGAGGTATTCATGTTTACCATCTATTTTCATCCGGAAGGTCATGACCTTGTTCTATTTTTATCAAAGATGAAATGCTACGGGCTAGCTGCAACCAATGAAAATGTGTATCCGGGGAATGTCGAAATCAAGCTCCATCCACCAAGGGTTGAGTAGCGTAGTGGGTCGTCACCCTTGGCTTGTGAAGATGCTGTGAGAGTTGGTAGTGTCATCTGAAGAGGTTCATAAAAATCTGTACTGAATTTTCCAAGATGCTTTAAAATTAAGGGGCTCCCTATGAACTTTGAAGTAGATTTAAATTTTTTAACTATGATTGAAGTTTCTACCCACTGCCTTTGGTTTTTCTCACATATCCATGTGGAAGATTCAATGACGAAGCAAAATGAAATTTCTGAGCAACATCTGCTTCTTTAACTCTTTACCAAATGACAAAAAATTAGACTGGTCCAAATTCAAAGGATTTGCAGACGACAAATTAAACGTAACTCAAATAATGATTTTTGTTCTGGATAGGGAAGAAAACATTGTGGGAAAAGGAGAAAATGCTGGTTACCAGCACTTTCTTCTTTTCCCACTATGTTTTCAAAGGCTTCTTATACAGAGGTGTTAAAAGTGATTGTGTGGTGAAAAGCTACCTAATTGAAAATGTTCTTGAATTTGTAATACCGGAGTCTTTTCTTACAAATTGGACACAAATTGTCCATTAAATTTTATATTTGGTGCTAAATGTAATAATTTCTACCTGTGATATAATTCTGCCAGCTGCCGGTGGGAGTATCCATGCAGCACTTCAATAGAGGGAAGTAAAATGTCATCATCCTGAAAGAATAAATTGCAAATTGATATGGCCCTCATGATGAATCTGAATTGTTCACCTGAGACAGGATACCTCTTGGTGAATTACCAAAGTATAGGTACTCATCAAGAAAAACTTTCTTCTGTGCAGCAGTAATAGGATCGAAAATGTCATCTCTATAGAGTGTACAAAACGGTCTAAGGCCGTCAAAACATTTGTTCAAATGACCTACTTTTTGACTTGAAGTGACCAATTTTTCGAACATATCACAAAGAGAAACATTTTCACAAACTTTTTTGGAACAGGACTGACAATGTGCCCAGGATTTCCAAAGGTTTTGCTCAGTGACCTACTTTGACTTGTCAGAGATATCATCTACACAAAGATTAAAAAAGAGTGCACACAATTCTTTTCCGAGATTTGACTAAGTGGCCTACATTTACTTCTTGATCCAAAGTGCTGAATTTCTACCTCGTCAAATACTTTACATGTTCGTTTAACCCATTACCACACGAGAAAAATTTAGACTGGTCCAAACTGAAAGCATTTGCAGACGACAAAATAAAGGTGACAGAAAAATTGAAATTTGTTCTGGGAAGGGTAGAAAACACTGTGGGAAAAGGAGAAAATGCTGGTTACCAGCATTTTCTCCTTTTCCCACAGTGTTTTCAAAAGGCTTCTTTCTCAGGGGCGTCAAAAGTAGGGATTGTGTGGTAATGGGATAATGAAAAGCATTCTGACAAACTCTCATGAAAGTTGGGCAGAGAAAGCCTCGAAGGCACAATAGGCAATATTGTCCCAGTGACTTTTGTTTTGTTATCCATTTTTTAAATCTTTCAAAGTACTATCACCTCTTTACAATACAATCCTTCGGTTTTACGACTCTGAGATAGATGCCAGTTGAAGACCTTGTAGGAAAAGGAGAAAATGCTGGTAACCAGCATTTTCTCCTTTTCCCACCATGTTTTTTTTATCCTGCTGGAGGCAAATTTCAATCTTTGATGAATGTTTATTTTGTTGTCTGCAAGTGCTTTCAATTTGGACCAGTCTAAAATTTTGTCATTTGGTAAAGTGTTAACAAACATTCTTACCAACTTCCATGATAACTGAACAGAGAGATACTTTTAGAGATTAAATAAGGTCTTTCTACAGTTTATAATTATTTGACCTTGTGACCCAGTTTAAAACCCCACATGACCCAAATTCATATTTATGTAAGATTTAACAAAGAAACACATTCTGACTAATTTTCAAGTCAATAAAGCAAAAACTTTGGCCACTAGAGTACCCACAAGGTATTACTTACATGCATCATAATTACTTTCATAATTATTCTGGACATTTTCTGTTATCTTATGAGAATTAAAGCAAAGTGTGACTTTGCAGCACGGGTCATAAATCAAAATGGCAAATAAAACCCACATAGTCAGACAAAATTCCTTCGAGTCTATGAGTTGGTATATTCTTTTCTTCGATATGCTCTTCATATCCAATATTACAGTTACAGCTTGTTTTCAAAAGAGTAAAGGACACTGTTTTGCCGATACTGGAAGTCATTGAACAAGGTGCTTTTCCTCCCTACCCCTTTTTCATGCGTCCCTGCCCTTTTACCTTGTCTAGAATCACTGTAAATAGGACCTACATCTACCCTTTCCTGATTTCTGTTTTTGTGTGCCTGATCATTAGAGAACACTTGTAATGTATAGTACAGATAACTGTCCCCAAAGGCGATGTTACTTTTTGACTGGCCGCCTCTGGGTACTGAGACGATCAAGACAAAACCAGTTGAAAGTTCCACAGAGATTTTGTGCGCAAGTTTGAACTCTCATAATTTTGCAAATAGAGCACAAAACCAGGACCTGTTGCTTGTGTAAAAGCACAGATTACCTTTAATTACACAATCTGTAGTATTTACAATCCTTCTGAAAAAAGCTTTTTACAACATTGTAACAACTTCCTCCCGTTTTCACAATGATTTTTACCCTTCGAAGCCTTATATTATAATGGTTGTTTGCAAATGTTTTCAATCTGGAAGAGTCCAAGATTTTATTGATTGGTAAAGAGTTAAGTTTACAATATTTTCAGTGCAAAATATATCTTATGATATTCGCCCTCTAAGAAAATGTTAATATTTTAATTAACTGAAAAATTGTGTAAATATTTTATATTTATAATGATAAGAAGGTGTAACAGTCGCCACTCATAGAAAACAAAATCTTTTACTTATCCATATTTAGAGAATTTCCTGATGATAAAAATGTTACAAAGGAGAACTTCCAAAGGGAAGAAAAGGAAAATATGAGAAAAATTTCCATTGGAGCATTTATTGAAATTAAAAAAAAAACCTTCAGTTTTCCATCTGAAGCAAACTTTCTCTCAAATCATCAATATTAACAAAGCATTCAAATATATAATCAGGCAATATACAGCAGCTTAACCCTTTCCCAAACGACAAACTTTTGGACTAGACCAAATTGAAAGCATTTGCAGATGACAATTCAACTCTTGCTGAAAAGATGATTTCTGTCTATGATAGGGTAGAAAACATGATGGGAAAAGGAGAAAATGCTGGATAGCAGACCCGTAAAAACCAGGGATTGCTTGGGAAAGTGTTAAATACCACTGTGAATAATTAATTTATTCACCACATAATTATAGTTTATTACACTCTTTTTGGGTGTGAAAATTGCAGCTTTTGTTATCCAAACAATGTAATTAATGTTTCTCATCTTTATAAAAGTGCTATTTCTTATGAAGATTTTTTTTCACCCAATTCTATCTTTTAATGGATGAAATATAGAGCGGTATCAGGTATATTCTGACAGCTAAGGATTTGTTTTCATAACTATCTTAATTATGCGCGAAACGGGTTTAACTATGAAAATTTAGAAAACACTACTGTATTCCGTCGTTTATTTTGGGAACTCGGCGTTAGCATAACTAAAATTGATGTAATATAAGCTAGCAAAAATGTAAAGGTGCAGAGTTAGTTTTCAGACACGTCTGGAATTTTCGGACACGATGGAGGGTATTTTCTGACACCTTCTATTTTTTTTTTAAAAAAGTAACTCTTAAAGGGCCTAACCTCCAGATTTAAGGTCACATTTCAAAAATTTCATTCCTAGTTCATTAATTATAGAGGTGAATGGAAGCATACTGGCATATTTCTGGCTATGTCTAATGTGGATACTGTCTGCAACAAAATACTTTCACTTATAGTTTTGCGTCGCCATTTTATTCCAAGTGCTACGCAACGGGGTAGACTTTTCACTAACAGCTACTTCTTTATTTCTGAGTCCTCTTGTGATCTTTTTTTACTTCAGAAATATGTCAATAATCATATGAATCAGTATTGGTTGGAAAAACGAAGGACAGTCACGATTTTTGCATAATAAATATGCAACATGATTCCTGGTTCGAAAATACCCGACCCTATCAAAATTATGTCGGATGTTTTCGGACCACTCAGAAAGCAGAATCGCGTGTAGCTAGAAGAATGCAGACGCTCTGTGAGTGTTCTAAGCATGTTTGTATCTGGTGAATATGACTTAAGAATGGCAAAGGGCTGCTTTTTGTTGACTTATATTGTTAAAAGTTAATCATATTTTTTAAGCGATGTACTTAAGAAAAATATTGTACAATATCTTCATATTATTTTGCAAAAATGTTGATATTACATGGGCATGCAGATGACCCATTAGACGCTTGAAAAAAAGGATGATTCGTTTGTGTATTTCTGTTCATTATGTTAATCGAATAATGCTCACAAACGAAATTATACGATGTGTCCGAAAACTAGCGATGGTTCAGGAATACCCGAAACAGCTATATATTAATAATGATGGATAACGATATCAAGGTATCTGATGCTTTTTCCCTAACGTCAATTGTTCGTATTTGCTTAAAAAGAGAGATACACACAGTAATTTTATAATGAAACGTTTGATAGACTTAGCTACAAGATCTGTAATATACTTCATTATTTGTTTTAATCATGTAAGGTAAATTTGAAATAAAGCAGATTTAAAAATTATCATCATCAAAATGTTGAAAAAAATATTTCTAGTATAGTCGTCCTCGTTGGTACCGCGTCATTTATGATACCGCGGTAATCCGGAAAATACCTAATTTGCATATATGTAGCACCACCTAACAACTGTTTACTCTTTCAAATCGAGAGCAGAAGTTTTCTTTGTATGGCATCGGTCAAAAATAATAGATATTTCTTCATTAATTATAAATTACTTTCAATATTCACAAATTGCAATGATAAAGCACAATTTTCCTTCATGACTTGAAATTAATTACCCCCAACTCTTCAAAAAACCGACAATTTATTTTTGACGAGTTAAGGTCATCTGCTTTGGCGTCATAGTCCTCGCCGGAAACAAAAAAAAAAGGTACTCAAGTCATATTTTGAATATAAATCTTATATTTTTCATGATTTTCCAAATTTCATGTGTTAACGCGGTACCATAGCGGACTCCTTTCGGAGCACTTGTAGTCAACATGTTTGCTTGACCTAGATAGTTTTGTCTGAAAAACACGACTGATGCGTTGATAGTTCAGTTATTGTAACTTTACATGCAACTGTTTATTACAGTATTAGAAAATAATACATGTGAGTTTACTATCTTGTAGTAATTTTTGGCAAAATTAAGTACCGCGGTACCATCGAGGACCATCCTAATTTGTGGAAAGATGGAAGATAAAAACACTATAAATATCATGTGTACATTTTGACTTCACATTTGGTACGTTTTGACTCCACTTGGGTACCTTTGACTTCAGTTGGGTACGTTCTGACTCCATTTGGGTACCTTTTGACTTTGGTACGTTTTGGTTTGGGTACGTTTTGACTGTAAACAATACTTATGAACGACTAATTATTGGGACGAATATGCTTCCTTACAGTCGAAAGAACGTTTGCCGCCATTGTTTTCTATAAAATCCCCGCTAAATCAGTATTTACCTTGTCCTCCAAATTTCGTCTGAATGGCATTAAGTCAGCGACATACAAGAATAGAATTAGAGAAACAACCAGTAGGACGAAAAATCCCTTGTTGTAACATCGTCGGTTTTCGCGACACATCGAAGAATTTCATAGGTCGAAAATTGCTTAACTAGGCTTAGTCATAGGCCTATAGAACTAGTTTCATACGTTTAGAAGTTCCAATGAAAAGGGGTTCTACAATTTTGATGAAAATACATAGCAAATCACATCACAGCAAATTTGGGACAATTTCGCAATCTATTCGAGTTATGGAAACTGTTTTCATCTCCCCAGTTAAAACGGTAGTACAGGGGGTCCGATAAACCGCCCTGCGTCATTTTATGAATATGCATTTAAAATTGCTCAGATTTTTTTTTGATAATTTCACTGAATGTAATGGTTGTTCCGATGCTATTTCCCGATCTGGTTTCCACACCCCTTGAGCAAAATTCTTCATAGATCTACATAGCATCTGGAACAATATTGATATTTGAGTTAAAATATTTTTTCTCCATATCAGAATTTTTGAACCTTGTAGGCCTAAATGGTCCTAATTTTTCTTTTCTCCTATGATTTAAACCTTCTATTTGCTGAATCAATACAAATTGACCTTTAATTCCCCTTGAAATCAGAAAAAATATCCTAGCTAAGAAGAGTATCATTGGCAAGTTCCATGATGTAACATGCATTTTGTACTTATGTTTTATATACATAACATTTTGAAAGAAAGCAAAAAAGGACCCTTTGTCTGTTGGGGACATTTTCCATCTTTTCAATGAAAAGAATTAAAATTCAAAATTTAAACTTGAAATCCATCTTACAGGAATGTAATCAACCGTTGCAAAAAAAAAAAAAGAAGATTCTATGGACTAAAAATAATCTTTTTTTGTACATTCGGGGATAAACGCACTTAATTGCTACAATGGGTTCTAAACTTGGGGCTCATTTTCAAGTTTTCTTTTGATATTTCAATATGTTAAAAAATGTCTTGCTCATTGAAATATTTCATGATGAGTGGCATGTTACCTGAAGGACTTTGTGTTACAGATTTGATACATTTTGTTACGGGACGGAAAAGTATACAAAAGGCCCTATAGGCCCATACCATAGTTTGGAACTTATAAATTTACTGTGGAAACAAATATAAGAATATTAATAGCTATAATACAGTATCGAGGGGAGTATATATAAGCAATGGATATAAGAATGACTATGTCCCTTGTTTTGAATATTTGTTCTTTAATGTAGATGTTTGTTACACGAAGGACTGGTCTTGTTACATGAAAGAAAGTAAAGCAGCCAATTACAGGTCAAATTTACAATAAGCATTAAAATACCTGAAGATGGAACTATTTCAAAGTTTCACCGTTTGGGACTTTACACTATATTCAAAATGGAAATTTCTAGACATTTTTGAAGTAGGAAGTTGCAGTCGCTATAGGTAGGATTAAATGTGTTACATAAAAGAAATATATAAATTGCAATCATTAAAAGTGACAGCAATTATTTCTTTCCCCCGAAAAGCACTTGCCTTTTGAAATCTACATGTGAATTAGCCTTTTAAAAACACACAGTGTTAATTCATAAAACCTGTTTTGGGAGATAAGCAAAGGGGGCGTTCGAACATTTGCAGAAAGTGCCATCTCGGATCAGCCTTCGCAGACTGCCCAAGCTAATCTGAAACGACACTTTCCTTTTTATGTAATTTTCTATTTTGCACAAGTCCGGTGAAGCACAAAATCTAATGTAGTCGTTAAACGCTGTCTCGGATTAGTCTGCACGGAGTGCGCTGGCTGATCCGAGACAAAAAATTATGCAAATGTCCGAATGTCCCTTTTTGCGTGTTGTAAACCATATATAAGAGGTCGTCGTGTTTGTTTTTTTTCTCTTAACTTTGATAAAGTAAAAAGGTGACACGTTCCATACCATAATTTCCCTTATAGTATGAAAATCTTCACCTTTGATGGAAGTTAAGGGACAAAATGAGCGCGTTGACCCTCTTTGAAATAAAGTATAATATCATCAAATTAGTTGGGCCTAATAAGTATCATTTGAAAAACATGTGAAGAGGTGAAATTGAAGTTAGGGTAATTGCTCCTTTCCCACTTTATTTCCGAATCACTAGTAACTTACTATCAAAGTACCTTAATTTTCTCTCTCCAATTTTAGACTTTTCTGCTAAAAAACCAAAACATTGAGCGCTTGAAGAACAGGAAAATGTCTCTATATGAGTATTTCTCTTTTTCATAACAATATTTTCAAACATCTTGTTTCAGCTACAACACATGTGGTCTGTACTGGGAAAAAAATGAGTTCTTAGCTGTGTGGTGTCCGTGGTTGTGGGGTAGAGCGTCTACCTCGTAACCATAATGACATCCTGTGAATTGTTTCTTCAAGAACAACATGTGTCATAGCTGTAAAGGTCCATCCGCAATGTATAGTTCGTTTTAACAATGTGTGAGGACTAAAGAGAGAGATTGTATTGTACATTTAAGATTCTGACCTAGTTCTGCACAATAATGTGAGCGAGTGTAACGATGAATATAATTTTTAGAATACTTAGTTAAAGTAGATTTTGTTGTTCTTATTTTTGTTTCAGCCTTTTATTATATACAATAGCTCAGATTCTGTAACTCTTGGAAAAATGACTCAAAGAAACATTTTTATTTCATATCTGTCATCATGTGAAGCTGTCTTTATGTTTGTCTTAATGTGGACAAAAATAGTGTCAGCTCCTTAATTTCTAAGACGGCCTTTAGAGTGGTACGGGATACTTCAGACAAGAAATTAGTAGCTATGTCACAGAGGTAATGTCTGTTGAATCTTTGTTACCCATGTCAAATTTCTGGACTCTATACGGCAATATTCCTGTTTTATTTTCACTGGAAATGTCTCATTCAACTTTCTTAAAATTTAGCCTACTAATCCAAAATTTAAACGACTCCGAGAAACAGGACATTTGAAAGCATTTCGGGAAAAGATGAACCGAAACCATCTTTTTTTCCCCTTTACCAGTGCTGTCCTACCTTTCAGTTCTAACAAATACAACAATTTCAGTCAGAGTGTCTAGTGCCAATGCTGTCAATTTGGAACCAGTCTAAAATACTGTCGCTTGGTAAAGCTTTAACCTTTTACCACACAACGCCGACTTTTAACACTCCAGGAAAACCAGCCTTTTGAAAACATTGGGGGAAAAAGGAAAATACTGTTAACCAGCATTTTCTCCTTTTCCCACGATGTTTTCTACTCTATCAAAGGAAACTTGCACCATTTGCGCCACATTGAAATTGTCGTCTGCAAATGCTTTTAATTTGGACAAGGCTAAAATTTTGTCTTCTGGTAAATGGTTAAATGCTGTGGCGGTAAAAGGTAAGCATTATCCCTTATCTAAAGTGTCATTCGATAATTTGCTTATTTTGGAAACCCGGGTAGTGCGTATACTATGCATAAAATTAAGATCTCGAAATATTTTGATTAGGGTGAAAACGAGAATGTTTGATCTCAGGTACTTGCACTAAAGTAAACAAGTCTCTGATCCGTAAAAAATAACAACTAAAACAACAGAATCATAACATTTTATATAAGTATATTTCTCGGTTACAGATCCATACACTGTTACTGCAATTAGAAACTTTACTTAACTCAGAATATATCCTAAAGCGCTTTGTACAAGCCCGAAAAGAATGCAATGCCAGTTTTACTCAAAACTTCGTTCCATAAACCGTTCAGACTTGAACTTTTTGTGCAGGATACATGCACCTCTTCTAGAATTTCGTATTTTTTTCGGTTGACAAAATTATAAAATACAGTATAAAACAAGAGAAGAATTCAAAAATCATAATTAATTGATCAATATTCTGAATGTAAAAGACTTCAAAAGGTCATAATCAATTGTTGGAATATTCCATATGTACCTTTTCGTAACACATAAAAGACTTCACAGGTTATAATTGACAGAGTACTCCTGATGTACCTTGTCATAACACACAAAAGACCTCACAATTTATAACTGACAGAATACTCCTGGTGTACCTTTTCATAACACATAAAAGACTTCACAGGTTATAATTGACAGAATACTCCTGATGTACCTTTTCATAACACACAAAAGACTTCACAATTTATAACTGACAGAACACTCCTGGTGTACCTTTTCATAAAACACAAAAGACTTAACAATTTATAACTGACAGAACACTCCTGGTGTACCTTTTCATAACATATAAAAGACTTAACAATTTATAACTGACAAAACAGTCCTGGTGTAGCTTTTCATAAAACATGAAAGACCTCACAGGTTATAACTGACATAATATTCCTGATGTACCTTTTCACAACACATGAAAGGCTTCACAATTTATGACTGACAGAATATTCCCGATGTACCTTTTCATAACACATGAAAAGACTTCACAGGTTATAACTGACAGAATATTCCCGATGTACCTTTTCATAACACATGAATGACTTCACAGGTTAAAATTGACAGAACATTTCTGATGTACCTCTTCATAACACTGTTCCATGAATATGAAAATTAAAACAGGTAAGTGATCAAGAAAAAGAAAAAAAAAAAAAAAAAAAAAAGAAAAACAGCACTTAAAAAAGAAAGTACTAACATTTGTTTCCCTTGCACGTGTAACGAGAATGTTTTCTTCTGGATACTTATAGTCTTATTTCAATTACATAAATATTTTCTTTCATTCTCGTACAAATTATAATGTCTTTATGTAAAAAAAGTTTTCTTTGGCCTGAGGTGACAATTCAATATAAAATATCTGAAAATATAAGTGAATGATAGATGTACATCTTGGGTACATATATATCAAAACGATTATTTTTTGTTTCTTTTACCAATATATTTTTTTGATAAATATTCCCTTTCCCGAAAAAAATAAATCTTTGTTATACATCCTGAAAAAATCTTTGCTATACATATTTATATGTGTGTATATACTTATTTCCGGATAATGCAACTACTACTAATGATGATGATGATGATGATGATAATAATCGATCGATTAATCAATAAAATAAGGAAAGTCTTGGATATATATCTAAACAATGCTGTACCAATTACATTCTCAATGTACCTGTATATAACTGCGTGCACCTTTCCTAAAAAAAGGAGAGGGAAAAATCTTTGATACATGTACATATTTAGACAAACTTATCTCAATTCCTTTACATAAAATCAAATTCTGTGTTCAGAAATAAATACATAACCACCTTAACCCAACAACACAATGTGAACGATATAGGAAACTATTGTGACAAAGACAGTAGAATGAGACTTTCTGTATATTGCCATATTGTCAATTATTTAGCAATAGAAGAAAGTTGAAAATAAATTCTAGTTCCACGTCCTTACTTGTCTTCTAGTATATCATGATAGCATAGACTAAAGGAAGAGAAAGGAAACTGTGATGTGAAGGAAGAGGATGCAAGACCAGAATAAGTTCGGTTATGCTGATTTGTTACAGAAGAGTGAAAAGATGAATATAAACATTTGTTAGATGTCGACTATATCACATTGATTCTTTTATCGAAAAATAAATCCTGTGCCTTTCTTTTCGAAAATGTTGTTCACAACCTTTTCGTAACAAAATTTTCACAGAATTAGAACAAATTGATTCACACTATTTACGATGCTAAGTTCTAAATGCACACTTATTAAAAATGCTACACATCGCTCACCCAGCCTTTGTACCTTTGCAAGCATTGTTGGCTGATGTACAAGCATGATACCATGGATAGCATTCTGAAGGAAAGCCATGAACACTTTGAGGAGAATTTCATTTTCACATGGCATACAAGATATTGATTCAATTTTGATTCAGCAACACACTTTATTCATTTTTGATGAATTTCACTCGAAGTCGTCAGAGGTATTTTCAACAATTATATTCTGACCACCTTTCATGCATATTCATAAGACAACTGGTTCGCATGGTCTACAAATTGACTTACTTAACTATCTCGTATCCATGTTCATAAATGATCAATTTATCCAAAAAATTACAACTAATCCCACAAAGATTCACATGTGTTTGAATGACAATTTGTAAAAAAAAAAGTTTATGTAAGGTCTGAGCCCATAACCTCTATTTTAAATCAGATTTGACACACTTTCGATGACTTAGATATGATAGCGAAAAAAAAAAACACACACACACTTTATGAAAATTTTGCATCAACAGAGCAAAAAGTGTATGTCTTGGATATGCCATTTTTAAAATTCTTCTGAAATATATTGATAAAAAATGTTCCGATTAAGTCATATAAACAGTGGACTAAAGAGGATATACAGCGTTTAACAAAGATATGAGATGTGACCCTCGTAACCTTGTGTTGAGCCCATTTTATCAAATTGCCAATTTTGGACTTTGGTCAAGATATTATCAAGATATATCACGACTTAGGTCAGTGTGCGCTGGAGAGACTTTCAGACTTTCGGGGACGACTAGAAGCCAGTCACCCATGTCTTCACCTAGTTTTTGTCTGTATAAGACACCATCTATAAGTTTGAACAACTCGTTATCCAGCCAGTAACCTTTTGCCCCAACGCTGGCTATGAACAAATCTTTTTCGGCTGGTTCTTCCTTTTTCTCGATCCAAGCTAGAAGGATGGCGAGATTTTTGTCTTTATGTTGCTCGTCTCGCAGTTCACTGAGTGAATAGCCCCAGCACGTTTTTGTGGTTGTACTGGCCTTGAGTGCACATAACATTTTTCAATGATTTGTACATGTGATCTTCCTTTTGACCGATATTCATGAATGTCCGATCTTTACTTGTGTAATTATCATAGATATTCTGACCGATTTTCATGAGCACTGGACTGCCAAGGAGACATTTTAATCTCCACACATGATTTTTCCAAGAGTGAAATATATGCCCTACTTTTATGAGGTATTCCACTGTTCAACTTGTCCGAGATATAATAAGGGCAGACATTCTGACAAAAGTTTCGTAGGCATTAAACTGCACATTTAGTCTCTAGAGCGTACACACGAAAATTAAAAAAAAAATAGTTAACGACAGTCGGTGCGGAACAGACGCTTGGCACAGAGCGGTAACAAAAGCTAACATTGACCACTTCGTGCTTAGATGAGCCAAAATGGAACAAAAACGTATCTGGTATTCATGTTAAGAACTTTACTTTCATGTTTAATGCATTAAATAATCAAAGCGCTGTTGATAGTGGAATCAAATATGTACAGGTACAATGGTGGATGGTGAGTATAATTTGCCAATCATATTTACGTCGGTGACCACTGTTTAGGATGAATTTTAATGTTAGATTCGCCTGATGGAAGATTTAAGATAAATGTAAGGTTAATCTGATGTATTGAGGTGTAAGGGGTAACAGTCTTACAAATAATTGATATGAATGGAATAGTACATTAGTCTGCACGTTGGTGGTTGGATCAGGTCAAGCTATGTGTATGAAGAGGTTCTTATTGCATGAAACTGCTGGTTAAATTCCAACGTGAAGTTTTGACGCCCGAAACGATGCCTGATCAGATTACACAGAGATACAGACTTTTGTAACATGCCCTTTAGTGCATTACTTCCCTTGACATCGAAAAAAAAAATTTGAACATAGAATAAATAAAACTATAGGGCTATGATGGCCCTGAAGTCGCTCACCTGAGTCTTTTGACCAAACACGGCCCATTTTCAATCTCTTTCGAGAAATTATGAAACAAAAAATCTACCGATCTTTCTGTATTATTGGACTGAAAATTTGGCCCTTAGCTTTTACACTGGCCTTCTCTAGAATGCCTCCAATTTGTTAGCCATACATTGCCTATTTTCCCATTGTAGATATTATCAAAACAAAGATTCTGAACACCTTTCATAAGTAATGGACAGAAAAAGTGGCCTCTACACTGTTCACAAGGTTTTTCCAAGATTTGACATGGCGATCTGGTATTTTTAACCGATGTAACTCATTTTGAATTTTATCATATTGATCATCAAGACAAACATTCAGACCAATCTTCATAAGTATTGATCAGAAATGATGTCTCTACATAACACAGGCTGTTTTAAAACTGACCCTATGAGACCCTTTTGCAAACCAAGAAATCATCACGATAAACTCTCTGACCACATTTCACGAGTATTGAACAATATGGAATCTCGAGCATACACATGGTTCTTCTAAGATTTGACCTAGCGACTAGTTTTTGACCTAACATGACCCATTTTGGAATTCATCCAAGACATATGAAGACAAACATTCAGACTAATTTTCAAGAATTTTGAACTAAAAATGTGGTCTCACGAGCGTTCACAAGGCTTCTCTAAGATATGACATAGTGACCTACTTTTTGACCCCACATGACCTCTTTTTAACTTGTCTGAGATATTATCAGGACAAACATTCTGACCATCCTCGGATACCTCGGGGTCTCCCTATTTGCTACGCTACATCGACCCCTGGGACAATTAATTGAATTTCTCTCGTTTTACCGCTGGCCGAATGCTGGCTTTTTATTGGTTCCATCATCATTTTGTGATGGGCGAGTGGACTGTACGCTATGACGTTTCGTATCGATTTTCGGCGGCTGATTCAAAGTTTTATTAGTCAATTGTCCCAGGGGTCGATGTAGCGTAGCAAATAGGGAGACCCAGGGGTATCCGAGGATGCATTCTGACCAACTGTCAAGAGTTTTTGACTTAAAATGTGGTCTCTAGAGCTAACACAGGGTTTTTCTAAGATTTGACCTAATGACCTAGTTTTTAATTTGACATAATCAAATTCGTCCAATATTTCAGCAAGGCAAACATTCTGACTAATTTTAAAGAGTTCTGGACTTAAGATATGACTTTGAGAGCCTAAACAAAGCTTTTCTAAGATTCGACCTGGTGACCTAAGTTTTGACCCAGCATGACTCATTTTACATTTTTTTGAGACAAATATCAAGACAAAAAATTCTGACCAACTTTCAAGAGTCTTGGGTTGTAGACCCAGTGACCTACTTTTTGAGCCGACATCTCCCATATTCCAACTAGTCCGAGATATCATCAAGACAAGTATTCTGATAAACTTAAATAGAGTTTTGGATCGTAATTGTCAAGAGCGTACTCAAGTTTTTTTCTTAGATGTGACCTACTGACATAGTTTTTGACATAACATGACCCATTTTCGAACCCGTCCGAGATGTCATCAAGACAGACATTTTGATTAAGTTTCATTAGTATCGGAATGAAAGTGTGGCATCTAGAGCGTGCACAAGGTAAAAGTTGTCAAATTCACGACGGACGCCGAACACAGAAGCATCACAAAAGCTGATCTTGAACACTCTGTGCTCTAGTGAACTAAACAATATTGTGCCGACAGAGGGGGCCGAACTAAATTAAATTAATGAAAAAGTAGTGCTTGAAAACATTCATGCGTAACAGATATCGTCGGTCTGTTAGTTAGATCATTTATGACTGAGTACATATACACTAAGAAACAACATTCTGATGTCAAATAGTAACTAGTATATAGGATGATGGGAGATAGTCACTTTATACTTCATGGTTACCAACTAGTACCGTGATCTTTTCAAACAACTGTTTCGCTAGTGTGCGGTCAGGTGTTTTCAGAATTATCTTTCTTCCACCAGAAGTAATCACCAGTGACGGGAACCCTGTAATAAGAACATTTTTTTATGCATTTACATTTTGGTTCATGTCAGTGGAAATTTTAGGCAAACGTATCAATACAAATAATTGAATAAACAAGGAAACATTTTCCGTCCGTTAACAAAAAGTGAAACAAATCGGTAATGTAAACCAGCAATGCATCAAAGGCCCAGTGGCAACCAAAGAAAACAATGCATGTGAGTTTAAGGCATACTTAAGAGCTCCAGATAGAGGGAGTGATTTTGATTTCATGATTGAAATATTGATTATTCTCCACTAAATTCTATGTTGTGGATACTCATCAGAATCGTTTCGTCGGGACGATTCTGATGAGTATCCACAACATAGGGTTTGGAAGAGAAACAACATATTTAGAATGCCATCACTCCCTCTTATCTGGAGCTCTAATACTATTAAAAATATGGGAACTATTTTGAAGTTTGCAATATGTATAATTGTGCGGTCGGTTCATGCATTAGTCAATGGTAGAAAAATGATTATTAGAACCAGGCAAAGAGTTTCCAATTTGCTCTTTTTTTGTTTACTTTTTAACTGTGTGTATTTTTTTAGTTCTTTTTTCTGCCTGAAAGTTACACTTAGACCACCATGAAATAATGAATGTCATCTTCACAAAATTTTTTAACACTTTTTAATGTTATCATTCAAATTTAAACGCATTTTGATGCCCAGAGAGGATACATTTGGCACCTATTGTACATTTATTAAAACACCAGTCTCATTATTTTTCTGTCTCGCAATAGACTATTTTTGAAAGCCTTCTAGCATAAGGAGAAATCTTTTTTTTCTGCAAATTTCCCTGCTGTCACATTGTTTTCACTTGCAGTTGTACATTAATCCTAAAACTAAAAATCTGTTGATTAACCGAAACTAAGCGGGAGCTCATTAATACTGTAGCTGCATGTTTATCGTCATATTCCACTATATGTGACTGTGGCGCTTTAAAAGAAGCCTATTTAGATTTTTTGGTTTTTGTTTTTTGCTTTAAATCAAAAGTTTTTTTAAAACATCCAAAAATACAACTGGATATATTTGTCTTTGCATCGTAGAAACTTGAAGATTATATTCATTGAAAAGGTGCAATTTGGGACGACTGGATGAAGGGATTGCTGGTCTGCAATCAGCACTTATCTCCTTTTTCATAACATCAAATATGGCGTCACCATACTTTTTTGAGTATGAATCCTTGAAATCAACGCATTTTACTGATCATTTGACATTCTTCGCGGAACCCCGGTGCGAAATAAATACGTTAGGAGGCTACTGTGGAAATACCGTTTATTCCTTTTTTTTAAATTTTATTTTAGCCTTCCTATTTATTGATGATTTACCAGTCTTCATTGATAACTCCTTTTTGAAAAAGAAATGGTGATTTTATGGAAAATCTGAAAAGATCTAGACCCTGAGATAAAAAAAGCGACAGAAATTGCTTCCAACATTTATCGAGCACATTTCTGGTAAACAGATGTATTGAGTTTCAATAGAAAGAAAGGGGAATTCCTAACACGATTTTACGAACATGCACGAACCAGTCGGACCGACAGACAAGATGGCAAACTGGCTGATTCGCGTCCATCTGAATCAAGATTCGTATGGACAGGTGAAATGCATTTATGTATATACGCCTAGAGGTAATGTGGCAATGTATTGCCTGCCAAGGCAGCCATTCACTTATCTTTTTCCTCAGCACTTGCTCTGATAATACATTTATTTTTTATGGTTATAATATAATGTACCGTTTAGAATCCCCACATGAACGCCTGTCAGATTATTTAAATCAAGACGCTTGTCCTTTTTCCTTCTCCTGTCTTTAGCATTGGCCCATTGCAAAAAATACTGTCCACAAACATGGCCAAGTGAAACCTGTACTGTGTGATCCCATCCATATGTTGTTTGTTTCTTAAAAAGACCTAAAACATATAAAACACATTTGTTATCTAACAAGGCGTGGCCGATTACTTCAACAATTTCATCGTCTTAAAATAAGCTGTAAATGTAAATTGGAAGATAGTATGAGG
Source organism: Tridacna crocea (assembly GCA_943736015.1). Classification (NCBI taxonomy): domain Eukaryota; kingdom Metazoa; phylum Mollusca; class Bivalvia; order Cardiida; family Cardiidae; genus Tridacna; species Tridacna crocea. The sequence goes on along the minus strand of OX031059.1, from coordinate 29,745,439 downwards.
AGTTCTTCGGAGCATGATACGAATATCTTGATATGCTAAAAGTTTAAATAAATAAAAAAAAGTGTGTCACTGCCTGGTGAGTGATGCGCCCGAAGTCAATACGACTCTTACCTGTGAGATGTGAATATAAACGTTTACTATGAAAACAACTCTTACAAACGCTTCTGACCTTGCCATGACTTGCGTTCTTAAATCAGAACTTTTTTTTTACTGTATTTATGTATATATACTTCTCCCTCGGCTTATACCTTTTGCAAGTTTTACAATAGTATTCAAAGCAGGGGAGATTTTCTAGTTAGATTTTATAGCAAAAGAAAAAGACTTGGCAAATTTAGACAATTCATGTTTGTTTTGTTGACAAAAAGATCATTTTTAAGAAACTAAAATTATAGCCCCTGATATTGTTGGTCATGCCAAAGACATTTTTGTTGAAGGCTTGGCGTTTATTGTGAAACCTCATTAATGACATATAGAACGCATGCGAGGTTTTTTTAATATAATTTTCTGGCTTTTGACCTAGAAATAGGGATACAATTCTCTGACTGATTTTTTTTTCCTTTTGTAGCCGATTGGCATCATTGTAACGCTGCTTAAAAAGGTAACGTGACATCTTTTACGCATGTGAAAAAATTGTAAAGATGGACAATGATAAAATTTTGAACGATTAGCAATAGTTATAGTTTGAATATTCTCCCACAGGCCGGGCTTTAGCTTACCGCCTTACGGCACGATAGAAATTAAAAAGGAAGGCTAGAAAGCGGGGAAATCCGATGCAAATAGAAATTTAAGGTAAGACTGCAAATGCCAAAGCTCAATCTGTTCGTGTCTCTTGAAACCTACCTTTATAGATGTAAGACCCGTTTTCATTACCGACTTTATTTTTCAAAGCTCTTACTTCCGTTGATGGAAAATCTACTATTTGTGACATCTTTTCATCTTGTATATTCGTTGTTTGAATTTCACATTTTCCTGAAATATGTGAAAAAAAACGATAACTTTACCAGACATTGCAGTTAATATTCAGCTAAATTCTTGAGTTACTGCCTGGACCTATTTTTTCTGGTTTAAGGAACTGATTCGCCTAACTTATTAAAGGTATTGCTTAAAATTATAGGAAACATTTCATATTGGAATGGAGTTTTAATGGACCTTGGGTGTATAGGAAAATACACTGCATTTCTTTGCTAAATACACCTAGGGCTTATAAAATAATAGAGTGCATTTCTTTGCATAAGTTAAATATTTCCTATCCAAGTGGGGGGGGGGGGTTATGCCAGATTGGCGGTGGTTCGAGTACCAAGTTTCGCTCATTTCTGTCCAAGGATTGATGGTAGTCATTATGACAGGACTCATTTTCCTCACTGCTGGCCGTTCTTTTAACGAAAAAGGAAATAAGTTGTCTCAGACGAATTTAGTGCGAAGTACTGGTAAAAGAAACTCAAGAAACGCATGGAAAGTTGCACTGGCTGCTGCGATATATGTTTGCAGAATAGCAAACATTGTGGGAAACGGAGAAAATGCTGGTTACCAGGGTTTTCTCCTTTTTCCACAATGTTTTCAAAATGCATCTATCTAGGAGTCGTAAAAAACAGCGATTGTTTGGTAAAAGGTTAATACATCCTCTTATAAAAACCAGTCCGTCATATAATTTTTCTTGACCGCCTGAATCACAAGGTAGAACTGTACTCTGGCATGCAGAAAAATTACCCAGAACAAGAAGCTTCGACCCAAGTCAGGCTGCATGGAGTGCACAGGTTGATGTGGGTTGATACTTTTTGCAGATGCATTAATCGACCTTTAAACAGAGCACGACTCATGTATTACTTACGAACACTTTCACTTAATGGTTCTTGCTGGTCTTTCCTAAGGTCAACCTTTGGTTTACTAAAGGCTTCACGGCAACGGTCTGTACCCGACGCTTTCTTGATAGTTTCTTCGAACTCTATTATTTTCTCTTTTGGTTGTATTTTTTCAGAGTCGTTCGTCGGAACCACATCTTGAAATCCTGTTATTTGTATTTTTGTAGGGTCGGTCGTCTTCAGTACATCTTGTAACTTTTCGATCTTTTCACTTCCGTTGGACAATGCTTCATTTGCCAACCATAGCAATTTTTCTGGGAGTGATTGGCCGAATCGACCACAAATTTTGGAATTAAAGCCCACTTCCAAATTTATTTGGGACTTCCCAAAATTATGGCTCACATAAACAAAAGTTTCTCGATCCGGTCGCATAAACCACACGCGTTTAATCTCAGCTCTTATTTGGTCTTTTGAGATTTCATCGATAACAGCCATATCATTCATTGAAAGGAAATGTCTGAAAACGTGCTCTCTAGCGTCAGTTGATTTGATTTTCTTCAGTATCAAAGAACTTGGGTACGCTCCATGTTTTGTTGTTGTGGAAATTTGCGAGCTGTTATATTTAATAAATTCCGCCAAAGTATATGCCTGATCAATATGAGCTATAATAGGTAAGTAGTTGACGCACCTTGTAATAACATTTCTCAGTTCTGGTATATGAAATCTCATATCTGCTGCTGTGCCTACTGGAACAATCGAAACTTTCGACCCAAGGTAAAGATAAAGTTGATAAAGTGACATGAAAAACTCATACACACTTATACTTTGTGTAGCTACATATTTCTTTATCGCAACAACTGTCTTTGAGGGAATACTTAAGGTAGAAATGGAGCAGAAATTGACATCAAGCTCTTGAATGGTTTCTCCCAGAGTAAGTGGTTTCATTTCATAATTTGTATAGTTGTCCCAGAATTGAGCAAGTTCTGCAATTCTAGGCAAAATTGATCTCTTGACAAGGGCAGCTATATCTATTGTTGGGTATTTCTCTGGCAGTGTTTTCTCTGCCAAGTAAGCTGTCAGTGTTTTCTCTATATCCTTACATAACATAGATATTCCTTTCATGTCAATTGCAAGTGCATGTGTTACTATTCGAAATATTGTGTTGTATTCAGATTCAGCAATTCTGAAAAGAAATGGGACTGACTTGTTGATATCGGGGTTGTATATCATTCGTGCATCTGAACATTGGTTGTTTTCTAAAGTCTCAGCCAAGACCATTGCAGCATCTACATCAATATCATCCTCATTTATAATTTCAATGGACAGGTCGCCATTCTCTGTAAATTCGTATGTTCTACGAAGCTCTGTGCGAAGTTTGAAGACATGATTGAGTATCATTTTCCATTTGTCTATGTGCAGTTGAATTCCAAAGATTTCAACATCCATCACCCGCAGAAAATACGGATCTTTTTTATTTAGGAGATAGTTTGTGAGCAGTTCTTTCTGCATGTATGAAATATTTTTGTTTTCAAACAGATACTGAATTTCTGGATCGTCAGTTTCAATGATAGTTTCTCGTTTTTCGTCACTTTCGGTTGTTTGGCCCATATTTTTTGCTACAAATTCAACAATTGTCGTCAAAGTGGTATCCTCTGATAAGAGCATGACAATTGACACACGACATTTGAATACTTCATCTATTCGAACAGCCAAACTTGTTGCTGCCATAGAATCTATACCTAATTCAGCAAACATTGTTTGGTCTGTCCAAGACTCGTCATGTGTTATCAGGACTTCTTCTATTATTTCTTTTAAAGCATCTCTGACGATTTCTATCCTCTCCGTAGGATCTTTTTTAATCAGACTTGCAACATCAATATTTTTCAACCTACTGTCATTTATTTGGACAGATCTAACGGTTTGCAATTCCATGTATTTCAAGGATTGCATTGCAAAAGTTGGAATCAGCAAAAGTTTATTCCATTCAATATCTGCGAACACAATATTAGTCATGTCATTAACCAATGCTTTAGAGAAACAATCACGAATTGTTTCTTTTTCAAGAAAGCCGAAACCTTTTCGACTTAATTTTGATTTAACCGCGTCATTTTCAACAGCCATTCCTGTGGATAAAGCTCCCCAATTGATACTTTGGGCAGGAAGCCCAATAGACCTTCTGTACAACGCGAATGAGTCAAGAAAACTGTTCGCAGCAGAATAATTTGTCTGGGCTGGGTTACCTATTACGGACACGACAGAGGAATTCAACACAAAATAATCTAGATTTAAATTCAAGGACACTAAATGCAAATTCCAGGCCCCGAGAATCTTCGGTTTTAATACGTCAATAACATATTGTTCGTTAAGATTGTCCAAAATGGAATCCATTATTACTCCTGCTCCATGAAAGATCCCACGAATCGGGCAGTTTGGAAATCTATTTTGTATTTCCGTAAATGTTTGCTGGACTGTATCCAATTCTGATATATCTACCTGCATATGGATTATTTTGCAAGAAAACTTTAGCTGGAGCTCCTTAGCCTTTAGCTCGCTTTCATCGGACGGTTTACTTCTGGACAGAGTTATCAAAATTCCCGCTCCCATTTCTACCATTTGTGATAGAAGCTCCCATCCAAGGCCTGTCAGACCACCAACAATAACGTAACAAGCATTTTGCCGAAAAATATTGCCTGCGTTGCAGAAGCACTTGAACGAACCACTTTCAAGTCTTTCCTTTACTTGTAAATCTGACATTGGCAACTGCAGAAGAGATTTGTTTGCAATACGTTCTTCTGCATTGTAGTTAAGATGATGTAAGCAATCTCTTATACTTGGCAGAGCATCCTTTATTCCTTTTGTGCTAAATAATTCACTTGTGGATAGAATTATAAAACAATTATCTGGAAAATTGTGCTTCAACCAATTTTCGTCATCTTCTCGTATGTGCATCTTCAACATTACAATCATTACAGGTCTGGATACAGCAGTAAAAACATGTTTCCAAAAATACCTTGAGATAAACGTCGTAATTAGTAGAGCGCTTATAGTAGAGAAGTTGACTTTATCTATGTCATCTATCGTGCAAAATTGTGTTCTGCATTGTTTTCTAGAAAGTAATCTCAACAACAACTGTTGACAGATATCTTTTTCCTCTGATTCCGTGATCACCATGATGCTTGTACCTTCTGCAATTCTCGATACCATATGAAAAAGGATGTTTGTCAGCATCAAAATGCCACTTGAATATACAGGGATATCTGCTAGATCAATTTGATATTCACTTGGAACGCTTACTATTGTGGAAGCATTGATTGGATAAAGAAAACGAATATCATCACCGGTCTTTAAGCGTTTACCGTGGCCTTCCACGACAACAATTTGACCTTCGTCTGTATGTAGTTTTAAATCAAATTTATCTGCGTCTTCCTCCAAGGTAGGTAAGTATAATGACTTATCGTGTAGAGTAAATGACTCAAGGATGATCTGTTCGTTATCAATTTCCATTTCATCGCTGGTAGAAAGCATGAAGTATGGTTCTGAAACTTTTTTCACGCTGCTTGAATAAATGGCCATTTTGTCAAACTCTGACGTAGAAATAAGTCTTTTGAATTCATTGTCTCTTCTGCATTGCTGAAAAGTAGACCTGAACAGGTTTGAGTCTGAAATTGCAAACTCTGTTCCTATAAAATGTGTACTGTAAAATAGCTTTGATAGAATTGAAGCATCAAAACTGTCTCTGTCTATATCCACTAATCTTATATTTTTGTTGAATCCCTCGTGTACTGCCGACCGTAGCATTCCCCAGAGTTCAGAACCAATAAAGCTTATTTTTTCCCTACCAGGACAGAGTTGAGTGTTTTCTGTAATAATGGTGATTGAAGGTCTAACGGACAAATCTTTCACGGATGCCAGAAGTCTCTTCACATCAAGGAAGCATTTTACCGCACAATTCAGAATAAATGCTCCGTTATTTTCAATGTATGTGTTTACAAAACCCGCAATGTGATAAACTAATGTGGCAGTTGGGGAAAGAATATTGATCTCCTGCAACATTCTGTCAACTTCCGTATAGATCGTAATGTTTGCTACGTTTTGCAATTTTCTTACTGTTTCGGAACCAGTTTTGCTCGTACAGAGAATAACGTGACTTGGTGCTACTTCTTTTGTGTCGGGAACTTCAAAAACCTCAGACCAGTTAAGTGTGTATTCAATTGATTTATCAACCTCTCCGTAATTGGCTGAAACAATTTTTGTGAAGAAATTTTCTATCTCAGCAATTACGGTCCCCGTGTCGGATAGCAACACAGCATTGTAGAATGAACCGCTTTTCGTGATCTTTACTTCCTCTGCATAACCGTACATAAACCTATCCATGGATTTATTCAAAACAACCGATTCAACACCTTTCGGGACAACAAACTTTCTTCCCTCACCAGCTTTGTCTTTAACGAAGATGCCAAAGATTTGAAACATAGAATCTATCACGGCTGGATGAAAATGTGTTTTAGAAAGAGTATTAAATTGCTCATTGGACAGGTGTATCTCCGTAAGACATTTAGTCCGAGAGGCTGAAGTCCATGCTCTTTGTATTAGCTTTAAGCTGCTCCCATATTCAAAATTCAATGATTTTAGATAATCATAGCATTCTGATTTAGATCTGTACACAGTACATTGTGTTTTTAGGTATTTCAAGTCGAAAGGTTCTCTAGCAATACTTTTTCTATTTGATACTATCCCTCTTGCCAGCACATTACGGTCATCTTTAGCGTAAAAGTGTAGGCTTTCGTCATTCTTTGACGCCATCTGTATGGTAATATTGTGTTTCTGTCCAACCAAAGGTTTGAGCGTTTTCATAAAATCAAGAGATACAGAAAGTTTGTCAACTGGCCTTCTCAAGATATCCTTCCCTACATGAAATCCTGCCTCAACATAGGTTGCCCCAGGAACAATGACTTCGTCAAAGAAGAAATGATCATAAACAAAGGGTGTTGATATTTCATCGATGCAAATGACAGATATTATATCATCAGATGTTCTTGAATTTCTGACAAACAAATGGTCAGTGTCTTGCACCCTTGAAAACCCTGACAAGTAGTCTTTCGTGGTAGCTGGTATAAATAAACTTCCTGTTCTATTGAACTTATACCTAGGGATTGGTGTAATAACGCTATTCATCGGAGTACATATTGGTGAAAAATGTATGTCAATTCCAAGTTCAAAAATTTTAGAAAGCGACCGATACAGACATGGCATTTCTGCGTTTACGGATAAAGAGGGAATAGTTCGAGCGTTGCAATCGTGTCCAAGGATATTAAGGAAATGTGCCTTAAGCACAGACCGAGGACCTATTTCAATAAAAACACCAAAGGCTTCCTTATCATACACTTGCTTGATAGCCTGCATAAATAAAACAGGATCACGAACATTACGGGCCCAGTACCGACCTGATTTCATGTCTTCAGGTACAACATATTTACCAGTTGTTGTAGACATCATTGGTATAGTTTGCAAGCATCCAGATTTTTGTTTTACATTCTTGTAACATGCGTCTATCTTAGTCTTAACTTCGTCCAAACAGCAATCCAAAAGGGGCGAATGGTATGCACATCTGACCTTTAACGGCTTTATTAACAACTTTTTGTCGTTTGTATCATTTTCCAAACTTTCTATTATCATTTTTAGCACAGATGCCCTTCCCGATATCGTACAGGCGGACGGACTGCTATAGACAGCAATGCAAGCATCGTTCTCAAGCTTTCTGCATACATCTTCAATCTCCTTAATATCAACGTTTCCTATTACAGCCATAGACCCTTCATCCTGGCGAGATAAAATTTCCGATCGTGTAATAACAATTTTCACCGCCTCTTCTAATGTCAAGAAATTGGCTGCATACGCTGCCGCAACCTCTCCAACAGATTGCCCTATCACTACGTCGGGTACAATTCCAAATGAGCGCCAAAACTCTGTAAGAGCAACCTGGCAGCAAAAGATAGCAATATGATTCAAAAATGGGTCATCATAGCATGTATTTAAGATAAATCGTTCTCCGATTTTCCATCCTGTAAGAGGCTCTAGATAGATATCTATTTCATGAATTGCTGTCCTAAACACATCACTACTGTGCATCAATTCCTGACACATTCCAGTCCATGTCGTTCCTACTCCACAATATACAAATATCTTCTTATTTTTTCGTTTGTGGGATATTTTATCACATTGGCGTGCTCTTCCTTGACATTCGTCCTGTATGTCTTGAATGCTTTTTCCATATACAAGTGTTCTATAGGGAAATATATCTCGATGGTTAAAAGAAGTGTATGCTACATCGGATATACATGTAGATGAACTGCAGTTATCTAAGTCGTCGTGAAGTTGTAGAAGATTTAGCTTCAGAGACTTTTTATCCACACCCGTAATACATATAGGAGTTATCTGATTTTGTATTTGACTCTCGTCAACCTTCCTAATTTCTTGGGTTTTCTGTGTTATAATTGCGTGTGTATTAGATCCTCCGAATCCAAAAGAGTTCAAACAAGCATGTCTTTCCCCATTTTCTTTACACGGCCATGCTTTGGTGGAAGTGCATATTTCTAAACCAAAATCTGATAGTTTAATTTTGGGATTAAGATTACTTTTATCAGAGTTGATGTGGAGAGAAGGCACGTATAGACCATGCTTCATCATAAGTAAAACTTTCAGAAGCCCCGCTGTTCCAGCTGCCGATTCTGTATGTCCAATGTTTGATTTAACGGACCCGACTAGTAAAGGCTCCATAGTCTCATTTCTAAACACCGAAAAAAATTCTCCGAGAGCGTTTACTTCTATCGGGTCACCACGCGGTGTCCCTGTCCCTGCAAGTAAATTAAATTTTGTTATCAACTATTAATTCAAATAAAATGTAGCTCACATATTTTATGTTGTTTAATGTTGGTCGGTAGGTGAGAAATCAAGAGATCATGTAGTATACTTAGATATAAAGTAAAAGCTGAACTTTATTGGGCATGTACACTGCAAAATCAGTCTATATTTTTTATCAAAGCGATCACAAGCATGTTAAATAAAGCCATAGTTTAGACTTGCCTAAAAGAACTTTTTGTGGTATGAAACGTTTAGATTCTTTAAAAATCTTTATAACAGGCGACACTGAAACCTTTAATTCAGCTAACTCTTACTGCTCATGATCTAATTATAAAATAAACACAAGCTTTTGGCGGTACAACCGCCTTCTTCAAGTGTGACCCTGTGATAAAAATCTGTACACTTGAAGAAATCTGTACACTTGAATCACACTTGAAGAAGGCGGTTGTACCGTCGAAAGCTTGTGTTTATTTTATAATTAAACGTTACATATCTCAAGAAGAGGATATATCATGGTTTGCTCATGATCTAAATTAAAGATCGGAAAACCTAGCTGATATTGACCGTCAAAAACAGTTATAACAACTGAATTATTAAATAATGTTTCTCGAGAGTCAATCAGATCGCCTAATCAATATATACTGTCGTTATCTGTTTGATTCAATTCTGTTGGACCATTACACCATTGACTTTATGTGGAAAGTGGGTTGACCCGTACGAATCTTGATGACTGCATTTATGTAACTCAATGCAGCCTTGTTAGCACCGAAAGACTTAAATAGTTTGACTGGAATATCTCTAGGCTATACATACTGCATTTCTTCAAATATATCCAACAGCCGCGCATGCATTGTGTTTGGTAAAGCTTTGACCCCTCTTTGTAGGCGGGTAGACGTTCCAATGACAAAACAATTCCGAATTCATTCGGTTAAAATCAACATCATGCTGCCCAGGCTGTTTAAATGCAACTGTTAGGGGTATCTCTCTACATAAAAACTGCCAGGCTCTGTTTACATGTCTTACTTTACTTTTTGATATTTTCTTTGTAAGAATGTAATTTCCAGGTTGTTCTTTACCTTATTGCACAGCCATTAATCGCCAAATATTAAAGCAGTTTTTATGATTGAGCTAAATTTCCTATTATATATACAATATTTCCCTATTAGTTCACTTGTTTGGTAAAATATTGGTTAAAAAACAATTGTGTCCGACTCTCTAATTTGGTTTGGTTTATTTGATATCTTTTCCCACAACATAAAGTAACGAAATACCTTCATCAGTGATAGGCTAAAAAGAAATCATTGTCAAAAACTGATTTTGAATTTAAAACGAAATTACTTACTTCAAAAAGTTTCCGTAATTTATCGACGCGACGTAATTCCATAGTAAGTTGACCACTTGAGGCCTATAATGCTGAAACATGTGTTGTTTATTACCGAGCTTTTTTAAATTACTTAGACAGAGCTTACGAAATATTGTAGACAGTCTATTTCACGCTTAGTTATAATATCATTTTTTTCTGAGTTGACGTGGGAGGGGGGAGACATTTCAAAACAGTTAAAGAATATAGTTTTCAGCAGCTTTACACGTTGAATGTTTTGTTTGGGGTATATCTGATCACTTTGCTTCTGAAAGTAAATATCCTACAACATTTTATGCCCAGGAAGACTTTTATTTGGCGAAGAAGTATTCTATATTTTTGCTCGATTACAACTTTTCGTAGAATTTATGTATTAGTTTTTTTTTGCTGTTTAATCGACTCCTTGAAATCTAATATAATAAAGACATCAGGGCGGAAGAACTAAGAAACCATTCTTGTAACACCAGACTTACCGTGTGCTTCAATATATTGTATGTCGCATGGGTTAAACAAGCTTGTTTCATAAACATGCTTCAGAAGTTCTAGTTGCTGGTCTCTAGATGGAGCTGTCATCGGTTTCATAGTGCAGCCATCTTGATTACTTCCAGTACTAATCTTTGCCCATACTTTATTGGAATCTTCTACAGCCTAGAACAATGTATTGATACCAGAATTAATCAAGTTTTTATTTCCGTTTTTCTGTAAATCACTTAATGCCATTGGTTGGCTAATCGGATTTTTGATTCATTTAGAAGTTATGTATATGTTCATTGTAAGACATTCTAAGTGCCTGTAAATGATGTCCTTCGTAAAAAGGCTTACTGATCGGCAGACTCATTGATCAGTTGCTTTATTACTTTTTATTCCTTTCCCAGCGGTTTATTAGTTCCTTCATTCATTAATTTATTCCTACACTCATTCTATCAGTGTTTCCAGTTATATTTTGCTTTTGACATTAAATCATAATTGTGTTGTTCTTTTTCCCAAGTGTAAATGTATGGTTCGATGTGAAGAAAAGCTATAAAAAATATAACCTGAACAGCAACTGGTTCTTAATCCTCTTTGTTTTTCATGTTGTTGAAAGGTTGAAATTTGAATTAGATATATACTTTACGATTCCAAGTTTATCAACATTTAAATTAAAGGTGGGTATTTAGAATGTTCGCATCCCATCAAATTAAAAAAAATATATATATATCATTCGAATTTATACGAAAAAACAATACAAATCATCAATGATTAAGACTCATAAAATTACCCCCCAAAATTTTTTTTTGATGATATTCCCTTAAAAGGCTATGTAGCCTCTTAAGCTATTTTAGATATCGCACCAAAAATATCAAAAGCATTGTGGGAAAAACCGGCACGTGACTGATGACGCTTAAATTCCATAACATAACAGACATTTAATTATTTTTCATATCTTCTTCGGGCGCTATGTTTGAAGCTTCGTCGGTGTATTTCTGGTATGTAACTGAACGAGTTGCTCATGTAAAAAAAGAACGTGTTTGCCGTCAGTATCGACCTGGGCCATAATAAATCTTTAATTTCTCATGTTGTCGGATGGTTTTCGCCTACTGGGGTTTTATGAATGAAAATTGAGATTTTTATAAGACTTTGAGAGTATAATGATGATTTTTTGGCACTTTTGTAAAATTTTAATCTCAAAATCTGAAGGGCCACCTTTAAAATAATGAAAAACCCGTAGAAAAGTGTACAGACATCTGTCAGAATTGTATCATGATTTGGTTTTCCATCTACGCACTCGGCACACTGTGCGTTTTCAAACTTCATAAGTAAACCGTGTGTTACTTGTATATAATATTGATGTGATAGATTCCTAAACAATAAGAGCCGGTTGTATAACAAAGGTTTATTTAAGACTGGAACAAGGTCTTATCCAAGTTTGGGTAGACCAGGATTTTAACCCCGTCAGCAAAGAAGTGGTTTAGCTCGAGTATACCGAACCCCCGTCTCGGTATCCAGACAAAGTTTAGCTATCCTTCAGGTAGGACTAAATGATGGGTAGATTTTGTTCAGTGTACCGCTGCTGTCTAGACAACGACACTATTCTGCACGTGATTATGCACGACGAAGTCTATATACGAGGTTTGAATGTGCCGCTATCAAAGACGATCAGCTGCTAATGGATCAACATGAATAGCCATGACTTAAAAGAAACTAGATTGTAACCATTTCTTGATCAGGAAATACGAAAAAAAATCAAGGTCTGACAGCACAGATTTTCTAAGTACACTCAATGATAAGATAAAAAAGATGTAGAATTTTTTATGTAATGTAAGAATAATTCTTTACCAGAAAATGAAATTCTGATCTCTTCTGAACTGAAGTTATTTTCAGAAGTCAAAATAACTTTTGCAGAGTTGAATAAATTGTTTGATATCTTGGAACGAGCATTTTACCTCTTTCCAAAATGTTTTCAAATCCGTCTTCCCTAAAGCCATAGAAACCATGGTTCTTTTTGGAAAATGTTAAGAAGTGTCTTTGTCCGAAATAATCAACCATGAAAGGTTTTCAATGCCTATGAGAGTGACTTCGTGCACCAAACTGCATGTTTTACACAAATTTCAGTGACGTAAGTTTTCGGTGACCTCACTTTGTAGTGGTTTTGGGCAGTCAGAGGGGATATTCGATTTTGTCAGCGTACTCAATTCCTGACACCATAAAACATGGGAATTTGACTAAGTACGCGTTGAAATGATAAAACTTTAAAACGATAAATTCGTTGTACGCTCAAGGTCAGAGGACTTGAAAACTTTTTTTATAAATGGCTATGGCGAATCTTCAAATGGCTCACAGCGACATGATCCGGTGTAATGCAGAGAAATGACCCCCTTTACAAAATGACCCACGGTCATTTCTCGACGTAGAATAATGACCCGGGTCATTTTTCTACGTCGAGAACTGACCCATGGATCATTCCTCTACGTCGAGAAATGATCCGTTGGTCATTTTGTAATGGGGGTCATCTCTCTGCATTACACCAGCACAACCGTGAACTAGTTTCCAAGTACCCTGTCACCTGTCCATATAACTTATATAGGATTACATTTTTGAGTAGTGAACTGATTTACGATTCTATCACTTACCGCCTTTAAACTCTTCAATATGACAATCCCACACCCTTCCCCTCGAGCATAACCGTCCGCTGTATCACAGAAAGACTGGCATTGGCCAATTGCTGACATCATACGTGCCTCACACGGTGCTTTAAATGTATCTGGAGTAAGTATGCTGTTGACCCCACCACATATGACCATGTCACAGTCACCTTTAGTTAAACAATAGTAACCAAGTTAAGGAAGAAACAAAAACATCCATCCGATCGGTCCTTTCATTGACAACTATATCAAATTTTCTTCACAACATAACCCATAGTACTTATTGGGTAGAATTAAGATCCATATTACATTTTCTTCTCAACATAACCAATAGTACTTGTTGGGTAGCACTAAGCTCCAATGATTTTGATGCGGGTTTTATTGATACTTGATTACCTTCAGAAAATTACTAGAGACAAAGAACTTGAGATTTTATTCAGACAAAAAGTTGGGCAATTTGAGAGTTCAATAAGAAATATGCGTGCCCCTATACCATTTTGTCACTGATTCAATTACCAAGGGTACCAAATTTAAAACAAGCAAGAGCGAAAACGGATCGCAAATTCATGGGGTAGAGAATGCCAAGCTTATGACGAAAATTGATAGACACAACTTAAACGAGGGTTACTGAAAACTTAGGTAAAACGGTCGGCACTTGAAGTTGTGATTTTGTTTCCCAATCCTGTGCGACCTATTTAACCAATTACCACACAATAATTACTTTTCAAGACCATAAGAAAGTAGCCATAAGGGAAAAAAAACATCGTGGGAAAAGAAGAAAATACTGGTAACCAGCAATTCTCCTTTTCTACCCTTCACAAAAAAAATCAAATTTTCAGTCACTTTTATTTTGTCGTCTGCTAATGCTTTAGATTTGGACTAGCCAAAAAATATTGTCGTTTGGTAATGAGTTAATTATTTATGAACGAGTCATGCTCGGTGAAAGATAGGTGAAATGCATCTGCAAGCACTGTCGAATATCTTAGCCTACCTAGTCCGACATGAATCGAAACCTTTCACTACTGGTAAATGGGCCAAACATTTTAATATTTGTAAACCTTCTATCAAAGAGCCATTCTACCACATGATTCAGTCGGTTGTTAGGGAAAGCGGTGACCCTGAATTTACACAGTCACATTCACATATTTTTGAGATATAAATTCTTTTGTAATTAAATAACAGCTATACTTATTTATGGTATTAAAAAGTTTTGACAACAACTAGTGTTTCAAAAATTAGCAGATATGTTCGATAGAAAGTTATTAGGCTTTGAACTACTTTCTTATAGATTCAAGAGTCGCTGGCCTGATTTACCTGTTTTGATCGCTTGTATTGCAAGATGTATAGTTACTAAAGCTGAGGAACAAGCTGTGTCTAGGGTAAGACAAGTTCCATGAAGATTGTACACGTACGCTACCCGTGCCGATATCACACTTGTCGACGTTCCAGTTGCGTTGTAACTACCAATTTCAGATAAGTTAGAGTTTGCCATCGACTTGTAATCGTCATTCATGCAGCCTAAACAAAAAGTGTATCCTTATCATGACAAAGTCAATCCTACAGGCGGTATATTAATTCAAAATCACTTTTAAAGAAATATTTTTGGGTTAAAAATCCATAAGAAGCAGTTTATTCTGCTAGAGTATCTAAAATACGAAGTACGATCATTGTACTAAAAGCAAAACAAATGCATTTAGCGGACAGAAGAAACCTAACAGTCATCAGAGATTGCGCATGTTTAAAAAAGGACAAGCAACTTTAGTTACAAACGCCATAACATAATGAAAAACAGCCGAATCCTTAACCTTAAAATCCCGACTTCTTACAACCCTCAAGGAGAAGGCTTTTAAAAACACTGTAGAAAAAGTATTAAGTATTTATTTCTCAGTTCACATTGCTGTTTACCTTTTCCAAACCAAATCTTGAACACGTAAACTTTGTTGTCTGAAAGCAATTTCATGTCGGACTAGTCTAAATTTGCCTTATGGCGCAATCTATCCCTGGGAAAAGCTTGCATACATTCAAAACAGTTTCGATGGAACTGTAACTCTGCCGATGATATACAAATACAGATGAAAATAGCGTTGTACACACATTCATGTCTAGGTAGAAACGTATGAAATTTCAGAAAGGTCAGACTAAAAAGTTTCTAAATTTATATAATGTGTACCATGAGATCTAAGACATTGTGCATATAGGGAAATGTTTTGATAAATTGCTGTCAAAAACATATTGTCATCTCTCTATACCTTTCATTTTTATGATAAAAAAAATGCTTCTAGACATACTATACCTATTGGACGCGAAACTATGATATCACTCTCAAAATTGCATACATAAGTGAATGTTTAAATGACCAGTGACGACAATATAACATTTTTGTCGTTGTTTGTTGTTGCTGTTGCTCTTTTGGCATATATTTTTTTCATAAGTCATCATTCATTCATGGTGCAAAAAGTTTTAGAAAAACACACACACAAAATGGGAGTGGTGTTGCAACAAGGCGAGTACTGGTGTAGTTTCCAGAAAAAAATGTAACTTACAAGACTTGTTTCGCAATGGATGTAAAATAGATAAGTTTAAAACTGAAGTCTTGAATCCACTTAAACAGCATGGTAAGCAGGCACCGTATTAGCAAACAATAAAACAACTGAAGGTAAATGTATGATTTCTTAACACCAATAATTTGGAACCCAGCCATATTTGATAGGGTTTCAAAACTCACAGTATATAACAGTCTCTACAAGTTTCAAAGAGTCACCTAATGCTGCTTTTGAAAAAAAAAAAAAAAAAAGAAACGTTGTGAAGTTGAACAGACTGTGCAAGTTTCGTGCAAGTTCCATGACAAATGTGGACTTCATCGCATAAACAAGAAAAAGACTAACGAACGGACATAAGAACGATAGGCGGAAACCACAACATGACACAAGCTCTGCTGGCTTTCAGCACTTAGAGGTAAAAACTGGAATCCGTTTTTACCCCCGTTTTTTTAAAGATATATAAATATATATATTTAAAATAAATTTTCCATTATTTTGACAGTAAATATATGGTTACACACAGGACAAAGATTTTATGGACGGGTTATGGAAAACTGTAAGTAAAAAAATCAAAACCTTCATGATATTTCAAATTTATGTGCATAACTACATGTAAGTACAAATAAAAAAAAAAGAAAACATAAAATTTGAAAAATATTCTTTCCATTTTCGTGAAGTTACTTTTCAGGTTCCCCCCTTTTTTCGTTAAAAGGGAAAAAACCCAACCTCAGTAGTTAGCGTATCTGAATCGTGACCTGGTGGTTGCGGTTTCGATAATTAGTTGAGGCAAACTGACGATTTTTTGCAACTCTTCTCTCATACATGTCAGAAAAATAGTCAGTTGTCAGACAATTGTGTCAGCACTAGAACTAGAAAGCCAGAGAAACATGTGACCCAAGCTTTGAAACGGCGTTAACGCCAACAGAAAAAAAAAAGGAAGAAGAAAAATACTGGTGCTAAAACGTAATGCCTGAATACTAATCTGTTTAGTTCAATGAGGGGTATCTATATCGCGAGAGTCAATATTATCACACAAATTCCTTTATGTTAGTGTAATGTAGTCATAATGAATTTTCCTGTCTAACAAACATTTAAGGTCTACGGCACCAACTCAGATCGCCGTTTTTCGTAAAGACTATTCGGCCGATCTCGGCAGCGTCCGTCTTTTAATATGACAGTTAGGGGCCGTAGACTTTAAGATAGGCAAATAATGCCGTATTTGGTTAAAGCTGTGTTATTATATATTCCTCATTTCTAAAACATTATTAATCCAGATTTATCTAAATAGAAAAAAATGATGATCGTGACAAAGTTGCGACTTGTATCATCTTAAGATTAAAAAAAAAAACTAAGCGTGTTTCATGGTAACAAAATTTTGTCATAATGTACACACCTGTCAAAAAAGAAAATAGGCTTCATGTAAATTTCATTACACATGCTTTGCATTCGGGTCAATGTTTCAATACGTTTAGAAATTTAACTCTCGTGTTACAGTTTCGTGAAAAAGAATTGTACATTCTTTTTCAAACTTTATTTAACTTGTCAACAAGTGATATTATAAAGTGTCTGAAAGGCCCTTTTAAAACTATTTTAAAACTTTTTTTTCCCCTATTTGTTCTTAATTTGATTTTACCTAAATATTTTGATACATATATTACTAAATAATGATTTTTTTCCTCATTTGTTTAGCTTTGTTAAATGCAAAGTTACTGCAAAAAAGTACCAATAATGACGCCGGTTTTCGAGCCACTTATTTGCTTTCTTGTGAATCCACCGTCTTCTAGTGCCATGTGTACACATTCTAGAACGTAACGCTGCTGTGGGTCTATTCTGCTTGCCTCTACGTCACTGATTCCAAACAGTTTGTTATCCCACATATCATGACTGAAATTGGATAATAAGATCTTTAACTGAGACGTACATTTACAAGTTCATCGATCGTGTTTGATCTCATTGTACACTCTAGCATGTGAAAGAAGACTTATACTTTCTTACACTATTTAAACGTCAAATTTTACAAGGTTTGTAACTGATAATCAATACCTCAGAGCGTCTGTTCACATAAAAGCAAACGATTATGATTTGGGGAGTTCCTGTTGTGTACTGTTGTACTGGGGTAATGCAACAGTTCAAAAGCTGTAAAAACTAATAGTGTGTAAAATATTGTTAGATGTGTTAAAATAGATAAATCAAAATGATATTTAAGGTGTATGGGGTAAAGCAACTCAAGGGATTTTCCTCAATTTTAAACCGGAAATACCACAGTGGTGTCTATGATAGCCTTTAGAGAGAGCGAAATAATACGCAAAAAAATTAATTCGTCTTAATCTGTGCAACTTCGCAACCGCCAGCGGCAAAATTTGACCCGAAGAAACATAACTGATTAGAAATTCATGAAATAGATATAAAATTGATTTCAATAATGGATAACAACGAGTAAAGATGTATCTGTAAGAGTTTCCCAGTATCACATCATTGAATGTGTGTATACGTCAAAGCGAGCATTGTTGAGAATTTTTAACATTGATGTAGTTTGGTGCATTTTTCTCCGTAACAGTTTAGCTGCATTTGCTATCGTTATGTCATGTTCAGATGACCAAGCCGTTTCACATTTCTTTTGCATTTTTACACACATCATTTAGTTAGCAACTTCTTTTCCAGCGATAATTTGAATTAAACATCTAAACTTGAAATTAGTAATATCTTTTAGAAAAGATAGACAGTGTGAGAGATACTGGAATATGAATTGCGTGGGTCAATATGCAGTGAAATAATGAAAAGTAACTTCGCGAGAAATTGCTTCTTTTTCTTCAATATTCCCATTTTGTTGAAAAGTAGTATTGAAAGGGGATCTACTTTTGTACAAAAATATGCAAATTCTATTTCTTTATTGTATGGTCTAAACAGACCTTTGTTTAAACATGATTAATTAATAAAAATGAAAACGATATATTCCAAAACATTGCGGAATGTCGAGACTCCTTTTAATGAGAATTGGTGAGAATTAATTTACTGCTCAATAGCACTCATTCTGAGAACTTCCTCATTCTTAAATCTTATTGAAAATTATGCTTCTAGCAGATGCAAAACAATTTAAAAGAGGCTACTTTCAGAACTGTTTTCAGCATTTCTCTGCAAACGAATTTAAATAGAGTTTATTTCATCAGCTTGTGGTGAATATGGGGAAATATTTGCCGAAAAAGGGAAAGGTATGCGAATTTAACGAGTGCCGTAAGGCACGAGTTATTTTCGCGGACCTTTTCCTTTTGAGGAAAATATTCTCATTGTGAGCTTAGAAGTAGCTGGTAGTAATACATAGCTTTAATACATGGGATCGCACCGAAAAGGTTTAAATATATCAAATAGTCTTCATATAGGTTTATAGAGATTGGATTTACTTCATAGAACTAAGTTGAACCTATCTAGATGTTACAAGCATAGGCCAAATAGAAATGATTTTGAATTGCAGCAGGTATGTTTACCCCTGAATATTAAGGATAACAGGTATACAGACAAATACTGAAATTCTTAACTCTTGTCCTTATAAATAACTAAAATTAAATTTTCAACTCGATATAATATTAACACCAAAATAATGCTCTTTCAAAGTTATGCTTTGGGGAATGATATCTCCTTATAGGACAGTGTAGATAAAAAATTAGCTTGCAAATTTTGTGCAGTCTGATCTTGATCTTGATCTACAATGCCCACAATAGGTCAGAGAGTCACGCTTAGCAGGGTGACGGTTAATAGCAAAATTACTGTTCTCTGTCTTCAACTTCTACACTTACAAATTTGTACTGAAATTTTGTCACATACAAAATAAACTTAGCCCAGTCTGTTTTTTCGTTTGTAGAAAAATAATCACTATCCCTGCTCTACTTAAAAATCGACAGTAAATCCAAAACAATACAGAATAGTTACTTTGAGTTTCGGGGATACTGAATATGTACTTTCAAGTATGTAGCTTTCGTTTTGTAAGAAATAAATCATTTTTTATCATATTCATTTCGACTCAAAAAAGAAATTTGTCTAAACCAACACAAGTGACAAAGTATCTCGGTCCAACTATACGTAAGAGTAACCCTTTTAAAAATACATGAAACTGTTTGCCAAACAAAACAATCTCGCAATCACTATAATTTCATATCACACTAGATGTGTAATGTTCACACAAAAGACCTTCTTGCACTGCATAAATAGAACTCTGTCTCTCTCACTCTCCTATCATTTCCATCACAATATTTCTCATTTACATTTAACCTTTTACAATAAACGCATTTAAGGGCAGTAAATTGTACTCTCATCTTCCGTCATTCCATTAAATGAATTAAAATAACTTAATATGAGAAGTATGTTCCACTGACGTGTGCAGAAATTTATGGGTTCACTCTTTTCAGAAACATTTGGGTACGTTTGGACATTGTTAAATGAAGTATAAATTACCAAAAAATATGTCACATATAAATAATTGTTTCCACATGTCTTTACAACCACAGGTCGGTCGACGACAAGAGGATGAAAGTAGGATAAACTACCGGCAATTGTGTACAAAGGATCACTGATAAAATATCTACACGCAACTAGTATTTCATAACTAATTTTTGTATGTATTGATCCTTTTTCCGTACAAACCTCTTTCTGTACCTTTTTTCTATTTACTAATATTCAAATTAAAGAGATTAGCATACAACGAATTATATAGAATTTGTCTAAGAAGGGTAAAAATATTGTCGGCATTCCTTCTTCCCTAAAAATATTTTCAAAAGATTTCTTCCTCAGCGTTATAAAAGACTCGGCAATTCTTAGAATAAGTTTTAAGAAATCTGAAAGAAAAGCTATGAACGAATAATCACTCCATTTTAGAAATAACCTTTGCTTTCGTTTACAACATCTAGTTCTATATCTGATAGTTGGTACTTTTCTTAACAGGCAATTACGAAAACCCACCAGTGAACACCATCCGATTTTTTTCTTTTTGTTTATAAACATATATGGTAATAAATAAAGGAATAATAATTAATCCATTAGTACCATGTAGTTATTATTTTTATTTTTTATATAGGGAGGCCCAGTTTTTTTTTTTTTTTTTTATAGAACTTGTGGTCCAACCCCATTTCAATTAAGAAATGAAAAATGCTGAAACTTTGACAAACTGAACATTTAGTGTGTGTCCGAGTAATTAGATAGTAAGAGTAATCACATTTAATAAATTACCTGCCCAGGAATCAAACCATATCTTACGGCATATTATTATTATTCTTGCAGCAAATACTGAATGTAGTAAGTTGCCAATACTAAATATATACACAAGTCCGACTAATGGGTCAGTCGCTTGATTTTTACAGATTATTTCATAAATGCAAATTCTTAATGCAAAAATAGAAAGAAACGGTAACGTTGGCTCTGTAATCATTAGAGATCACTAACTCTGCCTTGTTTATCTCACTTACTTTTTCAGAAGACCCGCTTTTTTCACATAAATTTTCCCGTGATTTTGTTTGTCGTCGTCGTAAAAAGCGCTCGTGTTCCATCTGCTATCTGGTATATCTTTGACGTGGTTTTCACCATTAACAAGCACCCGCCAGAACTCTTCCAAATTCTCAGCCCCAGGAAATCGGCAGCCAGCTCCTACTATGGCTATCTCATCCGTAGACATCATTAGACTAGAATGGTACCATGTCTAATCTGTCAAAGAACATGTCTACACCATCTTTTAAAGAGGACGGAACGTTCCGCTTTATGAATCTGAAATTTCACCCCTTTTTTTGAGAAAACATTGTCATATTCCAGGCGCCGGCAGGATTCGCTGGAAGTCATTGCCCTCTTGACAAGAATATGAAAGATGACAAAAAAAAAAAGACTTGTCGGGCTGAAAAGCTGACTCGTGCCGGAATGAAAAAAAATAAGATCAAACTGAGCCATGGTAAGAGGGGCTGAAATGTAATTGCATCACATATAATGCGGGGCATGCTCGCAGAAAGAGTGCCTATATCCATCTGCAAATTGACTTACATCAACTTGCACAGTCTGCGCAGGCTGAGCAAGGTCGACACTGGTGATTGTTTTCTGCATGTCAACGTACCATTTAAGACCTGCAGATAGGAGGGACTGATGGCGTTTCTAAATCCATTATCTCTTTTCCAAACCCTATGTTGTGGGTACTCATTAGAATCGTCTCGATGAGACGATTCTAATGAGTACCCATAACATTAGGGTTTAGAGGAAAATTATTAAAATTAATAATATTTTCAGTTATGAAATCAAAATTACACCCTCTATCTGGAGCTCTGCCATTTTATCTCAAAATTAAGCCAGCATTTTCTGACAAAATGGGGTCATTATGTAATGACTTGCTTGTTGGAAATGGGCATTAAAAAGATGAGTTGACTCCTCTTTCCAAGAGCGCCACTCATATAATAAATATTGATCTGCAACACGCGGAAAGTGTCGTCTCGGATCAGCCAATGTAACTTATGCATCGACCATATATCAAAACAGCTTCTAAATGCGTGGGTAAAAGGCTTATAGTTTCGGTATAAGCCCTACTTTTCCCATGCATTAGGGGGAATGGGTGATGCTTCATAATAGACAGGTCGAATCTTCGAAAATATAACATGCGCAGACAATGCTTATGGAAGTCTCAGATTTCAGACTGAAGATTTAGGCGATTCCGCAGAAATTTCACACAACACTAAATGTTGCCTTATACGCACTTACACAGACATATTTACGACACTTCATTAAGATAAAAATCATACTGACATTGGGGCTATTTTTCAACCAACATAATCTTAAATTTTCACGTAACTTGAATGTAAATTTAATGCTTAAATATAATTGTTATTTAGATCTTTATGTAACTCTTTACCAGACAACAAAATTTTAGATGACAAAGTAACAGTGGCTAAATAGAGGATATTTGTTGTTTTCGGTGAAAGATCGAAATTTGTTTCATCGAGTAGACACAACCGGTAATATTTTCACGAGTGGCGCAGCCACTCGTGAAATTATTACCGATGGTGTTCACGAGATGAAATAAATTTCGATCTTTCACCGAAAACAACAAAAGTATTCTATCTATTTCATGCTTTTAACCCTTTCTTGAAGGAGCTTTATCAAATCCAGTACAGTTCTTTTCCGTTATTCCCCTTGGCGTACCCATCTCGCATAGCAACGCATTACAATATTACGTCAAGCTCGAGAAATGTAAGGTAAATGACGTCATATTTCCATCTCGTTGTGAGGCACGCATAATTAACCTGGGCAACAAGAACATGAAAATCGGTATTTTCACTGGAGGTACCAGTGTAAGATTGAAAAATATTTTCACTGCTATTTCTCGATATCCTACCAGAAAGCATGAAATAAATAGAGGATATTTGGATTTTTTTTTTCGGTGAAAGATCGAAATTTATTTCATCGAGTGAACACCATCGGTAATATTTTCACGAGTGGCGCACCGAGAAAAACAAATATTCTATTTATTTCATGCTTTTAACCCTTTCTTGGAGGAGCTTTATCAAAATCCAGTGAAGTTCTTTTCCGTTATTCCCCGTGCCGTACCCCTCCCGTATAGCAACGCACAACAATATTACGTCAAGCGCGAGAAATGTAAGGTAAATGACGTCATATTTCCCATCTGGTTGTCAGGCACGCGCAATTAACCGAGGCAACAAGAACGTGAAAATCAGTATTTGCAATGGTGGTACCAGTGTAAGATCGAAAAATATTTTCACTGCTATTTCTCCATTTCCTACCGGAAAGCATGAAATAAAATGTGTTATCTGTCTTTGAGAGGGTTAATAAACTGTGGGAAAGGGAGATAAGCATGTCACTTGCATCTTCTCAGGTATATGAACATTGGGGTTCTGCCGTAAAGGGTTGGTATGTCATAAGTTGGTCAAGGTACCAAAATTAACACCTGCCGACTTAAGACACCAACCGCTACACAAGGCTACGTGTCTATGGACACCACACCCTAGTCATTTATTTTATCAACTATGCTTGTTCGGAAATTTGTTTATTATTTAGCAGGATCAAAGCAATCACAACTATCTCATGTACCATCTTGTTCGAAGGGTGTTAAGCAGCTGCTGCTGAATCTGGATGTTCACTGCTTTATTTGCAAGCAGATCTAATTGAAAACGATAAAGGCAGATCGCGAGCTCAATTTCATCTACCAGATATGTTTAAAAGAATCAAAGTACTGATAGTACTGAAGGCCAGGAAACTGAGGATACGAAACAACACATGAGGTCAATTTTAATTAATACAAACAGGTAGATGGACAGGGACACAAGTGGATTCCACCAAGCCCCTGGAATTCTTGGTTTTATCAGGAAATTTTGAACTGATACTAGAAAGCACCAGCCAGAAACTAATTAAGCCAGAGCTAGGGATGTGCTCACAGTTATGGGGTGCTTGATAATGGCTTAGGATACTTACTAATTTGTCGTGCTTGTAAACAATCCCAAGTCAAAATTGAACCGTATTCAATCGGTGCAATACCAACTTTGGTTATCTAAATTTTCTGAGACATGTGATGTCTTGTAGTCCTGAATGACGTTATTTTTTACATTTATGACGCAAGAACATATTTATTTTATCGATTTCAATGAAAATACATGTAAGATAGATATCAAGGTAAAATGTAATGAATAATAAAGACTGGAGTGATATGGCAGTTGGTCATGTTGTCTCTACCTTCCACAAGTCGACGAAATTTTGAACTGGTCATATTTGAAGGAAGTTGTAGATGAAAATCCAAAGTAGTTCTTCGTGTATACTGAAAAGTTAGATTTTGGGGAAATTGGGAGGAATTGCTTGTTACAAGCAAATTCTCTTTTTGCCAAAATATTTTCTCAATAAAATACTGTGAAAAGGTTGGATTGTTTTGGGAAAACGATTAGGCTCGATTTTCCTATTTTACTTGCCTATTTTACGGACAAGTCACAGTGACTTGAGCTTCGATACTTATATCTACATAATATAAAAAGACGTTAATCCTAATTGATAATCATTGTTCAAGGACAACTTGTGTCAAGCCCGCGAACACTTGACTCTCAAGCTTGACCTAGACCCTGGACCTGAATAAATGTCTCAAAGGGAACTTCTACTCATTGTGGAGAACAATGCAGTATGTTAACTTATATCTGAATCTATCTTAAAATGTAGAAGTTAATGGTTCGCACGAAAAATTGGCCTTCAATGTGGCCTTGATCTTGAACCTACTTGAACAGATGTTTCAAATGGCACATCTCATCCGAAAGACTATTAGTAAATTTTTAGTTGGCCAGCCGGGGAATCGGACCCACAACCTGTAGGACATTGTGTTCACAAGTCCTACACTCTACCTACTGAGCTATATCGGCTGATAAGAGAGAGCGTTATAGATATTGACCGTATATAGCGCGTAAGAATACAGAACTGCCGGATAAAGCTAAGTTCATTTGGTTACGCCTTTATTAGGTCAGTGTTAATGACAAAAACGGGATAAAAAACACACACTCGTCAGTTAGTATAGGATTGTAATACCCTTGCAATTCCATGGCATTTTGCAGATGAAAGCTTTGAGGAAAGGAAAGCATTCTCACCGTGTGATAAGCAATCTCTGTATATACTTGGGTAACTAGTTGTTTTGGCGGACTCAGCGACATAGAGTGGACACACCGTCCAACATTTTTGTCTGAATAGGCAGCTTACGATCCCTATAGGCAAGGGAATCCCTTGAGAGGGATTCCCTGGCCTAAAAACCCGCTAATTTACAGAAACGTAGGGTTTTTCAGCCTGTAACACCTTCTTGTAGCACTTGGCTGTACATTACAAGCACAAAGTATAACATAAACTGTTTAGCACTGCACCACTGTGAACAGCATAGCCAGATCATATTTTTTTCTTTCATTTGCGCAAATTTGTGTAATAATCACAACAGGTAAAACACTATCAGATGGAAAAGTGACCTCAAAACAATAATTAGGAGTGAGAGATGCACCGACTCTCAAAGATCAGCTAATGATTATAATCTTTGCCAGGTTCACAGACCTCAATTAACAGCCCTTGTGCGTAACCTACTTTATAGAGACAATAATTTAAAAAAAATATACATAAAGTTACGAAATCCTGTTGTCATCAACATGTTTTTTTTTTTTAAGTAAAAATAAAACCATCATTTGAAAACGAGAATAGACTCCTCGTTTCAATTTATGCGGTGCACTTTTATCTATAACTATATAAATATGACTGTCATAAACGTGTCAAAACAAAATGTCAAAATACCTACAGGCGTGTGAAATTTATTTCAAAATAGGTCGAGGTCAATACATTGATGAACCCAAGTAATACCTTGCTTCTTTGGTTCAATACTATGCTTCTTTGGTTCAATATATGGACAAATACATTAATTCAAACACAGTATGGTTCCATATAAACATATTTTCATTTGATATATACACATTTTGGTGCAATGAATTGTAGAACGATATTAGACATGCAGGCTTTCCATAGTACTGGACTTGAGAACAAGGGTCACTGATTCGCTCCCCGACTCGGCCAACCTCTCTCCGGTAACTGACTATATTGTCATTGGGAAAGGATTTACCCCTCTAACCGCTGATCATTGTTTTGGGGATGGTTATCTGGGGAAGCAGCCAGTGGCTTGGAAATAAAACTGTGCTGAGTACTTGTAATAGAACCCCAGAGAAGGGGTAGGCTGGCCTCCGCGAATCTCTTTAATTTGAATATTAGTAAATAGTAAAAGGTATAGAAAGAGATTTGTATGGAAAAAAGGATGAATACACGTATACAAAAATTAGTTATGAAATACTAGTTGAGTGTAGATATTTTATCAGTGATCCTTTCTACACAATTGCCGGTAGTTTATCATACTTTCATCATCTTGTCGTCGACCGACCTGTTTATATATATTACATATTATATTTCATGTGTCTATTTTTAGAAATGTTATGGGTAACGAAATGACGTCATTTAAGCTGGGGTAGAATTATTTTCCCGTCACAGTGAATATTTTCCTCGTTGAGTATAGATATTTTATCAGTGATCCTTTCTACACATTTGAAAGTAGTTTATCCTACTTTCATCCTCTTGTCGTCGACCGACCTGTTTTAGAGATATATATTATATTTCATGTGTCTATTTTTAGAAATGTTATGGCTAAAGAAATGACGTCATTTAAGCTGGGGGGGTATTATTTCCCCGTCACAGTGAATATTTTCCTCCTGTCGAAAATCTGTTACATTAACTCGAGATCACTAGTTTTGAAAGTAGCATTCGTTGACAAAATAATCAAAGGAAATATAATATATAATTATTTCATCATCTTGTAGTAAATATGGGAAAATATTTGCCGAAAAAGGGAAAGGTCCGAGAAAATAACTCGTGCCATAAGGCACCCGTTATTTTCGCGGACCTTTTCCCTTTTTCGGCAAATATTTCCCCTTATTAACCACATGATGAAATAAACTCTATATTTGCTTTCGAACTGGAAATGAGTTTTCTTGCAAACTAAGAAGTAAATGGTGTCAGCGTTTCGTGTTAAGCGCTTATCTATATGTAAACAAAGTGTCGTTGCTGCCTATTTAAAAAATCTGGCTTGGTACCAGAGGGATTTTAAAGTTTTCCCTATATAAGCCCATGTAAAACTTGTGACCCCGGGGGCGGCGCCACTTTTGACCCGAGGGCTATTATTTGAAGGAAATTGGTAGAGGTCCACTAGTTAAAGCTACATACCAAATTTGGTAGCCCTAGGCCTTAGGATTTCAGAGAAGATTCTTTTAAAATTTTCAATATTTTTCAGTTTTGTTTCCATAGCAACTAGATTTTTTGAAGGAATAAAATTCTTTCAAGGAATTCTGAAGAGGACCATGACAGGATCATTATTTGAAGTTTCATCAAAATTGGATGAGTAGTTTAAGAGAAGATGTTTGAAATAAAAGTTAACGCATGCGCACACACACGGACGGACACACGCACGATGGATATCGGACCATGGAATAAGCCCGCTAGCCTTCGGCCAATGACACTAAAAGTTTCACAGCAATGTTCCTTGGGTGACCCTTTTCAAAAATTGTTCGCAAAATTTTGATCTATCAAGGAACATGGCTTTGGTGATTGGGGCTACTTGCACTATGCGGACATGGTCTTCTTCACTAAAAAGGTTGATCAGATTTTAAAATAATTTCACAGAGATGTTCCTTGAATGACCCTTTTCAAAAAGTATTCGCGAAATTTTGATCCGTCAAGAAACATGGTTCTGGTGAATGGGAGCTACTTGCATCATACGGAAATTAAGAAATTCTTTAAAACTCTTCTTTCCTGAAACTGATGGTCAGATTTTGAAACGACTTTTACAGGTGACCTCTTGAAAGTTGCTTGGCAAAATAATGACATTGTTTCCAATATTTCAATACATAAAAAACAAGAGGGCCATTGGCCCTGGAACGCTCACCTTAGACAATAGCTTATGAGTGAAATTCAATTCTTTGAGCAACTTTGGTAAAGCTTCACCCATGGAACATCCCTGCCAAGTTTCATCAAGATTGGCCCAGTGGGTTAGGAGATGTTTAAAGAAATTGTTGACGGGCGACAGACGCCGGACATAGGGCAATCAAATATTAAAGCTCTACACCTTCCAGTTTCAAAGAAGAATTTTAAATTTTCCTTCTTTGTCCTATGTTCGAACATGTGGTCCCCTGGGCTGGGTCAGTTTTAACCAACGCAGCATCCTTGGAACAAACTTAGTGGAGGTCCACTCAAAGATGCTACATACCAAATATCAAAGCTCTACACCTTCCCGTTTAAGAGAAAAAGGAATTTAAAATTTTCCTTCTTTGTTCCTATGTTCCAACCTTTGACCTCCGCGACATGGCCAGTTTTGACACCAGGGACATCACATGACCAAACTTTGTAGAGGTTCACTAGAAGATTCTGCATACCAAATATCAAAGCTCTGTACCTTCAAGTTTCAGAGAAGATTTCTAAAGTTTTCCTTCTTTGTTGCTATGTTCGAACCTGTGACCCCCCCCCCCCGTGGCAGGGCCAGTTTTGACCCAAAGGGCATAATATGAATAAATTTGGTAGAGGTCCACTAGAAATTGCTACATGCCAAATATCAAAGCTCTATGTCTTCTAGTTTAAGAGAAGAAGAATTTTAAAATTTTCGTTCTTTGTTCATATGTTCGAACCTGTTACCCCCGGGGCAGGCCAGTTTTGATCCTACGGGCACGATTTAAACAAACTTGGTAGAGGTCCACTAGCAGATGCCACATACCAAATATCAAAGCTCTACGCCATCTAGTTTCAGAGGAGAAGAATTTTAAAGGTTTCCTTCTTCGTTCCTATGCTCAAACTAGTGACCCCCGTGGTGGGGCTAGTTTTGACCCCAGGGACATCATTTGAATAAACGTGGTAGAGGTCTAATAGGAGATGCAACAGACCAAACATCAAAGCTCTAGGCTTTCTAGTTTCTGAGGAAAAGAATTTTAAAGTGTTCATTCTTTGTTCCTATACTCAAATTTGTGACCCCCGGGGTGGGGCCAGTTTTGACTCCAGAGACATAATTTGAACAACTTGGTAGAGGTCCACTAGGACATGCCACATACCAAATTTCAAAGCTCTACGCCTTCAAATTTCAGAGGAGAAGATTTTTAAAGTTTTCCTTCTTTGTTCCTATGCTCAAACTTGTGACCCCCAGGGTGGGGCCAGTTCTGACCCCAGGGGCACAGTTTGAACAAACTTGGTAGAGGTCCACTAGGGGATGCCACATACTACATATCAAAGCTCTACACCTTCAAGTTTCAGAGGAGAAGATTTTTAAAGTTTTCCTTCTTTGTTCCTATGCTCAAACTTGTTATCCCCCGGGGCGGGGCCAGTTTTGACCCTAGGGCATAATTTGAACAAACTTGGTAGAGGTCCATTAGGAGATGCTACATGCCAAATATCAAAGGACAAGCAACTATAGTTACAAATGTCATACTATAATGAAAAACAGCCGAATCCTTCACCTTAAAATCCCGACTTCTTACAACCGTCAGGGAGAAGGCTTTTAAAAATACTATAGAAAACTTATAAAGTATTTATTTCTCAGTTCACATTGCTGTCTACCTTTTCCAAACCTAATCTTGAACACATAAACTTTGTTGTCTGAAAGTAATTTCATGTCGGACTAGTCTAAATTTGCCTGATGGCGCAATCTATCCCTTGGAAAAGCCTGCATACATTCAAAACAGTTTCGATGCTGGAACTGTATCTCTGCCAATGACCTACAAATAAAGATGAAAATAGCGTTGTACACACATTCATATCTTGGTAGAAATGTATGAAACTTCAGGAAGGTCAGAATAAAAAGTTTATAAATTTATATGATGTGTACCATGAGATCTAAGACATTGTGCATGAGGGAAATGTTTTGATAAATTGCTGTCAAAAACATATTATCATCTCTCTATGCCTTTCATTTTTATGATAAAAAAATGTTTCTAGGCA
This sequence comes from Tridacna crocea, assembly GCA_943736015.1. Classification (NCBI taxonomy): domain Eukaryota; kingdom Metazoa; phylum Mollusca; class Bivalvia; order Cardiida; family Cardiidae; genus Tridacna; species Tridacna crocea. Next base: position 29,715,255 of record OX031059.1, on the reverse strand, counting down.
TACTATACCTATTGGACGCGAAACTATGATATCACTCTCAATATTGCATACATAAGTGAATGTATAAATGACCAGTGAAGACAATATAACATTTTTGTCGTTGTTTGCTGTTGCTGTTGCTCTTTTGGCACATATTTTTTTCGTAAGTCATCATTCATTCATGCCTCTATGCCTTCTAGTTAAAGAGAAGAAGAATTTTAAAATTTTCTTTCTTTGTTCCTATGTTCGAAATTGTTACCCCCGGGGAGGGGCCAGTTTTGACCCTACGGGCATGATTTAAACAAACTTGGTAGAGGTCCACTAGCAGATGCCACATATCAAATATCAAAGCTCTACGCTTTCTAGTTTCTGAGGAAAAGAATTTTAAAGTGTTCATTCTTTGTTCCTATGCACAAATTTGTGACCCCCGGGGTGGGGCCAGTTTTGACCCCAGGGACATAATTTGAATAAACTTGGTAGAGGTCCACTAGGAGATGCCACATACCAAATATCAAAGCTCTACGCCTTCAAATTTCAGAGGAGAAGATTTTTAAAGTTTTCCTTCTTTGTTCCTACGCTCAAACTTGTGACCCCCAGGGTGGGGCCAGTTTTGACCCCAGGGGCAGAGTTTGAACAAACTTGACTTGGTAGAGTTCCACTAGGAGATGCCACATACTACATATCAAAGCTCTACGCCTTCAAGTTTCAGAGGAGAAGATTTTTAAAGTTTTTTCTTCTTTGTTCCTATGCTCAAACTTGTTATCCCCCGGGGCGGGGCCAGTTTTGACCCTTGGGACATAATTTGAACAAACTTGGTAGAGGTCCATTAGGAGATGCAACATACCAAATATCAAAGCTCTACGCCTTCTAGTTTCAAAGAAGAAGATTTTCCAAGATTTTTTTTTCTTTTTGATGCCATGGCAACCAGAGTTATTGGTGGAATTAAATTTTTTGAACAATTTTGGTAGAACTTCACCCAAGTAACATTCCTTCCAAGTTTCATTAAGATTGGCCCAGTGGTTTAGGAGGAGAAGATGTTTGAAGAAATTGTTGACGGACGACGAACGACCACGACAGACGACGGACATAGGGCGATCACAATAGCTCACCTTTAGCACTTTGTGCTAAAGTGAGCTAAAAATAGGTTATGGTCCGCTCAAAAATTCAGGTGAGCCATCCAGGGCCATCTTCTTTCAAAAGTTTCCTTTCCAGTGCATTCACAAATATCAAATTTCGTGGCTGAAATGTTACGATCAGGTGAACATCAATCCACCAGAGACAGCCGAGGGATTTGAGGGCTCCCATCACCCGAGGTTTGCCAAATGGTTAAACCCCTGATATTTTCACAAATTGAAGACAAAACATAAGTTTGATGATATTCCTATGAATATTCAATAATCCTGCGTTTTAAAATTTCCAACTTAAACGCCAAACATAAAAGTTTCATTAATCCTTCACTTGAGATGTTTAATTTCCTGAAGCAGACAAAATATGGCTGCCATGCACGATTTATATTCGCTAGTTTTGTCGAGATTTGCATGTTATGACCGACTTCTAAAAGCGCCTAACGCAAATTTACGTTTTATAGTATGCCCTTTCACTAAAGATTAATTGCATTTCTCAGCAACACAGATGAAACGGGCAGAACAGAAAATTAGGGCAGTGGAATAGGTTTAGTACTAGAAAATCGACGATTAAATTGAGACTGCATGGAACATACTAAATGCCCAAATGTTAATCGTAATCGTCTCAATACTGAGATTGCTTCAACCCTGTTTGGTTTTAGAAATAAAACAGGATTGGATAAGGGTAAGTGTTAACTTTCCTGAAATGATGTACTAGCCATTCATACGGGTCTCCAATCAAATTACACGTACCTGGTGGAACTAACTTTGAAAATGAATCTAGTTACTAGTTGTTGGGCTGACTTCAGATTTACTGGGAAAACTAATTTTGAAAATGGCCTTGTCATTGATGATCTCCAGGAATTCACATTGAAAAAGATCTAACAATTCAAAATTGAATAAAACAGGAGGGCCAAAATGGCCCTGGATCGCTCACCTGAATTTTTGAGAGGACCATAGCCTATTTTTTTTTAGGTATTGAAACTTTGGAAACAAAATTATTATTTTGCCAAGCAATTTTCGAAGGGTCACCTGTAAAAGTCATTTCAAATCTTACCATCGGTTTCAGGAAAGAAGAATTTTTAAGACTTTTTGCATTTCTGTATAGAGCAAGTAGCCCCCATTCACTAGAGCCATGTTTCTTCATGAATCAAAATTTAGCTAACAATCTTTGAAAAGGGTCATTCAACTATCATTTCCGTGAAATTATTTTAAGATCTGACAGGCCGTTTTAGAGAAGAAACATTTTCAATAATTTCTTCATGTCTGTATAGCGCAAGTAGTCCCCATTCACCAGAGCCATGTTTCTTGACCGACCAATATTTCGCAAACAAATTTGAAAAGGGTCACCCAAGGAACATTGCTGTGAAATTATTTTAAAATCTGACCAGCTGTTTCAGAGAAGAAGAATTTTCAAGAATTTCTTCATTTGCCTATAGTGCAAGTAGCCCCCATTCACCAGAGCCATGTTTCTTGACGAATAAAAATTTCGCGATCAATTTTTGAAAAGGTTTACCCAAGGAACATCCTAGTGAAATTATTTTAAAATCTGGCTTGCCTTTTCAGAGAAAAGGATTTTTAAAGAATTTCTTTGAAAATTCCATTTGGTTGCCGTGGCAACCAGAGTTTTTGACGGAATCAAATTCTGTGATCATTTTTTTAAGGGGATCTCCCAAGGAACAATCCAGCCAAGTTTGGTCAAAATTGGCCCTGCGATTTAGGAGGAGTTGATATAAAAGAATTGTTGACGACTCACGACAGACGACGGACACCGGGTGATCCTAAAAGCTCCCCTTGTGCACGTTGTGCTCAGGTGAGCTAAAACAAAAACCTCCGAGTGTTTACGAATAGTTTTATGCAAACCCTCCTGGTGATGATTTTGATATTTGTTTAGTTGTAGTATAATTGTTTATTTCATGCTTCCCGGTAGAAAATCGAGAAATAGAACTGAAAATATTTTCCTATCTTACACTGATACCACCAGTGAAAGTACCAATTTTCATGCTCTTGTTGCCTAGGTAAATTGAACGTACATGTACCTGACAACCAGATGGGAAAAATGACGTCATTTACCATACAATTCTCGCGCTTGACGTAATATTGTAGTGCGTTGCTCTGCGGGAGGGGGGGGGAATAACGGAAAAGAACTGTAGTAGATTTTGATAAAGCTCCTCCCAGAAAGGGTTAAAAGCATGAAATAAATAGAATATTTGTTTTTTTTTATGAAATATCGAAATTTATTTTATCTCGTGAACACCATCGGTGCGCCACTCGTGAAAATATTACCAATGGTGTTCACTCGATAAAATAAATTTCGATCTTTCACCGGAAAAAATCAAGTATTCTCTATATCATGAAGAGACCAGAAAACTTATTGAATTTTCACAATCTTTACTGGGTATTTTCTGATGTCACAGACGTCAAATACACGGATATTATATCTTAAGAAAACTTTTGCTATATACTCATTAAACAATTGACGAATATAGTAAACATTCACAGAGTATAACTCTTATCTAAAGTCTAGTACTATCGACTGAGCTTGGGGCCTATGGAAAGCTATAGCTGTCTTATATCGTTCTATTACAGTTGTGTAGATATCAAAACATGAAAACATGTTTATATGGAAGCAAACTGTGTTTGAATTAATGCATTTGTCCAAATATTGAACCAAAGAAGCATGGTATTGCTTGGGTTCATCAATTTATTGAACCAAACTGTCTTTACGTTAATGCATTTGTCCATATATTGAACCAAAGAAGCATGGTATTGTTTGGGTTCATCAATATATTGAACCAAACTGTCTTTATCAAAATCCATTTGTCCATATATTGAACGAAAGAATCATAGTATTGTTCGAGTTCATCACATTGTTGGACCAAACGGTGTGTATATTAATTTATATGTCCATATATTGGACCAAAGCATGGTATTGCTTGGATTCATTAATGTATTGTACCAAACTGTCTTTATATTAATCCATTTGTCCATTTATTGAACAAAAGAAGCGTAGTATTGTTTGGATTCATCAAATTGTTTAACCAAACTGTATTGATATTTACCCGCTTTACCATATATTGAACCAAAGAAGCATAGTATTGTTTGGATTAATCAAATTATGGAATTAACTGTATTTATATTTTCTGCGATCTTACATATGTGTGTTGTGATGGGTAATCTGTTATATTTTCGAGTAATAAAAAAGTGAAAATTACCTTTTCGTTTGGGTTTACTGTTTAATCGTCTCTCTTTTAACTTATGGCAATTTTTGTGGGAATATATACAAGTATACATGATATTAGGTTTAAATAGAATGTAAAGAGCTATGAGGCATTGAAAAAATATGTGAAAACATCATCTTTTATGGTCCTGGTGACATATAAAAGATGGTATGACAAACAGTGTACATTTTCAATACGGTTTACGCTGTTTATAAGATGTTGAGGCCATGTACATGTATGTTCGAGGTCTGACAGTATCAGGTGTTGAAACTTTCAGAAAATCTGATGACTTTTTCGGGAAAAAAAACAACTTCTGCTATTGACCAATAAGAATCCATTAAGATTCAGGGTTGTCTTATCACTTTTATGATCCAAATTTAGTAAATAACCGCAATGGGTTGGTATTGTATCGAATAAAGTTAAGATATTACTCTTTTAGGTGGTTCTTCATACATTTTCAGATTAATATGAAGATGTCTTAATTGAAATGGAAACATGGATGCATACACCAGATCATTTCATAGACCATTAGAAAGTCTGTTCATTATAACTTTTTTTCGCAGGAATTGAATTACATTCCATCAACATTGTTGTTGCCCTGGTCCTGCCATATCTAGAATATATTTAATATATTTAAGTACACGTATATTAATTAACCTGATCATTGCTTTGACTTATATTTAGTAAATATTCACTACATTCAGCAATTTGTTTAATGAATGTAAAGCAAAACTTCTTCAGATACCCATGTATTAAACGTCTATGACTTTAAGAAACACCTAGTATTAAATGTAAAAATTCAGTAGGTTTTCTGATCTGTACATTTATACTTTACAGGTGGGTATCTAGAATTTTCACATCCCACCGAATTAAAAAATATTTAATAATTGAAATTTATATAAAAAGAAACAATACAAATCATCAATAATTACGAATCATAAAATCACAAAAAAATCTTTTTTGATGGTATTCCCTTAAAAGGCCTCTTATTTTAGGATTTCCCGCCAAAATAAAGAAATGCTTTAGCATTGTGGGGATGTTAAGTTACTGGCACGTGACTAATGATGCTGAAATTCCATCTCATAACAAACATGTAAATTATTTTCCATAATGTCTTCTTCGGACGCTATGTTTGAAGCTTCGTCTGTATATTTCCGGTGTGTAAATGAGCGAGTTGCTCATGTAAAAATAGACCGTGTTTCCCGTCGGTGTTGGCCTGGGCTGTAGTAAATCTCTAATTTCTCTAGTTGTCGGATAGTTTTCGATAACTGGGGTTTTAGCCTAAGGCCCAGATCAAAAAAGGGCTCTATTTTTAATTTTTTTTCAATCCATCTGGTAGAAAAATTCAAATGGTACAGTGAGTTAGGATAGCCTATTAGGGTCACTTTAAGCATGGATGCCAGATCTGAAAGTGGTGCAGATTTTTTTTATATGCTAATAAACGCGCCTACCCCAAATTTGCCAATAACAAAAATTAAACTTTTCCTCTGTTCACAATAATGGAAAAAACAATGAAACAATGCAATCTTTTTGACAAATCTTTTGAATTTAAGATGCTCATAAAAATCCACATTTGCCTATATGTAAGACTTTTATTAAATCAAGTCTGACCAATTTCACATACCGTAAAACACCTAATAAATGTTCCTAGCAGAAATGAATTGAAAACAATCTCTGAATTTCAGTCTTCACATTGAATGTGTTAATATTTCTGGCTAGATTTTTTCACAGTTTTGGCTAGAGCTACTAGGACAGACATGGAGGACCAGAATTAAGAACAGTTATGGAGTTTTAGCATTTAGCACCTCAAAAATGATCTATTTATGAGTGCAACAGTATAATTTGTTGTTGCACACTGACCTTTGATTTCGTTATTTCATTATATATTCACAACTGTAACCATAAGTATGCCAACACTAAGATTTTGCTATTTTCATTAATTAAGCTGCTTTATTTCCTTTGTTATTCTAAGTCTCCTACTCTGTTAATCTATTTCACTGATACAATAGGGGATATGACTTGAAGCAATAGGGTCAAGATGGCCCTGTATCGCTCCACTGGCTAATAAGTGAAAAAACTACAAGCCAAACATTATAGGCTAAGGCCCAGATCAAAAAAGACCCTATTTCTTTTTTTTTTTTTTTCAATCCATCTGGTGAATTAGGATAGCCTATTAGAGTCACTTTAAGCATGGATGCCAGATCTGAAAGTGGTGCAGACTTTTTTTATATGCTAATAAACGCGCCTACCCAAAATTTGTCTATAACGTAATTTAGACTTTTCCTATGTTCACAAAAATGAAGCAGACAATGATACAATGCAATCTTTTTCACAAATCTTTTTAATCCAAGGTGCTCATAAAAATCCACATTTATGTAAGACTTACAATGTATATTAAATCAAGTCTGACTAATTTCACATACCATAATTCACCTAATAAATGTTCCTTGAAGAATTAATTGGAACCAGTCTCTGAATTTTCAGTCTTCACATTGAATCTGTTTATATTTCTGGCTAGATTTATTCACAATTTTGACTAGACCTACTAGGACAGACAAACAGGACAAAAATTAAGAAAACTTACTGAGTTATAGCATTTAGTACCTCAAAAATGATCCATTTATGAGTGCCACAGTATAATTTATTGTTGCACACTAACCTTTGATTTCGTTATTTCATTATATATTCATGTCCAACCATAAGTATGCCAATACTAAGATTTGGATATTTTCATTACTAAAGTTTCTTTATTTCCTTTGTTATTTTCACTCTTCTATTCTGTTACTCTGTTTCACTGATGCAATAGGGGATATGACCTGAAACAAGAGGGCCATGATGGCCCTGTATCGCTCAAGTGGCTAATGAGTGAAAACACAACAAGCCAAACATTACAAATCCGGCCAACAAGTTTCAAACTTGAAGACATACAATAGGGTAAGGCCCAGGTCAAAAAATGCCCTATTTTTTCATCCATCTGTTACTTTAGTTCACTGATGCAATAGGGGATCTAACTTAAAACAAGAAGGCCATGATGGCCCTGTATCGCTCCACTAGCTAATAAGTGAAAACACTACAAGCCAAACATTAGAACTCTGGCCAATTGGTTTTAAACTTGAAGGCATACATTTTTTTCTATGAAGTTCTACGAGAATGTTATGACCCCTTGACCCCTGGGCAAAGCCATTTTTTACCACAAAGCTATAATTACTTGAAACTTGGTGGAGGTCCTTAAGATAAACTTCCATATTACATAATATAGGATGTGTGGTATACTAGAAGGTTTTCAAAGTTTCCTAAAATAAATGCCATGTAAAACATGAGACCCATGAAAGAGTGCTAAATTTGGTAGCCCTAGGCCTTACTATGGTTCGTAAAAAGATCATTAAAAGAATTTTCACCACAAAAGCACAGGTAAAACCTGTGACCCCTGGTGTGGGGACAAACTTAACCCCAAGGCTATAATTTAGGCCCTCTATATAAAGCTACATGCAACATTTGGTAGTCCAAGGCTTTTTGGTTATGTACAAGTAGGGGTTTTTCAAATATAAGCCAATATAAAAATTGTGACCCCCGGGGCCGTGCCAAATTTGACCCCAGGGCTATAAGTTGGGTATCCTTGGTACACGCCCACTTGATAAAGATACATGCCAAATTTGGTGGCCCAAGGCCCTATGGCCCGCCCTGGTGGCTCAGTGGTGATCGTGTCAGACTCATGACCTGATGGTTGTGAGTTCGATACCCGGTTGAGGTGAACTTTCTTTCCGACGTACTTTCCCCTCTCACGTCTGCTGAGGTATGTGAGAAAAATAGTCGGTGGCTATGGAAAGAAAGCTTAGTACTGGTCTGAGAAAACCAGGAAAACACATGTGCGTCACCGACCCCCATGATATGACCTTAGCTGCTGAAGTAGTGTTAAACCCCAATGCAACCAACCAATCAACCAACCAACCAAGACTCTATGGCTAGGGATCAGAAGGATTTTAAAATTTTACCTATATAACCCCATATAAAACTTGTGACCCCCCCCCCCCCCAGGGGTCAATTTTGACTCCATAGCTATTATTTGAAGGAACACTGTAGAGGTTCGCTACATAAAACTACATGCCAAGTTTGGAAGCCCTTGGCCTTATGGTTTCGGATAAGAGGATTTTCGAAGGTTTTCAATATTTTTCAGTTTTGTTGCCATTGCAACCAGAGTTTTTAAAGGAATCAAATTCTTTCAAGAAATTCTGAAGAAGACCACGGCAGGATCATTTCTGTTAAGTTTCATCAAAACTGGATTGGTAGTGTCAGAAGATAATTGAAATATAAGTTAATGCACGCATGGACAGACGCACAACGGACACCGGGCTATGATATAAGCGCGCTTGCCTTCAACCAGTGGAGCTAAATACCTCTTGATGACTTAAAGTAAACAAATGCGCAGTTCATTGAGCGTAATTGTGACGTGTGATCAATCATCAGCTTCTTTGTTTGCTGCATTGACAGTACAGCTGCTTTGTGTGTGCATATATATTTGTGTGTGTGGGGTGTGGATGTGGGTGTTTTTCTGTTTTATTTTGAAATGTCATGATATAACAGATTTATTTCCTACATAACAAATCTTAACTAGTCAACAAGACAGTATTTTGGTGCAAATGACTTTTCTTCATTTCATGTATAACTATTCAATAATTGTTTAGTTTATTTTTTCTCAAATAAAGGCACTAAGTACAAAACTTTTTTATTAACACTTTTATGTGTCTGCACTGTAACATTTTGTGTCATTGCTGTAACACATGTGTCGTTTATTATAACAATGATAAAAACTGCTCATAAAATGAAGCCACGCCATTTAATTTGATAAAGAACATTCTGGAAACAAAACGGAAAATACAGTCACATTTTCATTTTCATTACAAACAGCTATTTACTAAATCTATATAACTTTTTCAAGGAATTAAAATAGTTGCAAAAAACTGATTTTCTCCACATATAATGTGCCAAAATTTTGTTTCAAAATACTCAATTCAAATAAAACAAATATGCGTTATACAGATGGTTCGAAGTGCAATCTGACCTAAAAATATCTAATTTTCTTAATTAGAATGGGATTTCTTTTACTTTACAATTTCGTTACATGAAGGACATGTCAATGTGTTATGACTGGCATTGCATCACCGTAAACAATATTCAAGTGTGGAATATGTATTTTTCCGTGTGCAGTACATTCTATTTGTACATATAAGAAATCTTATCAAACAAAAAAAAAATCCAATTTCATTTTCAAAAATCATGTCTCCTACAATCTGCCATAACTATATATTAGCTCATAGTGGGTGGGGTAAAGGATAAGCAAGACCAAAACATAAATACAATGCAGCAATTTAGTACAGTAGTAAGCATTTAGTTCTCATCAAACCCTTCTATAAGAAGCTGAAACCCAAAGGTCTTAAATGATATTAAGTTGCTCATGATTTTCAGTAAATGTATGCAAATTTGGTGGGTGGGGTAACACCAAGGCGCCCAATCTATATTTTCTCCTCCTGTAACTTAATTTTACCATTACTTATGCGCTTCACTGCCAATTAGAACTATTTGCAATCAATATACTCTGGCAGATATTGAAAATTTGTGGTTTGTACACATAAGCTTAATTCAATGCATTTTCAGTGGGTGGGGTAACAAAATGTCGTCTGAAAAAAATCTGCACCACTTTTGTTTCTGGCATCCACCCTAATTTGACTTCTATATAGCTGTACTATCACCTGGTACCAATGAAATTTTTCTACCAGATGGATTGAAAAAAAATTGAATCCAGCTGGCCAGGCCTTAGACTATTTTAAAGGCTTTTGGAGTTTAAGGACGATTTTTTTTTGTATATATGTAAAATTTTTGTCCCAAAATCTAAAGGGCCAACTTAAACTAAACAAATATCAAATGTTCACAAACAGGGCTTGCATAAAACCATTTGTAAACCGTTTTCATTTAGTTTTCCATTTTTCAAAAAAGGACTTACTTTTCTTGAATTACAGGCACTTCCTTTAGAGTTCAAGAATGAGAAAGCAGATAGATTACCCCAAGAAATCATTTATAGATTATCATTTATGGAAAGTTATTGGTACATCACTCGTATGGAAAAGTACGCTATTTAGTGTAACACATCATTAGTAATATAGGAAACAATATCCTGGTAATAGCAATAAACCCAAGATCTTGATACCAAATACCGAGCCCCCAGTAGTTAAGTCGGTAAAGAACAGAACATTAACGAGGACCATGATAGTCCTATATCACTTACCTGAGTACTGAGCTGTAAAATCAAACTTGTGACCCCTGGGTAGGGCCAGTTTTGACCCCAGGGGCATCCTAAGAAAAAACTTGGTAGAGGTCCACTAGGATATACTACTTACAAAATATCAAAGCTCTACGCCTTCTAGTTTCAGAGAAGTCAAATTTTTAAAGTTTTCCTTCTTTGTTCCTATGTTTCGAAGTTGTGCCTCCTGGGGCTGGGCAAGTTTTGACCCCAGGGGCATAGTATGAAGAGACTTTGTAGAATTCCACTAAGAGATGCTACATACCAAATATCAAAGCTCTATGACTTCTAGTTTCAGAGAATAAGAAATTTAAAGTTTTCCTTCTTTGTTCCTATGTTTCAAACTTGTGACCCTGGGGCGCGACGAGTTTTGACCAAAAGGGCATCATATGAACAATCTTGGTAGACGTTCACTAGGAGATGCTGCATACCAAATATCAAAGCTCTGAACCACCTTGTTTCAGGCAAGAAGAATTTTAAAGTTTTCCATCTTTATTTCTATGTTTCAAACTTGTGACCATCGAGGCGGGGCCAGTTTTGACCCCATGGACATCATATGAACAATCTTGGTAGAGGTCCACTAGGAGATGCTACATACCAAAAATCAAAACTCTGCACCACCTAGTTTCAGACAAGAAGAATTTTAAAGTTTTCTTTCCCTTTCGTTGTTCCTATGATTCAAACTTAAGATCCCTGGGGCAGGGCGAGTTTTGATCCCAGGGACATCATATTAACAACCTTAGCAGAGGTCCACTAGGAGATGCTACATACCAAATATCAAAGCTCTGCAGTTTCTAATTTCAGATAGAAGATTTTTAAAGTTTTCCTTCTTTGTTCCTAAGTTTCAAAACTTGTGACCCCCAGGGAGGGGCCAGTTTTGACCCCAGGGACATCATATGAAAAATTTTGGTAGAGGTCAACTAGCAGATGCTACATACCAAATATCAAAGCTCTGCACCATCTAGTTTCAGAGAATTTTTTTAAAGTTTTGCTTCTTTGTTCCTATGTTTCAACTTTGTGACCCAGGGGCAGGGCCAGTTTTGACCAAAGGGGCATCATATGAACAATAATGGTAGAGGTCCACTAGGAGATGCTACATAACAAATATCAAAGCTCATCACTTTCTTGTTTCAGAGAAGAAGAATTTTAAAGTTTTCATTCGCTGTTCCTATGTTTCAAACTTGTGACTCCCCAGGCGGGGCAAGTTTTGACCCCAGGGGCATCATATGAACAATCTTGGTAGACATCCACTAGGAGATGCTACATACCAAATATCAAAGCTCTGCGCCTTCTTGTTTTAGAGAAGAAGAATTCTAAAGTTTTCCTTCTTTGTTCCTATGTTTCAAACTTGTGACCCAGGGGCAAGGCCAGTTAGTTTAAACATATTTTATTCATTAAGTGAATGGGGTCGGGCCACAAGTTCTTACAACTTAGATTCGGCCCTTCCCCTACAATCAAATTAACAATAGTTGAAAGATAATGGAAACAAAGCACATAAAGAAATAGTGTAAATAACTAAATAAAGAAGGAAAAAAAAAGAAAAGAAAATGTACACAAAAAACAAAGACAGAAATAAGGAGAAATTGATAAAGAGAGAGGGAAAATGAACAAATAGGAAAAAAAAGTAAAATGGAAATAGAACTAATAAGTAAAGAAAAAGGAAGAATTAGAAACTAGATGTGATGCTCTGTGATGAATGCTTGCCATTTTAGTAAAAGGCTGTATGTATTTTTAATTGAATCTATTATTGAATAGCCCTATGGATGCCCTCCACGCAGTTACATCATTAACCATTAGGGGACAGAGTGTTATTTGCATATGAAACATCCATTAGGGCTAGAACATACTTTTTACAAGCATACATCACAGAGACATCATCAAGAGTAAAAAGATGTAGTAAACATAGAGAACAAGAAATATACATGTATGTACAATGATATAGTGACAGATACATTAGCTTTTGTTGGAGGTTATGGGATTTTCTCTCCTCAGCTCAGTGATAAATTTTATAATAAACTCATTCTAAAAACTCCACAAAAATCCCAAATTATCGGAGCAAATCAACACATGTCCATATGCATTGCCGCCATTATCAGAAAAAAAGGGCCAGTTTTGACTGCATGGGGCATCATATGAACAATAATGGTAGAGGTCCACTAGGAGATGCTACATACCAAATATCAAAGCTCTTCACTTTCTAGTTTCAGAGAAGAAGAATTTTAAATTTTTCCTTCTTTGTTCCTATGCTTCAAACTTGTGACCCCCGGGGCGGGGCCAGTTTTGACCAAAGGGGCATCATATGGTAGATGTCCACTAGGAGATGCTACATACCAAATATCAAAGCTCTGCCTGCGCCTTCTGGTTTCTGAGAATAAGATTTTTGAAGTTTTCCTACCTTGTTCTTAAGTTTCAAAATTGTGACCCCCATGGTGGGGTCAGTTTTGACCGCATGGGCAGCATATGAACAATCTTGGTAGAGGCCACTAGGAAATGCTACATACCAAATATCAAAGCTCTACACCTTCTAGTTTCTGAGAAGAAGATTTTCAAAGATTTTGCTATTTTTTCCTTTTGGTTGCCATGGCAACCATAATTATGGCTGGAATTCAATCTCTTGAACAACTTTGGTAGAGCTTTACCCAAGGAACATCCCTGCATAGTTTCATCAAGATTGGCCCAGTGGTTTAGGAGGAGAACGATGTTTAAAGAAATTGTGGACGATGGACTATGCACGACGGAAGATGGACGACGGACGCCTGACATTGGGCAATCACAAAAGCTCACCATGAGCACTTCGTGCCCAGATGAGTAAAAAAATTTTTCTATATCAAAACGAACAAATATGGCTGGCATGCATAACAATGATGATGATTTTACTTAACAAGCATGAGTACAGTGTAATTATTGACTTTGTCCACTGTGTCAATATTAACCCTTTCCCAAACAAGCCCTTGTTTTGACGTGTCTGCAGTACAAGTCTCTTGAAAACACTGTGGGAAAAGGAGAACTTGCTCATAACAAGCAATTTCTCGTTTTCCCACAGTGTTTTCTACCCTTTCTTTCTGCTATTTTTATCAAATTTGAAATTGTCGTCTGCAAACTCTTTGAGTTTGGAAGAGTCTAAAATTTGTTGTTTGGGAAAGGGTTCACTAGGAAAAATACATGTTTGAATTTGGACAATCAGTATAACGATGCATATAAATTATGCATTTAGCTTAAAAAAAAGGGGTAGAAATAGTTGTAGTTCATACGGTTGTACTATACAGGGATCCTATATACAAGTATATATATACTTGCACTATATCACCGACAAGTCGAAATTGTAGCACTTCGCTTTCATTGTCTAATAGAATTATAGATAAATAAACAAGAGAAGGCACTATACCTAACATATACAATGTCCTCAGTAAATTACACCAATCTCTATGTGATTTTCCGAAATGTCTGTTTTCTACAAGCAAAATGGCCTTTACCTTTTTCTTTACCACTACCCTATGTTTGTAAGTATAATACCCTGGAACTTCCAATAGCTATCTTAATTTTCTTTTTCTGAACAATTGTAATACCCGTCAAGGTTGAAACATTTATACTGAAATGGCAGATGCCTCTGTCTGATGTCTGCATCCAGACAGCTTTGCAAATACCTTTTGCATGCTCATAATTTTGTATGTTGGTTTACACCTTTTTCAACATTATTTCATTTATGTAGCGACAGCAGGTGCACCTATCTGAGCTTTTCTGGAGTGTCTTTCACTAGTGCTTTGTGTAATCATTTTCTCAAGCATCTTGCTGCTTTCCCACATAATCACAATCACCATTAAGAAAATGATCAGCAGTGACAGAGAATAATGTCAGACATGTTCCTTATCCCCCTCACCCTCATGTACAATGGTGAAATACGTTGAAAACAACTCCTCTCCTGCCATAATGTCTCTGGTAGCCACTAAAACAATGGTTCTAAGTAATCTGAAATTAATGAGAAAAGAAACATACAAAGTTTTCCTGCAAGGGTTATGTGGTTATAATCCTCCACCAGATGTCCAAATTTTAGACTACCCCAATTTGAAGTATTTGCAGACTACAAATTAAATGAGACTCAAGTGATGACATTTAGTTTTAACAATGTATACATCACTTTTTTTTCTGACGGACAGGTTTTTGTAACTTAGTACATAAAAACCTCATCATGTTTCTAGGAAACTTGAATTCTGAGTGAAAAAAGATATTGGTCTCCATTCTTGTTTCTGAGATATCTGCCTGTTAAAAATGTATATACAGTTCCAAAACTCAGCTTAAATTAGATTTTAAAACACTTTTCTTTAATGGTCAGTTACAGGAAAATTACCAGATATATATATACAAAACTGCAACAATGTGATGAAAATTCATTTAGTTTTGCACAAAAAAATAAATGAAAGCCTAGTTCTGAGCAAAGTATTTGTACAAATATGCATGTTACACAGTAGACTATCGAGATGAGAAGGACGATAACATGGCAGAATTACAAGGTAATCTTTAATAAACACTTACTTTCTAACGAACAGGCTTTTCTAAAATTTCAACACCTAAAGTCTTTATAATTCTAAACAATAAGAAACAAGAGGACAGTGATGGTCCTATATCGCTCACCTGAGTACTAAGCTGTAAAATCAAACTTGAGACCCCTGGGCAGGGCCAGTTTTGACCCCAGGGCATCCTAAGAAAAAACTTGGTAAAGGTCCACTATGTTTCAAACTTGTGAACCCAGGGGCAGGGCAAGTTTTTACCCCAGGGGCATAGTATGAAGAAACTTTGTAGAAGTCCACTAAGAGATGCTACATACTAAACATCAAAGCTCTCTGCCTTCTAGTTTCAGAGAATAAGAAATTTAAAGTTTTCCTTCTTTGTTCCTATGTTTCAAACTTGTGACCCCAGGGTGGGACCAGTTTTGAACCCAGGGGAATCATATGAACAATCTTGGTAGAGGTTCACTAGGAGATGCTAAATACCAAATATCAAAGCTCTGCACCTTCTAGTTTCAGACAAGAAGAATTTTAAAGTTTTCATTCTTTATTTCTATGTTTCAAACTTGTGACCCCCTGGGCAGGGCCAGTTTTGACCTCAAGGACATCATATGAATAATCTTGGTAGAGGTCCACGAGATGCTACATACCAAATATCAAAGCTCTGCACTTTCTAGTTTTAGAGAAGAAGAATTTTAAAGTTTTCCTTCTTTGTTCCTATGTTTCAAACTTGTGACCCTCAGGGCGAGGCCAGTTTTGACCTCACGAACATCATATGAATGTTCTCGGTAGAGGTCAACTAGAAAATACTACATACTAAATATCAAAGCTCTGCACCGTCTAGTTTCAGAGAAGAAGATTTCTAAAGTTTTCCCTCTTTGTTCCTATGTTTCAAACTTGTGAACCCAAGGGCGGTGCCAGTTTTGACCCCAGGGGCATCATATGAACAACCTTTGTAGAGGTCCTCTAGGAGATGATACATACCATGTATCAAAGCTCTCTGCCTTCTAGTTTCAGAGAATAAGAAATTTAAAGTTTTCCTTCTATGTTCCCAGGGGTTTTAAACTTGTGACCCACGGGGCGAGGCCAGTTTTGACCCAAGGGGCATCATATGAACAATCTTAGTAGAGGACCACTAGGAGATGCTACATACTAAATATCAAAGCTCTGCGCCTTCTAGTTTCAGAGAAGAAGATTTTTAAAGTTTTCCTTCTTTGTTCCTATGTTTCAAACTTGTGACCCCAGGGCGGGGCCAGTTTTGACCCCAGGGGCATCATATTAACAATCTTGGTAGAGGTCCACTAGGAGATGCTACATACCAATTTCAAAGCTCTGTGCCTTCTAGTTTCAGGGAAGAAGAATTTTAAAGTTTTCTTTCTTTGTTTCTAAGTTTCAAAATTGTGACCCCTGGGGTGGGGCCAGTTTTGAACCCAGGGGCATCATATGGACAATCTTGGGAGATGCCACATACCAAATATCAAAGCTCTAGCCCTTCAAGTTTCAGAGGAGAAGATTTTCAAAGATTTTTCTATTTGCTTCCTTTTGGTCGCCATGGCAATCAGAATTAGGGCTGGAATTCAATCTCTTGAACAACTTTGGTAGAACTTCACTTAAGGAACATCCCTGCCACGTTTCATCAAGATTGGCCCAGTGGTTTAGGAGGTGAAGATGTTTAAAGAAATTGTGGGCGATGGACGACGCACGATGGGCGATCACAAAAGCTCACCATGAGCACTTTGTGCTAAGGTGAGCTTAAAATAATAATGGTACTCCTCTGTGCTTATTTCGTCAGAAAACAGAGTTGAAGATTGCTGATGAATTAAGATTTCTATGTGAAAGTAACTATCAAACTAGATGGTCGTAACACATCCAGAGCTGACAATTTTACCATCTTTAAATTCAAAACAAAATCAATACAAGCAAGATTCTTTTGGACTACATTTTGTCTATGATGCACATACTTGTCAAAGAATTGCATAGGCTTCATGTAAACCTCATTACACATTTACATGTAGCCCTGTATTAATTAATAATCCAGAATTAGAAAGCGTAATTTGTTAAACAAAGGCTTACATGTCAGATTCTTTTTATTATAAAAAAGATTGTAAATGTATCTCAAGAATGATAGTTCACAATGTGTTGGGACAGGTGGAAAACATTGTGGGAAAAGGAGAAAATGTTGGTAACCAGCATTTTCACCCTTT
Organism: Tridacna crocea; assembly: GCA_943736015.1. Taxonomy (NCBI): domain Eukaryota; kingdom Metazoa; phylum Mollusca; class Bivalvia; order Cardiida; family Cardiidae; genus Tridacna; species Tridacna crocea. The sequence goes on along the minus strand of OX031059.1, from coordinate 29,697,930 downwards.
CCTACAATGTTTTCTACCTTTCCCAACACAAATTTCAATTTTTCAGTCACTCTTATTTTGTCCTCTGCTAGTGCTTACAATTTCGACAAACCTACAATTTTGTAGTCTGGTAAGGGCTTATGAGAAAGTGCTCCTACTCATTACCTTACAAGGATGCAACATACATCTTTGAAGACTGCCACAAGTGACAAACAAAGACGCAAACAATTGATATTATTTTTTGCCATGTTGGTAAGCAGAATTTTCTCCTTTTCTCACAATAGTTTCTGTCCTTAATCATAAGTAACTTGTCCTATGCAAATGCTTTCCCATTGCACATGTATAAAATGTTGTTCTTTGGTAAAAATTTAACAGTGAGGCAAATCTTACTTTGTTTTGCAGTAGGCTTCCATGTCTTTGTCTAACTTAGCCTCAATATTGGGAATATACTTCCTTAGATTTGGTGGGAAATCAGCAGGTATGTCTAGTTCTTGATAAGCCACATTTGCTGGATACTCTACAATAATAAAACAAGAGGGTTGTTGGCCCTAAAATTCTTGCATGAGTAAAGTCATCCAGAGTTAAAGGAGCTAAGGAGATTCTGATCTGAATGACTTAAAACACCTGACTGGAAAAGACCTACTTGTTCATGACTTGACCTATTTTCTAACTTGTCAGAGATATAATCAAAACAAACATCATGAAAATTGTTTTATGAGTATTGGGACTAAAATGTGGCCCCTAGACTGCGTACACAAGTTTTTAGAAAAAAATAAGGTTCAGTGACCTCCTTTTTAATCTGCTGTGACCCAATTTCAAATTGTCTGAAACATCATCAAAACACTTTTCTGATCAAATTTCATAAGTATCAGGCTCAAAATGTTGCCTCTGTGATACAAAAAGGTTTCTTCTAGGATTTGGCCTAGTAACATAGCGTGAGCACAAAAGCGCCATCATATTGCCATTTCATCATACCGGAGGGCTATCATATTGCCACTTGATCGTAACAGAGTGCTACCACTTGCTTGTATCAGAGCACTATCATATTGCCACTTGATTGCAATGGAGCGCTACAGCATATCTAATGGTTGCTATTGGATCGCATTGGAGCACAATGAACAGCATACCGGCAAACATTTGCACTCTTGAAGATCAGCATGCCAGTTACGATGTTTATGTTCAAGTTGTGTTTCGATAGCCGCTAAAACCATTTAGCAGCAATTTGACAGCCCTCTGAACAGACTGTAACATATGTTTGTGTTTGGGAGTAGACTGGTGGCGACCTTGGCCATCCATTAAAGATCTATTAGTATTCTTGGCATTCTTGGCTCTGCATGGTGATCTACCACACTCTGTGAGAGGGCTGTAGATCGTGTCCTAGTGGTTTCGGGGTATAAAGTTCCACAACAACCTCTGAAATAAGTTTGGTAACATATATAATAAGTTCAGCAATATCTGGGAAATAAATGTTGTTGCAATGACTGTTATCTGCAAAAAAACCCCTGCCAGGTGGGATATCTGAAAAAAAATCAAAACCGTCATCTTACCAACCACTGAACCGTCTTTATAAGTATCTAAATTTTTGCTTAAATTGCAATTCTTTTAATCTAAATATGCTGTTGCTAACCTGTTGCATGTTCCTCATTGGATCATTTGGATCAAGCAGTAACTGTTATATATATAAGAGAAAATCAAACTCAACCTTTATTTTGGTTGTTGACATACTGTCCCACTGCCAACGGATTAAAGACTTCCTCAGTCAGCCAACTTAGGTCACAACTGTACTCTCCAAACATTCTGTCTCTCTTGGCACATGATCTTTTAAATAAAAATGTGCTTTTGCTATATATCAAATTGCAACAGATAAGCTACCAAGTTTCATTCTGTAGGAAAATTTAGATACGAAAATACACCAAAAATCACTGATAAGGCACAAATTAGAGTATATGTATCACACGTTGTTTCATCACGTTATTTTGCTGGTAGACGATAGAGAAGTGTTCCTGAGTGAAGTTCTTGAGTTGGGTCAACTCTGACGCCCATATTTTTTCCACTATCCTTTCAAATACTTTTTTATATCATGTGCACGATGCAAAAATGACACATACGATACAGTCTCACGCATGGTTTTATTTCTTCCATAACATGCATGTACTGATTGTAATGTACTTATAAAAGACAAAAAAAAAAAAATGACTTGACCCTTTTTAAAGCATTGTTGGAAAAGAAGAAAAGCTGATAAGCAGAATCTTTTCAAGAATTTTCCCAATCCAATTGTTTAAAAGTTCCACAATTTGAGAAACACTTAACATGTCTAAAATACATGTATTTTCATCTGGAAAGTGTAAATACCAAAATCAATTTTTATAATTTACAGATGTTTAAACATAACTGATGCCAATCCAGATGCAGAGTTTACAGCTCCTGAAAGTTCTGTAAACAATTATTTTTCACGTCACCACCCGCATTTTCAGAGTAAATTTTTCTCATCTTACACATATCTACCAAATATTATGCTGGAGTGACTTTCCTGGAGCTTGAATTGACTTTGAGCATGATGAGAAAATTTGGTAGCAAGAGACTGAAGGTTGGGCGAGATGCCAAAATTTTCTTATGCTGCAAGAGGTAAATAAAGCACCAGGAAAATAACTAAATAGAGGATGTTCGTCTTTTTCGGTGAAAGATCGAAATTTATTTCATCAAGTGAACATCACTGGTAATATTTTCACGATATAGATAGGTTTCATCACTTTCATACAAATCTTCAAAGTCCAAAGTGTTCTTTCTTATATTGTCCAGTTTCCAAAATTTAATTGCCTTTTCTACATGGTTTCATGTTTCATATCACTTCTGTTGAAATATGAATTATACATGTACCTACTTAATACTAGAACTCAAGTACTTTTCTGGGTTTGTTTTTAATTCACTAATTTTTTTCTTAAATTCTCCCAAAGTTAGTGAATGGATGTAGGTCACAGTTATAGAGTGATAAAAAAATAAAACAAATTGTAAAGATACAGCATCCCTTTGACCAGGAAAAAACTCATTTACACCATATTTGGGGCTGGTTTATCCCATTACCACACAATCCCTATTTTTGACAAACCTGTGAAAAAAGCCTGTAGAAAACATTGTGGGAAAAGGAGAAAATGCTGTTAACCAGCATTTTCTCCTTTTCCCACAATGTTTTCTACCCTTCCAAAATCAAAATTCAATATTTGAGTCATATGTATTATGTCATCTGCAAGTGCTTTCAACTTGGATTGGTACAAAATATTGTTGTTTGGTGAAGGGTCAAGGAACTTAATAAGTTCATACAATTCACCCTTCTTCATTTCATTGTTGAATACTTTACATCATGGTGCGAGTGCAAAATATTGTTGTTTGGTGAAGGGTCAAGGAACTTAATATGTTCATACAATTCACCCTTCTTCATTTCATTGTTGAGTACTTTACATCATGGTGTGAGCCAAAGTTTGACTGGGTTTATGAAAACATCTATGGTTGGGTGTGAACAGAATACACTGTGTAAACAAGTGTGTGTACATCTATGACACTGAATAAAAAAAGAACCAAAAAAGAAACAAGTTAAGGGCCAGAAAAGCTGATCTTTTTGTGTTCAAACATTTTATTTTGAAAAAAAAATAAAATGCAATAGTATACAAGTGCTGTAATGTTGATAGGAGGTCACATCCAAAACACCATTGTGCTCTATACCAAGCCTGCTGGTATATTTCCAACAGGCCCAGAACTTACATCTATACTGAAGACCTAGTGGCCTAAAACTTGAATGTATACAGTAATAAAGTATATTTCATCTGTAATGAGATATTTTGTTTGTATTAAGTCTTGTCATTCTCATATCATAAGTGCTGTTTCAATGATTTAAGTAATACAGCAGATTTTGTGTTGATATCCTTGCTCAAACCTGGTTCAGTACAATACAGATACCATGACTGATGATTTGACTTTTCAAAGTCAAATATCTTTCTTCATGAAACATAAAAAAAACATGAACAATTTATACCAAATACCTGTACATCATTTTGGAGAGGCCAGTATCCTTTCCATCAATATGAACACCATCCTTACATCTGAATAAAAAGGAATTTCCCAAACTCACAAAAAAAACTGGTTCCCAAGGCTGATACACCACACCTGTAAGATTTCATATAAGAGTCTACTTAATGTCATACAATAATTAGCTTTAGTGCCACATAGAACCAACTCAATAAAATGAAGTGGTATCTAGCATATACTCTGACAGCAGAAAATACTTACTCAGAAGAACTCTTTTTCAAGGGCAAGGTTACATGTGTAAGCACTGATTCTAGACTTTAAAGAATTTCTTATTACCACTTTACCAAATAGCAAAACTTAAGTCTGATAAAAGAGCAAGTTCATGATGGTAAATGATCAAAGTAACAGTCATGTTGCTGTATTTTAACTTTATCTTAACATTCATTAACCTCAACTTCAATGGAAAACATAAGTGGAGTTATTTTATGATTTTACGACTTGTCACTTTCATAGTGCAATCGCTTTAATGTTCCTGACCACTGAACACAGAAACTGGAACAAGAAGAACTTGAAAAAAATTTTGTAAACACTAAAACTGGCCTAGACATTTTCCTGAGCTATGCATTTGTTGTTTTTAGATGGGTCTTATGAGAGTGTTGAACTCCATACAACCATTCAATATCAGGGATGTATCCATTTCCTTTATGCTCCTTCATTATTTAGAAACCCACCAATACTCATCATTTTAAAAATGAAAAACAGCAACCTAGAGAGAAAAGGAAGAGTGCTATAATCAACCCTCTGTACATGATAATATACATGTACATAAATTTTACTCTCAGTCAGCACTAAACATGCAGACAGTGCAATCTCAAAGCCTTTTCTGTCCGAATACCTGGCAATAGAAGAATCTCAAAGATAGACTGATATTCTGTGCAATTAAATCAAGGTTTGATGGAACAAAGATTTTGTTCTCTAACTGGGCTAGATTATTTCATTAGGTTGTTCTTTTTTAGCTATGCATTTGTTGTGACAAACACTGGCAAGAAGATAAACAGGAACATTGACTGTCAGCATTTGCTATGCTAAGTTACTAATCCAGGCTAAAATGTTGTGTTTTTTAGCACACAAATACACCTACATGAAATTACCTGGATAAAGGGAAACTATGCTGCCTTGTTTCACATGTCCAGTTGTTACAAAGACCCCTCTTCCTCCATATTTCAAATTACTTGCTTGTCTTTCCACCTTAAAGCCATATGTGTTATACATTGCCTCCATTCTCTGTATGTAGAGTCTCGATCCATTTTCTGATGGTTCTTGAACTCTATTAAACTGTTCAAAAAGATCCAATAATTGTCTCTGTGCAAGGTCATCTGTGATCACTTTGTCAGAATCAGTGGATGTCACAACTCGGGGTGCACTAAAATACATACATGTAATTGATTAACTCTCTACAACACTATCACAAGTTTTAACAACCCTGAGCAAAAAGCCATTAGCAAACATAGTAGAAAAAAGAGAAAAATGACAATGATGAATATCATAAAATCACTTTAGAAATAAGAAAACTGACACAGAACAAATACTGAAGTTAAAAAAAAAGAGAAAATATTTTCACAGACAACTTTAACTCATTACCAAACGGCAAAATTTTGGACTGGTCCAAACTCAAAGCATTTTCAGACAACAAAATAAATGTGTATTAAAATTTGAAATTTGATTTGGAAAGGGTAAAAAACATTGTGGGAAATGGATAAAATGCTGGTAACCAGCATTTTCTCCTTTATCTACAGTGTTTTCAAAAGGCTTCTTCCTCCAGTGTGTTAAAAGTCAAAATTGTATAGTAAAGGGTTAATAGCAAAGTTATATTTGAATTTTGAACATGGAAATGATTTCTCCAAAATTGGGAACGATTTCTCCAAATAAATCCTCCCCAAGGGACTAATTCTCCACAGAAATCGTCCCCAAGAAGTTTGGGGACAATTTCTCTCGAACCTGTATTCATAATTCAGGCTACCTTCAGTCTGAAGGTGTCTGCTCCGATGCTTTTTTAGTGACTTGTCTTCGCATTCACCTTCATAATCAGCCCTCATTAAACACATCTGAAATAAATATTTTACCCGCATCTTTTCAAACGGCTCTAAGCAACAAAATTTCCAATAAAGCTAATAAAATGGGCATGAATCATTAGATAAATGATTAATCTTTAACATTACCTAAACTGTGCTGCAAAATACCAATTAAACCAATGGAAATTCATCTTTTTTCCCAATGCAAATAGATCCAGTGTAATTTGTAAACAACCAACAAGGCGACTTCCGTTAAACAGGCATGCACACTCAGTGGAATTCGAATATTGTACAGTCTGGTTCTCTAACCCTAATAATAATTTCCACACAACTTGCCTTTGTCAACAGTGAAATTTGCAACTAAACAGTTCTGTAGCGCATCAGAAATACTGTGATTTCTGCCAAGACATGCGCATTGATGATATCACCATGTTTTGATTTCTGGTGAAGTAGGTCAACTGTTATTTACGTTGAAAAGTACAGATTTGCACAAAGGTAAAGTTTCATTTCAGATATTGATAAACATCAGTCTGTTTGTAAAGATTAATCATTTATGTGATGATTCACGCCCATTTTACTTGCTGCCATTTGAAATTTCATTGCATAGAGCCGTTTACCTTCAGTCTGACGGTGTCTACTCCGATGCTATTTTTGTGATTGGCCTTCGCATTCACCTTCATATCAGCCATTCATTAAACGCTTCTGCAAAAAATATGATTTTACCCGCATCTTTTCAAACGGCTCAATGCGACAAAATTTCCAATGACAGCTAATAAAATGGGGATGGATCATTAGATAAATGATTAATCTTTACAAAAAAACTGGTGTTAGTTAATATCCAACTCTTACCTTTGTGCAAATCTGTACTTTTCAACGTAAAAAACCGTTGAGCTACTTCACCAGAAATCAAAACATGGTGATCTTTTCAATGCACGTCTCGGCAGAAATCGCAGTATCTCTGACACGCTAAAGGATGGTTTAGTTGCGAATTATGCTGTAAACAAACGCACCTTGATCGAACTTGGCTGTATAGGGTTAGGGAACCAGACTGTACAAAATTCAAATTCCGTTGAGTGTGCATGCCTGACAAACGGAAGTCGCAGTGTTAGTTGTTTACAAATTACGCTGGATTTATTTACGTTGGGAAAAAGGGTAAATTCCCATTGATTTAATTAGTATTTTGCAGCATATTTTGTGTGCTCTTAAAGATTAATCATTTATCTAACGATCCATCCCCATTTTATTAGCTGTCATTGGAAATTTTGTCGCATTGAGCCATTCGAAAAGATGCGGGTAAAATCGTATTTTTTCCAGAAGTGTTTAATGAATGGCTGATATGAAGGTGTATGCGAAGAACAGTAACAAAAATAGCATCGGAGCAGACACCTTCAGACTGAAGGTAAGAGCCGTTTGAAATGATGCAAGTAAAATCATATTTATTCCAGATGTGTTTAATGAGGGCTGATATGAAGGTGAATGCCTGTCACTAAAATAGCACCGGAGTAAATTTAGGCTTGCAAATGTATCGACAAATACCTCATTAAGAAAAAATTCTGTTTTTCCATTACTATGATTAAAATTTATTAAATTAGCAGACCACTTCAAGCATTCACCGGTTAAGCATATGAACAATTATTGTAAAGTTTTACGAGGAACGTTTTGACTCTGGGACGATTTTGCTGTAACATTGAAGTTTGAACCAAAAACTTCGCGAAGATCGCATCATTGTACCTCTTATGAACATTGACAGCTAGCCATGGCACAAATCTATATTTATATTGACTCCAAAGTCTTCGGATAGATGTCAACATTTCCAAATATTCGGCATAATTGTTACATTTGGTCACCGCAAACAGTCAAACAAAATTGTTGTTGTTATAGATATGGGGGGGGGGGAATCTCTAAAGTACGGAAAGAACTCCTTTTCGCGAAAAGGACTTTAGATTTTACAAAAAAAAGTCATGGAAGTTTGTCAACTTTTATTTTTATGCCGTTATTTTGATGTAGATTTGATGAAAATGTTTCACCTGTTGAAAAGACATTAATAAAGAAACTTGTGTGTTTTCTCATGCAGTTTTTGTTGTTGTGAGGACTATATGGTTGTATCCCGATATGTTAGATCTACCAGTATACCTATGTCTGAGAAAAAAAGTCTCTTCCGCCCGTTTCTAGATTTTGCCTATTTTCATATTACTTTGTGCAACTTTGAGATGTTCCTGTATTTCATGAGCACTTTACTTTCTCTCTACTCTGTTTACACTGATTTACATCAGTGGAAAGTTGTGTGTGGCAGGAAACCAAAACCAGCTAGAATTAAGAGTAATTTTATGGTCAAAGGGAGAAAACTCGTATTTACTGACATCACTTTTTCATTACAGAGTTACTTCCCTTACATTTGTAGACGCCTTTAGACACGGCATAAAACCGAAGACGAATAAACATCAGTGCAGCTTGTGAGGACGATCTGTATCAATAAAAAAATAACAGAAATGTTCGTAGAGCTGTAATTATTTCGGTAACTGGTCAACTCGTACCTAAGTCAACAAGTACCTAAGTCAACTCGTACCTATTTTGGTCAACTCGTACCCGAGTCAACTCGTACCGAAGTCAACTCGTACCTAAGTATTTCGTATATTTTATTTTGCGAATTTTATCAGTATCCGTATGTTTAAGTATGTGTTCTTGTTTATATTTTTGTATTTTTCTTATATATATATTGACATCATCAAAACCTCAGTGCCGTATCATTGCCACCCATTCTAAAACCTGACCAATTCCATTCATATCACACATCATGTCAAAAACCAAATAATTTTTTTTGTGGGTTCATATTACACAAAATGGTGTCAAAAACCAAATAAAAAATTAGGTTTTGGGGGGATTTGGGGTTCAGGACGTCATATGTTCAGACCCGTCATATGTCAACACCTAAATGACTGAAAATTCTAGCATAGGAAAGAAACGAATGCAAGCCACATGATAATGGAATACTTTTTTCCAAAAAAATCTTTGTCTTGCAAAATATAATACGGCCATTGGATGTAAATTACATATGAGCAGCGTCTATCATGATAAAACATGTTATGTGCAAAAACATAGGAGCAAACTAGCTGATCTACGCCTTTCATTTCGATTCATGCATATTATGCATACTGTTTATACTATTTAGTGGTGCAAATATTTATCTACCGGTAATCTAATCAATTTTCAAAGCATCAATTAATACAAACTTTCTTGGAGATATTCTTATCAGCACTTGTAAGGTGCAACATGTCTATTACCTTTCGCACCTGTTGATTGAATTAACGAAAAACTTAATGGGATTATCTTTAAATACTGTGACAATATTGTCTACATGGTTTTAACCCTTTCCCAAAAAATCCCTGGTTTTTACAGGTCGGGAATAGAGGCATTTTGAAAACATTGTGGGAAAAGTAGAAAATGCTGGTGACGAGCATTTTCTCCTTTTCCCATCGTGAATGAATGTTTTCTACCCCATCATAAAGAAAAATTATCTTTTTAGCAACTGCTAATTTTGTCATCTGCAAAATGCTTTCAGTTTGGTCTGGTCCAAAATTTGCCGTTAGGGAAAGGATAAAGAGTATAAAGATGCTGTGTTCTGCACTTTCATTAACCCATCACCACACAATGGCTACTTTTTTACACTCCTGGAACAGGAGCCTTTAGAAAATATTCTGGGGAAAAGGATAAAATGCTGGTAAATGGCATTTCTCCTTTTCCCACAATGTTTTCTACCCTTCACAAAACGAATTTCGTCGTTTGCAAACACTTTTCGATTTGGACAAGTCTAAAATATTGTCGTTTGGTAATGAGTGAATGGAAATACATATTACATTAAAATTTTCTGCTGTATTCATTTTGTTCCTTATATTTTAATTTCCAAACGAGTTAAAAAGAATCAGATATATTTCAAGCATTTGCTGATGACCTACGCACCCCCACCCCACTTCTGCTATAGACCTATGTTTTCATCTCATAAAACAACAGTTTTCTTTTTTTTTTCACTCATGAACAGAATTTCAGTTTCCGTTTATTGCTTTTTATTGTGTAAATTCATTCTTCAAACTCAGTATAAAAGATGAGAAGATAGTTGTGTAAATCCATTGTTTAAATTCAATATTAAAGATGGGAAGATAGTTTAAAGACCCTCTGATCGGAAGATGCCACGCTGCTCATTGTAGTGTCATTGGTTTTCACGTTTTTTTGGCGATCTATTTCTTCGCGATAATTAATTTTTGGAGAAGTATTAATAATTGATTTGAAACCAATTAGTCAGTTTCAATTACAGGTAACTTTAAAAGCTGTCACTTTACTCTGGATAAGAGGATTAACACCTTTGGTACTTTCACGGTCATAAATGACTCGCCAGCTTCATTATCGTCCGCGTGTCCTACGCAATTTATACTGATAGTGCTCAGCCCATATTCTGCCGGCTGCGCGCAGGCTAGGTTAAATGAAGCTCTAGACGATTATTTCACGCGTCAGATTGACATTTAGGCAGATATTTTTCATTGTCAAAGACAGGCATTTCAAATTTCCAATTGTCAAAACCCGGGCTCAGGGATCAACTCAAAAGCTTGCCGAGTTGTCAAGTTTTGTCAAGACATCCATGGACAAAGTTTTCTTTTCTTATTTTTCCGGCCAATTTCCGTGTTTGTTATCCACTATGTTTAATCCACAAAACGGGATTCCTCAATCGATTATCGGAATCGGAAACAGAAACCAACTGACTTTTGACTATAGTCGATCATCAACCCACCACTATGTTTTCATCTACCTTCAGTCTGGAAGTTTGCTCCGAAGCTATTTTTGTTATTTGTCTCCTCAAATAAATATTTAAAAGAAAAATAGCTTCGAAGCAAACTTTCAGACTGAAGCTATAGATATATCTATTTTTTTTTACAAAGGTTACGAGTTAACCAAAACAGGTACGAGTTGACCAAAATAGGTACGAGCTGACTTGGGTAGGTACGAGTTGACCAAAAAACAGGTACGAGTTGACTAAGGTACGAGTTGACTTAGGTACGAGTTGACCAGATGCCATTATTTCTGGTGAATTTTCAATCTCCGAGCAGAGTTGTCGTTCGTTACCTCACATACATCTCTGCGATGGGCTAAATGACAAGAATCTTGTCAAACCAAGGAAAAGATGTTTTGTTACTGTTTAGCTGTTTCATATGTAAAATTGTAAGTTAGACAAAGGAAATATGATTCTGGATACATTATAGGTACGTTCAAACTAATGAATTTACCTGTATAAAATGGGACTATTCTTTTCGAACCTCTTCACTTTTCAGGATCTTACGCCGAATTTAACAAAAATGGCTGCGCCCATGAATGATGACAACTGATTTGACACACCGCTGGATCTAAGTTTATATACGCTTAAAAATCAGGTTATCGTACTTTAAAGATATATATAGGCTTTTCAGAAAATCCCTCTTTTGTTCATTTCCTATCACTAAGTCTGATTGGTCCCATGCTGTTTGAACAGCACACGAAACAATCGATATTGGTCTTTCTTTCACCGGTGTTTGTGTAGCCGTTTTGAGTTATGGTCATGTGACAAAAATATGACGTAATGACGGACTACTTTCTGAGCCCACTACAGAGGTGAATGTAATGATCCGGAGTGCAAGAGAGTGGTGAATTTTAAGACAGGATTGCAGATGTTGCTTCTTCTGAAAACATGACAGTTAAGACAAAAGAAAGAAAATCCCACTACTGCCGTGGTAACTATTTTGTAAACAGGTGGTAGTCTCCCTTGCATTTTGTCACAGTTGTAAAGAAGGCGACCGCCGATATTTAAGCTAGGAAGTAACAATTCGGTTATCAAAGTAAGAGCTCACGCAAGATCTATATGCCTCGTATACGTAGTTTTTACATTTAAATTTATCAACTGATGAATGTACATACAATGAATAAGCTTTATCATGTTACAATACTTAAACTTCACCAACGATATGTTTTCGTTCAATTAGGTTTTTGAGGTCATTAATCAATATTGTTAATTTGGTCTGAATTGTCCAATTCCAAACATTTCTTTGATCATTGACCGTAAAGAACAGAGGACAGATAGTGAAAGCATACAGGTCTGAACCTTCAAAGCTAATAAATGGAGATGAAAACTATGCCTTTTCCCGATTTTACTACTTTAGATCCCAGTTTAGACCCCCCCCCCCCCCCATTTTCTTTTTTTAAGTCGAAGTGGGTTGTAAGATGGGAGGTCACTGTCTGTTAGTTTGAACACTTGATCCCTGAGACAATAAATTGATTCAATTAAAATAACGCAATGTTCAACATCCTGCCTTTGACTGAAAAAAATACCAGCGGGGAAACCATCAGCACAGACTTAACTATGGTGTACTTGTAAATGAACGTTCAGGCAGATCTTGAATTTACACGGTCCATTCAGAAAATTATTCCCATAAGAAAACTCCTTTGAAAGTCTCATTTTACTTATTTAGCGAAATAAATGTGAATAGAGAGTCCGGATTTTCAGTACATTGGTATAAATGAACCCTGCACCGGTTCTTAAAGTTTCGGGATGAATGTTCGTAATAGCTGAAAAAAAAAAAAAGACTATTCCGAGGTGGGGGCAATAAGGGAGAGTACTCTTCATAACTTATGAATACGAGATAGTTCGAGTTTTTTCCCTTTGACATCACAACGGTATCTGACGGAGAATGTATAGATCTAGAGAGACCCAAGACCTATCCACAAGGATGTTTAGGAGCTTTTTCTCCTTTTTCACTCAATTGCCAATGTCATGGAGGGTTCTCCGCCAACGGTCTGTCGTCCGTCCGTCTGTACATCTGCTTAATCTTTTTCTTGTTTACGCGATAAAGCCTGCATTTCTCATCAGATTTACACGGAACTTACACAGTTTGCTTATCTCATCAAGAGCTTGAAACCTATTGATTTTGATAAAATTCCATTAAATAGAATAGGAAAAGTAGCCATTTCAAGTTTGAAATTTCCATTTCTAGTTTATGCCACAAGTCTACATTTGCGGTCAGATTTCAGTGAAACTTACAGTTTCTGTATCTTATCAATAGCAGTCCTATTGATTTTGAAAAAAAATCCAATTAACAATATGGGAAAAGTAGCCATTTTAAGTTGAAAATTTCCATGTCTTGTTAATGCAATAAAGTCTGCATTTGTTATCAGATTTTTGTAAAACTTGCACAGTCTGTTTATCTCATAAATGGCTTGAACTCTATTAAATTTAAAAAAAAAATTGAACAAGCAGTGTGGAAAAGTAGCCTTTTGCTGATAAAGATTTCTCTTTCTTCAGTTTATGCGATGAAGTCGGTATTTGAGGTCAGATTTTCATGAAACTTATACAGTTACTTTGTCATATCAGCATTTTCTCCTTTTCCCACAATGTTCTCTAAAGGCTTCTTTCTCAGGGGGCGTCAAAAGTAGGGATTGTGTGGTAATGGGCAAAACCTTTCCACTACATTTTCAAAAGCCCCCTTCTTCAGGAACATTAAAAGTTGGGAAAGAGGTAAAAGTTTAAGGAACAACTAGAACCTGACATTGGATTAGATAGTGCATAAAACTGGTAAGAAAACACCAGAAATCTAGAATGATGAAGGACTGAGAATTTTATGTAAAAATATATGAAGCTGCTTAACCCATTACCAAACAGTATTTTAGATTGGGCCAAATTGAAAGCATTTGAAGACAACAAAATAAAAGTGACTGAAAATTTGAAAATTGTTTTGTGAATGGTAGAAAACATTGTGGGAAAAAGGAGAAAATGCTGGTTACCAGCATTTTCTCCATTTCCCACAATGTTTTCTAAAGGCTTCTTTCTCAGGGGCGTCAAAAGTAGGGATTGTGTGGTAATGGATTAAACCTCGACCAAATATCAGAAATGGGACATTACAGAGGAAAGGTTTGTGTTAACTCTTTACCAGACAACAATTAAGAGTGATCCAAATTTAAAGCATTTGCAGACGACATTTAAAATTTATCTGAAATGATTATAATTGTCTGTGAAAGTGTAGATAACCTTGTGGTAAAAGGAGAAAATGCTGGTTACCAGCATTTTCTTCTTTTCCCACAAGGTTTTCCAAAGGCTATTTCCTCAGGGTCTTTAAAACTTGGGATTATGTGGTAAAGAGTTAAGAGATTAGCAAGGCCAAAATCAGAAATCTTATCTCAGGTGGGAGCGAGTTGCCTGTGTGGTTCTGTAGTGTCCTGGGGAAAAAACAAGGAAACCACAGTCTTTGGATTACTAATCATACTTCAAAACCACTGAGCCGTACAGTCACTTACAACTTAACCTATTACCACACAATCCCTACTTTTGACGCCCCTGAGAACGATGTCTTTTGAAAACATTGTGGGAAAAGGAGAAAATGCTGGTAACCAGCATTTTCTCCTTTTTCCACAATGTTTTCTACCCTTCACAAAATAAATTTCAAATTTTCAGTCACTTTTATTTTGTTGTCTGCAAGTGCTTTCAATTTGGACCCGTCTATAATTTTGTTGTTTGGTAATGAGTTTAGGGACTATTAAGGCCGAATCATAAATCTTTTATTAGACAGGAGCAAGTTTCGTATTTAGGTCTGTAGTGTCCTGGGAAAAAAAACAAGGAAACAACAGCCCTTGTATTACCAACCATACTTTAAAAGCATCGAGCCATACAGTACCTTGCAACTTAATTAGAAATACAGAGTTTATTTTAACCCTTACAACAACAAAAAAAAAAAAAAACTGCTACAGAACTCGAAAGGACTACTGGGATACAAAGCAATTGCTTGTTACAGGCAACTCTTCCTTTTGCCAAAACAAAAGTTACAAGTAACCTCTTTATCAACTTTTTTTGACACTGTATTCAAACCTTTGAAAGGTAATTTCTGTAACTTCTGTCACATATGATATTTTTGTCTTTGATTGCTTTCAAAACCCGTATGTCTAAAACTTTAATGTCTATGATGAAATACATACTGTGATACAGGTAAAAAGGTATAAGATTAAATCCTCCCAGTCTTCATCCAAGTTTTATTTAGCCAGACTAAACAAACACATCACATGGAACAATCCAAACTGTTAAAAACATGAACATGCTTTTTTTTAACTTTAACATTTTAAGACACACAAAAAAATGTACAGTTGCCCAGACTGAAAGTATTTGCAGAAAATAATGTAAATATAGCAGACATGATTTGTCTCTGAAAAAGTAGATACATTGTAGTGGAGAAAAAAAAAAAAGGGACAGAATGGCTGGTTTCTATTGTATTTTCCTTTTATCAAGTTTTCCAAAGTGGCTGCAAAACTTTTGACTACATGGTAAAGGGATATGTGGTGTTTTTTTTTTTCATTTTCCTTCTTTTTAACTCTTTACTACACAATCCAGAGTTTTAAAGACTGCAGTAAGGCTTTTGGAAATATTGTGAAAAGCACGAGAGGAAAAGCGTGTAAACAGCATTTTCTACTTTTACCACAATGTTTTCTACTACATCATAAAACCTATTTCATTTGCTCCCATTTTGATTTTTAGCATATCACTGTCTACAATTTTTTGACTGGGGAAGGGTTAACTTGATATGTACTAATTTGCAATATCATTCTGACAAAATTACACGGATCTATATGAAACAGCTTTCGCCATTAACCCATTACCACACAATCCCTACTTTTGACAACACTCAAAAAGAAACCTTTAGAAAACATTGTGGGAAAAGGAGAAAATGCTGGTAACCAGCATTTTCTCCTTTTCCTACAAAGTTTTCTCCCCTATGAAAGTAAAATTGCACCATTTGAGCCACTCTGAAATTGTCGTCTGCAAATGCTTTCAATTTCGATAGGTCTAAATTTTTTCCGTGTTGTAATGGGTTAAATAGTGATTTGTGTTTTTCTTTTTTTTACAGAAAAGGTCAATTTTCATCAATGAACACATGATTCCAGTTTATAACAGAGACACATAATTTAGAAATACATGTAGATAAAAAAAAAAGATTTTTATCAGAGCCCCAGATAAGAGGCAGTGATGGTTTTCTAAATCCATTATTTCTCTTTGAAACCCTATGTTGTGCTTACTCATTAGAATTGTCTCAATCAGATACTTCTATTGAGTATCCACAACATAAGGTTTAGTTGGGAATACATGTACTGTGTAGGTGGAAATTTTTGTGACATGGAAATTTTTGCGAATTTGAAAATCTTGCAAACATTTCTCTTCGTGTAATCAAACACATGTATACTATCAAATAACAAGTGTCTTGCATTCACAAATATTTCCATATGCGAACTGTCTGTAATTGATAATTATATTGTACATATCCTCATATACAGTACTTAATATCTTTAATATTGAAATCAAAATCATTCCCTCTATATATAGAGCTCTGTTTTTTATATAAATTTTCTTTATTTCTTTCTCCTTGGACAGTGATTTGTGAAGCTGCTATTGTTGAACAATAGTATTGATTCATTCATTCAAAAATTTACCTCAAGCACTTTAACCCTCATGTATGCAAATCTCCAATTCAGTTGCATTTGTAGAGACCAAGATCGAGATCAGGCTGCATAGAATTTAGACTCCACATTCTTCTTAACCTAGTGTTAATCTATACTATGCTTCAAAATATTCTGGAATAAACAGCCTATGAATTTCAATTTTTTGGACACTGGACATATGTTTCTGATGTTTATGCTAGGACACTACATGCAGGGAACACTGCTTGGGAGTACAAAATCAGAGCTGGCTCCACACTGTTCCTGCTAACTAATGGCAATATTACAGACTTGTCCCTACTGGAAGCATTAACAATCAACAAGCTGTATGTACTTCAAATGAAGATACATTGTTCATGTAATTGTCACTGAAATGGTAAACAATTAATACAAGGAAATAAGAAAATACCAGTCGCATGTTTTCACATTTTCCAACGATGACCTGCAGTAGACATTTTTTTCACAGGATTGTAGCAATTAGGAACAATGCAAGGTTGAAAATATATGAAACATAGCATACAAAGTTAGAACTAGAGCTATCACTATATGTGATTATACCCCCCACCAGCTCCTTGTCACAAAAACAGGTCTTTGTTACAGAATGCAGAATGGTTTAGTACAAAAGTAAGAGTTGAAAAAAGTTGATGGGGAAATAATTCTTTAAGAAGTTTAAGGGGAGATAATTCAGACACAAATTATAGCAGAGGCAGGAAAGTAATACATCCCATCATAATATGTACAGAAATATTATGTGTAAAATTGGGTTCAGTATATGCAAGTAATGCTCTGGACAACAATGCAGGAAACCTTACCAGCTTAAGGGGAGATAATTTGGCAACCAATGGCAGCAAGGTTGTGAAAATTGCACAAGCACATTTTCATATGTACCCAAACATTATGTGTAAATTTCAGTGCAGTACTTGAAAAACTGTAGGAAAAAAGCTCCAGACAAAATTGTGTCTACAGACAGACGGACGGACAGACAGCCATGGCGATTCCAGTATACCACCCTCCACTTCCTTGTGGGGGACATAATGACAATAATTTGCATAAGAGGTATTTCAAGATGTATTTTAAAATGCCTTAACCCTTTCCCAAACGACGAACTTTAGGATTAGACCAAATTGAAAGCATTTGCTGACAACAATTCAACTCTAGCTGAAAAGATGATTTCTGTCTATGATAGGTATAAAACATTGTGGGAAAAGGAGAAAATGCTGGTTACCAGCATTTTCTCCTTTTACCACAATGTTTTCGAAAGCCTATTATTGCAGATCCATACAAACCAGGGACTGTTTGAGAAAGGGTTAAGAACACTTACTTCTTTTATAATAATTGTAGATTGGTCCCCCCACCTCACTTTTTTTTTCCCAATCACAAAGGTTTAACTCTTTACCTCTTTGCTTGTAACCAACATTTTCTCCTTTTCCCACAAGATTTTCTCCCAAACCAAATCTTAATTTTTTAGTCACAGTAATTTGTAGTCTGCAAATGCTTTGAGACTGCACCAGTCTGTAACTTTGTTGTTTTGTAAAGAGTGAAATATTGGTATCATTTTTCTAGGTGGATTTCAACTGCTCCACTACTTCAATCCTATGTTAACTCTTTACCACACAATCCCGACTTTTCTCAACCCTTAGAAAGAAGCCTTTTGAAAACATTTTGGGGAAAAAAAAGAGAAAATGCTGTTAACCTCAGGGTCAAAAGAAGTCGTCATTGTGGGATAAAGGGTTAACCCTTTCCCAAACACCTTACTTTCGGACTAGGCCAAATTGAAAGCATTTGCAGACGACAATTCAACTCTTGCTGAAAAGACGATTTCTGTCTATGATAGGGTAGAAAACATTGTGGGAAAAGGAGAAAATGCTGGTTACCAGCATTTTCTCCTTTTCCCACAATGTTTTCAAAAGGCTACTATTCCAGACCCGTAAAAACCAGGGATTGTTTGGGAAAGGGTTAGACCCATAATCATTATTCCTGGAAATGCTTCAATATACAGTTCAGCTCACATTTACACATCAATGTCACTCATGTTTTACATAATAGTAATAATGCTTATAACAAAGTCAATCTAATGCATATTCATGTCTTTGGTAAATCATGTTAGCTTGCACAGAATAAAATAACAAAACAACAAAATGTATGATAAATAGAAATAAATCAACCTTCAAAATAAAGACATAATCAGTGCTAAATTACATGTTCAATCTTTACAGTCACATCTTGAACTTTTTATATTAATTTCAATGTTACAATACATATGCAGGTTTGTACATAATTATGCTAAATTCACATAGCATCTACTGAGGCATTATAGATATCCTAATGAAATACAGACCAAAGAAAATTGATCGATTCTCTTTATTATGTAAACAACTTATTTGTAATATAGATTTTAAGTTCTAAAAATTCTATCGCAACTTTACCAATGTCAAGTTATGACTTCTGTCTGTCCAACTCAATGCTACGTTCTTTAACCTGTTACCACACAATCCCTACTTTTGACGCCCCCGAGAAAAGCGCCTTTAGAAAACATTGTGGGAAAAGGAGAAAATGCTGATAACCAGCATTTTCTCCTTTTCCCACAATGTTTTCTACCCTTCACAAAAATTTCAAATTTTGAGTCACATTTATCTTGTCACATGCAAATGCTTTCAACTTAGATCAGGTTAAAATTTTGTCATTTGGTAATGAGTTAACTTTTTACCTAACAACACAATTATATACTTGACGAAATAGAAAGGGTTTGCAGACAACAATTCAAACACACCTCAAGTAATGGGACTATCTATTAAATGGGAGATAACAAAGCAGAAAAAGGAAAAATGCTGGTTATCATCAATTTCTCCATTTCTCATGGTATTTTCAAAAGCCTTCTGTCTTAAGAGTTGTTGAAATATTCAGAAATGTTGTGAACATGGTTGATGACCATAGTATTTCTATCAGGATTACTTCATATAAAAACATCATATATGTCAAAATTTAAAAAAATGCTTTTGTCACAAATTTATAAAATCTCTATTAAAACCAGTTATTTATAATTAGAACCTGTCTGTGGCCATACCCTCCAACCTCTGTGGTCAACATACAACCTTAGTTGAATTAAAGATGTTCAGAGAAACTAGATGGTTTTCAGGTTTTCTCCATATGTAATTTTCAGTCATTCTGACCTCTTTTTCTAGCCTTTTTTTTTTTGTAGTGTGGGGGGGGGGAAGGTGGGGTTTTGTTTGGGTTGCAAAGTCAAAGCTGGTCAATTTTCTATAAATGATTTACAAAATAAATGAAGAATAAAACATGTTGACAAGATTACTTTGGGTATCACTGACTAAAATAATGTCAGCAAGTATTATGTTCAGTCAAAAAAACGATGAATTCAATAACTTACTTAAAAAAAAAAGAGGCAGTCTTTTTAAACCCCCATCAAAAGTCAGTTTCTTTGATGTGGACAAAATTTTATGCGGAGTAACAGTCAACTTTTGGAAAGTTATAATGTTAAGCTTTCCTGAATTTTGTTAAAATTTATCAAGACCCATTGTTTCCTATCTGATGCAAAAAACCCAAACAAAAGGGGTTGTTTCTTTGGTGTGGACAACTTTTGTATGCCAAATAATAGTGAAGTTTTCTTTGAAATAAGACTATTATCAGTTCCTACTTTTTATCTTCATTCTGTTTCAAATTGGCCACAAGTTAAGCTGGTCCCTAATTTTCCAGTTGAGGGTACTGGAAGTGGAAATTGTAAGTCACCATTTGAACTGATCAAAGTCTTGCCCAAATTTCTCTCATATGGTCTGAAAATTGTATCTAAAATTGCCCCTGATAAAATTACAAATCAGGAATCAGGATAGCAAGAAAAACATGTTTAAATATAAAAAAATGTTTTAAAAAAACCTCTGAAGAAACACTGGTTTTGTGTGGATAGTGCAACACTGGATAGACATTAGTCCTTGTAGTGCTGTTTAACATGATATTGTCAGCGATTTTTCATGTAAGACATTGAAAATATCTACCAAAGACAACTACAGCTCTCATAAAATGTTAATTCTTAAAATGGATAAAAATAAACATTCTTTAACCTTTCCCACATACGGGCGACTCTTGAGGACCTTAGAAAGAAGCCTTTTGAAAACAATGTGGGAAAAGGAGAAAATGCTGGTTACCAGCATTTTCTCCTTTTCCCACAATGATTTCTTTCCTATCAATACACAATTGCACCATTTGAGCCACATTGAAATTGTCGTCTGCAAATAGGACAAATGGACATGATAATCCTTCTGCGCATGTATTTTTGTCTTGGATATTGATTCAAAACTGCACCTATGCATTATCTTTTGCATATAATGGTAATACTGTTTGTGCACTGAAACGAGTGGCAGACTCTTCGGGTAATATTTGTGAAGAAAATAAAAAGGATCGTTGAACTGTCACCGTGAAATAATTAAAATGCTGCAGGCACTGTGTTAAGCACCTAACAAGGGAATAAAAGCGGGAAACTTAAATCTGTGGAAATATAGCTGTTCCCACTTTGAAAACTATTGTTGGAAAAGGAGAAAACGCTCCTATTGAGCAATTTCTCCTTTTCCCACCATTCCTGCTGAGCTATCAAATTTTTTTCCTTGAACAAATAATTTCATCAGTGGCCCTCAACCTTGTTTTCTGACAAAATAAGCAAGGGTAGGGGCCATTTTTGTTTTTTTCTTATTGTTTAGAATTATAAATACTGTAAGTGTAGAAATTTTAAGAAATTTCTGTCCATTAGAAAATATGTAATTTTTCGAGATTAACCCTTGATTTGATCAAATTACCTCCCTTTTTAACTCAATAGTCTATCTATAACACGCGTATTTGTACATTTATCATGCTCAAAACCAAGCTTTCATACATTTTTTGTGCAAATCGATATGAATTTCAATAAAATAATGTACATTTGTATATTTTTTCTGTTATTTTATTACCTAATTTTTTTGTAAGTGTATGCTAAATACTTCATTTGAATGTAAAATGCAGTGTCTGATCTAGGATCTAATCAAATTGGCAGGCCGGCCCCCATCACTCTGAAAAGTATTGGTGATTTTTAAAACGTATGGGGGATTTCTGAAAAGTAAGGGGGATCAAAATCAACTTCACAAAAAGCAAGACACAGAACTAATCTCTTTTGGATCATTTCATTAAGCCTTTCAATTCTGTAGCACCACTTTGCGTCAGCCATGTTCATACCCAACAAAAAATCTTAAATTGAAAAATGGAAGTCATAACTGTAAATAGACGTAAAACGCTAATCCCTATGCTTTCATCAGTTCTATGCACCATTAGCTGTGACTTATATGTTGAACAAGTTTTTCCAGCAGTAATTGTTCACCTTTATTGTCACCAAGTCTGTGTGTAATTAGATACGTAACTCAACGTTTTTGTCTATCTTAGACAGTGGTAATGTGAGGAAATTTGGCCATTGTCTCACTGGTGTCTATGTTTGGGCTACCCATTAGAATAATTTTAATGAGGCAACTTCAGTGGGTTCATCATAGCTTTTAGTGAAATATTAATATTTCTTTTTAGGTCAGTGACTTGATCTTATCTTGACTTCTCAATTCTGTAAGTTGTAGCAGGGTTTGTAGGCATGTTATTCTGAGATGTGACAAAGCATAATTTATGTTTAAAAAAAACAATGTGAGCAAGTCAAAGAAGAGAGTAAAATGTTCTGGTATTTAAAAATTTAACATTATTCTGGAAAGGCTGACAGTGCCATTAAACAATAAATCAGACAATGTTATCCCTGACTCTGATCCCCCAGACACTTGTTCTTCGAAGGCCAGTTGTAGGTCGAGCTATACTTGAGAATGGGTACTGGTTCACTTCTAACCTTGGCATGTTACTTTTAAGAACCTGCAGAGCACCATCTCGGAGAATTCCAAAAACATCAATGGCTAGTAATGACAAAATCTGGTTCAAGTCTCTGTGAAAATAAAATTGAATAAATTACATTTCTTTTCTAAACTCTTCCATACAAAAACTGGAAAATGTACTAAAAAGCATTACTATACAGGCTTTCTATTACACAAGACCAAAGAATGCAGGAATGTATACTGTTCTGCAGTTGTTTATTCAGTGAAAATTAGTAATGAGGGCATTAATGTCAAAATTATTTTAGAGTAACATACTCTACTAGTATGGGTTTCTTTTTCACACTTAGCAAGCAGACGGAGTTTAAGGCAAATATCTTCAGATATGACAGAGACATCAGACATTATATCATGCTTTCCTGTAGGTTATCGAGAATTATCTGTGAAATATTTTTAGATATTTCATGGTTACAACCAGTGAAAATACCAATTTTTACATTCTAGTCACCTAGGTAACATGCGTGTGACTCACAACCAGATAGAAATATGACATCATTTACATTCCATTTCTCGCTCTTGACATAATATTATAATGTGTTGATATGCGGAGGGGATATGCCATGGGGAATAACTGAAAGGAACTGCATTGGATTTTGATAAAGTTCCGTCTGGGTAGGGTTAAAAGCATGAAAAAAATAGATTTTTTTTTTCAGTTAAGATCAAAACTTATTTCATCCCCTGAACATCATCAAAATTATTTTAACAAGTGGCACAGCCACTCAATAAAATAAATTTCGATCTGTCACTGAAAAAAAAAAAAATAAATAAATAAATAAATATCCTCCATATCTATCTCAGTCAAGTTTAAAAACTGTACCAACTCTTTACTTACAAATTTTACCAAATAAGTCTATAAACTTACGGAATGGCTACTGGAGACAAGTTATAACATCTACTTATGGCCAGATACTCTAAAGATTTCAAATTCTCTATGATGTGTGATAAACTTGTACTAGTTAGTCCTGTTGCATCACTCAGGTCTAGTTCCAACAATTCAGGGCAAGTTTTACACAATTGCAAAACTTCTGAAATTAAAAAAATGAAAAGAGAAAAATTTTGAGACTGTTTCACTAAGATTTTTCTTATTACTTATCTGTTATCTGATACACAAGTTAGAGTTTTAACTCATTACCAAACAACAATATTTTAGGCTTGTCAAAATTGAAAGCATTCGCAGATGACAAAATAAAAGTGACTGAAAATTTGAAATTTGTTTTGTGAAGGGTAGAAAACATTGAGGGAAAAGGAGAAAATGCTGGTTACCAGCATTTTCTCCTTTTCCTTCAATGTTTTCAGAAGGCTTCTTTCTCTGGGTCGTCAAAAGTAGGGATTGTGTGTAATGGGTTGATTACCTTAAAAAAAGGATTCTTAAAACATTGTGGGGAAAAATAGAAAATGCTAGTAAGCAGCATTTTTTTTCTTTCCCAAAATGCTTTCTACTCTGCAAAGTACAAAGTCTGTTACTGAGATGCATTTTGTCATCCAAATGAGAACTAATTATTACAAGAACTGTCACATTTGGTGACTTAAAGCACCCCCTGAAGTGCTTTAAATCTTTACTTAACTCATTACCAAACTTTAAGGCTTGTCCAAATCAAAAGCATTTGCAAACGACAAAATAAAAGGACTGAAAATTTGAAATTCCTTTTGTGAAGAGTAGAAAACATCGTGGGGGAAAAAGGAAAAAAATGGGTTTTTTTTTTAACAGCATTAGGGAAGTAGAATCCCCTAAAATTTCTTGTCTGAAACTCTGATCTGTCAAATTTTCATGGTTACCACAGCTGTTCGGACACAAATGATTGTTGTTTCTTTGGCTAATCCATCTAAATAAACCTGGTTTTATAAAAGCGCAATGTTTCAGTCAGATTTTATCTCAAGAAAAATCTAGTTGGCTGTAAAAAGACTGTTATTTGTATAATCAATATTTATCTGAGAAATTCTCATCTTACTGCTTTGATTTAACTCTTTACTAAGCAATCCTGACTTTTAACGACCGTAAGGAAAAAGCCTTTGAAAACATTGTAGGAAAAGGAGAAAAAGGAGAAAATGCTTCTCCTTTTCCTACAATGTTTTCTACCCTTCTCAAAACAATTTTGAATTTTTAAGCCATATTTGTCATCTGCAAATGCTTTCAATTTGGACTGGTCTACAATTTTGTCATTTGGTAAAGAGTTAAATCACCAAGTAGTAGGAAAGTTCTAAATATTGATTGGCAAGATCTTGCAACAGAAATTCCTATATCAGCGTCATCTCATATGTATCCAAGCTTGATTATGTTAGGAATATAAATCGGTCAGTGCAGAACAGATATTCTCACATTTACTTTAACTTTGTCACAAAAATGACTTCTAAATAAAAGTATGTAATAGTCAATGCCCGATTTTTGGAGCTGGGTTTACTCACCGTCATCAGAAATATTTTCTCGACAGCCACTCAGGTTCAGTTTATTCAAAGATGAGGGCAGACATAGACATAAATACACAACACTGTGACGATGAAGATGTGTCCATGCAATGTTTAAGGACTTCATTCTGAAATACAACACAAAAAAAGTTCACAAAAAAGCACTTCTACAGTTCAAAACACCTATGTGTAACATTTATTATACCAGAACATTCAATAATAATGGAATAAATTTCTGGCTTTTTCTGGACTTGGATTTCTTAACCCATTACCACACAATCCCTCCTTTTGACGCCCCTGAGAAAGAAGCCTTTAGAAAACATTGTGGGAAAAGGAGAAAATGCTCCTTTTCCCACAATGTTTACTACCCTTCACAAAACAAACTTCAAATTTTCAGTCACTTTTATTTTGTCGTCTGCAAATGCTTTCGATTTGGACAAGCCAAAAATATTGTCGTTTGGTAATGAGTTAACAAGAATAGGACAAAAAGGCAAGAATTTTCAAATTGGAGAACATTTAGAAAACTACAGGATCAGAACTCCAAGAATCATGTGTCCAAGGAAAAGTTTAACCCATTACCACACAATCCCCACTTTTGACGCCCCTGAGAAAGAAGCCTTTTGAAAACTCAGTGGGAAAAGGAGAAAATGCTGGTAACCAGCATTTTCTCCTTTTCCCACAGTGTTTTCTACCCTTATAAGTACAAATTTCTATTTTTGAGTCACCTTAATTTTGTCCTCTACAAATGCTTCCAATTTGGACCAGTGTAAAATTTTCTCGTGTGGTAAAGAGTTAAACTTTCTTCCACTTGTGTAACCCTTTCAGCGCCACAGACAAAAACAGCAGCTTTTCCAGATGTCCTACATCACAATCAGACTGCACATGACATGCAATGCCATCTTAGCCTTATACAAACCTCTTGGTCAAGCCTGTGACATCAAGAGCCATCTTGAGACGGGTTATGCTCCCCGAACAAGTGCTTGTCATAAAATGTATGAAATTAAAATAAATTCACTTCTTTCATCCTATTAAAAGGACCTGTTCATGCCTAAAAAAATTGAAGTGAAAAGGCAATTATCATGTTAGAGATATTCCCAATACATGTATTAGAGAAAAACAATTTTTTTACATGAAGCCTCCTTTTCCTCGACATAGCCTGTCATTGACAAACTTGAATGTAGGAGATATTGGTGAAAAATGATTTTTTACATGAAGCTTCCTTTTCCTCGACATAGCCTGTCATTGACAAACTTGAATGTAGGAGATATTGGTGAAAAATGATTTTTTACATGAAGCACCTTTTTTCCATGACGCAGCCACAAATTGAGATAGTGGGAAAGAGGTATTTGTGCATTGTTCCATGAAGTTTACATATGAAGTTTCATAAAATTTGGAGAAATCGCTTCTGACATACATGTGCACAGCATGGCGACTATATGCTCCCCCAAAATGTTTAGGGGGAGCATAAAAATTCACATACAATTAGGTATTAATGTTACTCAAGCCAAGAGGCACTATAAAGAGATCTATTCTACTTAATAAACTTTTGTAACACTGTTCTACTCAATAAACTTTTGTAACATAAATTGTGAGAAAAAAACCTGGAATCCGATGTGACGAAAATAGGCGAGAATTGGATATCAAAATTCAGCACTTACCTTCTACAGTTAGATAAAATGGGTATCAAGCTGTTTGGTGTAATACCTTGGCACATGGCTAAATTAAGTTCTTCCAGATCTTTATTTTCACCGATATAGCTGAAAGTAACCACATAATATTTTTACCTGCTAATCTACAAATAAAATATCGATAACAAATTATCAATTCATTGAAGCAATCAAATTTGAAAGTGTCCTTGTAACAAGAGGGCCATTGGCCTTAACCCATTACTTCACAATCCCTACTTTTGACGACCCTGAGAAAGAAGCATTTAGAAAACACTGTGGGAAAAGGAGATAATGCTGGTGACCAGCATTTTCTCCTTTTCCCATAATGTTTTCTACCCCTCACATAACAAATTTCAAATTTTCTGTCACTTTTATTACGTCGTCTGCAAATGCTTTGTTTCGATTAGGATAAATCTACAATTTTGTCGCTTGGTAATCAGTTAAAGTGCTCACCTACATACAGTCATCTATTAAGGTTGATTAAATGAATAGCATTTTAAGGCCCGTTGACAACTTAGATCATATTGGGCGCACTTACTTAGTAAACAATAATGCGAGGTGAAAATAACATACAATCATGTGCAACAACATAAAACAAACATGATAAATGAGGAATGGTCAAACACAAAATGATGCCTCTATTGTCGCTTTTTACCATATGCATGCTGTCATGTTTGTTCCGCCAGATGAAATAGCAGATGTGACAATCGTGGGACTGCAGTGGTTTATTCTTATACCCCAGACTAAACCACATGGTGTCCCAGAAGCCAATCGATTCCATTCCAAACCCTATTTACATTGAGAAAAAAATATAGGATTTGGAACAAGAACCACCCAACCTGCTGCAATCCTACGAATTACGAGGAAAGCAGACGTTTGTCTCTAATTTTAATCGCCTTCTACAACATGCCATAGAGAAAGGCTGAGGTCCTATTCTATACAGTAAAATAAAACCCAGGACCCCAAAGGGGTCATCTAAGGTTGAACTGGTTGATAAAGCTGGTAAAGCTGAATAACATACATGTATAAGTGATTGCACATAGTGTGCTCACAGTTATATGGGTGTTCTTTTCAGGGCACTGATGAGCCTCAGCCTAACTCTGGTGAAACCAAAGAAAGACATGGATAACTAGCAGGGTTTTAAATATCTAAAATAATGAATTTAAAAAGACAAAAAAAAAAGTATGTAAATCAAGTATTGTAAGAAAACATACCTGCACACACTATCGTTAATCTGTAGATTCTCTAAACTGACTTTCCTGAGATCTCTGCACACTGAGAATACTTGTTCTAAAATTTCTGGTGTAGTACCTGCCATACTTAGGTCTAAATATTGCACTTTGGATAACCTGTCAGTGAAAAAATTGGTAATAATGTCCAAATATTTTCCTTTAACCTAATTACAGCCGTTTACTCTGTGTTTCAATAACTCATGTATACTTTTAGAAAACAAAATGGAAAAAGAAAAAAGCTGTCAGATAACCAGCATTTTTGTTTTTCTCTTTTTCTCCAATCTTTTCTACTTTGTTACACACACCAGAATTGATTTAGTCATGGACTAGTGTCAAACTGTTATGTAGAAATTTCATAAAGTACTCTATAAAAGAAAATAATTTGAAAAGAAAAATTTTACAAATGTCTTCTAAGAAGCTGTAGAGCAAATGGAATGATGTCCAGCTTTCATAATTATCAAGTATGCTGATAATGAGCAAAAAGATAAATGTTTTCTATTAATCAACACAATAGCCAAGTCTGTGAGGGTAAAAAGTGAAAAGTTGTGTCTTCTTTTGTGTTTTTGGAAGATCAAGGCATAATTATGAGCCTGGATACAAGTACTTTCTTAACAATTAAATATATGTCAGTAAGGTTAAAACTAACGAGAACATTTTCAAAACAAAAAGATTATGATATTAAATGAAGAGACAATATTACACTATTTGATAAAACCAGAAAAATATCCAACAATTTTAAAACAGCCAACATTTACCTTGTAGATTTAATTGGACTAGATATACCTGCATGGATTGGGCCTTCAATCTGGGGGAAAAAAAGATATGTTGTTACTTGGCCATAAAAGAAAGTAAGGACTGATACAGCTGAGCTTTGATTCTCAATCAGCTTTTTTCTACAACCTGGTATAATAAATTAAACACTGACAAACAAGTTAGTTGCGACTGCCCATGATTGTATGTTCAAGTTTTATGAGCGCCACAGACAAAAGCAGGGGCATTTGTGGACAGTGTAACACATCAAATTAACGAGAATGGGCATTTTCTATTTGAAAATAATACCAAAGTAGTAGCACTTTGAGGCTGATTAAAGTTGGTACGTCTTGAATCTGCAAAGAAAATGTATGATAATACACCAAGTTTTTTTTTCAGCTTCACAATCTCACCTTTTAACGACACTGAAGAAGAGGGCTTTTGATACAAGAGGACCAAAATGGCCCTGGATCGCTCACCTGAATTTTTGAGAGGACCATAGCCTTTTTTTTTAAGGTATTGAAGCACTGGAAACAAAATCATCATTTTGACAAGCAATTTTTAAAAGGTCATCTGTAAAAGTCCTTTCAAAATCTGACCAGCAGTTTCAGAGAAGAAGAATTTTCAAGAATTTCTTCATTTCCATATACATGTAGTGCAAGAAGCCCCCATTCACCAGAGCAATGTTTCTCGACGAATCAAATTTCACGAACAATTTTTGAAAAGGGTCACCTAAGGAATATCTCTGTGAAAATTTTCCAAAATCTGACAAGCCGTTTCAGAGAAGAAGAATTTTTAAGAATTTCTTCCTTGCCCTATAGTGGAAGTAGCCCCCATTCACCAGGGCCATGTTTCTTGATGAATCAAAATTTCACGAACAATTTTTGAAAAGGGTCACCCAAGGAACATTTATGTGAAATTATTTCAAAATCTGACCAGCCGTTCAAGAGAAGAAGAATTTTTTAAGAATTTCTTCATTTCCCTATAGCGCAAGTAGCCCCAATTCCCCAGAGCCAGGTTTCTTGACCTATCAAAATTTCACGAACACTTTTTGATAAGGGTCATCCAAGGAACATCTCTGTGAAATTATTTCAAAATCTGACCAGTGATATCAGAGAAGAAGAATTTTAAAGAATTTCTTCATTTCTGTATGGTGCAAGAAGCCCCCATTCACCAGAGCCATGTTTCTTGACGGATCAAAATTTCGCGAACAACTTTTGAAAAGGGGCACCCAAGGAACATCTCTGTGAAATTATTTTAAAATCTGGCCAGCGGTTTTAGAGAAGAAGATTTTTAAAGAATTTCCTAAAAAATTCCATTTTCTTGCCATGGCAACCAGAGTTTTTCACGGAATCAAATTCTGTGAACAATTTTTAAAGAGGACCTCCCAAGGAACATTCCAGCCAAGTTTCGTCCAAATTGGCCCAGCGGTTTAGGAGGAGTTGATGTTTGAAGAATTGTTGACGACGCACGAAGGACACCGGGTGATCCTTAAAGCTCCCCTTGAGCATGTTGTGCTCAGGTGAGCTAAAAATTGTGGAAAAAGGAGAAAATGTAGCATTTTCTCCTTTTCCCACAATTTTTTTCTATCTATTCCAAGGCAAAGTGTAGCATTTGGTCCACATTTCTTTTGTTTTGTAAGAACATGTTTTAATTTCAAGTCGTCAAAAAATTTTGTAATGTGGTGAAGGGTTAAATGTAGTGTAATCTTTACAAACACAGGCCACAAAATGAACTATCATTATCTCTCGCTAGCTGGCATTCTAGAAATATTCATCTATCTAATTTGGGCAACCTGGGTACTGAAACGAACCACTTTTCTATGCGACAACCGTTACTTTGAATTTCAAACTAAAATGAATGTTTACTCACAAAATCGCTACCTGGTGCGATTCATTTAGCTATGATCAGCAGTTTAGAGAAATCTTGAGCTAAAACAGGCCCGATTTTTCCTCAAACATATTAATAAAAGCAATTTTCTTGGTTGCTAGTTTATAGTGCATATTACTACAGCCTCCCCGATATCAGGAGGCGTGATGCGTCATATAAGACAGGTAGTATCTTCAAAGAATATGACATGCACAGACAATGAACCAACTACAGCTCCATTAACCTAACAAAGGTATTAACCCTTTACCAAACGACAAAATTTTGGGATAGTCCGAATTGAAAGCATTTGCGACTACAAAATAAATTTCAGTCAAAAATTGAATTTCGATTTTGGAGGGTAGAAAGCATTGTGGGAAAAGGAAAAAATGCTGGTTACCAGCATTTTCTTCTTTTCCCACAATGTGTTCAAAAGCTTTCCTTCTCAGGGTCATTAAAAGTAGGGATTGTGTGGTAAATGGTTAACCCTTTACAATAATAGTTTTGACGACCCTAAGAATCAATTCTTTACCACACAATCCCAACCTTTAATGACCCTGACCCTTTAATGACCCTGAGATAAAGCCTTTTAAAAAACATTACGGGAAAAGGAGAAAAGGAAAAAGGAGAAAATGCTGGTAACTTTTTCCACAATGTTTTCTACCCTTCTAGAGACAAGTTTTAAATTTTGAGTTATGTTTAATTTGTTGTCTGCAAATGCTCTCAATTTGGACATTGCTGAAATTTTGTCATTTGGTAAAGGCCTTAAGCATTTGGAAAAAAAAAAACACGAGGAACCGAAAGGTAACCAACATTTACTTATTCCCTTGAAATTTTTGCACTGTTTTTAGACAATCCCATCATTGGAGCTACCATTACTATGTCATCTGCATACAATTTAATATTACAAACATTCAAAACAATGTCATCTGATAATGTGATCTAGTAATGTGTGGAAAAAAGCCCTGGATTTTACGTGTCTGCAGTAAAAGTCTTTTGAAAACACTGTGGGAAAAGGAGAAATTGCTCGTAATGAGCAATTTCTCCTTTTCTCACAGTGTTTTCTACCCTCTTCTACCCTCCTTGAGAACTCTCTGCCATTTTCTCCAAATCTATAATTGTCGTCGGCAAACTCTTTTGGATTGGAAGAGTCCAAAATTTGTCATTTGACAAAGTGTTAAATACGCTTGAGCTTTTGATCTTGATGTATAGTGTCACACATCCTCTGACATAAAATACAATTTAATGTCGTAGGTACTTGTGCTGTAATATAACTTCCATGGAAGACATTCTGAATAGTATAAGTGGAAGAAAAATCAAACAAATGCATAATTACCTCTGTCTTACAAAGTCTCAATGCCCACACGCCTCTATTCAAGACATTTCCCAACACACCAGATCTTAAAGTTTTGTTGGATAGATCTATTCTTTTCCACAATGATTCATCCATACTGAAAGTTAAAAAGTGAAAGAAACTGTCAATCATGTTGGTTATCTCTCTAATGGATCAGATTGATAGTTCTGATCATTATAAGTTCACAGCAACATTTTACATCTTACAACAAAACAATTATAGATACCCATTTACTATTTTTAAGCAAAATATAACCAATTTCTTCAATATCTTATCAAACTGTAGTCATTCTTGTGGCTCTATGGCAAATATTACACTTGGCAGTTGCAAGATTGCATAGATTATGATGAATAGAATATGTAATCTTGGTCTTGGCTCCTATTCACTTGTTTACTTTATGCTTCTCATGTTACTGTGTATGAATTTTGCCTTGCATTAATATAACTGGCAAGAAAGTGGTGCCGAGATAGGCTACTAAGATCTATTGCCGCACCAATCTATGTCACAAGAACCCAACAGCAATTTACTCCAGGATGTCGGAAAGTTATATAAAGAATGCAGTGGAATGAAAGACAACTGAAATATAAATTTCATATGTGCACATTAATATTTATGGATTTTGGATTGCTGAAAGAAGGGGAAAAGTCATAATCCTACAAATAAATGGGTGTGCCATTTCCTGTCTTGAAAAAAAAGCAATCTAGCTTTCTATTTTTAGATGGGAGGTAGTGTAAAAAACTGTACTGACACTCTCCATTGCTTACATCTTTGACCCAACATAATTCAAGCCCAAAATCTAGGGGCCCAGATTATCTCTTCCTACGGTGAAATTTTTCCGGGCTTCATAGAATCGGCAAGGAGTGCAGGACAATGCACCCCAAAGACAATTCCCCCAGACATATTTGGGGTGAGAATTACGATGACTTCTGGACTTCGGCAATTTGTCATTTGAATTATGTGCAACTTGTTTTCCCAATCTATGGGTGACTCCGATTTTATTTTTAATTTAAGCGAGTTGTGTTTAGTTTGGGGCGAGTTGACCTCTAACTGTTGGGCGAGTTGTCTTTGGGCCATAATTCTCTGTGAGATGCACACGTGGTAATTGAGAACCAACCAAATGCGAGTAAACATCCGGTAAAAAGGACTACCGTAAATGATACAATATTAGGTTCAGAAATACGCAAATCTTGTCGGATTTGAATAATAAACTAGACAGAAACTTGACTTTGGGCACTATTCTGTCCAAAAATTCAATAAATTTGAAAAATGTCCTATTTTGGGGGATTGTCACCTGGGGCCCTGATGGGTATTTTCTGCTCGCCCAGCCAATTTTCTGATCCCATGGGCGAGTGCTAATATTTTTCCCTGCTCATAACTATGGCCTTGCCAGGAAACTATCAATACAAAATACTACAACACCTTTAACGTTAACTGCCAGTCTCAATGTGATAGTGACACATGCTGTGAGAAAATTTATGATAAAAACATTGGTTATCTGTTACTTACGTAAGCCTACTCCATCTTTTGCAGACTCTGGCACATTTAGCAAGGACAAATTTTTGCAACCAACTAAAGATGCACAAAATAATTTCATCTGAGAGGGTACTGAAATGATCTGAAATATATATAACATGTCCTGAAATCAATTTTGTAATATCCAACCCTTTCCCAAACGGCAAATTTTGGACCAGACCAAATTGAAAGTATATTGCATATGACAAATTAACAGTTGCTAAAAAGATGATTTTTCTATAATTTTGATTAGGTAGTAAATATTGTGGGAAAAGGAGAAAATGCTGGTTACCAGCATTTTCTCCTTTTCCCACAATGTTTTCAAAAGGCTTCTATTCCTGACCTGTACAAACCAGGGAATGTTTGGGAAAGGTTTAAGACTACACATGCAAGCTGTAAAGTTTGATTCCTAGTTAAATGATTATCTTTACAACATGAAACTATTTTCTATTTGTATTGACCAGATGGTTAAATTTCCTTTTTGTCTAAGAAACTAGCAAAATTTGCACACAAAGACTTACCTTTATTTTGACTTAAATCTTTACCACACAATCCCGACTTTTAACAATTTATTGATCAGATTTTACCAAGCTTGTTTTACATACCAAAGGCCACGGTATCTGTTCTTTGTCTCTTACTGAGTCGCTTTACATCATGTTCAATGCTGCCTTTGGGTAGTAGAAGGACTGGTTTGATTAATGGTGTTAATTGTCTGTCTACAGTACTATCTGAGGATTCATCACTTGCTGAGGTAACATTATCTCTCTGACTGTCCACGAGAATCCTCGGAGCCTGTAATTATACAATACACAGATAAAACCAGAATTGTCAGCAGTAAACTTGTCTCTTCCCCATGAAATAAACTTTAGACTCATGGAAATACAAAGAACGTGAGAGAAAAATATTAAGTGAGCCTTAAAATAAGGATTTTTTTTCCGATTAACTCTTAAGAAAGGTTTAGGGGGAAACAGAAATACTGGTTTCCAGTATTTTCTTCAATATCATGTTTATAGCACTGTCTTCTGCACTTAAGATAGAAATATAAAAATTGTGCCAATGATAAAACAAGAGTGGCATGTGGATGCCAAAGCCCTGCTATGGTTTCTTGATTTTCACTGAAAATTTTGTCAAAAACAGGGCAAATTTATTTTGAAAAAATACCAAATGGATACCTTGCCTTCTAGTATGGGTTACCATTTTGATAGTGAAGAACTTGTCTGAGTTTGAGGTAAATATTTTCAATAATGAAATAGACATTATTTTAAGGAAGTAAAAGTTTTTGAAAATGTCAAATTTTTCATGAAGCCTGGGCCATGACAATGCCTTGAT
Organism: Tridacna crocea; assembly: GCA_943736015.1. NCBI lineage: Eukaryota > Metazoa > Mollusca > Bivalvia > Cardiida > Cardiidae > Tridacna > Tridacna crocea. The sequence goes on along the minus strand of OX031059.1, from coordinate 29,663,358 downwards.
GTTTGCTTTGAAAACAGCTGAGTTCCCCGCGCCCCTCCCCCCCCCCAAATTTTTGCAATTTTTTCTCTTGCAAAATTTTCAAAATGATTCACATTAGAGGCCCTTGAGTGCCTGAACTGCTGTACTAGCAAAAATTGACCAGTGAACCTAAAGTAATAGAAATAATTGATAAAAAAAATAGTTTAAGCCATCACAGATATCTAGTCACAAATGAACACTTTATCAAGAAAGAGACTAAAGGACGAACAAACAACCTGCACACATGTCTTCTGCATTTTTTTTATACCCTTTCATTGCCATATCCATTATGTCAGCCACCTGATTGCCTTCTGCAAAAGTGCAAATGTATTTAATATTGACATCTAAGATTTTGCTGTCTGCTGAAGAGTTATGGAATCAAAAGATAACACAATCATAGAGCTGGAGAGTGAAAGCTTGATCTGAACAATAGAGAAGCTCATTACCCCTGGAACAGCTGGGAGATGAAAACTGCTAGTATTGCTATTTTGACTGTTTTCATGATGAAAAATGGCTGGTGTATTCTCAGACACACTGTTACAGCTGTCAGAACTACTGTATGAAAAAATATCAGTGTCAGGTACATTTTTCGGGATCTGTTGTGTGTTCTGTGTGTTTCTCTGGATCTCTAGTAGTGGTCTTGTGTTGACTGGTTCAAGTGGGCTGTTTGCTTTCCTCTTCCTGCACATTAAGGAAATTCAAAGTCATTTTTCCTATTACATTAATTATACACACGCACTGCATTTAGTGTTTAACTCATTACCAAACAGTCCCGAGTTTTAATGACCCTGTAAAAGATGGCCATTAAAAAACCATGGGAATAGGAGAAAATCCTGGTAAACAGCATTTTGCTTTTCCAAAGATGTTTTCTACCCTGCTGCAAACAAATTCCAATTTTTTAGTTTATACAATTATTTTGTTGTCTGCAAGTACTTTCACTTTGGACCAGACTAAAATTTTGTCTTTTGGTAAAGGGTTCACTTGAAAATATATGTAGATCTATTTGAAATGAAATATTATTCAATTTGAAAGTAGAGGTACACATGTATGTTATAATTCTAGTTTTGTCATTAATCGCTGAAAATAGGATTTTTAAGATCACGGTAGCGTCTCATCGTTGATAATTGAGTCTATAGCCATACTACCTTCAGTTTTAAGATATCTACTCTGATGTTATTTTTTGTTACTGGTCTTCGCATACACCTTCAGACCAACCTTCAATTAAAGTATCTGGAACAAATATGATTTTACCCGCATTTTTTTGAACGGCTCTATGCGACAAAATTTCCAATGATAGCTAATAAAATGGGCATGGATCATTAGATAAAGAATTAATCTTTAACATCACACAAATTGTGCTACAAAATACCAATTAAATCAATGGAAATTTACCTTTTCCCCCCCAACGTAAATGAATCCAGTTCAATCTGGAAACAACTAACATGGCAACTTCCATAAAACAGGCATGTGCACGCAACGGAATTTAAATTTTGTACAATCTCTAACTCTCAACAACCAAGTTTGTTCAAGGTGCATTTGTTTCCAGCAAAATTTGCAACTTAACCGTCCTATAGCATACCAGAGATACCGCGATTTCTAACAAGACATGCGCACTGATGCTAAATGTTTTGATTTCTGGTGAAGTAGGTCAACAGTTATTTACGCTGAAAAGTACAGATTTGCACGAAGGTAAGAGTTAGATATTAACTAATATCAGTTTTTTGTGAAGATTAATTATTTATCCTACGATCTATGCCCAATTTAAAAGCGGTCATTGGAAATTTTGTCGCATAGAGCTGTTCGAAAAGATGCAGGTAAAATCGTATTTGTTCCAGATACTTTAAGTTTAATGTAGGTTGGTCTGAAGGTGAATGCAGAGACCAGTCACAAAAATAGCATCGGAGCAGACACCTTCAGACTGAAGGTATAGCCATACTAGCCTTTTAATGTAGGCCTCAAAAGTCTTCAAACACCTGACCAACAACTGTAATGATGGTTGATGTAAATGTCTGACATTGCTTTGAATCTTTGATCAATATATCAGTCTCAATTCCTAAGGATGAAGTAAACGTTTTCAAAAATGTAGCAAAGCAGTTGGAGCCTCAAAATTCGAGTCAAATAGGGACAGAGTTTTTAAAGTTTTCTTTGTATATATTTCTTTCAAAATTCAGATGGTGGAGAATTTCCAAACAGAGGAAGCAAAAGTTTCTCTGAAAGTATAATTTAGACTGCACAAGCTGACAATTTACCGTTTCCATTGATTACAATTTATACTGTAGCCGAATCTCTATTCAGACGTCTTGGGTGTTTAAGCGCGGTTTTCGGTCTTCTTTCATCATTTAAAAAAACATATCAAAGTACCACGCAGATGTGTGAAATTTGCTATTTTTTGTGTAAGGGCATTGTTTTGCATACTCACCTTGATTTCATGCCAAAGTTTTCTTTTTGATCATTGTTTGAAGCTAATTTAACTGACCGCTTTCTTGGCATCTTTGAATGGAAAAAGTTTTGCGCCTGAGGGTGAACCGGAAGTACTTTGTGACCCATAAAAATCGCAACATCTTGGGACTGCATTGTATATTTTAAGTACACACGTCCGAAATATTTCGCACCTCAATTTACTTTCGCTAGTATAATTATATGTACTTGTTCGAGAACAAAAAAGTTTTGGCTATAATGAGTAAACATGTTTACTATATGAAAGCATTCGATTCTTGAAAATTATTTCTATTATTTCCTTATACATCTATTTTTTCCTTGTACATATTGTATCAAAAATAAAAATGAATAGCTTATACAATGCAAAATGTTCATGGAAGTATAGTTTTCAAGCCCAGCATAATGTAAATGTTTCTTGGTAACATACACACTATCAGTCGACGTGAAATTTAATCAAAGCTAAAACAAAAACATTCAAAATTGTCCAATGCTGATAAAGCTTGGTATTATGTGCGATGGTAGTTCTTAAAATCATGCAGAGTTGTTAATGCATATATGTATTTATATATATACATGTACAGAAACATAAGTGAAATTTTTTAAAAATAAGTTTAAGGCTGATGAAATTCAAATTTCAGTAGCTTTAAATATGGAACTACCGGCTGAAATGAAGCAAAACAATGAAATAATAAAAAAAAAATCCGGATTTTCAGGCCCCATGGTCATATAATATAGATAGATCTAATGTCAACGTGCGGGGGTTTCCCATCGTCGAGATAAATAGTCTTTTATAGAGTTTGCGGGTGGCTAACGCCATTGGCGGAAAATCCATGAGAGGGTTTCTTATGCCTTTTGGGACTAATATCTCCGTTCGATCACTTTCGACCACCGACAACCGTAACTGCTCATCGAAACTAAGGACGATATGTGCAGTCAACTCAAACGATTTCCTAATCTATCGATCCAAGATATACAGAGCTTTAGATAGAAGGAGTGATTTTGATTTCAAACTGAAAATTAAAAAAAAAAAAAATGCTTAATTTTGGGACACGTAAGGGACAGATCTTACATGCACCCTTACGCTTAGAATTTAGTTCGCTTAACCATGATCTACACAGACGATCTCTAATCGACTCACCATTATGTTCTTGTGGCCAAATCGAAACTGTAGATCACTACCGTCTTTATTGTCCTAAGTATCATCAGCTACGTAATCAAAATTTTTATAATATTCCATGTCCGCTTATCACCTCCAACCTATTAAATGGAAACGAACACCTTACGTTGAAACAAAACAAATACATATTTGTTTGTGTCCATTACTTTATTTTAGCGTCAAAAAGTTTATGTCGGCTAATATTGATTTGACCGCATTTTCAGAGATGATTTTCGGCGACAGTCGTGTCAAATTTTGATCCGAAATCCGTTGCATTCCTTGTATATTTTATAATAGAGTGACCACTTCGGCTGACATTCAGCTATTTTCACCAACTAAACGTCCGATTCCTGTGAATACATGTACACCTGCCTCTTTGAACACTGTACTATACTATGGATAGTAGTTTTTTTTCCCACTCACGTAACTACTTATTCAAATGATTGGCATCTTTCTTGAAGCTCTTTGGCATCTTTCTTCAAGTTCTTGTTTTGAATGCGTTATGGTCCCCGAGCGCAAACATGGATGCATGTATGCGTTGGTGTGGGTTTGGTTGTAGGTATAGTCAAGTGTGCGTTACTTTTTCTCAATTTTTTTCATAAACGGTCTAATGAAAACTTTGCAGATAAATGTGCAATTGCTTTAACGATATAGTCTCATAATTCTTTTCATTAGAATAGTCAAATACTTTTTAATTTGTTCCATGTGTCTTAGGAAAACAGCCAGTTTATTTGAATGAGACTTTTAAAATAAACAAATAAAACTAAAAATAATCCAACCACAAAGACAGGGAAGGAACACAACGATACGTGACATTAAGATTTTATGTATCAAATATTTTTGCACTCTTACACCGTACATTCATTTGTAATTAAAAATATTTTCAGACCAGACAAGAATACACCCCCTCCCGAGAAAAAAAATATCCAAACATTTTTAACATATTTAACATTGTCATGACTTTTGACAAACGGACAAGGTTCTGCTCGCGGTACATCGTCTTTGTATGGTTGGCAATTCTGCACACTTATATGCTAACAGCCAATCATAACCAACATAGTTTTCAATCATCTTTTCTTCTTTTTACCTCTCGTGTCTTTTTCTATTTTATTTTCTTCACTTTTGTTTTTTGTGACTTCTTTATACATACTGCTAAACCGGAGCTTGGAGGGAAACTATTATAAGCTTAGCTTTCGTTTCGATCCATTTTATAGAATTATTCTTCTTAATCTGATTGATATATATTTCTATGTAATACTATGTAATTCTATGAATAAAATATGTTTAAACTAACATAGTTGGACTGGACACGAGTAACCTGGCCTTTTCCCTTTAGCGACCTTGTTGTGACCTTGACCTTAAACCTATTGACATGATTCCTAATACATCATCTGCAAGGAGGACAATTCTGCAAATCTATAATGAAACGCATTCATACTTTACAAAATTATACATGCCAAACACGAACGTACGCTATCTCCCAAAAAACACATTTGACATTGCTATAACCTTTAACTCTGACATAGTGACTCTTGGTAACGATACATCGTCTCAATGTAGTAAGCATCTGTGTAAATTTACTGAAATCAATGTATACGAAAAAGATTTTAAAAGAGTTACGGTCCTTGCACATAATCAAACAATCAAAAACTGCATTTTCTTTTTCGTGGGCATAAAAATATTATGATTTCATACCAGTTGTAAAAGAAATGAGTTAACAAAAATCTGAAGAAAAGGGACATCTTTTAAAGAACGGATTTACGCGGTATTTACTAAAATAACCAGTCTTATTCATTGTCACTGATAACCCACTTTATAAAGTTAACCCTTTACACCATTTTTCGTGGACTATCAAAACAACGTCTTTCAGTGTAATCTAATACAGTAGATCATCTGCAAATATTTACGTGTTTAAAACAGAAATGATTATCAATCATTGATCTGTGTATGTTCAACGGTATGAAAATAGTCCTTGCATCTTAAGTACAAAATGCTACCTAAAATGTCAAGGCCACAACATTGTTGTCTATCGAGAAACGTCTATGCATACTCATATCGACAGTTTAAACATTTCCCATTCATCCTTATCGGTTCACGAACCAGTATCTCTAGCCTCGATGTGTTTACATTGACTTGATATAAAATTATCCCAGGGAACGTTGTATAAAATCACTCTTATCTCGTGAATTTTCCAGTTTAGATGGTACTCTGAATGCATTTTTAGAAGACGGATCCGTGGAGTCTGTGTCAGTGATAGGACGGTAGATTGCCAACATGGCCAATATGCTTCTCAGTAAGGATGTACCAGATATTGAGGTTAGTACAATAAACTATTGGTATTTTTATTTCCATGTCGCAAGCGAATTTAGACCAACTTCTGTAGGCCGACGTCTGGGATTTATTTTTCTAGACACGTGGAGATGGTACATTACTCGTGTTGCGCGTTATTTTTTTTTTATTTATTTTTTCACATTTTTTCAACTTCTCTGAACTGATTCTCCCATCGTCAGTGCCATACTAGAAGCACTGTTTTTTTTTGTGGGAGTGTCCTTAAGCAACAGACTTCAGGGCGCTAGCCGGGCAGATCTACTGGTGAAACCCAGGACTAGCATGGCAATAGGAGCTTTCGCCGTAGCGTAAAAAACCATTCGATCAGTCATTCTTGTATTGTCAGCTCAAAGATAAGCTCGATCTTGATCTACATTATATGAAAATGTATCATCAATGACCAAGCCAATAATAGCGCTACAACTGTGGTATTTCTAGACGCTCAGATAAAAAGACACGTAAAATGAGCCCTAAACTCTTTACCAAACGATCATTTTTTTTATTGGACCAAATTCAATGTATCTGCAGACAAGCAAAAATTAACTCTTGGAAACATGGTGATTTCTGACTTTGATAGGGTAGAAAATATTGTTGGAAAAGGAGAAAATGCTGGTTAACAGCATTTCTCCTTTTCCAAAAATGATTTTTGCTATATTTTGAATTTGTGCTTTTGGCTGGAAATTGCAGTTTAACAAAGTTTACTTGACAGTTCAAGGGTTAACCCTTTACCACACAATCACAACTTGCGTAGGCATATATAATACTTTCAACAAAAATGTGGAAGTGGCAGAAAACGCTGGTAAACAAAATCTTTTCTCGGACAAATCCTCCATCTTCAGCCACATTTAAATTATATTCTACAGATGCTTTGGATTTAGAAGAATGAACGATTTTGCTGTAGAATAGAGGGTATATCGCGTTTTAAAACCTAGTTGGTTTTGCTTGATATCTCAGTCCAATCATTAGGAGATGTTTATTATGATGTTTTCATATCTATTTTACTTACACTAAATAGCCGAATTAATGGGAAAAGTCTACATACTACTAGGACCCTCATAAATATACCTTCAGATTATCTAGGCATATTATTGCACGTCTATTACAGAATATTCTTGCCTTAAATCCACGCATAAAACAACATGCAAGCCTGGTTTCGAGTTCCAAGACGAAAGCTAACAAGGCGCACTGGAAAAGAAATGGTGCGAAAGGCTGTTCAGTAAGTACTGAAATGTTTTTTATTCAGTTGTGTTGTTCAAATGCTTATTAACCCTTTACAAAACAATCCCTGGTTTTTACGACACTGATATAGAAGCCTTTTTAAAACATCGTGGGCATAAGAGAAAATGCTGGTAACCAGCACTGTCACCTTTTCCCACAATGTTTTTTCTACCCTGCTGGAAACAATTCAGTTTTTGAAATAGTTTATTTTGTCGTCTGCAAGCTTAGCTGTCTAAAGGTTTGTCGTTTGGTAAAGAGTTTTAACATGATTTTTGTCGTCCGCTGAAGCTCCTGCTTTCGCTTGTGGCACAGGTGGTGTTAAGGGTTGTTCAAAAGGGAAAGACCGACCAGCAGAGAACAAGAGCCCCTTCCACTCACACTGCTGTTAAGGGGTTGTCGCACTGCGTCTGATAACGTAAGTATGATAATATCAGAGAGCGACCTGTGTCGAAATCACAGTTACCTTGATTGACCTCCATGGTGCAGCTCGGGTGATAGTAATGTTTTCTGCCATTTACGGCATGGGTAGTATAACCCTTTGAATGGTGTTACATGTCTCTGCCAGTGTGCCCATATAATTGTGTTTTCTTGGAATTTCTTCCCACAACATTCTTTCCATGCAACTGTTTGCTTTTCCAGCGATCCCTTTGGCTCAAGCCGTGTCTGTTACATAGTTTAATTTTATAGATAAAGACTGGTACAGAGGCTTTGATTACTTATATTAGGCCAGATACTTTAGACTGTTAGTGATAGATGATTGTTGAAGGTGTTTGAGAATAATCACACGACTTGTCAAGGAGACAATGTAATGTTAAAAGTTTTGAAGCTGTATGAAGTTGGATGAAATTTAATGCAGCGGCATACACCTACATGTAGCTCAGCCGAGCACTGGTCCGTATACACCAACCATTCTTACGAATATTCTTCGTCTTGACATCCAAGACTATTCGTAAGCGGTTTGTAAAACGAAATTTCATTGGCTATAAGAAATATGATGTAAAGGGAGATAATGAGCAGCATCCAATAGGGGGCGTGTCCAATAGGTTAAAGGTCGCGGGAATCTCGAAATCGAGTTCGATCCGCCGATCCACGTAGTGAACGTAACCTTGGCTCGCGAAGATGCTCTTTATGTCGAATTTGATAAGTTTACTCGTCACATCTAACTGAACAAGATCATTTTGGTTTGCAAAAGAGAATATAATTATGAAGGTACGATAGCAAAGATGGAGCATGCTTGAAGGAATAACTTATAATTTTTTAAATTGCTAAGCACGAGCAACAAACCTTTTCCGGACAATGTAGATTTATATCAGATTGCTAAGAATTTACAATCTGATCTTGGATCTACAGACTGATAAAGAGATACCCCCCGAAAAAATGCTGGTATCCGGCATTTTCTCCTTTTCCTACCATGTTTTCTACCCTATCAAACAAAAATCGCATCATTAAGCCATATCGAAATTGTCATCTGTGAATGCTTTCAACTCAGACAGGTCTTAAATTTTGTTGTGTGGTAAAGGATTAATTTCATTTCACTTGTAAGAGGTAAAGTCGAGGCAAGAAGTACAAGTCTATTGTCACGCGATAACTGACTGGTGGCAAATCCTTATGAAGTTGTAGGCACGGTCCACAACAGACGAAACTTCCTGTTCATATCTATTTTTCTGTTTTGTGCAAGTCCACTGTACGACTATGTGCGAATAAAGTCGTAAAGTGCCGTATCGGATTAACCTGCGCGAAATGCTCAAGCTGATCCGATACGGCTCTTTACGCAAATGTCCGAATGCCCCTTCGAGTGCATCTCCGCAAGCCAAGGGTTACGATCCACTACGCTACTCTTTTCGACAATTACCCGATACGTATTTTCATTGGTTGCAGCTAGCTCTTGCTGCATCAAATCAAATCGCTCGTAGCATTTTATCTTTGATAAAAATAGAACAGGGTCGCGATAAAAATAGAAGGTAAACATGAATACCTTCATGGATGTGTGCAGGATGTGTAATGATTTATTACTGAAGAAAACATATTTACATGAAGTTTCAATGTGACCAATCAATTATCAGATGTTTTAGGCTATATCCCAGCACCTGACCATGGAATGTCGAAGTACGTTTTTGATTATTGCTTCATGTTGAATTATTGTATTCGTAAGCGTTGTAAAACGACATTTCATTTTCTATAAGAAATATGATGTAAAGGGAGATAATAAGCAGCATCCAATAGGCCCCGGGCATGTCGCGGGAATCTCGAAATCGGCTCAATCCGCCAAAGTAAGATCCACGTAGTGATCGTAACCTTGGCTCGCGAAGATGCTTCGCGTGTTGCTGGCCACATTGAGTCGTGATCACAAAAATTTAATGCTTCTTTCTTATCTTACATGGTCCCTTTATTCAACCGTAGTAAATAATTATTGCGTTTAAATGTGCTAACATTACACACACGAAATACAACCTGAGTTGTTTTTTTGTGTTGTCCTGATGACAGTTTGTAACCAAACCATAAACAGTAAACAATCTATACTACTCAAACTTTGCTTGGGATCACCCAAAAATATTCACTCTAAATATATATCTATCATGTATGGTTTATCAATAAGTTACATTGCCACACTGAGCAATAAAATGACTGGTGGAAATGGATCTGTAAGCCTTTACCTCACACTGCCGACTGTTAAAGACACTGAGAAAGAAGCCTTTGGAAAACATTGTTGGAAAAGGAGAAAATGCTGGACACCATTTTCTCCTTTTTCAACAATGTTTTCTAGCCTATTGGTTTAAACATATTTTATTTGTAACATTTTACATACAAAATATAATAAGACAGTTACAAAATATACGTAGAAAATGATACAAAATGGATTGGAACGAAAGCATAAGCTTATACTGTTCCTTTCCATGGATTCTAGATGGTATCAGTCCTATTTTATTCATTTATTAGCCTATTAGAGACAGCATAGTGCACGTTGCATTTAGTTTTTAGTCAGCAAATGCTTTCAACTTGGACAAATCTAGAGTTTTACAGTATTGTAAAGAGTTTATGCAAAACTGTTGTAACTTATAAACCCATACAGAAATATGTAAGTGATCCCTATCAAATTTTGAGTAGTATATGTGCTCAAACTACATATTCACCGAATTATGCTTTACAGACTGGAAAAAAGTGACTGTCATTTTGATCTTTTCAACAATCGAAAACCAAATTACTCCATTAATAGATTTCATTGTTCAACAACCCCGTGTTTTAATGCTCCGTCGGTTAAGGGCCTTTGAAACATTGTGAGAAAAAGAGAAAATGCTGTTACTCCTTTTCCACAATGTCTTCTATGAATTCCATGACATGTTCTGTTGCTCTAGTCGCATTTTAATTGCTGTCTGTAAAAACTTTCACATCGGGGACGTCGAGTCGAAAACTTTGTCGTGCGATACCGAGTCAAGCCAGCTTCTTCAGTAACACATACATAAAGCTAGCAGTCCTCCTTAGGTCGTGAGCTCACTTCTCTTCTGCTTTGAAGTAGTTTGACTACCATTATTTAGCTGTAATACTGTTTAAATGGGCATAGAACTGCTACCCCCTCCCCCCCCCCCCAAAAAAAAAAAAAAAATCCAACGATCAAGGATCCTGTAGTATGCCTTTGAAAACGTAAATAATGAACCATTCCTCCTGTCCTATGTTGTGGATTGGCAGTCAGTATGCACAGGTCTGTCTGTTTGTCTGTCTGTCTGTCTGTCTGTATGTCTGTCTGTCTGTCTACTATCCCCCTCTCTCCCAGAATCAAAATGTCTCTCTGTCTGCTTGCCTGAGTGTCTGCCTCTCTGTTTGTCTGCCCGCCTGCCTCCCTGCCAGCCTGTCTGTAAGACTGGCCTCTCTCTCCCTCACTGCCTCTGTCTGTCTGTCTGTCTGTCCGTCTTTAGATACGTTGTCTCTCCTGTTGCCGTCACTACGCTCTCTCTCTCTCTCTCTCTCTCTCTCTCTGTTCCTTCAACTTCCGATGTCCATAGTCCCCTCTCTTTATCCCTGTCTCACTGTACCATCTCTCGTCAGTTCTCGATTCCTACAGACAGTCTGCAGAACAGTGAGCTTTTGAAAGCTATGTGACAAAAGAGAGATCGTCCGAAATCTTGTTTTCCTTCCGCCATGATGAATGTTCACCTGGTTGTTGATTATCTATATTTTGAAAGCAGACATTTTTAAAGACATCTCTTTACAAGGATATTATGAGGCAATTAAACATAAACAATGGACAAGGAAGTTGCCTCCTTCCTGTGGTTGTCAATACCAACTCAATATCTTTTCGGTAATCCGGTTTCCGGACTTAAATCTATACCAGACTACCAAGCTTGACCAAATTGGAAGATTTTGCTGAAAACAAATTAAATGTGTCGAAATAATGGGAGATTTTCTGTGAAATTATAAAAAAATAATCATGGTGGGAAAGGAGAAAATGCTGATCACTATCATTTATTTTTCCCATAATGTTAAAAAAAACAAACACTTTTGTCATGGTCGGTTAAACTTTGGGGTGGTTTGGTTTATGGATTAGATGGCTGCTTTTCTAGACTGAAATTTCTTTAACTCTTTACCATACAATCCCGACTTTTAATGAACATGAGAAAGAAAGCCTTTGAAAACATTGTAGGAAAAAGGAGAAAATGCTGGTAACCAGCATTTTCTCCTTTTCCAACAATGTTTTCTGCCCTTTCCAAATCAAATTTCAACCTTTGATTCACATTTATTTTGTCGTCTGGAAATGCTTTCAAGTTGGACTTGTGCAGAACTTTGTCGTTTGGTAAAGAGTTAAATACTTTTTAAGATTTATATCAAAAAAAAAAATTAAAACTAAAAACTGAAAATTGAATGAAGGTTTCTTTAGACACATGTCTACCTGTTATGAAATTTTGACTTGATCTGGTTACAGGATACCGGGTTTGGCCTAGTTAAACGACAAATTTAATTTTCGTTTGTTTACGTTTTCAAAGGATAGATTTTCTTTAGACATTCTATCAAACTTTTGATATGATACGCTAGTCTGGTTGTTTGACAAGTTTAAACATTTCACTAATGATAAAAGGCGTGTTTGAATGTTTTTATACCGTAAATGTATATTTCTTATTAACGGTTGTTTTTGTTTACAGTATAGTACTGAAATCAAACGCGATGAATACATCCCAGATTTTCACCTTTTTAAAACTTCGTCATAAAGCGGCGGTCAGTACATATATCATTATTTTCCTGGGTGTTTCTTTTACTATTACTTTTCACAACACTATTTCGAACTGACGACTTTCGGATTATTTCGTTTACGCTTCAGGTCTGGAGACTTACCGCAAAGCCCCGTATGCGCAGTCAGAAGTGCATAGGACTTAAGTATAGGGGCCGCTGGTTAGTTCCGAGGCTCGTCAAATTTCTGTCCGAGGATCGATGATAGCCGGTGACTCTGTCGCCGCTTTCAGTTTAAACATATTTTATTGCCATCTATACACAAATCACACAACATAGGTACATTACGCCTACACGAAAAGATATACAAATTCCGGGAGATAATGATACAAATCCGGCAAAAGGATCTGGCCACAAGTTTTCGTAACTTCGATTCGGCCATCCCCTTTAAATAATCTACAAGCTATGAGAGTCTTCTACGATTCTAAAATTATTACAAGTATATATTTCTGATCTTTCCTTGCGACAAAGAAGACACATAGGATCTGACAATGAGTTGGCTTTTGAGATAAGATTTTATTAAACGAGTCTAGGGAAATGTTAAAATCGAGCCTGTGGCGAGCTTAACAACATTTTCGTGGACGAGTTTAATAATCTCAAACGCCCACGAATGTCAGATTCTTTTTAGCACATAACGATATTTCACAAAATATAGATCAGATGATGCAAAAACATTCATAAATGCACCTGCGGTTTTTTACATGAGACCCCATTAACTTGTATGAAATGCGTACAAAAACAAAATGACGTCAAAAATGACGTCACACAAATGTGATATCAATCGTGTACACGTAAGTTAAGAAAATCTGTAATGGGTATTGACAGCATGCATGTCGTAAAAGGCGACAAAAGGGTCATCATTTTGTGTTTTGTTCATTCCTCATTTATCATGTCTTATGTTGTTGCACATGTATATTATTTTCATCTCGCATTGTTGTTTACTAAGTAAGTGCGCCCAATATGACCTAAGTTGTCGACGGGCCTTAAAACACTATTCATTTATTCATTCGTATTGGGTATATTACACTGAAAACAAGGCAGGGTAAGTAATAAAATTATGTTCCAGCTATGCGGTGCTATGCTCTGTCACCGCTGACAACTGATTCGACAAACGTTAAGTACGAAATCTGACAGTGACTTGCAAAGGATATTGTGTGGAGTATTGGTTAAATGCCATTCATCCATCCCAGAATAATAAAATTTTCCTTGGTCGATCTTTGTACACTTATGAAAGCATATATTGGTGCATCGCCTGTACGTATTACAGAATAGTGAAATTTTTAACACCGTTACTATATATAGCACAGTGTTGCACTCCAAATAATGTTGAAAACAAGTTTAAACACCATACTATCAGTTAAAATGTTAGTGGTAACGAACACAATTATTACAGAGGCGCAGATCAGCACTTTATACCATAAACAGCACAATCATGCAGTTTTACAAACCTGAGGAGGATTCCTCCTAAAAACAATGCTTTCTATCTGAAATCGAAGTAACTATGCATGCTCTTCTCTCTTATTATATTTAACCCTTTACTCCATAGATACCAATTTTCACGTATCAACAATGGACAGCTTTTGAAAACACTGTGGGAAAAGGAAAAATTGCTTGTAACAAGCAATTTCTCCTTTTCCCACAATGCTTTCCACTCAATCAGATATTTGTTATCCTCAGTTGTCCATATTTTTGACATCATATTATCTTTATATATGCTGATGAAATGGAAGAGCCTCATATTGGGATATTAGATAAAGTGTTAAAGGGGAGGTAACCAATGGTTATATAGATACATTTTTCTTCAATGATGCTCCCCTCTATTTTACGCCCGGGGTTTCGTATTATTTTGTCCCCCCCATCCCGTCCGTCTGTCCTTCCGTTAGCAATTTCTTGTGTGCGCAACTCCTCCCACAGTTTCCATTGGATTAAGTTCAAACTTACTATGAATTTCTATGACGTGTAGTTTTGCATGTGCAGTATTTAAAATGGTAGGTGAAAGCAGCCAAAAGAAATATCAAGGAAATCTTTTTTTTTTTCATTTCTTTGTTAGAGTTGTCCACCGAGAACCAATAACTTCGATGATATCAAGCATACCACACTAAGTGAGAGGGCCGCGCTCAGGGAAGCTGCAAGGTACGAGTTCACTTCTATCATTGGCTCATAACACGCGAAAAGGGGCATTGGACATTTGCGTAAAGTGTCGTCTCGGATCAGCCTGCGCGCAGGCTAATCCAAGACGGCTCTTTATACGACTTTATTAGATTTTGTGCTACAGTAGACTTAAGTGAGACAGAAAACTGTTGCATAAAAACGGAAAGTGTCGGATTAGTCTGTGCGGACTGCGCAGGCTGATCCGAGACGGCATTATACGCACATGTCCGAATGCCCCTTTTCGAGTGTTGCAAGCCATATGCCAGGCATGCTCTGGTAAAAAGGGGGCTTAATGCATCTTTGTGATGCATTATACCATGGCAGTCATCACGTAATGTTGGATCTATTATACCTATTTCTTTATCAAATGACTTGAAGCCTGAGGTAGAATGGTCCTTTGAAACGCAGAAATTGATCAAAAGCAAAAAGGTTTCATCCCAGGTCAGCCGGCTTGGACTGCGCAGGCTGAACAGGGTCGATTTTTTTCCGGATGAATCAAATCCCATTTTCAAAGAGCGTAGCTCATGTGTATAGTACAATAGTATTAGCAGAATCTGCCATTAAATGTCACCGCCTTGAAAATTGACCCCCCACTTTTTCAGTAGAAAACTGCGTATTTTCCCCGCATCCTTCTTTGCATCGTTCTGTTATTAAACAAGTGCAACGGGAACAGGTTAGTAAAGAGTATAGATGTAGAGTTGGAGCACCCCTAGCCTGCTAAATAATAAAATGAGATTTTCGAAGCGAAAACAATAATAACAAAAAACAAGATGATATTTTGGACAAAATCTCTCTTTTTCGGGTAGCGTAGATCCAAGATCAGACCGCACTTTCTGTAGAGTCTATAGAGTCTGGATAAAGTCTTTGAGTCGCGCTTCACAGCATCAGGGTTAAAATGGCAAATATGTCTTTGTTTTGTATTTATTGCTTTAGATCGATATTTTGGTTATATTTTGGAGCTTACGTAGTATAGGTACAGTTTTGGATCCAAACAGTGATGCTGTAATTTTGCGTTAGCGGTACCCTCTCGCTACTTACTAATTTGCAAGTACATATCAATATTTAGATAGGGGATCGTTTTTAATATTTTTGACTTTCTGTTTTCTAGTTTGGTTGACCTTGTTTTTCACGTATATGGTGGTATATAGTGGTTACCTCTTTTTATCAAACAGAATACCAACTTAAGAAGCGACCTATGCTACAGTCACTAATCTTTAAAGCCAGGTCTTCTGTGTTTGATGCAGGAAGAGCTTTTCAGTCAACTAAATATATCTGCTCCTGGCTCAAAATAGAATTTTCTTGCAATCGTAACTCACTATTCTGTCAAAATTCAAAACCCAATAGTTGCTGACTTTATAGATTGAAGAATGCTCATTTACTATTGTCCTTTCTTAACAGCAAGGTACAATCATGTCTGAAAATAGGGAGCAATAGTACCACGAAAGTATGAAGTTACTTTCCTGTTTTCTTTGGAACTAAATACTTTAGTGTACAACGTTAGATAGAGATAGTTTTTCTTTTCGTTACAGGTGCCTAAAATGTGCGGATGCGCCATGTCAAAAAAGCTGCCCGACACAGCTAGACATCAAAACTTTCATAACAAATATAGCAAACAAGGTAAAATACTTTAAACTGCCCGTCTAGCGCACCTGGGTGCTCAAAGTGAGCTTTTGTGACCGTTTTGTGTCCGTCGTCTGTCGTGTGTCATCCGTCGTCAACTTTTACCTTGTGTACAATTCAGAGGCCATATATTATATCTGATTCTTATAAAACTTGGCCAGAACGTTTGTCTTGACACGAGAAGTATCGAAAACTATGTCACCAGAACACGTCAGATAGAAAACTGGGTCAAGATAGAAAACTAACTCACATAGGCAAGTCCCAGAAAAAGCATGTGTACACTGAAGAAGCCACATTTTCAGTCCAGTACACATACGAACTGATATCTCAAACATATCTGAAATGGGTCATATCAGGTCAGAGAGTATGTAAGAGACAAACCATAGGGAAAAAATTAATACACTCCGAGGGCCACATTTTCAGTCTAAAGCCAAGACTGTTTGTCTGGATGATATCCATGCTGTGTTTGTCTGGATGATATCCAGCATGGATTTGACAATGGGCCATGTTGGATCAAAAAGTAGGTCACCGTGACAAGGCTTAGAACAGTTTGCTAGAATATATGTCCTGATATCTCGAATGGTTTTAGTTGAAACATATTTTATTTTTTATACTTTTACATACAAGATTATAACAAGACAAGTGCAAAATACATATACATGTACATATAATATGTACCGAACGGAAGCGTGAGCTCATGTTGTCCTTTTCCATGGATTGTTGATGGCATCACAGTCCTATTTTATTCATTTACTCGATGATTTGATGAGTGACAGAAAATGATGTTATATATATAAAGAAAACATATGTATGTAAAAAAAGGAGACAGCTACGGATACCATGAAGAGATTGTTCGATGTGAGATGTTCTCGAAATCAATATTATTGAGTTAACTCCCTCTCGGATGGGATTTAGAATGGGCTGTGTAGAGTTAAAGAGCTCATATGAGCGGATTAGGGCTTTGATGGCCCTCTTGTTCATGAAAGAAACTGGCAATAGAAGAAAGTTGAACTACACATGTATGGAGAAAATTTCTGTAGTATGCCTTACTAAGACAAGGGTATTTGCGTATAAGACTATCAACTACACGTATATCCCTTTTCAGAACTATTATGGTGCCGCTAAAGCCATATTTTCTGATAACCCACTTGGTTTGACATGTGGTATGGTGTGTCCAACCAGTGACCTTTGTGTTGGAGGATGTAACCTGTATGCGTCAGAAGAGGGTCCCATCAACATTGGAGGGCTGCAACAATTTGCAACAGAGGTATCTTTGTTATGTAACTAAACCAAGTAGCTCTCAGTTGCTCATGGGATGTCTGTGCCCCTGGTCTCTGACATCTAATTAGACAGATTGAAAGATTTTTGCAATATATTCTATCTTCAAGTTTATCAAATTTCGTCGATTGTGAAGTCACAAGTGGGTAAATAATTGTTCAGTTGTTCGGTTCAAATACTGTTACACATGTACTCGTATGTACGTCAGGTATGTAGGTATATTAATTACTTTGTTATGAAAGACATGAAGTTAACTGAAATGCGTTGCAGAGTTTATTAGAACATTGAAGTCAGAGAGAGAGAGAGAGAGAGAGAGAGAGAGAGAGAGAGAGATATTATTTGTTCGCGCATTCTGAAACAAGGAAAATGCAGGATAAACAATTTATGTAATAGCAACTGAACTGCACGATATAATGATATATGGTGCCATCGGAAGTTGGCTAGCTCTTCAAGTACTTAGTGAACTTTAAGCCATTTGTCCAACCACATAATTTACAGAAGCAAACAATGAAACGTTTTTCATTTTTGAGCGTAAAATGGTCGTTCTGTCTAAGTTCTTGCTACACCGTGAATACAAACATATATTTGCTTAATCTTTGAATAGATCATAGGAAAATTCTGAGCAATTTTGTTGATGCTAAAGTTTTTGATTTGTTAATATTATTAGGTCTTCAAGGATATGCGGATACCACAAATACGTGACCCAAGTTTGACCCCATTGTCAGAGTTACCAGACAGCTACAAAGCAAAGGTCGCCTTAATAGGATGTGGACCAGCAAGCATTAGCTGTGCTACGTTTCTAGCAAGACTGGGATACACAAACCTCACCATATTCGAAAAGGAGGAATATATTGGAGGACTTAGGTAGTCATTTATAGCTCATCACTGTAGAGGTGGAAATGTTCACTCTATTTGGAGCGTTACTACTTAATAGTCATTATACAAAATGCTTACAGTCAAAAGGGAGATTACTGATTTTTTAGCCCATTCCCAAAATGACAAAATTTTAGACTGGTCCAAAATGAAAACACTAGTCAACGACAAAATAAACTTAAAAAATAAACTTTGTTTTCAGCAGGGAAGAAAACATTGTGGGAAAAGGAGAAAATGCTGTTTACCAGCATTTTCTCCTTTTCCCACAATGTTTTTAAAAGGCTTCTATGTCAGGGTCTTAAAACCCAGGGATTGTTTGGTAAAGGGTTAAAGAGCAATTGCTTGTATGACTAGGAGTATCTCCTTACCCGTCAACATGTTTTTCAAAGCTGTAATCCTTTTTACACAGTCACGAGTTTCAAAGATTGCAAGGAAGAAGCCTTTCGAAAACACTGTAGGAAAAAGGAAAAAAAATGCTGGTAACTAGCATTTTCTCCTTTTCTCACAATGTTTTCTACCTTATCAAAGAGAAATTTCAATTCCTAGTCTCAAGTCTTGTACTCTACCGACAGCGCTACCGGACTTGGAATAATTAACACTGAAAATGCAGATTACACAAGCCAGGCATAGTGGAAAGAGCACTGGGGCGCAACTTTTGAAACAGCCTATACTTGCATGTAACTAACTACCCCCCCCCCCCACCCCCCATAATTGAATTTTTCCTGCACCAAAAATATTTTCTTTGCTTGATGATAACAGCTGCCCATCATCTTTTGACGAGGAAAGACAACTTGATTTTTAAAGCCTTTTTAACTCGATAGAATGCGGACTTGTCCATGTATTGAAGGCGTTCATGCACGACAAAATTGTTTTGGTTGTAATAATCAGTGATGTCCTTCAAAGGCTCAAAATCAGTCTTGAAAGAGGAAAATCGTCATAAGCCTTTCCCGTTTTGTGACAAAGTTTTCAAAAGCTGTGTTCCTTAGGGTCATTATAAGATGGGATTGATTGTAACGATCTTATGGTAAGGAAATCGTAGCCGTCGAATTTAATAACAAAGAGTTTTCTTTCTCTTTAAGCTCCTCTGAAATTCCACAGTACCGTTTACCATACAGTGTGGTTGATTTTGAGGTGGAGCAGATGAAGGACCTTGGCGTAAAGGTAAGGAAATAGGCCAATGAAACTCAGTTGGTCTATGAAAATACAGTTAATTTCATTTAAATCCACTGTATTATATTTCATTATTTCATGTGTCTATTTTTAGAAATGTTATGGGCAAAGAAATGACGTCATTTAAGCTGGGGTGGGGGGGGGTATTATTTTCCCGTCACAGTCAATATTTTCCTCCTGCCGAAAATAGGGTTAATTGACTTGAGATCACTAGTTTTAAAAGTGGCATTCGTTGACAAAATAATCAGAAGAAATATAAAATATCATTTATTTCATCAGTTTGTGGTTAATATGGGGAAATATTTGCCGAAAAAGGGAAAGGTATGCTTACGGCACTCGTTATTTTCGCTTTCCCTTCCCTTTTTCGGCAAATATTTCCCCATATTAACCACAAACTGATGAAATGAATTATATTTTATATTTCCTCTGACAATTTTGTCAACGAATGCCACTTTTAAAACTAGTGATCTCAAGTCAATTAACCAGATTTTCGGCAGGAGGAAAATATTGACTGTGACGGGAAAATAATCCCCCCCCCCAGCTTAAATGACGTCATTTCTTTGCCCATAACATTTCTAAAAATAGACACATGAAATAATGAAATATAATACAGTGGGTTTGAAAAATCAATGCTTTGCGAAAAATATCGAAACTTTTTGCCATTGATCCTTAATCTGCCTATCGAAATTACATTCTGTTCCAGAAGTCAGATTGTTGTTAGAAGTACTTAGTGTAATGTATGGTTCCCTAATTATGGGATAATTTGCTGGGTATCATACTTCACGCAGATGCATTAAGCCACCTTTTCTCAGTGCATGACTCGTATACTAGTGAGCTTTCTTCATAATTAGGCCTACAACATGCGAAAAGGGGCATTCGGACATTTGCATAAAGTGTCGTCTCGAATCAGCCTGCGCAATCCTCACAGGCTGATCCGAGACGGCACTTTACGACTACATAAGATTTTGTGCTACATTAGACTTGCGGAAAAACAGAAAATTACATACGAACGGAAAGAGTCGTTTAGGATGAGCCTGTATGGGCTGCGCAGGCTGATCCAAGACGACACTTTATGCAAATGTACGAATATCCCTTTTCGCATGTTTCAGGCCATTTATGATTTCTTTTTTGCGGAAACTGCCTGACAAACTGTTGAGAGGACTATATAACATGTGTTTACCACACAATCTCTACTTTTGACGACCCTGAGAAGAAGCCTTTAGAAAACATTATGGGAAAAGGAGAAAATGCTGGTAACCAGCATTTTCTCCTTTTCCCACAATGTTTTCTACCCTTCACAAAACCAATTTCAAAATTTCAGTCAATTTTATTTTTTTGGTCAGCAAATGCTCTCAATTTCGACAGGCCTAAAATATTTTCGTTTGATAATATTTTGGTGGAAAGTACGATTGAAAAATTATTTCTGCTAAAACACCACACTCATTTTTATACAGGTAGTAACAGGTCGAGCTCTATCCACGTCTGACTTGACTCTTAACAAATTAAAGGAGGATGGGTACTCAGCCGTTTTTATAGGCATTGGGCTTCCAGATGCAAAACGAATTCCAATATTTGAAAATCTCACCGAAGACATGGGATTTTACACATCAAAAGACTTCTTACCTAAAGTGTCGAAGGCTAGTAAAGCCGGTATGTGCGGCTGTAAATCCCAGCTACCTCAGCTTACCGGTAAAGTGATCGTTCTTGGAGCTGGGGACACTGCATTTGACTGCGCCACGTCAGCTTTGAGGTGTGGGGCAAAACGGGTGTATGTGGTGTTTAGGAAAGGTTTCACAAACATACGGGCGGTTCCAGAAGAGGTATGTTAGACATCCCTTCTTTTACGATAGAAACATCCAGTAATCTACAGAAAAAAGTTGCCAATTCTAAAAAATAAATACAGTATCTTTTGTTCGCAATGTCTGAGCTTTACCATTCTTAATTCCATTAGGAAAAGAAATCAATTCTAATCAACCTGTGGGTAGCATGCTCAAATTGGTCAAACATGACGTTTTGGGATATTTTGGTTTCTACTTAAAAACGTTTTTCGATACCTTCTGAAGGAGTCTGCACGTTTAAGAACTCACTTGTAAAGACTTATTGTACCTCAAAAGATGGAAGTTCACTTTGCAACTAATGTTTGAATTTGGAAGTGATGTTTTATGATCATGTTGGTTACATGCATTTTCTCTTTTTCCTAAAATGCTTAAAAATTAAGCTTTCTACCTCAATACCGTTCAAATGGAAATATTTTATTTCTAGATGGATTTAGCCAAAGAGGAAAAATGCGAATTTTTGCCATTTTTATCACCACGAAAAGTGATAACAAAGAATGGTCGTGTATCAGGCATGGAGTTTGTACGCACGGAGCAGTTGGACAA
This sequence comes from Tridacna crocea, assembly GCA_943736015.1. Lineage (NCBI taxonomy): Eukaryota > Metazoa > Mollusca > Bivalvia > Cardiida > Cardiidae > Tridacna > Tridacna crocea. Next base: position 29,641,509 of record OX031059.1, on the reverse strand, counting down.
TGGTGAATGGGTTGAGGATGAAGAAGAGACCATCCGTCTTAAAGTTGATTACATCATTTCCGCTTTTGGATCCGGGCTTACAGATGAAAATCGTACGTAATAACAGATGGAATTTTATATTCCTTAAAATGTCGTGCTCTGCCATAAAGCGAACCGATGTAGATTTGTTGTACTGATACTTTGGCCGATATCGGAAATATATGTACATCATTCAAACGAGATGTCATTGAAAATGTAACATAATAGTCTGCAAGTTTTCGTTTGTTGAGTTGTAAAATGTGTTTTGTATTATGTGGATTTATGCCAGAGTAAAAACCAGCTTGCAATTGTCCGTCATTTTGTCCAATGCTTAGCCTATGGAAAGCCCAAATATTTTAGAATGAAGATGCACTTTTTGTTCCAGTTATAAAAGCTATGGAACCAGTCAAAATGAACAAATGGTGTTTACCGGAAGTCAATCCAGAATCCATGCAGACTAGTGAACCCTGGATATTTTGTGGGGGAGATATAGCTGGAGTTGCTCAAACAACAGTAGAGTCTGTGAATGATGGAAAACAGGCTTCCTGGCATTTACATCGATACCTGCAGGTAGGATGCTCTTCTATTGCCCATTCCCATAGTTTCTTAGGTGATGCCAGACTTTTTCCCGAGTCTATTAACAAAGGCATGTCCATGTGAGCTGCTAATCTGATCGCCCTTTACACAGGAACCTCGTGAAAAGGTGCTAAACATTTGTTCATTTACATAGGTACCTTCAGGTTGGCTGCTTACTTTTAGACAACACACACGTGTATCCTCCGGATGGGAACTATCCCCTTTTCACTGAAATGAATTTCGGAAATAATAAAATGTAGAGGGAGAAGATACCGGAAATTACTCTGACCAAAGGAACAATTGCGGGTAACAAGCTACCCTCTTGAAGAGTAAAAAATTTGTTGGTTTCAGTACTGACAGGTCTAAAAAGTTTTGATCTGGTATAGATTTTTAATTGTTAAACTGATCAGCTACATTGCCATCCCTTGAATACGTAATAGCTAGCTTAAAGTTTTATTTGTTAACTCTAATCCTGTCTTACACGACTTCTGATGTATTTGTGAAAAGTTTGGACCAAGATTAATATAAGCATACAATGTGGTGTCCATTTCTGTTTCCACTTCTTTTCAGCCCTGAGAGGTGTGTTTAGAAAAACGAGGACAGGGTCAAACTAAACAAAGGGATGAACGAACATACGTTTACTTAATATCAACATGCAATATCTTAATTTGACTATATGTGTAAAACTTGCAATGATCCAGTGAACAGATTTGACGTTAACATCGCTTCACTCGAGATAATACACACAGTAATCAAATGGGCATCGGGTGTAAAACATTGATAGAAAATTGATTAAAACAACGCTTTGGCGTTGGTATCATTTTTGTTGATTTATGATACAATCTTTTTGACTTGTTCATTTTTTTTCTGAGCATAATTCGTACAGTTCCCATTGAAAAAAAAAAAATTACTAAAGCCTTTTTGTAAAACTCAACAAAATAAAATCAGTAGGTTATGTATTTACGGTAGCATTCTTTTTTTTTTTTCAGTCGCTACACGACTTAAGTATTCCAGAAGTACCAGCTTTGCCCAAATTTTGCACACCCATAGACCTAGTAGATACCAGTGTTGAAATTTGTGGACTTAAATTTCCAAACCCATTTGGTCTTGCCAGTGCACCCCCGACCACTACCAGTGCCATGATAAGAAGAGCTTTCGAACAAGGATGGGGTTTTGCTTTAACAAAAACATTTGCATTGGATAAGGCAAGAACTATTTCCAATATTAACATGATTATAATTATAATGATATATGTAAGAACGTTTTTGTCATCCTTCCATTATTGTCCCTTTAACTTTTTGTAGCATATTTGTCTTTTGGGAAAAAGTTGCCAGTGTTATTAATGAATTCATTTCCATATCCATTTAAAAACTGTTAAAAATTGGTATTCATTTCTTTAGAACTCTGACTGACAAAGTACCACATGTGCAATCTGACTATCTAAGGTACTTTCTTACATGTATAATTGCCGAATGTTGAAAACACACCGTTGTTATTGGATAACGCTGCAGCGTCTCGTCGACTGAGAGAATCAAAAAATATAATCAATTCGGTCAATTTGTGTTATATTTTCTGTGGTTGATTCATTTCGTATGCGTTTTAATCAGAAAATACTTCAGATAAGAAAAAATGCAAAACAGGTCAACAGTTACTTTTAGGAAAACATTTAATGGGGCAGTAAATACTTATAATTTTAGGACTTGGTGACGAATGTTTCTCCCAGAATCGTACGAGGAACAACGTCTGGTCACTTGTATGGTCCCGGCCAGGGATCGTTTCTGAACATTGAACTGATCAGTGAGAAAACAGCTGAATATTGGTGTAAAAGTATTACCGAACTGAAGAAGGATTTCCCTGACCAGGTAAATTATCGACATATAGAGCACAGCTTTGTGTCAGCCTTCAGCACAAAGGATTATACGTATAACGAGAGATGATGTCAAATTAATAAATGAAATTTTAACTGTTTTGCTGGCTAGTACCGAAGGCAAAAATTGAACTTAGTGGAACCAATAAACAATTGCTTTGAGCAGAGGAGGCTGTCTTGTTGTTTAGCACTGAATGCAAATTTGTTACAAAAAAATTCTTTAATGTCAGAGCTACCTGGTTGAAAATGACAAGGGTTTGACTGTCTTGTACAAAAAAAAATAAGTTTTCCTAAAATAAACTAGACGCTTTCACCATCTTGCCACAATGTCATTATTTGATTATTCAAAAAGTGTATTTTTTTTAAAGTTTTGAGCAGTCCAGGCTTAGACTTATATAAAGAACTTTTAGAGAAAGCCTCTACATGTTTTTGAGGGTTTCTTGTTCAAGGACCGGGAACATGAAAAGTTGAACATTACTTTTTCGATATTTTTTAGATTCTGATAGCCAGTATAATGTGCAGTTTTAGCAAAGACGATTGGACAGAATTGGCTCAGAAGGCGGAGGTAAATCTTTACCAACAAACTGGTTTGTTTTGATGGACAAGATAGTAAAGTTTAAAGCATTGTAATTTCTTGTTATCTTCTGTTTATCAGATACACCATAGCTTTTGTTGAAATATAATGATGCTATGCACTTTTGGAACTATATGGCATCCTTTTACCCGTATTTTACCTGCCATCTACAAGTGCTTTCAAAATGGGTGCATATAGAATTCTGACGTCTGATAAAGTATTAGATGAAGAGTTCATTTTATCCAAATTGCTATATCCTTTAGAAAGCTGGTGCAGATGCCTTAGAGCTGAACCTCTCTTGTCCACATGGTATGGGAGAACGTGGTATGGGACTTGCGTGTGGTCAAGACCCCGAACTTGTGAGAAACATATGCCGATGGGTCCGAGCTGCAGTTAAGATCCCCTTCTTTGCCAAGCTCACGCCGAATGTTACAAGCATAGTAACGATTGCGAAGGCTGCTAAGGAAGGTAAGGGATATTTTGCTCGATTCGTTTCATCTCCACTGGTAGAACGCCAGTAGGCTTAAGTAATAGTCCTACTATTGGTACGCGCCCGTGTGTGCATCCGCCCGTTGTTGTAAAAACTAAAAAATATGCTCTCGAAGCAAATAATGACTGACCTTCAAAGAAATAATCCTACCGTAGCCCTCTTCAGATTTCCGTCAGAGAGTTTTACTTCGGTGAAAACTCTGGTTGCAATGACAACGAAATTAATGATTTTGAAAATCTTTTTTTAGAAGTCTAATGCAAATTGACAGCATTTGCATCAGACAAGTTAAATGCCCCTCGGATGATGAACTTTGTCTGAGATTTGACAGGGAACAGTGTGGGAAAAGGAGAAAATGATAGTTACTAGCAATTTCTCCTTTTCCAACAATATTTTCGTAAGGCTGCTTCCCTAGAGTCGGGATTGTGTGATCATGGTTAATGCTGGTAGTTAGTGCGTCTGCTTTTTCTAGAGTTCTCTGAATGTAAAGGTGGGTTGATTAAAACCCCTGGGACATGTCGCATCAAAAGTTTGCGCCTATTAGTTGTCTAGCAGATAATTATCTAGTGTGATTAAGTAGTAGACGTTGTCTCACAGTCCATGTGAGATAAACAGGTTGAACTACACTATATATCAGTTTGCTTATAAAAGGTAAACAGGTGATATTCAAAAAATGAGATATTTTCAGTCAGAACTTACGTGTTGAAAACGGTTAATGTGTCGCGTTTTTTTAGTATACTTTTTAACTCATAACTGTCTAATAAATTTGAAGCATGATACAACTTGGAAATTATCTTCGTTAAATAGTAGTAATTAGCGTGAATATGGTTGATATACTTGAAAACATTCTGGAAAGGGGAAGATGCTAACACAAGAAATTTCTTCTGTAAAACTGTTACAAAATTAGTCTTCTGCAAGAAGTGGTTTGTTGTTTGTAAGTGCTTACCTTAGTCAACGTCACACAGGAAACGCCGACGGAGTGACAGCGACTAACACAGTCTCTGGGTTGATGGGTTTGAAGGGATCTGGAACCGCCTGGCCAAATATCGGAACAGCCAAGAAGACGACCTACGGGGGTGTGTCTGGAAATGCTATCCGACCAATCGCTTTACGGGCTGTGACAGCAATTGCAAATGCATTGCCTGGCTTTCCGATTCTTGCTACAGGCGGCATAGACTCGGCAGAAGCCGGGATGCAGTATTTACACGGAGGGGCATCGGCCTTGCAGGTAATAGTCATTTGTGTGCTTTGATTATTTTTTCTGTTTAACTTTACTACACAATGACGACTTTTAACGACCTTGTAGAGGTAGCCTTTTGAGAACATATTGGGACAAGGACTCTATGGAATTTTCGTCTGCAAATGCTTTCAATTTGGATAGGTATAAAACTTTGCCGTGTGGGAAAAGGTTAGGTTGGCAACCTATTGTTTTCGTTTGCTATATTGAAAAAAAGACTGAAAATCCCTATCTTTGTTCTACCTTTATTTGTAAACCTAGTGGCCTTTATAAGACGTTTGAAATTGGCACCTCAACCGATTTCATGATTTTGCCATTTCATATCGATCAAAAAGAAAAAAAAATATAGATATATATTTTAGAGATCAACATTTTTTTGTGTTCAATGTAGAGCCGTCTTGGCGCTATCTTGCTCGGAAACTCTGAACCGCTGTACCTTGTCTTTCGGATGAGAAGTTTAACCGCGGTCCAGTGTGGCGCTGCGATGCACAAAGCATGTTAAAAAGACAAGCGTTACTTAGGATGGCTTTTGCCCTGTATCTTGCACTGTTCCTCGAAACAGCCCTCTGGGAGCAACCGGTGTCGACTTTGAATAATTGGAAAATCAATCAATAAGTTAGCAGTTTCGAGTATGTAAAAATTTTTCGTGGGTATCATTAAAAAAAAAACATTATAACCCTGCAGTAGATTTTCAGCACTTATCATTGCTACAACCATTATGACTTCAAGATACTGAGTGGTACCATTTAAATTAACCCTTTACCCAATAAGACATTTCTATGGTATCTCTAACTGACCCTAAATAACAGCAAGGATGAAGCTATTTCTTATGTGTATATAACACCTTTTGATAGCATAGAAAACATTGTGGCAAAAGGTGAAATTGCTCGTCACGAGCAATTTCACCTTTTGCCACAATGTTTTCCAAAGGCTCCTGCAAGCAATGCGTAGAAATGAGTATCTATGGATTAAAGGGTTAATACATGCAGAAGGCGTCATAAGATTAAAGGAGGATTAGCCACCTATTTCGAATTTCAGCTCTATAACTTCGATAAACGTAATTCCAAAAGACATAATGGACGTTACCTTTTTTCCATGCGTGTTTTATGTGGAGTTGATATAAAATATCTGGTCACAGAACCACTCGATAATCTGTAATGGCATACTATGTGTCCTCGGACCGCGTGAAATCAGTGAAAGGACCGATATATCGTCTGTTGTTTGCTCAATATAATCTTAGAAGGTGCCACCTTGATATGATTGGACAAAATGAGCGCCTGTGAAATATTTTAAAACGCTTTACAGCGGCAACTGTAAACAATTTGCCAAATATCACAGAATACATGTATATAATTAAATCTTTGGACAGTATACATCCTATATATGATTTACGTTGGAACTTTTGCAAAAAGGACTGGATGCTAGCAACAGGCATACTGTTGTCACATACGGTTATCTTTCAGACTCAAATTCACACAGATGATGGTTTAAATGTTTTTGCTTTGCAAATGATAATGAAAAGTTAAATCCATTAAATTTTACTTTCTGTCATGATTCCTACAGGTTTGCAGTGCCATCCAGAACCAAGATTTCACTCTGATTGACGACTATGTCAGTGGATTGAAGACACTACTGTACATTCAAAGTCTGGTTGAACTCAATGATTGGGACGGTCAGAGCCCTCCTACAGTCAAGCACCAAAAGGGCAAAGAGGTCCCAAAGATCAAGGATATCATTGGCCAAGTGAGTCACGTGGTAACCAAACATTGAGGATTTTATTTTCTGACCGTGCACGTCACATGATATTAAGATATCTGTGATATAGCTGGTCAAGTTAGTCACATTATATCCTAAGGTCATGGATTTTCTTCGTCATATTAGTCACATGGTACAGTCGTCTTTGAATGTTCTCTAATACCAGAGAGCAGGGATCGCCCAGATTCCTAGTTTCTAGAACATAAGGCTATGGATATGTTATATTTATTGCAAATGAACTATTTAATGAGTTTCTGGAACATGTTTAACTCATTACCAAACGAAAATATTTTAGGCTTGTCCAAATAAGACGCATTTGCAGACAACAAAGTAAAAGTGACTAAAAATTAGAAATTTATTTTGTGAAGGGTAGAAAACATTGTGGGAAAAGGAGAAAATGCTGTTTTTCCCACAATGTTTTCCACATGCTTTCTTCTTCAGTGTCGTTAAAACTCGGGACTGTGTGGTAAAGGGTGACACCAAACGCCCAGATAATGCCCCCCCCCATGTTAATGGAGACTATCCTTTTTAGATAACATCGCATTTTCCTTTTCATTATTATACCATTTGTAAAACCTCCACAGGGTTTGCCTTCCTTTGGACCATACGCCAAGAAACGAGAAGAAATTATAGATCAAAAGTACAGTACAACTGATCTCTTAGATGATAGCAAAAAGCCACCAACTATCCGACCAGCCCTGGAACCAAAGAAGCCTGTTCCCTCGGTCAAGGTAAGAATACATTATGCTAATGCTATGCACTGGCATCTCCATAATCTATCGTACCAAACAAGTCTTCACATAATAATGCATCAATAAAATCCCATTTTGTATAACAACCAACTGAATCCTGGTGTACACTGGTCCTTTGACATGCTGGAAACTTACTACAAGGAAAAATGTTTTGCCTCAGATCAGTCTTGGCGAACTGTGCAGGCTGACCTGAGTCCATGCTTTTTGCAGCTGCATTTGGACCCCTTTTTCATACAGCATGGCTCATTTTCATTGATATATCATTAGAACATATAAAATAAAATCGCTTGTTTTCAAACTCTGTTGAAAATTAAGTTGTTAAAATTAGTAGACGCCACTCTGTGCTTTTTTTCATGCAGTATGGATCAACATTAGATGCTCAGAAGGTGCATCTTGATCTTTGATTGAAACTGCCCAATGCGGAGATTTCGGTGGCGGAAAAATACATGCAATCTGTATAATACTACTAGAGTGAAATCTTCGGCCAGAAATGTATATTTGACTCTGAAACAGTGTAACTTTTGTTGCTTTTGAGAGTATTGCAGATGGAAATAAGAAAGCCTTTTCGCAGACAGTGTAGATCAAGATCAGACTATGCAGGACGTTGATGTTGGATCTATGCTGTCCATACCATAACTTATATTTCGTCAAAGAGTCTGGCAGAACATCCATGCAATTGCAATTGGTCTCATTTCTAGACTGTAAAGCCAATTTCACTAAATTAGCTGTAATGAATTATTTCATATGGCAGTTTATGGATTAAAAGAATAAAAGGATACATCATATTTCATGTGTCTATTTTTAGAAATGTTATGCGAAAAGAAATGTCGTAATTTAAGCTGAGGGTAATTATTTTCCCGTCACAGTCAATATTTGCCTTCTGCCAAAAATCTGGAACTACTTTTTTTTTATTTCGATGCAATGACAAGTTTTAAAAGTGGAATTCGTTGAAAAAATAATCAGAGGAAATATAATCTATAATTTATTTCATCAGCTTGTGGTTAATATGGGGAAATATTTGGCAAATAAGGGAAAGGTATGCGAGCGAAAACAACGTTATTTTCGCATACCTTTCACTTTTTCGGCAAATATTTCCCCATATTAACCACAAGCTAATGAAATAAACTCTATGTAAACTATCTTTATCCAAAAATCACAATTACTATCTTTATCTGTACTTTTGGTCCTACTGTTCCCGACACTGTTTCAGGACGTGATTGGTAGAGCCCTGTCAATGATTGGTTCCTATGGAGATCTGAACAACAAGGAACAAGTAGTGGCCTTAATTGATGAGGTAATATAAGGTTGATTTTGTCCCTGCAAAGTCGAATTAGAAGATCGACATTTCGCTGAAAAACAACATTAGAAGCAATCACTGTTTATGATCTATTTTTAACTATAAAGAGATAGTCCAGTTGCTCGGTCGGTAACTCATTACCACACAATCCCTGCTTTTGACGAGCCTGAGAAAGAAGCATGAAGTAAACATTGTGGGAAAAGTAGAAAATGCTGGTAACCAGCATTTTTCTTCATTTCCTACAATATTTTTTACCCTTCTGGAATCAGAGGTCAATATTTGAGTTATGTCTATTTTGTCGTCTTCAAGTGCTTTCAATTTGGACCAGTCTAAAATTTTGTCGTTTGGTAAAGAGTTATACAGGGTTGTCTGTGGTTCGAATTACCATTTCGGCCGATTTCTTTCCAAGAATCAATGAAAGCCATTATGACAGAATTCATTCCTGTCTCACCGCTGATCGCTATTTCGACGACATAAGTTTTCAAAGTACTAAAGAAAACAAACGCAAAGAAATATATACAAAGCTTTAGCTGCCCACCTTCGCGAGCCAAGGTTACGATCACAACGTAGATCTTACTTTGGTGGATCGAGCCCGATTTCGAGATTCCCGCAATACGCCCCCAATCGGATGCTGGTTATTATCCCCCTTTACATCATATTTCTTATAGCCAATAAAATATCGATTTACAAACCGCTTACAAATACATGTACAATAATTCAACATGAAGCAATGACCACAAACATGCTTTGACATTCCAAGGTCAGATGCTGGGATATAGCCTGAAAACTTAGATAATTGATTGGTCACACTGAAACTTTCTTTCGTTTTTTCGATAATAAATCATTACACAACCTGCACACATCCACGGAGGTATGCATGTTTACTTGCTATTTTTATTCAAAAGGTCGCAACCTTGTTCTATTTTTATCAAAGATGAAATGCTACGAGCGATTTGATTCGTGCAGTTAGAGCTAGCTGCAACCAATGAAAATGCGTATAGCGGGACTGTCGAAATCAAGCTCGATCCGCCAAGGGTAGAGTAGCGTAGTGGATCGTCACCCTCGGCTTGAAGAGATGTTAGCCGCCATGGTATAACTGAAATAGTATTGAAAACAATTAGTCTAACGATTGACTGAATCTGGACAAAAGAGTATTCCTTGTGCATGCAGAAAATTGACACATCGCAAAGTTTCGACTTAGTTTCTAACCCGGACTAGTTGTGTAAAGAGTTGAATCATTAAAAAAGATGTATTTATGTGTTTCCAGTATTCAAACTAGCTTTTCGTAAATTTATAAGACCAGATGAAAAATTAGAAAGAAGTTAATGGTTACGATTTCCATGCATATATTTTTTTCACCTTGCAGGATATGTGTATAAACTGTGGGAAATGTTACATGACATGTAACGACTCTGGTTACCAGGCCATTGAGTTCGATCCCGAGACACATTTGCCCAAGGTCAACAGCGACTGTACAGGTATTTATAATGTTACCCTTTACGGTAGACACATTCTTAAATTCAAAGTTTCAATCTTCCGAATGTGGACCGTTGGCTATAACAGACAATGGGTTCAGCCTCAGGTTGGCTTTGTCTTGGAATATGAAATAGAAAATAGCCAAAAGTACACGTATTTCATAAAGTTCAGAATTCTGATTGGCTTACATGCATTTTGAAGGGGCAAGAAAATTAATTACACTGCATGCTTTTGATTGTACGCCTATAAGGGAAATTTTACAGGTAGAATGGAAGGTTACTGGAATTTTTAATTCTGAAATAACCTTGTTCCTAGTCTGACATCAAATTTAAGTTGTAGCTCTTAGTTATTGAATTTATTGAAAATGTTTTCCAAGTGTTGATCACTTTTAAACGGCTAGATTTTTTTATCACAGTTTTTGTGACTGATCTAAAGATATCTTTTAAGGTCAAACAAGTTTACTCCTGAAAAGACCTTTAATGACGTACTTGATTCAATTACATTGGATAAAAAAATACCATGAAACATCATTATGTTCATATTTCAGGTTGCACATTGTGTCTGTCAGTCTGTCCGATCATTGATTGCATCAAGATGGTTACAAGGCCAACGCCATATATACCAAAACGGGGAATTCCAATTCGAAAGCCGTCAGAGTCAAATATGATTTTAACTACAAACTAAAGTCACAGAACTTGTTTTTTTTTTTTATGTATGTCTAAGCCATTACCAAACAATCTCGAATTTTAACGACTGTGGCGTAAGCGTCCATTTTCTAACAATGTTCTCTACCGCGTCTGAGGACTCCAATTTGATTTTTTACATAATCTGATTTAGTTGTTTACGTTAAATTTTGCAGAGTCAAAAACTTGTCGTATGGTAAAAGGTGTTAGTGTTGCTAGGATGTTATGCAGTATACTTATCGTCAAATATTATATTGTTGTTAATGTTTTTGTTAAAGACAATCAAATTAGTATTATAGCCATGTGTTGTTTTGTTGCTTTTGTTATATGGGATCATAAGTTTTGTATACACTGTGTACATTAGTTGATTTGTTTGTCAGTTTCTATAGTAGTGAACACAGTTTTCAACGCTGTGTCCGTTATATTACGGCGGCTACTGCACACATCCAGACTTTCCTTGAGTTCCTTTGTGCCAGTTCTTCACACTACAATCTCCCCAAGCCACTTGCCGCTTCTGCTCAGAGTCAAGGTCGACCCCCTCCCCTGCGCCCAAATTAAAAAAAAAAGCCTACGGTATCAGCGGTGAAGGAGAGAAATGAATCCAGTCACAATGTCACACTGACTTTTATAAATTCTCGGAAAGAAATTTGTTGAATCCTGTCGCAAAGACAGTCGTTAATCCTTGGAAAAAAAATATTGAATACCATTGCCACGATGATCGATAGTTAATCCTCAGAAAAATATTTGGAGATTCCTGTCGCAATGACGATTGTTAATCGCGGGAAAGAAATTTGTTGAATCATGTCGTAATGACGATCGTTAATCCCCCGAAAGAAATTTGTTGAAACCTGTAGCAACGACTATCGTTAATCCTCGGAAAGAAATTTGTTGAATCCTGTCACAAGAAAGATCGTTAATCCTCGGAAAGAAATTGGTTAAATCCTGTTGCAATGACTATCGTTAATCTGTGGAAAGAAAACGGTTGAATGCTGTCACAATGATAAAAGTTTATCATCGGAAAGAAATTTGTTGAATGACTATCGTTAATCCTCGAAAAAAAATTGGTTGAATCCTGTCGCAACAATGAACGTTAATCCTCCGAGAGAAATTTGTTGAATCCTGTCGCAATGACTATATTTAATCTTCGGGAAGAAAAAGGTTGAATCCTGTCGCAACGATAATCGTTAATACTCGGAAAGAAATTTGTTCTATCCTGTCAAAACGAAAATCATTAATCTTTGGAATCCTATGGCAATAACTATCATTAACATTCGAAAAGAAATTTAAAATTGGTTAATCATGTCGCAAGGATTATCGTTAATCTTTGGAAAGAAATTTGTTAAATCCTGTCGCAACGACTATCCTTAATCTTTGGATAGAAATTTGTTGAATCCTGTCGCAACGACTTCGATTAATCTTTGGAAAGAAATTTGTTGAATCCTGTCGCAACGACTATCCGTAATCTTCGGATAGAAATTTGTTGAATCCTGTCGCTACGACTTTCGTTAATCTTCAGAAAGTAATTAGTTGAATCCTGTCGCAATGACTATCATTAACCTTTGGCAAGAAATTTGAAATTGGTTTAACCACTTGCAAAGATAATCGTTAATCTTCTGAAAGAAATCTGTTGAATCCTGTCGCAACGCCTATCATTAATCTTCAGACAGAAATTTATTGAATCCTGTCGCAACGACTATCGTTAATGTCCGGAAAGAAATATATTGAATCCTGTCGCAACGACTATCGTTAATGTTCTGAAAGAAATCTGTTGAATCCTGTCGCAACGACTATGGTAAATCTTCGGATAGCAATCTGTTGAATCCTGTCGCAAAGACAATCGTTAATCTTAGGACAGAAATTTGTTGAATGCTGTTGCAACGACTATCGTTAATCTTCGGACAGAAATTTGTTGAATCCTGTCGCAACCACTATCGTTAATCTTAGGACAGAAATTTGTTGAATCCTGTTGCAACGACTATCGTTAATTTTCGAAAAGAAATTAGTTGAATGCTGTTGCAACGACTATCATTAATCCTGTTGCAGTGACTATTGTTAACCTTCGGAAAGAAATTTGAAATTGGTTGAATCCTGTCACAATGATAATCATTAATCCTCGGAAAGAAATTTGTTGAATCCTGTCACAAAGAAGATTATTAATCCTCGGAAAGAAATGTTGAATCTTGTCACAATGACTGAGGTTAATCTTCAAAAAGAAATTGGTTGAATCCTGTCGCAACAATGAACGTTATTCCTCCGAAAGAAATTGGTTGAATCCAGTTGCAATGACTATTTAAATCTTCGGGAAGAAAAAGGCTGAATCCTGTCGCAACGACTATCGTTAATCCTCAGATAGAAATTTGTTGAATCCTGTCGCAAAGACAATCGTTAATCTTAGGACAGAAATTTGTTGAATGTTGTTGCAATGACTATCATTAATCTTAGGACAGAAATTTGTTGAATCCTGTAGCAACGAGAATCATTAATCTTCGGAAAGAAATTAGTTGAATCCTTTCACAATGACTATCATTAACCTTTGACAAGAAATTTGAAATTGCTTTAATCCTCTTGCAACGTTAATCATTAATCTTCGGAAAGAAATTTGTTGAATCCTGTCACAACATCTATCATTAATCTTTAGACAGAAATTTATTGAATCCTGTCACAACAACTTTCGTTAATGTTCGGAAAGAAATCTGTTGAATCCTGTCGTGAAACTATCGTTAATGTTCTAAAAGAAATCTGTTAAATCCTGTCGCAACGACTATCGTTAATCTTCGGTTAGAAATTTGTTGAATGCTGTTGCAAGGACTATTGTTAATGTTAGGAAACAAATTTTTTGAATCCTGTCACAACCACTATCATTAATCTTCGAAAAGAAATTGGTTGAATGCTGTTGCAACGACTATGATTAATCCTGTCGCAGTGACTATTGTTAACCTTCGGAAAGAAATTTGGAATTGGTTGAATCCTGTCACAATGATAATCGTCAATCCTCGGAAAGACATTTGCTGACTCCTGCCACAAGGAAGATTATTAATCCTCGGAAAGAAATGTTGAATCTTGTCACAATGACTAACATTAATCTTCGAAAAGAAATTGGTTGAATCCTGTCACAACAATGAACGTTATGCCTCCGAAAGAAATTGGTTGAATCCAGTTGCAATGACTATTTAAATCTTCGGGAAGAAAAAGGTTGAATCCTGTCACAAGGAAGATTATCAATCATCAGAAAGAAATGTTCAATCTTGTCACAATGACTGACGTTAATCTTTGAAAAGAAATTGGTTGAATCCTGTCGCAACAATGAATATTATTCTTTGAAAGAAATTGGTTGAATCCAGTTGCAATGACTATTGTTAATCTTCAGGAAGAAAAAGATTGAATCCCGTCGCAATGACTATCGTTAATCTTCGGATAGAAATTTGTTGAATCCTGTTGCAGCGACTTTCGTTAATGTTCGGAAAGAAATTAGTTGAATCCTGTAGCAATGACTATCATTAACCATTTGCAAGAAAGTTGAAATTGGTTTAATCCTCTTGCAATGATAATCGTTAATCTTCGGGAAGAAATTTGTTCAATCCTGTCGCAATGCCTATATTAATCTTCAGACAGAAATTTGTTGAATCCTGTCGCAACCACTTTCGTTAATGTTCGGAAAGAAATATGTTGAATCCTGTCGCAACGCCTATCGTTCATCTTCAGACAGAAATTTATTGAATCCTGTCGCAACGACTATCGTTAATGTTCTGAAAGAAATCTGTTGAATCCTGTCATAACGACTATCGTTAATCTTCGGACAGAAATTCATTGAATCCTGTTGCAACGACTATCGTTAAAAAGAAATTAGTTGAATGCTGTTGCAACAACTATCATTAATCCTGTCGCAGTGACTATTGTAAACCTTTGGAAAGAAATTTGAAATTGGTTGAATCCTGTCACAATGATAATTGTTAATCCTCGGAAAGACATTTGCTGAATCCTGTCACAAGGAAGATTATTAATCCTCGGAAAGAAATGTTGAATCTTGTCACAATGACTAAGGTTAATCTTCGAAAAGAAATTGGTTGAATCCTGTCACAACGACTATCATTAATCCTTGGGCCGAAATTTTTGAATCCTGTCGCAACGACTATCGTTAATCTTCGGAAAGAAATCTGTTGAATGCTATTGCAATGACTTTCGTTAATGTTTGGAAACAAATTTTTTTAATCCTGTCGAAACGACCACCATTAATGTTCGGAAAGAAATTTGTTGAATGCTGTTGCAACGACTATCGTTAATGTTTGGAAACAAATTTTTTGAATCCTGTCGCAACGACTATTATTAATGTTCCGAAAGAAATTTGTTGACCCCCTTTTGCTAGAGTATCGCTCATATATTTTGTGTGGCTGAAGCCATTAACATTTAACCCTTTGGCAGCTGAGTGTGAATTACTGACATTTTGCGGACAGTGTAGATTAAGATCATACTGCAGAGAACGTGCAATCTGATTTTTGATCTCAAGTGTCCGATAAGGTGATATCATTCCCCAAAACTTATCTTTGAAATAGCAATATTTGAATGCTTACAATCGAATTGAAATTTTCATTTCATTTATTTAGCAGAATAAGGGTCAAATAGATTTACTCTTCCGAGTTTTGCATTTTCATATTATTTTATGAATTTGATCATATTTTGGTGCTATTTCTTATGATAATCTGTTAGCCTTCTTTTGTTCTCATTGTAAACATGTCTTTATACTATAAAAATGTAGTTTATTTAACTAAGTTGATAGAATAATTGTTTGTTTATACTTTATATATATATAAACAGTTTAAAAAAAGACCAATACTTAAATAAAAATCTTAACAGTTCAGAGGTGCCATGGTCCTATATTTTCCCGATAATTCAAACCAGCTGATCTTCGAGTTCTTAGAGAATTTCTCGCGATTTGGCGGTCAAAGTAGATCAAGATCATAATGCGTAAAACTGCAGTCTGACCTGTCGTAGACAATACCACAGTGAGTTAAATGTTGAATTTTGAACACCATGTATCGTATTTTACAAAGCCAAAGGAAATAAACCCAATTGAACTCAATTTTTTTCAGGCATATGAGTTTTCCGGTAAAACTCAGGTGTTTGATTGGAAATGGCATTTTAAAAACACTAGGTGAGGCCAGCGATCATAGAAATACTAATTTTTGATTGAAAATGACTTCACTCGCTCATAGCCTTCTAGCGCAGTAATACAAAATTCTCAATGGATCGCTCGATCCTGGGCTTCTTCGTTCCAAACTAGATTCGTCCCATGCCTTGTTCATACAATGATTGCACGCTACACCATTTGATTGGGCATTAATATTTATAGATAGAAATAATTGATTGTAATAGGCCAAAAAGATCTCAAAATCATAATTTTTAGGTACAAACTTGATTTTACTCGATATAGTTACATGGTTTCTCTACCCATCATGCATCCTATTGTCAAGGGACGTTACTCCACCTTAACGATTATAGGAAGACCATTTATACACAAATAATTCTAACTTTGTCACGAGTACTCTCCCTTAAACCAGAAGGGTATTCATTTGATCAATAGATTGGCTTTCAAGGCAATATTTGAATAACATTGTTCTTTTTCTTTAAAATTCCTTGACAAATACCACTTCAGTGTCCTCATCTCTTTGACTTAAGAATGGTTTAAATCGGTGTATTTTTGGCGAAGAAATGTACTGTGTACGAGTAGGTGCATATCAAGCTATGTGGTACAGCCCGGGAACTTGATAACACCAATCACCTGAGTTTTGGTAAATGATCGCTTTATAATGTTTTAACAATAAGACGTTATTACGTTTGAAAACAAAAACAAAACAAGAAAACGACAATATTCTTTGTTAACCCCGCTTAACCGGGGTCCCTCTTCACCGACCAGTCTTCAGAATATAGTCTTATTCCGAAGAATTGTCTAAATTTGAAAGTCACACACTTTCCAATTTGCTTAAACCGATGGCTCAGTAAATGAGAAGTTTTGTTGCTTTCAAAACATAGAATTAGACCTATTCTTTTTAGAATGGTTGGTGAGTATGGATCTGGATTTATATACTTTGTGTTGAAAGTTAAACATCAAAAACTGAGCACAAGCCTGAGTGAAGTAGCGATGTCAGTGTTCTACTATGGAAATCCTTCATACAGGTCTACTTTCTTTCAATAAATTCCGAACGAATGAACCAAGGAACAAATGAACGGAAAAGAACAAATACCAAACTACAAACAGAGAGAGAGAGAGAGAGAGAGAGAGAGAGAGAGAGAAGGGGGAGTAGAAAAAAAAAACCTGCGATTACAACTCCAAATCTATGGGCTGGACTTTCAATTGGTCAGCAATGCCAAATCTACTTCAAATAGAGTTTTCTAAACAAGTCAAGTCAATGTTCAAATAATTGCCATGGTCTGCAGACAAGAGATCACTGCTCTGTTCAAACACCCGGAACAGTATACAGATACCAGTCCGGAACTGTGAGAAACTTTGGCTAAACATAAATGTCCATACGATATTGGCTAAGACTATCTTTAGTTTACTAGTATGTAAAGGAATAACTTAACCCATTAGCACATAATCCCTATTTTTGAGGTCCCTGAGAAAGAAGCCTTTAAAAACATTGTGGGAAAAGGAGAAAATGCTGGTAACCAGCATTTTCTCCTTTTCCCACAATCTTTTCTACCCTTCACAAAACAAATTTCAAATTTCAGTCACTTTTATTTTATCGTCTGCAAAAGCTTTCGATTTGGACAAACCTAAAATGTTGTCGTTTAGTAACGAGTTAAACAAAAACCCAATGTATTTGGCGATTAGTCGCTCATCCTGTTCTATTTTTTCCATTTTCCAGGGATCGCATATGGACCTATATATTTGTACGTGCACGATCTGCAATTTTTCTACATAGCATTTTACGAATCCTTTGGATATCTAAACCGATGAATTTACAATTATTTGATTATACTACATTATCTACCAAATCTAGCACTTAAATACATAAACTTAGCATTTTATTTGAGTAAAGAAGACGAATACTTTGGAATTTCGAATCTAAGAAGCGGACAGTGTATAGTTTCAAGATCAGGCGGCACAGAATGTGCAGCGTGAACTTGAATCTACACAGTCTACATAAGCAATTGAATCTGTGTTTAGAGCTACAGGGGTTAATTATATTCTATCGAAAAATACTTGTTATCAGTCCACATTGTATGTGATCAAATGTGAAGGGTAAGCAGAACACCATGGGTTGATCTAATATCGAAGAGCCTACAATACATATCTATTTTTAAACATCACTCTACGGAAAATACGTTGAACTTTTTTTTACCATACTAGAATGAAATGTTTTAGGTGTTTAACAAAGAATGTACCTCTCTATTTTCAATATCGTGACATGTTTTCATAAAAGTTTAAATGGTGAATTTTAAACATATAGTGCCAAAGTGTCGGGCCTAAAAGTTTGAACCAAAGGTAACGTTAGTTATTCGCACGGAGGATGTAAACACCCCACCCGAAAATGGTTTAAAAGCAAATGATCGTAGCGGTAAGTTATGATTCATTGATTCTTATTGGTTGATTGATTGATTGATTGATTGATCTTTCGTTCCTTCGTTTCGTTTCGTTCCGTTCGTCGGTCGGTCGCTTGGTTAGTCAGTCGATCCATCCATCTATCAAGCTACAGATCAATTGATTGATCGATTGATGTTTCAAGTCGCTGTCCACATTTTTTTTCAGTAATATAACGGCAACAACTTGCCTTTTCATGTGTTGCCAGGATTTCACCCGTGCTACTCTAGAGTTTTAAATGCCTTGCCGAAGTACACACCAACGAAATCCACAGTGCCTCGAGTGAGGATCCAGCTCGCGGCTTTTAGGCAACGAATCATGTAGTTTGACCACTGGGGGACAGAAGACCGTAGGAACACTATTTTCATTACAGTGTAACGGGGGGGGGGGGGGTAGGTGGTAGGTGTGTATCAGACTTTAACATGATAACATAGACGTTCTAGCAAAAAGGGATTTGATGCACCATCGAGATCCATTATGACAAGCAAGTCAGCACATACTATAAGAACCATAGAATCCATAACAAAAACCTATGTTTTGATTGATCTTTAAAGGTGGCCCTTCGGATTTTGGGAAGAAAATTTTACAAAAATGCAAAAAAAATCTTCATACTTTAAACCTTTACCACACAATCCTGATATTTGACGACCCCAAGAAAGAAAGATTGTAGAAAACATTGTGGGAAAGGAGAAAATGTTGGTAACAAGCATTTTCTCCTTTTCCCACTATTTTTTCTACCATTTCCAAATCCATGTTCAATATTTAATTCACATTCATTTTGTCGTTTGCAAATGCTTTCAATCGATGTCGATTCTGGAAATACGATTTCTGTGTTTTTTGCGTTTTTTTTACCCTTTCCCAAACAATCCCTGGTTTTTACGGGTTAGAAATGGAAGCCTTTTGAAAACACTGAGAGAAAAGGAGAAAATGCTGGTAACCAGCATTTTCTCCTTTTCCCACAATGTTTTCTAACCTATCATATAGAAAAATCATCTTTTTGGCAACTCTTGTCATCAGCAGAGTGCTTTCAGTTTGGTGTGGTCCGAAATTTGTCGTTTGGGAAAGAGTTAATACAAATACGACACTTTTCGCAAATGTCCGAATGTCCCTTTTCACGTGTTGCAGGCTATATAATAAACCCCTTTTGACAGAACGTTGCCAAGATGTAAAAGAAATGCGCATTAACCCATTACCACACAATCCCTATTTTTGACGACCCTGAGAAAGAAGCCTTTAGAAAACATTGTGGGAAAAGGAGAAAATGCTGGTAACCAGCATTTTCTCCTTTTCACACAATGTTTTCTCTCCTTCACAAAACAAATTTCAAATTTTCAGTCAGTTTTAGTTTGTTGTCTAGAAATGTTTTCGATTTGGACAAACCAAAAATTGTCGTTTGGTAATGAGCTAAAGGGTTGAAAATTAGTTATAAAGTGAACGTGCATTTACTGATAAGAACGTGCAGGCTATTCAATTCTAGACTAATCTATTCCACTGATAATGTAGGGTTTGCAAATAAGTTTTTTTAAACCAAATTCAACCACTTATTAATGAGAGCTTACAACATAATATATGTATATTTTCCCAATAGCTGCACGGGTTTACTTCATTGCAAACCCCAAACTACTTCCGGTTCGTAGATGGAATGATCGAATCATTACTACTTTTCCCTATCCATAATTTATGATTTAATTCAACTTTGTACTCGACAAGTTGGCTTCTTTAAAAAAGAAGCCAGGAGAGGTCAGCATCAATGTTTTCAAATAGTTTATTGGCTTTCAATTTTAATATATTTTGGTACATGTACACAAATGAGTAAAAAAGCCGCCGCACAGAAATCTGATATGCTTTACATGGCGGTAATTTGACCTTCTTGTCGCGTTTTTAAATTGCATGTTCTTGTCCAGTGGTCTTCTTTCTCTTTTTTAATGAAATTCTTCTTATTTTTTCTTCTACTTGGAATATTTGCTTAATAAAAAAACTAAATTATTAGAGAGGTTTTTTGCAGCCATGGCATATTACTTAATTAAATCTTTTCTGAAATTCATCATTTATATAACAATTACACTAGAAGAAATAGAATTAGACAGCAAATTCTGTGGCAGTCTGCCTTTTACACTCTCCACTGTTGGAGATGACCTCTCCAACGATATACCCAGCATTATGTTACAACAAAAATTTGACTGAAATAACGTTGAAAGCGGCGTAAAACACCATTCAATACAACAAAAATTATCTTACCTTTTACCAACACGTGTTTTACCACGAGGACTGCGCAGGCTAATCCGAGACGATACTTTACGCAAATGTCCGAATGCCCCTTTTCGCGTGTTGCAGGCCACATGTGGATGCACATAGTTATCTTTGAGACGACTACCAGGCTTGAGAGAGTTATGAATGCTGTCGCAGTTACTATTACCAATTCGTGGAAAGAAATTGGTCGAGCCGGGGACTTGTACCTGCGTCCTCCCAGGTTCAAACCTTGAATGTTATCGAATGAGCTTCAGAGCTCGACCGTGTTTAAGGAAAAATGAATGTGACACACTATTTCAAAGGTTGAGGCCTGATCACAGATTATCATTCTGCTAAAAGAAACGTAAAGAGGTATTGTCTATCACAGCAAAAATAATTTGGCGTGCTTCCTCCCAATCTCTTCTATGAAAATGTAACGAACTATAACAAACTTTGCATGTGCATAGCTAATTTCGTTATACTTTAGACGGGATTAGCCATTATCCCGCTGTATAAGTAAACCCTTATCCTGTTAAATAACTAGAATTTTGAATGCAGTACTAAAAACTCTGTTATTGTCATTTAAAAGTTACATTTTTGGGAATAGCATCTCCTTATCGGACAGTGTAGATTCAAGATCAGACTGCACGTTCTGTGCAGTCTGATCTTGATGTACACTGACCGTAAAATATAATCGAGTCGCACTTAGGTTTAAGGGTTGAAAGAAGCTTTCAGTCCGACAGTAGCAACCTGAATCTGGCTACTTCAAAGTCTTTGTTTCGGGGGGTAAGACATATCATCATCGAACGGTGTAGATCCATGATCAGACTGCACGTTCTGTGCAGTCTGATCTTGATCTACATTGTCCGCAAAATGTTAGCGAGTCGCACTTAGCAGTCTATGGGATAAAAGAAACTTTCAATCCGACAGTACTTAGCAATCTGAATCTGAATCTGGCTGCTTCAGTCTTTGTTTTTTTTTTGGGGGGGGGGGGGGTTAAGATATTTCATTATCGGACAGTGTAGATCCAAGATCAGACTACACGTTCTGTGCAGTCTGATCTGAATCTGCACTGTCCGCAAAAGTTCTTTGAGTCGCGCTTATTAGCCGAAGGGTTAATATTAGATTTGACAGGACAATATGAACTTAAATCGATGAGTGGATACACAATTACTGTTTAAATGCAAGATCAAATGTAAATAATGACACTAACTACATTAGAACACGAGCCAATTTTACCTACAGCCAGTGTTTTCTCGACCTCTAATGTCCTTTACAAAGAGTGTTTCCGGCCTATTCAGATCAGACTGCACGTTCATGCAGTCTCATCTTGGTGCACACTCTTCAATATCGAATAGACATTATAAGCTTATACTCAATATGTCAGTTTAGTTGGTGTGTGTCCTGAATAATGACTATACTGGTTCTATTGATCGTCAAACCTCTGTACCAGAAGACAAAATTTTAGACTTGTCCAAATTTAGAGACATTGGCAGACGACAAATATCATAGGGATGAAAAGACCACAGTTATCTATGAAAGGATAGCAAATATGATAGGAAAAAGAGGGGGAAGAAGTGCTGTTGAACAGCTTTTTTTCCCCCAACGATATCTTCAAAGTCAGTTTTTTTCTCAGGGTTGTATAGAAAAACGGGATTGTTCAAGGATAAAATCAGATGGGATAAAGGATGCCTCTTAAGCTGCTAAGCGCTACTTGCTGACCTTTTGCGGACCGTGTAGATTAAGATCAGACTGCACAGAACGTGCAGTCTGATCTTAGATCTACACTGTCCGATAGGGAGGTATTATTCCCCCAAAACATGACTGTAAAATGCAATATTTGGGTTTCTGCTATCGAATTGAAAATTTCAGTTTAGTTATTTAGAAAGATAAAGGTTAATATCGACTATAATCTATCTCACATTAAATACTTTACAAATTGTATGAATCCTTGGGCTGCTAGATGCGATTCACGTTCCTTTTCCAGACATGGGATATGAAGATCAGACTGCACAGAAGATGCAGACTGATCTTGGATCTAAACTGCCCGATAAGGAGATATTTTCCCCAAAATATAAGTTTAAGTTTTGCATTATTCAGATTTATTAACCCTTTACTCCATAGATACTGGTTTCTACGCATTGCTTGTAGAAACCTTTGGAAAACACTGTGGCAAAAGGTGAAATTGCTCGTCACGAGCAATTTCACCTTTTGTCACAACGTTTTCTATGCTATCAAAGGGTGTCATATACCCATAAAAAACGGCTTCATCCTTGGTGTTATTTAGGGTCAATTACAGGTGCCATAGAAATGCCTTATGGGGTAAAGGGTTAAAATCGGTTTAGAAGTTCAATTGAACTTAATTATCGTAATAAAGGTAAAGCTTGGATTCCTGAAGATGTTCCAGATTTATTACAGAAGTCATACATTTGGTTTTCAAGGGGGCTTTTAAGTTATTTATTACCTCACAAAACTTAGGAAAAGGGTTTATCACTAAATTTAGCAAGGCCCGCCCGGGTGGCTCAGTGGTGAGCGTTTTGGACTCATGATCTGGTGGTTGCGAGTTCGATACCCGGTTCAGGCGAACTTTCTTTCCGGCGTATTTTCGCCTCTCATCTCTGCTGAAGCAAGTGAGAAAAGTAGTCGGTGGCTTTGGAAAGAAAGTAGTGTTAGTACCGGTGTGAGAAAGCCAGGAAACACATGTGCATTACCGACCGCCATGATATGACCTTAGCTGTTAAAGTGGCGTTAAACCCCAATACAACCAACCAACCAAGCAAGGTGATACTTGGCAAGTTAGCTGTAAAGATTAAAAAAATAGAAAATAGTTTTCAGAGATATTTCCTCAATAGGCTACGTAATCTTTTAATGTTAATTTTACATTTCGGGCCAGAGTTACGGAAAGACTTACGGGAATGTCACATGATGAATGACATTCCTCGTTAACGAAGATTCTTATTAAAATCAGTATGTTTACGTCATATCTGGTATAATGAAATCAGACAGAGTTGCCGACTACCATACGATCACCCGATTATTCAAACAGCATCTATTTCTTAAATTACACTGTGCAATAAAAACACAACCACCGCAAAAAACAAAAATATATCTTGTAATTTTCGTCAATTGACACGACATTTTTATTTGAGTCCATGAAGTTGGCTCAACGCTCAGTAATCGACATTCCAGCTCAACACCAGCCTTCTTGAGCTACCTCGACAATCCAGCTCAACCAGCAGCTCAACAGCAAAAATACATATATTATGTCAAAATCAAAGTCCGTTGAGCCAGCTCGACATTCCAGCTCAACCGCTAGCTCAACAGCAAAAATACATATTATGTCAAAATCAAAGTCGGTTGAGCCAGCTCGACATTCCAGCTCAACCGCCAGCTTTACGGTAAAAATACTTATACATATGTTTCGATCAGTGCCCGTTGAGCCAGCTCGATATTTCAGCTCAACTGCCAGCTCAACAGTAAAAATACTTATACATATGTTTCGATCAATGCCCGTTGAGCCAGCTCGACATTTCAGCTCAATCACCAGCTCAACATCATGAACTCTTCTTATTTCAGGAGAGGTTGCATATTTTTTCTTATAGACTGACAACATTGGAGTGTAGGTTTCCCCCCCCCCCCCCCCCCCCCCCCAAAGAAGTATATGATTGTCAATGTTAAAACGAATGCATTGAGAGATCTCTGATTCATTCTGATGGCCATACCCTATTCTGTGGAGTCCTCTAAATTTTGGATTCAATTACGAATTCAGTGTCTTTTGACACGCCTAAACATTTTGGCACATGAGAAGTGTAGCTTTTCACAACGAAATACTTTCCTTTGAATCCTTATCCAGTTACATATATGTTCTGTGAGATTAGTGAGATGCACTTAGCAGCTCAAGACTTAAACTTTTGACAGTACAGACAGTTTTAGAACTTCCGAAATCTATTAAAAAAATAACAATATTCCGCAGGGGAAACAGGGAAAACAGCATTTTATATTAGCTTGGAAAAAAACATTGTAAATTGACGAAAAATTTCTTGTTGCAAGAAACTGTTCTTTTTTTACATGATGTTTTTCAAGATCAGGACTTGCAAAAGTCGGACTAGCTGTCTTTAAGAATCAAAACGACATCAAACAAATACGGATGAGCTGGAATGGGTGGTCCATTACATATATGACATGACATGAATTGGTTTTTCAAAAAAATTGTTAAACGAGTCTACATTATTAACATTTTTCGTGGTCGAGTTTGATAAATTTTTACCTCAAAACCCAACGAGTGTATTATCACATTACTTATTAATAAGTATTATAGTCCAAAATGTGTCAAACCAGAGGCATTCATGTATCCTGTGTAGTGAAATTTACATGAAGCCTGTGCACTTAGTTTGACAGGTACAATACGAACAAAAATAGTTCCAAAAAAACTTGAATCATATTGATTTATGTTGAGTCAACAGTGATTAAATTAACAACATTACCATGACATGAACTTTGACCGCTAATTTCCTTCAGAAACCTAGGTCAGCAATATTTTAGAAATGAAGGGTATAATTTCAGAGTGTTGACCAAATACAGCTCTATTTTTTTTATTTCACACGTGTGTGAGACAAGAAAATTCGTAAAGGCTGTATCACATTGAAAACAAAAAGAGTTGTGTGATAAAACTTGGTTGTAACTAGTTTGTGCGTTATAAAATAAAAAGATGCAATTCAATACTTATCAATTAAAAAAAATAAAGAATTCAGATCATTAATCTATCTTTACACAATATCGACTTTTAAGAGGCCAGAGAAAGAATGATTTTTGAAAATGTCGTGGGATAGGGAGAAAATGCTGGTTATCAGGGTTACGATTTCCTACCCTTTCTAAAACATTTTATTTTTCTATTTGAGCCACAATTAATTTGTCGTCTGCAAATGATTTAGAATTGGACAAGGTCAGCATTTTGTCGTCTGGTAAAGTGTTACAACAATCAGTGTCTTTGTCTTTTTACAGATTATCTTTTTATATCAAGACTAACTATGAAGAAATAAGATAAAGATCTATACATCAAAACAATAATAATGTGGATGGCAGAACGACTGTATAAATATCCGACCCAAGAGGTGTTTCGATACCACTTCAAACCTGTCCGCCCAGTTGGCACGGTAACAATGAGTGAAGTTACAGACAAACAAAAGGATCTGAGGTTTAATGCAGGTTCTATGACGGATAGACCAGCATCGAAACATTGGACACAGGATAAATCTGGCAGCATGGTAAGATCCCTTTTCTAATAGTCATTGTGATCTTACTACTACTACTACTACTACTTCCACAACTAGAAGATATGATTACGATATTTATTATTATCATTATTATCATTATAAGTAGACTATATATCACGTCTGCAAGAAATACTCACTCGAATTGTAACATAAGGGCTGCAGTCACAAGCTTTAAATTTCTGTCAGCAGGGAACTTTCGCGTACAAAGCAACATCAAATTTGCGATCGCCAGCCTTAGACTCACGTCTGCAAGAAATACTCACTCGAATCACAACATTATGGCTGTAGCCACAAGCTTTAGATTTTTGCCAGCCGGAAATTCTGGCGTAGATAACAACATCAAAGTTACAATCGCCAGCCTTAGACTCAAGTCTGCAAGAAGTACATTGGGAAATTACAGCATCAAGCTGGAAATATTTAATTGAATTACAGCATCAGTATTGAAATTGCCAGCTCTAGACTGTTGTCTTCAAGAAGGAACTCAAAACGGAGAATAGATACGACAGTTAAACATTATCTTTGTGACTCGTTGCTTTTTAAACTCGTGACTCTTTCGAGCTATTCGCAAACTACATTGAAATGATTACCTAATGCAACGAAATTTTTCTTAAAGAGTGTTGTTTAAAAAAAAAACTTCACCGTTAACACTTACTTGTCAGGAAGCGCATCCATAGACTCTATTTTGTTTAGAGAGGTATGCTCTCTCAGCTCTTAGGACATTTGCCATGTAAATAGTGCTTACAATTTTAGTACTTGCTCTAAACCGATAAATCGCAAGCTTACCCTTCGAATCATGACACCAGGGTCTGTATTCACCAACCATTCTTAAGACTAATCCTGGTCTTATTCTTCGTAATTTTGTCAATTGGAAAGTAACAGAAGCCTTGATTGGCTAAACCATTCGGCTAAACCAAACTCCGAATGGTTTAGCCAATCAGAGCCTCTGTTACTTTCACAATAAAAAGATCTTGAAGAGTAAGACTAAGAACATTCTTAAGAATGGTTGGTGAATACAGACCCTGTTCTATCAATAAGACTTAGTCCAAATTGAAAAAAAAGTTGTCCTAAATTGATATGCTTTCGAATTCATATTGACTGCTCTAAATTGATTTGACTTGCAGTGAATTAATATGACTTGCTGAAAAAAACATAATTTGTTCCCAAGTAATATGACTTGGACCTAAGTGACATGGCTTGCTAAAAATATGACATGCTCCTAAATGATACGACTTGCTGAAAATTTTCATGCCTTGCTTGGAATTGATATGAATTGACACAAAAAAAAAAATACGAATTGCTCCGCAGGGAAATGACTTACAAGAAAAAAAAAACAAGACTTGCGTTAGGTCAAATGCATGTGTACGTATCCTTATTTTCTATCTACTACATGTATGTTCAGCGTTTATGGTATATCCATCTATACTACATAAGATGCTAAAGATATAAATAATGACATTTTCAACATTGCAAAGTTTAAGCGCCTTTTGTGTTTGAGTGTTTTACATCTGAGCCCCAAGGAGTCAGACAAGATCTTGAATATTGATCGAAAATAGGTGTTCAAAATGTATGAATAGTTGTTCTTTTTTTAAACTTCAGCAGTTTTTAGCTTTTCGAGACCACTAAGAAAGAAAGAAAGTTAACTTTTCACCTAGCATGATAAAAAACTTTGTCGCAGGTAAAGTTAAGTAATCACCATTTAAATACGTTTTGTCAATATCGAGTTATGTCCCTTTTCGCAGTTACTTTATCGTTTTATATGCATTAAAAACATCTATGATATTTGTTTGTATTGGTATAAGATCAAATTGTTATTTTCATATGTAGTGAAAAAATCCCAAATCTACCAACAAACCAAAAATATTTTTTCCCAATTTATCTTAAATTTTTTTTTTGCTTGAAAACATGTGAAAATATGTGGCAAAAAGAGAAATTGCTAGCAGCATGTTTCACATGTTGTCGACCATATTTCTCTAGGGGCCCAAGAGGAAAACAACCATTTTACCATCCAGTGTGGACATCGAGATCAAATCTAATGTTAATCGACATTTAACCCAGGACACCCGGACGACTGTTTGTAAAAAAAATTAGCTGTCTAGAGAGAGAGAGAGAGAGAGAGAGAGAGAGAGAGAGAGAGAGAGAGAGAGAGAGAGAGAGAGAGAGAGAGCTTTGTGGTAAACATCACGTGATTTTGACTTTTGTACACTTGTACTCATAAAATGACATATCTGTTCCGTCTTTCAATATGAGATTTAGGGAAGTTTGACCTTAAAAGCATGTGAACATATGTATTTGTCACTGAAGTATGCTTAAAGAATGTAATCACATGGACTTGGTATTGAAGTTTAATGCTTAAAACATGTACCTGCAATGAATATTAATGCTTAAGAACATCTAAAGAAATGAAGGTGTTTCTCAGATTTAATGCTAGGAAACATGTAAAAAAATGTATTTGTTACAGAGTTTTAATGAAAGTTGAGAACAGCTAAATTCATGTACCTATTACAGAGCTTTAACTCTTTACCAAACGACAACATTTCAGACTGGTCCAAATTGAAAACACTTGCAGACGATAGAATAAACGAAACTCAAAAATTTATTTTTTTCCCAGCTACCAGCATTTTCTCCTTTTCCCACAATTTCTCAGGGTCGTAAAAACCAGGGATTGCTTGGTAAAGGGTTAAAGCTTAAATACATGTACCACCATGTAACAGAAAGACAAAGTGGCTGCGCCACTCGTGAAAATATTAACGATGGTTGTTCACGAGATGAAATAAATTTCGATCTTTAACTGAAAAAAAAAAACCAACATATTCTCTATCTATACCATAAAAAAGGCTCGTATTCTTGATCGTTCATGATACCATTGTATGAGCATTCCTAATTTGTATTCTAAGCGTATTTGATGTTACGACAGTGGAAGGCATGCGTGAGACATTAATTACCTGTAATGGCTTACGATAAAAGGAATTCAGTGTAAATTACAGCACAGAAAGGTAACAGGGGAAAAGTAAATGTTTGTGCTAAGCTTACTTTTGATTTCTCTTTGCGGCATAATCAAGTGTCTAAAGGTTGGATAATATGTATATTAAAGCAGAGAGAGAGAGAGAGAGAGAGAGAATTCCGATACATATATTAAAAAGGGATTATACGCACGAAACGTTTTTCTCTTACCGAAAACCAGGGTACAACCAGAGATCTAGTTTTGTTTTCTTTCGATTTTAGAAGGTTTTTTGCCTTTGATAATTACATTAGTTGATGGATACCACTACCAATCCTTTTGGCTTTTGTAAAGATCTATTTCATCAATTTGATTGCCTAATAGTTAACTTTGTTCGGCGTGGCAGTAAAATGGGGGTGTTTGTAAGGTCGACTGCCAAATGATTAAACTATTATAAAAGAAATGTTATCTAAAAGGTTGAATGCTTGATAAATCATTGATTCACTTTTTAAAACTCTTGTTTGTTCAGTGCCATGCTAAACAAAGGGTCACATTTAAAGTGGTAGGAACCATATCTTGTTCTGCAAACAAACCCCTTCCCGTTGCTAACACTGAATGGCTTTTGATAAACAATCATTGATTATTATACAACAAAATATCGCCAATTTAATTCATCGCCCTCTAAACCTAAAATGCAACAAACCACCTGGAACACAGCCTTTGTATAAGATAGTTAATTACTGTCAATATTAAAGCTCTGCATGCATGCACACATTCAACTAAAAACACTATGGCAAATGGAGAATCGCTACGGTTTTTCCCTTTGGCAACAGCCGTACATGGTGCCAGCTGCCAGACCCAAAAAGGAGGTATAAAAGTTAACATATAGTTTAACTTTTAAATTGAATGAAATTGGCGCCTATTTTACAAAACATTAAATCAATAGATTATGTTGCTTTGCCGACTGTATGATCCACCTTTGGTCAGTTTGATAAAATGAACTACTTTCTTAAAGTAGTATCTATAATTGTATGTTGTTCACAATTGCCTCAAACACAGCAAACGACTCCGATCAAAGTCTGAATTGGGGCAGGGTATAACCTTTTCCAGGGACGAAAAGAGACAAATTATAAGAGCGTTTTTCTCATTGGCTAAAATATTCTGTTTCAGCCAATTGGATTACTAGTATTGGAATTTATCATTCGATCAATATTCAGAATATAGAAGATCAGGATCCCTGTTTGTTTTCAGAAATTTATTAAAATCTCATAGTCAAAACATGTATTATTTTGCACCCTTTGATCACTACGATCAAAAAGCAGAAGGGAAAATGCATCAGAAAGTAGTTAAATAGTTAACTCTTTACCAAACAACAAAATTTTAGACTGGTTCAAATTGGAAGCACTTGCAGACGACGAAACGTAACTCAAAAATTGAAATTGGTTTCCAGCAAGATAGAAAACATTGTGGGAAAAGGAGAAAATGCTGGTTACCAGCATTTTCTTCTTTTCCCACAATGTTTCCAAAAGGCCTTTATATCTCAGGGTCGTAAAAACCAGGGAATGTTTGGTAAAGGGTTAAGCAGCACTACTGACTGATGTAAAGTTATATGTTGCCGGAGTGCCAATAATTATACTGCAGTTTCTCTGTTGGGAGAAAAATACCATTCATATTTGAGCCTTACTTGGGTCGGTACTTTTTGCAGATGAATAAAGTCCCCTTTTTATTGACATAGCTCAATATAGATCTGATGATAATTTCTGTACTTTTTAATTACCACAGAGACGCTTCAATACTAAAAAACAACTTTCCATATCTTTTCTTTTTCACTGATAATCCCCACAATACCAGGACAAACGAGTATTTTTATTGTTTTTATATAGGGCGCTGGAACAAGTTCTCAATGGTTTGCTCATTACTCGATTGTTTGGCTAAAATACTTGAAATAGCTTCATAGCGTAAGCAATGGCTTTTGCGGAAAGCATTGACCCAGGTCAGAATGCACAGAGCATGCATTATGATCACAGAATTATGCCTTCCGCATTTTCAGTAAAGCCTATGAATTAAAAGTGATTTGGAATGTCAGTGGATTGTATTTACAACAGTGAAAAGAAGTCGAGTTTTTGTGTTTAGCACTTAAAGAGTTAAAATTGGCAAATTTATTTACCGATAGAATAAGCACTCGCCCAAACATGGTTGGTATTTTACACTGTATGGAAACTCTGTACGGGAAATTTCTTCGGTGAATTCAAGATGGCGGACACGTGCTATTGACAAAGTAAGTGTCGTTTAATTTTGGTCCAAACTTGTTTTATTTATTTATTTATTTATTTATTTATCCTCCTCATGGGAGATTAAACTACATTCATGTACATGTATATCAATATGAAGAAGAAAAAAAAAAAACACGCACACACCCACACATCCACTCGCACCCACAATTGGGTCAAAATTACAGACTTTAGGTCCGTTACATCCCTGTAGTAGGTTACTGCGTGGCTGAAATCGCACCAAGAGTCCCTTATTTCATTTGTCTATCATGTATATGTAAATTAATGTGACAATAAAAGTCTCTCGTATGCTGTAACAGTTTGTTTTACAAAGCTAAATAAGCATCTGTAAAACTCGCTGACATGCACACGAGATAGATCGTCACAGCTTGCCCCTAAAGCTACAAAGCTGAACTGTTCATGTCCGAATCCTTCCAATGTTGCTGCCACTTCATATCCAAACTTATGAAGGACTTCATCAAAAAGTCTATATTTGAAATGTCTTAAATACATGCATTCTGATAGAATGTGAACATATTTGCTCTCGTACTCGTTTTCGCACAGCTTACACACAGACCGAACTCGAACCGCTTTTTCAACCCATATTTTTGAGACAAATCTGGATAGCTTTTGATCTTGCGAAAGCGTAGAAAATGACCAGACAACCGCCGGACTAACTGATGTATGTATTTTTCGGAACAAGGTAAAATCGATATCTTTGTGAATTCTTTGAATCCAGAGATTTTGCTCACGATTGATTATTGTACTACATAGGCGACGTTTCCAGTCACATTTCGGAGGTGACTCTGAGTTATCCATAAAAACGTTTAAAATATCTGCCATATGATAACGTCCGAGGATTGTATAAATATCAGGTATAAAGCCTTTCATCGGATATAAGCCTCTAATGTGACAAAGTAGCCGCCGAGTGAAAATTTGCCGGGTAATGGAGCTTTGCGATAAAGTGGAAATTTTATGTACGAAGCGCATCTTTCTGTCGTCAACTTGGCTAGACAAACGATTTAATCCAAGCATCGATTCGCACATATCGGATCGAGTTAGTTTCGGAAAGTCTTGAATAGATTTTACGATATAATGTTGCGTTCGATTCATCTGATCTATATCTGAGGATTTTAAATCATTCCAGAGCTCACTCCCGTACAATATGGTTGGCTTTATAACTTTGTTATATATGCTGCACAATGTCAAAGGATGTAGACTCTTAGGCTGCAATCCATAACCTATCATAGCATGATACGCATTTTTACCTTTTTTGCAACGATCTACAATTTTCGAGGAGCTATTCCTGCAGAAATCGGAGTTTATTACCATACCTAAATGGGTCGTTGAGTCTACCTTTTTTATTTCAGTACCGTTATAGGTAACTCTTAATGGTAAGTCAATACGCCGATAGGAGAATGCAATCGTATATGATTTATCAACGTTTACTTCAAATTTATATTTTTTGGCGTAACTTTGCACTATGTTAAGCTGTGCCTGTAATGCCATGGGGCTTGTTGTAACAATGCTAATGTCGTCTGCAAGGGTAGGGTTGCCTGAAGGAATGCTCCCGACCATTGCTCCATGTCCTGATTTTTCAAGTTCATCCAGGAGCGCATTAATATATAACGTGTAATAAAAACCCGATAGTACTCCCCCTTGCCGAACACTACATTTTACGTCTATGGCAGCCGACGTTCCGTGCGATGTTTTTACAAATGTTTTAAGATTTTGGTAGCTATCGCGAAGTGTCCGCCAAAGTTTCATATCTATACCGAGATCTTTTAGTTTTACGAAAAGAGCGTCATGCCATACCGAGTCAAAAGCGCCCTTTATATCTAATTGAGCAACGTAAACATTGGTGTTTTGCTCTAAGTTGTGGTATATAGTTTCTTGCAAGTTAAAGCCGGCCGTAATACAACTAAGTGCCTTTTGGAAGCCTTGTTGCTGCTTGTTTGGAAATGATGTAAAGAGTTAAAATTGGCAAATTTATTTACCGATAGAATAAGCACTCGCCCAAACATGGTTGGTATTTTACACTGTAATCAAAGCTCTTTAGAATGGTTCC
The DNA here is from genome assembly GCA_943736015.1 of Tridacna crocea. Taxonomy (NCBI): domain Eukaryota; kingdom Metazoa; phylum Mollusca; class Bivalvia; order Cardiida; family Cardiidae; genus Tridacna; species Tridacna crocea. The sequence goes on along the minus strand of OX031059.1, from coordinate 29,608,430 downwards.
TTACTCGATGTAGGGGATGCAATTTGAAACAAGTTTGGACCAAAATTAAACGACACTTACTTTGTCAATAACACGTGTCCGCCATTTTGAATTCACCGAAGAAATTTCCCGTACAGAGTTTCCATACAGTGTTTTAGCTTTTATCCATTTCACAAAAAAAACTTACATATTGAGAACAAGCAAGATTCCTGCGGGAGAACTGGGAATTTGCTAGCAGATTTCTTTCCCTTAACAAGTGCCACTACTTCCTGAAACAAAACTGCTGCAGATAGCTTCTGCTTTGTTCTGGTAAACCATGGACAACCATCAAGGTTAAAACGTTTGAAAATTGAACACATGTGAAAACATTGTTACTAAAACGATAAATAGCTCTATAAATGTGATTTCTTCTTTGCCATTTTGCCGTAAGTGTTCTTTAAAAAAAAGAAGCATTGTGTATATATTAAACCAGGCGAATGAAGGGCATAAACCTTTCCTTGTAGAGGACCACTTCCTTCTGGAGAAGGATAGTGAACAATGAACTGTGATTTAGTTTTTGTCTTATACGATAAAGTCAAGTTCTTTTGCCAAAAAACTGTACACTGTTTCCCCGACCGACCATATTTCGTGCCCAGAAGTAGGAACCGCCCGATAATCTAAGCCGGTGTAATGCAGAGAGATGACCCCCATTACAAAATGACCCATGGGTCATTTCTCTACGTAAAGGAATGACCCATAGGTCATTTTCGTAAAAAATCGCAGAATGGTCGTAAACAACATTTGATTTTTCTCAAAGCATGTTTCTGCCTTTTCAAAGAAAAATTCCACCCTCTATGTCACTATGGACAAATCTATGATTTGATACGTTCAGAGGTCATTGCAGCTAATAAAATCATCCTGACCCATGTTACATCAGTTCTTTTTCTTCAATTATCTTCTATGATATTCTTGTGCATTTGCAGAAAAACTCTTTAAACACCCACTAAAAAGACCTTTTCTTTTAAAACACCCCTTTGTTTATTCCATTACTACACAATCCCTACTTTTGACGACCCTGAGAAAGAAGCCTTTCGAAAACATTGTGGGAAAAGGAGAAAATGCTGGTTACCAGCATTTTCTCCTTTCCCACAATGTTTTCTTACCTTCACAAACTGACAAATTTCAAATTTTCAGTCACTTTTATTTTGTCGTCTGCAAATGCTTTCGATTTGGACAAAACTAAAATTTTGTCGTTTGGTAATGAGTTAAGACGGAGAGTGGTACTTATACAAAAGCTCAATTAGCAATAATCGAATGTTTGTTCTGTATGTATAATTGGTGTTTACACCCATTTTAACATTATTTCTGATATATAACATTGACCAGTGCAATTAAATGTATTCTAGAATTTGTTTCACCTCAAAATCCAAGTGACAGGCCTCTTTCCACCCTCCAAATGGCCGAAGCAATGTTCAACTGTGAGAAAGGAGAAAGTCACTTTCCCAGTGACTACCATAAGCTCTTGAAAAGAAATTGAAGGAGCTGGGATTCTGTCTCGCGATTCATGGGCCTGTATTCAACAAATACTCTTGAAGTCAGTCTTTTTATTTTTCTTAAGAGTTCTATAAGCTAAAGAGTAACGAAATTTCTCATAGTCTAAACAGTATGATATAACCAGCAAGAAACTGCGTTACTTGCAAAGTCTGAAATGAAGATAGGAATACAATTTAGCGTGGTTGGTAAATACAGGCCCTGTGGTACATAACCGAATGAGTCTTCAATCTCGGTAATATATAACTGAAGCACAATAATGCTAGATATTGGAGAGATCGAACAGTAGCAGTCAATGTATGTAAATCGGCACCACTTTCTCATGCCCCAGTAAAGGTATATTGATAGCGCCGTTGGCAACGCTTGCGCCTATGGAGTTGACTATCTTTACCAAACGTAAAGGCATGGAGTTTAAACTAGTGAAAAGAGTGTGAAGCTTTGTGATTCAAATCAGAATAAGAGTTAAAAATATGAGAGAAAAAGTGTAAAACAGTGAAAATTTAAATTCGATCTTTTACAGATTTGCTTTGGATACAAATATAATGGCGTTTTTGTGAAAGATATAAACCCTTTTTTAAAGACACATTTGTAGAAAATATATCGGATATCATTTATGAAATTTGAAACTTAGAATAGAGTCCTTGCTGAGCAAAAAGTAGCGGAAAATCATGCCGAAGTTAGGACGGCGGGTATGTAGCACTTGACTATTTCTGCTTGTTTTCATTATGAGGTTGAGGTTCAATTCTGTCCTGGTGTAGCTCCACACAATAGCAAGGAAACGGAAGGAAAAGTTTCAGTCATTAGAAAAAAGGAGAGCTCAAAGTCTGTTTTGGTTGTAATTCCTAACGAGTTACTAGATATTGTAAATACAAGATCATACTGCATGATCTATGCAGTCCAGTTTTGATCAAGAGGGTCTAGTAAAGCACATCAGCAAAAACCATATTTAGAGAAAATTTTGCGACTGAAGACTCGCCTCTCTTTTTCATGCATTACAAAATTTAAAAAAATCTTGCCTTCTTGCCAGTTTCTTTGACAGAAAGTTCTATTTGAGAAGCATACATCAATGAGATGTCGCAGTAAAACACCTGATACAGTATTAACAAGACAATGCCTGTAATGAAAGCAGTGCGTTAGGACGAAATAGTATTGCTTTATATGTATCACATTTCGTTCATGCAAGTTATTTAATGTTATTCTACCTTTTGCATATAAACGTTGAGAGGAATGTGATCATATACCGTAATGGATGTTTACATGACTTTACAAATCTTACGTTCTGCAGGACATTTAAACTTTTCAACCGAGTATAACTTTAAGAAAATAAACACACATTTTTGTATTATGTCAGTGTAAATAGAGTATTTCAGATCTGCGTTAAAGTAAATTAAGATTGTTATACATGTCTCCCACGCTGAATAACTCTTAACAATTGGCTTTTGTTGAAAGAACAGATTAACCAGATGATCTGTATGTTCGGTAGCATATAATTTGATCTTTTAATACCTGGCTAGATAACCCTTGTAGTGTTAAACTTCTCACACACGTTATTATATCTGAAATCTGCCTTCCTCCTTCAACCTGAATGAGGTGGCGAATTTGAATACGAACTTAAATCTTCAAATAATTTTGGGCTACATTAAATTTTTTAAGGCTGGGCCAGTATTCGCCAACTATTTTCAATAGCATTCACAGTGTAATTCTTAAGAATTATTTAAATAAAACAAAGTTATGAAATTTCTGATTGGCTATACTAATGTTATAGCCAATCAGAAATTTTTATACTTTCTTAGTCTAAGATAACATAAAGAGTGCGTGTTAGATTAAATGATAAATGCGGACCCTGAAGTCCCAAATACGAGTCTTTGACTACACACAAAAAAAGAAGTAAAAAAGTAAAATAAAAGGTTATGTTATTCCCCCCCCCCAAAAAAAAAACTCGTCCGTCCTAAAGTTAGATGCAGGAGGACAAATAAAACGCAGCTAACAAGATGGTCTCCGTCTCTGACGGGATAGAAAACACTGAAAGAAAAGGATAGCAACGCTGGTAACCTGTATTTCTCCTCGTTCTACAACTCTTTCAAACTTCTTCTACATCAGGGCTGTTTAACCCTTTACCACACTATGACGATTTTAATACCCCTGAAAGAGAAGGCTTTTGAAAACATTGTGGGAAAAAGAGAAAATGTTGGTTACCAGCATTTTTTCCTTTTCCCACAATGTTTTCTTCCCTTTCAAAGAAAAATAATTTTATATGAGCCACATTGAAACTGTCATCAGCGAATGCTTTCAATTAGGACAAGTCTAAAATCGTTTCCTGTGGTAGAGGGTTAAACTTGCAATTGTGTTGAAAAAAGGTTAGAATCTAAGACAGCACTACGGAGAGAAACTATGTAGAACGACATGACAGATTTGAAAATCATTGCAGAGAAGGAAACAGGTGCACTCGTTGTTTGAATGTCAAATACAACATTCGACCGGCTGGTTATTTTATGTGCAGATATATTACAGACCGACTAGCCAGAATTTGAAGAGTGAATGTCAGCACTTCCAAGAATACGCCAAGTTACAACATGTTACCGTATTTATATAAGATTTTCAAAGCATCCTTGTATCAAATAACTCATTTTATTTTTCGTCAAAAGTTCCTCTTCGTCAATTGTAATGGTTGTCTGAACCCTTTATCGTGCAATCAAGACTTTTAATGACCCTGAGCAAATAGGCTTTAGCCCATTACCAAACGACAATATTGTGGACTGGTCCAAATTGAAAGCATTTGCAGACGACAAAATAAAAGTGACTGAAAATTTGAGATTTGTATTGTGAAAGGTAGAAAACATTGTGGGAAAAGGAGAAAATGCAGGTTACCAGCATTTTCTACTTTTCCTACAATGTTTTCTAAGGGCTTCTTTCTCAGGGGCATCAAAAGTAGGCATGGTGTGGTTATGGGTTAATACGTTGTAGGGAAAGGAGAAAACTTTGTTGCGTAGTAACTAGTGACTGGTTAAAACTGGTACAAGACAGTATGAAGAAGTATGGTCAAATTTATAAACCTTATACAGACGCATGAATTACACTGGTATCTGTTTGTGGGTAGCATGGATTGAAAACGACCGTCTGGCAAAAATAGTTATGTTTAGGAATTAGACCTGAAACGGTTCCTGTTGACATTTAGCACAAAACTTGAAGAAGGTGGCACAAAGTACGACCTTATCATGTTTAAGATCAATACGATCACATGGCAATAGTCATAATGGAGTTATTTGAAGGAAATATTGACACTGGACTATACTGTCATTGACGAAAGTAATGGGGGGGATGGGGTTGAGGGATTGAGAAAGGTACTGGGATAAAATGTATACAGTATGCAACTTAGTCATCCCAATGCCAACGTTATCTGTTCTCTATGTGTTTTGCGTTGCATTGCATTGCAAGAGAGAGAGAGAGAGAGAGAGAGAGAGAGAGAGAGAGAGAGAGAGAGAGCCTCTGTTTGCAAGACAAATGAGCACTAAAGCACTAAGAGCTTTGACAGATTCCTAAATTGTCGGTAAAAATGGTTTCCAAGGCTGAACTTACACTACATTGTTTAAATGTCGATTTTTGGACAACACAAAGTGCATTATGATTTACTTGACTGACAAAATCGGATATTTCTTTAGAATGCTTTTGAGATCCCTGACCCTGAGCGAAGATGTCGGGAAATAGAGTTTATTTCACCAGCTTGTGGTTAATATGGGGACATTTCGCCGAAAAAAAGGGAAAGGTATGCGGAAATAACGAGCGAAGCTGTCGGGAAATAGAGTTTATTTCATCAGAGTGTGGTTGATATGGGGAAATATTTGCCGAAAAAAGGGAGAGGTATGCAAAAATAACGAGTGCCTAACGGCATTCGTTATTTTCGCGGATCTTTCCCTTTTGAGGCAAGTATTTCCCTATATTAACCACAAGCTGATGAAATAGATTATATATTATATTTCCTCTGATTATTTTTTCAACGAATGCCACCTTTAAAACTAGTGACTGTAGTTCCAGATTTTCGGCAAGAGTAAAATGTTTACCAGCTCAAATTACGACATTTGTTTACCCATAACATTTCTAAAAATCCACATGAAATATAATATAACTATTTAATAACACTTATGTCTGTAATACGCATAGAAGTGGGCAAAATACACAAGACTCATGGAATGTACAATGGTGGCAACATACACCTTCAAAATGTAGTAGGACAGTCGCAGCTAAAGAATGTAAGATAGAGAAAATGGTTATGATAATACTTAAAAAATACAATTTTTTCATTTCTTTTGGCTATAGGGTTTTACAGCGCTTTTAACAGTATTTTAGTTACATCTTGGCCATAATTCACTTATGTGTATGTTTCGAATGGATATTCGTAAATTACTATATCGTCTGTTGTGGCAGTTGAGGGCAGTCATGAACAATGACAATGGGAATAAATTGATTTTCAACTCATGAATGTTGGACTGACTATTGTCCGATTGAAAATTTACTCCTCTCAAATAAATAGCCCCCAGATTTGTTGAAACACGCTTGGTAAATGAATATAACTTTTTCATTCAACTGTCAGGTGTCTCATTGAAAGGGCGATCATGGCTTTACACCTTAATAAACAGAAAGTCAGTGAACTTGAAAATATGGCTTATATTGGCTATCCCTTTATGAGCATACCATTTGCAGAAGACATTTTCCTGTCTAGTAGGGGATGATTTTTAACCTTTACCACACTCCTGAATTTTAACGACCCGAGGAAGAACTTATCAGATGGCAAAATTTTAGCCTTGTCCAAATTGAAAGCATTTGCAGACGACAAATTCATTGTTACTAAAATGGTGCAATTCTTCTTTGTTAGGGTAGAAAACATTGTGAAAAAAGGAGAAAATGCTGGTAACCAGCATTTTCTCATTTTCCCACAATGTTTTCATAAGGCTTCTTCCCCAGGGTCGTTAAAAGTCATCATTATGTGGTAAAGTGTTAAACATTGTGGGAAATGGAGAAAATGCTGATAATATGCATTTTGTTCTTTTCCCACAATATTTTCTACTCATTCAATGGCAAATTTCCTCAATAGAGTCAAATTTAGCCTGTTGTCTGCAAATGCATTCAATATGGGCCAATCTACAGGTTAACATGGGTCGAAAACTTTAGCAGTTCGAAAATTTTCTGCAACGCAGGTTCGAATAAAAAACCTGGCTAAATTTTATACGGGGAATGATTAAAATCATATATGTAGTTATAGGATTCATTCCCTTGTAACACCTGAACATTGGTGACATTTTGTTAATGTGGGAAAGCAGCCAGTGGCTTATATAAAGTGCTGTGCAAGGTAATGAAAGAAACTCTAGGAAAGCATTAAAATCTTTACCACACAATCCCGACTTTTGACGACCCTGAGAAGGAAAGCTTTTGAAAACATTGTGGGAAAAGGAGAAAATGCTGGTAACCAGCATTTTCTCCTTTTCCCACAATGTTTTCTACCCTCCTAAACTAAAATTCATCGTTGATTGACATTTATTTTGTCGTCTGCAAATGCTTTCAATTTGGACAAGTCAAAATTTTGTCATTTGGTAAAGAGTTAAAGGACACTCTGCCACGAAAAGGACCTGGCTTTAAAGTTGAAAACAATGTGAAAAAATGAAACACAAGAACTTACGGGATCTATTTGTTAACCATCAAGCAGGCTAAGGAGAATGAGTGAAATAAGAAAAAAAAAAAGAATCAAAGGATAACGCGTAAATCTATTTGACTTGTTCTTTTGACAAAGGTTTTATTTTCGATAGGATGACGGCATAAGAAGATGGAGTATTTGTAAATCTTATGTACAGATTTGGACCGTTTTAATTTGATTTGGCTAGTGTCCTTTTTCCCCGAGTTAGTTTATGATACGTCTCTTATAATTGAGTGACGCCCTGGCAAAAGGGGGCTTAATGTATTACCGTGAATTATTATGCCAAGCAAGCAATGACTTACTTGATTTATCCATTATAGCCGTTATTAAAAAACAAACAAACTGACTTAATCGTGAGGTAGACTGCTCTATGGACATACTGGAAAATCAAACAATATCTTGTTTTCATTTACATCATTTGTAGTTATCTACCCTTGTTGTATGGATTCCCCCACTAGTTATCTACCCTTATTGTATACCCTTATATACCCTTGTTGTATGGGTCTCCCCCTTTGACGGTGAACAACTTTTCAAAGTTGAAGAAAATATCTTAACCCATCCCCAAATGACAAGTTTTAGACTGTCACAAACTCAAAGTGTTTGCAGATGACAATTTAGAATTTGATGAGAATGGCAGAAAGTTTTCCGATAGGCTAGAAAACACTGTGGAAAAAGGAGTAATCGCTCGTTACCAGTAATTTCTCCTTTTCCCACAGTGTTTTCTATATAAAGACTTGTACTGCAGATAGGTAAAAACCAGGGCTTGTTTGAAAAAGAGTTAAGTAAGAAAGACACATTAACTCTTTACCAAACGACAAAAGTTTTGACTAGTCCAAATTGAATGCATTTGCAGACGACAAAATAGATGTGACTCAAAATTGAAATCTGATCAGGGAAGGGTAGAAAACATTGTGGAAAAAGGAGAAAATGCTGGTTACCAGCATTTTCTCCTTTTCCCACAATATTTTCAAAAGCTTTTCCATGATCGTTAAAAGTCAGGACTGTGTGGTAAAGAGTTAAATAATGCCGGGGTTTTCGAAAATGTTAATGTTCGCAAAAAGACGCAGACGACAATACCAGCAGACGACAACCCAAGGCTAGGGCAATACTCCGACACTTTCTTCCAAAACAGACGAACTAAAGACGGATTGCTGCCAGTAAAGAATGAAAGTGGGCGTATTCCTTTCGCCCGTTCTGGCACAATGTTCTATGTTCTGGAATGTGCGAAAGGAATATTTCAGAACACAATACACTGTTCTGGAAGTATGGTCTGAATGGAGCATGTTCGGAACATTGTTCTAAACCATATCGAAATGAAAGTACATAGGCATGATGACTGTTGAAAGAGCTGTGTGTGTTAAGGAAATGATTAGCTGCAGAGAGAGAGAGAGAGAGAGAGAGAGAGAGAGAGAGTAAACGAGTCTACTATGCCCCTATCTATGGTATTCATGTCGTAAAAAAGAACAATTGCAAATTTTGCCCTGACGAATTGTCCGTCTTTCAGCCATCTTGTATCACCTAGCAACCGTTCAGCAGTTGCGCTACACCTCGATTGAATTAAAACAGTCAGAACATATTCTGAAGAACACAGCACAGTCACGGGTCCGAAATACTCCATTGACCAAGAACATGTTCGGAGTGTTCGGAGTAGCGAAAGGAATACGCCCAGTATGTCGACAATCATTGTATGCAAGTTGTACTGTTGTCTGCGTGAGCTACAAGATGGGATTACTTTGCCTAGCTAGGAGGCTCTTTGAAGTAGACAGAAGGGTATAAAATTAGCATCTTAAATTCAATGAAAGGAATGGAGAAGAAGGTCTGTTACCCAGCAATAAAACAGCCATTTTTTGACACGTCAACCGTGACTTTTACGAACCTTTTGTGACTGGGGAATGCAGGATTGAAAACTATATATATAGCACCGTGCAGTTTTTTTTTTTCACTTTTGACTACCCGAGGAAACTGTTTACTTTTGCCCTGGTTGAAAGCAGATGCAGGGTTCACATTAACTACTGCTAAATTATTGGGAAAGCCTCTAAAAATAGTAGAAAACAGCGTAGTCACCACTGTTATTCACTTTTGTGAAAACTTTTGTGACACGCCACGCGAAAAGGGATAATCTGGGAATTCTACACATCAATTAGACGAAAACAGATCAACGATAATGCAGGTGAACTTAAGTTGATGACTGTATAAGAACAATGTCCGTAACAAAGAAACAAATGAACTGAAATGACTTGCTTGGTATCATAAATCATGGAGATTCATTGAGCACCCTTTTGCCAGAGCATGGCTCAGACACTCATGTAAACCTTGCAGCGCTGTATGAAATCTTTGGTGCTGGACAAACTTTGAGTATTGTAGCTGTTATTGCTATCAGGACGCAGTGTATTGTATTAGCAATACTCTATAGAAAGTGGTCTTAATACATCTAAAAAAAAGTATCACGGTTTGTGGAGTCTAACAAGGGCCGAAACGTTTTGCTTTTGGCCAGTTTTCTCGAAGTCGAAATTGATTTGGTGAATTAATAATGTTTTTTATGTGATGACTTTTTCTGTCGTCCAACAATGCTTTTAACATGAATTACATTTTGTGGGTTGGTGAACACATAGATAAAATAAAGTAGTACCTTTACAAAACTCAAAATCTGAATTAGATTGGCAATGACACCTTCCGTTGATAAACTGATTCTTTCTCAAACTTCATTTTTTTCCCTATAAATATCATTTTGTTTGTAGAAATGATTTAGCTATGTAAGCCCTCAACACCTCAACACGAGAGCTGCTTTTTTCCCGAACTTTCATCTTTTTTATCATTGTGTTGCTGGGTCAATGAGAGGAGTTCTTTTAATACAGAGAGCGGCCACACGTTCTTTAATATCCTTTGTTACACTGTTTGTTCATGTATAATAACAGGTCCCTCAGCTAACACAGAGAATTTATTAAAACTGTTATCGGAATCGATTTGCGAAAAGTAAACAAAGTCACGAGATGACAACCTTTGAAGTATCACAATGCCGAGACATTTAAGCCTAAAGCATTGTCATTGGTATACTAGAGGGGAGAGAGAGAGAGTGAGAAGCTAGAAGTTATTCTGCTACCAGACATAATCGTATCATGAAAGCTAAAGCTTTAATGCCTTTTCGCTCCAAGGGCGAAAAATAGGGATTTTGTGGATGTCACAGATTGATATCATAGAAAACTCAGTTTATTTCTAAATTGTACTGTCCGCCTATCTAGGCACTGGTGTAACATAAAAGTCACACTGAGCTTCAGTCGGAAGAGTCTCAGTTTCAATATTTAGAGCTGAAAGAGCAGAAAAAATGTTTTGGTACAGCTTTCCAAGGAACTAATGAACAGTATTTTTAGGCACATCGACATTCAAGGTTATTTAGGGCACATGACCAGAAATATGGTGGTAAAATGATAATGTCTGGGACATTTTTAATAGTCTTTTATGTATAAGATTGGGTTTATACAAGACATTCAAACACAAAAAAGGATAAAAAGTAAAACACCTGTTTTAATCAAAGGGCTTATTTATTAGACTGGACCCTGCCTTCTCATGAGCATTGGTAAAATACCAGAAAAAGCAATTTTGAAATGGAGAAATAAGTGGTGAAAGACTAAAGACTTCTTTATTGAAAAGGTGGTTTACTAAGCCTACAAACACAAGACATTTATTGACAAATATTGCAACGAACTGAAAGGGGGAGTAAAGAATTGCACAAACATAAATTGTCGTGTTTTATCTTGTTACATACGTATCACAAAAATAACTTGACCTGCTTTTTTAACTCTCTTAAAAATAAATATTGACAAGAAATCAATCGAAAATATACTTTCAGGAAATACCCTCTTATAACGTATTGACTGACTCACCCAAATACCGTACGTATTCCTGTTTGTCTGCCATTGACGATCTTTTTTTTGACTATTATTTTTTTAAAGATTTTAGGAAAAGGAGCAAAGATTTGCACACAACAGGACTTTAGACTTGTCCAAATGGAATGCATTTGCAGACGCTCAATGTAAAGTGACCCTAGTCATGGCATCGTCTATGAAAGAGTAGAAGATATCGAAGCTGAGATGGAGTTGAAAACATTGTGGTTAACAGCATTTGTCCGTACCTGCTGATTTCAAAAGCTTTCTTCTCAGTGGCGTTCAAACCTAGGATCGTTTAATTAAGAATTGAATTGAATTGATTGATTGACTTATTGATTGATTGATGGATGGATGGATGGATGGATGGATGGATGGATGGAATGATGGATTAATGTATGGATGGGTACATGGATGGGTGGGTGGATTGATGGATGGATCAATAGGTGGATCGATCGATGGGTGGATAGTGTTTTACGTCGCTTTAAACATTATTTTGGTCATATTGCGGCAATAGGTCAGGTCACATAACTATTTAAGTATGCCCTACGATTCACCAGTACCTTGCCGGTGCTCTGAAGTGTCTTGCCAAAGGACAATCCCATAAAACCACTGCTTCCGGTGAGGCTGAAACCCTTTCTAGTATAATACTTTGTAATAGTTTCTAGGTCTTAAACAGCATGTAGAATGATATGGCTGGCAACTCAAGAAAATGGAAATTCGGACATTTGCGTAAGGTGTCGTTTCGGATCAGCCTGCGCTGTCTGCACAGGCTTATATGAGACGGCACTTTACGGCTACATTAGATGTTGTATTAATAAGACTTGCTGAAAACTATTACACAAACAAGGAAAGTGTCGTTTCGTATTAACCTGCTCAAAACAGAAAATCACACAAACACGGAAAGTGTCGTTCCGAATTAGACTGTGCGGATTGCGCTGGCTGATCCGATCTTCACTACGCAAATGTTCCAATGCTCCTTTCTCGAGTGGCAAGCCAATGATAGGTTTCAGCGATGTTCACCAGTGGCATTGTTACACTTGCTACGACAATATTTGATTTATCAAATTTAAGGGAACCTTAGCGAAAATCAACAAATCAAGACGGTATTCAAACATGTTAAAACAGCATAGCAAGTTTAACGAAAATGAACGCAACGATCCACGAGGAGGTCTAATCAACCATGTTGTTGTTAAATACGCCATTATAACCCCTAATGACGAATTGATATGTATTGATATTGGATCTCTACCACATTTCAATTCACCTACTGTTATTCCTTTCAGTCCATTTCGTGTAAATATGCACCAAAGAATAAATAATTTAATCAAAGTGTTGGCGGGAAAGCATGTCTGGAAATGCTTCCACCTCTACCTTAACCCTTTACCACGCAATTCCGCTTTTTGACAACTCTGAGAAAGACAGCTGTTGAAAACATTGTGGGAAAAGGACAAAATACTGGTAACCAGCATTTTCTCCGTTTTCCACAATATTTTCTACCCTCCACAAACCAAGTTTCAATTTTTCAATCACATGTATTTTATCATCTCCAAATGCTTTCACTTTGGCCCAATCCAAAAATTTGTTGTTTGCTTAAGAAATAAACTTTTTTCTATCGTGGTATATCGTTCAATAAACCACAGTTGTGAGTTGTGAGGTACAATAAATAATCCACGAGGGCGATAGCCCAGTGGGTTATTCATTGGGCCTCATAACTCACAACGTGGTTTATTGAACGATATACCACGACAGAAAGAAGATTATTTCGATTCTAACATTGCCAATTCTCAGTGAAAGGAAAACAAGTTCAAACTTAGAGTAAAAACGCGGATGAAGATAATGTTCGATTGAATAACTCACTCATTGAATGACGTCACTCGATATAGGATGACGTCACTCTACATGGATTGTCGCAGCTTCTAACATGACACGCGACTTTGGCTCTATAAACACAGTGCAAGGAAACCATGGTAAAATCTGCGACAATCCATGTAGAGTGACGTCATTCTATATCGAGTGACGTCATTCAATGAATGAGTTATTCAATGGAACATTATCTTCATCCGCGTTTTTACTCTAAGTTTGATCTTGTTTTCTTTTCACTGAGAATTGGCAATGTTAGAATCGAAATAATCTTCTTTCTGTCGTAGTTTATCGTTCAATAAACCACGTCGTGAGTTATGAGGCCCAATGAAAAACCCATTCGGGCTATCGCCCTCGTGGATTATTTATTGTGCCTTTTAACTCACAACTGTGGTTCATTGAACGATATACCACGATAGAAAGAAGATTATTTCTTAATTTTACCACATTATCCTTGCACTGTGTTTATAGAGTCAAAGTCGCGTCTCATGTTAGAATAAAGGATTAACTTCTAACCCTTTACCAAACGCCATGTTATTACGATCTCTACTAATAAGTCCCTTCTGAGACGTCTTGGAAAAAAGGAGAAAATGCTAGTATTCGGTATTAACCATTTACTCCATAGATACTCATTTCTACGCATTGCTTGTAGGAGCCTTTGGAAAACATTGTGGCAAAAGGTGAAATTGCTCGTAACGAGCAATTTCACCTTTTGCCACAATGTTTTCTATGCTATCTAAAGGTGTCATATACACATAAGGAACAGCTTCATCCTTGCTGTTATTTAGGGTCAATTAGAGATACAATACAAATGCCTTATGGGTCAAAGGGTTAACCATTATCCTGCTGTATAACTGATATTAAATTTTCAATTCTACACTGAAGGACTATGAAAACGCAAAAATTGAAATTTATGTAATAATTCAATTTTTTGTTTATCATTTCATTTGAAAATATGCAAAATAAGAACAACTACATGTTGGCAAACCTTGTTCTAAATTTTATCCCAAAATATTGAATAATGTAAGAGTAACAGTCTATCAAATAGCAATACCCTTACATTCAAAAGTAGTAATTAATAGCGAGTGTAACTGCCCCTATGCATGCAGTACATCTCTGCCTCATTGAAAGAACAAGGTTTGCTATCACTTGCTGAGGAATGTTATTCCATTCATTGATCAAGGCGTTGGTAAGTTCATTTACGTTCCTAGGCGGCTGACGTCGAGCGCTAATGCGTCTGCCCAGCTCATCCCAGACATGCTCAATCGGGGACATGTCTGGAGAAAAAGACGGCCAGTCTAGCACTGGAATCCTATTTGTTGCCAGAAAATTGACAGTGAGGCGGGCACTATGAGCTGGGGCGTTGTCATGTTGGAATATAAAGTTACCTCTCCTATAATTTTGCCGTAAAAAGGGTAATGCAACAGGACGAAGAACGTTGTCAATGTAACGCATAGCATTTACATTTCCATTTAAAATAACAAGATCTGTTTTGTTAAACTGGGTTATACCAACCCACACGTGAACACTGCCACCCCCACCACGGTTACGTTTCTGAACACAATTCTCCAAAAACCGCTGACCGCGTTCACGGTACACTCTTGTACGGCCGTCGCAATTTTGCACATTAAACTTGGATTCATCAGTAAAAAAAACTGATCCCCACTGCCTGCGATTCCATCGTAAGTGAGCCCGAGCCCAGTTTAACCTCGCCGCCTTATGTCTGTCGGTCAAAATGCAACCTTTCTTCGGTCTGTGGCAACGGAGCCCAACTTCTCGAATTCTCCGCCGAACTGTACGAGCATGGATTGGGTGTCTGCAATGACACAATTTAAAATTTTGTCTAGAAATTGGGTCGTAATTTAAAGCAATTGTAATGAGATCATTTATTACAAAGATGAAAGATTTTACCCTTGGAGTCCAATTGTTTGTCTGGCACTGACGGTAGCCGGTCGGAATGGAAACCTTCGATGCAATCGACGTAAGTTGGCGTCTTGACGTCGGGTTGTTATTTTTCGCTGACCAGGCCGGGGTCGATCTTTAACTGTCCCAGTGGCCTGGTAACGATCTCTTAGGCGAAGAATAGTTGACGGATGGCAATTATAGTGTCTCGCAACGTCAGAAACACGTACCCCGGCTTGTAGCATTCCAATTGCGCCAGATCGTTCATGTTCGGACAAACGTGGCATGATTAATAAAGTAAAAAAATATAATGCCAACTTGTTTTTTATACATGTAAGACTACAAGCTACACGTGGAATGGTAAAATATTTTGCTTCAACGATTCGTGGGGTATGCCACATGCTAAACCTGGTAAAACAGCGATCGCGTAGATCGTGATGGCCAGTGCCTAAAAACGCCGGTATCTAATGTAAATAAAAGCAGACAGCCGTTACCACTCGAGTTTTTACCTATTAAAGAAGACTAAAAATATTAATGGCGCAAAAAATAAATTTTCATTTTTTGCGTTTTCAAAGTCCTTCAGTGTATGCCAAACATTGCTGTCTTAAAGAGCGGATGCGTCAACCTACATGTCTGTTTAGTCAATCTTACAAATTCGCGACTTGGTTCATAATCTTGACTGTAAAATTGTCAGTCAAGAACGTCGACATTGTGAGGTTCAGGGAAGGTAGAGCGAACCTTTGCAATATTTATGGTCTGGCATCATATAGTTAGAGTTTGCGGTTAGGAATATGGATCTAATTGAAGATCGTAAGGCTGAAAGTTGATACCGTTAGTAATTGGTTCTAAGTAGGAAATAAATTGTTGGCAGTCTGGCTAAAAATACCTCGGTAGTTCCTTAAAAAACCGAAATAGTTTTGAAGAATGGTGTATTAAGAATTGAATTGGGTTAATCCTCAGTGTTTTTGGTTTACAATTATCCTATGTATTTCAAGCTTTCAGTAATAATTTTGACGCACATATTTCCAATTGAAATAAAATACAATCAATTCCAATTTAGGCCAGATCTATGCCTGGGACAATAAATTTTAAGGTCATGATCTTAATACCGAAAAATTATCAAAATATCGATAATCGATAAGTACATAATCGAATATACACATATAAAGAACACAGTCTATTGTGGCAGAAACCTTACTGGGTCGAGGCTAATTTATGAATTTGTTGAAAAAATGTTATTACAGTAAGAAGCTTAATGCATTAAACCATTGTTATGCAAACACAAATCTGCAATCCTCGGCAGTGAAAAGCTTTTTAAAACATCATGGCAAAAGAAACAGTGTATGCTATTAACAAGGAATTTCTCTATTTTCCATGTGTTGTCCGTATAGGCAAAACAGTAGTTTGCTTGCATTATATTTCCTTTTTTTTTTTTCGGCTCTTTATGCGATTACTATTTTTCAATAACTTACCATGTACAACAAGGAGTTGAAAGTGCGTCGCCCCGTTCACGTATATGCCTGTGTTTCACATTTGATGTTCAGCAAATACATATATTTTTTTAAACGTTTACGCACGATTACTAAGTTTTTGTCTGTGTTACACGAGTAAGATTTTTTCTATATAGGTTCAATTCAGTTACAACATTAAAGTCATTGACCTACAGTATTCATTAAGTACGCAAAGTGTGCTACAGGACTGAGATTAAAAAAAGGGTAAAGATAAGGGGTCCTGAGGTATCTTGGATATTGCCTGATTACGAGCGCGTATATGATGGATTGATGAAACACATAGACAGACCAGATATATAGAAGGCTGAAATATAGGGAGTTTGCATACCATATATTTATATATACAGTCAGACATAAGTTAAGCATCACCAAAACTGACCAGCAATATCCCATGTGCTTAGACCAGCATTAGTAATACCCGCAATTTGCCATTTCTGGCTTCAGAAAGTTTTCTCGTAGCCATCCCTTCATTTGCGTCATAAAGCAGCCAGTTACTTGTCTAGTGGGTTCGTGCATAGCTTGAAAATATACCAAATAAAAGGTTATCCATTAAAAGAAAAATATGACAAAATTTGTTTGGGTGATGCTTAACTTATGTCTGACTGTATATATATTATATGGACGACCAGACAATAATTTGTTACATATTACGCCTTGATACTATCACAAATGAACGAATGTTATTTTATGGCGCATCCACAATTTTTGGTCATTTAACGCACATGTAGATATTATCACAAATAATATGCCTTTGACAAATTGCATCCTTACAACCTGCAGGCTTTCTGCCTCTATGATAGCCGATGTCGAATGGAACATAAAGTGTATATAATGTTAGCTGTTTTTTGTCTGTCTAAGTGTGTGTATATAAACTAATACACGGATCAATAAGATTTTTGAAATCTTTCCAGAGCGCATTACGACTCTGAATGGTACAAATTTGTCATTAATGGAAACACATTCAATATATTTCAATATTTTCAAAGCATGTTCATTCATCAAACACGCGGGTTTACTATATATAGAGAAATATCAATGCCGTAAAAAGCCCTAGAATTGATGAACATCTCTTCTTTACAATTGCCCAGTTTGATTCCCTCAGTCCCATAGCAAAGCAGATCTGTATCAGCCGGCGACCCAAAACTTGCACTTTTACTTTTTTCAGCACCATTCGTTGAAATGGCCAAAATAGATCCAAGATCAGAGTACATGGAAGGTTCAATCCGATCTTAAATTATATACCGTCCGCTAATGGCTCGCAACACACGAAAAGGGGCATTCGGACATTTGCTTAAAGTGTCGTCTCGGATCAGCCTGCGCAGTTCGCGTAGGCTAATCCGATCCGGCACTTTACGACTACATTAGATTTTGTGCAACAGTAGACTTGCGTAAAATAGAAAAATACATAAAAACGGAAAGTGTCGTTTCGGATTAGCCTGAGCAGACTGCGCAGGGTGATCCGAGACAACATTTTACGCAAATGTCCGAATGTCCCTTTTTGCGAATTGCAAGCCGTATTTGGTCTAACCTTTATGATTCCAAGTTTCAGTCACTTGATTTTTTCAGTCGTCCATAGAGGTCGAGTTTATATATTTGGCGCTAAAAATGTAAAACTTTATAATCTTAATCTCAACTGTTTAATGCCTTTACAGTCGAAGTAAATTCAGACCATTCCCACTTGCCAAGAACTTTCAATATGATGTCCAAAGTTTATGAAATATTTCAACGTGCGCGTTTAGATATCATGGCCTAATGTAGTTTTAAATGTCTACACCCTCTTTTGCACTTACTGAAAACTAATAGGAACTTGGCAAATGGTAAGAAACACAGTTTTGAATTCGTTTGAGGCATGAACATTTTTCGAGGTAGAATGACTATAAATATTTTAGTAGTTTGTATTAACTTCTTAGTAATAAGCACTAATAAAATAGTGGCATTCTGGAAGTATTTACCCCAAAATAAGACATTCGATTCAATAAAAATTATTTATGAAAAACGCCCATCAAATCTTGCCCCCTATATGCAGTGTGACCCTTGCAGTAACTTCAAGTTTTGTGCGGTGTTGAGAATAATTATTTTTGAAAATAGTAGTTGATTAGATCTAATTAATGTACTGTATACAAGAATACATATTCTATGTCAATATTCGGGCATTGCCTAGGACGTAGTCTTATGATGCTTTGCCCTTTCATATATTCTGATGTTACCAAAAACACCAAATAAACTAAACAGCTTATTGCCAGATAATTGCAGTATAGATAATGCTTTAGGATTGAAGCCTTTCTTTTAGCACTTTGGTTGTCTCCAACATTTGTCTACTTTCAATGGTTCATCTAAGAGATATCTTCGTATTCAGCTGAGTTGATCCTACATCTAAACACATGATGCTACCAACATTCGTAAAATTACCCTGGAAACGACTTCGAGTATTTATCCCTTACAACACAACCCCGTGTTTTGATGAATTTTGTAGGAAAAGGAGAAAATGCTGATAACAAGCACATTCTTCTTTTCCCACAGTGTTTTTGCCATTTCTAATGCAAATTTCATCAACTTAGCCACATCTAATTTGTCGCCTGAAATTGTTTTCAGTTTTGACATGTACATGTTGTTTCTAGATAGAGAGCGTTTCCCCGAAAAGGGGATGATAGGAAGCGAAACATGTGTAAAATCTGCAACTCCTGAAAAGTTGGAGAGGGTGAGGTTTCGATCCCTGCTCCTACATCATTACATGTATTACGAGTGCCTAATAATTAATTAATATTTATAGGTCTATAATATAGATGCCTGAGCTATTAATGAGTTCACAAGGCTTTCTGGATTAATCCCAAACGTGGTTTCAAATAAACGTCTCAGAAATTCAGGAAAGAAGAGTGTTTCTGTCTGTGCCTGACGAACACATAAAGTTTCTTAAAATACAAATGAGATCAGTAAGTGCATTATTTGGATCTAGAGCTCAGTCTGAAGGATGCCCTTGGAACCTAAAAATCCCATGTCTGTTATTTGCTTGAAGTGCACTAAGTGTTATTGTTGTACACGTGAATGGCCAATATTTGATCAAACTTAAGTAGTTCGTGTAAAGACTCTTGAAAAGTAATACAAACTGTATATAACTAGTCATCCCGTTATCAAGCTACCCCGTGTTTGGACGAACTTGAGAAAGAAAGCCTCAGGAAATATCGCAGGAAGAAACGGAAATGCCGATAAAGAGAACTTTATATCATATTTCATGTGTCTAGTTTCAGAAATGTTATGGGTAAAGAAATGCAATTTAAGCTGGAGGGAATGATTTCCCCGGCAAAGTGAATATTTTCCTCCTGTCTTAATTGACATGAGATCACTAGTTTTAAAAGTGGCATTCGTTGACGAAATTATCAGAGGAAATATAATATATAATTCATTTTATCATGCAGCTTGTGGTTAATATTGGAAAATATTTGCCTCAAAAGGGAAAGGTATGCGAAAATAACGTGTGCCTAACGGCACCTGTTATTTTCGCGGACCTTTCCCTTTTTCGGCAAATAATTCCCCATATTAACCACAAACCGATGAAATAAACTCTTTTTTTTCTCTCTCCTGAAGTTAACATCTGTCCTTTCAAAGAGAAGTATCATCATATGGGCCGTAATTATCGTCACTAAAATCTTGTCGTTTGATAAAATTTTCAATGCCATGTTTAAAAATGAGAATTTTCGGTCAGCTTTGGTACCTATCAAGGTCGCTATTAGGTGATATATTGGATTGAAAAACTAAACAAATTTAATCACAAGTTTGATAACTTTGTCAATATCGCAGCAACTGAACGTAAGAAGAAGAACGTTGAGTGTAACATAAATTTAAATTCAAAGTTGTATCCCATAAAAATGTGAACATAATTAAGCACCTGCAGAGTGAACACACGTGTGACAGGATACGGCATGACCTGGCTCGGCATCGAGCCCAAAACCTCTAGTTTCTTTCGCAAACACTCCAGGTACCACGTTGCTACAGAAGCTAACCCCATAGCAAGACAGTATATCTCCTTACTCAAACACAGGCTTTATCTGCAGGATAGATCACTGTGCTGCATACTACCCAGCCAAATGAAAAACCATCATCGAATCTTCCATTGCAAGCACTCCTAGTCTATTTCTCAACTCTGAGTTTCTTATCTTTCTTTCTTCTTTTTTTTCGAAGTCCTTAGGTGAATACTCTACCACGGCGCTACATAAGCTGGCTCCAAAGCAAGGCAATCGTGGTATCCCTGTATACAATCACAAACTCGTATATATGTTTATCTATCTGTGGGATAGACCACTCTTCTACATGACTTTTCTTTCAAAAGTAGTCTGTAAACAAGAGGCCATAGAGGCCCTGAGTTGCTCACCTAAGCCTGTGTACATTCATTAGTATTCGGCTGAAAATGTAGCTTCTAGAGTATTTACGGGCACTTTCTATATGTCCTAGTAACCTATTTCTTTGCGCTAGACATGCACTTCAAAGGTCACCTGAAAAACTGACGAAATGGCTTTTTTGTAGTATCAAACTCAAGCATTAAACTATTGCACAGCACTTGACGGTTAAGCACTTACTCTATTAGACGACCCAATTTTAAACCGCTCCATATTGAAAGGATTTGCAGGCCACAATGTTATATATTGCTCGGATCACGTGGTTTATCACTCGGAGTTCAGAAAAGATCGCGGGGAAGAAGTTAGTTACCAGCACTTTCTATTTTCCTCGTAGTGTTTTTAAGAAGTTTCCTATGTTGAAGCAGGGCATCGTTTGGTAAAAGATAGAAGAAACAATATGCCTTGCAACACGCAAAAAGGGGCATTCGGATATTTGCGTAAAATGTCCTCTCGGATCAGCCTGCGCAATCCGCGCAGGCTGATCCAAACGACACTTTCCGTTTTTATGTAATTATCTGTTTTGCACGTTTCTTCTGCAGCACAACCTCTACAGTAGTCGTAAAGTAGTCGCAGACTGCGCAGGCTGATCCGAGACAACAGTTTACGCAAATGTCCGAATGCCCCTTTTCGCGTGTTGCAAGCCATATCGAATGATGAAGGACCGTCCTGATGACTAGAAATTATACCGGCAAATCTTTACAGTTCTCGTGTCCATACTTGTACGTCTGTAGGGACTGAATGGTTTAATGTTTTACGCCGCTTTCGACAGTATTTCAGGCGACACCTCACATTTTCATAATGTCCTCGGTTTTAGTAGTACTAGAACAGGGCTTTTATGTTCCTTGCCCATGGACACTTCCACGTAAAATCAGCTTGTTCCAGTGAGGATTGAACCAGGGGCCTTCAGGTTACCATTCCGACGCTGAGGCATGGAGTACCATAGAATGTTTAAAGAACCCTGGAACTGTATTCATTTACGACCATAAATTCATTTTTACTTCCAAATTAATAGACAATAAGATTGGCTAAGACGTTCTGTCGCAGCTAATCGCTTGTCTAGTCTTTGGATTCAGAAAGCTGATATTGACTGGTTAGTATATACAGTATCACAGGGTAGAGTTGTCACTTAAAAATTGTAAACCATACTTAAACGGTTTCAAATCTATTTCTAAAGTAGATTTTTATCGTTTAAAAATACTGCATATTTTCGTTATCTTACTGGTTTTATCCATAAAGCCAATAGAGATTTGACAGCTAAACGCAGATTACCGTACCGGTTTTTTAATATTGACAATTAATACAAAAATCGATCAGTTTTAAGTCAAGTGTTCGATAAAAAAATGCAATCTAGATATAATTGAATATCGCCGATAAAACGAGTTGAAGTGTTACAAAGTTTACCTTTCCAATGTAAGGTACACCACAATTGCTTTACATGGCTTGCACTCACCATTTCTTAACTTCATTCTCAGTCTATTTCTAGATTTAGAAAGTAAAACAACTTTTGATTGGCTAAACCATTTAGTTCAGCAAATCAACAGTTGCTCTCCTTTTATATTTCGAATATTCTTAAGAATGACTAGGAATTTTCTTAATAATGGTTGGCGAATACGGACCTTGTTGTATGAACAAATTGTCGTGAAATATTTAGCTGCCTTTTTAGCTTACTGTTACGCATTTCCATTGTTTTATAGTCCAATGATGCTTTCAATTCTTTTAAGGACTAGTATCAACATATGGGCCATATTTAATTTTGTCGTCTACAAATGTATACATTATGAACAGTAATCTGTAACTTGGGCTAACAATGGAGAGATTGTTGTATGGGTTACTGTCTGTTTGAACTGCTTTAGCTACTGACGTCATTGAGCTGTATGGGGTAATGCCAATGCTTCGTTTTCTTAATATAGCTTAATCTTCATGGTGGATTCTGGTACTTTTCAAGGAAACATTACATAAAATCTTAGCAGATATACTCTCTGGCTCGTGGTTGAGGTGTACATCTAGCAGTCGTGCTTTGGTATACTTTGGTTCTATCTCCACTCGAAGCGTATTGTTTAGTAGGGAATGTCTAGGGAGTGTCTTTAGGTTAGGCATTGAAGTCTTCGCCCATTAACGTTTCAAAAGAACTATGTCGGGGAGACTTTATTGCATGGGAACATTCATGATATTATTATGTAGCAGTGTATCCAAATCCTTACAGCGCTGTACAAGTAAACAATTATATACTTTCTCAATCGGGCAATTAGACCAAAAGATTTTAATACTTATAGGCCCTACTATTGTAAGAAAAGCGTAACAATCAAAGAAACTGAACGATGTAGATTCAGTGGAAGCCTTGATCTACATTGTCCACAAATAAATTCTGATCTTGGTTTACACCATCCACCATAACAGCGTCAAAAATTCTGTTCAGCAGTCTACGAATGAAATTACTGAGTACTGATGATCTGTTTGTTATTAAAGAGGTACCAACTTCAACACTACATAGCGGAAAAAAAGGTTGTATTTTTGTATCCAAAGTGTATGGTGCAAAGAAAGGTAACAGAGTGCATTTGCCCCCTGCGACTTTTATTATCAAGTTGCAAAACAAATTCTATTAGATCTATTATTAATGTGACATTATATTTATCAATACTTTATAGCCCTATCGATGAGTTATTACACTTGACGAATTTCACGCTGGATCTCAAATTGTGGCCAATGTTCTATTTGGTTGAAACCCCTTGACCATAACTTTTACGAACCTCTTACATTAAGGACAGACTTCACAGAAAGTTGAAGCTGATCCTAGATCTTCATGTTTGTTGTTCACTTATTGATTTTTATTTCTGAACAACCTCTTCTTTTGCAGTCAAAGATTAATTTCATTTGTTAAAGATCTTTGCAAAAATGTACGAGTTATTTTTTCATTTTTTGAAGATGCAATTTTTTTTTTCGAGGAATTTCAAAAGACCAGTCCTTGAAAAACAAAAGCCTTTAAACAAGAGGTATCTGTCGGGTTTCCTTGAATTCCGTACAGTGTTTTATTTTTAGATGAATAGGCTGGCTTTTGATCTTCTGGTATTGATATGTTCGATTTAAAAAAAGGAACTTTGCTGTAGGTAAATACATGGACAAGTGTATTTTGAGGGCCTTTAAGCGTCATTTGCTTGAAAATTTACGCCGTCTATCTTTCTTTGAAAGCTAATTGTTGATTTACCTCGTGAAAAAAAGGTACGAAAATATATATAAAACATATTTCACTATTACTGATATCTTTCGATTTGATACCAGTTTTACTCTTGACTCCGAAAAGCCATATTTCCGAATGGTCAAAAATAAAACGGGAACAGAGGCTTGAAAGACAGTATACCTATAAAGCGAACATGACCTGACTATGTTCACATTAGGCACTGTTTTGTTTTCGGGTTAAACTGGTATCCGTTGAATCTCATGTACATGTAGGTGTGATTCGAAGATCGAAAATCGGCATATTAATCTGCATCCGCGTTTTTACTTTAAGTATAAACTTGTTTCTCTTTGATAAAGAGTTGGTCATGTTAAAATCGAAATAATCTTCCTTCTATCGTGGTTTGTCGTTCAATAAACCATGTAGTGATTTATGAGACTGTCGCCCCCGTGGACTATTTATTCTGCCTCATAATTCACGACTGTGGTTTACTGAAGGATAAACCACGAAAGAAATAAGATTATTTCTTAAATAATGTTCATATATTCACATCCCATACGCAACGGAACCCACGGCTAATCCTTAATCAATCTACTTGTGCGAATGTTACATGACGTGTTAACGATTAATTACAATATCCAAGTGCGTGCATCTTTTCATGCAACGGTTTGCAATGTTTGCAACATTCTTGCGACTGTCTGTGCGACCTATTATGAGTAATTTGATCGCATGCAATCGAGTCAGAATTTTTCAAATGATCAGAATTTTAATCTGATCGGACGAAACCGCTTGCCACACGGCAATTATATGTTGTTAGAAAACATGCAATTGGTCGTTTAACGCTGCTTAAAGTGTAGCTGGCGGTCATAAACTTGTCGTAGAACAAATATGAAGGGAGCTTTACTGGAGACTTGTCGACTTTTCAGGGTCATCTACCAACGCTAAGTAAACACTGACTTATCGCTCGATGTCACTCCAGCCCTAGCCATTGAACATTTCGAAATCTTGTTACCATCAACATTTTTATCATAATAAAAGTATTTGTATGATGTTTGTAAATTTTAAATATCAATTTCAATCTCCATGTGTGGATGCAAAAGATAACAATTGAAACATATGGAATACACAGGTATGTTACTTTATATGATATGATATACGTAACACCATATACTAAAGATAATTGATCTCAGGGTATGCTATGTACAAAGTGAAATACGCCCATCATTTGCCTACCAACGGTAGGTTTTTTTACTGTCATGTTGGGCTTATTTGATATGATAATTGCAAGTGTGGATTGAAAGAAGAAACGCGAGGCATAATTATGAATTACCCTTTTACACCATAAGGCATTTCTATGGTATCTCTAATTGACCATAAATAACAGCGAGCATGAAGCCGTTTCTTATGTGTATATGACACCTTTTGATAGCATAGAAAACATTGTGACAAAAGGTGAAATTGCTCGTCACGAGCAATTACACCTTTTGCCACAATGTTTTCCAAAGGCTCCTACAATCAATACGTAGAAATGTGTATCTATGGAATAAAGGTTATTAGGGCCATTAGAAACCCAATTATTGAATCTAAATTGAGGATTGAAAAAAACATGAAATTGAAAATAAAGTGTCAATCTTGCTGAATTATTGATCATTTTCCAACTGAATTATGGTGATAGTTAAAAATCAACTCCAGTTTCGGATTACTGTTTATTTTAAATGGAAATGATCAGGCTCAAACAACAAGTGGCTAACATAGCATGAATATCATTAACATAAAAAATAAGAGGGATGTTGGCTGGTGAGAGAAGCGTTTTATGTAACAAAATATAACGGGTTTAACGATAAGTTTGTATTTAAGTGAAATACACAAATGGCAGAATCACCCGTATAGTAACTATTCCATTTTCTTTTTAAATCGAACGGTCATATTTGATCCTGAAACTGCATGCCGAATAAACGAAATTAATCTTTTAAGCCATGATGTTGCAATTTTCAAAGGTACTTTTGGAAAACATATCAATGCATGAGTGTTTCTATCCAAGATCAAAATGCACATTATGTATAGTCTGATGTGGATTGTAGAATATTTGTCACAGGCCCCAATGAGTCGCGTTTAGCTACCCACAGGTTTAACCCTTTCCCAAACAAGCCCTGGTTTTTACGTGTCTGCAGTACAAGTCTTTTGAAAACACTGTGGAAAAAGGAGAAATTGCTCGTAACGAGCAATTTCTTCTTTTCCCACAGTGTTTTCTACCCATCTGGAGAACTTTCTGCCATTTTTATCAAATTTGAAATTGTCGTCTGCAAACTCTTTGAGTTTGGAAGAGTCTAAAATTTGTCGTTTGGGAAAGGGTTAAGAGAGTCTGGGAGTTTGCAGCAGGGTAGGTCAGGTTAGCAGAAACGCAACTTGTTAGCTCCTCTGGCCGAAGGCCAGCGGGCTTATGTCATGGCCCGTTGTCCATCGTGCATCCGTGCGTCCGTACGTCGTGCGCCCGTGCGTTAACGTTTTTTTCCAACATCTTCTTCTTTGAAACTACTGAGTCAATTTTGATGAAAATTCACAGAAATGATACTGCCATAGTCCTCCTCAGAATTTCTTGAAAGAATTTAATTCCTTCAGAAACTCTGGTTGCCATGGCAACAAAACTGAAAAAAAAATGAAAATCATTGAAAATCTTCTTGTCTGATACTGTAAGGCCTAGGGCTACCAAATTTGGCATGTAGCTTTATCTAGTGGACTTCTACCAAGTGTTTTCAAATTATAGCCCTTGGGTCAAAATTGGCCCCTCCCCGGGGGTCACAAGTTTTACATGGGCTTATTTAGGGAGAACTTTAAAATTCCTCTTCTACCTAGGCATAGGGCCTTGGGCTACCAAATTTTGCATGTAGCTTTATCTAGTGGACCTCTATCAAGGGTGTCCAAGTTATAGCCCTGGGTTCAAATTTTAAGATGGGCTTATATAGGAAACTTTAATAATCTAAAGTTTAACATGGGCTTATATAGGGAAACTTTAATAATCTACTCCTACATAGCCACAAGCCCTAGGGCTACCAAAGTTTGCATGTAGCTTTATCTAATGGGCCTCTACCAAGAGGGCCCCAATTTTAACTTTGGGTGTCTAGTTTGATCCCACCCCAGGGGTCACAAGTTTTACATTGGCTTTTATAGTGAAAACTTGATAAACCTGTCTCATGGGTCACATATTTTACGGGGCCTTTTGAGCAAACTTCTTTTACAGTGCTTTTTATTGAGCAAGATTCGAAAATCTTTTTTGTTTATAACCACACATCCTAGACCAGTCCTGTTTTATTTGGTATGGGGCTGTATCTAGTGGACCTCCAAGTAATTGTAGCTTTGTGGCCAAAATTGCTTTGCCTTGGGATCATAACTGTCTCGAAGGATTTTATAAAAGAAAATTCTATTTAAAACCAATTGGCCAGGTATTGTAATGTTTGGCGTGTACTGTTCTGACTTAGTAGCCAGTGGAGCGATACAGGGCCATCATGGCCCTCTTGCTTTCTTTTAGGCCTTTACCAAACAATCTCGACCTTTAACGACAAAGTGGAAGAAGCTTTTGAAAACATGGTGGGAAAAGTAGAAAATACTTGAAACCAGCAATTTTTTTCCACAATAGTGCTACCATTTAACCCTTAGGCAGCTAAGCGCGTTTGACTGACCTTTGCAAACAGTGTATGTCAAGATTAGGCTGCGGAGAACTTGCAGTCTGGTCTTGGATCTAAACTGTCTGCAAAGGAGATATGTGACCAGAGTTGACGCTTTTCGCTTTAATGACATTTTCTGTATGAAAAGTGATCATTCTAGCTTGTTATACAATCATTTTTTAACTATCCATTTAAACTGACCTGCACTATCGTTAATCTTTTTTTCATCTATAACTGATGAACAAAATTCCCAGATGGCCCTTTTTGCGTGATGGGTCACATATCTTTCTCCCAAAAATACCATTAAAGAAGCAAAATTTAGGTTTTACTATTTGCGTGGAGTTTTCAAGATATATGTAGGGTAAGGGTTATAGATAAAAACGATCATTAGAGCAACGTTTGAAATGTTGTCTACAATGGCATAAGTTTGGATAAGTCTGAAATTGTCAATAGTTTAATTTAAACATATTTTTTTTACATCGATTGAAAAACAGGCTCTTACAACTTATACTAATCTCTCTCGATTCTGCTTCCTAGGAATCACGCCAGTACTCGGGCCGAATGTGTGGCCCAATGAAAAATTCCAAAGTTGACACCCGCTCTCAGGTATCGAACTCAGGTTATGAGGCTGACGCTCTACCTGAAATTGTCAATTGTTAAAGGGTTAAATATTCTGATATTTCCATAAACTCTTTCTGCGCCAAAAATTTTAACTCGATTATTTCTGATGCCTGACTATATAGAATCCCCTGAGACTCAGACGGACATTTGTCTAATAGGCTTGACTGAACACGCGGACTTAATAGATCCAAGATCAGACTTCACGTTCTGTACAGTTTGATCTTGAACCATGCCGTCTGTAAAACCCCTATTTTCCCCTATGGCGCCAAAAACGGTTAAATATGACTAGAAACCCCAAGCATTCAGATATTTCATTATACAGCGGGGCGAAAGCTTCTCTTGATTTACAATATTTTGGTAGTATTGAGCTACTGTAAAAAAACCCATTTATCTAGAGAGTACATTTGTACTTAAAAATGATCCCGGAAGAATAACTATGTTAAAAGTTTATTAAAGACATGACCCTTTGAGAGACAACACAATTTTTAATTGCTCTGAATGAAAATAATTTGTTGATGAGAATTTCGACATTGACAAAACTGGGCTGAAGATTTTTCATACGGTAGAAAACAATGTTGGAAAAGGAGAAAATGCTTGTTACCAGCATTTTGTCCTTTTCGAACGATGTTTTTCAAAACGTCTCCTACATCAAGGGCGCTTAAACTCGGGTTTGTATGGTGAATCTTACCGCTACAAATCCAGTCTATATCTATATTGAATGATATTTAAACCCAAACATAAACGGAACATTTCTCGATTTCATTGAAAATTGAGTGTGTTCAAATTTCGATTGCAATATATCTAATTTAGAAACCAGTTTCATTTAAATATCTATAAAATGATTTGATGGATGGTAGTTTAATATGTTCACAAACTTGGAAACAAAATATTGCAAATCTTATAATATGGGTCACAGCAATGAGTGCTCGATGTGTTAAACATTCCTTGTGCATGACAAGTTTTAAATG
Source organism: Tridacna crocea (assembly GCA_943736015.1). NCBI lineage: Eukaryota > Metazoa > Mollusca > Bivalvia > Cardiida > Cardiidae > Tridacna > Tridacna crocea. The sequence goes on along the minus strand of OX031059.1, from coordinate 29,579,264 downwards.
GGCATTGTTGAATATCTTATTTTAGGAGATAGCCACGACTCCCTTCATACAAGTTTACGTGGCTTACAAAACTAAAAAAAAAAATGCTTCGGAAAATCTTGAAACGAGAGGGCCATGATGGCCCTGTATCGCTCCACTGGCTTTTTAACATTTTACCACACAGATTGAAGTGTTCATGACCCTGAAAAGGAGGCCCTTCGAAAAAAGAAATGAATACTGTCAGGCAATGCAATCAGGTTAATTCATAGGCATGAGAGGTAAAGTTCTTGGAGACAAAACCCTAAATGATAGAAATTTTACCCTGAATTTAATATTCCAATCCTGTGAGCATAAATATTAGCATCAAAATGAATCGCTCTGCCTAAAAACAGAATATTTTCTATCAAGAAAATTAATATCTAGCACCAATCATTTATCACTGCAGTTTGTTAATCGAGGGAGGTAAATAGTAACACACTTTAAAAAAGGAGTTATTTCTCTTTATTAATGTTTAAATTGAAGTGACTATATTTTAAAGCCTATGCTAAACTTGCCATCCCTGGAATGGAGCCAATTTTGAACCTAGGCCTATAATATGAAGAAACTTGTTAAAGGTTCATTAGATAAAGCTATATACATTCCAAATTCAGTAGTCCTGGGCTTTGTGGTTTCAAAGAAGATTTTTAAAAAACGTTATTTTTTTCAGTTTTGTTGCCATGGCAACCAGAGTTTTTTTAAGGAATCAAATTCTTTCAACAATTCTGAAGAGAACCATGGCAGGATCATTTCTGTGAAGTTTCATCAAATTTGGATGTATAATTTCAGAGAAGAAGATGTTTGAAATAAAAGTTAACGCACGGACGGACGGACGGACGCTCAGACGGGCGCACGGACGCACGACGGACACCGGGCCATGACATAAGCCCGCTGGGCTTCGGCTAGTGAAGCTAAAAAACTAACAATCGACATTCGTGTCAAAAGATGATCTCAAGTTGAAAACAAAGATAGAAATACAAATAGAAAATACCATGAACTACCCGGTTATTGCTACTTGTATTCCATTGCAAAATTTCCTGTTTTGTCAGTAATGATAGAGCTATTATTGCATATTAAGAGATAAGTACATTTTTAAAGCAGTTGACGATGTCTTGGAACCGTTCTTCAGTTGATAGAGCCGCAGACTCTCGTGCAGAAGGCCTTGCGGTTGGAATCCACCAGAGGCGGATTTTTTTCCCCCATTCACTTTTCTTTATCATTTTTTATCAATGGTGGCCACATCACGTCCTTACGTCTTTTTTCATGTTACATAGGACAATTGATGAAAAAAAATCAGATTAAATTTTACAGAAAACTCACTTAAAATTTCTAACAATAAAATTCAAAGTCCATTTTTAAGTTATCTGGGGAAATCAGGCCACAGCCTTGAGAAATGCTTAGACAAACGAGTCCTGGGTCCCTATTCACCAACCATTCTTAAGAACGTTCTTAGTTTTATTCTTCAGGACTTTGTCAGTTGGTTTAGGCATTCAGAAGTTCTGTTACTTTCACAGTTGGAACATCGTGAAGAACAAGACAAAGAATGCTCTTAAGGATGGTTGGTGAATACGGGCTGTTGGCAAAGTCACTTTTTCAGCTAAAAACACATGTAATTGTCAATGATCTGTCAAAACCAAATTCTGTCAACGGAACTCTACGAAATTCTTGTTATCCTAACATGAAGCTGTGACAGTGTGGAATCGAGAAAACTTGTTTAAAGGAAGACCTTCTAAATAGACAGAAATTTGCACTGAATACAGAGAAAAACTTAAAAGCAAAGGGGGTTGTTTCAAAATAATGCACTACCCCTTTTAAGTGTTTATTTCTTTTCACTTTATAAACTTTAATGCTCTTTACATTCTCTCATTATGCAAAGTCTTTTTGGTCTTGTCTGTTCGAGTGTGCATTCATTCATTTTGATATGACAAAGACTTCTTCAACAATCAAGAATAAATCACAAGTCGTTGAACTCAGTTTATACATGACGTACACAAGTCATACAGCAGTTTTCTTGTTCAGATTTTGCAGCTATTTAACAGAATAGTCTGCCCATTTGTCTGTCTGTCTTTTTGCTATCAACCAACCAGGAACTTTTCCACCAGTCAATTATGATATACAAGTCAATGAACTTAGTATCGACCTGTCATATACAAATCATACAAAACGTCTTCTCTTCAACTTCTGTGGCTATCTAACAGTCTACCATCACGTCTCTCAGTCATATTGTTATCAACTATGTACGACACCTTTTCACCTGATCAATTATTATTCGCAAGCCATTGAACTCGTCAAAGACTTGCTATACACAACTCACGCGGTGATCTATTATTCGTCAGCACCTGCATTGTTCGTCGTTTTAGAATGTAATAGAGTTTAACAACTTGGATGCATCATGTCGATAATAGTAATTACCAAACAATCCCGAGTTTTAACAACCCTTGAGAACAAGCCGTTCGGAATTATTTCACTGACAAAATTCACTTTATGAGCCACATTTTATTCTTGTCTGCAATTGCTTTCAAGTGAAATAATTTCTGAACAGATTTGCGTCTTGAAAGATGTGAAAACTTCGTCAGACGAAAAAATTTCCAAACTCGTTTATTTAACTCATGACCAAACGACAGTATTTTAGGCATGTCCGAATCGAAAGCATTTGCAGACGACAAAATAAAATTGACTGAAAATTTGAAATTTGTTTTGTAAAGGGTAGAAAACATTGTGAGAAAAGGAGAAAATGCTGGTTACAATGTTTTCTACAGGCATCTTTCTCAGGGTCGTCAACAATATCATATAGGATCTGACATGAGTTGGTTTTTGAGATAAAAATTTATTAAACTTGCTTAAAAAGTTATTAAACAAGCTGTAGTTACGAGGTTTTCGCAGTAAACCGGTAATCAGTTCCACATTGTATTGGATAGAGTTGGGTTAAGCAGCCATAAACGTGAAGCAAGTCGGTGAACTGCAACTAGCTACCCTTTCTACCTCATTTCGAAGTTTTGACGACATTGTCGTTCCGAAATGCTCTCATTTTAGACTAGTCTCAACTTTCGTCATTTATTCCATTTAAAAAAAAAAGAAGCAGTGAATACCATAAGGTTTGTACGGTCAACACCTTGAAAGTTACCCCTTAATTCTTCCAGTGCAATTTACGAGTATAATACATTCCACTTTTTTCGCCGTCTGAAGGTACAATTCAGTGAAAGTCTGGCATGTTCTGTAACTTACAAGTTTCGCCTATCAAGAGGAAGGCACAGGTAAAACTCAGAATGCTGTTTTTTTCATGGTCTTATCTTGATCTAGATGCCGTCTTCAAAAAAATCTACTGTTTTAGTTTATAGCGCTAAAAGTGTTTAAGCCACACCTCGACGGCTCCTTCGAACGGTGCATCAGCAGGTCTGTGTTCGGTTTGCATGATCTGTATTAAATTGGAAATATGATAAGGTCTGATTTTTGTGGACACATCTGACACAAAAGATATACTAAACTGTGCACCATTTACTATTTGTTTATTTTGGCATAATATTTTGGCTGCGGCAGAAGACATAACATTTACATATAGGCTGCCTCGAGTGATTATAACAAGCCCAACAAAACAATATCCCCATTATATAGGCTTAAATTGTCATCAAGAACAAAACGCCAAAAAGTGGGCTCATATAAGATCCAGCTCCTCAAGGTGGGCTCTCACATCAAATATACCAATATGAAATGATAAGTATTCTTGGTCTACCTTGTGCTTTAGTAGCAAGCCAAGATCACCACATTTGTGTTATATCACAACACTTTTCTCAATTATAGGTATCAAACATGTCAACATGAAGCAATCACTCTTCCTGGCTTACTCTGTAAAACTGTAGTAAGCAGGAACTACCACCTATTTGTAACTTATCCATGAAAACATTGCCATGATAGCAGTATCAAAAAATACCAAATCCAAATATTTACATAATATAAGAACACTTTTACAATTCCCACTTATTTTGCAGTACATCACAATACCTAGCAACAACTACGACACATTTTGTGACTTATCCTTGAAAACATTTTCACATGCTCTAGATAAACATGTGGCATTGGTTAAATTTGCCTTTATTTATCGTCACCATTGGTTGCCCTTATGGGCGACGCCTCCCCCCCCCCCCCCACGGAAGGCCGTTAGCATTGTTGCGTGGCAACAGTGCAAATGTTGGACGAAACCTATCCTAAGTTTTGCACGGTTCTTTATCGTTTTGGGCGTACCGGTATAGCACAATGACACACGGCCACCGTTTAACGTCTCAACCAACAGGGTATTAGTAATTTTTTAGTCGGCCAGCCGGGAGAATATGGATTGATATTTTTCTTGATCACCATAATTTCCTCTGTATAATCCACAGTTATTTCTCGCTAACAACCGAAAGAGCATGGCATGAATGATTTAAAGACACTTCAATTGATTTCTCTCTTATTAAGGTATTTTTACTTGGCGTTGTCATCAGTAAAACCTTTCTGTTAGGATGGACTCAGTCGTTCTTATGATGAATTTACTTGAAAGAATGACGTAATTATCGATGATTTTTTCTTCGTTCTTCTGCTACTGAAACAGCTGAAACATTATTTTGTGTGTATTGCAGACAGTTACCCTTCAGACGTGTCTATTGAATTCCTTGTTGTTCTCAGGTATTCGCAGCGGTAAATCAACACCTGGACCACTATGCCAATGAAACATTTTTCTTTAGTGTGTTGACAATACCCTTTTATGTACCAATATTTAACCATTTCGATTCCATAGATCAAATCAGTGAACTTTTGCAAGTTGCATATGTCAAGATCAGAACGCACAGAAGGTGCAGTCATTAAACAAGCCTGTAGAATATTCTCAAGCCTGAATTTCAGTGAAGTATATTTCTAACCTGCAAAAGAGACTGGTTTTGTATGTCTCGTGTTGAATGAACACATTTCTTTTTTTTCCATAAGAATACTCTTTAAAACATCAGGGAGTCAAGACAAAGATCATAAAGAGATAAATTGAAAGCGTGGTCACTAATCTACACTAATACCATGCAGAATGTTAACCCTTAAAGCTTCATGCACTACTTTTATTACCTTTGAGAACAAGATCAAGCCACTCAGAAAGTACAACCTGATCTTTGATTGATACTGTCCGCTTTCTTTAGGTATTGTGGGCCAAAGAAACATTGAAGTTGCAAATGTTTGAGACTTACGAGCCCTGTATAATATCTAGACTGAAAACGTTAAACTTATGTGCAACCCTGGGGATTAACCATTTGGCTGTTAAGCGCGACTCACTGACCTATTGAGGACAGTGTAGATCAAGATCAGACAGCACAGACCGTGAGATCTGGATGTGTATTCACCAACCATTCTTAAGAATGTTCTTAGTCTTATTTTTCAAAATTTTGTTAATGTGAAAGTAACAGAACTTCTGACTGGCTAAACCATTTTGGTTTAGCCAATCAGACGTTCTGTTCTTTTCACAGTCGGGAAATCCTGAAGAATAAGACCAAGACCATTCTTCTTCTTAAGAACAGTTGGTGAATACTGGCCCTGATCCTGAATCTACACTGTCTGACAAAGGGATATTATTCCCCAAAACAAAACTTTGAAATAGCAATATTTAGGGTTTTTTTTACAATTTAATTAAAAAATTTCATTTGAGTTATTTAACAGGATTAGGGTTAAGAGTTGATGGGGTCAAAATGCAATAAGACAAACACTTTATGTTAAATATTGACAGAAAGGTCGTTCATATAGCGACAGTAATGTTTATAGCGGACACTAAACCTCTGAAGACACAGTTACTCTCATTCTTTAATTATTGTGTACGGAGTGTGATGTGCAATCTCATATGACAGATCTTTTAGTTGTAGTTTAAATGTTATAATTTTTTCTCTTTTTTTTTTCAATTCTATTTGAATCAAAATTTACTACATGATACACTCTCATATGAAATCTAATAAACTCGGACAAATCCACGAAAACGATAGATTACTTCGAAAGTTAGTGCTATTTTTTTCTTTTATCAAAAACATACAACATATACGGAAGAAACAAGACTCGCAATGTTCAATGACTTTTTTCATAAGTTGGATTTTACAGACTCTGTGTTATAAAGTCTTTCTATGTAACTGCATCTGTATATGGAGAATAGAATGAAGTCGGTAAGACCTGTGTAAAAGTGCACTTAAAAATAGTACTCGCTTTACTTTTGTTGTACGTTTAAAAGTGGATTTTCTTGATCGACTTCTACATTGGTGGTTCATAAAGTTTCCATCCAACAGGAATTAGATCGATTTAACCCCTTACAATATCATGAAGTCCCTACTTTTAATGACTTTATGGGAGAAGCATTTTGGGAAACAGAGAAAACTCTGTTAGCCAGCATTTTCTCTTTTTTCCCACAATGTTTTCAATCCCACGGACAACAAATTTTATGTTTTATGTAACCTTTAAGTTGTCGTTTACAAATGCTTTTAATTTGAACAAGCCTAATGTTTTGTCGTTTGGTAAAAGGTTAATCAGTAGAATTGTTGTATGCATAATTTAACTCTGTACCAAACGACGGTTTTAGACTAGTCCAAACTGGAAGCATTTGCATGGGACAAAATTAATGTGACTCAGAATTGAAAGTCGTTTTGGGAAGGGAAGAAAAAATTGTTGGAAAAGGAGAAAATGCTGGTTTCCAGCATTTTCTCCTTTTCCAATAATCTTTTTTAAATGCTTCTTTCCTGGGTCATGAAAGGGATCGC